>CM058229.1:43622891-45032220 GCA_030180135.1 Orychophragmus violaceus | reverse complement strand
GACCGACGGGAGATAGTCACCATCAAGGGCAGAGCGAAACCTACAGCCGGCGGAAACACCAACCGGAGAAGAAACTGGAGGAAAGAAGTTGAGCGAGGTAGATGAGGCATTGGGGAAGCTGAAGCACATGCCTAAACAAAGGGAGAAGAGGCGACTTCACTGCCGATTATTGTCGGTCAAACGCCACCATGGCCATTCCTAAACCAATAAGGAAGAGGGACCAAAACACCGCATGGTATCGTCGGTCCACGAGATGCGCTGCATAACCACCATTTTGAACTACCGCCGTCCTCTAGCGGGCGAGAAACGAAGAGAAGAAACCCAACGAAACCTGCAGCCAAAACCCACAAAATTCCTCGCCTCAGATATCTAACCCTGCAACCACCAGAACCAGCGCCAGAAAAAGCAGATCCGCCGCTAACCCCCGAGAGGCCAAACAGAAGAACTGCCAGAGAACGATAAAGAGAACGTCGCCATTAGATCCGGTCCTCACAGATTTATAGCTGCGGAGAACCGCCGCCGAGCCAACCACGATGAAGAGCAGGGTAAGAGAGGAGAAAAAAGAAAACATATCTAAGCCCTCTCACGGATCCGATGAGAGGCGTCGGACGCCGGAGAGGCAAAACGCGATTTACGGCGGTATCACTAAGAGAGAGAGAGAGAAAGAGAGAGAGAGAGAGAGAAGAGAGAGAGAGAGAGAGAGAGTTTATATATAAATCCAGATAATTGTGGGAGTGTTTGTGGTTTATTTATTTATATATTTTTTTATTTTAGATGAATTTTAAAAGCATCAGAGAAAATGTCTTTTGTACCTTTTTCCAAAAAGATGGAGGAAAAAGAGGTTAGTTGACAAATTACTTTTAACCGGTACAACAAAACAGAATCGATAAGGGACTTCGTCTGATTAGAATTGTTGAGAGACTTTTTCGGTCTACATTGATGAGGTGAGTTACATGAACTTGGAATTTGAAATCGATTTTCAGGGGTGTTAGAGGTGGGTTTCGCGCCCCTCTAAGGCCCGGCCCAATAACAAAAAAGTTAAAGAGGAGATTCGGCCCATAAGAAATTGAGATCCAACGTGGCAAGGAGCACCAACGAAGAGGTAGCTCGGTAACACCAATGGAGCTCGGAAATGGCCCGTCGACCTACATGAAGAAAGATGATAAATGTTAAGTTAACATTTATATTGAAAGAGATAAGAAAGAATAATCTTTTAGGAAATATTCTCTTAATTATTATGTAAAGAATACCAGAGAGAATCTAGGAGAAAAACCCTAGATCTTTTGATATAAATATCTTTCCCCTACGCAGGAAAAGGGCAATTCGAAATATTCATACACTTGTACTCAGAAAAACGTAGAGCTAGCGATCACTGATCGATTCCGGCTTGATTTCTCAATAAAGACTAGATTTTTTGGTCTAACCGCTCTTGCATTCCAATTCTAGTTTAATCTCATATCCAAGTCCCTAATTTACTAATCAATTTAAACAAATTGATTATTGTTTGATTTTGTGAATCAACAATTGGCGTCGTCTGTGTGACCTTTGGATATTTTGATTAACCAAAGAAGAGACTAGCAATGAATGAATCACCACCTTTGTCACAAGAAACAAGAGGAATGAACGTTGCAGGCGATGTCACCAACACCGCGACAATAGGAAAAGGAAACCAACCTGACCCACCCCAACAGGGCGACGGAGCATGCGATGGCATCATGATCAACACAAAGAATACCCAGGAAGAAAAAACCCCTCCAAAATAGTTCGACCGGGATAACCCTCGGCTGGAGTTAATCGAGCGCGTGAAGATCGACGATCGGAACCCTGAACGAAGCGTAGGAATCGGAACTGACCTCGACTCCTACATCAAAGACGAATTGGTCGATTTCCTCAAACAAAACGTGTAAACTTTCGCGTGGTCGGTCAAAGACATGATAGGAATCGATCCAAGAATCGCGCGCCATGAGCTTAACGTTGACATAACGTATAAACCCATCAAGCAGAAAAGGAGGAAGCTTGGAACGGAGATAGCACATGCTGTGTACGACGAGTTGGATAAGCTACTAGGGGCCGGATCCATTATGGAAGTAAAATACCCCGAGTGGATCGCAAATCCAGTGGTGGTGAAGAAGAAGAACGGCAAGTGGAGAGTGTGCGCTGATTTCACTGACTTGAACAAAGATTGCCCCAAAGATTTCTTTCCATTACCGCACATAGACCGGCTGGTGGAAGCAACCGCAGGGAACAAGCTCCTATCGTTCATGGACGCCTTTTCAGGATACAACCAAATCCTCATGCACCCAGACGAAAGAGAGAAACACTGCAAGAAATGTGGGTATTAATAGCATTGGAAGATAGCGTTTATTACAGTTCTGCTATTGTATACCGATACGAGTTTTTTGCATACCGCTTGTTATTATAAAACGCTATATTTGTTATCGCGGGAAAATAAAATTTTAAGCCACGCAAAATTTGCAAAGTTCTCAAGCCTAACCATTGCAGATCCAAAATTCAACGTTATCTTACATCTTAACTTTTAGTCCAAATAACATAAGTAAATATTTTATATACATACTCAAATATCTTTCTTCATTTTTATACACACACAAATTAGTTGCTCCACTTCTTTTTTTCATTTTCTTTCTCCCTATGGTTTCACTCTCCTCTCACTCCATCGTTTCATTTCTCAAACCTTCTTCTCGACTGTTTTGGCCATCTTTGAATTCTCCTTGTATTATTTATTCCTTTTAGGGTTTTAATTCATCACCTCCTAGATTCTTCTCTTCCCTTTAATTTTGTGCAAGATCCTTTATGAATTGATGCTTAAAATCTCAAATATCCTTTGATTAAACTTCGTTACTCCTTAAACTAGAGAGCTATGTCGAAGATTCTGTTACTGAAGATGAAGAGTTTCTAGCAAACTCTAGATCTGTCTCTCGCAATAGAAAGGTATAGCCCCATTATCGGTTTGAGATTTGGATTTACATTCCATCTAGTCTTTTGGATTTACATTTTCTTGTATTCGATTTCCCGAAGTTCCTTTTACCGGATTCCTAGAAAGGAGGAGAGAGAATATGATAAACATTCTTGGTGAACATTTGATGTGATTTCAGATTATTTTCTGGGACGAATAAAGAAGGAGACTCTTTCTTGTTGGTGATTGTTAATGGATTTAATCAGTTTTGATATTGATTTCAATTGATAGTATGTTCGTTTGCCGAAATATCGTTTTTGGGTTTGTTTATTGCAATTCAGGATCTCTGAAGATAATAGTTACTCATTTTATATCTTAGTCTGTAAAATCATCTTCCTTTGATAACAAATTTTAAATTTGGATTCTCAAGTTTTGTTTGATCTTGAGAACAGTAACCAGGAGTTGAAAAGCAAGTCGAAATATCCCTACATCAACCAAGCTGTGTATGTTTTATAACCTCTGTGCACGAAGCTATGCTTGAGGATGTTGCTTACCTGCTCCAAGCTCATGAAGGTGTCATATCATCTTCTTATATCTTTATTTGAATGCTTTTTGAGATTAGTTGCTTACTCAGTTTCGACTATATTACATGCTTCAAGATTACAAAGCCCTTGAGCAAATATATGTACGTTTCTAGTGATGATCCAATAGAAAATTATGCATATTTATTTGTCCGAAGCACTTCATGGTGAGATTTCTCAGCACTTCATGGTGTTATTTCTCAGCATCAAAGAGAGAGGACACTCAATGGTTTCCGCCAAGGGAAATTCACAGTTCTAGTTGTCACTGATGTTGCATCTCGTGGACTTGACATCCCAAACGTAGGTCTAGTATGTTTTCAATATATCGGTACATAGTTTATCCTCTTTTACGGCATGCTTGTCTCTTTGGTCTGACATTTTCTCTTACAGTTTATCCACTATGAACTTCCTAATGACCCAGAGACTTTTGTACACCGTGATGAACAATTACAGTAGGAGAGCTCAAGATGGCAGTAGAATCCACATCTCCCGTTTTGTTTTTGAGCTTTGATCTTATTGGTTTATTATTCTTTAGGCAGACATGCCTCAGTCAGAGAATTGAAACTCAAAATCAATGTCTGCTTACTCGTGTGGATCATCGGGTTTTACCGGCTCAAAGATTGGAAGTTCAAAAGTGAATAGATAAATCATAATTTTAAATACTAAAGTTGTATAAACTTATCCTTTAATTATGTAATTTAACTTTGTAATATAACAAATTCAATTAGATTGAGGATTTTAGGGTATTATAAATAGGGGTTATGGATTAAGGTTTAGGATTACTTATAAATATGTTATTGCTGTCCAAAATCAATAAAATAAACATTATCATTAAACATTTAATTTACAAAATAATAAGAATATTTACAAAATTAAAAATTCAAAATGACATGATTTTTTATTTAGAGTTTAGACATAAGAGTTTGGCAAAAACAAATAAAGTTTAGACATAAGATTTGAGATTTAATGTATAAAGATATATGGTATAGAGTTTAAAACATTTTTCTTATAGATTAATGAGTGTCCAATTATATAGGAATTTCAAAATTTAGAATTAATTTATAATTATTTTCTAAATCATTAAACTTTAAACCCTAAATTCTACACCACAAACACAAACTTTAAGGACCTAAACCATAAACTTCTAACCCTAAACCGTAAAATCTAAAACATTAACTTTATATCCTAAACACACCCTAAACTTGTAATCTATAGTCATAAACACTAAATTTTTAAACTCTAAAATTTTAATTCTATACCCGAAACACAAACCCTAAACCAAAAATTTAGATCACAAACACAAACCTTAAATACCTAAACCCTACACTTCTAACCCTAAACCCTAAACTTTTAAACCTTAACTCTATACCCTAAATACAAACCATAAACTCTAAAATTTCAATCTTTAATCATAAATACTAAATTTTTATCCTCTAAAACCTTATCTCTATACCCTCTAAACTTTTATTCTTAATCATAAACACTAAATTTTTAATCTCTAAGACCGTAACTCTATACCCTAAATACAAACCCTAAACTCTAAACTTTTAATTCTTAATCAGTAACCTTAACCTTTCACTAGACACAAATCATAAACTCTAAACTTTTAATCTTTAGTCATAAACACTATATTCCAATACATCGAATAATATAACAAAAACTTAACACTTTGTAAAAAAAATTCAAATATAATAATTTTATAAATATTAAATTCTAAAAGTTAAACAATATATAATCAAAATATAACTATTTTACAAATGAGATTGATTATAAATAAGATATAGTTTTATCTTTTATTGATACCACATATTGCAAAAAATAACACACTAATTAAAAAGAAATAATTGACAAAAAACTAAAAGACTGTGTTAACAAAAACAAAATGGTTTTCATTGGTTAAAAGAAAGAGACAAGAATCAAAATTTTCCATTATCCATCGTTAGATTATATGAAAATCAACGGACATAATTCATTGTCTTCATTTCCTCTTTTCACTTCACGAAACCCTTTCTCATCACTGTATGCTCCTTTAGCCGCCTATCTTCTCCATGGCTCGGATTGCTATCTCCTTCTTCGATTTGAATGCTCAGCTCCATACCATCTCCGTTCAACCTCTCACCGCAGTAAGATGGTCATACTTTTCAGTATCGTTGGTGTTTCTGGGATCATTTGGGTTCATCAATTCTGCTCTCTCGCGTCAATATACAACAAAAAGTCTCAGCCTTTGGGCTTCGTTAGTGTTGAATTGCTTTGAGAATTACAGTTAATTACGGAAAATAATGCGAAGCGTTAGTAGAAACAAATGGACAAATACCCTACGCATTATTTCCAGGTTTGCCGTTCTTTCAAATTTGATGGATTCAAATGGGTTTACTGAATATTCGTCATTTTCTTGTACTGTTGAAGACCTGTTCATTGCTTCCTTTGAGGTGGGAATGCTTGATCCACCAAGAAAAGAATTGAGAGATGCTATGCTTGCGTGTATGACTGCTGGGATTCGTGTTATAGTTGTAACCGGGGATAACAAGGTCCTAGAAAACTGAGCTATTTGTTAATTATTTATATCTTTTTGGTGCTCATTCTGATTAGCATGAAACTTCAGTCCACAGCAGAGTCAATATGTAGAAAAATAGGGGCATTCGACAATCTGGTTGACTTTTCTGGTGTGTCTTACACGGCTACTGAATTTGAACGGCTACCAACGGTGCAACAAACTCTAGCATTGCAACGGATGACACTTTTTCCAGGTATTTGTTCATCTGTTTCTTAAATGATAGTATTTTTAGGAGTCAAATGCTATGGTATCCTCAACACCGTTAGTAGTTTAAGTAATGGGTCATCATCTGTTTATCCCTCAGCCATAACTCAAAAGACGGGCATAGAAGGGGAAACACTTGTTGAGGTTGGGCGCTCTAAGACATACTCTAATAGATGATGAGTTTACAACTCTCTTTGACACTGGCATATCGTTTACATATTTGGTGGATCTGATGTATACAACAGTCTCATAGAGTGTAAGCATCTAAACGCCATCGAGTCACCATCGCCTCTGTCCAATCTATTCGACTATTGCTATGACATGATGTATGAGTTTTGTATCTATCCACACTTGATGTTTCTTTGTCTCTCCGCCACTCAAATCTAAACATGTTTCTTGTAACCGCTTTGATCTAGCACTGATGAAAATGTCAGTTTGATACCGAGTTTAAGCCTCACAATGAAAGGAAACAGCCATTTTCAGGTCTGATGATAGTTATCTTGAAGAAAAATCTAATTGGAATGTACAAATTCTGATGCAATGGTGATTTTATTATTTATTTGCTGTCGTACAAAGGAAGTTTTGGAACCTTTCTCTCACCCAGTAGATAGCACTAGTTTTGCTTTTGTCTAAGAGTTTTAAGCGTCTTAAGAATCTCATTTAATATCAGTTTTGTATGTTCTCTCTTATTACGAACGTCCATATAATATCAGTGTTCTTTGTATTTATGTACGTCCATAAAATATCAGTGTTCTAATTCTTCTTGTATTTTGATCTTGCTCCATTGCTATGGCTAATTGGTTCCTTTTTTGTTGTTGCAATTCCCTGTTGGTAGGGTGCATCGACTGTTGAAGACTAGGTCCACTGCTCACGGGATGGTTGGAGAAACTGCAGCTGTTTACACGGCAGCAATACTGGAGTACCTTACCGCATATGTTTTAGAGTTGGCTGGTAACACGAGCAAGGACCTGAAGGTGAAACGTATCTCCCCAAGGCACTTGCAGCTTGCAATTAGTGGAGAAGAAGAGCTCGATACCCTCATCAAAGGAACTATAGTGTTTATGATAGTGGTAATGTTAGGGATGATTATGAAGGTTGAGAGTTTTTTTGTTTTTCTTGTAAACATGGAAATATTTTATGGTGAAATTATTATGAATTAATTGTTTTTAATATTATTATTAAAAATATTCCAGAAATATATTCAAATTAAAAAAAAATTAATTTGTAATTTATTTTGATTAATTTTTTGATAATAAAAAAATAATTAATAACACAAATAATTTGCTATTTTTGTAAAAAAAAAAATGCTATTATTAATAATTTTAATAACAATTATAACACGCTATTATAAAGATTAACAATAGCGAAGAGATGAATTCTATTGTCGTTTAATTAACTATAGCATACGCCAAGTCCGCTATCTAAAGTACCCGACCTACAACGACAGGCGCTGTCAGAACATTTTAGGAAATGCTATGGAAGGTGATACATAGCGTTTATCGGCCGCTATTAATACCCACATTTCTTGTAGTGAAAACCTCGTTCATAACGGATCGAGGGACCTTTGGCTACAAAGTCATGCCTTTCTTCTTGAAAAACGCAGGAGCAACGTACCAACGTCTCGTCAATAAGATGTTTGCGGGACAGCTCGGCCGAACCCATGAAGTCTACATCCACGACATGCTCGTAAAATCGCTAGTGGCAACAGATCACGTCGCCCACATACAAAAATGGGTAGACATCCTAAACGACTACAGAATGAAGTTGAACCCGACAAAATGCACCTTCGGCGTTACTTCGGGAGAATTCTTGGGGTACATCGTGATGGAACGGGTAATCGAAGCAAATCCCAAGAAAGAAACGGAAATAATGAAAATGACTTCTCCAACCAAGACCCGCGAGGTGCAGAGAATGACTGGAAGGATCACCGCACTCAATCGATTTATCTCGAGATCGACGGACAAGTGCCTCCCATTCTACCAACTCCTGAGAGGAAATAAAAATTCGAATGGGACGAAAAATACCAAGAAGCTTTCCAATGATTGAAAGAGTACCTTACCACGCCTCTGATACTAGCTAAGCCGGAAGAAGGAGAAAATCTCTATCTTTACATAGCAGTATCAAGCGCGGCGGTAAGCGAAGTACTAGTCAAAGAGGATCGTAGTGAACAAAAGCCGATATTCTATATCAGTAAGACACTGGATGGGGCAGAGACCCGATACCCAACAATCGAAAAGCTGGCACTAGCGGTCGTCACATCAGCGAGAAGGCTCAGGCCCTACTTTCAATCACACCCAATCATCGTTCTCACCACCTTGCCGCTAAGGTCAATCCTACATAGTCCGACCCAATCCGACATGCTAGCTAAGTGGGCCATCGAATATAGTTAGTATGATATCGAGTTCAAAGGACGGGTCGGCGTAAAATCTTAGGTTTTAGCAGACTTCATCGTCGAGCTTCCACCCGAACTGACACAAGATGATCAATCAGAAGAAAGAAACTGGAGCCTCCACGTACACGGGTCATCATCAAAGGCTGGATCAGGAATCGGAATCCGGCTCGAATCGCCAACGGTAGAAGTGCTCGAGAAATCGTTCAGGCTAGGATTTCCAGCCTCTAACAACGAAGCCGAGAACGAAGCCTTGATCGCCGGATTACGATTGGCCAAAGCCGTGGGCGCCAAATGCATCCAAGCCCACTGTGACTCACAACCGGTCGTGAACCAATTCAACAGCGAATACGAAGCCAAAAATGAAAGGATGGACGCTTACCTCGGCGTAACCAAACAACTAACTACCGACCTTGATTTATTCAATTTAGTGGAAATAACAAGGAAGGAGAACACGTCAGCAGAGGCCCTCGCAGCCTTAGTGTCAAGCTCGGACGCACACTTGAGACGAACGGTCCCGGTGGAGCTCATAGAAAATCCAAGCATAGATCCTCCCGACGTCTGTAACATCATAGACGGAGAAGTAAACGACACAAACGCAACGACAGAACCAGGAAATGACGATGTAACGCCGAATGAGCCCTGGATCTCACAGATAAAAGCCTACATATCGGATGGGAAGCTGGCCCCGGATAAGTGGGAAGCTCGCAGTCTCAAGGCTAAAGCAGCTCGATACGTTATGATAGAAGGAGACATTTTTTGATATAACGCCACTAGAGTAGCCTTACAGTGCATAGAGGGCGAACACATTGAAGAGTAATGAAGAAAACCCACGAAGGAGCCGGAGGAAACCACGCCGGCGGACGATCATTAGCACTAAAGATCAGATTCTGGCCATCGATGGAGAAAGACTGCGCAATATATGTGGCGAGATGTGAGCCATGCCAAAAACATGATCCAGCAATACACGCGTCTACGGAGGAATTGCAAACTGCTTTGGCTCCTTACCCATTCATGCGATAGGCAATGGACATAGTCGGGCCAATGCACAAATCAAGTCTGAACGAACACATCCTAATCCTAACGGATTACTTCACCAAATGGGTAGAAGCTAAAGCCTACAAAACGGTGAAAGCTGGAGACGTCTTCAGCTTCCTGTGGAAATACATCATCTGTAGGCACATGATCCCTTACGAAATTGTCACCGACAATGGGAAACAGTTCACGTCAATCTTGCTCAGCCAATTCTGAAATAAGTCGAACATTAGGCTCAACACGTCAACACCTTACTATCCAGAAGGGAACGGACAAGCAGAGGCCACAAATAAAACCATCATCGCTGGACTCAAAAAGAGGCTCGACAGGCATAAAGGAAATTGGGCCGATGAGTTAGACGGAGTTTTATGGTCGCATCGAACAACTCCGCAAAGACCATCGAACCAAACCCCATTCTCCTTAGTTCACAGAGTGGAAGCTATGTCACCAGCCAAGATAAGCCAACCGACAGTTCAGTGAGCCATGCTTATACGGAACCCAGAACTGAACGACACGATGCTTCTTGACAATCTTGATACGCTCGAAGAACAAAGGGACGAGTCCCTCTAGAGAATCCAAATTTACCAGCACCTCGCTGCTCGGTAGTATAACAAGAAAACTAAAGGACGACACCTGAAAGAAGAAGACCTCTTCTTGCGCGAAGTCCATCAAGGAACCAAAGAAAAGAACACTGGGAAACTAGGCGTGCACTGGGAAGGACCCTACCAAATATCAAAGGTCGTTAAACCTGGAGTCTACGAGCTCTCCGAACTAGACGGAAAACCCGTCGAGTTCTCATGGAACTCAATGCACCTCAAATAATTTGTGTACTAAATCTACCGGTCACAAAAAAGAGCTCATCGAGCCATAACTCATGTCACCGAACTACGAATGGCTTGATCCCCTGTTCACGGGGTACATAGGCAGTCCTTTCAGGATTCAGCTATACTTTCAAAAAAAATTATTACCACATCTTGCAAAAGATACATCGGCATCTTAGCCACACAAGCAAATTCAAACGCGCTCCACGAATGCCGTGGTGAAATAATCCACACCATCATCACACGAGCAAAAATCACGACTCAAAGTCGGCACCGATGAAATCTTAAGCGGGGACCGCCCCCTCTCGCCTAAGTTCAAGTCGCGAAAAATAAGCCGACCTGACTCGCACAACCGATTTTGAACTTGGCGATATCCGCAATACGACGTCGGTGTTTATGACCATTCATATCGTAAAAAAGGGTACCGAAGCACACTTCGGTAACCCCCCTTCTTTCGCAGCAATCGTAATTAACTCTGAAAACATTGCTCACAAGAAGGCTACAATCTTGCCGAGGTATAGCCCGGCCAAGCGATACGAATCAAAGGATTTACTCGATCAAATCGAACATAATAATTTCGTCGAGGTATAGCCCGATCAAATGATACGAATTGAAGGAGTTACTCGATCATATCTAACATTATAATGTCGTCGAGGCATAGCCCGGCCAAAACGATACAAATCGAAGGAGTTACTCGATCACATCGAAAATTATAAATTCGTCGAGGCATAGCCAAGCCAAAACTATACGAATCAAAAGAATTACTCGATCACATCGAACAAAACAATCTTGACGAGGAATAACCCGGCAAAACGATACGAGTCGAAGGAAATACTCGATCGCATCGAACGATGCAAGGCCGCCGAGGCATAGCCCGGCCAAGTGATAAGAATCGAAGGAATTACTCGGTCATATCACATACGGACACTATGAAACTCGGCGAGGGGTACTCCGCCGACATAATCACATAAGATTAAAAATTTCGAGCCGAAGTAAATAATACGAGACAAAATAGAATGATGTAAAAAATCTCTTCATTTTATTTATCCTCAAAATATTATTACAATTCAGACTACATACAAAATAGGAGAGAAGAAAAACTAAAGACAAATTTCTTGAAAGACGATTTCCGTCAAAGTTCGGCATCTCCCAGCAGAAACCGAACTACTCTTAACTAAGGCGATTGCATCGTCTTCTCCCAGAAGGGTGCCAATGAGAAAGAAACTTTTAAAGGAAGGCCATTAACACCAACGTTCTGCTGAAGATAAAGGCAGGAACCACTTTCGATAGCAGTCATCTCGCCGCCGAGGACCTTTCTTGAAAGTCCATTTCATCGCCCGTCGTTTGTAAGGCTCCTCCCTAATTGTCGGCCACACGAATAAGAGAAGGAGCTACGCGGAAGTCGGATAGAGGATTTAGCTGGGGCAAGCAAAGACTCTGATATGCCGACCTCTCTGCTCCAACTAACTCTCGTCTCGCCACCGATCGAGTCCCGCGAGACAGATTACCGAAACAATCCGCTCGCGTACCCCGGGATAGGCCTGCTCTGACATACCGTCAGTTGCTCTACAAAAAAAATATAGACCGGAGAGTTAAGACAGCCGAGCTAAAGAAGTTAAACAAAAACAAACAAAAAATTCTTACGCGGTTGGCAATTGATCCGGGGAGGAGCAGGCCAAAACACGTTCCTGAGATCAACGACGCATCAAATCGATCTAAACGAAGGATCTGAGCGTCGCCCTTAAGTTTGGAAGGGCGATAAATGGAGGAAACCATCGGCATAAATCCAGATACCGATGAGCTACCCTTTATCAAAAAGAGCATAAGCTCATCAACACGACCAGCTATATGATAGTCAGGAGGACGACATAAACAAGAACAACAAAAGAGCGAAAGATTCGCTGCCATTTTTCGAAGAAAAGAAGGAGCAAGAAAGAAGAAGGAGAAGAAAGGAAATCGGAAAAAGCAAAACGTAAAGGAAAAGGAGAAAAATGGAGATGACGTAAGTGAAAAGGGAAGGAGTCGTATTTTTAACGAAAGGACAGCAGTTATCGAAGCGACGCGACGGTTACCAATGCAGAGTTAAGGCGACACGACATTCCCGCCACGTGGAGACCATTCACTGGAGAAGGTCGAGGCGCAATAAATGACCAGAGATATGGAGCGATTTCCGGTCAAAGACAATAAATGCCGGGGTAGTAGCGCGCCAACGAGGTCATCAAGCCGGACCAAGAGAAACAAATTCACCGACCTGTGTACCCCACAGTGCGACGAACTGGGTGGGGGGGGATTACTGTTAGAGGTGGGTTTAGCACCCCTCTAAGGCCCAGCCCAATAACAAAGAAGGTAAAGAGGAGATTCTGTCCAAAATAAATGGAGACCC
This sequence comes from Orychophragmus violaceus, assembly GCA_030180135.1. NCBI lineage: Eukaryota > Viridiplantae > Streptophyta > Magnoliopsida > Brassicales > Brassicaceae > Orychophragmus > Orychophragmus violaceus. Next base: position 45,019,339 of record CM058229.1, on the reverse strand, counting down.
AACGTGGCAAGGAGCACCAACGAAGAGGTAGCTCGGCAACACCGATGGAGCTCGGAAATAGCCCGTCGACCTACATGAAGAAAGAGGATAAATGTTAAGTTAACATTTATCTTGAAAGAGATAAGAAAAAATATCTTTTAAGAAATATTATCCTAATTATTATGTAAAGAATATCACAGAGAATCTATGGGAAAAACCCTAGATCTTCTGATATAAATATCCTTCCCCTATGCGGGAAAAGGGCAAGTCAAAATATTCATACAGTTGTACTTAGAAAAACCCTAGAGCTAGCGATCACTGATCGATTCCGGCTCGATTTCTCAATAAAGACTAGATTTTCCGGTCTTACCGTTCTTGCTTTCCAATTCTAGTTTAATCTCATATCCAAGTCCCTAATTTACTAATTTATTTAAACAAACTGATTATTGTTTGATTTTGTGAATCAACAAGGGGTTTAAAATAAGAAGCTAAAGTTACGATATAAGGTTCTTCTCCATGTTGCTTGTGTCATACAAAAAGATTCTGAATTGATTCTTTATATCTTGAAATAGATCACAGACCGTGTTATCTGTTACAACAAGAGATTACCAGTGTCTACATATTCTGGTTTCACTAAACGGTTAGTAATATTCATTCCCATTGAGACTTTATTTTCTAACCAAGGTCGCAAATTGAAAATCCAAATTTCTTATATTTATTTAAGGATTGATGTCATAAGGAGAAAGAGAAGCAGAAAGAGGAGGCTGTGCGACTCGGAGTTGAGCTCGTATCATAAGGAACAACATGTTGAGAGATGGAAGGAGAATACTCAAAAGGCTTTCGATGCTCAAATTCCCAAACTCGTTCTCGAGTAAAATAATCTTGAGGGGGTAAAAAATAATGAGGATCTTCTCTGTAAAAACTGAATATGGGTTAAGAATCCTCCAATCAGAAGAAGGATATGAACGGCGGATTTATGTTGCGAAACGGAAACAATCTTTACCGACTGACAAAGAACATCCTCCTAGGAATAATCTGAGGATAAAAAGAAAGAATTTAGAAAATGGCTCTTAAAACAATTCATACAAGGATGTGAAAGAGGTTGAAAGTTAGAACCATCCAAAATCCTTGAGTGGTAAGATCCTACTCACTCAAAATGGATATTCTACATATTAAATTCCTTCCAATCCATAGCCCATGTAACATTTTTCCCGTGTCCCCGCAGATCGATGAACTAATCGGTCAACAATCAAATAAGAATATAACAGCTCAAATTCGTGCAGTCAAACGAAAAAGAGATATTACATTTGAAGCCAGAGATAGTTCAGCCGTTCTCCAGTAGGAGATACTACTTTTACCCCGACCCCGGATCCTTGTCTTGAGGATGCACCCTCGACATGGATCTTCATATCTTGGAAGAGGATGGCTCAAGGTCGATGGTAGGAGGGAGTTCGATTCTGAAGTCAGCCAATACTTGAGCTTTTAAGAATGTCTGAGTCCGGAACTCGATGTCGTATTAGGTTGGCTTGATATCCCATGTAACCAATCGGCCTGATTGGCTTGGACTGTGGAGGATTGTTCTCAATGGTTGGAAGTCATAACGATAATCGAGCTTGATTGGAAGTAGGGTAGAAGATTTTGAGCCGATGTGACCAATGATAACGGGAGTTTCTACATCGCAGGATACATCGTTTCGGCGTCGAATAAAGTCATCTGATGTAATAGACTGGTTTCTGGTCGTTTTTCTCTTCACGAACTATGACCCTGCTCACCGCTGCTAAAGAGACAACTATGTAGAGGTAAAAGGGTTCTCCTTCTACTGAACCCTGCTCACCGCTGCTAAACAGACAACTATGTAGAGGTAAAAGGGTTCTCCTTCTACTGGCTTTGCCAGTATCGGTGGTTCGCTTAAATAAGCTTTGAGCTAGGTGAATGCTTCTTCGTACTTCTCATCCCAAAGGAATTTCTTGTTCGCTTTGAGAAGGTGATAGTGTTGGGAATCCGAGCCAATTCTACCGTATTCAGAATTCTCATGAGTTCCCGATAGCCTAGGATCTAGGGTCTAGTTAATTGAATCATGATCTCACCTCGTGTGTACCTGGAGTTTAGCAGCGGAAGTTTGTGGTAACACGAGATCTGCAGCGCCCCAATCGTTGCGCCTCTACTGTTCAGTCCACACGCACACAAGCTGGAATCCGCCAGGATGCTAGTACCGGTGCTCGGATCTCCCTGGGAACTTTAGTTTCTAGAGGTTCTCTGTTTTCTCTCTGAGAAAAACAGTCTGGGCGGCGCTCAAAATCAATTAGGTCGAATGTACAAAACGCGTTTATATATCGACCTAAAGTGAACCGAAACATCAGTCTCGGTTTCGCCTTTGTGTCGACCGACACACTTAGTGGTGTCGATCGATACACCTCCTGTATCGACCGACCCACCTAATGGTGTCGATCGATACATCTCATAGAAACTTATATTCGATGTGCATCCAATACACATCGATCAGATCATATGCCAATGATCAATCCCATATGGACTATGTCCAACTTGCTTAGGTGTGTGACCCTGTAGGTTCACACGATACTGGAAATGAGTTACAACTTATTTGTCATAAGTGGTTTCTAGCAAAACATTATGACTACCCAGTATCACATGAATTGTCCGATCTCGACAATACAACTATCTTTAGAGTGAGTACAATGTGATTTCAGGACATAATCCCAACAATCTCCCACTTGTACTGGAATCATCTATTCCTACAATCCCTTCGTCTCTATATCTCGATATGGCATAAGGCAAGAGACTGTGTCATCCTTATTATAGCCAACATCATGTTCATCGAATTCCTGATCTATACTGATTAAAACAAACGACTGACAATCACCTCGTTTGAGCACGGCCATGCATTTTCTCAGTATAAAATCTTTGACGGGCCCTGAGATATTTATCTCCCGTTATCCAGGAGGGACAAATCCCATCTTGTTCCATCCCTGTTTCTACACATACTTCATGATACGCCTAAGCAATGCCTTTATAGCCGCCATTTACGGATCGACGTTTGACAAGGTTAAAACGCACCAATTCATATGCTAGAAAGCATGATGAACTCAGGTCTAAGGACTATACTCTATAGTCGTAATGAGAACCTCCCATGACACTGATTAATTCATATCCTGTGGAGTTCTCATTAGCGGGTCATGTCCGATCATATGTTCACCAACATATATCTATGTGACTGACTGTGATAATCATATCATTGACTTCATGAAACTTAGTCCAACAGTCACCTCACATACTAGTCTCGCGCAGTTATTGGTGCCCCACTTCAATAACCTCGACTAGGGACCATCATAATTTATGTCATCTCTTACTTATAGGGTTTCATGATCAAGTCCTCAAATTGATGACCTATACGATGATCATAAAATACTTTGGGACTATTATTTAATTATCCAATAATCAAATAATACTGATGTCAGTTTAACTTACAGAAACACTACCAAAGCATGTCTATGTAAAGTTTACAACATAACTAAAATAACTCCCACTAGAATCAAGATCATCTCTTTAGATATCTTAAACCTACAGCAACAGAATAAATTTCGTGCTTAGGTTGTGGGAGAGCCTGCGGTGTCATTGCTTGAAACAATTTCAACAAACCACACCGCCATTCGGATAAAAGCACTATTCTACGGTCCACTGCTTGGAGCCTTTCCAACAGTCAGTACCGCTATTCAGACAAAGAGACATAACCAGGTGGGAACCAGGATTCGTCTTTGTCCGTCTAACTACTTTCAACTGGTTCGTCACTTCCTCAGTTCACCACGAAACTATCCTTAGAGTTCTTTAAACGCTTGGGATATTTCTGGCAACTGATCAGTGACTCTTACCGGAATATTTTGGTATTTTCTCGTCATGCTTTATGCGTAAGATGCATCTAGACGAGGGCAAAATATGGCATTCATGACGGATTCTATTGCAGAAGCATTAGAACTCACACTCATTAATATTAGCTCAGACAGTGTTCAGAAACACTTCTTTTTACTAATATTGTTGCCATAAGACCTTTGGTATGAAGCCATTCTTGGAATCAAGCGTATTAGATCTGTCCAATACCTTATCAATATAAGGATTTTGACACGATCCAATTAGCTACTCTGATCCATTCCAATGGATCCTTATTCCAAGAATTCACGCGGCTACTCCCATGTCTATCGTTTAAATTTGACTTCCGACCTAAATCTTGACAAGACTTTAGCATCGGAACGTTGTTTATGAGATTCATGTATGTTATCTACATACTGTGTGAGAATTGCCATTACGCTCCCACTAGTCTTCTTGTAAACGCATGGTTTCATTTCTTTCTGATCAAGTCAAAACTTTTGACTACATTATCAGAATGTTGATTCCAATTCCAAGATGTTTGCTTCAATCCAGAATTGGATCGATGAAGCTTACATTCATGCCCATCATATTTCGGAGTTGGGGCTCACCATCGCTTCTTTGAATTTCGCATGTCACTTTTCAATGATCAGCAGATCACGACATTTGGTTACGAGAAATCACTCTCGAGTTAGTGACGGATCCTTTCGGATCTGCGAATTTCAGGCTTCACAGTTGCAGATCCTACAGCACTTTGTAGATCTCACCGCTGCTCTCCCTCACCAGGTTGAACAGCTTACTGTATTTATCGAATTTCTTTGATGTGTACTTTCACTCCCACTGTTCCTTTTGAAAGTATCACCTTTCTTAAAAGACACAGTTCTGGACAATAAAAGTACTAAGCCTTGGTTTCCTTAGGACAACCAGCGATGTGGAACTCATCATATGTGGGTTCAAGTTTGTTTGTTGACTACTGTCTCACACAAACCTTGCAATCCCAATTAATCAGAAAAACAAATTTGGAAATCACCCAGTCCACATCCAATGTGGTGTTTTTCACTGATTCTGATAGAAACACTTTTCTGCGCAAATACAGACATTTTGGAACGTATTCTTAAATCGTTCATGGAAGATTCCTGTGACTCATCATTAATCGGAGCATATCCAATAAGATCCGATTCATTCTGTTAGATGATCACCCAATTGTTGACTCTAAGTATTTTCCTCCACGATCCAATCGAGGATCTCAATACTTCTGTCAAATCGGTTCTACACTTCATCTTGGAACTCCTCAAGGGATTCCTGCTCGTGTCTCATCAAATGAACACAGCAATACTTATTGATGCCATCAATAAGGTAATGAAGTACAGGAGATTTCCTCTGGTACTAATGCTCGTTTGGGCCGCATACATCAGTATGTGTAAGGCCCAATAAGCTTCTGGCCCATTTCCTTTAGCTCTGCTAAAAGGGCCTTAGTCATTTTGGTCTAGTGAACAGAATTCGTATCTCAAATGATTAACAGTCGAATGAGTCCAAAACTATGGAACCTTTGAATTCGCTTCACTCTATGTGGTTAAACGACTATGCCAAGGAAAAGTCGAGTTCAAGTCATTAGGCTTAAACTGTTTGGTATTTATGTTATATTCTAACTCTTGTTGGTTTGAGATATAAACCCATTCCAAACGGGGTGCTACCATTAAATATTTCATTAAGATCAAAAGGACAAAACTTGTCTTTTATCAAAATGAAAAACATCCAAATTCTCAAAAGAAAATGAAAGACATTTTGCGTATAGCAAGTACTTGGTGGAAATTACTTAATTTCAAAAACCAAGTAGGAAAGGCTCCTACAAGTGGAGAATCTCTACGGCTCATGCAGCAACCATTGCTTCATACCAGACACGCAGTTCCACTTGTCCTTTCTTCAACGTTCTACTATCGCTTAGGTCCTGCATATTTCAAAAATATCAGTACCATAACAAGTATCCAATACTTATGTAGAACTTGAATTAATAACACAATACCTGAAGAAGAAGTACCATACATCTTCTCCATTTCTTGTGAATCTTCCAAGAATTTTATGCAATCTCTCTTCCAATGCCCTGACTCATTGCAGTAGAAGCATTTACTAATACCAGATGGGCTTGACTTGGGCTTATAAGATGACACAGGCTTATCCTGATTCCAAATCTGGACGACCTTGCCAACACCCTTGTCTAAACAAGATTTTTCAAATCTTTTGCCCCTTTTGATGTTTTGCTCTGCTGCCTTGAGCATGCCATGCAGCTCAGTCAACGTCTTCGTCAAGCCTTTCTTGATATAGTTCTTAACGAACTTGTCATAGCTAGACGGCAGTGACTGCAGAATGATGTCAGTAGCCAACTCTAAGCTGACAGGACATTCCAGTTTCCCCAGGTTATCAACGTAACCCATCAGTTTAATGACATGATGACTTACTGAAGTATCCTCTGGTAGTTTGCACTCAGTGAGAGACTTCACCATTTGGAATCTCTCCACTCGTGCCAGAATCTGAAACTTCAGTTTCAGGCTGGTGATCATCTCTATTGGCGACTCCATGTTCTCATACTGACTCTTCAAGTCTGAGTTCATGGTAGCCAACATCAGACCACGCACATCTACCACATCAGTATAATGCTTATCCCAAGCATTATACACTGCATGCGAGCGATTGGTCCCAAGCCTTTCTGGAAGAGCCTTTTCAAGGACATAGTCCTTGCTCTCCTGCTTGAGAATGAATCTCAGATTCAGATACCAATCCAGGAAGTTGGATCCATTTAACTTGTCCTTCTCAAGGACGGATCGCAACGAGAAAGTAGTCATAGACATAAGCTGAAATCCAAGAAAACAGAGATTTAGTTATGTATATGATGAGAATTCTTATCAAAATAAGAAAACTCGCATTATATTCAAACAATGTTTCCTCTATGAATATAATGATCCAAGACCCATACATTATTAAAACCTGAGTGGACGACTCGCCATCACCCAGAGTTTAGCAATCTAGGTAAGCAAACCATTGCTAATTGTACTCAGTACAACTCTTGGTTGTAGATAAGACAATCCATGTCTCATTTACTCTGATGTCTCTGGGCCCAGAACTTTTGATAGCCCAGTCAAGTAAACCAATCTCTTCTGCCTTGTGATCATTGACAGTCGCACTGCAAGTCTATCAATGATCACCTGCCTTACTCATGTAGCAGTGGATACCAAGGACTCCAAGACTATCCAACATACGAAACAAGTCTTGACAGTGACAAGATTGGGCAAGACATCAAGGTCACTTGATATTTAGTTGAGGAAACTAAACCCATAAGTTTAGCAAATCAATCTCTTGGGTCATGTAATTGTTGATGTTAAGCACTGCAAATCCATCAACATTACTACCTGCCTTACTCACGTAATTGTGGACACCAAGCTCTTGGCCAGAACATCACACAACGAAACGAGTCTTGACAGTTGACCATATTGAAGCTAATCTTCGATCAATGTTTGAGTCTAGTTTGGTTTCTGCAAATTCAAGGTTTAACAACCAGAATTTCGAATACTGTGTCGATCGACGCAGACAATGTCTGTCGATCGACACTACCGAACAAAACCGGACTTCAATAACCAGTTAATTCAATTAACCCGGTTCATCGAACCGGTCATGTCGATCGACACAACCCATGTGTGACGGTCGACATAGACCTAAACCGAAGATCGTTTTGATAACCGGTCCAATCCAATTGAACCGACTTGTCTGATCAAACTGGGATAATCAGTTCAATCCAATTGAACCAATTTAACCAATTTAAACCGTTTTAATCAGTTTCAACTGATTGCGATAACCAGTCCAATTCTATTGAACCGTATTATCCAATCAAACTGATTTAACCCACCGGTTCATGCTAATTGAGATAATCAGTTCAATCCAATTGAACCAATTCATCCAATATAAACCGATCAATTCGGACTTAACCAAGCATGATAACCGGTCCAATCTAATTGAACCGATTAACCATTCGCTCTGTCTATGTCGACCGACACCAACCTGTGTCGATCGATACGTGGCCGAATTTGTTCTGTGTCGACCGATACACAACCTGTGTCGATCGACACAGAAGGCTTTCGGTTTTTCTTCGCGAAAAACCCTAGCCGCCGAATCTGTCGATTTCGCCACCTTGTGTCGACCGACACACCTCATGTGTCGATCGACACAGTGCGAAAACACAGATTCGCAGATCGATCAAATCGATCTCACCTGTTCTAATTCAAACAACCTAGTTTGCGAATCTAAATCATCAAATTCGATTAACAGGTGTGATTCAATGATAAAACCCTAAGGCTCTGATACCACTGTTGGGAATCCGAGCCAATTCTACCGTATTCAGAATTCTCGTGAGTTCCCGATAGCCTAGGATCTAGAGTCTAGTTAATTGAATCATGATCTCACCTCGTGTGTACCTGGAGTTTAGCAGCGGAAGTTTGTGGTAACACGAGATCTGCAGCGCCCCAATCGTTGCGCCTCTACTGTTCAGTCCACACGCACACAAGCTGGAATCCGCCGGGATGCTAGTACCGGTGCTCGGATCTCCCTGGGAACTTTAGTTTCTAGAGGTTCTCTGTTTTCTCTCTGAGAAAAACAGTCTGGGCGGCGCTCAAAATCAATTAGGTCGAATGTACAAAACGCGTTTATATATCGACCTAAAGTGAACCGAAACATCAGTCTCGGTTTCGCCTTTGTGTCGACCGACACACTTAGTGGTGTCGATCGACACACCTCCTGTATCGACCGACCCACCTAATGGTGTCGATCGATACATCTCATAGAAACTTATTTTCGATGTGCATCCAATACACATCGATCAGATCATATGCCAATGATCAATCCCATATGGACTATGTCCAACTTGCTTAGGTGTGTGACCCTGTAGGTTCACACGATACTGGAAATGAGTTACAACTCATTTGTCATAAGTGGTTTCTAGCAAAACATTATGACTACCCAGTATCACATGAATTATCCGATCTCGACAATACAACTATCTTTAGAGTGAGTACAATGTGATTTCAGGACATAATCCCAACAGATAGAAGGGAAGAAACTTATCTGTCGACCTCGAGATGAAGCGATTCAAAGGAGCTATTTTGCCAATAAATATTTGGATCTCTCGTGTTATCTTTGGAGATTGCATCTCCAAAAATGTTGCAATCTGTTTAGGATTTTCATCGATTCCGCTTTCGATTACTCAGTAACCTAGGAATTCTCCTAATGGTACGCCAAAGGTGCATTTTGCGTGGTTGAGTTTCATCTCATACTTGTTAAGAATGACAACGCAACTCGATGATTTGACCAACATATCGTCGATGTAGACCTCCATGGGTTTACCCAATACCCAGGAGAGCATCTTGTTGACGAGACGCTGATACATAACTCCTGCATTTTTGAGACAGAAAGTCATCACCTTATAGCATTAAGTTCCTCGATATGTTATGAACGAGGTCTTCTCTTGGTCCTAGGGGTTCATTAATATTTGATTGTACCCCGAAAACGCATCCATAAAGGATAGGTGTTGGTGACCTGATGTTGCTTCTACCATTAGGTCGATGTGCGGAAGTGGGAAGATATCTTTCGGACATGCCTTGTTGAGGTCTGTGAAGTCGACGCATACTCTCCACTTCTCATTCTTTTTCTTGACTACGACAGGATTCGCGAGCCAATCGGGGTACCCATTCATGTAGCAATTTCTAGAAGTCATTTGACTTCCGTAAATGGTATTTACTCCTTTTGGAGTTGGAAATATAACGCACTGATGGTAGGTCGATGGTACGGCTTTCATGTTGTTTATCCAGGGTCGACCTAAGATGTCATTATAAGGAGCATGTCGATCGACTACGACGTACTCTGTCATTCTTCGTACTCCTCCAGCTATTATTGAGGCAAAGGCAAAGCCCATTGAGTATGTTGTTTCGTCAGCGAAACCTACTAGGGGTGTTTTTCCTTTAACGATCTCGGAGTCTTCGATCTCCATCTTTTTGAAAGCGTCGTAAAAGAGGACGTCGACTAAAATCCCCGTATCGATAATTATTCTTTAGACTTCGACATCTCCGAAAACTAAGTGAACGAGTAATGCATCATTGCGAGGTTTCTCAAGATCGAGCGTCTCGCTCTCATAGAAAGTGATCTCATGATATGGGCCTTGCATTGGGATCTTTTCCCGTTTGTCGGTCTCGACCCTTCTTTGGAGTGCTTTGATCGAATTAACCGAGTCTCGGCATATCCTAGAGCCACCGAATATGAAGTCAACTCATTTAGGGGGTATAGCCTGTACACCCCCCCCCCACTCGAAAAAACGAGGGATGTTGATGCGGGAGCTGAGGGTTTTCCTAGGAGCACGAGGTGATGAAATTCTGATCCCTCTGGGGCGCCGCACAGACTGAGTTCGCTAAGTATGAGCTCGGATCGTTTTCGCGACCCTTGGGGAGGATATTCAGGTATTCCTTCTTCTTTAGACCGATCCCTTTTATTTTGAGAGGGATTTTGGTGTTCGAATCATTGGTCGATTTTGGTCTCCTTGTCGTCGGAAGGTGTTTCTGGTTCGACTTCGGATTCTTGGTTATTTTCTGCCTCTCGTTTTTTAGATTCTATTTTATCTTAGGTGTAGTATTCTTCTGCCGAATAACCCCTCTTTTTGTGAAATTCAAAAAAAAAATGGCATAATCTAAATGGCAATCCGTGGGCAAAGAGGAACCCAAAAGCTAAGTCAAAGGCGGAATGAGAGTGAAACAGAGTACTGACAGTTTGAAATCGGATGGTAGATTGACTTTAGATCAAACTCTAAGTATAGCGTTGTGTTTGCATCGTTTGACTTGTACTCTAAAATACAATTATTGAGCTTTCCCGGGAATTGGCTCTCATATTGGACAATGAATAGGTGGACCCTCGAACGAGATACACTCCGACTTGGTATCAATCTTTCTCAGCTCATGGCTACTCGTTGATTCAGGAAGAATCTTGAGTAATGCGCAGAAGAAGCAGACCGGCTAGCCACTCAGTCGTACCTGCCAGCCGTTGACGACAGGCTTCCCCGGCAGGTACTCCATCCTTACACATTCAACCATAGGAACAGAAGCTACACCAGCAACCTATTCTCAGAATGCCTATTAAGAACGTCAGGAAGGTCTTTGGTCGGATACAGACATGGCAATGTATATGAAGTCGAGATTAAGCTGCCTAAGCATAGATTCAACGCGCTACTCAAGTAGGCGGGAAAGAAATGCCCTTCTAGCATTGCCACTTACTTCAAGCTGCTCTTTATATAAGCTATATTCCAGTAGTGATTAGAGAAGGAATTCATGAGTGACTGACCATTCAACCTTTCCTTCGTATGAGACCGGACATGCCAGAGAATCGAATAGCGTAGGAAGTCAACAAGTCTTAACGGTGGAAAGCTAGAAAGGGAAAAAAGCAATAGACTTGTCTTTATCGAACTCGAACTTTGTGAATATTTTGGACTTTCGACCGTGTTAACGGTTCCCAGTTTGCGAGAATCCTTTTGGCGCTTCACGTTCTGCGAACTCGATTGTTTTTCCTCTTTTCGATGCTTCTCTCTGAGGGTCGCGGTTTCTTTCTCGAGGAGAGTAAAAGCTGAAGCGCGATGTAGAGCATCGTTGATAGTTACAGATTCACGCATTGTAATTTCTTCACGGAACTTGGTCGAGTACCACTGTCCGCGTCTCAATGCATATAAGGCGACTTCGTCATTTTGATTCGTGAATTTGGATTTAATTTCCTTGAAGCGATCAATGTATGAGTGAAGCGACTCGTCAGATCCTTGAGATACATTAAATAGGGCTGCCTTAGTAGTTTTGACTTTGATATAAACAGAGTACTTTTTGAGGAAAGCCGTCATGAACTGAGTGAAGTTGTCAATTGACTTCTCTTCCATTTCGTCGAACCATTCCAAGGCTGGGCCCGATAAATTCTCAGCAAAGAGTCTGTATAAAGCAGTATCTCTTTCTTCCTCGATCAGGTAAACCCTAGACATTGCTAGCCTAAACTCTCTTATGTGAGCCTTAGGGTCCGACTTCCCCGAGTAATCTAGGAATTTAGTTTTCTTAATTTCTTGCAACCTTGCGAAGGCAATTCGATCTATGAACAACGTTTGACGCGTTTCTTCAATCACTCGATCAATGTCAAATGCCGCGCTGGTTTCCATGTGAACTGAGAGCTCAAACTCATGAACTGGGCATTCGCTTGTTCGATATATTGCATGAGCATGCCCTTTTTATCGCCCACTACATGAGAGAACTGCGTTTGTGGTTGAACTGATGGTTGATGTCTGTTATAAACCGGATCAACTATATCGATTTTTGGGATAAATCATGTCTGGTCAGCTCGAGGTGTTTGGAATTGTGTCAGACTGGGCCCGATAGGAGGCCCAAATCTCAATGCGAAGGCTGAACCTCCAAGCCACCTAGGTCTGATGTTGGAGTTATTCAGCAAGGGTGGTGGTCTGGGTAGTACCCGGTTCGCTGATCTTGTTAGATATGCGGTTAGCGAGCTCGAGCTAAAAGGGATTGGTGTCGCTATGGGTGGTGTCCTCGTGGGATATAACCCACAGTTTGACGTGCATGGTATATATCCTGGGATCCTGGGGGGGGGGGGATACGACATGAGAAAATTCAAGGCGAGTACGAGGCAGAGGACTTTGTGGAGGTCTCCGATCGGTTTTAGATCGATCTCCTGGGTTTTGATTGGCATGCTCCTCGAAATGAGCAACGGGTCATTCCTGTTAGGCGAGCTGAGTAGTCAAGGCGCGATTAGCGATTTCCTGGGCCCGAATGTTAACCTCGTTTCTTCTTGTTCAGCTTACCAGAAAGTTGGTTGTACATGGTGGTTGAAAGAATTGATGATGATGATGGCATTTTCATAAATATGAGGTAGAAGAAAAGTTGGTTAGGTCATTTAGAGAAGTCTACTTCATAAATAAGTGGATTAGTTAAGAACATTATCAGAATGATTTGGAAACATTGTGGAACCACAATTTATGGGTCACGGAAAATTGCATTTACTATATATTTTACACTTTTTTAATTCCGGTTCAATATAATTTGATATATGTGTGCAATCTTGTATCTTTTTTATTGTGCAAAATGATTGTGGAGACGAAAATGCCCCCATTTTATTAAGTGAAAATTCAATCCTATCCTTTTTATTTTTTTTTTTTTATTTATATTCTCCCTTCATCCGCTTTACAACTTTCCCACTTTTTCACCCTCATGTTTTTGATGGTGGTTGGGATGATGGAAGTGAGGTTTTCGGCCACGGAGAATGTCGCAATTGAGATATAATCTGTCGATATATTGAAATTTACAAAAAGAACAAAAGACAAATCGCACTTAATTCGGAAGACTCAGGTGGACAGTTTAGACTAGGTGTCCACCTTTCCAAGTATTCATGGACATTACAACGATGATATCACATGCTAGACGCTTCCGATGGACAGCATGTGGCCAAGTGTCCACATGATCAGGAATCTGTGGACAGAGAATACATGAATAAGAGACTAATTGTTCACATGGTCAGCTATTGGCGGATAACGTATCTAGTGAACACAGTCTTAAGAGCTGGTGGACAAATGAACATTGACTACGAATTCTTGTCCGTATACCATATAGACTCAAGTGGACAGTCTAAACTAGGTATTCACCTTGTCACATATTCATTGAAACTACCACGATCATATCACTTGATAGACGCTTTCGATGGAAAGCAGTTTGTCAAACGTCCACATGAACAGAAATTTGTGGACAACCCATGAATAAGAGACTAAGTGTTCACATGGTCAGCTATTGACGGATAATCTACCTAGTGAACATATTTTTAAGAATTCAGGGACAAATAAACATTGTCCAAAAAATTCCGACCATATACCATATAGACACCTAATACGTCTGCCGCCATCCACCAGAGTAACATCTCTTCATTAAGAATAACATGGGGTTTTCAACCACTTGAACAGTAAAAAAGATATAAAAACTTAAACATCTTTTGTAAAGATACACTTTTGTAAAAAAATACATTGAGTGTAATTAGTTATGCATTTGATTTTAAACTATGAGTTATTTGTGAAACACTCCTATTTATTATCTATAAATAATTGATCATTGAATTGTTTTTTGAAAATCAACTATTTTTTCGGTTACTGAAATAGGAACTTCAAATTTCTATTTATAAGTAAAAGTTAAACCAATCCTATTTATTATTTGTCAATAACATGGGATATTCAACCATTTAAACAGTAAACAAAAAAAAATTGCTTAACTTTTCTAAAGATACAGTTCTGCTAAAAAAAAGACATTGAACGTAATTAGTTCATGCATTTGATTTTAAACTATGAATCATTTGTGAAACAGTCCTATTTATTATCTATAAATAATTGATCACTGGAATTTTATTTGGAAAATCGACTATTTTTCAGTTATTGAAACTTCAATTTCTATTTATAAATAAAATCAGCCCTATTTTATTATCTACCAATATATATATATATATATATTATAAAAACAGGAAACTGACCGTGTTACATAAATGTTATATTCTGAAATTTACCCTTGAGATTGTTAGGGATTGTATTTTTTCATTAAGGGTAAAAATAAAATATTCATAATTTTGTCACGCCTGGATATTTGGGCGGATCCGAATATGGAATATGGATACACACGTGGATCCTATTTTTTAAATCTTAATCGCTCATTTTGTAGATTTAATATTGTCCGTCGGATTAGTTGGATTTCTTAATCTTACCATTTATTTATTTTTAATTCATTTTATCAACCTACTTACCATAAATATTTATTTTCGTAACCTACATTTTAGGAAACAGAAATCTGCAGTTTGGTGAATATTTTGTACAATCTTGATTAATATCGATTTTAATTCATTTAATAAATTTATTTCCTAAAAATGCACAATATCTTTCTGAATTTTAATAGTTCGAGTTTGAAAAAAAATATATTATATGGCATATACCAAGCTTTCAAGAGAAGTTTGTGAAATCTTATATAAAGGGAGCTTGGGGTGGCCTAAAAACACAATCGTTTGCATCTTTCATATTTTCAAGAACTTTTTCTATTTTTTTCCCATTGACCATGGAAGTTTTCTTCCGGATCATCAAAGGTTTGGTCAAATGGTCTGTTGTCATTTCTATTACTTTCTTCTTCTTATCGATTTTGAAAGGATTCTATGTTTTTGGTTTTTTAATTTGGTTTTGTTCGTTTGGTCCCATGAAAGAAGAGGCTAAAATTTAATGATATGAGGTGAACTAACAAACGTCTGAGAATTTCAATAGAAGGAGTCACTACAAAAAAAAAACAGTGTTTTAGTGACACCCCAAACAGTAGCTAATCGGTCGCAAAACCGTATTTTTACGACTGATTTGCTATTGATTATAGTGCGACACAATTCTGTCACAATTCCGCCGCAACCGTTTACGACTGAATTGCGATTAAACTTACGACTTTTTTGCGACCTAACTTTTCGTCATACAATAGTCGTAACATGTCACGACTGAATTGTGACTATGTATATGACTATCTTACGACTCATTCGTAGTCGCCGTGTAGTCGTCACCAGTAGTCGAAATTTAGTCGTAACATTTTAAGACTGAATTACGACTGCGTTATGACTTATTAACGACTACAGAGTGACTGAATAGCGACTAACTAAAACTTCAAAAATGTTTATTTACCGGTTTGTGACTTATTTCCGACTGTTTTGTGACTAAGTTACGACTAAATTGCGTCTGTTCTGCGACGATTCTGATCACTGTTTCATTATTTGGTATGCAATTTACCATTTTGGTGATTTGAATCCTGGTTACATTTACTCTAAACAAATATTAAAGTAGACAGGAGATAGTCCAAGACACTATAAATGTACATAAGCTTACTAAACATTAACACAACCATTCAATATTCAACATTACAACATCAACCATTCCACATTGTTCTCAAAAGGGGTTGACTGCAACATGAGATAATCCAAAAAAACAGAAAACTAGTTAAGACCAAGATCCACCTATGGGCTAGTTAGTGATGGAAGGATCGGTAGGTGCAGCAACAGAAGTCTGAGGATCAGAACCAGTGCGCCTTGGAGCTTTGTTTGCAGCTAGATAGTCCAAAAAACAAGGATCCGTTTCAGACAATTAGCTCTCGACCAATGACAATAGGTCAATCTTGGCTTGATGAGTAGCTGCGACCTGTCTATGCTCTTCCTCAAGAGCAGCATTTGCTGCTGCTTGTTCTTCTATTTTGCGTTTAGCTTCCTCCAACTGTTGATGCATGCTGCTGAAAGAGTTAGAGCCTTCCGAGTACTTCCTATTTCCATTGACATGTCTCTTTGCGAGGCTTCCTACTCCATAGAGAGTTCCTTTTTCATTTGTGAAAGTTGACTGCCAAAACAAAGAAAACAATCATATAATGACTAAACAGAAAAAACAACATCAAACGCTAGTGGTGTATTAAACATAAAGACTAATCAGAAAAGGAAAGAAGAAAATGATCTTTACCCGCAAAAATATCGCGTTCTCCTCTTCTATGGTTAGCTGCCGTGATGCACCATCCGAAGTCTCTGAGTTCTCAGACTCGAGGTTAGCCTTCTTGGCTTCCAAGTTCTCCTCATAGCATTTTGCCACTGTCTGCGCCTTTCGGTCAACAAAGGTTCCATCCGGTTTTGTATGAGTCTTGATGAAAACTTCACCAAGACTCACCGGTTTTCCCAACTCTATTTCCTGTCATTAAAAACCAAAAGGAACTATTAGACAACTCTCTTAATGACGAGAGTAAAAGAAACTGTTGAATGAAAAGATTGAACCCTACTTAGTAACTTACCATTTCTTGTTTGATTTGAAGGTAAGACTTTTGCCCGGATAAATGGACATGCGGTCCAAGACCTCCACGGTCAGACAGCCGAGCATCAGAAGTGGTGGTACTCTTCTCCTTCGCTTCATCAGTTTCCCAGTAAGTCGTCACCTTTGCCCAAATAGTATCCGTAATCCACTTTGGTTGCACTCTCGCGGTCCTGGCGGTGCTTACCATATTCTTCATTCGTTTCTTACATATACGTTCAAAGTGCTCTTGAACCACCCATGTTATTAGAAGATCCCATGTGTAGGTTTTCTACAAGAAAATTAAACAATATAAGTAGTGTTAGTGATCATCAGGTTAGAAGTAAACATATCAGATTCAAAAAATTAAAGGATTAACTAACCGCGAATTCAACAAAGTATCGCTCTTGTCTCTCCCGTGGCACCCAAGTCCAGCTGTAATATGGGCCATCGAACTTGATAGTGAAGATTCTAGTAATCTTCTGGTTCAGTGACGACTTGTCACGACCAAACCTACAAAGATAGGAACAAATCATCAAGTCAGCCGTAAGGTATATTCAACAAATAGGAATCATATTCTAGGACAGAAACTAAACAAAGATAGAAAACAAATCAGACACAGTATAATCAGTCACAATAACATTCATTATATCAGACATATCATCATCAGATAGAAACATAACACTAAGGCCGAATAAGAATCAGAAACTAAGAAGAGACTAAGAATCACAAGACACACAGACATATCAGACTCGAACAAAGCCTCACAGACAGTTATGAAGACTCGAACTTAGACTCACAGACATCTATGAAGACTCGAACAAAGAAGACTAAGACCAAGTTCAATAAACAATAGCCATACAAGTATCACAAGTTCTGAATGATATGTCTGATATTAATGCACAAGAATAACAGACTGAGTTCAAAGCCATACAAAAACAATAGTCATACACGACTAAGACTATGTCAAGCTAAGTCTAAGACAAGTACAAACAACAACCATACATATATCACAGACCGAGTTAAAAGTACAATAGCCATACAATATTCAGAACACCACAACATCAGAGAACAACTACAAATCCTATTAAAGAACTTAACAATATTTATAACACAATAATTTATAAGAGAAAAAGGTTTGAGAAGACTTACCATGTCGTGCCTGATTTATCGATGGGAGACAACACCGTGGTGTATTCTTCGCGCCCTGGCTTCATGAGGAGAGCAGTGAGAAGAGCCATCTAGTCTTCAGCAAGACTGGGCTGGGGGAATCCTTCGCCTTCCACTTCTTCTCCACTGTAAGCAGGAGAGGTCGGAGCTTGAGAGTGCTGAGAAGAGCGAGGTTGACTCGCCGAAAGTTGGATGATTGGAGGACGAAGCGGAGGTTGCCATTGTTCAGACACCGCCGTGGGTCGAGGTCGAGATTCCGGACAAGATCAGCATTGAATCGGAGGTTTTTGTTGAGTTGGAGGTTGCCGTTGAGTCGACGTTGCTTGAGACGGCGTTGCTTGATTCGTTGTTGCTTGAGTCGGCGTTGCTAGAGTCGGCGGTGGATGAGACATCGAGCCTGGGAAGAGGCGCTTGAGGGTGGGTAATCCCTCACAGATGGTGTAGGGTTTCACTCGGGGATTTCCGGCGGGGAGGCTGTATCGCTCGACGGCGTGAACGTGTACCTACTTGGGAGAGGCGACGGAGTCTTGGATTTCGCCGACTGCTTCCGAGTTCCACATCTTCGATTAGGGTTCTTCCTAGCACCGGCCATCCTAGATAAAGAAGAAGAGGTTACAGATGAAGAAGGAGAGATTTCCGATCAAGAAGAAGAAGAGATTTCTCGATGGAGAAGAAGAAGAGAGGAGGAGAAGATTAGGTTTCGAGAGAGAAAGTTTAGGGATTCTGAAAATTTGGGGCTCGAATAATTAGGGATTTTCGGTGTAGGCCGGTTAACAAAATTTTTTAGGCGGGTTAACAATTATTTAGCGGTTTAGGCGGGTTAAGCAAAAATTTTAGGCGGGTTATGATAAGATTTGGGTGGGTTTTGACAAATAATTGTTTTTTGGGTGTATGGTTTTTTTTTTTGGTTTAAAGTTTACTTTTTGGGTTTAAATTTGATTAATAAAGATTATTTCGGGATGAAACGTCAAAAAATTGGTTTTCGTTTTCACTTTAACTTTGATGAATAAATGTAAATTTCGGATGAAACGAGATAATACTACAATTAAAGTTTTGAAAATAATTTACTCTCATGAACAAACGTCATAATATTAAAAAGTGATTAGTACAGTACTTCGTCTTCTTCATCATCAGAAGACGATAAATTACATTGGAATTCATCTCCTGGTTCCGCATCCTGGACATCGTAATCGAGAGTTATTGGGTTCACTGACTGCACCAAATTTTCGACTGCAATATCTTCAGTTGTAGTCAACATTACGGAATCGTCATTATCTTGTTGCAAAAGAGTAGGTTCCGCGTCTTCGTACTCCTAAAATATTTCTCCTCGGATTGACTTTCACAACATTTAGCCACAAATGTTTCGGTTTCTTCGTGTAAGGATATGGGATATAACAAACCTGATGCGCTTGCGAAGCTGTACAAAATCAATATTTAATAGTTATAATATAAACATATATGTATATATAATACTATATATAGAATTCTAAACGTACCTAAGATAAATGATTCATATTTATTGTATTTTCTCGATGAAAGAACGTCTACAATGCCACCATTGCTCCTCCGAGTGCCTCTACCGATAACAGGATCGTACCACTTAGACTTAAAAAGTGTGATTCTAAAATTAACCATCCCTTCATACTCCAATTGTATGATATCAGTTAAGATCCCGTGGAAAGCAGTTTCATCAGATGCATCATTGTAACTCTCTCCTCTAACACAAACTCCATAGTTGCATGTCTTTCTTCCTTCGTCGTGACTCTGTTGATATATCATGGTTTTTACCCATTTTAGACCATGATATAGATGTGTTTTTAGTGTCTTTTGTCTTTGTTTAGAGCCTTTTACAGGTTTAATCAGGTTTGGAGCTAATTGGAGATATTTGGAGCATTTTGGGACTTTTGGGACGTTTTGGCCGAGAGCTTAAGTCACTGTCCGATTTATTGATCATGCATCGACCGACACACCTTGTGCATCGGTCGACACACTAGCGAGATGGCCGTACACGTCGGTTTAATGAAGATATGAAGATTTGCAAAGAAGCCCAAGATAGTTCCAATATTTACACAGAAGCCCCAACCGAGATTAGGCCTATATATAGAGGATTTTGGTGTTTATTTTACTTACACTTTCATAATTAAGAGCAGAGGATTTTTAGAGCTTTTGGGGCTGATCTGAACCTATTACTTCATCTGTATTTGGAGAAGATTTCGAACCCCTTTTACTATTATTCTTTTATGCAATTTATTCATTCTATGATTATGTTTTCATTATCTATGTCTGAGTAGATTCCTAGTTAGGTTTAGGGTTTCTCACATAGGATTTCATGACTTGCTAGACTTGTTCAAATTCAGTTAAGGATTCAAACTATATCTGTTCCTCAATTTAATTGTGCTTAAAGCTAGTTCTAACCTGATCAATTAGAATCTAGATCTTAGGTTGCTAAATACGTCACGGAAGTGGGGTTTAGGAATCTGAACTAATTAAATTGGGCAATTAAACTTTGCGCAAACGGAAGTTTGGTTTAGGATAATTGTGAACATATCAAACTTGGGATTAATGCTAGTTTAATCTGTTAGTTCTCGCAAACGAAAGTTTGGTTTGCTGCACTTAGACTTAGAGAATTATCGCAAAGGAATTTGGTTAATTCTATATCTGTGTTTTGAGTTCTAGAACTGTGCTTAATTAGATCCTTGCTGAATGAACTGTCTGCTTGTCTGATTTCCTGAGAATACCCTAGGCTTGACGCTTTTAATTACTTGCTTCCACAACCGTTAATCTCTGCTACTGATTTACTTTCTCGCACCGCTTTTAATTCAATCACATTGCTTATTTCTAGTATTAGTCTCTACTGTTCTGACCTATTGAGACCGAGTGTCCCTGTGGATTCGATAACCCTATATACTACTTTGACATTGCTGTTCACTTGCAGTTTAGTATAGGGATAAACTTTGAGCCTATCAACTCTGTGTATGAAACAAATACCCTCGTGTAAAATATATAGTCCAAGTTTTCGCCTTATTCACGGGTTCATGCACTACATCTAGAACCCAAGGAGGAAATGGATGTGTGGCTTTCCAGTACTCAACCTGCATAAATAAAACAATATAAATATAATACTTGAACATATTGTTTAAAATATCATATAGACTTACATATTTTTCAACCCAAGTATGATATTCGTTAGCTCTTTGTGTGGATAGTTCTTTCTCGGAAAGATCTGGGTATTTTGCAGAAATATAATCTTCGAACATACTGTTTGAAACCAACACAAAGACGAGACAAACATGAGAAAATATAGATTATGTCTAAATAAAGTTAACATACAGATCAAATTATACCTTTCAAATGGTTGAAAGTGATCACAGTTCCGTAAAACATATGCATGTGCGCATCGATAGTCCTTCTCGGAAAGCCAAATTTCATGCATTTCTCCACTTGGACGACCAACATGAGTAAATATATCAGGTACCTCAACATGATACTCGGGGACTTCGCCTTCATCAAATCTTGTTAACGTGACCAAAAAAAGTCATTTTAAGTAAATTGTCTCTTCATGCTATGAAAATAATTTAAATGATTACCTTGATCTTGTTTTTATACTCGCATCAAAGTAATGCTATGAGAAATAAGCTATCTACTCATTGATATATAATTCAACAATCGACCCTAAAGCATATCTTTTGTTCTTTGCTTTCCCTTTTAACTTTTTGAAAAACCTTTCAAAAGGGTACATCCATCTATATTGCACAGGGTCTCCTAACTCTGCTTCGTAGGGAAGATGAATAGGCAGGTGCTCCATCACATCGAAAAATGATAGAGGGAAGATCTTCTCCAAATTGCATATGATTAAAATTATGTTTTGTTTTAGAACTTCCACTTGACTTTTCTGCAAAGTTCTCGAACATAAGTCTTGAAAAAACCCTCCAATCCCTACAATAATAACCGTTGGAGAGACATGTCATGGTAAATATAAATGAACTTAGCCATTTTTCGTAACAATTATACAAAAAGTACTATAAGTTTGGCCGAGAACAGAATTATACTTGATAATGCAATATGGACGTTTCGGTCTAGGAGTTCTGCAAAGATAAATGGAAGTAATCATTCCATAAAAACATGACAGTCATGACTCTTCATCCGCGAGAACTTTCCGTTAGTCAAATCTGCACAACTCGCTATGTCAGAGGCATACCCATCTGGGAATTTGACCGCATACTTGACACATTCTAATAAACTTTTTTGGCGTTTTCTGTCAATTTGTAGGTGGGAAAAGGAGCTTTACCCTCATCGTCAATGTGTAAGTGTGGCCGAGAACAAAATCGTACAATATCCAATCTTGACATGATGGTGTCTTTGGATTTACCCTTCACACTCATAAGAGTGTTCATGATATTGTCAAAAACATTCTTTTCAACATGCATCAAATCAAGATTATGTCGGAGATTGAGGTCCCTCCAGTATGGCAGCTCCCAGAATATGTTCTCTTGTGCCAATTATTCCACTTCCCATAACCAAGCTTCTTTTTTCGTGACCGTTTCCACCACATTCTTTTGTTTTTGGTGTATTTACACCTTGCAACCGCTCGCAATAAACTTGCTCACCAGACAAAGACTTAGGAGGACTCTCTTTTGAAGCATCTTTTCCCTCTAAAAAGTCCTTTTTATTCTTCTTCAGTGGATGACCATGAGGAAGAAATATCCTGTGACAATCAATCCAGCACACCTTTCTTCCATTCGGCAGATAAAAAGCTTTTGTATCTTCCATGCAAATTGGACAAGACAGTGTACCATGCGCCGTCCATCTTGATAACATTCCATACGCCGGAAAGTCACTTATCGTCCAAAGCAGCACTTCGTACGCATCGACTCTAGAAGACCATAATTCTTTCAACTCCTCAATAAGAGGTCGGAGGAAGATATCAAGACTAGCTCGCGGATGATTTGGCCCAGAATTCATAGTTGTCAAAAATAAGTATTATGTATTCATGCACATACCAGGGGGTAAGTTATATGGAGACAATATGATTGGCCACAACGAATGATTATTAGACATGCCAAATGAAATGAACTCATTTGTACATAATCCAATATAAACGTTACGGGGTTCCTGGGCAAATCGGGGATGTTGCTCTTGAAAACATTTCCACTCCGCTGCATCAGACGGATGATACATTTCTCCCTCATTTTCTTGGTGCTCGGCATGCCACCTCATTGCCGCGTCAGGTTTCTCGCTTTGGTACATTCTCTTCAGCCTGTCAGCAATTGGCATGTATAACATACGACTATGTGGTATATTGGTTCTCCACTGTCTCTCATTAGGGTTCCATCTTGGTGCTTGGTAAAACAGACACTTATCTTCCTTTTCGTCTTCTTTCCAGAAGATCATACAATTATTGATGCAAACATCAATTGCATAATAGGGGAGACCTAGATTGGGCATCAGTTTTTCTGTCTCGTAATGTGAACCAGGTACCTGGTTTCCTTCTGGTAAAAATTCGGTAAACATTTCACATATCGAATTCACTGCCCTTTCGCTCATATTATGTTCAGCCTTTCTTTGCACGACAACCATCATATAGTGGATTTTTCGCTCTTCTAACATATCGTAAAACTTTTTTGAATGATTGCGGATAGTTCTTCCAAATTTTGATAACTATAATCCTCGTAATAGCTATCAAAATTCTCGTTATCACGAAATGCATCATTCACCATATCCACATATCTATCTTCTACTACATGACCAAGATCTTCACTCCCACTAAAATGTGTGCTATCAGCATAACTCGTTCTTAAATCCATAACGATTTCCTCTCCATGCTTATACCAAACATAATAATCAGGCATAAATCTTTTACCATACAGATGACTCCAAATTTTTTTCCCAGAGGTTATCGGTTTTTCGTTCTTGCAAACATTACAAGGGCAGTGAAACTTACCGCCATTACTCTGCGCAAGAGGCTGGTTGTTTGCAAATGCCATGAACTGCTCCATCCCCATTTCGAACTCGTGGGAAAAATTTCAGGTTTCTTCATCGATCCTCCTATACATCCACTCCCTAGAGAACTATAATTGTAATTTTCCGACATTTCTTGAGTAAAGAAGAAGAAGAAGAACTCGTTTTTCTTTTGATTTCTCGGTTTTTTAACTATAGGTGTTGAGTGGTTGAGAATGAGGAGGGGTTATCCGAGGTCTAAATATATTGAACTTTTTACGACTGATTTGCGACTCCTCAACGACTGATTTGCGACTACTAGCAATGGTCGCAACAATTAGTTACACTTACCTACAAACGAGGAACATGTGGTTCTGTAACTACTTTTAACGACCGATTTTGCGACTGAAGTTTCCCCGACTGCTTTGAAGTCGCAAATTACCGACTGAATTGCGACTGCTTCTTTTGGTCGTAACAGCGTCGTAACATAGTCGCTATAATTACCGACTGAAATATCAGTCAGAAAAAGTAGTCGGTAATTCTCTGTTTTCTTTTAGTGAGTGTGAATTTATAGTTGAGATCTAAAAGTCCGAATGATGGTTGTTACCAAGACGTTGTTAGTTAACATCACAAGTCTCGGTTGTCCCAATGAGCCAATAGTCCGAATAAGTGTTGTCGACATTGATTTGGTGGTAAACAATCGATTTTCAAGAAGCTTTCTCTCTATTTTTGTTTTCTCATAGGCTATGACAGTCTTTTTCTAAATCATTAAAATTTTAATCAAATGATCCGTTATCATTTCTATTACTTTCTTCTTTTTAACGATTTAATATGGATTTCTATGTTTTTTTTGTTTTTAATTCTGTTTTGGTACTAATAGTATTGTTAAATGATGAATTGGCTGGATTTTCTCAATGGAAAATTGTAACAATAAAAATATATTGATATTGATTTTTACTAGGTAACTCAATTATCTATATATATATATATATATATATTCATATTATTTTTATTGTTAATATTACGTATATATCTTACATAGCCATTGAATATTGGTTTGGTGTAACAGTCATATACTTTTTTTTGTTATATTATTGTTAGTGACAATAGTTACTAATAGCCTACTTACAATCTACTGACAGCTATATATTAAATTATTGGATATTTGTTTCATATTTATATTATTTTACATGCTAATCATACCCACTGACCGAAAGAAATAAGTAATTCAATTATTTTTATTGCTTTTGGTTTATGCAATGGTTTATTTCATCTTAGAAGGCACGAGAAGAAAATGTGCACGTTCGAAAATGGTACATCTCAAACTCATAGTGAAGAAACTGAAGAATGTATAATTTGTATGCAATGGTAAATTAAAATATGTTTAGATAATACGTTTCACAAAGCTATCTCATAATTTGTATACCTTTGTGTGTACTAGTGTCAAATATCATTAAATGATATATATTTTTGAAAGTTCTGTATTTAATTAATTTATCTTTTTCTATTATGTAAATAATATATATTGATTTTAAAATTTTCTAAATATTTTATTGCCTAATTTTAATCTAAAAAAACAAATTTGAATGAAATTTAATTTTAATAAACTTTATTCTTCAATTATGGAAATGATATATCTTGATTTTAAAATCCCATAAATATATCATTTCCTAATTTTAAGTTCAACGGAAAAGGTAATTTTGAATTAAATTTAGTTTTAATAAATCAAAATTCTTTAATATTCTACTATATGTTTTAAATCATAACAATATCAGAATTATGAAAAACAAAAATTATTTTATTTATGAAACTTTCATATCAACTCTATTTATTATTGTTAAGATAATATTTATGAAATTATAAAATTAATATTATTAGTTATTTTTAGAGATTGTGTTTATCGTTATTTCTACTGAATTAATCCGTGATTTATTATATGTTGATAAATATTAAATATACTTTGATCTCTATTCATATTTTTAGAAACATTTTTGTTTCTTTTTTCAGTTTAGAAACATAGATATACTTTTCAATTATATATGAAAATTTCAGATTTTTTTAGTGTTAATATTTATTAAAGATTAAATGCAGTAAGTGATGTGTTTGGGTCATTACACAAACTGCCAAAAGAAACGTAAGGCTCAGGTTGTATAGTGTAATTGTGATGATTGGTTTTTGACTATCGTGGAGGCTTAAAGGAAGTGCATGAATGTGATTTGATGTGAAAGTTGATATCAGTATAAAATTATTATCAGTATCAAGTTATAACATTTGAATATCAAAATATCCTAAATAGCTGACATTTTAGATTAATCATTAAAAATAAATTTTAGTTACACATTATAATATTTTGTTAAATATATTTATAAACGAGTTTCCTATATTTTAAAAAATAAAATATCAAAGTCGATGTGGAACATATTTAATTTAAATATTTGTTAGCATTAAATAATTTTTTTTGAAAATATGAAAATATCAGAACAATATCTAAACAATAATATATTCCGGATTATTTCAAAATTTTAATAAATATTTTACAAACAACCTCTTAACTATATAATATATTTCATTTAAACACAATATTTATTTAAAATATTATTTATATCATGGAATATACCAACTTAAAAAACATTTTTATATTAACAAATTTATTTAACTTACAAAACAAGACTAATTTCGCTGAGTTCAGATTTAGAAAACATCCACACTATATAATTTAAAAAATATATATACATTATACATCAATATTTTCTAAATTGTTGAAATATTATAAAACTTAATTGCATTTGAACGTATTGAATGTAAATACAAATATTAGATGGGCATTTCTAAGTTTTAAGCAAAAACAACTAAAATTTTGTCAAACTATGACAAATTAATCCACTTACAAAAACTTATTATACATCAATATTTTCTAAAACTCATTCATAAACATACACAAAAATATATGTTTACCATCTAAAATTTAAACACACCAAAAATTAGTTAGCTAGCATATATGAATTCTAAAAAACGGATATTGACATTAATCAAATGTTGTAAAAAAACTCATTCAAAAACAAATGAAAAATAACTTTTTGATCCAACGGAATTTAAACATACCAAACATTAGTTAACTACCATACATCAATACTAAAATTTTGATATTAATATAAGTTTTATAAATCAAACAATTATAAAATGTGAATAAAAAGAAAAAAATACCCGTATGCTCAGTGCGGATCAGACTCTAGTTAACTATGGAAAAAAATGAATTTGATCTTCAAATTTTATAGAATGGAAGTCTAGTTTACCAATTCCGTACAAATTTTGTGACACGCTCACAAAGTTCTTAGGAGAACAAAATTAAGTTTAAGATAAGATAAAAACTATGCTTGAGTTTAAGATAATCATAGTTAATATTGGATTATTAGAGGTCAAAATCTTGAAAGACAAGCAGGATAGATTGTCTAACTACCCACGTTGGAAACTCGATGCCCCTTTCAGAGTGGTTGCAGAGTAGATTAGTTATTATTCTAGAAACATTACAAAATCTTCGTATATTAATTAGTCGTGCAGCTGTGTTTTCTTATGAATACAAATAGCTATTATCAGCCTCGTTACATAAGAAATCAACTTTTATACTTTATATGATCATACGCTCACATCGAGAACGGAAGATTCCAGTGATCATCAAAGAACGCTTTCTCTCTCTAGATCTGAGAAAGCTCTCTGGTACACTTCCCGAGGCTCGCCAGTTTTCATCACCGTCGCCTCTCCGGCGGTCGGCTTTCGCTGTTGCTGCCGCCGGAGGAGGCTCTGTTCGCCGATCGTAGTCTCCCCCATCTCTTCTCCTCTCCACCGGTGCTAGATCCCTCTTCTCCGCTACCGTTGTCGGGTTTGGCGCCGTCGCTTGCTCATCCGTGTCTGCCGAAGCTCGCCGTCATCCCTGTCGCTCTGTTCGTCGCTGTACGTAGTCTCCGGTTGAGAGACTGCAATTCCGGTTATTCCCCTTTGTGGGGTCTCTTCCGCCGGTAATGCTGCGCAGGTCCCTGCTCGCCGGTTCCGGACATTTATTTGCGACGGTTGGTCATTTCGGGTTGTTCCTTCCCGGCTTTGGCTCCCGGTTTTGAGGTTTCTGTGTTTTGGCTTTGTGGGGTGGTTATGTCTTGGATTTAATCTGGTTCAATCGGTTTAGTGTAATTTGGGTTCCTCTGCTATTAGGGTAAATTGGTGGTCTAGTTTGAATTCTATTTCCTCAGCTTGGATCTTTGTGGCTAACTTGGTTCCATTTAAGAGTGCTTTCAATCCGGTTTTAATTTCTAGATTTGTTTTTGGATTGTTTAGGCTTCGTTGGAGATTTGGGTTCGTATAGGGCTTCTAGCTAGGTTTATTGTAGACGTTTATGAGTGCGTCTTTACCGCTTCCGAGGGTTATTGGAGAACTTTCTTAGGTTCTTTCTCGTCGGATTATGAAGTCTTGTTTCTGGGTTCTGGGTTGGTGAGAGAGTGTCTCTCTGTGAGTCTCCAGGTGGTTGATGTTGTTGCTTGGTGAGCCGTGGGCTACGGCGATTTATCTCGCTCTTTCTTCTTTTGCGGTTGCAACAAGCTCCAAGTTTGAGTTGCTATGGTTAACTCTTGGATTTATCGAGTTATGTTTCCTTTAGCTGTAGGTGTTAGCTACCCTCTTTGGGTTTATGTTGCATGTACTGTAGGCTGTGGTTGCCCGTTGTTTGGGCTGTGGTTGCCTGTTGGTTGGGCTTTAGTTTCCCGTTGTTTGGGATTTGTATTAAACGTTTGTTTTCACTTTTATCAATATAATCCACCAGATGACAAAAAAAAATGATCATACGCTCACTATTTTTACAATAATTATATTTAAAATAACTCTCTCTCTCTCTCTCTCTCTCTCTCTCTCTCTCTCTCTCTCTCTCTCTCTATAATATTGATTTGACCAGTAATACGAGAACATGGTAAAGTATTTCACTCGCATGACATATATATGGAAGAAAATGACGATTATTGCATCAGGTAATGTGTTAGTTACAGAATTTTGATCTAGTCTAAAAGAGTCGAGTTATGATTAGAGAAGTCTGGAGACTGCTTGGGTTCGTAGCTTTATAAAAGCAGTTCGGAGCCTTCGCAAAATACAATGTATCTAAAAATAAAGAGTGAAGGGTCTATTTATAGCGTGTGAATGTTGACTTCATGCTTGGCCGATTGACTCCTTAGTAGGTTTGTCTATTGGCCGAAATGAATTGTTGAATTAATAAGATTTCAATGAGCTTATGGATGGATGCTAAACCCATATCCAACAATTAGTCCCTCCCCAGTTCAGCGGTCTCTGGCTTGAGTCGGAGTCGGCGGATTCTCTTTGAGTATTTTAAATCAGGCGAAAATTTTATCGACTTTCCTTGCTTCGGTCGGCGGTATCTTGGACCGTTGGATTCTCTCATAGTTTTAGGGGAACGAACGGACGCGAGCCGCGTTAGGTGCGATTTTTGTGTTTCTATAACCGCCCCCCCTTTTCCCGAGGCTCCGTCTCTTCAGTTCATGTTGTCTTTCTTAGGTGATTGCTTTCCCCTGTAGATTATGCTTCGTATATGTTCTTCTGAATCGTTGTTTCTAGTATCCTTCCCTTTTATTTGGGCCTTTGATTTCATCGTTCATTGTTTTGCCACTAGGAATCGGTGGTTGGGTGTGTGCTTTTTGCTTACCACTTGCTCCCGAGCAGGTATGTCTCGCTTTGTGTCAGGATTTGTTTTCCTTCTTCTGGAATTTTTTCGGTGATTTGTATTTGAAGCGATTTCTTCGAACTTTCTTAGCGATCATTTTGTTTCCATTTTTATTTCTTTTAATGTCTAGAAAATGAGACGGAGGAGGGTTGAGTTGCCAAATTATGTTTTGAGGGTTCTTGCTACTGTGCCCAATAATCCTCCGGTCCCCGATTTGGCTGAGAATGTTCGCATCGTTCAACCGGTCGAACACGTGATTGATAGACCGTCGACTCCTTCTCGTCAAGCTGAGAAGGAGAAGACAGTCTCTCAGGATATTCATGTCGTCGGTATGAATGAATTTGGCGGCGAAGAAGATGGGCTTGATAGCGAGGAAGGCGAAGTTGGTGACGAAAAGGAACTTGGTTCTGATGATACCGGTTCTTCCGGGGAAGAAGATGGGGATTCTGGTGTTGATAAAAAAGACTATCGACTGAGTAAAAAGAGGCGCATATCGCAGCTGGACGATGTGTATGTAGATTTTGCTGGTCGCGTAGGAAGTCGTATTGATCCCTGTGTTCAGATGGCTCTTAATTGTGTTGCGGGTCGTCAGGTGAAAAAGCCGTCGGCAGGGGGTAGTTCACGTTCCGTCATAATGGATCTTATCTGATTATCTGTGATAGGCTTTCTTGTATGAATTTTTCCAGCATTTAAGTCTGGAACCTCATCCTGTTTTTGTTCATGTTTACCAGATGCTCGAATCGGGGGTTCAACAAGATACGAGCCACCATTTAGCAATGGTGAGCATCCCTGTTGACTCGTTTTATGTGACTCGTGGGGTGTCTTTTCTCTGTTGTTTTTCTCTTTTCCAGGGGTTTGCTGATCTTAACCGTATCAGAGGGTCATATGCGGCGGAGCTCCGAGCAGTCAAGACCAGAGAGGAGGATCTTAAGGAGACGGTCGCGGGTTTACGAAAGTCCTTGCGGGGGTTCAAGGACGTTCAAAGGAAGCTTGTTGAAGTCTAGATTGCGAATGTCAAGCTCAAGGGGCGGATTTCTGGGTTTGAGGGAGAACAGAGGAAATCCGAGGAGGAGAGCAGGAATTTGGTTAGTTCTCTGAGGTCTGAGATCGAATCCCATAAGTCCGAGTGCGATCGGCTTCGGTCTTTGAACGAAGAGGCTTTCCTCGCCAACAGGGGGGAGGATGCATGAGCTTCTTTATAAGATCAGGTTTGAGAGGAAGGACGATATCCCAGTGATGAATAAGTTACTGGAGTTGCATCAAGCTATTGCTGTGCTTGGTGCTTTCCAGCTTCATGCAAAGGAGCGAACTAAGGTTCCCTCTGCTCGTTTTGACCAGCTTAAAGGGTATGGCACCCGCTTCAGGGTTGAACTTGATACTCTGAGCGCTCCTGATCTTCATAAGGATGATTTTTTGTGACCCTGCTTAATGATCCGGAGTATGTAGATGTGTATTCCGAAGAGTTGGTCGATTTCCCCGGGGGGACAAACGCGGTGCTTATCGCCGAGGTGGCTGCTGGTTTACGAACTCTTTGGATCTCTAAATGACTTTATATTTTCGTTGTGCTATGTTGTACTTTCTTTTTCTTCTTTTGTTTTTGTAAACATGTTCGCCATTGTGTTAGGTCTTTTGGATTTTACTTTAGTTTGTCCCTTTTCTTCTTGATTAAGTACCCCTTTCCTTCACCCCCCCCCCCCCCACTTTTGGGGCAAATGGAGAAGGAAGAGGATCCAAGCTAGATGAATATTATGCTCGTTTCTCTGTTTTTCCTACAGTATTTTGATGGATTTATTGCTCTTTTTTTTTGGGTGACCGCCGCTTTTTCCTTGTTATTAGTGTGGCCTTTCTACTCTTTTCTTCCTCTTCTTTCTTTTCGTTTTTAATTGTATATTTTTGTAGACGCGAGCTCAGGAGTTGTATGAGGTGTGAGGGCCCTTCGTTGGTGTGGGTTCGATACGTCGTTGGTTTCGGTAATGCGTGTCTGGCCTTTTCGTAGGTGCGGGAGCCACTTTTATGTGAGTGTTCTTTCCTTGAGTTCTTTGCCCCCTTGTTCGGAGTTTATTGATTCGACTCTTTTCCTTTCTATTTGTCTTCTTAGTCGGATCGTTAGTTGCTTTTGGTAGGTTTTTCCTTGGAGGTCGTTATTCAGTTTGTGCTTATCGGCGTGTTGCATAATGTCTTTGTGCCGAGGATTTAAGCGATCATTTGTGAGTTCCGCGAGGTGCTTCCTTGGTTTCTTTGGCGAGGAGGGAGGTCGTCTAGTTTTTACACTGGTGGAGTTCGACAAAGATTCGCGGTGTTTTCGAGATCTTCTTTCAAGAAATCAAACCTTTGTTCGTATCTCTCTTAGATTATCCCCCTCTCCCCCCCCCCTTTTTCTTCCTTTTTCTTCTTTGTCTTTGTTCGCTCCTCCTTCCCTCCTTTAGTGGGGATGTTCAAGGTATTGTATTCGCGTAAGTTGGTGTTACGCTTATCATGTCCTACCTTTTGTGGATGTTTGTGTTGGAATTGTGTCCAGTAATCTCGGTACTGTCTCTAGAAAGTAAGAGTATGTCAAAGATCAGACATAAGTCATACAATGCTGGGGGTCATGATGGCTTGCTAGAGTCCGCTCATGATCTATAAGTCTTGGACTTATTGCCTTTATTGTATGATCCCATATGGGTCACACGCCTAAGCCAACAGGAAAACGTGTAGGAACGGTAAAGCAGAGGCACGATAAAAGTGCTAGGCATTTACTGTGCTTAGAGAGTTTAAAGGGCTTGATTAAATCCATGGGATTTAATCAAATTGGGAATTGGGCCTTAAGGGCCCAACAGAGCTAAAGAAGGGTTTTATAAGCTGAAGCCAAAAACCCTTCTCTCTAACCCCAATACCCACGGCCGCGAGTCACTCTCCCCTGCGCCTCCTCACTCTCTCGGTCTAGCAGCCTCATTCCTGACGGTGTGCGTGTGTGAGCCTTTGGAGGATTCATCCCTTGGTGTATCTCCCTGATCTCTGACCTGTTCATCAATTCCGCTGCAACAAACAGGTAAAAGGTGAGATCATAATGTTTCTATTACAAGAGAACCTAGATCCATGTTTAGGACTATTAATCTGATGAACTGAATCAGGATTAATCAACTAAACAATTCCTACAGTGGTATCAGAGCCATTGGTTCTTAGGATTTCTTGTTTTAGATTCATGTTTAGGTTGTTTAATCTGTTTAGAAGTGTTCTGAATCAACTACTGATAAGAAAAACACTTAAGAATCAGAATTGAACTCTAAACACATTAATTGGATCACAAAAACGAGCTATATGACTCGTGTTTTTGTTGATCGGCCGACGAGTTAGATGCATGGATCGGTCCATGATCGATCGCATGATCGACCGAGAGAGAGCGATCGAGTGGAACGGTTGGACCGAGCCACGATCGTCTCATGATGGTCTCGGCATCGTCCCGGACGATCGCGTAGAGAAGGGCAGCCGACGATCGCGTGGGTCGAGCAACAGCCGATCGCATGGATCGCCTCTCCTCTCGCCAGCATCGTCCCACGATCGTCCCGCCTGACCCGAGCTCGTCCGACCGTCCCGATCACTCGCAAGCGTCCCGTCCGGCAATCCGAGCGTCTCGATCTCGGATCGAGCATGCGGCTTGCGGCTGGACGGCTCTTGCTCGACCGGTTAGGGTTTTGGGTGAAATTGGGCCGGTTCGATTTCGGTTAGGTGGTTCGGTTTAAAACTTGATTAAAATCATCGTTCTGGTTTAATAAACAGATTTTAATAATTTTATTAAATCTGGTTAAACCAGGATAAGAAATCCAATGTCGAAAGAAATATTGGATTTAGTGCCTAAACCAGGAATTTCTAATTTGATTTGGTTGGACCAAATAAATTGAGAAATTCCGGTTTAGTAAATAACCGGTTGACAATTGTGGTCATCGTAGTAATTGAAACTTGGTTAAACCAGTTTTAATGAACCAGACCGGTTATGTCAAATAATTGGACAATTGGGTCATGTCTTGGACATGGACCAATTCTTGGGCCTCGGGCCAAGAAGTTAAAACAATTGGGCCAGTTATTTGAGTCTTTCTTCAGATCAATTTAAAATTTATTTTATAAAATTATAAAGTCGGTTTTAAATTAAAGTTTCCGAAATTTTGAAATTAGAAAGTTTCTTAAAATAGAAGTTTCTGAATTTGCGGGTTTTGGATTTTAAAGAAATTTCTAAAGTTAGAAAGTTTCCGGTTTTAGAAAGTTTCCAATTTTAGAAAGTTTCCAAAATAGTAGGTTTCCAAAAATAGAAAGTTTCCCGAAATAGTAATCTTCTATTTTGGGAATGAAATTTTAATAAACCTACAAACCTCAAATAATATCAAACGTTGGATGTCTTGTCCAGGCTATGTCAGCTGTCGAAGCCCATTCAATTGTATTCATGGCCTTACAGTGTGAGGGTGTCTGCTTTTGCGTGGGTAAGACGGTTTGTGATTCATAAATGTCATTGGGAGTCCCAGACATTAATGATTACATGACTGTATAGTCCGGTTTTCTTGACTGGGCCATCGGGAGTCCCGGGCCTTGAGACATCAGAGTGGATTGGGCCTCGGGCCCAGATTCACAACCAAGAGTTATATCACAGATATAATTAGCCGATATAGGGCTTACCGATATAAGCTAAGATTGGGTGACGGCCAGTGGCCCGCTTTAATCTTAGTTATATGTGGATCTTGGAATCATTATATTCTATTGAGGGTAACTTATGTTATTGAATATAATGCGTGATTAATCATATTAAATTTAATATGAGATTAATCATATTGAACATATTAACTAAAATCTTTTTATCTTATATAATTCAGCTATGACTAGCACAAACAATCAAAACACTTTCTCGATCCGGTCTGTCCTTGAGATGGACAAGCTGAACGGATCAAATTTCTTGACTTGGTCGCGGAACCTGAGGCTAGTCCTCAGACAGGAGAGAAAGGACTATGTCCTTGAGAGAGCTCTCCCCGTGAGAATCAGGTCCAATGCCTCTCATGCAGTGTATGATGCTTGGAATAAGCATTTTATTGATGCGGTAGATGTGCGTGGTCTGATGTTGGCTACCATGGACTCAGACTTGCGGGAGCAATATGAGAACATGGAGTCGCCAATAGTGATGATCAGCAGCCTGAAATTGAAATTTCAGGAGCAGATAAGAGTGGAGAGATACCAGTTGGTTAAATCTCTCACTAGCTGCAAGCTACCAAATGATCATCCAGTGAGTCCTCATGATGGGTTACATTGATAACCTGAGGAAACTGGATTATCCAGTTAGCCAAGAACTGGCAACTGAGATCATACTGCAGTCACTGCCGTCAAGCTATGATAAGTTCGTAAGGAACTATATCAAGAAAGGCTTAACGAAGACGTTGACTGAACTGCATGATATGCTCAAAACGGTTGAGCCAAACGTGAAGGGTAGGTTTATGAAACCTAGTACTGACAAGGGTGAAGACAAAGTTGTCCAGATTTTGAATCATGGCAAGCGTGTGTCTTCCGAGCCCAAGTCAGATACCTCTTACGTTGGTAAGTGCTGCTACTGTAAAGAGAGAGGGCATTGGAAGAGAGATTGCATAAAATTCATGGAAGACGATGAGGAGTTAAAGTTAATGTATGAGACTACTTCCTCAGGTATTCATGTTATTACTTCAAGTTCTACCTTGCAGGTATTGATTACTGGCTGTGGCACTGATATTTGTTGAAATATGCAGAGCCTAAGCAACAGTAGAACGTTGAAGGAAGGGCAAGTGGAACTGCATGTCTGGAAGGAGCTATGGACGCTGCCTAAGTCATAGAGTTTTCACTTGTAGATGCCTTCTAGGCTTGGTTTTGTATTAAGTAATTGCTACAATGTACCTGCTTTATGCAGAGTTATTTTTCATTTTCTTGTAAGAATTTGAATGTTTTTCATTTTGATAAAAGACAAGTTTTGTTCTTTTGATCTTAATGAAATATTTATTGTAGCACCCTATTCAAGGAATGGGTTTTGTATCTTAAACCAAAGAGTGCCTAAATATAACATAAATACCGAATTGGTTTAAATCTGATGAATTAAACCTGAATTTTCTTGGTACAACGTCTTGGTCACATAGAGTAAGACGGATTCAGAAATCCCATAGTTATGGACTGTTGGGCTCATTTGATACGATATCTTATGAGACTTGAATTCTGTTTACTGGACCAAAAGACAATGGGCCCATCTTAGCCGAGCTAGAGAAAGGCCCAAAGGCTTATTGGAGATTGAACATACTCATGTATGTGGTCCGATGAGCAACAATGCCAGAGAAAATTTTCTTGTACTTCATTGTCTCGACTGATTAATTCAGTGAGTAAGACTGTGTTCATTTGATGAGACACAAGTCGGAATTCTTTGACATGGTCGAAAGAGTTCCAAAATGAGGTATAGAATCTGAGTGACAGAAGTATTAAGACTCTGAGTTAAATCAAAGTGAGAATACTTAAGTCATTGATGGTGTGATCATCTGAATGAGTGTGAAGTCGTTTCACAGCTCAATTCTCCTGAAAAACCTGGAGGTGTTTCTGTGAGAAAGAATCAGATCTTATCAGAAATGATTAAAGATGAGTCACATGAATCTTCCATGATATTTTAAGAATAACGCTCTAAAATATCTAAGTTTACGCTAAAATAGTTCCACTAATATCAGTTGAAAGACACCACGTCAATGTGGGTTGGAATCGATCCAAATTCGTCTTTACTGAGTATTTGAAGTTGTGCTATTTCGCTGGTTGTCCTAGAGAAACTAAGGCTTGTTACTTTTACGTCCAATCTGTTTTCTAAGAAGGGAAGTTATTTTCCAAGAAGAACAGTGGGAGTAAAAGCATAACTCGAAGTTTTCTTAGGGAAACCAAGGCTCGGTACTTTTACGACCATTCTGTTTTCTAAGAAGGGAAGTTACTTTCCAAGAAGAACAGTGGGAGTAAAAGTATAACTCGAAGTAATTCGAGATATACAGGAGGCTGCTCAACCTGTTGAGGGAGAACAACGAATGGGTTTACAGATTTCTGTAGAATCTACACCTGTAGAGCCTGAAGTTCGCAGATATGAAAGAATCAGTCACTATTACGAGAGTGATTTCTCGTCATTAGTTGAACCTGATGATCATTGAAAGTTCGCATGATCTGATGATCATAGAAAGCGACAAATATGCGAAATTCAAAGAAGCGAAAGTGAGCCCTTACTCCGAAATTACACTATGTGTAAGTAAACTTCATTGATCCATTCATGGATGGAAGCAAACATATCGGAGTTGGAATCTTCGTTCTGTTGAAGTAGTCAAGGTTTTGACTTGAACAGGAACGAAGAGGAACTGTGCGTTTACTAATAGATTGGTGGGAGCGATATTGCATTTCTCATATTGTATGTCGATGACATACTGATTCTCGGATATAACGTCCCAATGCTGTAGTCGGTAAAGGACTAGCTTGGGAGTTGGTTTAGTAATTGACATGGGTAAAGCCACGAAAGTCTTGGATTCTGGATCTAAAGATAGAGATCCAGAAGAGCTGGTAGGACAAAGTCAGGATTCTTAAATTGACAAAGTCCTACACGTTTTCAGCACTCCAAGAAGGGTTTTAAGCCAATGTCACATGGCAAAACGTTAAGCAAGAAGCAGTGTCCTACGATAACTGCTGAGCTTAAATGCATGGATAAGATTCCATATGCGTCGGCAATTGGATCTATCATGTATGCCATGAAACGTACTTGTTTGATGTTGCTTTAATGTTAAGCAAGACAAATAAAGACCAGTCAAATCCAGCAAAGAATCAAGTTTCCTAAAGTATGCCCTAAAGTATTTGAGGAATACTAAGGATAAGTTCTTGATTTACGGAGAAAGTGAGGTGCTATAAGTCGATAGAGTCTAAAAGGCAAGTTTCCAATAGACAAAGATGATTTCCGATCACAGTCCGGTTATATCTTGTGTCTATCTGGCGGTGCAAGGCACTGTTGCTGACTCAATGACTTAAGCTGAACATTTCGCAGCTTGGGAAGTGGCGAAAAAGGTTGTTTGGAAAGAAGAGTTCGTCACTGAACTTGATGTGATTCCCAGCATAGATGAGACTAGCTGCACATCAGAGGTCCAAACACCTTGAGAATAGGTATAACCTATTCCGTAAGATAAATGACAGAGATGTTAAGTAGATTAGCAAGTTTCAACGAATGAGAACGTTGCTAATCTATTAACGAAGCCACCCCTTAGCCCTAAGCACGAGTCACGGACTGTAGCTGTAGGATAAGTGAAATTAAGATGTAGTCTTAATTTCAGTGGGAGTTAGTAAAGGGCTTTATTTAGTTATTGATATGTTGTTGTAAAACATTTGAGATGTTTAATAATGAAATTATTATTTCAAGATTATTTTAACTGTGATGAAATAATCGTTCCAAAATGATATGGACCATTTTATAGGTCATCGAAGTAAATGACTTGATCTTGAGTCATCGAAGTCATTTAGCTTGATCATGAGACCCTATATTTGATAGATGGCTTATATCACCCTGTCCCTAGTCGAAGGTTGTTGAAATTGGAACACCAACAACCGTGTGAGACTGGATTGGTACGTGACTTATGACAAAGTCTCAGTGTGTCATAGATGCGCGGCATCAAAGTCAGTACATAGGTGTATGTTTGGGAACATACGACCGGACAAGACCCGCTTATGAGAACTCTTCAGGATATTTATATCTGTGTCATAAGAGATTCTCACTACGACTATAGAGTATAGTCCTTAGACCTGAGTTCGCATGCATGTGACTGCATATGGACTGATGCACTTTGATCATTGTCTAACGCTATCGTTCTGCGATAGCTATAAGGACCTTGTTTGGGTACATCATGAAATGAGTAGTTTACAGTGATGGAACAAGACGGGATTTGTCCCTCCAATATAAATGGAGTGAATATCTCTAGGCCAATCGGAGATTTGAATACTGGAAAACGCATGGCCATGCTCAAACGGACTTTCCCGAGTCGTTTGGATTGTCAGTATCAAATCAGAGTCCGATGAACAAGATTAGGCTTTATAAGGATGACACCAATCTTGCCTTATGACTAATCGAGATATTGAGACAGAAGGATTATGAATACAGAGATTCCAGTACAAGTGGGAGATTGTTGGAATTGTGTCCAGTAATCTCGGTACTGTCTCTAGAAAGTAAGAGTATGTCAAAGATCAGACATAAGTCATACAATGCTGGGGGTCATGATGGCTTGCTAGAGTCCGCTCATGATCTATAAGTCTTGGACTTATTGCCTTTATTGTATGATCCCATATGGGTCACACGCCTAAGCCAACAGGAAAACGTGTAGGAACGGTAAAGCAGAGGCACGATAAAAGTGCTAGGCATTTACTGTGCTTAGAGAGTTTAAAGGGCTTGATTAAATCCATGGGATTTAATCAAATTGGGAATTGGGCCTTAAGGGCCCAACAGAGCTAAAGAAGGGTTTTATAAGCTGAAGCCAAAAACCCTTCTCTCTAACCCCAATACCCACGGCCGCGAGTCACTCTCCCCTGCGCCTCCTCACTCTCTCGGTCTAGCAGCCTCATTCCTGACGGTGTGCGTGTGTGAGCCTTTGGAGGATTCATCCCTTGGTGTATCTCCCTGATCTCTGACCTGTTCATCAATTCCGCTGCAACAAACAGGTAAAAGGTGAGATCATAATGTTTCTATTACAAGAGAACCTAGATCCATGTTTAGGACTATTAATCTGATGAACTGAATCAGGATTAATCAACTAAACAATTCCTACAGTTTGGGGTGCGGACTTCGGGCTCGATTTTGCCAGTGCGAGCTCTTGTTTTGTTTTTGCAATGTTAGCAGTGTTGAACATAGCATTGGCTTGTGTTTTCGGCTTATACGTGTGTTACTAGGGGCAAGTTTGGTCTTGACTTATACCAATTGTAATTTTTAAGTACGAAGCCGTATTCCTCTTTTATAAAAATGTTTGTAGGGGCGAGCTTGGGCCCGACTTATCCTGTCATTTGTTGGGTTTAGGCGCGAGTAAGTGCCCGGCTTATCCTGTGAAGTCTTTGAATTTGGTTGTGCAAAGGAGGTTCAGTTTATTCAACTTATTCTAAAGGACTTGTGCGGGTCTGGCCCCAGCTTTGAGGTTGTCAGAGTTGACAACGTGGCACGATGCCACTGCATCTTGGGACGCGCTTAGTTAGATCGATCATTTGGCCAGAATGTCGATGTTAGCATCTTGTGGAATTCAAGTATGTTCTTGAAAAGAGATATGCTTAATTTTGAAATAGGGAAGTGATTGAGCCTTGTAAGGGCTGCCTACGTACTCTCGAATGAGAGATCAAGTTGAGCGTAGTTCTTTTTCTTTTACAAGTTTTAGAACTGGAGTTCATCTTTCTTCTCTCTTTTTCTCTTTTTTAAATATATATAAGAACGAGAGGGGTCTTATTTATAGGGTCGGACCTTGAATTTTTGCTTCCTTTGGGGCTAGCTTCTCGTTTGGTCGCTTAGACTATAGGTGCCGTTGGGGGCTGCCGGTGTTTTGTGCTTGTTCGAAGAATCGGCTTTTCGGGCCCTCTGTTCTCCCCAGATCGTGAAGGTTCCTTCTGAGGTCGGAATTTTGGCGCACTAGTGATAAGTTGAAGGGACTACTTTCATTGTGTGGATCCAAGGGGTTCCCATAATTGCATTGTAGGTTGTTGGTCTATCTATGACGAGGAAGGTGATAACTTTGGTGATCTTTCCGGCATGCACTAGCAGTTGAAGCGTCCCGATTGTTGTCGTTGTTTCCCTGTCGAAGCCGGTGAGCCTTCTTACCATGTATCTTTCGAGTTTCATTCTTTGCTAGGTTAATTTGAAGATGAGATTGATCGAGCTTCCGGTTTTGATCAAGGCTTTGGCCATTTTGTGCTTGCCTATCCGAATCTTGATGACGAGCAGATCGTTGTGCGACCTACCTGGCTTGCCGATATGGCTCTTTTCTCCTTATGACTAGGTGCTCGTTTCCTGGATGGATGCCGCTGGGGGGGGGGGGGGGCGTTGAGTTGTTGTGGCGGGAAATTCTTCGCATATCATGTTGAAGCGCTTCCTTGTTGGGGGTGTCCCTTCTTCTTTGTCACCTCTAGCCCGTTTATGCGATTCTGCGTTGGCATCATTTTGTTCTGCCCACTGTGCGTTCCCATGCTTTCTGTTCTTTCCTCTGATGAGTCGGGCTTAGCCGCCTTCATTCCTTGTCTGGTTTTCGGCAGGCGTTTTTTGCACATTTCGATTTGTAATGTTCATGTCCCCTTTCTAGTATTCTACGAGTAGGAGGTTTTGGAGGTGGCGGCAGTCATTGGTGTCGTGTCCTGACCTTTGGTGGTATGCGCAGAAAGGTTTTTCTTTGTCGATTACATTGGCGTTTTGTTTTTGGTTTGGTTCTGCGGGTTGCTCGGCAGGTCGTGCTCGTTAACGTAGTAGGTTGCCGTTTTCTTGCCTTCCTTTTTTGAATTTCTGTATTTTTGGTTGTAGTACTGGCTCGGCTCAGCGTATTCTGGTGTCGATTCTTTCCCTTTTGAGTGTTTCGCTGATCCAAATTTCTTGGCGTGTAGCTCCTTCTCTTCTTCTATTTCGACGAAGACGGCTGCTCGGTGGAGGGCATCTTCGAGAGTTTGTCGCTTATTCAGGGGCAGCTCGTTGCGAAACGGCGATTCGTACCAGAGCCCATTTCGTAGCGCTGGTAGTCCCTCATTGTCAGTCATCGAGATTTTTGAGACGATAACTCTAAATCAATCGATATATGATCTGATAGATTCATTTGGTCCTTGGCTTAATGCCCATTGGTCAGCGCTCGAAGCCCCTTCCTGGATGAACATGGAGTAATGTTTAAGGAATGTGGGTGTTAGCTATTGATAGTTGTCGATGGAGTGTGCTTCCAATCGCAAGAACCAGGTGAGGGCGGCACCATTCAGATTCTCAACGAAGAGTTGGCAGAAGCCGGAATCGCGCTCCTCGGGAGAGAACTGGGCTCGTCCCATTGCGATGCTGAAGGCTGTCAGGTACAATCGTGGGTCCGAGCTTCCGTCGTAGGTTGGTAGTTTGATCTTTCCCGGGTGCCGAACTGATGTTCCCGTTATTTTGTTCGTGAATGGCGTATTTTGTGTTTCTTTCAGAACTCGGTCGATCTCAAGAGTCGAGCTGGTCGCCTTGTGGACTTTGGATGTCATGCGGTCTAGTTGCGATCTTAAAAGCTTAATGTCGCCAATTCTGCTTGGTCTTTCCCCTCTTTGTGTCGGCTTGGTAGACGTTGTTTGGTTCACTCCTGGTTTGGTTAACGGTGTTTTTTGAGGTGTGGATGGTCGTTCGTGCGATCCGGTGGTTATGTTCTGAAATGTGTGGACCGGGGTTCTTTGGAGCTGTGAGACGAAGATTTCCGTATCCTGAGGTGCTTGGCGTTCGATTGTTCGAAGGTTGTTGATTTGCTCCTGGCATATATTTTGGGCGTTTGCGAGCTGTTCGAAACGGTCGTTGTTGCATCGTGTCAGCTCGTCGACCTGCATCATTAAGATCCTTACTAAAGAAGAGACGTCCTGCTGATTCGGGGTAGGAATGTTTGAAACGGTTGTTGTTGGTCCGACGTCTTCGTGCGTGTTCGTTACCCTAGATTGATTGACCGAGCTGTTGACCATTGACATCTTCGCGCGGATTAGTGCGGCGTTAGGCTCAGTGATATTGGGATGACCTGAGGGAGCGCGAGGGTCTGGGTTTGAGGTGTTGACTGGTGGGGGCGGCAAATTCAACCTTCCGGCCTAGTTTGGAGGGGTCGAGCTCGGCGGTAGTGGTTCGTCGTCTTCTCGGAGCTATCGCTGGCTGAGAGTGGTCATGTCATCTCGGTTTCGTCTTAGAGTATAGAAAAATTCCTCAATCCCCACAGACGGCGCCAATTGTTGTTAAGAAATTTCGATCTAGTCCAAAATAGTCGGGTTACGATCAGAGAAGTCTGAACTACGAGGTGAGAGATAAACTTTAAGTGGGGTTGGAAATTGTTCTATTAATATTAAGACCGAAGCCGAACAACGAACATGATGATACTAGGTGGGAGTCCGTCGAATGACGTACTCCCTAAAGGCTGCTTGGGTTCGTAACTTTATAAGAGCAGTTCGGAGCTTTCGCATAGTACAATGTGTCTAAAAATGAAGAGTGAATGGTCTATTTATAGCGTGTGAATGTTGACTTTCTGCTGGATCGATTGATTCTTTAGCAGGCTTGTTTGTTGGACCGAGATGAATTGTTAAATTGATAAACTTTCTAATGGATTTTTGGATGAGTGCTAAAACCATATCCAACAATAATTTTTTGTAGAAAAACTATAACATATTGAAACAATGTACAAACATACTATCTAACATGTATTTCATGTCGTATAAACACAAAAAACCACATATGTCGTGTCTAATTACATAAAAACCGAAACAGAAAGGAAGGAACTACAAACGGAAGACACCTTGCAAGACACAAAAACAACGAAAAAACAAATAAATGTTTTTTTTCTAAGAATAAACTCAGCTTCGTCAAACGTAACTCGACTAGACGTGCGTATATGATTAGAGCCCAAATAACGGAGTTTATAAGAACATTAAGCCAAAACTAATTAAGAAATCTCGTTGATGAGGCTTTCCTCGAAGCAGAAGTCAGGCCAATAAAGTGACGACGTAGCGTCTCCACCGCCATAGCTTGAGCTGCTGATCGCATCCGCTGGATTGTTGTAAGGAAGAGAAGACGTGGCTTTTTCAGGGCTGTTGTCTATAAGAGAAGGAAGAATCCATGAAGATGGATCATCATGATCTATAAAGTGCTCTTCACTATTCAACGGTGTTTGGAGACTGAAAGGGACATGATCAAGAAGTGGGTCACCTTGTGATGGTAGCTCACTAGGACTATTGTTTAAATGATATTTTTGTTGTTGGAGTGGTTGGGTGGTTGAATAAGTGATGGACTCGAGTGGAAATAAGCCTTGATTTTGATCGTTAGCCCCGAATTCAAGAGCGGGATTGAAATTCGGATTTTGGTCTTTACTCCACGAGACCATGGAATTTAAGAGGTCCATGGCATGGTTTTTATCGATATCGAGAATACTACTCGGGCTATTGTTGTTGTTGGATAATGAAGCCGAGGAATTAAGCATACATTGGAGATATTGTAGCTTGGCTAGTTGAGCTGCCTCAGATTGAATGGATGAGAATTGTGACGTTTGTTCAATGAGGTCTTTTAGGTTTGCTAAGGCTATGAGCTGAGGTAAGCTTGCGAAGAGGTCGGTTCTTGGCTGATGAGTCACAGGATCGATGCCCATTTGGATCAGTTTCTTCTTTAGATGCGTGTTCCAAAAGTTCTTGATCTCATTATCAGTACGTCCTTGCAAATGTGTCGCAATAGCAGACCATCTATATATACACGAAAAACAATTAATTATTTAAAACTAATACATTTAGTTCTGTGGTTTATGCTACTGCTATAGTTGTGTTTCCCTCGATGTCGCATACATATCGTAGGAAAAAAATGTTCGTTTAAAGTTTGATGACGAAAAACTAACACTTACTTATTCCCGAGAATGGAATGGAGATGGAGGATTGTTTGTTCTTCTTCTGCGGAAAACTTTCCTCTTTTGATATCTGGTCTCAAATAATTTGTCCACCTCAATCTACAACTCTTTCCACATCGATTCAAATCTGAAAACATAATAAGGGTTTCTGAACCATCGAAATGTATACATATATACATGCAAAACTATAAAAACCGATGAGTTGAGTTAAGAGAAAAGGAAAAAGGAAGAAACCAGCGAGCTTGGGAAGGGCTCTCCAGCTTCCGTGGCCATGTTTATGAATGTATTCAATAAGCTTTTGATCTTCTTCAGGAGTCCATGGCCCTTTCTTTAGACCATTCTCATCGCAACAAGGTGACCTCCCCATCTTCTCTCTCTCTTTGATTATGTCGTCTTACTTTACTTCCAAGACTACCAACGCTTGAGGTTAGGACTTGGTATTTATATACATTTGTCAAAATTCATGATATGTTTAATTATACTAGTTGATAATTCTTCGGCCATAACACTTGGCTTTCTTTAATGTAATTTGTTTCTTTTGCTAAAATAATGTAATTGTTTGACAAATGTTGTTGTATTTGTTTGGTATTTTTATTAAATAATTTTTGAGACAATCTATGTCGCCGTTCATGCCATATTCCTATTTTCACACCATCAAGATCAGAGTGCTCTCAAGTCAAACCTATCAATACCAAAGGAATCTTTCATCCGACATTATGTT
This sequence comes from Orychophragmus violaceus, assembly GCA_030180135.1. NCBI lineage: Eukaryota > Viridiplantae > Streptophyta > Magnoliopsida > Brassicales > Brassicaceae > Orychophragmus > Orychophragmus violaceus. Next base: position 44,974,466 of record CM058229.1, on the reverse strand, counting down.
GACAGGTAGTATCATTTTCCTCCGTCGCCTGAGAGAGATCTATTTCACATTCCTTCTTTTTTTGGAAGAGATCCTTTCAATCTTCTTTCTCTTTCGGGAAGAGATTGTTTTCGTTTTCCTCCTTCCATAAGGAGAAAATTGTTCCATCATACCTCCTTTTGTTAAAGGATGGTCTTTTCTTGAACTTATTTTCAAAAAAACTTCCATCTGTCTCACCAGTTTATCATCTGCAACGGTCTGTTCGGGATCAAAAGATAGTATCGGATTTGCTTTGGCGATTTCCGTTGGTGAAGGTTGGTGTTCAAAGTCACAATGTTTTGTGACTAGTTTTCAACGTTCCGGCTTTGCCGTGATACTTCCATTGACGCATTTGAACTTGGTTTCAAATTTGCTGTCACCTCTATCTACTTTAACTTGTGTTGAGTTTATGTTTTATTATTGTTATCAAAAAGGATGTAACATTTCCTCTGTTTGTATTCTTAAAATTTAGATTAATAAAGTTAGATTTGTGACAAAAAAAAAATCTATGTCGCCGTTTCTTTTGATAGGGAATATTATACTCCTAGCTAGCGACGAATCCAATACTTACTATGAACTGAGTCAACTGACTTGTTTTTCATGCATTTTCTGGAGAAAATAATTTCTCTTTGTTAAACAAAATGTAAAATTATGCTCAGTTTTGTTGCAGCTTTTAAGCATTGTTTTTTTTTTTTTTTGATCATAGCTTTTAAGCATTGTTTATACAACTATTGTTAATTAGCTCTAATTTAAGTTCAACAGAAATTTGACAACTATCTTACTAGACGCACTGTCTCTCCGAGATTTGAAATCATAGTGCATCATGTAGAGTGTGATCCAGGTGATATTCAAATTTGTAGTAGAATGGTTTGAAATCATAGTGCATCGCCACATATATATCATCCATATTGCCAATTTGATATACCACATAATGTGACACTGCTGGCTGATCGATGCATCCAGGCACGTTAATGTTTGATATACATCAAGGCTAATTAAGTGTATATAATGTCTCGGGTAAAATATGCTCGACATTAAGAAGCTAACTAAAGTTTATTCGTTGTGAATTATATATCTATATATAATTTCAAGTTTCTCGAAACTTTCAATATGAAAAAATTGCTACGAGGTTTTATATATATTCAAGCTTCCCCAAATTCCATTATGCCAAATTTTCTATGAGGTTTTTATATTGGAAATTGTATGCACTCGATACAATATTTTTGGTACATATTTTGATGAAGTACACGAATATTTTCTACAATATAGTCCATGACAGACTGTTTTAATGTGGGAAAAACATGAGAAACCAAAATGTATGGATTATATCTAGCAAATTGGTTGATAACAAGCACGCAATCTATTAATTGCATGATTAGTAATCAAAATAGTAGAATAACGAAATTTTTCACAACACATTTCAAATCATTCGACTAGAAGAAAAAAAAAACATTCCGAATAAGATAAAATCTTACCGAGATTTATGTGGTCATATTGGGCACAATATCCGTGAAGTGACTCCCACTAATAAAAAAATTGCCTATAGCCACATTTTTGTCACGATCCAATCGTGGCTGTTTTATAATTAGTCACGATTTAGTCACGATTAGTCGCGTGGCTAAATCGTGTATAAAACATGGCCATTAGTCACGTTTTAGTCACGTAACAAAACGTGATTACCTATAGCCACGTTTTGTCACGAAATAATCGTGGCAAATGTATCCACGTAAGAAAACGTGACTAAATCGTGTCTATCTAGTCACGATTTAGACACGTTTATTTCGTGACTAGGATCAGTCGAATCAAATTATTGATAACTTTAGTCAAATCAAACTTTATTCAGAAATCCAGATCGTGTTTCAGAACGAATATATTCGAATTTCAAGCCACGATTTAAATCGTGGCAAAAATCATGTCTATATATAGCCACGTTTAGAAGACCGTGTCTAAAACGTGGCTATTTTTTATTAGCCACGACAAGAAACGTATCTAAAACGTGGCTAATAATTTGTCCTATAAAAACAACCGAGCTCACTCTATGTTTTCATAACACAAAGAATCACAAACATTTTGAAATCGTTTATATATCAAACACAATCTTTCGTGTTTTTCTTTTTTTAGACAAAATATCCCACTATTTTCATTCAAGAACGTGGATGGATCGACATTATGATCCCGACACAAATTCTGCTTCGAGAGAGTTTTTGGAAGGGATTCAAGTATTTATTCAGTTTGCTTGTAATCAAGCATCGTACCATGAGCGAAACACTCTATTGTGTCCTTGTTCCAGATGTAAAAACCGAAAACAGCGTGATGCAAGAACTGTTTTTAATCATCTAAAAAGAGTTGGGTTCAAGGAAAATTACTATGTTTGGTCAAGCCATGGCGAACATTATGCTGATGTTGGTGAATCTTCCGGAACAAGTCATTTCAATAGCGAAGAATCCACTTGGGAAGAACAAGCTACATATAATCAATTTCCCCCGGATACATACGAGAATTTGCCATACGAAAATATAGCAGCAGATGAAGAGCCAGCTCCAAATTTGATGCAAGCAACATATGAAGAGCCATATCATGACAGTGTTTTTCGAGCTTTTGAAGCCGCGAATCAACCTCTTTACGACGGATGCGTTGAAGGAATTTCTCAACTATATGTGGCTTCGCGTATGATGAAGGCGAAAACCGACTACAATTTGGCTGAGGCCTGTGTGGATGAGATGTCACAGACAATGAAAAATATTCTACCGAAGCCAAATAAAGCACCAACATCTTATTACGAGGCCAAGAAGCTGACAAAATCTCTCGGGCTTCCTGTTATTAAGATTGATGTCTGCGAGGACAATTGCATGCTCTTTTGGAAGGAAGATCAAGATCTCTTGGTGTGTCGGTTTTGTACGAAGTACCGATACTATCCGAACAATGGGACGGGTAAAAATCGACCAAAACAAAGGATGTTCTATATGCCTATTACGGAGCGGTTGAAGCGTTTATACCAGTTAGAGAAGACTGCTTCACATATGCGATGGCACACTGAACATTTATCACCAGAAGGAGAAATGCATCACCCTTAAGATGGAGCAGCTTGGAAGCATTTCAATGAGGTATATCCTAATTACAAACTTTATGGAGTAACGGGGCGGAAGCATATGATATATCGAGGAAACAAAAATTCACGATGCGAGCTACGTTGATGTGGACAATCAGCGACTTTCCAGCGTATGGCATGCTATCTGGTTGGATGACACATGGCCGTTTAGCATGCCCATATTGTCTAGATGAAACAAAGTCGTTCTGGTTACAACATGGAAGGAAACATAGTTGGTTCGATTGTCACAGGATGTTTTTGCCTCACAACCATCCTTATCGGCGAAATGTTCAAGCGTTTCGACGGGGCAAGACAATACAAGACGCGCCTCCACCTTGGTTAACTGGAGAAGAAATTCTATACAAAAGAATAAACTCCATTGCGGGATTGTCAAAAACCATTGATTGTGGAGGAAACGGGCACGAGAAGCCAGCCCACACTATATCCGGCTATGGGAAAGATCATAATTGGGTGAAGAAAAGTATCTTTTGGGAGTTTCCGTATTGGGAAAATCATCTTCTCCGACACAACCTCGACTTCATGCACGTTGAGAAGAATTTTTTTGACAATCTCGTCAACACGGTGTTAAATGTTCCAGGAAAGACGAAAGAAAACGCTAAATCGAGAATGGATCTCCCAAACTTATGTAGAAGACAATCTTTACATATTAATCAAGATGGTACGCTTCCTGTGCCGATTTTTAGATTGTCTAATGAAGGAAAAAGACAATTTCTTGAATGGTTGAAGGATGATATCAAATTTCCGGACGGGTATGCTTCTAAATTTAGTCGTTGCGTTGACGAAACTAATTTGAAGCTATCAGGACTGAAAAGTCATGATTGTCACGTCATAAGGCAACGACTTCTTCCATTTGCCTTTCGCGAGCTTCTACCCAAAACCGTTCACACAGCAATATCAGGTGACTAGATTGATATAGTTTACCATTCTATAAATAATATTTACATATTTATAACTACTAACTATTATTATTGTAGATATTGCACTTTTCTTCAGGGATATTTCAGCAAAGATGTTACATGAGAAAGATGTTGCCATTCTGAAAGAAAATATCGCAGTGAAGCTTTGTAATTTGGAGAAGATATTTCCGCCATCGTATATCATGGAACACCTTCCCGTGCACCTCCCGGATGAAGCTGCTTTAGGTGGTCCTGTCCAGTATAGGTGGATGTATCCGTTCGAAAAATACATGTACCATCTAAAGAGGAAGGTGAAAAATAAAGCACGTATTGGAGGATCCATTGTTGCAGAATGTTTGACCGAGGAAATCTCAAATGCATCTTCTAACTACTTTGGAAATCCAGAAGTTGTTGATGAAGCTGCACTTCCTGGAGAAATTCGATTTACATATTGTTATTCAGAAGTGTCGAACATGTTTTACCATGAAGGTAGAGTTAGTGGAAAGGCCGAAAATAATTGGTTAACAGATGATGATTACACCGTGCTCCAAACGTTTATGTTGCTTAATTGTGAAGCATTTGAGCCATATGAAAGGTATTATTCTATTTTTAATATAAATATTGAACTTAAATGTATATTTAATTAATATTGGATGCAGGATCTTCGCAGAGGTCATGACGGAACAAAACCCAAATATTACCACTAATGAACTACAAATAGCAAAAGACCAGTATTATGCACAATGGGTCAAAAAATATGTGAGTTTTGTTAATTAGTTAGAGTTAAAATATATTTTTTTAAATTTATATATCATTTATTTACAAATTAATATTTCCGATATTCAATATGCAGATTAATCAAGCTAGCAATTCATATGAGTTTCACTTGCGGATGTTGGATTTTGTACAAGGTCCTCGACGTAATTATACAACTTGGCCAATATATTTTTCACGGGGATACTGCTTCCACTCACATAAACATGGGCAAAATAAGAAAACCCAACATTACGGCGTTTATGTTCGAGGAACCACCGAGACGGATTATTACGGTCTGATTGAAGATATAATGATGATTCAATATGATGGTGCTGTTGGGCTTAAGGCCATGATTTTCAAGTGTCGGTGGTTTGACACAACAATAGGTCATGGAATGCGCACACATCCATCTGGAATCATAGATGTTTCTCCGCGAGGTCAGTACGCAAAATACGATCCTTTTATACTATCCGGTAATTGAGATCAAGTCTGCTTTATTCCTTATCCGCGTGTTCGCTGCACATCTGCAACCGATTGGTGGGCTTGTACGAAAGTTATGCCTCGAGGAGTCCGGGAAACATCTGAAGTTGTTCTAACTGCGTTACAAGACGATACACAAAACCAATTTGTGGCACCGAGTGAATTGCTTCGAATTGAATCACATGTTGTAGAAGATGATTCTGATTTCGATTTGTTACCTGTGTGTCCTCCCAACGATGAATATGTATCGGAAGACGAATTAGAAGATTCGTGTGATGACTCCGATTCCGATTCCGATTCAGATGATGATTCCACTTAGTTTTATATTTTATGTATTTATGAAATTTGTATGAAAATAATGTCTTGCTGTAATATCTTTTTAATATATGTATTGTGAAATAATTATGTATTTGTCTATTTGAATATTTTTTTTAATTTCTTATTATCTGTTTTTATTTGACAAAATATGTATAATTTAAATTATTTTCATGATTAATTTTTTATTTTAATGTCCCAATTGTTTTTGGCTCCAAACCAATTAAATTTGGCTCCAAACCAAATAATTTTTGGCTCCAAACCAATTAATTTGGCTCTAACCCAATTAATTCTCGGCCCACAATTCTGTCTAAAGCTAAAAACACTTAGATTTTTTTTTCATTTCATCCTCTACGACTTTTTCTCTCTCTCTCTCTCTCTCTCTCTCTCTCTCTCTCTCTCTCTCTCTCTCTCTCTCTCTCTATCTTCTCTTCGACGGTCTCGTCTCCTCTCGTCTCTTCGTCGGTATCCTCCGCCTCCGCCTCCGACCGCCGTCGTCACTATGGTAACGACCACAACCGCCTCCGATCTCCGTCGTCAACGACCGGACGACTTGAATCTCCCAGGTCTGTTTCTTTCTCTAACAGTTTGAGATTTTCATTCGGTTTGTTTCTTTCTTTAATATGTTCGATTGCATGTCTCAGGGTCTGGTTATTTAGGATTGTTAATTTAGGGTTTCAATTTTACGGATTTTGGGGGATTTTGTTCTCGGGGTAAAATTAGGGTTTCAATTTTGGGGATTTTTGATTTCGGGGTTAAGTTAGGGTTTCGATTTTGGGGATTTTGGGGGTTTTTGATATCGGGGTTATATTAGGGTTTCGATTATTTCGGGATTAAATTATGATTTCAATATTGGGGATTTTGCGGGTTGTTGTTAAAGTTTTCTAACTATTGTTTTTGTCTTACCTTGGCAGAGATGCAACAAAGGAGGCATGCTTCTTCAGCTCATTCCATGCCTCTACGGTGTCTGTCTTCAGCTCATTCCCTACCCCCAGGAGCTCTACAACATTCAGCCGCAACCTCTTCTGTTGCAAACAACTAAACACGGCGTACTGAAGATGCTCTACTGCGTGCTCCAAGCAGAGAAAACCAGCCACCCTTCCATCCAAATAAAATCAATGGAGCCTTGTGGTAACCTCTTTTATCTGCTCTCCTTGGCTGATTCTGTGTTTTGTTTGACTGATTCTGTGCTTCTTTTAGGATTTATTGAGTAATAGTTTGTTTAGGATCTGGTCTGCTTAGCTTAGGACTCGGTTTGATCATGTTTAGGATTAGGTTTGATTGTTGATTTGTTTAGAATTTGGTGAGTAATGGTTTGTTAATAGTGGTTGCATCTACACTTGATAGGATTGAATATGCTCTTTTAGGTTGCTAGGATTGAATATGCTCTTTTTGGTGAGTAATGGTTTGTTAATATTGGTTGCATCTACACTTGATATTATTTGGTCTGCTTAGCTTAGGACTCGGTTTGATTCTGTGTTTTGTTAGCATTGATTGCATACTCGATTATCTGGTCTGTATTTCTGTTTAGGACTAGGTTTGATTGTTGATCTGTTTAGTTTAGGATTAGTTTAGGATATCTGTTGTGCTTTGATTATCTATATTGTCTGTCTCATGCATTCTCTCATTGTGGTGCTTTGCTTAGGTTAGTATTTCTGTTTAGGATTAGGTTTGATTGTTGATATTTGTTGGTTCAGGATTAGTTTCTGTTTAGTTTTGGATTAGTCTAGGATATCTGTTGTACTTTGCTTTGATTATCTATATTGACTGTCTGATGCATTCTGTCATTGTTTTGGTTGTATTGTTTCAGGTTCGGTGTAGACCCATCTGTCCACTCATTTATCAGAACAACGTGGCAGGGATACTATATGGGACCTTGGTCCAGCTGGAAGTTTGTTCCAGACGAGAGACGTGATAAGTGGTGGCACACCTTCATTGTAATGTTTCTTTCCAACTCTTTCAATCTGTTATTGTGTCTTTTTATACTTATTTGTTGATACTGTATTTTTTTATAATGAAGCAAAATTACTACTGGGAAGATAAGCATCATGATGAGGTCTACTTCAGATGGAAGCTTCACACGCAGACAACTATATGCCAGCGAATCAGCTAGAAGAAGAGGGAGGGAAAGAAACCAAAGTATATTAGCGATGTGGATTGGGCCTTCCTGCTAGAAAATTGGGGAACAGAGGCATCAGTTAAGAAGAGCAAGTCAGCTGCTAAATCTCGGATCGCTGCACCCACTGGCAAACAAATGCACAAGCACAGTGCAGGTCCTGTTAACTTTGCCCATATCGAGCATGGTATGGTAAGTGATATGTTAGAGTTTGGTTTATTTCTGTACATTATATATAGACTGATATGATCTTACCCTTTACTGTGTAGATGGTCGAGTCTGGTTTGACTGAACCACCTCCTTACACAGAGCTTGTGAAGAAGACTCACAAACAAAAGGATGGGACCTTTGTTGATGATCGAGCCAGGGAGCTTGTCGAGGAAGTGGAGCATGATGTTGCTGAGATGATCGAAGATGATGGATCTCCCAATGGCATCAGCCAGACTGGATCAACAGGAACTACACATCGCATCTTACTGGACCAGGAGTATATCAAGGTAACTTCCTGAATCTATCTCAACTTGGTCTGTTTGGTTTTTTTACAACTATATACTTGAAACCAGTGTAATTGTGATTGTTATATTGACTTGTTATTACCCTTTTCAGCGTGGTCAGTCCACCAAGGGCCGAATATATTGTATTGGGAGTGTTCAGTTAAGGGATTTTGATCCAACTGAGAATGTCCAAACTACTCTGAAGCGCAATCTCGACATGGAGATGCGCATATGCGGTTTGGAGGTGAGTACTGAAGCTATCAAAGGGGATATGGTAGAATTGAAGAAAGAACTCAAGGAAGGGATGACTGCAACAAACACTTCCCTGCAAATGATTCTTCAACATCTTGGTGTCAATACAGCTCCTGCTCAAGCTTCTCCAGCTGCTGCTCTTGCTTCTCTTGCTCCAGCTCAAGCTTCTCCTGCTGCAGCTCAAGCTTCTCCTGCTTCTCAAGCTTCTCCAACTGTTTCTCTTACTTCTCCTGCTCCTGCTCAACCGACCAATACTTGTAATTTCTCACATTGTGAGTTTGAATGAAGCTCAGCAAACAGATTTGGATAGGTGGTGTAGTCAGCTTCTTTAGTCTATGTTAAATGTGTGAACCTTTTGAATGTTTGCTTGTCTGTGTAAGATTATGTAGTGTGGATTGTTGTTTGTGTTTTGTAATGGAAAAGACCTTTTGTTTGTCAAAAAAAATGGCAAAGACCTTTTTTGGAGAATCAACATTGAATCTTCAGTTTCAATGTTGTTTATAACGATTGTTTTTAAAATAAAAAAAAAAATCAAATCACCCATGTTTTATTAAGTGGCAAATAACGTGACAAATTAACCATATAGGTCACATAATAATACGTGACTAAAACATGGTTATGCCACGAAATAACCGTGACATTATCGTGGCAAATTATAACCACGTAAATAAACGTGGCAAATCGTGGCAAATAATAAACACGAAACTAAACGTGACAAATCGTGGCTTTTTAGTCACGAAATTGACACGATTTTAAATAGTCACGATCCTATAGCCACGTTTTTTCGTGGTTTTTCGTGACTATTGACCCCTATAGCCACAAAATATTGGCCATAGACACGAAAAAAACGTGGCTACATGTAATTTTTTACTAGTGTCCCTTGTGGTGGTACTGCATATACGATATGGAAACCATGATATGCAATTATGTTTCGTATAATCTGTATTTACTCTATGTATATTCTTTGTCATCATTAGCTCATTCTCTTTGTATAAATCAATACTCTACTATGTGAATAAGAATTATCAATTCTCATATTCAACATGGTATCAGAGCTTTAAAGAGAAAATTCTCTCTAATTTTTTTGTTTTTCTTTTCTGCTTCTTCTTCTTTCTTCTCCTTCCTCCTCGACTATCTTCTTCTCCGTCGCTAATTTTTCCAGCCACCATGTCTCAAGATACCTCCTCTGCTGAGATTGATGCTGTTTTTAACACTGCGAATCCATCTGCTACGTTGATATCCATCAACATGTCCAATATCACAAAGCTTACACACCTAAACTACATTATGTGGAGCCGCCAAATACATGCTCTCCTTGAAAGTCATGTGCTCCATGTATTTTTTGATGGAACCATTGTTGCTCCATCATCACACTCACTGTCAATGGCCAGATCTCACCAAATCCAGCATTTGCAACATGGCGCAGGCAAGCCAGGTTACTCTACAGTGCTCTCACTGGAGCTATCTCCCTCCTTGTCCAGTCTGTTGTCTCCTCAGCCACGACTACGAGCGAGATCTGGAGCATCTTGGCAGAAACGTACGGCAAACCTACTCGTGGCCACATACGTCAGTTACAACTTCAGCTCCAAGCATGTGTCAAGGGGACGAAATCAATCAGTGAATACATGAGGACAATCAAAAGCAAAGCGGATGATTTGGCGTGAAGAATTGACAGAACATATTCTTGTGGGGCTGAGTGATGAGTACAAGCCTGATATTGATGCGGTGAATGGAAGAGATTCACCAATCTCCTTTGCTGAGTTACATGAACGTCTTCTCAACAAAGAAGCTATGATTATGTGCAAAGAAGAAAAAGTATAGCCAACACTAGTCACTGCTAATACAGCAGATACCGTACACGGCAACAGAGTCACAACAACTGGAAATCAAACAACCACATGAATAACAATCACCAAAAGCACCAGTACAACTCGTCATCATACAACCGACGTCCGTATCTTGGTTGTTGTCAAGCTTGTGGAACACAGAGACATAGTATGAAGTTTTTTCCTAAGTTTCGTGTTGTTCGTGGCTCAGCACAACAGTGGCAGTCTCCTCAACAAGGACAGCAGTGGCAACCATCAAACCCTCAACAAGTGTGGCAACCACGAGCTCATGTTGCGCTCACACCAGGATCAGACTCATCCACATGGCTGCTCGACTCTGGAGCCTCCCACCACATGACATCAGACATAGCCAATTTTTCCTTGCATGCGCCTTACAATGGTGGTGATGATGTCATTCTAGGAGATGGGTCCGGACAAGCCATCTCACACACCGGTTCATTATCTCTACCTTCTTTGACTCACCCATTCGTTTTTGATAATGTTTTATGTGTTCTCTCACTAGATAAAAACTTAATCTCTGATTTTCAATTATGTAACACTAATGGTGTTTCGGTGACCTTCACACCTACATACTTTCAGGTACGCGATCTGATTACGGGGACACTTTGTACGGAAGGCAGACCTTAAAGCGGCACTTATGTGTGGCCCAAAACCATATCAACCAACTCGCCATCTCTAGCTTACGCTTCTTCTAATAAAGCTACGTTGACTGGCACTCTAGATTAGGTCATCCTGCTCTTTCTATTCTTCAAAAGATTATTTCAAGTTTCGGTTTACCTTTGTCTTCGAAATTTTTATTAAACAAGCCTTGTAATTCTTGTTCTATCAATAAAATGCATAAGATTCCATTTTCTACGTCTACTCTTATATCTACTAAACTGCTTGATATTGTATTTTTGGATGTGTGGACATCTCCACTGATTTCTATAGACGGTTTTAAATATTATGTGATTTTTTTTGGCCATTTTACTAGATATACTTGGCTATATCCTTTAAAACGAAAATCACAAGTTCAAGAAGTTTTTATTACATTCAAAGAGTTGGTTGAAAACAGATTTCAATCAAAGCTACAAATTCTATATAGTGATAATGGAGGTGAGTATATAGCTCTAACAATTGTTTTAGCAACTAATGGCATCTCTCATTTTACTTCACCTCCTCACACGCCGGAACACAATGGCATAGCTGAGCGTCAACATAGACACATTGTCGAAACTGGCCTTGCTCTCTTTTCTCATGCATCAATGCCTAAGTCATATTGGACTTATACACTTGCTACGGTTGTATATCTTATTAACCGGATGCCCACACCTGTTTTGTCACTCAAGTCACCGTTTGAATGTCTTTTTAAACAAGTTCCTAACTATTCAAAACTGCGAATTTTCAGATATCTGTATTTTCCATGGTTAACACCTTATGCATCCCATAAGTTAGATTCTAGATCATCACCTTGTGTGTTCTTAGGTTGCGCTACTACACAAAGTTCATATTTCTGTTTAGATCGAGAAACAAGTAGAGTGTATACATCTAGACATGTTGTCTTTCATGAATATGTGTTTACGTTCTCTCTACCTAACCCAATTACTAGTGTATCTTCATCTAAAAATGTTATGGCAGAACCAGCTGAAGCTACCACTATCGATGTATCTCCAGCTCAAGTATTCAACGTTCCACCTGCGGTGTCCACTCTCCTTGCGTCTCCGAGTACTACAATTCCATATCAGGCTAATACAATTCCGGTTTTGGCACAACAACAAGCGGCTCCAACTACAAAAGCAGTAGCACAGACCGCAACTCTGGTAGCTCAGTCATCAGCAGAAACCACTGCCTCAAATCATTCATCTCTGCCGGCACAATCATCTGCACCAGTGATACCTCCACCAGCATCAACAAGAGTGTCTGCACGTCCTCGTAAACATGTCCAGAATTTCAATCTCAGTGCATCCATAACACCAATATCCGACACCGAGCCTCAAACGGTTGCACAAGTTATTCGTGAACCACGATGGCGAAAAGCGATGTGTGACGAGCTTGAAAACCAAACATGGGAACATACGTGGGACTTAGTATCACACCACAAAGCTTCTAACGTTGTTTTTTGTAAGTGGGTATTCATGATTAAATGCTAATGGTTCAATTGACACGTTCAAGGCGAGACTCGTAGCTAAAGGATTCAATCAACGTCCGAGGATCGATTACGATGACACTTTCAGTCCTGTCATCAAACCGGCGACCATACGACTAGTGCTCAGCATTTCTGTATCTAAAGATTGGCAGATTCAAAAATTTGATGTTAACCATGTATTTATTCAAGGACAGCTTCATGATGAGGTTTATATGGCTCAACCACCGGGTTTCGTTGATAAGGATAATCCACAAGCTGTATGCAAACTCCGGAAAGCAATATCTCAAGCAAGCTCCGAAGGCGTGCTACAACGAGTTACGCACGCTCTTACTTCAATCAGGGTTCACAAACTCTCTCGCCAATGCTGGTCTCTTCATCTACAACACCTACAATGTGGTTCTCTACATGCTTGTCTATGTGGACGACATCATTCTAATGGGAAACAATGATCATCATCTCCAGCTCTTCATTACTTCTCTGTCCAAGAGATTCTCTCTTAAAGACTTGGGCACTCTTTCTTATTTTTAGGAATTGAAGCTCACCGAACGACAAAAGGTCTCACTAACACAACATCGCTATATTGCAGATTTGCTCTACAAGACAAAGATGACGGACTGCAAACCAGTGCCCACACAGATGTGTGATATTCATACATTTTCATGCATTTAGGCTTGTATATAGTTCTTGTTTTGACTTCTTTTCTCCATCATTCATACCATTTTGTCGAGTCATTGTCGCATCTAGAGTCTAGAGTTGTTTAGGACTAGGAGTAGGCATTCTAGGCTTGCATTTGGAGTGTTTCTTGTGTTTTGCAGGTGAATGGAGGTGTCTAGGAGCATTGGTGAGCTTGGAAGTGGAGTCTTGAGCTCAGAAGACCAAGGAAGAGCCAGCAGAAACTCATATCGGCCTGAGTATCGGCCAGGCGGGCCGATACGACTCCTCGTCAAAGTTCCAGAGAGCCATATCGGTCCACCCAACCGATATGGACTCTCGGATTAATTTTCGGGACTTCATATCGGGTCACATATCGGTCAGGTGGACCGATACGCTTCCATCCAGGAAAAACCGAGAGTTGATATCGGTTGGCGTATCGGTCCAGCCAACCGATACCGTTCCCAGATTTTCACTTGGATCCGGGTCAACACCCGGTTTGTTCCGGGTTGACCCGGCTCGCACCCTATTGACTATTTAAGCCAAAAACCTATTTCTATTTGTTTCTTAAGCCTTTTTGATGTTCTAAACTCTTTTGTAAGAACAAATTTGATTCTTGAGATTAATCTAGTATTTTCTTTGTTATTCCTTCAACAAATCTCTCAATCCCTCACCAATCTCGATGATCAACTCTATTCCTATGAGTTTTGTTGATCTAGCTATGATTAGTGAGTAGTTCTCCATAGGCTTGTGGGTTGGGTAGGATTAGGTTGATTAGGGGTGATCAATAGAATTTTAGTAGTTAATTGTTTAAAATCTCATCTAGCAAAGTGTGCTTAATGCCTAGTTAATCTTGATCACATTGATTAGGATGTTTAGAATTTCTTGTTCACAACATGTTCGATGAAATTCCAGTATTTAGCTTTGTTAGGACTTTCACATTCTAGCGCATGAAAATGTATGTCTAGAGTGATTGGTTGCTAATCGGAACTTGTTTCAATGCTCGTTTGATTTTAATTCACAAGTGATGATTTGTTCTTGAGTTAAGATTAAGTGAAGAATTGGTATTAAGATATTAAACTGATTTACTTGGTGTGTTCCTTGCTAAGGGATTAGCTTTTAGAAGTTTGAATTAGAGTTCCTTGATCGTCCCGAGTCACCTATCCGTTGACCTTAACCCTTGGGCCTTATTCTTGCCATTGATTGAATCGTTTGTTTATTTGCTTTTATTTACTTCAGGTTGATTTGCTTTTGTTAGGATTGTTAGAAATTAAAAACCAAATTGTTTGATTTGACTCTGAAGGTTTAGTGTTTGCTTATTGGTCTTATCCATCCCAAAAAGGTTCGATACCTCAAAGCTACATCGATAAGCTTGAGGAATTGGTACCTCAAAGGATTGCAAAATCCTAGTTATCAATTTGGCGCCGTTGCCATTTTGGGATTCTGGATATATCAATTCGTTTTTTATTCCTTTTTAGTTCAAGTTATTGTTACTAATTTGCTACTTTCTCTCTTTTTGATGCTAGGTGTATGAACTTGCGCAGCAAAGGGACTACAAACTTAGTTGCAAGAGTTTACGACATCAAAGCACACGAGAGGAGATTAGCAAGGGAACGACGAGCACAAGAACGAGCTGTTCAAGTTGAAAGTGTTGAGCAAAGAGTTATGGATAACCACGAGGATCAACAGTAGCAGCAACAGCAGCAGCAACAAAGGCCGGTTAGGGCCATTGGTGATGGAGATACACCTGACACAAATGCTAACCGGCATGGAATCATTCCACCAGCGGTGAACAATAATAACTTTGAGATCCGCGCTACGGTGATGAACATGGTGCAGAACAATCAGTTCCATGGGTTAACATCTGAGGACCCGTTGCAGCACTTGGACACCTTTGACAAGATTTGTGCCACCACGAGGCTGAATGGTGTGACTGACGATGGGTTGAAAATGCGTCTCTTCGTTTTCTCTTTGGCAGACAGAGCCAAGGATTGGGAAAGCACTATCCCTCCAGGATCCATCACTACTTGGGGAGACCTGAAGAAAGCTTTCCTGAAGAAGTTCTTCTCACCTACTAGGACTGCCCGTTTTCGCAGTGAGCTATCCGGGTTTGTGCAGCGCAACAATGAGAGCTTCGCTGAAGCTTGGGAGAGGTTCAATAAGCTCACCACTCAGTGCCCACACCATGGTTTTACCAAGGAAACACTACTCAGCAACCTCGACCGCGGAGTGCTTCCTAGAATGAGGGCAATGCTAGATTCATGCAGCAATGGACACTTCCTAGGCAAGGGAGTAGATGCAGCTATGGAGCTGATTAAAAATCTGGCAACGAGTGATGGCAACTACAATGAGGATTATGAGAGGACTAAAAAAGGATCATCATCTTCAGATGAGAAGTATGAGAAAGAGATAAAAGCGTTGAATGAGAAGTTAGACAAGATGATCTCCATTGGCCAAAAGAACATCATCTTTGTGGGACACCAGGAGGATTCTAAGCCACAACTTTATGATGATGATGAGGATTTGACACAAGAGGAGATTAACTTCATTGCTGGACAAGGTGGTTTCAACAAAGGCTTCAACCAAAACTATAGAAACCACCCAAACTTCTCATACCGCAGCACCAATGTAGCCAATCCTCAAGACCAAGTCTATCCTCAAGCTCCATCTCAAGGACAAGCTCAACAACAAGGGCAACAAGGCTTTCAACAACCTCAACAGCAAAATCCATTTATCCCTTACACCAACCAACAAGGGTTTGGAAATAAGCCTCAGTTTCAAGGTCAACAAGGCTATGCTCCAAAGCAACACTACCCACCAGGTTTTAGTCAACAACACCAACAAACTTCTTCTACCTCGGGAGTTGACAATGAGCTGAAACGTATGATGCAGCAACTCCTTCAAGGGCAAGCCTTAGGAGCTATGGAAGTACGATATCTTAAGAATGAGTTGCAGAATTTGACCAAGGGTCACCAACATGGAAAACAAGACTGCTTCTACATCTCGCACTCAAGGTACTCTACCCGGAAAATCTGAGCAAAACCCAAAGGAATACATCAACGCCATAACCTTGAGAAGTGGTAAAGAGCTGCAACAAAGTCAAGTGCACAAACCAAAGAAAGTGCCTTCACTCAATGAGGATTTTGAAGTTCAAGAAGGGGAGGAGAATTCTGAAAATTCTGCTCTAAACAAAGAGAGTGATAGCGACATGGCCAAGAGGAAAGGAAAGGCTGTGGTTGAAGAAATAGTGAATGATGCACCCAAGAAGAAGGATGGTGTGTTTGTGCCACCACCTTATGAGCCCAAGTTACCCTTTCCGGGCAGATTCAAGAAGCAACTCCTAGAGAAGTATAAAGCTCTCTTTGAGAAACAGATGAAGAATGTTGAGTTGACCATGCCTTTGATTGATGCCTTCTTGCTAGTTCCTCAGTATAGCAAGTTTCTCAAGGATGCAATCAAGGAGAGAACCAAGGAAGTGCAAGGAATGGTTGTGTTGTCTCATGAGTGTAGTGCGATCATCCAAAGGGATATTGTTCCAAGGAAACTTGAAGATCCTGGCAGTTTTACTCTTCCATGTGCTATCAGCCCATATCGGTTTGAGGGTTGTTTGTGTGATCTTGGAGCAAGCGCAAGTTTGATGCCCTTCTCAGTAGCCAAGAGGCTAGGTTTCTCTACCTACAAGGCATGTAGGATCTCCTTGGTTCTTGCAGATAGATCAGTGAGATACCCAATTGGTCTCCTAGAAGATTTTCCGGTAAAAGTGGGAGGATTTGAAGTACCGACAGATTTCATTATTGGAGATGGATGAAGAACCAAAAGATCCTCTAATCCTTGGGAGACCTTTCCTTGCCACAGCTGGTGCGATTATAGATGTCAGGAAAGGGAAGATAGACCTCAACCTTGGGAAGGACATAGTGCTCAAATTTGACATCAACAAGGTGATGAAGAAGCCAACCATTCAAGGTCAAATGTTTTATATTGAGACTATGGATGAGCTAGCTGATGAACTCCTTGAGGAGTTGAACATGGATGATCCATTAGAGGTTACCTTGACCAAGGAATGTGGGGAGTATGGGTATCTTCAAGAAGAGAGCTGGGCTTATATGAGGGCGCTTGATTCGCACAAGCCTTTATTAGAAGAGGTTGAGTTCATTGAGCTGGGATCAGATTCAGTGGGTAAGGAGCTGGAGGTGTTTTCTGTAGACGTGGGTGCTGATGGCGCCAAGGGAGTAGAGCTGTGCAAGGAGCAGCTTGAAACTGATGATTGGAGCGAGCTTAAGGCACCAAAGGTTGAGTTAAAGCCCCTTCCGCGGGGGCTTCGGTATGCATTTCTTGGCCCTAACTCTACCTATCCTGTCATTGTGAATGGGTTGCTTAATGATGATGAATTGATTGCTTTGACCACTGAGTTGAAAAAGTTTAGAAAAGCAATAGGATACTCACTCGATGATATAAAAGGATTGTCACCTAGCTTGTGTACTCATAGGATCCACCTTGAAAACGAATCCATGTCTTCTATTGAGCACCAAAGAAGATTGAATCCTAATCTTAAGGAAGTAGTCAAGAAAGAGATTCTAAAATTGCTTGATGCAGAGATAATCTACCCTCTCTCGGATAGCACTTGGGTTTCTCCCATGCACTGTGTTCCGAAGAAAGGGGGGATTACTGTGGTTAAAATGACAGTAATGAATTTATTCCTACTAGAACTATCACTGGGCATAGGATGTGTATTGATTATAGAAAACTAAATGCCGCATATAGGAAGGATCATTTTCCATTACCATTCATTGATCAAATGCTAGAACGCCTTGCTAATCATCCTTTCTATTGCTTTCTTGATGGATACAGTGGATTCTTTCAGATCCCGATACATCCTAATGATCAGGAGAAAACGACATTCACTTGTCCTTATGGTACCTTTGCTTATCGAAGGATGCCATTTGGCTTGTGCAATGCACCGGCTACCTTTCAGCGGTGCATGATGTCTATTTTCTCAGATCTTATTGAGGATATTGTGGAAGTCTTTATGGATGATTTCTCTGTGTATGGTTCTTCTTTCTCCTCCTGTTTTCTGAACTTGTGTAGGGTCTTAAGGAGATGTGAAGAGACGAACCTCGTGCTAAATTGGGAGAAGTGACACTTCATGGTAACGGAGGGGATTGTGTTAGGTCACAAGATCTCAGAGAATGGTATTGAAGTGGATAAGGCTAAGATAGAGGTGATGACAAGTCTTCAGCCACCAAACTCAGTGAAGGGAATCCGAAGCTTTTTGGGTCATGCAGGGTTCTACCGGCGGTTTATTAAGGATTTCTCCAAGATCGCTAGACCACTTACACGTCTGCTGTGTAAGGAGACAGGTTTTGTGTTTGATGATGAGTGTTTGGCAGCGTTCCACATGATTAAGGAGGCCTTGATTAGCGCCCCGATAGTCCAAGCTCCCGACTGGGAGTTGCCTTTTGAGATCATGTGTGATGCAAGTGATGTTGGAATTGTGTCCAGCAATCTCTGTACTGTCTCTATAACGTAAGAGTATGTCAGTGATCAGACATAAGTCATACAATACTGGGGGTCATGATGGCTTGCTAGAGTCCGCTCATGATCTATAAGTCTTGGACTTATTGCCTTTATTGTATGATCCCAAAAGTGCTAGGCATTTGTCGTACTAAGAGAGAATGAATAATGGGTCTGATTAAATGGAATTTAATCAGATTGGGCCCAAAAGCCCAAAAGGGAAAGAGAAGGCTTTTAATGACTAAAAGCCTAAGTCTCTTCTCTCTCCAACCCTAACACCCCACGCGGCCACTCTCTCCTCTCTGCGCCTCTGCTCCTTGTGGTCTAGCAACCAGTTTCCTGTGATTGCGTGTGTGAGCCTTTGGAGGATCCATCTCTCGGTGTATCTCCCTGATCATTGACCTGTTCATCAATTCCGCTGCAAACAAACAGGTAAAAGGTGAGATCATATGTTTCTAAATAAGAACACCTAGATCTAATGCATGTTTAGGTTGATATCAATATAAGAATTGAATCAGGATCAACCAAAACTTCCTACAGTGGTATCAGAGCCAGGTTCTTAGGTTTCTTGTTTAGATTCATTGTTTAGGTTGTTTAATCTGCTTAGGATTGTTTTTGAATCAATTACTGATAAGATAAAACAGTTAAGAATCAGAATTGAACCCTAAACACACAAGAGAAATCGCAAACCGAGCTATATGACTCGGGTTTGTCGATCGGCCAAGGAAGAGATCGACCGGCTTGGCCGGTTCGATCGCGCGGCCGAGAGCTAGACCGGCTGGATGAGCGATCGCGAGAGATGGGCCGATCGGTTGTACCGATCGCATCTCGTCCGATCGTCCGATCGCGTCGTCCCGGCTGTACCGTCCTAGCATCCCGATCGCGGCCCGAGCTGTGCATTGTCTCGATCTTGGATCGTTGACGGCTTGCGGCTAGGTTTTGGTTACGTGAAGATCACGGCTAGGTCGTGATCGGTTCACGTGATCAAATCGGTTCGGTTCGGTTTAAAACTTGATTAAAATCAACGTTTCGGTTTAATAAACAGATTTTAATAAGTTTATTAAATCTGGTTAAACCGGGATAAGAAATCCAATGTCGAAAGAATTATTGGATTTAGTGCCTAAACCAGGAGTTTCTAATTTGATTTGGTTGGACCAAATAAATTGAGAAATTCCGGTTTAGTAAATAACCGGTTGACAATTGTGGTCATCGTAGTAATTAAAATTTGGTTAGACCAATTTTAATGAACCAGACCGGTTATGTCAATTAATTGGACAATTGGGTCATGTCTTGGACATGGACCAATTCTTGGGCCTCGGGCCAAGAAGTTAAAACAATTGGGCCAATTATTTGAGTCTTTCTTCAGATAAATTTAAAATCTATTTTATAAAATTATAAAGTCGGTTTTAAATTAAAGTTTCCGAAATTTCGAAATTAGAATGTTTCCAAAATTAGAAGTTTCTAGATTTGCGGGTTTTGGATTTTAAAGAAAGGTTTCTAAAATTAGAAAGTTTCCAATTTTAGAAAGTTTCTAAAAATAGTAGGTTTCCATAAATAGAAAGTTTCCCGAAATAGTAATCTTCTATTTTGGGAATGATTTTAATAAACCTACGAACCTCAAACAATATCAAGCGTTGGATGTCTTGTCCAGGCTATGTCAGCTGTCAAAGCCCATTCAATTGCATTCATGGCCTTACAGTGTGAGGATGTCTGCTTTTGCGTGGGTAAGACGGTTTGTGATTCATAAATGTCATTGGGAGTCCCAGACATTAATGATTACATGACTGTATAGTCCGGTTTTCTTGACTAGGCCATCGGGAGTCCCGGGCCTTGAGACATCAGAGTGGATTGGGCCTCGGGCCCAGATTCACAACCAAGAGTTATATCACGGATATAATTAGCCGATATAGGGCTTACCGATATAAGCTAAGGTTGGGTGACGGCCAGTGGCCCACTTTGATCTTAGTTATATGTGGATCTTGGAATCATTATATTCTATTGAGGGTAACTTATGTTATTGAATATAATGCATGATTAATCATATTATACTTTAATACGAGATTAATCATTTTGAACATATAACTAATAACCTTTTTATTTATATATTTCAGATATGACTACTACAAGCACTCAAAACACATTCTCGATCCGGTCTGTTCTCGAGAAGGAGAAGCTGACTGGAACGAACTTCCTGACATGGTCAAGGAACTTGAGGCTGGTCCTCAAGCAGGAGAAGAAGGATTATGTCCTTCGAGATCCCCTCCCCGAGAGGCCTCTTGCCAATGCTGCCAGGACTCTGCACAATGCTTGGGAAAAGCATTCGTCAGATGAAAATGATGTTTATTGCCTGATGTTGGTGACAATGACTCCTGAGCTGCAAAAACAGTTCGAAAGTGTATTGTCTCCAATCGAGATCATGGCAAGCCTGAAATCGCTTTTTCAGGAGCAGGCTAGGACCGAGAGGTTCCAGACAGTTAAGAACCTCTTGGACTGTAAGTTGGCTGCGAATGCGGCAGTGAGTCCTCATGTGTTGAAGATGATGGGTTATCTCGATCATCTTCACAAACTCGACTGCCCAATCAGCCAGGAACTTGCCTGCGACATCATTCTGCAGTTTTTACCTGCAAGCTATGATCAGTTCATTCTGAACTTTAACATGCATGGCTTGAGTAAGACACTGCCTGAGCTTCACGGAATGCTCAAGACTGCAGAGCCCAACTTGAAGAAAACCGCCAAGGACCCCAATGTACTTATGGTACAAAAGGGCAAGGGGTTTAAGAAGTCTTCTGCTAAGGATAAGGGAAAGGCCAAGGGTGTCCAAGTCGTGGACTCAGACACGCCAAAGCCCAAGCCCAAGTCCAAGGCTGGGCCTACTGACATGTGCAGGTTCTGCAAAGAACTGGGGCATTGGAGAAGAGATTGCAAGAAATTCCAGGAAGGTCTAAAGGAATTAAAGAAGAAGACTTTCGAGACTTCTTCATCAGGTATTTTTGTTATAGAAGTTAATACAACTACTTCTGATAATACCTCATGGGTCATGGATACTGGTTGTGGGGCTCATATTTGTACTAATATGCAGGCACTCAGCAACAGTAGAAGGCTGAAGCAAGGACAAGTGGAACTACGAGTTGGGAATGGAGCGAAAGTTTCAGCACTAGCTGTAGGAACTTACTTGTTGTCTTTACCTTCGGGATTGATTTTAGAACTTAATAATTGTTATTTTGTACCTGCTATAAGCAGAAATATTATTTCAATTTCTTTGTTGGATTTGGAAGGTTATGATTTTTCAGTTAAGAATAAATTATGTTCCTTCAATCGCAACAATTTGTTCTATGGTTCTGCCCCTCTTACGAATGGGCTTTACATACTCGATCAATCCGCGCCAATTTATAACATTAATACAAAACGGTTTAAACCTAATGAGGAAAACCGAACGTTTCTATGGCATTGTCGTTTAGGGCACATCAGCGAGAAACGCATCAAGAGGCTCCATTCGAATGGACTTCTTGGCTCATTTGACTTTCAGTCATGTGAGAAATGCGAATCCTGCATGATGGGCAAAATGACACGGGCCCCCTTTAATAAACCTAACGAGAGGGCCAGTGACTTATTGGGCCTGATACACACTGATGTGTGTGGCCCAATGTCCACTAATGCAAGAGGAAACTATCAGTACTTCATTACCTTTACTGATGATTTCAGAAGGTATGGATATGTTTATTTGATGAAACATAAGTCTGAATCTTTTGAGAAGTTCAGAGAATTCCAAAATGAAGTACAGAACCAACTTGGCAAAAGCATTAAGGCTCTTCGGTCCGACCGAGGAGGAGAATACTTAAGCCAAGAATTCAGTGATCATCTGAGAGAGTGTGGGATCGTATCCCAACTCACTCCTCCTGGAACACCTCAATGGAATGGTGTGTCTGAGAGGAGAAATCGGACCTTATTGGATATGGTTCGATCTATGATGAGTCACACAGACCTTCCAATATCCCTTTGGGGATATGCTCTGCTAACAGCAGTGTTCACTCTAAATAGAGCGCCATCAAAAGCAGTAGCAAAGACACCATATGAATTATGGACTGGAGAAGCTCCAGTGCTGTCTTATCTAAGAATTTGGGGTTGTGAAGCCTATGTTAAGAGATTAATCTCAGATAAGCTTACACCAAAATCTGATAAATGCTACTTCATTGGTTATCCACGGGAAACCAAGGCTTATTACTTCTATCTACGTTCCGAGAACAAGATCTTTGTTGCCCGGGATTGTAACTTTCTTGAGAGAGAGTTTCTCTCTAAGAAAGACAGTGGGAGTAAGGTACTGCTTGAAGAAATTCAAGATGAACAGGATACTGCTCAACCTAATGAGGAAGAGCAGCAGGAGGATCTACAAGAAATTGTAGAGCCTGAACCTGTAGTACCTGAAGTTCGAAGATCCGGGAGGATCCGTCACGAACCCGAGAGATATCAGGGATTCCTCGTGACTGACTGTCATGATCTTTTGATCATTGATGGTGATGAACCATCGAACTTCAATCAAGCCATGATGGGCCCAGATTCCTCTAAGTGGCGCAAGGCCACTGATTCCGAAATGGACTCCATGTCGGTCAACCAAGTATTTTCGTTGGTTGACTTACCCGTTGGTGTAAAAGCCATCGAGTGCAAATGGATCTTCAAGAAGAAGATTGACGTGGATGGAAATGTCCAGATTTATAAAGCCAGGTTGGTGGCAAAAGGTTTCAGACAAGTTCACGGTGTGGACTACGATGAAACCTATTCACCGGTGGCTATGATGAAATCTATTCGGATTCTACTAGCAACTGCAGCTTTTCATGATTATGAAATTTGGCAGATGGACGTGAAAACCGCCTTCCTGAATGGTATTCTGGAAGAGGATGTGTATATGACGCAACCTGACGGTTACATAGATCCAAAGAATGCTGGGAAAGTATGCAAACTTCATAAATCCATTTATGGATTGAAGCAAGCATCGAGGAGCTGGAATCTTCGTTTTGATGAAGCGATCAAGCAATTTGACTTTATCAGAAACGAAGAAGAACAATGCGTGTATAAGAAAACTAGTGGGAGCAAAATCGTTTTTCTTATTCTGTATGTTGATGACATACTACTTCTCGGAAACGACATTCCAATGCTGAAGTCTGTAAAAGACTGGCTTGGAAGTTGTTTTTCCATGAAAGACATGGGTGAAGCCGCATACGTTCTTGGAATTAGGATCTATCGGGATAGACCTAAGAGGCTGATAGGCTTGTGTCAAGACTCATACATTGACAAAGTCCTACAAAGATTCAGCATGAAAGATTCCAAAAAGGGCTTCACGCCAATGGTACATGGCACAACGCTAAGCAAGAAGCAGAGCCCTACGTCGGCTGCTGAGCTTGAGCGCATGAAGAATATTCCTTATGCATCTGCAATAGGATCTGTCATGTATGCCATGATCTGTACTCGTCCTGATGTTGCTTACGCATTGAGCATGACGAGTAGATACCAGTCAAATCCAGGTGAAAACCATTGGATTGCCGTAAAGAACATCTTGAAGTATCTAAGACATACTAAGGACAAGTTCTTAGTGTACGGTGGAAGTGATGTGCTTAAAGTCAGTGGATTCACGGACGCAAGTTTCCAGACAGACACAGATGATTTCCGGTCACAGTCCGGTTATGTCTTTTGTCTGAATGGCGGTGCAGTAAGTTGGAGAAGCTCCAAGCAGGACACCGTTGCTGATTCCACTACAGAAGCTGAATATATCGCCGCCTCAGAAGCAGCGAAGGAAGCTGTTTGGATACGAAAGTTCATTATGGAACTAGGTGTGATACCAGATGCGGCTGAGCCTCTGGCACTATTTTGTGACAACAATGGTGCTATAGCTCAGGCAAAGGAACCAAGATCACACCAGAAATCCAAGCATGTTCAAAGAAGATATCACTTGATACGTGACATCATTAATAGAAAGGAAGTCAAGATCAGCCGAGTTCCGACAGATGATAATGTCGCTGATCCGTTGACAAAGCCACTCCCAAGGCCTAAGCTCGAGTTCCTGACTGAAGCTGTAGGCATTAGAAACATTGAAATGTAATCTAAATTTGAGTGGGAGTTTTGTGAGCTTTATTTTAGTTATTTGATATGTTCTTGTAAAACATTACTATTTTATGTTTTAATGAAATTATTATTTCAAGATTATTTTAACTGTGATGAAATAATCGTTCCAAAATGATATGAACCATTTTATAGGACATCGAAGTAAATGACTTGATCTTGAGTCATCGAAGTCATTTAGCTTGATCATGAGACCCTATATTTGATAGATGTTTTATATCATCCCGTCCCCAGTCGAAGGTTGTTGAAATTGGAACATCAACAACCGTGTGAGACTGGATTGGTACGTGACTTATGACAAAGTCTTAATGTGTCATAGATGCACGGCATCAAAGTCAGTACATAGGTGTATGTTGGGAACATACGACCGGACAAGACCCGATTATAAGAACTCTTCAGGATATTTATATCTGTGTCATAAGAGATTCTTACTACGACTATAGAGTATAGTCCTTAGACCTGAGTTCACATGCATGTGACTGCACATGGACTGATGTACTTTGATCATTGTCTAACGTTATCATTCTGTGATAGCTATAAGGACCTTGTTTGGGTACATTATGAAATGAGTAGTTTACAGTGATGGAACAAGATGGGATTTGTCCCTCCAATATAAATGGAGTGAATATCTCTAGGCCAATCGGAGATTTGAATACTGGAAAACGCATGGCCATGCTCAAACGGACTTTCCCGAGTCGTTTGTATTGTCAGTATAAAATCAGAGTCCGATGAACAAGATTAGGCTTTATAAGGATGACACTAATCTTGCCTTATGACTAATCGAGATATTGAGACGAAAGGGATTATGAATACAGAGATTCCAGTTCAAGTGGGAGATTGTTGGAATTGTGTCCAGCAATCTCTGTACTGTCTCTATAACGTAAGAGTATGTCAGTGATCAGACATAAGTCATACAATACTGGGGGTCATGATGGCTTGCTAGAGTCCGCTCATGATCTATAAGTCTTGGACTTATTGCCTTTATTGTATGATCCCATATGGGTCACACGCTTAAGCTAGCAGGAAATAATGTTGGAACGGCTTAGCAGAAGTACGACAAAAGTGCTAGGCATTTGTCGTACTAAGAGAGAATGAATAATGGGTCTGATTAAATGGAATTTAATCAGATTGGGCCCAAAAGCCCAAAAGGGAAAGAGAAGGCTTTTAATGACTAAAAGCCTAAGTCTCTTCTCTCTCCAACCCTAACACCCCACGCGGCCACTCTCTCCTCTCTGCGCCTCTGCTCCTTGTGGTCTAGCAACCAGTTTCCTGTGATTGCGTGTGTGAGCCTTTGGAGGATCCATCTCTCGGTGTATCTCCCTGATCATTGACCTGTTCATCAATTCCGCTGCAAACAAACAGGTAAAAGGTGAGATCATATGTTTCTAAATAAGAACACCTAGATCTAATGCATGTTTAGGTTGATATCAATATAAGAATTGAATCAGGATCAACCAAAACTTCCTACAAGTGACTACGCAGTAAGTGCAGTCCTCGGACAGAGGAAAGACAAGAAACTCCATGTCATATACTATGCTAGTGGACATTGGACGATGCTCAAGTGAGGTATGCAACAACTGAGAAAGATCTTCTTGCTGTGGTGTTTGCCTTTGAGAAGTTCAGATCATACTTGGTTGGATCTAAAGTTGTGGTGTACACGGATCATGCTGCGTTGAGGTATCTACTTGCCAAGAAAGATGCCAAGCCAAGGATTCTGAGGTGGATACTGCTGCTACAAGAATTTGACTTGGAGATTAAGGATAAGAAAGGCATTGAGAATGGAGTAGCAGACCATTTGTCAAGACTGAGAATTGAGGATGGAATTCCTCTAGATGACTCTCTCCCTGAGGAGCAGCTAATGGCTTGCAAGGTTGTTAAGGATGCTCATGATACAAGAATGAGGATTGAGGAGGTCAATTTTATTGAAGACAAGAAACCGTGGTATGCTGATATAGTCAATTTCCTAGCTGTTGGGAAAGAACCACCAAGCCTCGATAGCTACCAAAGAAAAAAGTTCTTTAGAGATGTCAACAAGTACTATTGGGATGAGCCTTACCTCTACACTTTGTGCAAGGATCCGCTCTATAGAAGGTGCATAGCTGATGAAGAAGTGGGAGGCATTCTCCTACATTGCCATGGGTCAGATTATGGTGGTCACTTTGCCACTTTCAAGACGGTTCAAAAGGCTCTACAAGCTGGGTTTTGGTGGCCTACAATGTTCAAAGATGCCCAAGAGTTCATTACTAAGTGTGATCCTTGTCAGAGAAAGGGGAATATCAGTAGAAGAAATGAGATGCCTCAAAACCCCATCCTTGAAGTTGAAGTATTTGATGTGTGGGGCATTGATTTCATGGGACCCTTCCCATCCTCTTACGGGAATAGCTACATCTTAGTAGCTGTGGATTATGTTTCCAAGTGGGTAGAAGCAGTGGCGAGTCCAACTAATGACACCAAGGTGGTAATAGAGCTATTCAAGAGCATCATCTTCCCAAGATTTGGAATCCCGAGGATTGTGATCAGTGATGGAGGCTCACACTTCATCAACAAGCTATTTGAGAGCCTTTTGAAGAAGTATGGAGTGAAGCATAAAGTTTCAACACCATATCATCCTCAGACAAGCGGCCAAGTTGAAGTGTCCAATAGGCAAATCAAGGCTATCCTAGAGAAGACTGTTGGAGCCTCAAGGAAAGATTGGGCTAAGAAACTTGATGACGCACTGTGGGCGTATAGAACTGCTTTCAAGACTCCATTGGGCACTACACCATTCACCATGTTGTATGGTAAGTCATGTCACTTATCGGTGGAGGTGGAATACAAGGCCATATGGGCTGTCAAGTTGCTGAACTTTGACATCAAGACCGCAACTGAGAGGAGGTTGATTCAGCTGAATGAACTTGACGAGATACGGCTTGAGGCTTTTGAGAGCTCGAAGATCTATAAGGAGAGAACCAAGCTTTTCCATGATAAGCTGATCCAGAAGAAGGAGTTCAAGGAAGGAGATCTTGTGTTGCTCTTTAACTCCCGGTTGAAACTCTTTCCCGGGAAGCTCAAGTCTAGATGGTCGGGACCGTTTAGAGTGAAGGAGGTGAGACCATATGGGGCGGTGGTACTTTTGGGAAAATCAGATGAAGAGTTCACGGTCAATGGCCAAAGACTCAAGCATTACTCCGTCTCAGAAGCAATAGAGGACGGTACTTCAATTCCACTCTCTAGCCCTCCCTCAGCTTGAGATCACGGTTTGCAAAGTCGAGCTTAACGACTTTAAATAAAAGCGCACTTGGGAGACATTCCCATGTTTATCCTTGTACATACGTCTTTTGCTTGTTATTTTTGATGTTTTGCTTTGAGTTTTGTCAGGTTTTGGCTTAAGGATGAGGTTGTAGATCAGTTGGAGTTGAGCAAAGGCCGCAGAGATGAAGAAAAATGGTGCATGAGCCAATATCGGGTTCCGTATCGGCTGGCCAGGCCGATACGGTTCTGGTAAAAATAATCTGAGGCTCAATATCGGTCCCCGTATCGGTTGGCCAGGCCGATACGGATTTCCCAGAAAGATCGATATCGGGCACCGTATCGGTTGGCCAGGCCGATACGGGATGCAACAGAAAAAACCGAGAGTTGATATCGGTCCCCGTATCGGTTGGCCAAGCCGAAACGGATCTTCGGAGTGAACATATATCGGTCCCCGTATCGGTTGGCCAGACCGATACGGGATACAGGAATTAAATCCGAGAGTTGATATCGGCTGGCGTATCGGTTGGCCAGGCCGATACGCGCCTTCGCCCGGGTAAGTTTTCTCGAACCTAAACCGTTTTAAACCCGAATTTTCACCCAAAATCGATTTAATGAACCGGTTTGAACCGATTTCCCCCTTGTTTTCTCCTCCAAGTCGCGACTCTCTCTCTCTCTTTTCACTCACTCTTGCGATTTCACTAAGAGATTTTCAAAGCACTTCAAACTCTTCAATCTCCATCAATTCTCATCGGATTTTCGTGATTCAAGGCTCTGTGTTTCCGATTTCTCAAGCACTATCTTGTTATCCCCTTGTTTCTCTCATCCTCTCATCCTCCAAACAAGGTAAAGCTCTTCAAATCCGAGTTTATGGTTCATGCAAAAAGATTTTCGAAATTTTCCAGAACTCGAATTTGTGGCTGTTTGTTGATGATGCTTGTTAGAAACCTTTGCTAGGCTGTTCCTAGATGATTACCCAACTCAATTTCGCCCTAGGAATGAATGAATTTGACTTTTGGTGAATTAGGGTTCTTGAGAAATTTGGAATCCGAATTTTTTTTTGGGGGTTTTCTAATTGGATGGTTTCTAATGATGCATTGGATTGTTAAGGGCTTAATTTTGTGATACTACTTGTTTTGGATGAGTTTTGTTTCACAAAAGTTTCAAAAATGTGCATTAAGGACCTTTGGTTGATGAGATTGTGAATTGCTCAAGAAAGTGATTGATTTACTTGTACATTGTGCTTATGCTGAGCTAGAATTGGGTTTGGTTAAGATGCTTAAGCTTGTTTACTGCATTGAAGTTGAAAAAGTATGCAATTGTTAAGCTCCCACAATTGTTGATCATCAATGCTTTAAGCTCTTATTGATTGTGTTGGTAGATTGTACGATGTGCTTATTCGTTCTTTGAGTTGTCTTTTGTAGGACAATGACAAGGAAGCGCGCCAACCCGAAACCAAACCCAAATGCACAAGATCCGGTACAAGATGTGGGAACTTCATCAAAAGGAAAAGGGGTAGCAGTTGAGGAAGAGGTACAAGAGGCCCCAATAAGGATGATCCAGGTGCTACATAAGTACTCCACCTCTGAGATATATGACAAGCTGGAGGGAATACCATTTTGGCCAACCCGATACCCTCACACCCCGACACTTACTGCACTTGGGCTACTGGATGACTACAACGAGATTGTAGATAACATGGGCCTTAAGGAGTTCTTCAACCTTGCCAGTGACTCCTACCAGAGCTCAGCATGCCAATTCCTCTCATCCATGAAAGCAACAGTCAACATGAGGAGAGCCGCTTTGGCAGGGGAAGTGAGTCGAGGGAAGATTGATTTCCAAATGGGTAAGAAGAAGTTCAGTATGACGTATGAAGACATAGCTGCAGTTTTTGATTTTCCAGAGAATGGTGCTCAGCTGGGAACTTTTATCCCCATTGATAAGGACGACCTCGAGGGTGTTTGGCGGATGATAGCTGATGGGCCCTTTAAGCTGGGGGCTATGAAGAATGCAAGGATCAGACACCCAGCCATTCGCTATGTGCACAAACCTTTAGCACATACTCTGTTTGCTAGGAAGGAGACGGGGCAGGTCACAGAGATGGAGATGAAGCTTCTCTACATTGGGTTGCAGCCTCTCCTGCTCACATATCCCAACGGTCAGCCGATACCACCAGTTGAGCTCCTCCCGAGCTACACTTCCATTTTGATAGAGCAGTTTGCTGTCCACCGAGATTGGGCAATGTCAGTGAGGGACGCTAGTCCGAAGTTCAGCATGGGTGGTCTGATCACGCCGTTGCTTGTGAAAAAGAAAGTAAAACTGGAAAGAAGTCTGGATGAGAAGACATTTGGGGCGCCTACACCAGTAGCATGGCTGGATGTTCCACAGCTTATCCGAACTCACTACCTCGCCTCCAAGCCGCCTCCAGAGCGCCATCTCTACCGGATGTGCTCGGGTACTTCCCACGAAGAAGGGTATCTCCTCCCAAACCCCGACATTACAAGCTTTGCCAACATAGCTCATATCAGATTTTTACCGGGGGTAGAGCATGTGTTTGGACCTCACGGGTCCCAGAGAGCGACTGCAGCAGAGCCTGATACTTCCGATGCACCTGCTGGGTGTATGGGCTGCACAGATACCTTATCGAGCCTCTAGATGATCCTATCGCGAACAAGACAGTAAGAGCACTGAGGGACCAGAACCGGGACCTCCAGAAGCAGAGCAAATGGCACGGGAGGAACATTAAGAAGATGGCTACCTGCTTGAAGAAAGTGACCAAGGTTCTTAAGATGATTGTGGGGAAGAAAGACAAGAGTAGCGCTGCGGGACAGACCTCCACATCCCGAGAGGGCCAGGCTGGTGTAGATGAAGAGATTCAGGCAGCGACTGAGGAGGTGATAGCTGAAGCCGATGTTCTGGTTGAGCAGGCTGAATTTGAGCAGGGAAGGTACTCGGTTGCTGGACACGAGACCGGAGGATCTGCGCGCATGGCTCACGACTCCTATTATGAGGATCCTCACCGACACTCCACTCGCGAGGACAGAAGGAGAAAGAGGAGATCCATGAGGACACCGTCCTGCTCTTCCTCAAACCCGACTTACTCAATGGGAGACTCATCACCTCCATACCTCCACTTCTAGCCAGGTTACACTCCACATTTTTACATAGTTTTTCTTCTTTATTTCGTTTGCTTTTTGTGTGTTTTCGGTCTTTCTTCCTTGCCTAGATCACACAAGGGACCGTGTGATTTAAGTTTGGGGGAGAGACCAGTTGCTAATTTGGTTTGTTTTGTTTCTTATTTTTTATTTTATCACTTGAGTCTCATGCATTCATCTAAGGCATAGAAAATCCAAAAAAAAAAACAAAATTGAAAAATTTCAAAAAATTTCAAAAAGAAAAGCATGTAGTTGCAATAGCATAATAGGATTGAGTCTAGTTGCATCATATAGGACGCATGCATAGGGAGCAATAATTGAATTTCCTTGTAAGATTGATTGAGTGATGATTTGTTCTTTATTCTAGTTGTTTGAGCTAGTTGATTGTCATAAGATTGTAATTCAATAAGGGCTAGAAAGTTAAGACGAACCAGGCTCGGATTGCTTGCTTTGAAACTTGGTTTGAAACTGAAATAAGCTTTGAATTGACGCTAGCTCTACCTAAGTGAGAACCTTAATGATGACATCTAATAATCTTACTCTTGCTTTGTGTGCTAAACTCATGGATACTCTGAAAATATTTGAGCATTCTTATCCTTTCCACCCCTCTCAACATGCTCAAATATATTTCCATACCTTTCACCACCCTTCTTTCAAGCCACAAACACTATCTTGAGTGGTAGGCCTACTTGGAATGAGCTAGGTAAAAAGTGTTGAGTATGAGGCGACTAGGAGAAATTTCCATATAGATGCAAGCTCAACATCTTTGGCTTTGCAATAGGCTAGGATCAAAGTTTGGGGGAAGAATTGGGAAAGGAGAGAGAGAGAGAGAGTAAAGAAAAGGAAGAATGAAAAGGGATTTTGGTTGGGATCTTATGTTTGTTGGCAAAATGTTTTAAAAGAAGAAAAACTCTTATGCGTTTAAAGAAAAGAAAAGTTTCTCATATTTTGAAATGAAAAGAAGCCAAAGGCTCACCTTAAAGAAAGAAAAGAGACCATTGCTAAAGAAAGATTTGAGCTAAGTTAAAAAGAAAAGATTTGCCACTGTTTTGAAAAGTCTTTATTTATCCTTGGGGAGTTTCTATGAAAAGTGTCTGATTGAGAAAAGGGGATGAGGCAACAATAGCCTTGATCAAGGGTAGTATCCATTTAGGTGGGCTAGATTAGGAGAAGAAGTAATTGGGGCATGGGTAGATGGAAATCAACCTATTATGCACCAATTGCCTCTAACTCTTAGCATTTTACTATAGCTCATTCACTTCTTTATGAGAGAACCTTCATGCTTTTGGAATAAACCCCTCCTTTGATTGAGATCACTTTAATCTCAAAAGCCTTGTCCCTTTGCCAAATGAGTTTGATCACCTTGTATTGAGTAAGATCCACTTGAGAACCTAATGAATGTTAAAGAGCTAGTTGATAGGAATGTTTGTCTAGGTTGAGAATTGAGCTAAGAGTTTTTTCTTTATGAGCATGGCTAAATTTTTGGAGTAAGCCTAACTTGGTTGCATCTTGATGACGTTGACTCGAATTGGAACTCGTTGATCTCGGTTTTGTCTTTGGATATGAGCTCCCGCTTTCAAACCTTTTCCCCAACTTGTTGTGATTTACTTATGCTTGCTTGTGGACAAGCAAGATTTAAGTTTGGGGGAATTGATATTCATACATTTTCATGCATTTAGGCTTGTATATAGTTCTTGTTTTGACTTCTTTTCTCCATCATTCATACCATTTTGTCGAGTCATTGTCGCATCTAGAGTCTAGAGTTGTTTAGGTCTAGGAGTAGGCATTCTAGGCTTGCATTTGGAGTGTTTCTTGTGTTTTGCAGGTGAATGGAGGTGTCTAGGAGCATTGGTGAACTTGGAAGTGGAGTCTTGAGCTCAGAAGACCAAGGAAGAGCCAGCAGAAACTCATATCGGCCTGAGTATCGGCCAGGCGGGCCGATAAGACTCCTCGTCAAAGTTCCAGAGAGCCATATCGGCTTGAGTATCGGTCCACCCAACCGATATGGACTCTCGGATTAATTTTCGGGACTTCATATCGGGTCACATATCGGTCAGGTGGACCGATACGCTTCCATACAGGAAAACCGAGAGTTGATATCGGTTGGCGTATCGGTCCAGCCAACCGATACCGTTCCCAGATTTTCACTTGGATCCGGGTCAACACCCGGTTTGTTCCGGGTTGACCCGGCTCGCACCCTATTGACTATTTAAGCCAAAAACATATTTCTATTTGTTTCTTAAGCTTTTTTTGATGTTCTAAACTCTTTTGTAAGAACTAATTTTATTCTTGAGATTAATCTAGTATTTTCTTTGTTATTCCTTCAACAAATCTCTCAATCCCTCACCAATCTCGATGATCAACTCTATTACTATGAGTTTTGTTGATCTAGCTATGATTAGTGAGTAGTTCTCCATAGGCTTGTGGGTTGGGTAGGATTAGGTTGATTAGGGGTGATCAATAGAATTTTAGTAGTTAATTGTTTAAAATCTCATCTAGCAAAGTGTGCTTAATGCCTAGTTAATCTTGATCACATTGATTAGGATGTTTAGAATTTCTTGTTCACAACATGTTCGATGAAATTCCAGTATTTAGCTTTGTTAGGACTTTCACATTCTAGCGCATGAAAATGTATGTCTACAGTGATTGGTTGCTAATCGGAACTTGTTTCAATGCTCGTTTGATTTTAATTCACAAGTGATGATTTGTTCTTGAGTTAAGATTAAGTGAAGAATTGGTATTAAGAGATTAAACTGATTTACTTGGTGTGTTCCTTGCTAAGGGATTAGCTTTTAGAAGTTTGAATTAGAGTTCCTTGATCATCCCGAGTCACCTATCCGTTGACCTTAACCCTTGGGCCTTATTCTTGCCATAGATTGAATCGTTTTTTTTATTTGCTTTTATTTACTTCGGGTTGATTTGCTTTTGTTAGGATTGTTAGAAATTAAAAACCAAATTGTTTGATTTGACTCTGAAGGTTTAGTGTTTGCTTATTGGTCTTATCCATCCCAAAAAGGTTCGATACCTCAAAGCTACATCGATAAGCTTCAGGAATTGGTACCTCAAAGGATTGCAAAATCCTAGTTATCAATGTGCCCAGCAACAACATTGACACTCACCACAGGTGTTCCGATGGAAGATCCTTCACACTACCGTGGCGTTGTAGGTAGGGATGTTAAAACGGGCGGACCCGGCCCGTTTAGGCCCGGCCCGTTTAGGCCCGTACCCGTTTAGACCCGAACCCGATTAAGCCCGTTTATATTTTGGACCCGTTAGGCCCGCCCGTTTAGACCCGTTAATTTAATACGTACCCGTTTAAGCCCGTTTAGGCCCATTTAAAAATATATATTTTTTTATTATAAAAAACAAAAATACAAAAAAAAATATTTTTTAATATTATAATTTGTATATTTATCAACATTCAACACTATATTAATGAAATATTGTTAGTTAAGTATTTTATCATTCTTATATAATTCATATATCATAATAATTAATATTTTGTCCTCTTAAAAAAGAAATTATTGTCAATTACTTTTATATTCTATTAGCATGGTTGATAATTTATTATATGATATTTAATTACTTTAACACTATTTTGTATACATTTAGAAATATAAAGTTTTAATATATCATTTATATTTTTATTGAAGTTTTTAATTTTAGATCGAATATAAAATATAAAATAATAATTTTATTTTAATACTAAAATTTTAATATTTTCTTTTAAAAACTATTTTCTATATTTTTTGAATTTGTGAATATTTTATATATTTAAAAATAGAAATTTAATCAAGTAAATGAGTTGTTGTTTATCATTTATATTTTATTGAAATTCTTTAATTTTAGATGGAATATAAATATAAACTAAATATTTTTATTTTTAACATTAAAATTTAAATCTTTACTTTTTAAATTATTTTGAATATTTTCTTATTTTTTGGACTTTTTTTTGAATTTTCTATAATTAATAGTATTTTTATGATTTATTATTTAATTATTAAAATGTTTTTTTTTAAAGTTAAACGGGTCTAAACGGGTACCCGTTTAAAAATCATAAAAACCCGATTAATAAACGGGCTTAAACGGGTAAGCCCGTTTGCACATGTGACTTAAACGGGTCTAAACGGGCTCATTTTTATACACGAAGCCCGTTTAGGCCCGTTTACGAAAGGGTTGTTTTAACATCCCTAGTTGTAGGCAGCATTCAATACCTCTCATTGACACGCCCTGATATATCATATGCAGTGAACAAGATGTCGCATTTTATGCACAAACCAACGGATGTACATTGGCATGCACTGAAGCGAATATTAATGTATCTCTCGGGCACACAATCACGCGGAGTCTTCTACAGCAAACACAATACACCGACACTTCATTCATACT
Source organism: Orychophragmus violaceus (assembly GCA_030180135.1). Classification (NCBI taxonomy): domain Eukaryota; kingdom Viridiplantae; phylum Streptophyta; class Magnoliopsida; order Brassicales; family Brassicaceae; genus Orychophragmus; species Orychophragmus violaceus. The sequence continues at coordinate 44,939,013 of CM058229.1, read as the reverse complement.
CTGATGCGGACTGGGCTGGCGACAAAGATGACTATAGATCCACGGGTGCATATATTGTCTACTATGGACGTCATCCGGTTGCTTGGTCATTCAAGAAACAAAAGGGGTTCGCAAAATCATCCACCGAGACAGAATATAGATCCATCACGTATGTCGTTTTTGAAGTATGCTGGATATCGTCATTACTCAAGAACTAGGCGTCAAGATCACTGCTACACCACCGATTTACTGTGACAACATTGGAGCCACATATCTAGTAGTAAATCCAGTTTTTCATTCACGTATGAAGCACCTTTCCTTGGACTATCACTTCGATCAGAATATAGTACAATCGGGACAAGTAAGAGTTACTCATGTTACCTCTCACAATCAGCTTGCATATGCTCTTACCAAACCCCTACCAAGATCACGCTTCCAACTCCTGATGAACAAGATCGGACTCGCTACCCACGATCCGTCTTGCGGGGGCATATAAGATATGGAAACCATGATATGCAATTATGTTTCGTATAATCTGTATTTACTCTATGTGTATTCCTTGCCATCCTTAGCTCATTCTCTTTGTATATATCAATACTCTACTATGTGAATAAGAATTATCAATTCACGTATTCAACTATGCATTGTTTCTGGGGGTTTGCTAAATCATATCTACATAAAATAATCTTTCTTCAGAGATGGATTAGATTATCTATATTTATTTCTTGTATAAAGAGCAATTAAATACATTTTTAGTCAGCTTTTAGGTGTGAATTAATTTTAATCTATACAGTTATGATTAAACTAGTATTCATTCTATATATAGTCTATAGTTGCTCATTATAACATAGATGTATGTGCAGTGACAACAGTTTTGAAAAACCATAAATTAGTCACCATTTCATCATGTTTTGAAACTTTCTCCCCACTCCCCACCTAAAAAAATGGATTGGTTGACGAAGTTTTGGAAGAATTTAGGTACTGGCTACACAGCATAAACATTTTGTGTATACATTAGAAAGAGGTTTTAGAGAGTTTTTTTTCCTATGCACTTTTTGTTGGGAATGTCCTGAAATCTACCGTACTATCTCTAGAAAGTATGATAAGTGTCGATATCAGACATAAGTCATAAATACTGGGTGATCATGATGACTTGCTAGAGCCCGCTCATGATCTATAAGTTTAGGACTTATTACCAGTATTGTATGATCCCAAAGGGTCACACACCATAGCTAACGGGAAAGTTAAAATGGAATTAATACGGTAAGATGCAAGGCATTTACTGTATTTGTACAGAGAATTGGGCCAGACAAAATACAGTATTTTGTCTGATTTGGGCCTTGGGCCCAAAAGCCTAATGAGCCATTAGTTTAATTACTTGGGCCCATATAAGGAAGAGTGTAGGCGCCAGAAACCCTAAGGATTTGCGATTTCTAGTAGAGCCGTCTTCCTCTCTCTCTGTGATTTTCCAGCTTGGTCTAGCAGCCTGATCCAGTAGCTTGTAAGCGTGTGGATACCTAGGAGGAGCCGGTTTCTATCAGCTCTTGCAGATCTCTTCATTCCTTTGATCAATCCGCTGCAATCATAAGGTAATGATCCTGATCTGTTTATGATTCAATTGCTAATCACCTAGATCCTAGATGATTATGTGCTAGGATGTAACCTGACAATTACACCATGAACTCACATAATCCCTCAGTGGTATCAGAGCCTAGGTCGTTAGGTTTTTGCTTTTTGGATCATACTAGGTTGTTTATTAGTTTGATGAATCGATTTTAATGAGTAAAATTGATTGAAACTTTGAAAACCTAGAATGATTAAAGTCGTAATCGTTCATTATAATAATCGATATGAAATCGCTTGTTGACCACAAGAATTAATTAAGTGAATCGATTTGTTTGATCTTAAGTCACTATCGTTTATGTTATTAATCGCTTTTGACTTAGTTGCAATCTCAAAAGAATCGCTTGTTGATTTGAATAAAGTCAAATTCGCTTTTGTCTTCTTGTGTGTCATGATACGATTATTAAAAGAGAGTCAATTATCGACAAGGTTTGTTTAAGCGAATAGCATGGATAGAAACGATTTGTTGACTTTGTTAATGTTTAATGAATCGCTTGATAATTAATTGGTCAAGGTTTGTTTAAGAGAACGTGATCGATTCAATAGGTTGGTTAAAATTGAGATTCGCTTTTGTCTTTAGTGAAAGATATGAATCGATTTGATTGTTTGTTTGTTATCAAACGATTTCGATAATTATCAACATGCGATTGTTTGTTATGATCTTTAGTGAATCGTTTTTTGAATCCAATTATTGAATTTATTATGAATCAATTGATAATAAAGCTTTGATAATTATGGTTTAAGCGGTTAACCCAAATCGCGGTTTGCTGGAAACTATTTAATACAATTGGTATTATTTAATTTCTGTTTAAACCGGATTTAAATTCAAAAATTGAATTTTAACCTAAACCGAAGGCTGGTCTAAGTTTGATTTGGTTGGACCAAATAATTTAGAGCTGGTCTGGTTTAGTGAATAACCAGTTGGATTTAGTAGTTAATTTGGTCTTGGACCAGAATTAATGAACCGACTCGGTTATGTCAAATTATTGGGCCAATTGGAATTCTGTGGTCTTGGGCCAAGAATTGGGCCTATAATTTGTGACCCATCCGAAAAACTTTAATAAAATATTAAATTAGAAATTTCTATTTTTAGCATGTTTCTAAATTTAAAAAGTTTCTAAAATAAGAAAGTTTCCCAAAATAGTAATCTTCTATTTTTGGAAATAAAACTTAAAATCCTCAAAACCAATATCAAGCTTGGATGTCTTGCCCAATCTTGTCAGCTACTTAACGCTTATTCAATTACAGATATGGCTTACAGTGTGAGGTGTCTGTTTTTGCGTAAGTAAAGTAGTATATAGTCACTAATTTCATTGGGAGTCCCAAACTTTAGTGATTATTTGGCTGTAAGAGATTGGTTTCCTTGACTGGGCCATCGGGAGTCCCGGGCCTTGAGACATCTGGTGAATTGGGCCTTGGGCCCAATCCACAACCGAGAGTTATATGGATATAACTAGCTGTGTGTATGCTTACCAAGTAAAGCTAATTCCGGGTGACGGCCAGTGGCCCACTTTGGTTTTGGTTGAACATGGGTCTCGGAATCATTGCATTCTTATGAGGTTAAACAAAGAAATTTTGAATGCAATGCGAGTTTTCTTATAAGTTGTTAAGATTACTCTTTTATGAACTAAATAACTAAAACTCTATTTATCTCTAAATTTCAGTTATGACTAGCACAAACAATCAAAACACTTTCTCGATCCGGTCTGTCCTTGAGATGGACAAACTGAACGGATCAAATTTCTTGACTTGGTCGCGGAACCTGAGGCTAGTCCTCAGGCAGGAGAGAAAGGACTATGTCCTTGAGAGAGCTCTCCCCGAGAGGATCGGGTCCAATGCCTCTCATGCAGTATATGATGCTTGGAATAAGCATTATAATGATGCGGTAGATGTGCGTGGTCTGATATTGGCTACCATGGACTCAGATTTGCTGAAGCAATATGAGAACATGGAGTCGCCAATAGAGATGATCAGCAGCCTGAAATTGAAATTTCAGGAGCAGGTAAGAGTGGAGAGATACCAGTTGGTTAAGTCTCTCACTAGCTGCAAGCTACCAAATGATCATCCAGTGAGTCCTCATGTCAGTAAAATGATGGGTTACATTGATAACCCGAGGAAACTGGATTATCCAGTTAGCCAAGAATTGGCAACTGAGATCATTCTGCAGTCACTGCCGTCAAGCTATGATAAGTTCAGAAGGAACTATATCAAGAAAGGCTTAACGAAGACGCTGACTGAACTGCATGATATGCTCAAGACAGTTGAGCCAAACGTGAAGAGTACCCTGTATAATCTCATAATGGAGAAGGGTAGGTTTACTAAACCTAATGCTGACAAGGGTGAAGACAAAGTTGTCCAGATTTTGAATCATGGCAAGCGTGTGTCTTCTGAGCCCGAGTCAGATACATCTTACGTTGGTAAGTGCTGCTACTGTAAAGAGACTGGGCATTGGAAGAGAGATTGCATTAAATTCATGGAAGATTATGAGGAGTTGAAGTTGATGTATGAGACTACTTCCTCAGGTATTCATGTTATTACTTCAAGTTCTACCTTATAGGTATTGGATACTGGTTGTGGCACTGATATTTGTTATAATATGCAGAGCCTAAGCATCAGTAGAACGTTGAAGGAAGGGCAAGTGGAACTGCGTGTCTGGAAGGAGCTATAGATGCTGCCTCAGCCGTAGGGTTTTCACTTGTAGATGCCTTTGAGGCTTGGTTTTATTAAGTAATTGCTACAATGTACCTGCTTTAAGCAGAGTTGTTTTTCATTTTCTTGTAAGAATTTGAATGTTTTTCATTTTGATAAAAGACAAGTTTTGTTCTTTTGATCTTGATGAAATATTAATTGTAGCACCCTATTCAAGGAATGGGTTTTATATCTTAAACCAAAGAGTGCCTAAATGTAACATAAATACCGAATTGGTTTAAATCTGATGAATTAAACCTGATTTTTCTTGGCGTAAATGTTTTGGTCACATAGAGTGAGTCGGATTCAGAAATCCCATAGTTATGGACTTTTGGGCTCATTTGATCGGATATCTTATGAGACTTGAATTCTGCTTACTGGACCAAAAGACAAAGGGCCCATCTTAGCCGAGCTAGAGAAAGGCCCAAAGGCTTATTGGACCTTGAACATACTCATGTATGTGGCCCGATGAGCAGTAATGCCAGAGAAAATTTCCTGTACTTCATTATATTTACTGATTACTTCAGTGAGTATGACTGTGTTCATTTGATGAGACACGAGTCGGAATTCTTTGAAATGGTCGAAAGAGTTCCAGAATGAGGTATAGAATCTGAGTGACAGAAGTATTGAGACTCTGGATTAGATCACGAGTGAGTATACTTAAGTCATTGATGGTGTGATCATCTGAATGAGTGTGAAGTCGTTTCACAGCTCATTTCTCCTGAAAACCTAGAGGTGTTTCTGTGAGAAAGAATCATGTCTTATTAGAAATGATTAAAGATGAGTCACACGAATCTTCCATGATATTCTTTAAGAATAAAGCTCTAGAAATATCTAAGTTTACGCTGAAATAGTTCCACCAATATCAGTTGAATGACACCACATAAATGTGGACTGGAAATGATCCAAATTCGTCTTTACTGAGTATTTGTAGTTGAGCTACTTCGCTGGTTGTCCTAGGGAAACCAAGGCTTGTTACTTTTTATGTCCATTCCGAAAACGAAGTTAGGTTGTTCGGAATTCTGTTTTCTAAAAGGGAAGTTACTTTCCAAGAAGAACAGGGGGAGTAAAAGTATAACTCGAAGAAAATCGAGAAATACAGGAGGCTGCTCAACCTGTTGAGGGAGAGCAGCGGATGGATTTACAGATTTCTGTAGAATCTACACCTGTAGAGCCTGAAGTTCGCAGATCTGAATGAATCCGTCACTAATCCGAGAGTGATTTCTCGTGATTAGTTGCCATGATCTGATGATCATTGAAAGTGACGAACCTGCGAAATTCACAGAAGCGAAAGTGAGCCCGGACTCCGAAAAATTACACTGTGTGTAAGTTAGCTTCATCGATCCATTCATGGATGGAAGCAAACATATCGGAGTTGGAATCTTCGTTCTGTTGAAGTAGTCAAGGTTTTGACTTGAACAGGAACGAGATGGAACTGTGCGTTTATTAATAGATAAGTGGGAGCGATGTTGCATTTCTCATAGTGTATGTCGATGACATACTGATTCTCGGAAATAACGTTCCAATGCTGCAGTCGGTAAAGGACTGGCTTGGGAGTTGTTTTTATGATTGACATGGGTAAGGCCACGTATATTCTTGGATTTTGGATCTAAAGATAGAGATCCAAAAGAGCTGATAGGACAAAGTCAGGATTGTTATATTGACAAAGTCCTACACGTTTTCAGCATTCAAAGAAGGGTTTTATGCCAATGTTACATGGCATTACGTTAAGCAAGAAACAGTGTCCTACGATATCTGCTGAGCTTGAATGCATGGATGAGATTCCATATGCGTCGGCAATTGGATCTATCATGTATGCCATGACACGTACTTGTTTTGATGTTGCTTTAATGTTAAGCAAGACAAGTAAAGACCAGTCAAATCCAGCAAAGTATCACTGGATAGATGTAAAGAATATCCTGAAGTATTTGAGGAATACTAAGGATAAGTTCTTGATTTACGGAGAAAGTGAGGTGCTAAAAGTCGGTAGAGTCTGAAAGGCAAATTTCCAACAGACAAAGATGATTTCCGGTCACAGTCCGGTTATATCTTGTGTCTGTCTGGCGGTGCAAGGCACTGTTGCTGACTCCATGACTTAAGCTGAACATTTCGCAGCTTGGGTAGCGGCGAAAGAGGTTGTTTGGAAAGAAGAGTTCATCACTGAACTTGATGTGATTCCCAGCATAGATGAGACTAGCTGCACATCAGAGGTCCAAACACCTTGAGGGTAGGTATAACCTATTCCGTGAGATAAATGACAGAGGTGTTAAGTAGATCAGCAAGTTTCAACGATTGAGAACGTTGCTAATCTATTAACGAAGCCACTCCTTAGGCCTAAGCACGAGTCGCGGACTGTAGCTGTAGGATAAGTGATATTAAGATGTAGTCTTAATTTCAGTGGGAGTTTGAAAAGGGCTTTATTTAGTTGTTTTGAAAGGTTCATGTAAACATAATATTTTATGTTTATGAAATGATTTCTGGATTATTTTAACTGTGATATAAATAATCGTTCCAAAATGATTCATGTCATTATATATGGGCCATCGAAGTACATGAGTAGACTTGATCCTGAAACCTCATATTTAACGAAATGACATAAATCATAGTGTCCATAGTCGAAGGTTGTTGAAATTGGAACACCAACAACCACTTGAGACTAGATTGTGTTGAGACTTATGACCAAGTTTCGAGGGGTCATAGATGCGCGGCATCAAAGTCGACACATAGGTATATGTAGGGGAGCATATGACCGGACATGGCCCGCTGATGAGAACTCTACAAGATATTAATATCTGTGTCATAAGAGGTTCTCATATACGACTATAGAGTATAGTCCTTAGACCTGAGTTCGCATGCATGTGGCTGCACATGGAGTGATGCGCTTTGATCATTGTCTAACGTTGTTTCGTAACTGGGAGCTATAAGGACCTTGGTTGGGTGTATTATAAAGTGTGTAGTTCATAGTGATGGAACAAGATGGGATTTGTCCCTGCCGTTTAACGGAGGTAATATCTCTAGGCCAATCGGAGACTTGATAGCTGGTAAGAGAGTGGCCACTCCCAAACGGACTTGCCCAAGTCGTTTGCATTGTCAGTATCAAATCTGTTCCGATAAACATGGTCTGGCTATATAAGGATGACACGCATCTTGCCTTATGCCAGATTGAGATATTGAGACAAAAGGATTAGGGAATGTAGGATTCCAGTACAAGTGGGAGATTGTTGGGAATGTCCTGAAATCTACCGTACTATCTCTAGAAAGTATGATAAGTGTCGAGATCAGACATAAGTCATAAATACTGGGTGATCATGATGACTTGCTAGAGCCCGCTCATGATCTATAAGTTTAGGACTTATTACCAGTATTGTATGATCCCAAAGGGTCACACACCATAGCTAACGGGAAAGTTAAAATGGAATTAATACGGTAAGATGCAAGGCATTTACTGTATTTGTACAGAGAATTGGGCCAGACAAAATACAGTATTTTGTCTGATTTGGGCCTTGGGCCCAAAAGCCTAATGAGCCATTAGTTTAATTACTTGGGCCCATATAAGGAAGAGTGTAGGCGCCAGAAACCCTAAGGATCTGCGATTTCTAGCAGAGCCGTCTTCCTCTCTCTCTGTGATTTTCCAGCTTGGTCTAGCAGCCTGATCCAGTAGCTTGTAAGCGTGTGGATACCTAGGAGGAGCCGGTTTCTATCAGCTCTTGCAGATCTCTTCATTCCTTTGATCAATCCGCTGCAATCATAAGGTAATGATCCTGATCTGTTTATGATTCAATTGCTAATCACCTAGATCCTAGATGATTATGTGCTAGGATGTAACCTGACAATTACACCATGAACTCACATAATCCCTCACTTTTCTCTATGTAGTATCTAATTATTTGGTTTTAGCTTCAGTTTTATAATATTTACCTGGTAATTTTTTTTAGAATGTCAACTCTTTGTCAAACCTTTTTAATTTTCGTGTTTCGTGGTTCCATTCCAACTAAGTTGCTCCAATCTTCAACTCTCTCTCCCTGCTCTTTGCTCTCCGTATCCAGCTTCTTCCTTTAAGTTCTACCATGTTTTCAAGGCTTCAAATTCTCTTTCTTTCATGGTTTCCAAAGGGTACAAATTTCTCCTATCTTTCGTAAAAATGCTCTAAACCTCTCTACTTAGTCTCCACTAGCTCTTCTCTAAGCCCTTGTAGTCATCCTATTTCCGCTGTTGGGTTCGAGATTTTTTTTACTTTACAATGTGTTACGGTTTTGGTCTCTCAGCGCCTGCTTATCCCGTCTGGTGAACTTCGCTGATTTGTTTCTACTTGTTTTACCTCTCCTGTTAGGATATAGTGTTATATCTACAACTTGATATTCATAATGTATCAACGATATACTAGCCAGGAGAAAGGGAAATGGGTCGAAGAACCAGCTCGTCCAAAACTCCATGCCCCTATAATCATCCCTCCAAATGATAACGTTGCACTTATCGAAGAAAATAAAGTGACTTTGATTGGAAGGGTGACTACCCAGCGATCCAGAAGCCACAATGGGTGGTAGAATGGCTTATTCAGTATTGGAGTCTCAAAAGCGAGGTGGTGGGCAGAGATCTTAACACGTAGCTTTTTCAATTCAAGTTCAAGACGGAGGAAGCCATGCAATCTGTCTTAAGAAGAGTACCATTTCACTACAAACGTTAGATGCAGATTCTACAAAAGTGGGAACCAGTGGTATCCTATACTTTCTGAACTTCATTCCATTATGAATAAAGTTTCACGGTTTATCTCTACATTTTTGGAATGAGGAAGTTATCACTGCAATTGGTAAAAAAATTAGTACAATCATCGAAAAAGACATTGCACATGGCAGAATTCGAGTTCATATCGAGATGAAGCTACCTATTCAAGCCCCTTTCGGTTTGACTATTTTGGATTGGAGTACGAAAAGCTAGAAAACACTGTTTTTACTACAACAGCCTCTCTCATGAGGATGGGCCTATGTTGATCCCATAAAACAGGGTATAAGCTACAAAAAAACCTATGAAGTCTTGAAGATCACAAACACAAGAATGTGTCTAGAAAGAAGGAAAGTGTTGGGCATTCAAAAGAACAACATGTCACTAGAGGATCATGGAAAAGGGATTTTTTTCCCCATCGATCAAGAGACCTGTCTTGGAAAGAGATATTAGAGCTCATAAAGAGTCTTCTCATAGAAGCAACACCCACTCAAATTATCAGAGAGTTCCTTTATCTAGAAGCAGAGACTCTGATTGCTCAAACTAGAATTCTCGCTCAACCTATTATCAGCCACGAAAAGACTCTAACCATCAGAACAACTCTGCCAAATACTCAAACTACCAGAATTAAATAAATAGAGATAATTCCCCTCGTAGAAGTCACAATGATGTAACTCACTTGACACTCCGAGATTCCTCTGTTCGATCACACAAATCACAAAGCGCAATATCCCCCTCCAAACCCCCTTAGGGAGTCATGCATCGTCTATCCCTCGTGGGAGTGAGGAAGTCATTAGTTCTGTTAGAGAGAGGTGAACTGCGAGAGAAAGAATCACCGAACCATCTCATGTATCTCATGAAATACCATCAACTCTAGAAAGACTTGATTCCCTCTTACTGCTGATCATCGAAGTTATTGCTTATCAATTTCCCTCTTTGCCAGAGTTCACGATGTGGATGTTAGATACACTGAAAAGGATCACGATGAACACTTTAATACCGAGGGTACTGGCAACCAAGCCATGATCGTGGATGCACCCACATCGCTTGTTCCAAACAAGAGAATATATGCTACCCTAAGACTTGGGCATGTGGCAAATCAAGGGAGAAAAATAATCGCGAAAGGAAGGTCACAAAGGCTTCACCAAAATCTAGAGCAAACCGTAGCCCTCTTTAAGGTGTGAGCATGAAAAAGCATGCAGCTATAAGAGCTAACAATCCTGCCAAAAAGAAACTTTGCACTGAGCGATCAAAGGCGACAAAACATTACCTTGTAATAAGGAACTAACTGTACCTTCAATGATGACGATTTCAACAATCATAAGAAGGAAGGTGGATTTTCAAAATTCGTCAAACCTGATTCCTTAACTTTGGTTAGTTGGAACTGTCAAGGTTTGAAAAGTGACTTGACAGTTCCATGGCTCCGAGATATTATAAAAACTATCTCCGAATATAATTTTCCTATGAATTTGCTTTGAAAACTTGCAGTGATCTTAGTTTTGATAATCACTTCACACTTCCCCCCTAATGGTGTTAGTGGAGGCTTGACTTTATGGAGAAAATCATGAGTCTATATTTCCATTCTCGATTCTGCCGCAAATTATTTTGATACTCAAACCTCTTACAAAAATTTGATGTTCTTTTTGAGGATATAACTGGTTTATGAAACTTCCTCTCATCTATGATTGCATATAGAGACTCCGCATGGATACTCTTTGGTGATTTCAATGAAATTCTGGATAACTCGGAAAAAGTAGGCAGACCATCCCGATGCAAAGATTCTTTCATACCCTTTTGAAATTTTGTCTCCTCTAATGGTCTTCGGAATGTTAATTACCCAGGGAATCTTCTTTCTTGGAGAGGCACAAGACTCACCCATTTTTTCCAGGAAAGACTTGATAGAGTCGAAGCCAATGAGGCATAATATGACATGCTCCCTTAAGGGTGATGCAACTATCTCAAATTCGAAAGTTCATATCATTGGCCGATTATAACTTATCTAAACACTTCGAGGTTTCACAAAAAGAGACCATTTCATTAAAAGAGGAGCCTGATCTCGGACGAAGAAGTAAGGTCGCTAGTGGAAGAAGTTTACGAAAAATAAAAAATTGAAAGTCTAAATTAAAATAAGCAGATGCTGAAGGGAACTCATTGCATGGTCAAAGACAAAAAGGAGAATAATGCTAAAGTAATCTGTGAATACCAAGATACTCTTGAGGAAGCGCTCTCCTTCCCTTTTATGGATCAGTCTCATATCGCAGAGATTAAAGAGAAGCTGTGTAAGGAAGCTGAAGAAAATTTCTAGAGACAACGCATCAGGTACTGTGGCTCCATTTTGATGATCAGAATTCGATCTACTTTCACTCTGTTACAAAGACCTGCAGAGCAAGAAACATGATCTCCTTCATCGAATATGAGAATGAGCAGAGTGTGTACGAAGATGAAACAATTGGCCAAGTCTTTGGAAACTATTTTTAACATATATTTAACTTAATGGAACTCGGGTTATTAAAACGGTGGAAGAAGTTCTCTCGAAGCGCATTATAGCTGATATGAACTCTGTGATCTTCTCCATCCTGAAGTAAGAGGAAATCTGTAAAGCAATTGACATCCACGCGGATAAGGCCCTGGGTCCGGATGGATTCACTGCTGGATTCTACACATTCTTTTGGAATATTATGGGAGACGACATTTGCCGAAAAATCCGAAAGTTTTTCTCATATGAAAAATGGATCCTAATCTGAACAAGATGCACGTCTGTTACTCCCAAAAGGCATAGCTCCAAAGTCTCCGGGAGATTACCGGCCTATCACCCTATCTAACATGAGATAAAAAAAAAAAATCATCGCTAAAATACTCGCCAAACACCTCCAACCACAGTTGAACAACCTCATATCCAAACATCAATCAACCTTTGCCCCAGAGAGAGAAATTGCAAACAATGTGCTTATTACCCAAGAGAACCTCAACATTCTCAAGACATCTGAAGCTACCAATAGGTGTTCAATGGTGGTCAAAACCAATACGAGCAGATCACACAGAATGGGTTTTTTGGAAAATTTTCTTTCACAGCTAGATTTACCGACAAGGATTAAATGGATTACGGAGTGCGTCTCCATAATTTCTTACTCGATTCTCATAAAAGAAGCTCCACACATATTTTTCCTTTCAACAAGAGGTTTTTGCCAAGGTGATTCCCTCTCCACATATATATTTTATCATCTGTACGGAAGTTCTCTCGGGCATATGCTTAAAATCTCAAGCCTCGGGAAGGTTAAAAGGAATTCAAATTGCGCGAAGGTTTCCCCACATCAACCATATGTTGTTTGTTGACGATACCATGTTATTATGTATAACAAACGAGTGATGCTACACCACTTTTCTGAATATTTTGAGAAGATGTGAATGCAGCTACGGACAATGCATAAATGTGCTCAAATCAACTGCAACTTTCACAGCCATGACACCTCAAGAGATCAAAGAGAGAGTTAAAATTGTTCTGGACATAGAGAAGGAAAGGGGAGTTGGAAAGTATATTGGCTTACATGAAAGTTTTTGATTGAATAAAAAGGTTGTTTTCTTTAGTTTAGTAGACAAAATCCGGCAAAATTCTCTTAGTTGGACCTTGAAATTCCTTTCGGGCGCCGAAAAACAAGTACTCTTCAAAATTGTCCTCTCCTTCCTTCCAACCTATACCATATCATGCTTCAAAATCCCTATTTCTATTTGTAAGAAATTCCAATCAATCCTCACTCGGTTCTGATGAAACTCTTCCCTGGACAAACAGTAAATGTCATGGGTGGCATGGAAAAACTTACCCTCCCAAAAAGTGGAGGTGTACTGGGGTTTAGAGAAATCGAGACATTCAATACATCCCTTATCTACAAGATTAGTAGGAGGATACTAAAGAACCAATACTCTTTACTTGCACAGGTACTTCTTGGTAAGTATTGTACCGATGAGTTCTTTCTCTATTGGAGGCCTAGAAAAGCATCATCCCACGATTGACATCGGATCTTGGAGGGAAGATATCTTCTTAGGAGTGATTTATGTTGGTTAATTGGGAATGGTAATCAATTAATGTCTAGAATGATGTTTGGCTATCCCCATCCCACGTGTCCACCCCTCTCGGACCACCAAACCGCCAGAATGCTTCGTTGAAGGTAGAAGATCATCTAGACCCTCTCTCCAATGAATTGTAGGAATTTCTAGCAGTTCCTAATCAGATTAGCAACCCTAGTATGAATTCCATAGCCTAGGATCTAGGGCTCAGATATATTGAATCTAGAGATCTCGAAATTATCTGGTGATTAGCAGCGGAAGATTTGCAAGTAGCCGAGATCTTATAGCGCCTCAAATGTTGCGCCTCTACTGGTATCCACACGCACACAAACTGAACAGATGGGATGCTAGTGCCGTTAGAGATCAGATCTCTCAAGAGGTTTTCTGTTTCTTTTGGTGGCTGTGAATTAGGTTAGATTAAGTGTAAAAGTCGACCATATATCTTATATATGTTGACTTATACCACGACCTGATTAACCAACGATTAAACCGAAGTTAATCGGGTCATTTGCGATCTGTGTCGATCGATGCACATGTTGTGTCGATCGACACTGCCTCAGAAACTCGATATTGAATGCATATCAAATATGCATTTATCAGATCATTACATTAATGATCAACCTCATATTCTATGTCCAGTTTGCTTAGGTGTGTGACCATGTAGGATCATATAACACTAGCAATAAGTTCTAAACTCATTGATCATAAGTGGCTTCTAGCAAAGCATTATGATTACCCAGTGTTATATGATTGTCTCATCTCGACAGTCCAACTTACACTTAGAGTCAGTACAATAGATTTCAGGACATTCCCAACAATCTCCCACTTGTACTGGAATCATCTATTCCTATAATCCCTTCGTCTTTATATCTCGATCTGGCATAAGACAAGATCCGTGTCATCCTTATTAAGACAAAATCATGTTCATCGAACTCCGATTTATACTGACAAGACAAACGACTGACAATCACCTCGTTTGAGTGTGGCCACACATTTCTCAGTATCAAATCTTCGATGGGCCTTGAGATACTTATCTCCTGTTATATAGGAGGGACAAATCTCATCTTGTTCCATCCCTGTTTCTTCACACACTTCATGATCCGCTCAATCAATGCCTTTATAGTCACCAGTTACGGCTGACGTTTGACAAGGTTAAAGCGGACCAATTCATATGTAAGAAAACATGATGAACTCAGGTCTAAGGACTATACTCTATAGTCGTAATGAAAACTCTCATGACACTTATATAACTATCCCGTAGAGTTCTCATCAGTGGGTCATGTCTGATCCTGTGTTCTCCAACACATATCTATGTGATTGACTTTAATACTCTTATTAATGACTCCATGAAACTTAGTCATCAGTCACTTCACATACTAGTCTCACGCGGTTGTTAATGTCCCACTTAAACAACCTTGACCAGGGACTATCATAATTTATGTCATTTATCACTTATAGGGTTTCATGATCAAGTCACATACTTGATGACCTATAAAATGTCATAAATTACTTTGGGACTATTATTTAATAACATAATTAAATAATACTGATGTCGGAATTCATTAACATAATCAAATTATGTCTTCATGAACATCATATCATAACTAAAATTAACAACAACAACTCCCACTAAAATTAAGATCACATCTTAAGACATCTAATGCCTGTAGTAGTTGTCTGAACCTCATTCGCTCTTACTCAGCGTGTGTCGAAGGACACTGCGTCTTGCTAAGAATAATGCAAAATCAATAACAACAGCTCCCACTAAATTTAAGATCACATCTTGAGACATCCAATGCCTATAGCGGTAGTCTGACCCTCATGCGCTCTCGCTCAGCATGCGTCAAAAGACACTTCATCTTGCTAGGAGTAATGCCAAGAGTCATTTGCATGAAATGAAGCCCTTCTTGAAATCATGCATACTGGGCATGTGCAAGACATTATCCATATAAGTATCTTGACACAATCCAATTAGCTTGTCCAATCTATCTCTATAGATTCATATTCCAATAATGTATACGGCTTCTACCATGTTATTGATCCAAAAACAACTTTCGAGTCAAGTCTTAACAGACTTAAACAATGGAACTTCATTTCCAAAAAAAGCAGTATGTTATCAACATACAATACGAGAAATGCAACTGCGCTCCCATTAGTCTTCTTGTAAACACACGGTTCCTCTTCGTTCTTGATGAAGTCAAACCTTTTGACCGCTTCATCAAAACGAAGACTCCAACTCCGAGATGCTTGCTTCGATCCATAAATGGATCGATGAAGCTTGCATATCTTCCTAGCAGTATTAGGATTAATGAAACCTTCAGGTTATGTCATGTACACATCCTTTTCAGAATTCCATTTTTGGAGTCAGGGCTCATCATTGCTTCTTCAAAATTCGCAGGCCCGTCACTTTCAATGATCAACAGATCATGGCAATTGGTTACGAGTAATCCACATTTCTCGGGTTCGTGACGGATCCTTTCGGATCTGTGAGCTTCAGGTGAAGGATTATGAGTTTTTCATGGTTCAATTCCCAAATTGCAACCTAGCACATAATCTTAAACAGATCTAGGTTCTTGTAACTGAATCATAAAACAAACCTGGACATTACCTTTTGCAGCGGAATGGTGGTAATGACGAGATCAACGAACAGATGATTACCTGTTCCTCCTTGGTATTCACACTCTTACAAGCAGGGAATGGCTGCTAGACCGGATGGAAGAACAACAGAGAGAGAGGCTAGAGAGAGAATGGAGCCGCGGCTGCACTCCTCCAAATCGCCAAAATGGCTTAGGGTTTCAATACCCATGTTGCAATCTCTTTTATTCACTAATGGGCCCAAGTTTAATTAATTAAACTAATGGTCCATTAGACTTTTGGGCCCAAGACACAAATCAGACAAAAGCATGTTTGCTGTCTGGCCCAACTCTCTGTGCAAATACAGTAAATGCCTTAGCATCTTACCGCATTAATTCCATCTTAACTTTCCCGTTAGCTATGGTGTGTGACCCTTCGGGATCATACAATACTGGTAATAAGTCCTAAACTTATAGATCATGAGCGGGCTCTAGCAAGTCATCATGATCACCCAGTATTTATGACTTATGTCTGATCTCGACATTTATCATACTTTCTAGAGATAGTACAGTAGATTTCAGGACATTCCCAACAATCTCCCACTTGTACTGGAATCCTACATTCCCTAATCCTTTTGTCTCAATATTTCGATCTGGCATAAGGCAAGATGCGTGTCATCCTTATATAGCCAGACCATTTTAATCGGACCAGATTTGATACTGACAATGCAAACGACTTGGGCAAGTCCGTTTGGGAGTGGCCACTCTCTTACCAGCTATCAAGTCTCCGATTGGCCTAGAGATATTACCTCCGTTAAACGGCAGGGACAAATCCCATCTTGTTCCATCACTATGAACTACACACTTTATAATACACCCAACTAAGGTCCTTATAGCTCCCAGTTACGAAACAGCGTTAGACAATGATCAAAGCGCATCACTCCATGTGCAGCCACATGCATGCGAACTCAGGTCTAAGGACTATACTCTATAGTCGTATATGAGAACCTCTTATGACACAGATATTAATATCTTGTAGAGTTCTCATCAGCGGGCCATGTCCGGTCATATGCTCCCTTACATATACCTATGTGTCGACTTTGATGCCGCGCATCT
This sequence comes from Orychophragmus violaceus, assembly GCA_030180135.1. NCBI lineage: Eukaryota > Viridiplantae > Streptophyta > Magnoliopsida > Brassicales > Brassicaceae > Orychophragmus > Orychophragmus violaceus. The sequence continues at coordinate 44,922,253 of CM058229.1, read as the reverse complement.
ATGACCCCTCGAAACTTGGTCATAAGTCTCAACACAATCTAGTCTCAAGTGGTTGTTGGTGTTCCAATTTCAACAACCTTCGACTATGGACACTATGATTTATGTCATTTCGTTAAATATGGGGTTTCAGGATCAAGTCTTACTCATGTACTTCGATGGCCCATATATAATGACATGAATCATTTTGGAACGATTATTTATATCACAGTTAAAATAATCCAGAAATCATAGATTTCATAAACATAAAATATTTTGTTTACATGAACCTTTCAAAACAACTAAGTAAAGCCCTTTACAAACTCCCACAGAAATTAAGACTACATCTTAATTTCACTCATCCTACAGCTACAGTCCGCGACTCGTGCTTAGGCATAAGGAGTGGCTTCGTTAATAGATTAGCAACGTTCTCATTCGATGAAACTTGCTTATCTACTTAACATCTCTGTCATTTATCTCACGGAATAGGTTATACCTATCCTCAAGGTGTTTGGATCTCTGATGTGCAGCTAGTCTCATCTATGCTGTGAATCACATCAAGTTCAGTGATGAACTCTTCTATCCAAACAACCTCTTTCGCCGCTTCTCAAGCTGCGAAATGTTCAGCTTAAGTCATGGAGTCAGCAACAGTGCCTTGCACCGCCATATAGACACAAGATATAGCCGGACTGTGACCGGGAATTATCTTTGTCTATTGGAAACTTGCCTTTCAGACTCTACTGACTTGTAGCACCTCACTTTCTCCGTAAATCAAGAACTTACCCTTAGTATTCCTCAAATACTTTAGGATATTCTTTACGGCAATCCAGTGATTCTTTGCTGGATTTGACTGGTCTTTACTTGTCTTGCTTAACATTAAAACAACATCAAATAAGTACGTTTCATGGCATACATGATAGATCCAATTGCCGACGCATATTGAATCTCATCCATGCATTTAAGCTCAGCAGTTATCATAGGACACTGTATCTTGCTTAACGTAATGCCATGTGACATTGGCATAAAACCCTTCTTGGATTGCTGATTACGTGTAGGACTTTGTCAAAATGAGAATCCTGACTTTGTCCTACCAGCTCTTTTGGATCTCTATCTTTAGATCCAAAATCCAAGAACATACGTGGCTTTACCCATGTCAATCATAAAACCAACTCCCAAACCAGTCCTCCACCGACTGCAGCATTGGGACGTTATATCCGAGAATCAGTATGTCATCGACATACACTATGAGAAATGCAACATCGCTCCCACTTATCTATTAGTAAACGCACAGTTCCATTTCGTTCCTGTTCAAGTCAAAACCTTGACTACTTTAACAGAACGAAGATTCCAACTCCGATATGTTTGCTTCCATCCATGAATGGATCGATGAAGCTAACTTACACAAAATGTAATTTTTCGTAGTCCGGGCTCACTTTCGCTTCTTTGAATTTCGCATATTCGTCGCTTTCAATGATCATCAGATCATGCGAACTTTCAATGATCATCAGGTTCAACTAATGACGAGAAATCACTCTCGGATTAGTGACTGATTCATTCATATCTGCGAACTTCAGGCTCTACAGGTGTAGATTCTACAGAAATCTGTAAATCCATCCGCTGCTCTCCCTCAACAGGTTGAGCAGCCTCCTGTATTTCTCGAATTTCTTCGAGTTATACTTTTACTCCCACTGTTCTTCTTGGAAAGTAACTTCCCTTCTTAGAAAACAGAATGGACGTAAAAGTAACAAGCCTTGGTTTCCCTAGGACAACCAGCGAAGTAGCACAACTACAAATACTCAGTAAAGACGAATTTGGATCGATTCCAATCCACATTTACGTGGTTTCTTTCAACTGATATTGGTGGAACTATTTCAGCGTAAACTTAGATATTTTAGAGCGTTATTCTTAAAGAATATCATGGAAGATTCGTGTGACTCCTTACAGAAATACCTCAAGGTTTTCAGGAGAATTGAGCTGTGAAACGACTTCACACTCATTCAGATGATCACACCATTAATGACTCAAGTATTCTCACTCGTGATCTAATCCAGAGTCTTAATACTTCTGTCACTCAGATTCTATACCTCATTCTGGAACTCTTTCGACCATGTCAAAGAATTCCGACTTGTGTCTCATCAAATGAACACAGTCTTACTCACTGAAGTAATCAGTAGAGACAATGAAGTACAGGAAATTTTCTCTGGCATTACTGCTCATCGGACCACATACATGAGTATGTTCAATCTCCAATAAGCCTTTGGGCCTTTCTCTAGCTCGGCTAAGATGGGCCCTTTATCTTTTGGTCTAGTAAGCAGAATTCTAGTCTCATAAGATATCCATTCAAATGAGCCCAAAAGTCCATAACTATGGGGTTTCTGAATCTGACTTACTCTATGTGACCAAAACATTTATGCCAAAAAAAATCAGGTTTAATTCATCAGATTTAAACCAATTGCGGTATTTATGTTACATTTTAGGCACTCTTTGGTTTAAGATATAAAACCCATTCCTTGAATAGGGTGCTACAATTAATATTTCATTAAGATCAAAAGAACAAAACTTGTCTTTTATCAAAATGAAAAACATTCAAATTCTTCACAAGAAAATGAAAAACAACTCTGCTTAAAGCAGGTACATTGTAGCAATTACTTAATACAAAACCAAGCCTCAAAGGCATCTACAAGTGAAAACCCTACGGCTGAGGCAGCATCAATAGCTCCTTCCAGACACGCAGTTCCACTTGCCCTTCCTTCAACGTTTTACTGCTGCTCAGACTCTGCATATTATAACAAATATCAGTGCCACAACCAGTATTCAATACCTATAAGGTATAACTTGAAGTAATAACATGAATACCTGAGGAAGTAGTCTCATACATCGACTTCAACTCCTCATAATCTTCCATGAATTTAATGCAATTTCTCTTCCAATGCCCAGTCTCATTACAGTAGCAGCACATACCAACGTAAGAGGTATCTGACTCGGGCTCAGAAGACACACGCTTGCCATGATTCAAAATCTGGACAACTTTGTCTTCACCTTTGTCAGCATTAGGTTTAGTAAACCTACCCTTCTCCTTCATGAGATTGTACAGGGTACTCTTCACGTTTGGCTCAACTGTCTTGAGCATGTCATGCAGTTCAGTCAGCGTCTTCGTTAAGCCTTTCTTGATATAGTTCCTTCTGAACTTATCATAGCTTGACGGCAGTGACTGCAGAATGATCTCAGTTGCCAATTCTTGGCTAACTGGATAATCCAGTTTCCTCAGGTTATCAATGTAACCCATCATTTTACTGACATGAGGACTTACTGGATGATCATTTGGTAGCTTGCAGCTAGTGAGAGATTTAACCAACTGGTATCTCTCCACTCTTACCTGCTCCTGAAATTTCAATTTCAGGCTGCTGATCATCTCTATTGGCGACTCCATGTTCTCATATTGCTTCAGAAAATCTGAGTCCATGGTAGCCAATATCAGACCACGCACATCTACCGCATCATTATAATGCTTATTCCAAGCATCATATACTGCATGAGAAGCATTGGACCCGATCCTCACGGGGAGAGCTTTCTCAAGGACATAGTCCTTTCTCTCCTGCCTGAGGACTAGCCTCAGATTCCGCGACCAAGTCAAGAAATTTGATCCGTTCAGTTTGTCCATCTCAAGGACAGACCGGATCGAGAAAGTGTTTTGATTGTTTGTGCTAGTCATAACTGAAATTTAGAGATAAATAGAGTTTTAGTTATTTAGTTCATAAAAGAGTAATCTTAATAACTTATAAGAAAACTCGCATTGCATTCAAAATTTCTTTGTTTAACCTCATAAGAATGCAATGATTCCGAGACCCATGTTCAGCTAAATCCAAATTGGGCCACTGGCCGTCACCCAGAATTAGCTTTACTTGGTAAGCATACACACAGCTAGTTATATCTCATATAACTCTCGGTTGTGAATTGGGCCCAAGGCCCAATACACCAGATGTCTCAAAGCCCGGGACTCCTGATGGCGCAGTCAAGGAAACCAATCTCTTACAGCCAAATAATCACTAAAGTCTGGGACTCCCAATGAAATCAGTGACTATATACTATTTTACTTACGCGAAAACAGACACCTCACACTGTAAGCCATATTTGTAATCGAGTAAGCGTTAAGTAGCTGACAAGATTGGAAAGACATCCAAGCTTGATATTGTTTTTGAGGATTTTCAGTTTTATTTCCAAAAATAGAAGATTACTATTTTTGGAAACTTACTTATTTTAGAAACTCTCTAAATTTAGTAACCTACTAAAAATAGAAATTTCTAATTTAATATTTTATTAATATTTTCGGGTTGGGTCACAAATTATAGGCCCAATTCTTGGCCCAAGACCATAGAATTCCAGTTGGCCCAATAATTTGACATAACCGATTCGGTTTATTACTTCTGGTCCAAGACCAAATTAACTATCAAAACCATCGGTTATTTACTAAACCAGACCAGCTCTAAATTATTTGGTCCAACCAAATCAAACTTAGACCAGCCTTCGGTTTAGGTTAAAATTCAATTTTGAATTTCAATCCGGTTTAACCAGAAATTAAATAATACCAATTGTATTAAATAATTTCCAGTAAACCGCGATTCGGGTTAACCGCTTGAACCACCAAATAAATTGGATCGGTTCAGTTAAGTCCAAAACCGGGAAGAAACACCTAGTGTTTTAGCCAATTTGACTTAACTTGCGGTTTAAGGCTTTAAACACACGATTAACCGCCAATTAAATGGACCGGTTTAATCGGTGTGGTTTGGGCAACGAACCGCGAAGCTCGGTTTAACCGATTGACTATTCGCGGGACGTAAAATTTAACGGGCCAAACGATCGGATCCATGATCCAACTCGGCCCATTAACGCAATCGATGGCCCATGAACCATTCGAGACCTTGCGGCTGCTCACGATCGCAAACGATCGATCATCGCAACCGGCCGAACATCCCGATCCGTCCCTTGCCATCGACCACGGCCTATCGATCACGCGTTCGATCATCACACGATCACGCGGTCTCTCGATCACAATCGGCTTGAATCCATGATCGATCACTCACGATCACTTTAACACGACCAAGCGATCGATCATTGTGGGCATGACATTGATCGCATGAAGTCGTGAGACACACGCGATCCATATCTCGATCGCACGGCCTTCATCGATCAATGACACGATTCCTAAGCCGATTGGCACACGATTGATAAAGTATAATGATCGATTGCTTTTGATCGAGCATCATTAACATTATCAATCGGCGGCTTACACTAATGATCATCAACGACACCATTAGTTAGGGTTTTAATAATTTTAATCAATTTTAACATTAATTGATTCTTAAATCATTAAACAGCCATTATGATCCAAATTACATGCAACCTAATGACCTAGGCTCTGATACCACTGAAGGATTATGAGTTTTTCATGGTTCAATTCCCAAATTGCAACCTAGCACATAATCTTAAACAGATCTAGGTTCTTGTAACTGAATCATAAAACAAACCTGGACATTACCTTTTGCAGCGGAATGGTGGTAATGACGAGATCAACGAACAGATGATTACCTGTTCCTCCTTGGTATCCACACTCTTACAAGCAGGGAATGGCTGCTAGACCGGATGGAAGAACAACAAAGAGAGAGGCTAGAGAGAGAATGGAGCCGCGGCTGCACTCCTCCAAATCGCCAAAATGGCTTAGGGTTTCAATACCCATGTTGCAATCTCTTTTATATACTAATGGGCCCAAGTTTAATTAATTAAACTAATGGTCCATTAGACTTTTGGGCCCAAGACACAAATCAGACAAAAGCCTGTTTGCTGTCTGGCTCAACTCTCTGTGCAAATACAGTAAATGCCTTAGCATCTTACCGCATTAATTCCATCTTAACTTTCCCGTTAGCTATGGTGTGTGACCCTTCGGGATCATACAATACTGGTAATAAGTCCTAAACTTATAGATCATGAGCGGGCTCTAGCAAGTCATCATGATCACCCAGTATTTATGACTTATGTCTGATCTCGACATTTATCATACTTTCTAGAGATAGTACAGTAGATTTCAGGACATTCCCAACATCAGGTTTGTGCAAAAGTCGCGCATATATCTCATATATAGACTTTTACCACGACCTGATTAACCAAGATTTAAACCGTAGTTAATTAAGTCATAAACCAAAATCAATATTTTGGTTCGTGATCTGTGTCGATCGATACACCTTTTTGTCGATCGACACTTCCTCAAAAACTCGCCATTTGAATGTATATCGAATATACATTCACCAGATCCTTTGCAAACTTCAGGCACCACAGGTGCAGGTTCTACAACTATTTGTAGATCTAACTGATGTTCTTGCTCATCAGGTTGAGCAGCCTCCTGTGATTTTCGAATTTCTTCGAGTTGTAATTTTACTCCCACTGTTCTTCCTGGAAAGAAAATCTTTCTAAAGAAAAACACAGTTCCGAGCAACAAACATTTTGTTCTCGGACCGGTTGTAAAAGTAACATGCCTTGGTCTCCTAAGATAACCAATGAAGTAGTACTTCTCGGATTTGGGTGAAGGCTTATCAGAGATTAAAAACGTTTTACATAAGCCTCACAACCCCAAATCTTCATGAAAGACAAATTAGGAACATTTCCAGTCCACATTCTTTGCAACTAATTTTATGGAACCCTATTTAGTGTAAACGCAGACGTTTCTAGAGCGTATTCTTAGAAGGATAATGGAAGATCTAAGTGACTCATCATTGATCGAACCATATCTAATAAAGTTCGATTCAGGAGGAGTGAATTGTGAAACAATTTCACAATCTCTCAGATGATCACTAAATTCTTGACTTAAGTATTCACCTCCATGATCTCATCGTAAAGCTTTAATACTTTCGCCAAATTGATTTTGTACTTAATTCTGGAACTCTTTGAACTTTTCAAAAGATTCCGACTTATGTCTCATTAATAAGACATAACCGTACCTACTGAAATATTAGTAAAGGTAATGAAGTACTGAAAATTTCCCTTAGCACTAGCGCTCATCGGGCCATACACATCCGTATGTATAATGCCCAATAAGCCTCCGGCCCTTTCATTTTATTCGTTCGTTCGCAACTTGTGTCGATCGTTGCATACATGCATCGATCGACACTTCCTTTGTTGAAAGGGGCCCATTTTTTGTTTTACTCAATAAACAAGATTCGCATTTCTCACATGATTCATAATCAAATGAGTCCAAAAGTCCATCACTATGGAGCTTCTGAATCTGTTCTCATTTATGTGACCCAAACGACAATGCCAGAGAAAAGCTTGATTCGTATCATTCGATTTGAATCTCTTGGTATTAATGTTATAGTTAGGCACGTTTTGGTTTAGAACATAAGGTCCATTCTCTAATGGACTGCTACTATAAAACATATCATTGTAATCAAATGAATAACACTTATTCTTAATTTGAAAATCGTTATCCTTCCATATCCAAACAAGGAATAGAAATAATATTTCTGCTCATAGCAGGTACATAGTAGCAATTATTAAGTTCTAAACTATGCCGGAAGATAAAGACAAACAAATGTTCCTACGGCCAATACATCAACTCTTGCTCCATTTCCACGCGCAGGTCCACTTATCCTCTGTCCATAGTCCTACCGTTGCTCAGGCCCTGCATATTTTCACAAAATATGAGTACCATAGGCGGTATCCAATACCCAATAAGTAGAACAATTAGAAGTAACATTTACTTCTATAACATAAATACCTGAAGAAGAAGTCTCGTACATCTTCTTCAGCTTCTCATAATCTTCCAGGAATTTCTTGCAATTTCTTTTCAAATGCCCATGACCATTACAATAATGGCACTTATCATCTTTAGAAGGACCAAGCTTAGCCTTAGGAGCATGGTTAGACTCGCTTGGATTCACAATCGAGCTCGTCTTGCCATCACCTTTGGTCTTACCAAGTTTCTTAAACTTATTACCCTTTTGTACCATAAGAACATTTGGGGTGTCCTTCTTGATGTTAGGTTCAGCAGTTTTGAGCATCCCATGCAACTCAGTCAAAGTCTTTGTCAAGTTGTTCATGTTGTAGTTCATAACAAACTTATCATAGCTTGACGGCAGTGACTGCAGAATGATGTCAGTAGCTAATTCTTGGCTAATGGGACAATCCAGTTTCCCCAAGTTATCAATATAACCCATCATCTTAATGACATGAGGACTAACTTGTTCGCCCTTTGGTAGCTTGCACTCAATCAGAGACTTAACTGTCTGGTATCTCTGAGTTCGTGCCTGCTCCTGAAACATACTTTTCAGGCCATTGATCATCTCTATTGGCGACTCCACGTACTCATATTGCTTTTGCAAGTCCGAGTTCATGGTAGCCAACATGAGACAACACACATCGACCACATCATTAGAATGTTTATCCCAAGCATCCTTATCTGACTGTCAGGCATTGGCTCGGTACTTCTTGTGGAGAACTTTCTCAAGAACATAGTCCTTCTTCTCCTATTTGAGAACAATTCTCAAGTTCTGATACCATTCAAGAAAGTTAGATCCATTTAACTTGTCCTTCTCAAGGACGGATCGCAGGGAGAAATTGTTATGATGGTTTATGCTAGACATAGCTGAAAATAAAAGAGGTTTAGTTATGATGTTCAAGAAATGAGAAATCTTAACTATTAAGAAAACTCGCATTATATTCAAACAATGTTTCCTCAAATGAATATAATGATCCAAGACCCATACTTCACTAAACTTGAGTGAGCCACTGGCTATCACCCAAATTTTAGCTATCTAGGTAAGCAACAACTTTGCTAGTTATATCCAATATAACTCTTGGTTTTGGATTGACATCTCATGTCCAATCCACCTGATGTCTCTGAGCCCAAAACGATTTTGATGGCCCAGTCAAGTAAACCAATCTCTTAAGTTATGTAATTGTTGATGTCTCGCACTGCAAGTCCATCAACACGATTACCTCCTGTCTTACTCATGTAATTGTGGACATCTTGCACTGCAAGTATATCGCACAATGAAACAAGTCTTGACAGTTGAAAAGATCGGGAAGACATCAAGGATTACTTGATATTTGGTTGAGGAACGGAACCTTTAAAACGTTCAGTTTTATTATGTTTTAATTCTTCTAATTAAATTGATTTATCTTGGTTTGGTTCTGTGATTTAAGGTTCAATAACCTAAATCAGCGGATCTTGTGTCGACCGACACTACATTAGTGTCGATCGATGCAGATTAACCAAAACCAATTTGCGATGACCGATCAATCCAATTGATCCGGTTTTATGATAACCGGTCTGTGTCGATCGACACTACATTAGTGGCGGTCGATGCTAACCTTATCAACTCAATCGCAATAAACCATTTTTGCGGTTTAACCAAGCTAGATAACCGGTCCAATCCAATTGAACCGATTAGCCTGACCGTGAGGTCTGTGTCGACCGACACAACTCTTGTGTCGATCGTCACAGTTAGGTTAAACCTAAATTTTATTCGGGTTATCCTTATGTGTCGATTGACACCGGAATGGCATCGATCGACACAGTGCGATAAACCCTAATCGTTTTCAAGCAAAAAACCTAAACTAGATTACTTTGATTAAAACGAGTTTTAGCATGCTTGTATCAACTATACAGAGATTCAGATTCAACCAATCTAATCAACATGCTACTTATTCAATAGAACCCTAAGGCTCTTATACCACTGTAGGAATTTCTAGCAGTTCCTAATCAGATTAGCAACCCTAGTATGAATTCCATAGCCTAGGATCTAGGGCTCAGATATATTGAATCTAGAGATCTCGAAATTACCTGGTGATTAGCAGCGGAAGATTTTCAAGTAACCGAGATCTTAGAGTGCCTCAAATGCTGCGCCTCTACTGGTATCCACACGCACACAAACTGAACATATGGGATGCTAGTTCCGTTAGAGATCAGATCTCTCAAGAGGTTTTCTGTTTCTTTTGGTGTCTGTGAATTAGGTTAGATTAAGTGTAAAAGTCGACCATATATCTTATATATGTTGACTTATACCACGACCTGATTAACCAACGATTAAACCGAAGTTAATCGGGTCATTCGCGATCTGTGTCGATCGATGCACATGCTGTGTCGATCGACACTGCCTCAGAAACTCGATATTGAATGCATATCAAATATGCATTTATCAGATCATTACATTAATGATCAACCTCATATTCTATGTCCAGTTTGCTTAGGTGTGTGACCCTGTAGGATCATATAACACTAGCAATAAGTTCTAAACTCATTGATCATAAGTGGCTTCTAGCAAAGCATTATGATTACCCAGTGTTATATGACTGTCTCATCTCGACAATCCAACTTACACTTAGAGTCCGTACAATAGATTTCAGGACATTCCCAACATGAATGGAATACCTCATCTATCAAGGAACATTTGCCTCATTATAAGGAACTTATTATGTACATAATACTTAGCTTTTTCAAACCCTATGATCGTCAAATCTGGTTAGCCAAGAGATCTAGTGTTTACTCTACCAAGTTGGGGTACAATTATGCTAGAAAGACATCTCTTCCACATGCTCTATCTGATTATGATTGGTACAAAAACATTTGGATTGTAGCAAGGGCACCTAAAGTTAACCATTTCCTTTGGCAAACAACAAACAATGCCTTGACAGTGGGAAAGCTTCTAAGTTTCAGAGGTCTAGCTAATAACCTCGTTTTTAATCTCTATGGAGAAAAGGGCAGTATCCTCCATATTCTCCGCAATTGTACCTTTGCCAGATTTTTTTCGGACTTTGTCAGCCTTAAAGAATAACTCTGTTTTGTTATAGGGTAATGAAAACTTCTGCAAACTCTTATTTTCTTGCAGATTGTTGAAGATATTACCTCCGGTAGAAATTACCTTCCCTCCATTGTACCTTTGGATCTTGTGGCGACATTGAAATGCTAGAAACAAGTGCATATTCGAAGGTCATGCCATGTTGGAAGATGAATTCCGACTTAAAGGGATTCTCGATTCCAAAAGTTGGGAAGTGGCCCTGTTATTTATGAAGAAGAACACATGTAGATCTCGCAACCTCCCCTCACCTGTTACCCCAATTCTAGTCTGATTTTTCGATGGAGCTTAGAATGCAACTTCACGTCGTGGTGGAATGGGTTTTCAAATTTTTATGGCGAATGGATGTCTTCTAATCCAAGGATCCTCAAGCTGGGAGTTTGTGCCTTCAACCTTAATTGCAAAAGCTCTATCAATAAAGGATGGATTAAAGAATGCTCACGTATTAAGTCTCAATCATTTTCAACTCTTTTCGGATTCAAATATCCTTGTTACAGCCTTCTCTATGAGGTGGCATGTATCTTATGAGACATTAAGTACCTTGCTCAGTTCGTTTCCTCTTTATCTTCCCATTTTATCCCTCTTATTGAAAACACTTAGGTTCTAACTGGTGACCATTTGAAAAACAATGGGAATGAGTAGGAAAAGAACGAAGAAGAATAAAATAATAGTAATCGTTTGGCAAAAACAACTTGCTTGTTTTCCTTGTTGTTGAACCACTTTAAAGTTAAATGAAAGTAATTGTTGGATAAAAAAGTTAGTAATCTGACAAAATTAAATATTCCCAACTTTTTTTTTGGAAATTATGTATTAAAGGACTATCAAAACGAGTTGGTAGAAAGGGAAAAACAAGGTGAACTTATTAAGAAGTTAAGTAATAATTGTATTTTAACAAAGTCGAATAATAGTATTAAGTTGGTGAACAAAGATGTGAAAGCCAAATTAAAACAAAGAATTACCTGGTTGGACTAAAGGAACCTTTCCCATGCACGCAAGGCGACGATTATTGTGTTTGTCATCTAATCCATGGCTTCTTCTATATATATATTCATCATATCTACGTACGTACCAACCATGTATATATACCACCTCAATATCGTATCTGGTACGTATGCTTCAAAATTAAAATCTCCGTTCACACTATATATTATTTCCTTATTTTTGGAAATGCATAACAAATAAAATCATATTGGCATAACAAGAGATGCACATACTAAAGCTTTTCAAAAGAGACTTGGACTATCTATTCAAGAATCTAGCTCGTCCACAACATTCGAATTTTATTATTATTTTTGGAGATTATTTGCATATGATTTTTAATTTTAAAATTTGGTTAATTAAAGAGATTTGTATTTTACATGTGTTTTTACATTTTTAACTGAATGTCCGGTTGTAGACTGCTAACTCGTAAGCCCTAATGTAACTCTCTCTGGCCCGAATCCCGAGGCAGCCGTCAACCTTCATCCGGCAAGCCTCTCTCCCTCCGGCGTCCATCCTTCTCCAAATCTGAGCGGCTCCTCCGTCATGCCTGCTACTGTTGACGGATCTCCGCCGGTTTCGGAGCCCCCGGAACCACCTGGCCCACTACCTCCGTCTCTTATGCTCGCTCCTCCTCATCATCTCTCCGCTCCGATGTCTCTCTTATGCGACACTCAGTCACCTCTACCGCTCGTCTTGCTCGCTGAGCTTTCTCCTCCGATTATGAAGCTGATAACTCCTCTCCTCTGCTCGAGCTCCTTCCTCCTCCACCTCTGCAATCCTAGCTCTCTGTCCCGTCTCTGCAAACCTAGCCCTCCGCTCGTTGTTACGTCTCTGCCTCCCCTCTGCTTCTGCAGCTTGCGGGTTGTTTTCACAGATCTAAAAAATACGAGTTTTCAGACTCTCACACTCGTGGTCGTTCCCGGATTCTGTCTCGGACGGCTAGCTTGGCTTCGACAGCTCGGACGACTCCTTGGACAAGAGCTCTTCTTCAGTTGCTCGTCATTCAAGTTCCGCGGTCTGCTCAGTCTCCGTTCACGGCTCCACTGCTCGGCCCTGCATCACCGTTACCATCTCCAGCTTCCTCTGGTTGCTCGCTCCTCCTCAGATTTTTGTTACCGGGTCAACCCTCGTGCTCCCCTATTGCGTTTGGTTTTGGTCGAGCTCCCTTTCCCCTGTTCTTGGTTTGGCATTTTCTTCATTGTAGATCTTTCTGTTGGTGGTTGCCTCCCCTGAATCCATGGACGTTGTGCTTCCTGCCAGACCCGCCAGACCCGCCAGACCCACCAGACTGGAGCCCTCCTTCGTGGTCAGTCTCTCTGCTTACTTGCTTGTGGTTTGAAACCTTCGGAATTTTCTCAAGAGTGGTTACGAGTTACCCTCTTGTAATGGGTTGGTCCCCGCTTCCTCCCGGCCTTAGAATGAAATTTCGATTTATCTCTTGGCTCATTGTCTCGTATCCATCAGGTTTGGTCCTTGGTACCCCCTGTTTTACCTCAGATTTGATTGATTCTAACTTAGGATACAATCCCCATGGTCTTAGAGCTCAATCTCTTCGACTACCTCTGTATGAGGCTCTGGTTATGTGGCTGCTTCTTAGCCCCTTTGTACCTCTGTATGAGGACTTTGGTTGTCCACTCTTCTCCTTTATGGAGATTGGTTTCCTCCTGATTCCACCTTTTTGTGTGGTATTGAAGTAGGGAGTATCATGCTAACGAGTTCTGAAACTTCGGTTTCTACTCCTTCCACAAGCTCAGTAACTTGGTGTTTCAACGCCTCTTTTACTGCAGCTGTACTAGCGATTGTCAATTGTGCACTTGATGCTGTTTCAATTGCGGATTTTAGGACACTTCAAGTGTTTACTAACTTCCACGGCTGCGATTTATCTTCTACCGCTTTGGATGTCAAGTTTAGAGGACGACTTTGCATCTTTAGTTGTTTTAGAGATTGTTTGCCTCTATCTATCGTTTGTTTTTCTTTAGTTATTGTTGGTTTGTTATGTCACTTTGTGAACAATTAGTTTTTTATTCTATAAAAGCGAGGTTCGACCAAAAAAAAAAACTGAATGTCCGGTTGTTCACAAATAAAATTACAACTAATCGCATCTTCGAACTTCGAATCAGTTGAACCAAAAATATGGTGTAGGTATATAAACCGGTTAGGATGATCAATCATCCTAGCTAAGCAAAAAGTATTTGAATTCTACAAACCAGGGACAGCCCACACACATACATAATTTGATTTCCGTATATTGCGTAGGTGTGCGTGTGTGTCTTGTTTAAAATTTAAGATGCTTCCGTAATAATACGTGTGTGTTTTCGATCCACTATATAGTTGCAATGTTTGGTAGGAGTACAGTTGGTGCAGCAAACTCTCCAAACGTGCATAACTTCAATTTATTAATACACACATCAATTACTTGGATACTGTTTAATTTTTTTTTTTATATATATAACCAGGAGGGGTTCGGGCCTTAGGCCTTAGTCCCCTCCTAGATCTGATACCAACCGTTGGTAATACTGTTTAATTTATGTCAGCTTATATATTCTAAGTGGATTAAAATCGAAACGATTGGAACCGTGGTTCCTCATCTCCAAAGTGAACAATTCAACCATTGGACTACCGAAAATTGGTTACACAATATGCAAATATACCAAAATTTTCAGAGGCATTTACTATTAGTTAGAATTTCGGTAATGTTAATTTGGTTATTTATTATTATTTGTACGTTTGTAACGAAGAAATATGTGTAAAAGCTATTTAGTGTGAGGACATCAATTTCATTTATTAGTTAGCTAACAGCAAATATGAAATGTTTGCCATAGATAACACTAGGCCGGTTTCGACAGGCATCGGAAAACCCTACTTTCTCTCCTCTCTACCTCTAGCCGCCACCATTAAAGACCTTATAGATCTCGCCGTTTCCCCGGTGTCCGGCGTTCCTCACCGGCACTGGGGAGGCTCCCCTCTTCTGTTTCTTCTTATGCTTTCCTTTTTGCAGCATCCTCTCGCCTTTTCTAGTTTTGGTTTCATCGAGTTGGTCTCCGGTCTGTCTACTCAGTGGTTCGTACCAAGCGAGGTGTGTTGCTTCTCGGCATATTGCTCGGTGAGGATCTCAGGTCAGGTGTGGATTAAGGCTTTGTCGTGCGTCGGACTCGTTTGATAGCACTCTCAAGTTTGTGCACCTCTGTTCTGCCGCGATTTTGGGGCTTGTGTGAGGCTTTCTCGAATGCGATGGAGAATTTGGCTGAGGCCCTTGCGGGTTTCTGGGATTCCGGCGTTGACTCTAGTCGGGTCTGATGACTGGTCAAATCTCGTAGTTTGGTATTTGTTTTTGTTGTGGTGTTTTCGCTTTCATATTGGAGTTTCCGACTCTCTTGAGAGCAACGGTGTAGATCTAACTGCATATTGATTTTTCCAAAAAAATTTCAAGAGTTTGGGTATTGTTATGTATGTGTTTTTGGCCTCTTGGCCTGTGGATCTTCTGTTCTTTCTAGTTCTTGGTCCTAACATGAGTCAAGTTTCGGTTCGGGTTCGTTTATTGATGGTATTTCATTGCGAAAGGAAACTACTTCCTTTCCTCTGTAGTCCTTCAAAGATTTGGGAGTGTTATGAGTTTGTGTGTTTAAACATCAATTATGAATGCTGTAATCTGCTACTGTAGATGACAGGTTGTGATATTCTTTTTAGTTTGGATGTGGTTTAGCATAGTTCTAATGGAATGATATCAGTGTTAAAAAAAAAAAGATAACACTAGGCCTCGGCGTTCGGGTATCCGTTCGGATTTGGATCAAGTTTTTCGGGTTTTCGGGTCTAGGGCTAGAAAACCCATTCGGGTATTTCTATATATCGGGTCGGATTCGGTTCAGGACGGGTTCGGATACCCGAAATTACCATAAAATTTCTGAAAACTCGAAAATATTACTCGAAAATATTCAAAATATTTGAATTAACTCAAAATCCTGTAAAAAAATATATTTAAATTAACTAAAAGTATTCAAAATTACTCAAATATATATGTATTACCCAAAAAATAAAAATCAAAACTATTCAAACTACCTAAAAATACTTGAAAGTATCACAACTAACCAAAATTAGATAAAACTTCGGATTATTTTGGATATCCGTTCGGGTTCGGTTTATGTTAAGATATTACCTGATACCCAAAATACCTTAACTTAAACCCCATTCGAATATTTTTTTTTTTTAAATTGGTTTGGATCGGAATCGGATTTTTCGGATTTGGTTCGGATTCGAATTCGGATTTCAGGTAAAATGTCCAGTCCTAAATAACACATCAACTATTTTCCCAAAAGAGAAAAGAGACTAAGATATATCAATCCTCACAAGAGATACCCCTTTGTACTATCACTAAACTACCAATATATTCAAAGTGTAGGTATTTTTAGTTTTAAACAAAAATACTTAACGTGACAGAATTCACCAAATTCAAATCAACATTCTCTTTCTCCGTTTATTTAAATTAAGAAAAAAAATTGTTGACAAGAAATTAAAAAATAATATATCAATCCTCACGCGGTTGCTTAAGAAAATTATTCTTCAAACATTTGTCCCGACGTTTGTTGTTCTGCCCGAATTTTATTTAGTTTGTGTTTCAAATGCTATGCATAGTTTACATTCTTTTAGGGAAAATATTGTTAAAGTAAAAGCTTGGTTATATCGTTTTCCACAAGTCAGAGTTTGTTTTATTTTTTTCATTAAATGAAAAATGATTATTAGCTACACAAACTATATCTCATCACATGAGTACACATATATACAATACTAATGTATTAACTACACAAAACTATAGGAAAAATCACATTTTAAACTTTCAAAGTACAATTAACTATCATTTTAAACCTTTAAATATTTGCACTTACACTTTAAACCATCAAACTATAAAAACTTTCACTTAAAACCATCAAATTAACTTTCGAGTTTATGCCGCCAGAAAAATTAACGGTTCAGTTAAATCCGTTAAAAATATATTTTAAATATAATTTAATAACATAAATTAATTTTAATTTTCTATATAAATTTATTTCATTCAGTTATTTAATAAATTAATAAATTACAAAAAAAACTTCTTCTTCGTTCAATCTCTCTCTCTCATGACACCTTCAAGAAAGCTTCGTGAACTTTGCGTTCCTCCGGCCATGGACTCTCTTCCTTTCTCTCTTGAAATTGATATCGTAGAAAGCCCCCTCAAATTCTCGAGCCTCGCAAATTCCTCTCTGTCGATGAAGAATCGATTCGTCGCAATCGAATTCGACGCGAGATTGGATCCTCATTGCAAAACGACGAGAGATTGAACTTTGCGTTCCTCCGTCTCCATTCTTTTCTTCTTTGTCTCCTTTTTTCCTCGCTGTTCTCTCCTCCGTGTAACCTCCTCTCCTCGCTACCGTCGGAACTGCAGCCGTTGTGCATCTTTCTCTCCGTCTTATCCGCTCCTTCTCCTTCCTCTTCTTTGTCTGCTTCCTTCCTTCCCTTTCCCTGCTCGTCAAGCTCTCACTTCCTCGCCTTTGTATTTTTCTCATTGTTCCTTCCTTCCTCAACGAGTCTCCGCATTGTTCTTCTCTGAGTCGTGCGTCGTCGTGAGAGCCTTCTTTGGAATATTTGTCGTTACTGCCCTTGTCTCATCTTACCATTTTCCATCTTTGCTTCGCCTTCGTTGACATAAGGTCAAGAAGAGTCGCCTCACGCTATCAGTGCAATCACAACCATGACGTCCCAGAATATCTAAGTTTTCGTGTAGATCTCCTCCAACCGTCGGAATCATCATGAAATTCCAAAAATCCCAAACCCATAGCAAACAGAGCACGTCCTAAATTTTCTTGGGAAGCAAGATTCTTCATCTTCCTCCGCATCCTCAGCCGCTGGAGCTCTGTTCATCGTCATCACTGTTGTGAATCTACTCTTGCATTAGCGCCGTCAAATATGTCGCGTTGCAACCGTGAACCATCGTCACTGGGTCCTTCTGTCGCTCGTTCTAATCTTTGGTCGTGATCATCCGCACACCTTTCTTGCAATATTTGATCTCGGTTTACCGATTATAGTGAAATATCGTCCAATCGTCAAGTAGAACAAGGTGAGGCGGTTCTTCTAATTGATTTCCTGCGTATTATTATATATCGTAATGTTGTGGTTAGGTTGAGTCTGATTCATTGCTTGTTGTGTGTTGCTAGAGTAGCGTATAAGAACGTTTATATATTATTGATATATCATGGTTTTTATCAGTTTTATGTCATGATATAGTTGTGTTTTTAGTGTCTTTTGTGTTCTTTTAGAGTCTTTTACAGGTTTAATCAAGTTTGGAGCGGAATTGGAGATATTGGAGCATTTTGGGACTTTTGGAGTGTTTTGGCCGAGAGTTTGTCCGATTTGATGATCATGCATCGATCGACACACCTTTGGTGTCGATCGACACACTAGCGAGATGGGCCGAACGTGGCGGTTTAATGAAGTTATCAAGACTTTGCACTTTGGCCCAGAAGTTTCCAGTATTTACGAAGAAGCCCCAGCCGAGATTATGCCTATATATTTAGGATTTTGGTGTTTATTTTAGATACGCTTTCATACTTAGAGCTAAGAGATTTTTAGAGCTTTTGGGGCTGATCTATTCTTGTACTTCATCTATTTTGGAGAAGATTTCGAACCCCTTTATCTATTTAATTTCTTATATGCAATCTATTATTTCTATGATTTCTGTTTCATTAATCATGTCTGAGTAGATTCATAGTTAGGTTTAGGGTTTCTCATTAAGGATTTCATGACTTGCTAGACTTGTTTAATTCAGTTAAGGATTCACATGAATAGAATGTTCTTCAATCTAAATTGAGTTTAATGCTAGTTCTAACCTGATCAATTAGAATCTAGATCTTAGGTTGCTAAATACGACACGAGAGTGTGGTTTAGAATCTGAACTATTTAGGTTGAGCAATTAAATTATTCGCAAAGAGATTTGGCTTAGTTTATTGTGAACATATCGAACTTGAAATTAATGTTGGTTTAATCTGTTAGTAATTGCAAAGAGATTTGGATTACTGCACTTAGACTTAGAGGATTTTCTCAAAGAGATTTGGTTAATTCTATATCCGTGATTTGACTAGAACCGTGTTTAATTAGATCCTGACTGATTAACTTGTCTGCTTGTCTGGTTTCCTGAGAATTCCCTAGACTTAGCGCTTTTAGTTAACTGCTTTCACAACCAATCTTACTACTGATTTATTTTCTTGCCTTGCTTTTAATTCACTTCACATGTGCTTTCTTCTTAGTATTAATCTCTACGTTCTTATTCTATCGAGACCAGAGTCTCTGTGGATTCGATACCCTATATACGACAATCACTTAACTGTGCACTTGCAGTAGAATAGGATTAAAACTTAGACCCTATCAAGTTTTTGGCGCCGTTGCCGGGGACTCTTAGAGTCTTCGATAGGATCGAACTTAGGGTTTTTACTAGGATTTTTATTTTTTGTTTCGTTTTTGTTTTGTTTTTATTTTAAGTTACTGATTTCTCTCTGTTTTCTCTCTGTCGCAGGTACCGATTTCTCTTTGCGTCGATCGTTGCACCTTTGTGTCGATCGTCACTAGGCGATTCTGAGATTGAATCGATCGTTGCACTGCTAGCATCGATCATTGCTTGACGATTACAGACCGTTTATGCAGACGCGTGAAACTCGAAGTAATCAGAACCTGAACTTAGTTAATCTCGGACTTGAAGAACTTGGACGTCTAGAGAGGACTAACAGAAGAGAAAGAAGAGCAAGGATGGTGGTACAGAAGCTAATCATTATGCCTGATGCTCAAGGTACCCTGAGGGATCCACAAAATAATCCTTACAATGCTGCTGGGCAGAGGATTGATGCTGAGGGACGTGTGATCCCCGAGGTTGAGGAACCTGAACCACAACCACAGCCGCAGGCGCAAGGACAGAACCAAGGTAGACAGTTGGTTGTCCATGAGAGGACTTTAGCTGACTACAACAGACCGGATGAGTTTCATGCAAACCGGTCAACTCTAGTACTTCCTGGTTTTGAGAGGGATGATTTTGAGATCAAGACCATCTACTACTCGTTGATGAGACAGAATGCCTTCCATGGTCATCCTACGGAGCAGCCTATGGATCACATTGATACATTTGAGGACCTAATCAATGGCATGAAGTATGATGGAGTCTGCCAGGATTATCTGTTCCTCAAGCTCTTTCCATACAGTCTCGCTGGAGACGCTGCTGCATGGCTGAAGCAACTGGCACCTGGTCAGTATACTACTTGGGCAGCCCTGAAGAGTGAGTTTCTGCGTCACTTCCATGATGATGCGCGTTCCGATCAGTCCAGACAGGACATTCTGACATTTACCCAAGGACCTACTGAGCCACTTAAGACTGCTTGGATGAGATTAAGGAAGTACCAGCGTGACTGCCCACACCATGGATTCACTGAGGTCACATTGCTAGGTATCTTCTTCAGAGGCATAGATCTGCCATATCAGTCTGCGCTGGATAACTCCAGTAATGCAAACTACAGCACCAGGACTCCTTCACAAGCTAAGCAGTTGATTGAGAACTTAGTGAGCAGCAACAGTTGCAAGACTATGGATGATAGGAGGAAGAAATCAGGTGGAAGTGTAGAGAACTCAGAGATGGCTGAATTTAGATTTAAGCTGGACACAATTTGCAATCTCCTGGCTGGTAAGAAGATTGTCCACTTTGCACAAGATGTAGAGGTAATTCAGATTGAGGAGGACACTCAGGAAGAAGATTTGAATTACATTGGAGGATCTGGTTTCCAAGGTAACAGATTTGGTAATCAGTAGGGAAACAGATTCTTCAATGGAGGACAGAAGAGTGCCTTCACAAGAAATCGGAACTCCTTTGGACAGACAAGTGGTTTTCAGAAGCCTTTTGGACAAGGTTCTCAGAGAACCTATGGATCTTCATCTTATCAGACTCCTCCTGCAGCCACTGCTCATGAGAGTAAGATGGAGACAATGATGGAACAGCTGCTGGAGAGTCAGACCAAGATTTCTGTGGACTGCAATAAGAAGCTGGATGCTGTCTATGAGGATCTCAATGGAAAGGTTGAGTCTCTGAACACTCATATGAAGCAGTTGGATACTCAGGTGAATCAGATTTCTAGTGCTATGAAAGGAAAAGGAGTAGCAGACACCCATATTAAGGCCTGGTCTGTGTACATTGATGATGGATCTCACCTAGGTAAAGGATTTGTGCTAAGCACATCTGAGTTGGTAGAAGAGGTTGAATTTTCGGATTTTGGAGAAAATCTCTCGGGTGAAAACTGTGAAAACAGTGTTGCATCGATCGACACACCCCTAGTGTCGATCGATGCATGTCGTGAACAGACAGACTCGTCGGATGTTAACAGTATTGATGCAGATTTGGAGCTTGATCGCTTGTTCCCTGGAGTGTCTGAGAATACTCAGGAGGAGATTTATGGACAATTAATTAGGCAATATCCCTCAGTATTTGAAGTGATTAAGCAGGAGATTGAAGAGCTTAAGAAGCTAGAGGAGACTGGTGAAGAGTTGGAAGAAATTCCATCATCTGATGATCCACCTTATCACCCATGTGTGCAGAGGTATATGAACAAGATGTTGCCTTTGGATGAAGAGCTGAAAGATTGGGTGATTATAGTCCCTCAACAGATAAGTGATGTGCTGTTAACCAAGGTTCCAAAGAAGCTGCTTGATCCTGGGATTTTTGTGCTAAGTTGTTCTATCTTTGAGGATAGTTTTAGGCGCTCTCTTTGTGATCTGGGAGCTGCTGGAAGTCTTATGCCATATTCTGTGGCAGAGAAGCTGGGTATGCTGGATTTTACTCCTACTAGGACCTCTCTTGTCCTAGCTGATCAGTCTATACGAGTTCCGGAAGGACTCCTTGAGGACGTCCCGGTGAGAGTTGGAAACTATTTGGTTCCAACAGACTTCCTAGTGCTGAAATATGACTGTGATCCGGATGAAGTGTTGCTACTTGGAAGACCATTCTTGGCTATAGCGGGGGCAGTGATAGATGGTAGACACAGTCTGATAGACCTCCATCTGGGAGATGAGCCGCTGCATTTTGAGATGGACAAGCTGCGCAAGCCACTGATAGATGGGAAGACCTTCACCATTATGGATGCAAATGATGAGCAGCCGGATGATACCATGATTCTAGACCCTGGAGCACATTTTACTCCTTCTTTTCTTGGACATGAGCATTCTGCAACAGCCTACTCGCCACCTTGGATAAGGAGACTTGAACAGAGACAGAAAAAGTCTCTATCAAGATATCTTGGTGCCTGAAAGATCTTGTTCGTCCGGTCAAGCTAATGACCTTAAACAAGCGCTGAGTGGGAGGCATCCCACTGTTAGGTTTAGTTGTTTTTCCTTTTCATTTTTGGTGTTTTTCTTAGGATTTCACGTTTTTATTGGTTTTTAAGTTTCAGATACAGAACTCGAGTCTGAAGATGTGTGACGATCGATGCACTTGTGCACCGGTCGTTGCAAGGAGATTTGGCGAAGAGGGGTGATCACATTGTGACGATCGTTGCTCATATGCAACGGTCGTTGCAATTGGTTCAATTGCAAAATTAAGGTATGCGCTAAACCGGAAATCGATTTCGATTTGACCAGCATCGGTCGTTGCCCCTAAGCAACGATCGTTGCACTCACGACCGAGGTAAGTTGCCTTAAACCCTTCTCTTCTCTTTTCTTCCTCATTTCCGCCGTCCGTACACCGAGAACTCCACACCCAAAAATCGCAATTCTTCATCATTTTCTTCGATTCAATCGCTAATACTTTCGATTTTACACTCTAAATCCGTTTCTATAGCTCATATCTCAAGAATCCAAGGTAATGCACCTCTATTTTTTTCGATTTTCGGATTCAACTTTAGGGTTTTAGGGTTTGAGATTTTTGGATTGAAATTGATGCTTGCATGCGTAATTAGACCGAATTTAGGGTGATGGGTTATGATTCTAGGCTGATTTGCAATAATGTGGCACGAATTTGGAAGAATTTCGTTGATTGTTTGCGGCCAAAATCGCCTTGCAACGGTCGTTGCACTTGTGCAACGGTCGTTGCTTTACGATTTTGGGGAAATGTCCGATAAAATGAAATCGCCTTGCAACGATCGATGCCTTAGATGCAACGGTCGTTGCTTCGCGATTTCACAGAGTTTTGCCGAGACTTACATTTTGAATTTTGTTTCTTATGCAGATGGCATCTCGCAGACAACCCCGCAAGAAACGAGCAACAACATCAACAACCACACGACAGTACATTCCACCACCAGAGTGGTTTCATAGAGACTCTCAGCCACCTGAGCCATATGCTAGAGTTGGTCCAGCAGTAGCACTGCCTTGGCCCCGAGCAGATGAGACACCGATCCCGACAACCAGGCAGTGGCCAGAGAACATTCCTGAGTTCCTCAGGTCTGCCGATTTTACAAAGAGACCACTGCTTAACCAGTGGGATGAGTATGATTCGCTTCTCTACAGTGGTTGGTGTGGGATGACCATCAAACCAACCAAGTTCGCTGACTACTCTACCTGCAAGAGTCTGGGGATCGATGAGCAGGTACTTGCGGTGTGCAAAGGCATTGGTCTAGGGACAATGCCAATGCGCCCTTATGATCTCTATCCTGAGCTGTTCAGACAGTTGCTAGCCACTTGCAGAGTGGTTTACCCAGATCCAGATAGCAGGAGCGCTACAGGAGGTATCTTTACCTTCATGAGTTGGGGAGTCAGGTATCGGATTCCTCTACTAGATCTCTGCAGGATCTACGGGTTCAGTACTGAGCCGAGGCGCATTGCCATGCCACTTGAGTGGGATCCAGATGAGGATCGATCATTATGGGAGTGTATTGGCAGTGGCCGATACAACTCCAGGACCACACCGGTGAAGATGATGAGGCATCCTGTGATGAGATATGTCTCGCGCATCTTGTGTTGGAGCTTGCTGTGCAAGTATGAGTCCAACAAGATGCGTAAGTATGAGATGGAGATGTTATTTATGGGGCTGAGAGACCAGTTTGTTGAGTCTGGCGTGAGAGATCCTACTAAGGTTCTCAACTTGGGAGCTGTCTTCGCTTTGCATTTGTGTGATCTGCAGTCGAAGCCTTTTGATGGAGTTAGTACTGAGACGGTAGGGAGCTTGCTTACTCCCATTTTTATGCACTGCGGGATTCCTCTACAGGGCACAGAGTGTGATACAGCCAAGGAGTTCATGGACTTCAGCCACTTGCAGAGCGCTACCTTGCTCAAGGAGGGGCGCATTTGGGTTTATCAGGACCCGACCACTGGGAGGTGTGGTATAGAGCTTCCTGCTGCCAGGTGTACACGGATTGATACATTGGAGGCCTTGAGATTCCAGCCTCCTGAGACCGAGCAGCGTGGAGTTCCTTCTATGGCTCATCCGTTGGGAGAGCCTTCCACACGAGCTTCATCTTCTGCTGCCCCTGCGCCTGCGCCTGCTGTTGTTGCCCCGGTTGATATTGGCCTTTATCCTGAGATCACAGTACCCTACGGTGATATGTCTGAGGCTGAGTGGAGAGAGCGTAGTGATGGGATCTGGAGGACCATTTGGGAGTGGATGTGGTGGCTGCACTTGCAGGAGACAGCCACCGGTTCATCAGCCCGTCCCTGCTACTCGACGCAGACAGCGTTCTCCTACGGACGTCAGTGACACTGAGCGCTATGGTGGGATAGATGATAGCGAGTGGGAGTAGCCTCCATCTCTAGACATTCGGTTCTGTACTCTGATTTTCTTTCTCTTTTTTCTTGCACTATTATCTTTTGATTTTTAGTACTCTACTATGTTTGGATGGTTGTACTTGATTAGATACATTTGTTGCCTTGATTTTACTCTGTTTCTAGTGTTTTCAGCTTGCAGGATTCGAAATTGATGAAAACCAACGGACTAACCTGTTGGGATTATGTCCTGAAATCACATTGTACGAACTCTAGAAATAGTTGTATTGTCGAGATCGGACAATTCATGTGATACTAGGTAGTCATAATATTTTGCTAGAAACCGCTTATGACAAATGAGTTGTAACTCATTTCTGGTATCGTGTGAACCTACAGGGTCACACACCTAAGCAAGTTGGATAAACTCTGCATGGGAATTGATCATTGGTATATGGTATGATCGATATGTATTGCATACAGATCGAATATAAGTTTCAAAGGGGTGTATCGATCGACACCATTGGGTGCGTCGGTCGATACAGGACGTGTGTCGATCAACACCAATAAGTGTGTCGGTCGACACAATGGCGAAACCGAAACTGATGTTTCGGTTCACCTCGAGGTCAGTATATAAACACGTTTTGGATCTCGACCTAGCAAGTGTTCGTGAGCGCCGCCCAGACTGTTTTTCTCAGAGAGAAAACACAGAACCTCAAGAAACTAAAGTCCCAGGGAGATCCGAGCACCGGTACTAGCATCCCGGCGGATTCCAGCTTGTGTGCGTGTGGACTACGATAGAGGCGCAGCATCTGAGGCGCAATAGATCTCGTGCTACCTGCTCAATCTTCCGCTGCCAAACACCAGGTAATCACGAGGTGAGATCCATGATTCAATTAACTAGACCCTAGATCCTAGGCTATCGGGAACTCGCGAAAATTCTGAATCTGTAGAATTGGCTAGGATTCCCAACAGTGGTATCAGAGCCTTAGGGTTTTATCATTGAATCAAACCTGTTTAAATCGAATTTGATGATTTAGATTCGCAAACTAGGTTGTTTGGTTAGAACAGGTTAGATCGTGTTCGATCAGAAACGAGTCTGTGTTTTCGCATGGTGTCGATCGACACACTGGGTGTGTCGGTCGACACAGAACAGCGAAAACAACAGATTCGGCGGCTAGGGTTTTTCGCGTAAAAAAACTGAAAGCCTTCTGTGTCGATCGACACAGGTTGAGTGTCGGTCGACACAGAGCAGATTCGGTCACGTATCGATCGACACAGGTTAGTGTCGGTCGACACAGACCAAGCGAATGGTTAATCGGTTCAATTGGATTGGACCAGTTATCATGCTTGGTTAAGTCCGAATTGATCGGTTTAAATTGGATAAATTGGTTCAATTGGATTGAACTGATTATCTCAATTAGCATGAACCGGTGGGTTAAATCAGTTTGATTGGATAATACGGTTCAATTGAATTGGACCGGTTATCGCAATCAGTTGAAACTGGTTTAAACTGTTTAAATTGGATTGAACTGATGATACCAATTAGTATAAACCGATTGGTTAAGATCAGTTTGATCAGATAAGTCGGTTCAATTGGATTGGACCGGTTATCAAAACTATCTTCGGTTTAGGTCTATGTCGAACGTCACACATGGGTTATGTCGATCGACATGACTGGTTCAATAAACCGGGTTAATTTAACCGGTTATTGAAGTCCGGTTTTGTTTGGTAGTGTCGATCGACAGACATAGTCTGCGTCGATCGACACAGTATTCGAAATTCTGGTTATTGAACCTTGAATTTGCAGAAACCAAACTAGACTTAAACATTGATCGAAGATTAGCTTCAATATGGTCAACTGTCAAGACTCATTTCGTTGTGTGATGTCTAGCCAAGAGCTTGGTGTCCACAATTACGTGAGTAAGGCAGGTAATAACATTGATGGACTTGCAGTGCATTAACATCAACAATTACATGACCTAAGAAATTGATTTGCTAAACTTTTGGGTTTAGTTTCCTCAACTAAATATCAAGTAACATTGATGTCTTGCCCAATCTTGTCTACTGTCAAAACTCGTGTCGTTTGTTGGATAGTCTTGGAGTCCTTGGTATCCACTGATACATGGGTAAGGCAGGTGGTCATTGACAGACTTGCAGTGCAACTGTCAATGATCACAAGACTAAAGAGATTGGTTTACTTGACTGAGCTATCAGAAGTTCTGAGCCCAGAGACATCAGAGTGGATTAGACATAGTTTGTCTCATCCACAACCAAGAGTTGTACTGAGTACAATTAGCAATGATTTGCTTACCTAGATAACTAAAGTTTGGGTAATGGCGAGTCGCCCACTCAGATTTTGGTGAGGTATGGATCTTGGATTATTATATTCATAGAGAAAACATTGTTTGAATATAATGCGAGTTTTCTTATTCGATAAGATTTCTCATCATATACATAACTAAATCTTTGTTTTTCTTGGATTTCAGCTTATGTCTATGACTACTTTCTCGTTGCGATCCGTCCTTGAGAAGGACAAGTTAAATGGATCCAACTTCCTGGATTGGTATCGGAATCTGAGATTCATTCTCAAGCAGGAGAGCAAGGACTACGTCCTTGAAAAGGTTCTTCCAGAAAAGCTTGGGACCAATCGCTCGCATGCAGTGTATAATGCTTGGAATAAGCATTATACTGATGTGGTAGATGTGCGTGGTCTGATGTTGGCTTCCATGAACTCAGACTTGAAAAGTCAGTATGAGAACATGGAGTCGCCAATAGAGATGATCACCAGCCTGAAACTGAAGTTTCAAGATCTGGCACGAGTTGAGAGATTCCAGATGGTGAAGTCTCTCACTGGGTGCAAGCTACCAGAGGATGCTCCAGTAAGTCCTCATGTCATTAAACTGATGGGTTACGTTGATAACCTGGGGAAACTGGAATGTCCTGTCAGCTTAGAGTTGGCTACTGACATCATTCTGCAGTCACTGCCGTCAAGCTATGATAAGTTCATTAAGAACTATATCAAGAAAGGCCTGACGAAGACGTTGACTGAGCTGCATGGCATGCTCAAGACAGCAGAGCAAAACATCAAAAGGGGAAAAAGATTTGAGAAATCTTTTATAGACAAGGGTGAAGGCAAGGCCGTCCATATTTGGAATCAGGATAAGCCTGTGTCATCTTTTAAGCCCAAGTCAAGCCCATCTGGTGTTAGTAAGTGCTTCTACTGTAATGAGTCGGGGCATTGGAAGAGAGATTGCAATAAATTCTTGGAAGATTCACAAGAGATGGAGAAGATGTATGGTACTTCTTCTTCAGGTATTGTGTTATTAATTCAAGTTCTACATAAGTATTGGATGCTTGTTGTGGTACTGATATTTTTGAAATATGCAGGACCTAAGCGACAGTAGAACGTTGAAGAAAGGACAAGTGGAACTGCGTGTCTGGTTGAAGCAATGGTTGCTGCATGAGCCGTAGAAATTCTCCACTTGTAGAAGCCTTTCCTACTTGGTTTTAGAAATTAAGTAATTGCTACTTTGTATCTGCCTAGTGCAGAAATGTCTTTCATTTTCTTTTGAGAATTTGGATGTTTTTCATTTTGATAAAAGACAAGTTTTGTTCTTTGGATCTTAATGAAATATTCTATGGTAGCACCCCGTTTATATCTTAAACCAACATGAATATAACATAAATACCAAACGGTTTGAGTCTGATGACTCGAACTCGACTTTTCTTTGGTATAGTCGTTTAACCACAAGAGTGAAGCGGATTCAGTAAATCCATAGTTTTGGACTCATTTGATTTTAATCATTTGAGATATGAATTATGTTCACTGGACCAAATGACTAAGGCCCATTTAGCAGAGCTAAAAGGAAACGGGCCAGAGGCTTATTGGGCCCTACACATACTGATGTATGCGGCCCAACTAGCATTATTGCCAAAGGAAATATTCTGTACTTCATTACTTTATTGATGGCATCAATAAGCATGGCTGTGTTCATTTGATGAGACACAAGCTGGAATCCCTTAAGGGAGTTCCAAGATGAAGTGTAGAACCAATTTGACAGAAGTATTGAGATCCTCGATTGAATCGCGGAGGAAAATACTAGAGTCAAGAATTGGGTGATCATCTGAAAGAATGAATCAGATCTTATGAGACATGATTCGATTAATGATGAATCACATGAATCTTCCATAACCATTTAAGAATACGTTCTGAAATGTCTATGTTCACGCTAAAAGGTTTCTATCAGAATCAGTGAAAAACACCACATTGGATGTGGACTGGGTGATTTCCAAATTTGTTTTTCTGATGAATTGGGATTGCAAGGTTTGCGTAAGACAGTAGTCAACAAACAAACTTGAATCCAAATCTGATAAGTTCTACCTCGCTGGTTGTCCTAAGGAAACCAAGTCTTAGTGCTTTTGTTGCCCAGAACTGTGTCTTTTAAGAAAGGTGATACTTTCAAAAGGAACAGTGGGAGTAAGAGTACACATCGAAGAAATTCGATAAACACAGTAAGCTGCTCGACCTGATAAGGAAGAGCAGCGGTGAGATCTACAAAGTGCTGTAGGATCTGCACCTGTGGAGCCTGAAATTCGCAGATCCGAAAGGATCCGTCACTAACTCGAGAGTGATATCTCGTAACCTATTGTCGTGATCTGCTGATCATTGAAAAGTGACGAACATGCGAAATTCGAAGAAGCGATGGTGAGGCCCAACTCCAAAAATTGGCTGGGTATGCATGTTAGTTTCACCGATCCATTTCTGGATTGAAACAAACATCTTGGAGTTGAAATCAACATTCTGACAGATTGGTCAAAGGTTTTGACTTGATCAGAAAGAAAAAGAAACCATGCGTTTACAAGGAGACTAGTGGGAGCGTAATAGCAATTCTCACACAGTATGTAGATAACATACTTGAATCTCACAAACGACGTTCCGACGCTAAAGTCTTGTCAAGATTTGGGTCGGAAGTCAAACTTAAACGATAGACATGGGAGTAGCCGCGTGAATTCTTGGAATAAGAATCTATTAATATAGATTGAGTAAGCTAATTGGGTAGTGTCAAAATCCTTATATTGATAAGGTATTGGACAGCTCTAAGGTGCTTGATTCCAAGAATGGCTTCATACCAAAGGTCTTATGGCAATAATCTAAGCAAGATGAAGTGTCTTGGACACTGGCTGAGCTGGTAACAATATTAGCAAGAAGAAGTGTTTTGAACACCGTCTGAACTAGTATTAATGAGTGTGATTACTTATGCTGATGCAATAGAATCCATCATGAATGCCATATTTTGCGCTCGTCTAGATGCAGCTTAAGCATAAAGCATGACGAGAAAATACCAATGCACTCCGGTAATAGTCACTGAATAGTTACCAGAAGTATCCCAAGTGTTGAGAAACACTAAGGATAGGTTCGTGGTGAACTGATAAAGTGACGAACCAGTTGAAAGTAGTTAGTCGGACAAAGACGATTCCCGGTTCCCACCTGGTTATGTCTCTTTTATCTGAATGGCGGTGTAATTTGTTGAAATTGTTTCAAGCAATAGCACCGCACTCTCTCCCACAACCTAAGCACGGAATTTATTCTGTTGCTGTAGGTATAAGATATCTGAAAAGATGATCTTGATTCTAGTGGGAGTTATTTTAGTTATGTTGTAAACTTAACATATACATGCTTTGGCAGTGTTTGTGTAAGTTAAAACTGACATCAGTATTATTTAATTATTGGATAATTAAATAATGGTCCCAAAGTACTTTATGGTCATCTTATAGGTCATTAAGTTGAAGACTTGATCATGAAACCCTATAAGTAAAAGATGACATAAATGATGATTGTCCCTAGTCAAGGTTGTTAAAATGGGACACTAACGACCGCGCAGACTAGTATGTGAGGTGACTGTTGGACTAAGTTTCATGGAGTCAATGATATGATTATCACAGTCAATCGCATAGATATATGTTGGTGAACATATGATCGGACATGACCCGCTTAATGAGAACTCCACAGGATAGTTATATATAAGTGTCATGGGAGGTTCTCATTACGACTATAGAGTATAGTCCTTAGACCTGAGTTCATCATGCTTTCTAGCATATGAATTGGTGCGCTTTGACC
Source organism: Orychophragmus violaceus (assembly GCA_030180135.1). NCBI lineage: Eukaryota > Viridiplantae > Streptophyta > Magnoliopsida > Brassicales > Brassicaceae > Orychophragmus > Orychophragmus violaceus. The sequence goes on along the minus strand of CM058229.1, from coordinate 44,891,641 downwards.
CTGTCAAACGTCGTTCCGTAACTGGCGGCTATAACGGCATTGTTTCGACGTATCATGAAGTATGTATAGAAACATGGATGGAACAAGATGGAATTTGTCCCTCCTGTGTAACAGGAGATAAATATCTCAGGGCCCATCGAAGATTTGATACTGAGAAAATGCATGGCCGTGCTCAAACGAGGTGATTGTCAGTCGTTTGTTTATCAGTATAGATCAGAAGTTCGATGAACATGATGTTGGCTATAATAAGGATGACACAGTCTCTTGCCTTATGCCATATCGAGATATAGAGACAAAGGGATTATAGGAATAGGTGATTCCAGTACAAGTGGGAGATTGTTGGGATTATGTCCTGAAATCACATTGTACGAACTCTAGAAATAGTTGTATTGTCGAGATCGGACAATTCATGTGATACTAGGTAGTCATAATGTTTTGCTAGAAACCGCTTATGAAAAATGAGTTGTAACTCATTTCTGGTATCGTGTGAACCTACAGGGTCACACACCTAAGCAAGTTGAATATACTCTGCATGGGAATTGATCATTGGTATATGGTCTGATCGATATGTATTGCATACAGATCGAATATAAGTTTCAAAGGGGTGTATCGATCGACACCATTGGGTGCGTCGGTCGATACAGGACGTGTGTCGATCGACACCAATAAGTGTGTCGGTCGACACAATGGCGAAACCGAAACTGATGTTTCGGTTCACCTCGAGGTCAGTATATAAACACGTTTTGGATCTCGACCTAGCAAGTGTTCGTGAGCGCCGCCCAGACTGTTTTTCTCAGAGAGAAAACACAGAACCTCAAGAAACTAAAGTCCCAGGGAGATCCGAGCACCGGTACTAGTATCCCGGCGGATTCCAGCTTGTGTGCGTGTGGACTACGATAGAGGCGCAGCATCTGAGGCGCAATAGATCTCGTGCTACCTGATCAATCTTCCGCTGCCAAACACCAGGTAATCACGAGGTGAGATCCATGATTCAATTAACTAGACCCTAGATCCTAGGCTATCGGACGAAATGCAGTGCGTCGATCGACACACTATTGTGTCGATCGTCACAACCCGATCGAAATCGCACTGCAGCGATCGTTGCGGTCCTGAGCAACGATCGATCATACACGAAAAATCGCCTAGCAATGGTCGATGCACCTAGTGCAACGATCGATGCCTGAGCGACAGAGGTAAAACCCGACAAAACTTAACCATTCCTTAAACAAATTTTTATTTTCTTTTTGCCAATCCTTCGCTTGACACTACTGGGGACAGTGTGTCTTAAGTGTGGGGGAGGTTCTACTAACTTCTTTCTTTTATTTTCTTAGCGTTAGTTAAAAATTTTCAAAATTTGTTTTATTGAGTCAAAATTGTTTAAGTAAGAAACAATGATTTTTTGAGAAGATTAGCAGAACTTGCAGGAACTTAAGTAACCATTGGGATGAAGCTGCAGATTATCTCTGACTATTAGAAAACCCAGACATGGATCAACCAACTGAGGACACCCACATCACTTTAGGTATCAGAGGATCTTTTACTGACTTCACCTTAATACTGACTTAGATTTTCTCACCTAAGGGCTTGGTATACTTTGTGTCGGATTCCTTGTTAGTTCTGACACAGCCTGTAAACCTGTCCTATTTAGTTCCCTTCTCCCCTTCCAAAAAAAAAAAAGATAATAAACTGAGGATGAGTTAGGAACTCCGAAGTGGTCATGGGAATGGTAGCTAAAACTCTCATATCCTGTGCATCCATGGAATGTGTCCAAAGTACACCCCTTAACGGGAAGAGCACTGATAAAAAAAAAAAATAATACCCAATGGGGAAAAATCAGAATGCTAAGGAAGGGAAAAGAGAAGAAAGGGACTAGAGAAAGATAGTATGGTGGTCTAGAGCTGATAAGGTAAGAGTCCATGTGCCTTTGATCGATACTCCTTAGGTGAGACCGCACTTAAATACTTGCAGAAGTCAGTAGGGAGAATTTGAATGCGTGAATGTGATTGTGGAGTTTACTTAGGACAGTTGCTAAGTGTGGGGGAAGTATATGTTGGTCTTGATGTCTGCAGGTTGATTCTTCCATGTGGTTTACTAAGGGGAATCTGAGTGTTGCTGCTTCTAGGATGAAAAGAGTTTCTGAAGAGTTTTCAAACCTCTTCACTACATTCTAGTTCTCTGTTTTGCTTGAGGGCAAGCAAAGGCTAAGTGTGGGGGAGTTGATATATCATGGGTTTTACCGGTTTTATGCCATGATATAGTTGTGTTTTTAGTGTCTTTTGTGTTCTTTTAGAGTCTTTTACAAGTTTAATCAGGTTTGGAGCGGAATTGGAGATATTGGAGCATTTTGGGACTTTTGGAGTGTTTTGGCCGAGAGTTTAAACTCACTGTCCGATTTGATGATCATGCATCGATCGACACACGTTTGGTGTCGATCGACACACTAGGGAGATGGGACGAACGCGGCGGTTTAATGAAGTTATCAAGACTTTGCACTTTGGCCCAGAAGTTTCCAGTATTTACGAAGAAGCCCCAGCCGAGATTATGCCTATATATTTAGGATTTTGGTGTTTATTTTGGATACGCTTTCATACTTAGAGCTAAGAGATTTTTAGAGCTTTTGGGGCTGATCTATTCCTGTACTTCATCTATTTTGGAGAAGATTTCGAACCCCTTTATCTATTTAATTTCTTATATGCAATCTATTATTTCTATGATTTATGTTTCATTAATCATGTCTGAGTAGATTCATAGTTAGGTTTAGGGTTTCTCATTAAGGATTTCATGACTTGCTAGACTTGTTTAATTCAGTTAAGGATTCACATGAATAGAATGTTCTTCAATCTAAATTGAGTTTAATGCTAGTTCTAACCTGATCAATTAGAATCTAGATCTTAGGTTGCTAAATACGACACGAGAGTGTGGTTTAGAATCTGAACTATTTAGGTTGAGCAATTAAATTATTCGCAAAGAGATTTGGCTTAGTTTAATTGTGAACATATCGAACTTGAAATTAATGCTGGTATAATCTGTTAGTAATTGCAAAGAGATTTGAATTACTGCACATAGACTTAGAGGATTTTCGCAAAGAGATTTGGTTAATTCTATATCCGTGATTTGAGTTCTAGAACCGTGTTTATTTAGATCCTGACTGATTAACTTGTCTGCTTGTCTGATTTCCTGAGAATTCCCTAGACTTAGCGCTTTTAGTTAACTGCTTTCACAACCAATCTTGCTACTGATTTATTTTCTTGCCTTGCTTTTAATTCACTTCACATCTGCTTTCTTCTTAGTATTAATCTCTACGTTCTTATTCTATCGAGACCAAAGTCTCTGTGGATTCGATACCCTATATACTAGAATCACTTAACTGTGCACTTGCAATAGAATAGGATTAAAACTTAGACCCTATCAATTATATAGTATATAATTTTTACCAAACATATATATATACATATATAATTATAATGAGATGAGAATTGAAACCGAATTGGAATTGGAGATGAATGAAACCAATTATGTTATTGGTTGAGTAAATGAAAATGGGTGATTTGAATGTGTTGATGTTGCTTGATTGTTGATGATTGTTGTGTGAGAACCTAGAGTATGGTAAAGATGGATTAAGGTTGTGAACATGATAATTGAGTGATGATTGATTTATGAGGTGAGGTAGTGATAGAGAATGTGTGTCAGGGTTGAGTGTACCCTATGTTGGAAATCCGAGCCAATTCTACAGATTCAGAATTGTCGCGAGTTCCAGATAGCCTAGGATCTAGGTTTAGTTAATTGAATCATGGATCTCACCTCGTGATTACCTGGTGTTTGGCAGCGGAAGATTGATCAGGTAGCACGAGATCTATTGCGCCTCAGATGCTGCGCCTCTATCGTAGTCCACACGCACACAAGCTGGAATCCGCCGAGTTGCTAGTACCGGGACTCGGATCTCCCTGGGAACTGAGTTTCTCTGAGGTTTCTGTGTTTTCTCACTCTGAGAAAAAACACTCTGGGCGGCGCAGGACCAACAACCTTAGGTCGAGATATAAAACGTGTTTATATACTGACCTCGAGGTGAACCGAAACATCAGTTTCGGTTTCGCCATTGTGTCGACCGACACACTTATTGGTGTCGATCGACACACGTCCTGTATCGACCGACGCACCCAATGGTGTCGATCGATACACCCCTTTGAAACTTATATTCGATCTGTATCCAATACATATCGATCAGACCATATGCCAATGATCAATTCCCATGCAGAGTATATCCAACTTGCTTAGGTGTGTGACCCTGTAGGTTCACACGATACTGGAAACGAGTTACAACTCATTTGTCATAATTGGTTTCTAGCAAAACATTATGATTACCCAGTATCATATGAATTGTCCGATCTCGACAATACAACTATCTCTAGAGTTCGTACAATGTGATTTCAGGACATAATCCCAACAATCTCCCACTTGTACTGGAATCACTTATTCCTATAATCCCTTCGTCTCTATATCTCGATATGGCATAAGGCAAGAGACTGTGTCATCCTTATTATAGCCAACATCATGTTCATCGAACTTCTGATCTATACTGATAAACAAACGACTGACAATCACCTCGTTTGAGCACGGCCATGCATTTTCTCAGTATCAAATCTTCGATGGGCCTTGAGATATTTATCTCCCGTTATACAGGAGGGACAAATCCCATTTTGTTCCATCCCTGTTTCTACACATACTTCATGATACGTCGAAACAATGCCGTTATAGCCGCCAGTTACGGAACGACGTTTGACAAGGTCAAAGCGCACCAATTCATATGCTAGAAAGCATGATGAACTCAGTTCTAAGGACTATACTCTATAGTCGTAATGAGAACCTCCCATGACACTTATATATAACTATCCTGTGGAGTTCTCATTAAGCGGGTCATGTCCGATCATATGTTCACCAACATATATCTATGTGACTGACTGTGATAATCATATCATTGACTCCATGAAACTCAGTCCAACAATCACCTCACATACTAGTCTGCGCGGTTGTTAGTGTCCCATTTTAACAACCTTGACTAGGGACAATCATAATTTATGTCATCTTTTACTTATAGGGTTTCATGATCAAGTCTTCAACTTGATGACCTATAAGATGACCATAAAGTACTTTGGGACTATTATTTAATTATCCAATAATTAAATAATATTGATGTCTGTTTCAACTTACACAAACACTGCCAAAGCATGTCTATGTAAAGTTTACAACATAACTAAAATAACTTCCACTAGAATCAAGATCATCTTTTCAGATATCTTACATCTACAGCAACAGAATAAATTCCGTGCTTAGGTTGTGGGAGAGAGTGCGGTGCCATTGCTCGAAACAATTTCAACAAATTACACCGCCATTCAGATAAAAGCACTATTCTACGGTCTACTGCTTGGAGCCTTTCCAACATTTAGCATCGCTATTCAGACAACGAGACATAACCAGGTGGGAACCGGGAATCGTCTTTGTCCGACTAACTACTTTCATCTGGTTCGTCACTTTATCAGTTCACCACGAACCTATCTTTGGCGTTTCTCAACACTTGGGATATTTCTGGTAACTATTCAGTGAGTATTACCGGAGTATATTGGTATTTTCTCGTCATACTTTATGCTTAAGCTGCATCTAGACGAGCGCAAAATATGGCATTCATGATGGATTCTATTGCATCAGCATAAGTAATCACACTCATTAATACTAGTTCAGACATTTTTCAAAACACTTCATCTTGCTAATATTGTTACCAGCTCAGTCAGTGTCCAAGACACTTCATCTTGCTTAGATTATTGCCATAAGACCTTTGGTATGAAGCCATTCTTGGAATCAAGCACTTTTGAACTGTCCAATACCTTATTAACATAAGGATTTTGACACAATCCAATTAGCCTACTTAATCTATGTCAATAGATTCTTATTCCAAGAATTCACTCGGCTACTCCCATGTTCTTTTGTTTAAGTTTGACTTCCGACCTAAATCTTGACAAGACTTTAGCGTTGGAACGTCGTTTATGAGATTCAAGTATGTTATATACATACTGTGTGAGAATTGCCAATACGCTCCCACTAGTCTTCTTGTAGACCCATGGTTTCTTTTCTTTCTGATCAAGTCAAAACTTTTGACCACATTATCAGAATGTTGATTCCAACTCCAAGATGTTTGCTTCAATCCAGAAATGGATCGGTGAAGCCAACATGCATACCCAGCCAATTTTCGGAGTTGGGGCTCACCATCGCTTCTTCGAATTTCGCATGTTCGTCACTTTTCAATGATCAACAGATCACGACAGTTGGTTACGAGAAATCACTCTCGAGTTAGTGACGGATCCTTTCGGATCTGCGATTTTCAGGCTCCACAGGTGTAGATCCTACAACACTTTGTAGATCTCACCGCTGCTTTCCCTCAACAGGTTGAGCAGCCTCCTGTGTTTATCGAATTTCTTCGATATGTACTTTTACTCCCACTGTTCCTTTTGAAAGTATGACCTTTCTTAAAAGACACAGTTCTGGATAACAAAAGTACTAAGCCTTGGTTTCCTCAGGACAACCAGCGAGGTAGAACTTATCAGATATGGATTCAAGTTTGTTTGTTGACTGCTGTCTTACACAAACCTTGCAAACCTAATTAATCAGAAAAACAAATTGGAAATCACCCAGTCCACATCCAATGTGGTGTTTTTCACTGATTCTGATAGAAACCTTTTTCTGCGCAAAGACAGACATTTCAGGACGTATTCTTAAATCGTTATGGAAGATTCCTGTGACTCATCCTTGATCGGAGCATATCCAATAAGATCCGATTCATTTTGTTAGATGATCACCCAATTGTTGACTCTAAGTATTTTCTTCCACGATCCAATCGAGGATCTTAATACTTCTGTCAAATTGGTTCCACACTCCATCTTGGAACTCCTCAAGGGATTCCTGCTCGTGTCTCATCAAATGAACACAGCCACACTTATTGATGCCATCAATAAGGTAATGAAGTACAGAAGATTTCCTTTGGCACTTATGCTTGTTGAGCCGCATACATCAGTATGTGTAAGGCCCAATAAGCCTCTGGCCTTTTTCTTTTAGCTCTGCTAAAAGGGCCTTAGTCATTTGATCCAGTGAACATAATTCATATTTCAAGTGATTAATAATCAAATGAGTCCAAAACTATGGAACTTCTGAATCCGCTTCACTCTATGTTATTAAATGACTATGACAAAGAAAACTTGACTTCAAGTCATCAGACTAAAAGTGATTGGTATTTATGTTATGTGTACTAGTGTACATTAGTTCAAGATATAAAACCCATTCCAAATGGGGTGCTACCATAGAATATTTCATTAAGATCTAAAAAACAAAACTTGTCTTTTATCAAAATGAAAAACATCCAAATTCTTTACAAGAAGATGAAAGACAATTCTGCACAAGGCAGATATATAGTAGCAATTACTTAATTTCTAAAACCAAGTATAAAAGGCTCCTACAAGTGGAGAATCTCTACGGCTCATGGAGCAACCATTGCTTCAACCAGACACGCAGTTCCACTTGTCCTTTCTTCAACGTTCTACTTTCGCTTAGGTCCTGCATATTTCAAAAAATATCAGCACCACAACTAGTATCCAATACTTATGTAGAACTTGAATTGATAACACAATACCTGAAGAAGGAGTACCATACATCTTCTCCATCTCTTGTGAATCTTCCAAGAATTTATTGCATTCTCTCTTCCAATGCCCCGACTCATTACAGTAGAAACACTTTCTGACACCAGATGGGCCTGACTTGGGCTTATAAGATGACACAGGCTTATCCTGATTCCAAATCTGGACGGCCCAGCCTCTACCCTTTCCAACACAAGATTCCTCAAATCTTTTACCCTTTATGATGTCATACTCTGCTGTTTTGAGCATACCATGCAGCTCAGTCAACGTCTTCGTCAAGCCTTTCTTGATATAGTTCTTAACGAACTTGTCATAGCTTGACGGCAGTGACTGCAGAATGATGTCAGTGGCCAAATCGAAGCTGACAGGACATTCCAGTTTCCCCAGGTTATCAATGTAACCCATCAGTTTAATGACATGAGGACTTACTGGAGCATCCTCTGGGAGCTTGCACCCAGTGAGAGACTTCACCATCTGGAATATCTCAACTCGTGCCAGATCTTGAAACTTCAGTTTCAGGCTGGTGATCATCTCTATTGGCGACTCCATGTTCTCATACTGACTCTTCAAGTCTGAGTTCATGGAAGCCAATATCAGACCACGCACATCTACCACATCAGTATAATGCTTATTCCAAGAATTATACACTGCATGCGAGCGATTGGTCCCAAGCTTTTCTGGAAGAGCCTTTTCAAGGACATAGTCCTTGCTCTCCTGCTTGAGAATGAATCTCAGATTCCGATACCAATCCAGGAAGTTGGATCCATTTAACTTGTCCTTCTCAAGGACGGATCGCAACGAGAAAGTAGTCATAGACATAAGCTAAAATCCAAGAAAAACAAAGATTTAGTTATGTGTATGATGAGAAATCTTATCGAATAAGAAAACTCGCATTATATTCAAACAATGTTTCCTCTATGAATATAATAATCCAAGATCCATACTTCACCAAAATCTGAGTGGGCGACTCGCCATTACCCAAACTTTAGTTATCTAGGTAAGCAAATCATTGCTAATTGTACTCTGTACAACTCTTGGTTGTGGATGAGACAAACTATGTCTAATCCACTCTGATGTCTCTGGGCTCAGAACTTCTGATAGCTCAGTCAAGTAAACCAATCTCTTTAGTCTCGTGATCATTGACAGTTGCACTGCAAATCTGTCAATGACCACCTGCCTTACTCATGTTGCAGTGGATACCAAGGACTCCAAGACTATCCAACAAACAACACAGGTCTTGACAGTAGACCAGACTTGGGCAAGACATCGATGTTACTTGATATTTAGTTGAGGAAACTAAACTCTGAAAGTTTAGCAAATCAATTTCTCAGGTCATGTAATTGTTGATGTTAATGCACTGCAAGTCCATCAACATTATTACCTGCCTTACTCACGTAATTGTGGACACCAAGCTCTTGGCTAGAGATCACACAATGAAATGAGTCTTGACAGTTGACTACATTGAAGCTAATCTTTGATCAAGGTTTAGGTCGAGTTTGGTTTCTGCAAATTCAAGGTTCAATAACCAGAATTTCGAGCACTGTATCGATCGACGCAGACTATGTCTGTCGATCGACACCGCCAAACATAACCGGACTTCAATAACCGGTTAATTCAATTAACCCGGTTCATCGAACCGGTCATGTCGATCGACACTACCTATGTGTGACGGTCGACATAAACCAAATCGAAGATAGTTTTGATAACCGGTCCAATTCAATTGAGCCGACTTATCTGATCAAACTGATCTTAACCAATCGGTTTATTTTAATTAGGATAGCCAGTTCAATCCAATTGAACCTATTCACCCAATTTAAACCGTTTAAACCAGTTTCACCTGATTGCGATAACCAGTCCAATTCTATTGAACCGTATTATCCAATCAAACTGATTTAACCCATCGGTTCATGCTAATTGTGATAATCAGTTCAATCCAATTGAACCAATTCATCCAATTCAAACCGATCCATTCGGACTTAACCAAGCATGATAACCGGTCCAATCCAATTGAACCGATTAACCATTCGCTCGGTCTGTGTCGACCGACACAAAACTGTGTCGATCGATACGTGACCGAATCTGCTCTGTGTCGACCGATACACAACCTGTGTCGATCGACACAGAAGGCTTTCGGTTTTTCTTCGCGAAAAACCCTAGCCGCCGAATCTGTCGATTTCGCCACTTTGTGTCGACCGACACACCCAGTGTGTCGATCGACACTGTGCGAAAACACAGAATCGCAGATCGATCAAATCGATCTCACCTGTTCTAAACCAAGCAACCTAGTTTGCGAATCTAAATCATCAAATTCGTTTAACAGGTTCGATTCAATGATAAAACCCTAAGGCTCTGATACCACTGTTGGAAATCCGAGCCAATTCTATAGATTCAGAATTGTCGCGAGTTCCAGATAGCCTAGGATCTAGGGTTTAGTTAATTGAATCATGGATCTCACCTCGTGATTACCTGGTGTTTGGCAGCGGAAGATTGATCAGGTAGCACGAGATCTATTGCGCCTCAGATGCTGCGCCTCTATCGTAGTCCTTTCTGTGTTTTCTCACTCTGAGAAAAAACACTCTGGGCGGCGCAGGACCAACAACCTTAGGTCGAGATATAAAACGTGTTTATATACTGACCTCGAGGTGAACCGAAACATCAGTTTCGGTTTCGCCATTGTGTCGACCGACACACTTATTGGTGTCGATCGACACACGTCCTGTATCGACCGACGCACCCAATGGTGTCGATCAATACACCCCTTTGAAACTTATATTCGATTTGTATCCAATACATATCGATCAGACCATATGCCAATGATCAATTCCCATGCAGAGTATATCCAACTTGCTTAGGTGTGTGACCCTGTAGGTTCACACGATACTGGAAACGAGTTACAACTCATTTGTCATAATTGGTTTCTAGCAAAACATTATGATTACCCAGTATCACATGAATTGTCCGATCTCGACAATACAACTATCTCTAGAGTTCGTACAATGTGATTTCAGGACATAATCCCAACACCCTATGCACTGTGTTTGACAGGGCATGTGCCAGTTTGGACATGTCCTCCATCGGGGGTTTTCGCGAGTCCCAGAGTGATTCCGGTTTGGCATGAAAGCCACATGGTGTCCAGGCGGTTTGCCTTGGGACATTAGTGGTTCTTACGGGGTGTCCGGACAGCTCACCTTGGGACATCCGTGGGAAGTTGAGCTCTTTTGTTTGATGGGTGTTAAACAAAATATGTATAAGTAGCTATAAATATAGAATATTTGTTTGTAGTTGTTTAAGTCTAGTCTCAGTGTTAAGTCTTACGACAATTGTGTTAAGAGTAATTGGTTTGGATCGTTCTCTTTTCCCTTTCCTACCCCGCTTGATTAGAAGCAGAAGTTCAATACTCGTTAAGTTGGTGGATTTGATCATAAGGAAGCATATTCTGGATTCCTGGGACCTTAGGAGGACATACCGGCTAGCTTTTAGGTATATACGCTTGTCCTAATACACCATCGTTTCTGGGAGACAAGGTGTTACAAATGCCGCTGCACAACGTCGTCCCTAAAAGAAATAAAAATCGATGGGCCTCTATTGACAATCAAACAATGAGACATCAACCATCTGTCGGAGGCTCTTTCCATGAAGAAGATATTGAAAGCGAGAGAGAGGATGCAAGATCTTATGGCGACAGTGACGGAGAATCGATTTTTTCCATGGAAGTATCAAATCTGTAAATAGCTATTATTACAGCGAGAGAAATCATATCCACGGACCACCGTTGCTTGGGCTTCTCTTCCCAATCCTTTGACGGATTTAGTGATCCGGCCTTTGGGTTGGCTGGAATTGGTTATCACCAATTTGTGAAGGAGACTCACTGGTTTGAGAAGGAGAGAGACGAACAAAGGTGAGGAAGAAATGAGAAAAAGGTCCAACGGTTGATATTAGAGATGAAATACAGATCTAACGGTTGATATGATGATCCATGTATAGCCTGAAACAAAATCTGAACCGTTGCTATTTTCTAATCAATGGTCTTCCATTGTAATCCGTGTGATAGATGTATTAGCCAATGAAAAATGTTTGGTTTTAATTCATATATAATAATAAAAAATGCTTTAACAATAACAAGAAATGTTAAAATGAGAAATTTAAAAGTGTTAAATTTAAAAATGTAGGAGATAATTTAAAAAAAAATAAATAATAATAAAATGAGTATATATTAATTTTTACATGATTTTGTTTTAGTTTTAATAGTGTTAAATTTTATTTATGAATATATAATAATTAAATTAGTGTTTAATTTTTTTTTTCCATTTATTATCAATATTAAAAGATAAGTAGAATTCCAAAAATTTCATAATATTTTAAATTTATTGTTTTTTACGACAATCAATCATATTACTGGGCCCAATTTGTTGTTGTTTAATTTTTTTTAATTAATTATATGTAAGGTATATATGTAAATGGTTTAAATATTATAATTATGTATATAATTAATAGTTATACTTTGATTTTATAGTTTATAATTAAGAGTTTAAGGTTTCGAGTACGTTTTATAGTTTGATGTTATAAGGTTTGAGGTGTTATATTTAAAATTTTTAATTAATGTTTGAAAATATTAGATTTAGAAAATAATTTTTTTTTATAATTGTTGAATCTTAATTTTAAATATTTTATAATAATTATAGTTTTAGTAAATTCATTTTGATTTATACTCTAGAGTTTTAGGAGTTGTTTGTAGTTTAAGGTTTTGAATAGCCTATATGTAGCTATTTCATAAAATCACAACTATATATATATTTATATATCCGTTACAGATGGTTATGAATAGCCAAAGAATTTTTTTTTTTGCTATTATTCCACATTTTGTGTCGTAGTTATTTATGACTATTTTATTACAAATAGCCATAATATTTTCATAACTATATAAGTACGAATAGTTATGAAAATTAATTTTTAATTTTTGGTTATTTATAAATAAAATTTATAGTCATCCACGGTTCGTAATTAATCTATAGCTATCTGGAAGGTAGAAAGATTAAAAAAATTGATTAGACTTCTCTCTTCTCTCTCTCTCTACGACCCTCTTTTTTCTCGGGACACAACTTACTGAGTTTCAGTTCTGGCCGCCGGAGCTTCTCTCCGGTGGTCTGGTTACTTTTGCTTAGGTTTTTAGCTGCGGTTCTAGCCACCTTTTGTTTCGCCGGATTGCTCTTTGTTTCTATATCTTATAAATAGAGGATCCGTCGACTTTCTTTGTTTTTGGTGTGGTTTGAATAAATCCGATTAATATCGGTGGTTTCTTCCGGTTCGTCACCGGAATTTCCGACCTTCCTCCATGGGGCTTTTCCATCACGGCGCTGTTAGATCTTTCTCCCTTCCTTCCGCATTACCGAGCGCTTAGTGTCGTTGGTTCGATGGCCCAATCGAGTTGAATGGGCTCGACAGGTTCTTCCTCTTCTTCGATTTAATCCTTTTTGGGATTAATCTTCGTCTGTATACTATTATTATTTTGGGATATTTGGATTCATCACAGTTTTTTTAACACAGACTTGTTTTAATAAAAATATTTATTCAAATTAAACTACTTAATATTTTTATGGTATAAGATATTTTCACAAATATTATTCATTATATTTGTTATATTAATATAGAATATTTAATATTTAGCTAAAAGGATATATGTTGTTTTTAGGTCATTGAACTAATATAGAGGAACTGATAAAAGTGACAAGACATGTACGCATAACTTTTCTGTTTATCGTGACAAAAATGAATTATTTTTGGGGTTCTAATATGCATATTAGAAAGATTATTATTAACTAGTGAAAGAGACTATTTTGAGTCTGCGATTACATTTGGTGGTAATGTGAATGAGGATGTCAAGTTGGAGATAAAAGAGATTCTTGGCATTGAGGCGGAAGGAGGAGAAAGAAAGTATTTAGGCTTACCTGAATGCTTTAGTGGTTCTAAAGTGGAGATGTTTGGGTTTCTAAAGGACAAAGTTAAGATAAACATGGAAGGGTGGCATCTTAGGTATGTTTCACAAGGAGGAAAGGAAATTTTACTCAAATCAGTGACCTCCTCGCTCCCTGTCTTCGCTATGCAGTGCTTTAAGCTCCCAAAAATTGTGTGCGACAACTTGACTAAGGCCATGGCTGATTACTGGTGGCACTCTTGCAGTCATCAGAAGAAAATTCACTGGCTTTCCTGGGAGAGAATGTGTGTTCCTAAGAGCTTAGGGGGAATGGGATTTAGGAGTTTCGAAGGTTTTAATCAAGCTTTGTTGGCAAAACAAGCCTGGCAAATCCTGACAGAACCGGAGAGTCTGATTGTCCGGTTTCTTAAGAGCATATACTTTAGAGAGTCTGATTTTCTGAGTGCACCGTTGGGTGATCGACCGTCCTACGCTTGGAGAAGCATCTGTTTCGGAAGGGAGTTACTGGTGCAAGGAATTAAGCTCAAGGTAGGAAATGGTCGAAACACTCGGGTTTAGATTGATAGATGGCTAGATGATGGGGAAAATCTAAGAGCTCCGTGGATTAAAAACTATACATTTGATGTGAACTTGATGGCTGATAAGCTGATTAATCCAAGAACTAAAAGATGGGATGTGTTGGCTTTGGAAGAGGTTTTTGTTCCAATGGATGTTCAGAATTGGTTGATAACCAACCGGTTGTTGGAGTAGAAGACTTTTGGATATGGCGGTTTAACAAGTCAGGGGATTTCTCAGTAAAGTCAGCTTATTGGTTATATTCTTAGGTTAACAAATCCTCTTCTCTGACCGTGGCAGAGACTCTTCCGTCCATTAATGTGCTCAAAGAAAAATCTTGGCTTGTCATTACGGAGCCAAAAATAACAGTTTTTTTTTTGAAAGCCTTGAGTGAAGCTTTACCAGTCTGTGATATGTTATCTGCTCGTGGAATGAATGTCGACTCAAGGTGTCAGCGATGTGAACTTGAAGGAGAATCCATAAACATGTTCTTTTCGACTGCACAATTGCTCGTTTGCTATGGGCAGTCTCTATTGTGCAGAGTCCTTCAGGTTTTCATCCTACATCTCTTTATGTAAACTTCCAATTCTTGTTGATGTTGTCAAAGAACAATAGAATTGAATCGGAATCTCGCAAGATTTGGCCATGGATCCTGTGGCAGTTGTGGAAAAAGAGAAATGAAATTATCTTTGAGGGTCATGAGTTTGATGCTGTGGAGATTTTAAAGAAGATAATAGAGGAGAAGGATGATTGGTTTTTGGCTCAACAAGTGAAAGTGGAAATGGAAAAGGTTTTGGATGCTACTAAGTTGCGAGTGGAGACCTCCACCTTCAAACTGGGTTAAATGCAATATTGGGTTAGCTTGAAATAAAAACAAGAAAATTGCAGGTGCAACGTGGGTGTTGAGAGATGAGTGTGGAAGAGTTTTGCTTAATAGCAGAAGGTCTTTTGGAGGGGTAAAATCCTTAGATGAAGGAAGATTGGAAGTTTTTTTATGGGCTGTCAAAAGCTTACAGAGTCATCATGTAAACAAAATTATATTTGCAGGTGAATTCAGTAACCTTATGGAGGCAATTAACCGGCCATCTTCTTGGCTTTCGCTGAAGTTTCTGATGTCGGTGTTAAAGGAGGAACTAGAAAAAAATTTGGAGTGGAGATGCATTGTTGAAGGTTCTGATGCTAATAGAGGAGCCACTTTTATTGCTCAAAGTGCCACTAGATCAAGTTTCTCTCAATCTTATATTGCTATTGGTTTCCCTTGTTGGTTGGAATCAATATTTGATGATGAAAGTTGCATTTCCTCTGTCTCCTAAGCATCAGTAGATCACAGTGAAAGGCTGCATTTTGATCAGTCGATTTTAGCTCGGTTAGTACGGCTTTTGAAATGTTGTAAAGGGTAGGACGGTAGTTGGGAGTTAGTTCCCGGATGGAGATCTCTAGACTGTTGTGATATCACTTAATCTTTTAATTGGAGCATCCTTTCAGAGAAAAAAAGAGAGACTATTTTAAAGTTTGAACTGACGAAACTAGTGTCTATATAAACGAATTGACAATTTTTTGTTTTATTTTTGCCTTTCCGTAAACTTAACTCCAAAATAAATATATTGGGTCTGATTGGTGAATAAAAGCGGAATTGTTAATAGAGGTGACAAGTGATTGAATAGTGCAAAATTATTTTTTAAAAAATTGTTTATGAAAACTGTTTGTAAAAAAAGTAATAAAAACTAAATATAACCATTTTTAAAATATTTTTATGATTAATAACAAATAAAACTGTATACCTCGAATCATAACAGTTAGAAATTATCAATCGCATCCATTAACAAATATGCTAGGATTTTTCCATTATCAGTATAGAAGGGATAATCGCTGAAGAGGTGTGTACTATGTTAGATATTGTTAAATCAAATTTGAAGATATGTGGATGTCTAGTTTATTATATGTTAGTTTCAAATGACAAAATATCAAAATTTGATTTAGTCTAAAAAGTATATATTTCTTGGTTTTATGAAATGTGTAAACGGCTTCAAGTTAGGCGATCCCAAGATTAATATAGTGTTTAGTAGAGATGTGATGCGCTATCCTATAATGATTAGAAAAAACAATTTTAATTCTACAGGAATCATCACGTCTTGGGGAAATTTACAAATATGAGTTTTAAGAGATTGTAAACATTCGTTCACACAATAATAAAAACCATGTATTTGATTCAATTCGTGTTTACCTAAGTTTTTGAATTTTTGTCGTTTTTCTCGTGATTTCACAGCAGAAACTTCCATATACTGCACTCCCTCACTATGTAATCCGTAAATTCTAATACAAATTACAATCTTAAAATAGTAAAAACTGCTCCATAGCCATAAATTTATTTGTGGTTATAGACTTAATTCGTGGTTATTTGGACCATAACCACAGATAGCAACGAAATTTATTTGTGGCTATGAATTTGTAAATATCGGCCAATCGTGACAATTCGTGGTTACTCTTCCACGGATAGCCACGAACAACAAAGAAAGCAGTTGTGGTTAAAAAAGTCACAAATATCGACAAATAAATCCGTAGCTATTATTATATATATCCAGAACCTAAACTGTAGTTAATCCATGGCTATTTTTAAAAAAAAATTAAAAAAAATTTAAATTGATATAATAATTATTAAAAACAAATGAAACAAATGAAACAAAAATTAACATACAAAACCTAACTCATAAATTAAATAAAAATTAATTGACAAAAATACATAAATTAAAAAAAAAATCCGGATCTAGTGATGAGCATCACCGCCGCCGCTCCTTTTAGACCACCACCGCCGCATCAACGATGAGACATCGAGCATCACCAGATCTAGTGACAGAGACATGGAAGACTGGGACGGAGATGTAGAAGAGAGTGATGCGAGATCGATATGCTACAGAGTAAAGGCAGTGACAACGGCGGTGCTGGAGGGAGCGATGGACGGCGGAGAACTAGTTAGTAGCAGGAGCTTCCATTGGAATGGATGTCAGAGATCCGGTCAGCAAAGGAGCTTCCATGTGAGTGATAGACGGCGCAGATCTGGCCAGTAAAAGGAACTGCGTCTGGAGGTCTGAGCGACAAGAGAGAAATGGAGACGGAGGCAGAGGATTAGAGGGAAAAAATGAAGATGACAAGTGATAATTTGGATATGAGCGAGAAATTGGTTAGGATAGAGATTGATCTGAGCGAAATAAAAGATAAGGATGGAGGTATAAGAGATAAGGTGTCGCTGCAATTGAGAGATTAAATCTCTCTCTTTTCTCTATCTAAGTAGAGAAGAAGAAGATAGGTCTAATTTTTTTATTATAAAAGTACATTTAATCTAACGGCTGATCCATATTTGAGAGGAGATATTGATCTAACGGCTGAGATCTTAGATCCGCGTGAAGGCTATCTCAACCAATGTCAATATTTTCTAATATAACTAATATATAATAATTAAAAAATGGTATTAATTTTAAAATTAAAAATATAAAAGATAAAAACTTTTACAAGTATTAAATTTTTAAAAATAATATAAAAATGAGTATATATAATAATAAAAATGATTTATACATATTCAAATGGATAAATTCGATTTAATTTTCCTTTAGATGTATTTTTTAGAAGTTTTAATTTTTAGTAATGAGTATATACAATAATTCTTTTTTGAAAATAGTAGATTTAGAAAATAAAATTATTTTTATAAGTGTTGAATCATAAGACGTTTTAGTTATAGTAATCTTAATAAAATGTTTATGGTTTGGAGTATAAGGTTTGAGGATTATGTTTAAGATTTTAAGTTAAATGTTTAAATATATTAGATTTTAAAAAATAAATTTTTTTTTATAAGTGATGAATCTTAGTTTTATATATGTTATAATAATTGAAGTCTTATAAAATTTAAGTGTTGAGTTTTTGTTTATATTTTAAGGTTATATGGTTTATTTAGGATATGGATATTGTTGTATTGGATTTGAAAATATTATTTTTATGTATATAATTAATGGTTGTATTTTAATTTTATAGTTATGATTAAGAGTTTAAGGTTTATAGTTTGATTATGGTTTAGAGTATAAGGTTTGAAAGGTTATATTTAAGGTTTTAAGTTAAAGTTTGAAAATAGTAGATTTAGAAATAAAAGTTGGTTATATAAGTTTTGAATCCTAGTTTTAGATATATTATAGTATTTAAGTTTTAGTTATTATATTTTTGATTATAGTTTAATGTTTGTATATATATGACTTATTTAATTTAGGATATGAATAATGTGGTATTGGATTTGAAAATAATAGTTTTCTGTATATATAATTAATGATTTTTATTTTTATGTTATACTTTATATTAAGAGTTTAAGGTTTAGAGTTTGGAGTTTTAGGGTATATTTAGGATTTTGAATAGCCACAGATTAAATCGTGGCTATCTGTGGCTATCCGTGGCTATCCGTAGCTATTTCACAGTTCATGGCTATATTCTCTATAAATAGCCATAATTTTTTTTGTGGCCGGTCGTGACTAACTCTTTTTACGGACATTTCGTGACTATTTATGGCTAAATTTGCAACAAATAGCTATGATTCTAGGTTGTGGTTACGTAGCCACAAAAGTTATCATGTCTAGTCGTGGCTATGTTCTTTTACGACTATTTTGTGGCTATTCGTAGTTAGTTTTTTATAGATAACTACAAATGTTATTTTATAACTATTTCGTAGCCATTCGTGACTAGAAAAATAGCCACAACTGATCCGTAATTGAGTCATGACTATTTACAGTTTTCTTATAGTGGTAGTTTTTTTTTTGAACATTATAGTGGTAGTTGTAATCCAATTAGTTTACTCTATTAGTCCAGGTCATAGAAACGGATTGCAATAGGTTCTCACGAGCTCGTTTTTTTTTTTTTTTTTTTTTGAAACACACGAGCTCGGTTTTCATATCTACAGATTTTATTAGTATGCGTTTCAACAAACAAAAAACCCCAAAAAATTCTGATTTTCAGCAATCACAATTGTGTCGCTTAGTTATTGTTGTCTTTTAAGTTGTCTGTTATTATCTTTGGCCTTTTTATACGGCTACTTTTTTTTTAGATTAATAAAGTTGGAGGTAGTTTATGAACCAAGATTGTCCCCTGTAGTGCCTATATTTGGGAAAATTAAAAAATAGTTAGACTTATATTCATCTTGTAATCTCTAAGTCCTAAATCGTTAACCTAATCACATACTCACAACGTTCTATTGTATCACAAGAAACCCCCTTGCTTAATTTTACCATTGTAGATCGCCTCGCAGTATATTCATCTTGTAATCTCTAAGTCCTAAATCGTTAACCTAATCACATATTCACAACGTTCTATTGTATCACAAGAAACCCCCTTGCTTATTTTTACCATTGTAGATCGCCTCGCAGTCATGTATATCGTATACATTGCTACATGAACACATATTCATGCCAAATGTACATAACCTTCTTTTTTTACTGAAAAGTTATATTTGAATGTATTTGTTTTACACATATTTGATTTTTTCTTCAGTTATTGTGAAAATGTCACTTTGAGTGGATTTGTCGGTTTGTCCATTACATGGCAAATCCCTTGCTAATTAAAAGAAAACACCTTATATATTTCGTAGTATAAATTTTGCTGGCCTTATAAAGTTTTTCTTGTTCATATTAAAATTTTCGATATTTGGATATGTTTTTTTGTAAATTTTATTTGCTGTAATTTTAAAATCGGCAAGGGGCCCATCATAAGAGGCCCAACCCTAGTACATATTACATGTTGAAATAGATAAAAGTCCATATCTTGTCGAGGCAGAACCAGAAAGAAACCCTAGATATCGACCAAACCAGAAACCAACATCCCCTTTTCAAACGAACCCGATTCTTCTCCCATTGCAGAAATACCTTCGGGAAATCCAAAGTCGAAAGACTTCCAACTAGGGCTGGGCAAAAAACCAGGAACCGAAATACCGAATCGAACCCGAACCGAAAAAGAGGAACTGAACCCGAACCGATAAAATACCCGAATGGGTCCTAAACCTTTATACCCGAAGAACCGAAACCGAACCCGACCCGAACCGAGAACCGAATGGGTATCCGAAATATGCGAACTACAATTATATATCCAAAATATTAATTATATTTAGACTTAACATAACATAATTATTTAAAACTATAATTACAAACTCATATATATTGGTTAGTTTTATATCAAAATAGCTAAAATACCCAAAATAAATGAAATATACGAAATTTTCTGCTATATTTATCTCATTTTTTACAATTTTTTATTTAAATTAATCAATTTTTATTTTTGTATTATGATTTTATGGGTATCCGAACCCGAACCGAACCCGAATGGAACCGAACCGAACCCGAACCAAAATTATAAAATATTCGAATGGGTCTTATATGCCTATACCCGAAAATCCGAAAGATTCGAACCGAACCCGAACGGGTATCCGAACGCCCATACCTACTTTCAACTCTTGTTCTAAAACGCGACCACATAGCATTTAAACGGTCGTATAATCGATGATCGTAAAAACATTGACACAATTAAAGTCGATTTAGGACAGAATTAGATGGTCCAGGTTAACAATGCACTGGCTACATATTTAATAACTCAGCCGCGTTAAACCGCTTAGAATGATTATGTCGCTCAAAAAATTTCATTTTTTAATTATTGGGCCATTGACCCATGTTGGTCGGTATGCATGTAAGTTACAAATTACACGATGTAACTGTGGGTCTCAAATTTTGTGCATGAATTAGGTTTAATGGATTTTGGTTTGAACTCCAGGCAGGTATTATGACGTAGTGGTGGGGACCATATATCGCTAGAGTTACAGAGAATATTTTACTTTGATTTTACCCTTAGTTTTTGTTAACTCATTAGGTCCGGGCCGACCGTAAGTATAATGTTTAGCGCGTTTTCGAACAAGGCTGCCAACTAGTCTTCATAGCTGGAAACTCATGCAAAAGAAATCCATGTTTGCATAGTCTCATTTGCCTCTTACGAATTTTAAAATTGAAATGAAGAAATTCTATTTTTTATAGTTAATTTAAATCATTTCATCAGAACCTCTGTTAGCCAGTAAGTTGCGTATGTAATCAGTTGTTTGTCTCCGTCCAAATCTCATAAATCACCGCCTGCCACGCCAGAATCATAAGGTATCGACGGTGCTTGTTCGTTTTCAGATTACTCAAGCTGTTTACACTACAAGAAAGAAACGTTTTGCGACTGCAACCTACGACTATACTTGTAGTCGTAACATTTTACGACTATTTGGAGACACATTTCTGACTATTTTGCGATTACAAATATATGGTCGTATATTAGTCGCCAATATACGACCAAAATGATTGTCACCAATTTAGTCGCTGATATACGTTTGATTAACGATTATTGTCGAGACTGGAAACAATAGTCGCAACGTAGTCGGTAATTTGGCGACTACGCTGCGTCTACTGTTAAGAGTCATATAAAAGTCGCAAATGAGTCATTATTTGGGACACTAATTTTCTACTCCGTGTATAGTAGTAACATAGTTGTTAATTTATCGCTATTTTGTATGACTAATATACGACTCGTTATTCGTGTCGCAAAGTAGTCGAGTATGAGTCGTATCATATAGTATTTTTTAAATTAGTAACAATAATATAAGACATTTTGGTTATATTTGCTAATAATCTTAATTGATTATCAAAGCTAATCTATACTTGCAATATTTAATGTGCATGATGCACGTTTGAGTACCATTTTATATTATGCTATTTTTGATTTTGTTGATTTGTTTCATATATACCAAGAACGAAAAGGTACTGATTATCATGGTTCAAATAGTAATAAGATAATAAAAAATATCATTAGCGGTTAAAGCTCAAACATATTAACTAAACTAAGGATTGTCTTTTTTTGGTCTTTACACCTTTTACTCATAACTTTTAGAAACTATAAAGATTTTTGTCCTAGACAATTCATTTTCTACTGTTTACCGAAAAAGTACTTGATTTCTAGATTTTGTGCGAAACATCATCGAGAATCAAACATGTCTCATAAGATTATCCGAAGACTTACTCAGATCAACAATGTCCCATCTCTTTTGGATCTAAAAGTTTTCCTCCGGCGTATATGAATGTGTGTTTCTTCTTGGTCGATGTAGAGGTAATCTCTCTTTTCATCGTTCAGGTGCTGTCTTTTTATTCTTGCATGTTTTATCAAGCAAATCATTTCTTGATTTAGGGTATCAAGATAGAGGCATATGTTCATGCCTCTGTTGTTGATAAATTCCGGTGGTCAACTTGGTCCGAGGGTGGTTGGTTTAACCTTACAAATGCTAAATAGTTCTTTCACCATAATATATTTCCTTGACTCCTCACAACTTCAAGCTGGGTTTCACATCAGAGACATATTTTTGTGTGACTTACTATAGTATTCCGCATGTTCGTGTTATGGTTTGCACATTTCTTACGGATATATTAGATTGGAGTGTTTATGATCCTCCTAAAGGTAACTTAAAACAAATATTTGCTTTTGTACTTAAGATTAGAAAATCATGTTATTTGCATGTGTTGTCTAATTGATATTTTCCACTTTATAGATATCCTTGGTGTTGTAATTCATGTTGGAAATCGCCAAGACTATTGAGCATGGCAAAAGTTTCATTTTACCATTCGCGACATAAAGTAAGTTGATCTTAATAATATATTTTGATGAGTTGTTTTGTTGTTTGTCTCTAATAATAGTTAGCAATTTTTTTTTCTAGTCTCCGGAGTCTTCAATGTTTATTGATTGGGAAAGATGGTGAAGAATTAATAAAAAGGTTTTGGAATGATGTAGATAGACATGTTTTGTGATTCTTAGATGCTTCTTCATAAGATGAGAATCGGTAAACATTGAAATTTTGTGTGTAATTAGATGAAATTATTGTATTGTATATTAAATGTTTAGGTTTATGATTGATTCATATAGCAATCTCTCCATTGTCTTCAATGTTTTTGAAGTTCATTCTTGGTTGTATTAACTTAGGTTTTACTTGGCGTAAAGGAGAAGAAGAGCTTCAAGGATTGTCTATGATCAGACTGAGAATCCTTATTTTGTTCGGTTCCTCGACATGTTGTGTATATAAACCTATTTCAACTCATTATTTGTTATGCTTTTATAACAATTGGAGTAATACATGATTTTCTGATTTTGTAGCTTTCCAAATCCGTTACCTGAGATATATCGTGAAGAAAATCTGATGTCCCATTTCATCTTCTAAATAATGTATATGTTTCAAACTTTTATCTTTTTTTGGTTTTTATGTTTGTTTTTAAAACCTATATATCGGTAACATTTACAACTTTTTGTCCATAATCAGAATCTCTTATATAAGTATAGATATATAAATAACATAGAGAATCTTTGACAAATTATTTTGGTAAATGTCTATGAGTATACGAAACGACCAGAGGAACCCCCATCAAATCAACACTAATCATGGTTTGATATTTTGCGAAATGAAAGTTACAATGCTAGGTTTATAGCTTGCTTCATTTTTTTATTAAAGGTTGCTATAATTTATCGACTTGAGTTCCGTGCCACTAGGGGAACCGTTTTGACTAGATTAATAATCCCACTGTCGTTATGAAAATATAATTAATTACTTTAAGTACTTGAAAACAATATTGTATACAATACTTGAAAAGTTTAGCGTTAAATAATCTACTACATTTAGCAAACCACATATATTAATTAAATATCTTCATAAAGATAAGCGGACCAAATTCTGAAATTATCTCTTATGATTGTGAAGAAGAATGGTGACTCAAGGGTCCAAAAGCATGTATCGCACTGGTTGTACCTTTGAAACCATAGTCCCACCAAGCCAACCAAGTCTTTATCGGAGCACACATACATATATAAATCCATTTGATATCTAATCCTCCCCGCTTCTCATAGAACAGTGCACACCATCTGTCTAACGTTCCATACCTTTATCTCAAAGTTATCTTAACACGTACTCGAGTTACAAATTCGGTCTCGATGATATACCCATGGTTCAAAACATCTCCATCTCCATAATAAATCCGCAAGAACATGGAGTACGCGTATATCCCCGTCTCCCATCGAATATATGCCGATCTCTTGATCATAGCCTCTCCTTTAACCATCTGGTTGATGGAGGTCGATGATCCGTCGATCTATTAGTCGCAATATACAAAAATACACGTACCTCTAAGGAAAATTGCATAAGGATTTTCGGATTCCAGAAAGTCGTTTATTCAGTCATAAAATAGTCGCGAGGTACATAGTCGCAGTGTACTCAAAGATAATGCATATACGTACTCCTTATGTTTAAATTTTCTCATAGACGAAGAAAGCATATAATATTTATAGTAGTTTAAAGAAATCTAAACAACACTAAACAATATTTAGAATATGAAGGATACTCAAGAACCTAAACATGGCCAAATTCTGAAATTGTTCAGAAGGAGTCTGAAGTAAAATAGTGACTCTATGGTCCAAAAGCATCTATCGCACATGGTTGAACCCTTGAAACCAAATTCCGACCAACCCTTCCAAGTTGTTATTGGAGCACACATGCAGCTATAAATCCCGTTAATATCTACACTCACGTCCTTATCAAAGAATAGAGAAGAAGGCGTTTCTGGCCATAAACGCCTATCCCTCCTAGTTATCTTCATACGTATTCGAGTGACAAGTTTACGATCGATGATATATCCAATGTTCTGTTGGGAATGTCCTGAAATTTATTGTACTTTCTCTAAGTGATAGTTGTATTGTCGAGATGAGACAATCATATAATACTAGGTAGTCATAATGCTTTGCTAGAAGCCACTTGTGATCAATGAGTTTAGAACTCATTGCTAGTGTTATATGATCCTACAGGGTCACACACCTAAGCAAACTGGACGTTAAAGACGAGGTTGATCATTAATGTAATGATCTAGTGAATGCATATTTGATATGCATTCGATATCAATATTCTGGGGCAGTGTCGATCGATGCAGATAGTGCATCGATCGATGCAACTCGCGGATTAATCAGATTAATTCGGTTTAATCGCTGGTTAATTCCGTTATGGTTTAAGTCGACATATATAAGATATATGGTCGACCTAAACTGATTTCTAACCTAATTCACAGCCACCAGAACATAGAAAGAAACCTCTCTGGAGATTAGATCTCTGTAAGGCACTAGCATCCCTGCGGTCCAGTTTGTGTGCCTGTGGATACCAGTAGAGGCGCAGTTTGAGGTGCTTCGTGATCTCGATTATCTGCAAAACCTTCCGCTGCTAATCACCAGGTAATTCTGAGATCCCTAGATTCAATTACATGAACCCTAGATCCTAGGCTTGGAATCCAGACCAGGGTTGCCTAATTGGATTAGGAACTGCTAGAAATTCCTTCAGTGGTATCAGAGCTTTAGGGTTCCATTGAATCTGTAGCATGTTGATTAGATTAGTTGAATCTGAATCTTTGTATGGTTGATACAAACTTGCTAAAATTCGTTTTCATGAAAACCTAGTTTAGGGTTCTGATCGAAAAACGTATTAGCGTCTTTTCGCATGGTGTCGATCGTTGCCAATCCGGCATCGATCGACACAGGGCAAAAACCCGAATAAAATTTAGGGTTTTTTCGCTTGGTGTCGATCGTTGCCAATCCGGCATCGATCGACACAGGGCGAAAACCCGAATAAAACTCAGTTTTCGCCTAGTGTCGATCGACACAAATGTTGTGTCGGTCGACACAAACCTCGCGAGATTGATGAATCGGTTCAATTGGATTAGACCGGTTATCGAGCTTGGTTAGTAATGGTTGAATTCTGTGAATGATTTAATTGCGATTGGTTTGATTAGGTTGGCATCGACCGATGCTAATGTAGCATCGATCGACGCTGACCGGTATTCAAAACCGGATCAATTGGATTGATCGGTTATCGCGGATTGCTTTTGGTTATTCTGCATCGATCGACACTATAGTAGTGTCGGTCGACATCAGATTTGATGGTTTAGGTTATGGAACCTGAAATCACAGAACCAAAGCAAGATAAATCAATTAATTAGAAGAATTAAAAACATGATAAAACTGAACGTTTTAAATAGTTCTATTCCTCAATCAAATATCAAGTGATACTTGATGTCTTTCCAATCTTGTCAACTGTCAAGACTCGTTTTATTGAGTGATAGGCTTGCAGTGCAAGGTATCCACAATTACATGAGTAAGGCAGAAAGTAATCGTGTTGATGGGCTTGCAGTGCAAGGCGTCAACATTTACATGACTTAGGAGATTGGTTTTACTTGACTGGGCTATCAAAATCGTTTTGGGCCTAGAGACATCAGGTGGATTGGGCATGAGATGTAAATCCACAACCAAGAGTTATATTGGATATAACTAGCAAAGTTGTTGCTTACCTAGATAGCTAAAATTTGAGTGATAGCCAGTGGCTCACTCAAGTTTAGTGAAGTATGGGTCTTGGATCATTATATTCATCTGAGGAAACATTGTTTGAATATAATGCGAGTTTTCTTAATTGTTAAGACTTCTCATTTCTTGAACATTATAACTAAAACCTCCCTTGTTTTTCCAGCTATGTCTAGCACAAACCATCGTAACAATTTCTCCCTGCGATCCGTCCTTGAGAAGGACAAGTTAAATGGATCCAACTTTCTTGAATGGTATCGGAACTTGAGAATTGTTCTCAAACAGGAGAAAAAGGACTATGTCCTTGAGAAAGTTCTCCCCAAGAAGTACCGAGCCAATGCCTGGCAATCAGATAAGGATGCTTGGGATAAGCATTCTAATGATGCGGTGGATGTGAATTGTCTCATGTTGGCTACCATGAACTCGGAATTGCAGAAGCAATATGAGTACGTGGAGTCGCCAATACAGATGATCACTGGCCTGAAAGGTATGTTTCAGGAGCAGGCACGAACTCAGAGATACCAGACGGTTAGATCTCTGATTGAGTGCAAGCTACCAAAGGGCGAACCAGTTAGTCCTCATGTCATTAAGATGATGGGTTATATTGATAACCTGAGGAAACTGGATTGTCCCATTAGCCAAGAGTTGGCTACTGACATCATTCTACAGTCACTGCCGTCAAGCTATGATCAATTTGTTATGAACTATAACATGAACAACTTGACGAAGACGTTGACTGAATTGCATGGGATGCTTAAGACTGCTGAACCTAACATCAAGAAGGACACCCCAAATGTCCTTATGGTACAAAAGGGTAAAAAGTTTAAGAAACTTGGTAAGAACAAAGGTGATGGCAGGACGAGCCCGATTGTGAATCCAAGCGAGTCTGGCCATGCTCCTAAGGTTAAAACCAGTCCTTCTGAAGATGTTAAGTGCCGTTATTGTAATGGTTATGGGCATTTGAAAAGAAACTGCAATAAATTCTTGGAAGATTATGAGAAGCTGAAGAAGACGTACGAGACTTCTTCTTCAGGTATTATGTTATAGAAGTAAATGTTACTTCTTATAGTCCTACTTATTGGGTATTGGATACCAGCTGTGGTACTCATATTTTGTGAAAAATGTGCAGGGCCTGAGCAAAAGTAGGACTCTGGAGAAAGGACAAGTGGACCTATGAGTGGGAATGGAGCAAGAGTTGCTGCATTAAACGTAGGAGTATTTCATTTGTTTTTCCTTTTATGGCATATTTTGAACTTAAAACTGCTACTATGTACCTGCTATGAGCAGAAAGATTATTTCTATTCCTTGTTTGGATATGGAAGGATATCCGTTTTCAAGTTAAGAATAAGTGTTATTCATTTGATTACAGTGATATATTTTATAGTAGCAATCCATTAGAGAATGGACTTTATGTTCTAAACCAGAATGTGCCTAACTATAACATTAATACCAAGAGATTCAAGTCAAATGATACGAGTCAAACTTCTCTCTGGCATTGTCGTTTTGGGCTACATAAATGAGAAATAGATTCAGAAGCTCCATAGTGATGGGCTTTTGGGCTCATCTGATCGAGAATCATAATGAGTAAAGTGGATCTTGTTCATTAAGTAAAACGACAAAGGCTCCTTTCAACAGAGGTAGTGTCGATCAACACAAACGGTGCGTCGGTCGATACATGTTGCGAACGATCAAAATGAAAGGGCCAGAAGCTTATTGGGCTTTATACATACGGATGTATATGGACCGATGAGCACTAGTGCTAGAGGAAAATTTCAGTACTTCATTACCTTTACTGATATTTTCAGAAGGTACGGTTATGTCTTATTTATAAGGCATAAGTCAGAATCTTTGAAAAATTCAAAGAGTTCCAAAATGAAGTACATAATCAATTTGGCAAAGGTATTAAACCTCTACGATGAGATCATGAAGGTGAATACTTAGGTCAAGAATTTAGTGATCATCTGAGAGATTGTGAAAGTGTTTCACAATTCACTCCTCCTGTATCGGACTTTATTAGATATGGTTCGATCAATGATGAGTCACTTAGATCTTCCATTATCCTTCTAAGAATACGCTCTAGGAACGTCTGAGTTTACATTAAATAGAGTTCCATCAAAATCAGTTACAGAGATACCACATGAGATGTGGAATGTAAATGTTTCTGATTTATCCATCATGGAGATTTGGAGTTGCAAGACTTATATAAAACGTTTAATCTCTGATAAGCTCACACCCAAATCTGATAAGTGCTACTTCATTGGTTGTCATAACAAAACCAAGGCATGTTACTTTTACAACCAGTTCGAGAACAAATTGTTTGTTGCTCGGAACTATGTTTTCTTGAGAAAGACTTTCTTTCCAAGAAGAACAGTGGGAGTAAAAGTACAGCTCGAAGAAATTCGAAAATCACAGGAGACTGCTCAACCTGATGAGGAAGAGCAGCAGTTGGATCTACAAAGAGTTGTAGAACATGCACCTGTGGTGCCTAGAGTTTATAAAGGATCTGGTGAATGTATATTCGATATACATTTAAATGGCGAGTTTCTGAAGAAGTGTCGATCGACACAAAAGTTGCATCGATCGACACAGATCACGAACCAAATATTGATTTTGGTTTATGACTTAATTAACTACGGTTTAAATCTTGGTTAATTAGGTCGTGGTAAAAGTATACATATGAGATATGTGTGCGCAACTTTTACAGAAAACTGAAGCTCGCAGATCCGAAAGGATCCGTCACGAACCCGAGAAATATGGATTTCTCGTAACCAATTGCCGTGATCTACTGACCATTGAAAGTGACGGGCCTGCGAATTTTGAAGAAGCAATGATGGGCCTTGACTCCGAAACTGGCTGAAAGCCGCTGAATCCGAAAATGGTTATATTCAGATATACAAAGCTAGGTTGGTGGCAAAAGGTGTCAAGTAAATTCATGGTATTGACTATGAAGAAACCTATTCCCAGACACCATGCTTATGTCCATTCGGATTCTCCTAGCAACCACCACTCATAATGGTTATGAGATCTGGCAGATGGATGTGAAAACAGTTTTCCTTAATGGAATTCTGGAAAAGAATGTGTACATGCCATAATCTGAAATTTTCATTGATCCTAATGAAGCTAGGAAGATATGCAAGCTTCATCGATCCATTTATGGATTGAAGCAAGCATCTCGGAGTTGGAATCTTCGTTTTGATAAAGTAATCAAAAGGTTTGATTTTATCAGAAATGAAGAGGAACCGAATGTTTACAAGATGACTAGTGGGAGCGCAGTTGCATTTCTGGTATTGTATGTCGATAACATACCACTTCTCGGAAATGAAGTTCCATTGTTTCAGTCTGTTAAGACTTGATTCGAAAGTTGTTTTTCGATAAAATTATGGGAGAAACCGTATACATTCTTGGAATAAGAATCTATAGAGATAGATTAGATAAGCTAATTGAATTGTGTCAAGATACTTATAGTGATAAGGCCTTGCACATGTCCAATATGCAGGATTCCAAGAAGGGCTTCGTGCAAATGACTCTTGGTATTACTCTTAGCAAGACGCAGTGTTTTTTCGACACACGCTGAGCAAGGGCGAATGAGGGTCAGGCATTAGATGTCTTAAGATGTGATCTTAATTTTAGTGGGAGTCATTGTTATTAATTTTAGTTATGATATGATGTTCGTATAAACATAATTTGATTATGTTATTGAAATCTGACATCTGTATTATTTAATAATGGTTATTAAATAATAGTCCCAAAGTAATTTATGATATTTTATAGGTCATCAAGTATGTGACTTGATCATGAAACCCTATAGATAATAAATGACATAAATTATGTTGGTCCCTGGTCGAGGTTGTTAAAGTGGGACATTAAAAACCGCGTGAGACTAGTATGTGAGGTGACTGATGACTAAGTTTCATGGAGTTATTAATAAGAGTATTAAAGTCAATCACATAGATATGTGTTGGAGAACACATGATCGGACAGGACCCACTGATGAGAACTCTACGGGATAGTTATATAAGTGTCATGAGAGTTTTCATTACGACTATAGAGTATAGTCCTTAGACCTGAGTTCATCATGTTTTCTTACATGTGAATTGGTCCGCTTTAACCTTGTCAAACGTCAGCCGTAACTGGTGACTATAAAGGCATTGATTGGGCGTATCATGAAGTGTGTGAAGAGACAGAGATGGAACAAGATGGGATTTGTCCCTCCTATATAACAAGAGATAAATATCTCAGGGCCCATCGAAGATTTGATACTGAGAAATGTGTGGCCACACTCAAACGAGGTGATTGTCAGTCGTTTGTCTTGTCAGTATAAATCGGAGTTCGATGAACATGATCTTGGCTCAATAAGGATGACACGGTTCTTGCCTTATGCTAGATCGAGATATAGTGACGAAGGGATTATGGGAATAGATGATTCTAGTACAAGTGGGAGATTGTTGGGAATGTCCTGAAATCTATTGTACTTGCTCTAAGTGATAGTTGTATTGTCGAGATGAGACAATCATATAATACTAGGTAGTCATAATGCTTTGCTAGAAGCCACTTGTGATCAATGAGTTTAGAACTCATTGCTAGTGTTATATGATCCTACAGGGTCACACACCTAAGCAAACTAGACGTTAAAGACGAGGTTGATCATTAATGTAATGATCTAGTGAATGCATATTTGATATGCATTCGATATTAATATTCTGGGGCAGTGTCGATCGATGCAGATAGTGCATCGATCGATGCAACTCGCGGATTAATCAGATTAATTCGGTTTAATCGCTGGTTAATTCCGTTATGGTTTAAGTCGACATATATAAGATATATGGTCGACCTAAACTGATTTCTAACCTAATTCACAGCCACCAGAACATAGAAAGAAACCTCTATGGAGATTAGATCTCTGTAAGGCACTAGCATCCCTGCGGTCCAGTTTGTGTGCGTGTGGATACCAGTAGAGGCGCAGCATTTGAGGCGCTTCGTGATCTCGATTATCTGCAAAACCTTCCGCTGCTAATCACCAGGTAATTCTGAGATCCCTAGATTCAATTACATGAACCCTAGTGATATTCATACATTTTCATGCATTTAGGCTTGTATATGATTCTTGTTTTGAGTTCTTTTCCCCATCATTCGTACCATTTTGTCGAGTCATTGTCACATCTAGAGTCTAGAGTTGTTTAGGACTAGGAGTAGGCATTTAGGCTTGCATTTGGAGTGTTTTCTTGTGTTTTGCAGGTGATATGGAGTGTATGGAGGTTGGGTGAGCTTGGATGTGGAGTTTGGAGCTCAAAGGACCAAGGAGGAAGCAGCAGGAGTGCATATCGGTCCGGATATCGGTTGGACCAACCGATATGGTTCAACCCAGAAAATCCGAGCCACAATATCGGTCCACATATCGGTCAGGTGGACCGATATGCTTCAACCCAGAAAAATCCGAGGTTCGATATCGGTCTGCATATCGGTCCACCTGACCGATATCGACCCCAGATTTGCACTTGGATCCGGGTCAACACCCGGTTTGTTCCGGGTTGACCCGGCTCGCAACCTTTAGACTATTTAAGCCAAAAACCTATTTTATTTTGTTCCTTATGCAGTTTTTGATGTTCTAAACTCTTTTGTAAGAACACATAAAAATCCTTTGATCAATCTAGATTTCTATTACTATTCCATCAACAAATCTTTCAATCTCTCACTAATCTACCATGATCAACTCTATTTCTATGAGTTTTGTTGATCTAGTTATGATTTGTGAGTAGTTCTCCATAGGCTTGTGGGTTGGGTAGGATTAGGTTGATTAGGGGTGATCAATGAAATTCTAGTAGTTAATTGTTCAAATCTCATCTAGCAAAGTGCTCTTAATGCCTAGTTAATCTTGATCACATTGATTAGGATGTTTAGAATTTCTTGTTCACAACCTGTTCGATGAAATTCCAGTAATTAGCTTTGTTAGAACTTTCATATTCTAGCGCATGAGAATGTATGTCTAGAGTGACTGGTTGCTAATTGGAACTTGTTTGAATGCTCGTTTGATTTTGATTCACAAATGATGATTTGTTCTTGAGTTAAGATTAAATGAAGAATTGGTGTTAAGAGATTAAACCAATTGGCTTGTGTGTTCCTTGCTAAGAGATTAGCTTGTTTGAAGTTTGAATTAGGATCCCTTGATCATCCCGAGTCACCTATCCGTTGACCCTAACCCTTAGGCCTTATTCTTGTCATTGATTGAATCGTTTTTTTACTTGCTTTTGTTTACTTCTATTTGATTTGCAACCGTTAGGATCGTTAGAAATTGAAAACCAAATTGTTAGATTTGACTCTGAAGGTTTAGTGTATACTTATTGGTCTTATCCGTCCCAGAATAGGTTCGATACCTCAAAGCTACTTCGATAAGCTTGAGGAATTGGTACCTCAAAGGATTGCAAAATCCTAGTTATCAATTTGGCGCCGTTGCCATTTTGGGATTCTGGATATATCAATTCGTTTTCTATTCCTTTTTAGTTCAAGTTATTGTTACTAATTTCTACTTTCTTTCTTTTTGATGCTAGGTGTATGAACTTGCGCAGCAAAGGGACTACAAACTTAGTTGCAAGAGTTTACGACATCGAAGCACACAAGAGAAGATTAGTAAGGGAACGACGAGCACAAGAAAGAGCTGTTCAAGTTGAAAGTGTTGAGCCAAGAGTCATGGATAACCACGAGGAACAGCAGCAGCAACAACAGCCGGTTAGGGCCATTGGTGATGGAGATACACCTGATACAAATGCTAACCGTCATGGAATCATCCCACCACCGGTGAACAACAATAACTTTGAGATCCGAGCTATGGTGATGAACATGGTGCAGAACAATCAGTTCCATGGGTTACCATCTGAAGACCCGCTGCAGCATTTGGACACCTTTGACAAGATTTGTGCCACTACGAGGTTGAATGGTGTAACTGATGATGGGTTGAAAATGCGTCTCTTCGTTTTCTCTTTGGCAGACAGAGCCAAGGATTGGGAAAGTACTATCCCTCCGGGATCCATCACTACTTGGGGTGACCTGAAGAAAGCTTTTCTGAAGAAGTTTTTCTCACCTACTAGGACTGTCCGTTTCCGCAGTGAATTATCCGGGTTTGTGCAGCGCAACAATGAGAGCTTCGCTGAAGCTTGGGAGAGGTTTAACAAGCTCACCACTCAGTGCCCACATCATGGTTTTACCAAGGAAACACTACTCAGCAACCTCTACCGTGGAGTACTTCCTAGAATGAGGGCGATGCTTGATTCATGCAGCAATGGACACTTCCTAGGCAAGGGAGTAGAGGCAGCTATGGAGCTGATTGAAAATCTCGCGCAAAGTGATGGCAACTACAATGAAGATTATGAGAGGACTAATAGAGGATCATCAGTTTCAGATGAGAAGTATGAGAAAGAGATAAAGGCTTTGAATGAGAAGTTGGACAAGATGATCTCCATTGGCCAAAAGAACATCAGCTTTGTGGGACACCAGGAGGATTCTAAACCTCAATTTTATGATGATGATGAGG
The DNA here is from genome assembly GCA_030180135.1 of Orychophragmus violaceus. Taxonomy (NCBI): domain Eukaryota; kingdom Viridiplantae; phylum Streptophyta; class Magnoliopsida; order Brassicales; family Brassicaceae; genus Orychophragmus; species Orychophragmus violaceus. The sequence continues at coordinate 44,857,530 of CM058229.1, read as the reverse complement.
ATTTAACTCAAGAGGAGATTAACTTCATTGCTGGCCAAGGTGGTTTCAACAAGGGCTTCAACCAAAACTATAGAAACCACCCAAACTTCTCATACCGCAGCAACAATGTAGCCAATCCTCAAGACCAAGTTTATCCTCAAGCTCCATCCCAAGGACAAGCTCAGCCACAAGTTCAACAAGGTTTTCAACAACCTCAACAGCAAAAGCCATATGTCAACTACAACAACCAACAAGGTTTTGTAAACAAGCCTCAGTTTCAAGGTCAACAAGGCTATGCTCCCAAGCAACAATACCCACCTGGTTTTGGTCAACAACAACAACAAACTTCTTCTAACTCGGGAGTTGACAATGAGCTGAAAAGCATGATGCAGCAACTCCTTCAAGGACAAGCCTCAGGGGCTATGGAAGTACGTGACCTCAAGAATGAGCTTCAGAGTTTGACATCAAGGGTAACAAACATGGAAAACAAGAATGCCTCTACGTCCCGCACGCAAGGTACTTTACCCGGAAAATCTGAGCAAAACCCAAAGGAGTATATCAGCGCTATCACCTTGAGAAGTGGTAAAGAGTTGCAACAAAGTCAAGTGCCCAAGCCTAAGATGCCATCTACACTCAATGAGGACATTGAAGTTCAAGAAGGGGAGGAGAATTCTGAAAATTCTGCTCTAAACAAAGAGAGTGATAGTGACATGGCTAAGAGGAAAGGAAAGGCTGTAGCTGAAGAAGTAGTGAATGATACACTCAAGAAGAAGGATAGTGTGTTTGTGCCACCACCCTATGAGCCCAAGCTACCCTTTCCGGGCAGGTTTAAGAAGAAGCTTCTAGAGAAGTACAAAGCTCTATTTGACAAGCAGATGAAGAATGTTGAGTTGACCATGCCTTTGATTGATGCCTTCTTGCTAGTTCCTCAGTATAGCAAGTTTCTCAAGGATGCAATCAAGGAAAGAACCAAGGAAGTGCAAGGGATGGTTGTGTTGTCTCATGAGTGTAGTGCAATCATCCAAAGAGATATTGTTCCAAAGAAACTTGAAGATCCTGGCAGTTTTACTCTACCATGTGCTATTGGTCCATATCGGTTTGAGGGTTGTTTGTGTGATCTTGGAGCGAGCGCAAGTTTGATGCCCTTCTCAGTAGCCAAGAGGCTGGGTTTCTCTACCTACAAAGCATGTAGGATCTCCTTGGTTCTTGCAGATAGATCAGTGAGATACCCAATTGGTCTCCTAGAAGATCTTCCGGTTAAAGTAGGAGGATTTGAAGTGCCAACAGATTTTATTGTGCTGGAGATGGATGAAGAACCAAAGGATCCTCTAATTCTTGGGAGACCTTTCCTTGCCACAGCTGGTGCGATTATCGATGTCAGGAAAGGGAAGATAGACCTCAACCTTGGGAAAGACATAGTGCTCAAATTTGACATCAACAAGGTGATGAAGAAGCCAACCATTCAAGGTCAAATATTTTACATTGAGACTATGGATGAGCTAGCTGATGAACTCCTTGAAGAGTTGAACATGGAGGATCCTCTAGAGGTCACCTTGACCAAGGAATGTGGGGAGTATGGATATCTTCAAGAGGAGAGCTGGGCTTACATGAGAGCGCTTGATTCACACAAGCCTTTGTTAGAAGAGGTTGAGTTCATTGAGCTGGGATCAGATTCAGTGTGTGAGGAGCTGGAGGTGTTTGCTGTTGACATGGGCACCGATGGCGCCAAAGGAGTGGAGCTGTGCAAGGAGCAGCTTGTAGCTGACGATTGGAGCGAGCTTAAGGCGCCAAAGGTTGAGTTAAAGCCCCTTCCGCGGGGGCTTCGGTATGCATTCCTTGGCCCTAACTCTACTTACCCTGTCATTGTGAATGAGTTGCTGAATGATGATGAATTGATTGCTTTGACCACTGAATTGAAAAAGTTTAGAAAGGCAATAGGATATTCACTTGATGACATAAAAGGATTGTCGCCTAGCTTGTGTACCCATAGGATCCACCTTGAAAATGAATCCATGTCTTCTATTGAGCACCAAAGGAGATTGAATCCTAACCTTAAAGAAGTAGTCAAGAAAGAGATTCTAAAGTTGCTTGATGCAGGGATAATCTACCCTATCTCGGACAGCACCTGGGTTTCACCCGTGCATTGTGTTCCAAAGAAAGGGGGGATTACTGTGGTTAAAAATGACAGCAATGAATTGATTCCAACTAGAACTATCACTGGGCATAGGATGTGTATTGACTATAGAAAGCTAAATGCCGCGTCTAGGAAGGATCATTTTCCATTACCGTTCATTGATCAAATGCTAGAACGCCTTGCTAATCATCCTTTCTATTGTTTTCTTGATGGATACAGTGGGTTCTTTCAGATTCCGATACATCCTAATGATCAGGAGAAAACGACATTCACCTGTCCCTATGGTACCTTTGCTTATCGAAGGATGCCATTTGGCTTGTGCAATGCACCGGCTACCTTTCAGCGGTGCATGATGTCCATTTTCTCAGATCTTATTGAGGATATTGTGGAAGTTTTCATGGATGATTTTTCTGTGTATGGTTCTTCTTTCTCCTCCTGTTTGCTGAACTTGTGCAGGGTCTTAAGGAGATGTGAAGAGACGAACCTCGTGCTGAATTGGGAGAAGTGCCACTTCATGGTAACAGAAGGGATTGTGTTGGGTCACAAGATTTCAGAGAATGGTATTGAAGTGGATAAGGCAAAGATAGAGGTGATGACAAGTCTTCAGCCACCAAACACAGTGAAGGGGATCCGAAGCTTTTTGGGTCATGCAGGTTTTTACCGGCGATTTATTAAGGACTTCTCAAAGATCGCTAGGCCACTTACACGTCTGCTGTGTAAGGAGACGGATTTTGTGTTTGATGATGAATGTTTGGCAGCATTCCACATGATCAAAGAAGCCTTGATCAGCGCCCCGATAGTCCAAGCTCCCGACTGGGAGTTGCCTTTTGAGATCATGTGTGATGCAAGCGACTATGCAGTGGGAGCAGTCCTTGGACAGAGGAAAGACAAGAAGCTCCATGTCATATACTATGCTAGGAGGACATTGGACGATGCTCAAGTGAGATATGCAACAACTGAGAAGGAGCTTCTAGCTGTGATATTTGCCTTTGAGAAGTTCAGATCATACTTGGTTGGGTCTAAGGTTGTAGTGTACACGGATCATGCTGCGTTAAGATATCTTCTTGCCAAGAAAGATGCCAAGCCAAGACTTCTGAGGTGGATATTGTTGCTGCAAGAATTTGACTTGAAGATTAAGGACAAGAAAGGCATTGAGAATGGAGTGGCAGACCATTTGTCAAGACTGAGAATTGAGGATGGAATTCCTCTAGATGACTCTCTCCCTGAGGAGCAGCTAATGGCCTGCAAAGCTGTTAAGGATGCTCATGATACAAGAATGAAGATTGAGGAAGTGAGCTCTATTGAAGACAAGGAACCGTGGTATGCTGATATAGTCAATTTCCTAGCTGTTGGGAAAGAACCACCAAGCCTCGATAGCTACCAAAGAAAGAAGTTTTTTAGAGATGTCAACAGGTACTATTGGGATGAGCCTTACCTCTACACTTTGTGCAAGGATCAGCTCTATAGAAGGTGCATAGCTGATGAAGAAGTGGGAGGCATTCTCCTGCATTGCCATGGGTCAGATTATGGTGGTCACTTTGCCACTTTCAAGACGGTTCAAAAGGCTCTACAAGCTGGTTTTTGGTGGCCTACAATGTTCAAAGATGCCCAAGAGTTCATTACTAAGTGTGATCCTTGTCAGAGGAAGGGGAATATCAGTAGAAGAAATGAGATGCCTCAAAACCCCATCCTTGAAGTTGAAGTGTTTGATGTGTGGGGCATTGATTTCATGGGACCCTTCCCATCTTCTTACGGGAATAGCTACATCTTAGTAGCTGTGGATTATGTTTCCAAGTGGGTAGAAGCAGTGGCAAGTCCAACTAATGACGCCAAGGTTGTGATAAAGCTGTTCAAGAGCATCATCTTCCCAAGGTTTGGAATCCCGAGAATTGTGATCAGTGATGGAGGCTCACATTTCATCAATAGGCTATTCGAGAGTCTTTTGAAGAAGTATGGAGTGAAGCATAAGGTTGCAACACCATATCATCCTCAGACAAGTGGCCAAGTTGAAGTGTCCAATAGGCAAATCAAGGCTATCCTTGAGAAGACTGTTGGAGCTTCAAGGAAAGATTGGGCTAAGAGACTTGATGACGCACTGTGGGCGTATAGGACTGCTTTCAAGACTCCATTAGGCACTACACCATTCACCATGCTGTATGGTAAGTCATGTCACTTACCGGTGGAGGTAGAATACAAGGCCATGTGGGCTGTCAAGTTGCTGAACTTTGACATCAAGACCGCGACCGAGAGGAGATTGATTCAGCTGAACGAACTTGACGAGATACGGCTTGAGGCTTTTGAAAGCTCAAAGATCTATAAGGAGAGGACCAAGCTTTTTCATGATAAGCTGATCCAGAAGAAAGAGTTCAAAGTAGGAGATCTTGTGTTGCTTTTTAACTCCCGGTTGAAGCTGTTTCCCGGGAAGCTCAAGTCTAGATGGTCGGGACCGTTTAGAGTGAAGGAGGTGAAACCATATGGAGCAGTGGTACTTTTTGGAAAATCTGATGAAGAGTTCACGGTCAATGGCCAAAGACTCAAGCATTACTCCGTCTCAGAAGCAATAGATGAGGGAACTTCCATTCCACTCTCTAGCCCTCCCTCAGTCTGAGGTCACGGTTTGCAAAGTCGAGCTTAACGACTTTAAATAAAAGCGCACTTGGGAGACATTCCCATGTTTATCCTTGTACATACGTCTTTTGCTTGTTATTTTTGATGTTTTGCTTTGAGTTTTGTCAGGTTTTGGCTTAAGGACTAGGTTGTGGATCAGTTGGAGTTGAGAAAAGACCGCGGAAATGAAGAAAAATGGTGCAGGAGCCAATATCGGGTTCCGTATCGGTTGGCCAGGCCGATACGGTTCTGGTAAAAATAATCCGAGGCTCCATATCGGTCACCGTATCGGTTGGCCAGACCGATACGGAATTCCCAGGAAGACTGATATCGGTCACCGTATCGGTTGGCCAGACCGATACGGGATGCAACAATTAAATCCGAGGCTCCATATCGGTCACCGTATCGGTTGGCCAGACCGATACGGAATTCCCAGAAAGACCGATATCGGTCACCGTATCGGTTGGCCAGACCGATACGGGGTGCACGAATTAAATCCGAGGCTCGATATCGGTCGGCGTATCGGTTGGCCAGACCGATACGCCCTTCGCCCAGGTAAGTCAAACCAGCCCTAAACCGATTTCAAACCGGTTCTGACCGGATTTTAACCCAAAATCGATTTTCTTTCCCCTCTTTTCTTCTCCTCACACGCGATTCTCCCTCTCTCTTGGTCTCTTCTGCGATTTCAACAAGGATTTTTGAGAGTTCTTCAAACTCACTTTTCTCTCTCAAATCTCAACCAAAATTCGAGTTTTCAATTGCTAAATTCAAGGTTTTCAAGGCTCTATCACTTGCATTCACTCTCAATCACCATCCTCCATCACAAACCAAGGTAGAACTCTCAACCTTCTCAAGATTTTCGGATTGAAAAACCCGGAAATTTTGAACTTGAATTTGTTTGGTTGTTGATGGTTGATACTGCTTGAATTCCTTCCCAATATGTGTTTGAATGATTACCCATAACCAATTTCGCCCTAAGAATGAATGAATTTGATCTTTGGTGAATTAGGGTTCTTGAGAAATTTGGAATCCGAAAATATTGGGGGTTTTCTAATTGGATGGTTTCTAATGATGCATTGGATTGATAAAGGCTTAACTTTGTGACACTACTTGATTTGGATGAGTTTTGTTTCACAAAAGTTTCAAAAATGTGCATTAAGGACCTTTGATTGATGAGGTTGTGAATTGCTCGAGAAAGTGATTGCTTTGCGTGTACATTGTGCCTATGCTGAGCTAGAATTGAGTTTGGTTAAGATGTTTAGGCTTGCTTGCTCCATTGAAACTGAAAAAGTATGCAATTGTTAAGCTCCCACAATTGTTGATCATGGATGTCTCAAGCTATTATTCATTATGCGGTTGGATTGTGATATGTGCTGATTCGCTTTTTGAGTTGTCTTTTGTAGGGCAATGACGAAGAAGCGCGCCAACCCAAAACCAAAGGCACAAAAGCCGGTCGAAGATATGGGAACTTCATCTAGAGGGAAAGAGGTAGCAGTTGAGGAAGAGGTACCGGAAGCACCAAGAAAGAAGGCCCAGGGGCCACATAAGTATTCTGCCTCTGAGATTTATGACAAGTTGGAGGAGATACAGTTTTGGCCAACCCGATATCCTCACACTCCGACACTCACTGCGCTCGGGCTGCTGGATGACTACAACGAGATTGTAGAGAACATGGGCCTAAAGGAGTTTTTCAGCCTAGCCAGTGACTCCTACCAGAGCTCAGCATGCCAATTTTTCTCTTCTATGCAAGGGACAGTCAACATGAAAAAGGCAGCTATGAGAGGAGAAGTGAGTAGAGGAAAGATTGATTTCCAGATGGGTAGGAAGAAGTTCAGCATGACGTTTGAGGACATAGCTTCAGTCTACGGTTTTCAGGAGCATGGTGCTCAGCTGGGCTCCAACATCCTCATTGAGAGGGATGAACTCGAGGCCATGTGGCAGATGATCGCCGATGGGCCATTTAAGCTAGGGGGTATGAAGGCTGCAAGAATCAGACATCCGGCTATTAGGTATGTGCACAAGGCATTGGCACACACTTTCTTTGCTAGGAAGGAGGCAAACCAAGTCCATGAACAGGAAATGAAGATGTTGTACATTGGGCTGCAACCACTCCTGCTCACTTATCCCAACGGTCGGCCCATACCACCGGTTGAGCGCCTTCCGAGCTACACTACCATCTTGGTAGAACAGTTTGCTGTCCACCGGGATTGGGCAATGTCAGTCAAGGACTCGGCTCCGAAATTCAGTATGGGTGGTTTGATCACACCATTGCTCGTCAAGAAGAAAGTGAAGCTGGAAGGAAGTCTGAATGAGAAGGCGTTTGGGGAGCCTACACCAGTAGCATGGTTGGATATACAGCAGCTTGTCAGAACTCACTACCTCGCCTCGAAGGCGCCTCCAGAGCGCCATCTCTACCGGATGTGCTCAGGCACCACCCATGAAGAAGGGTACCTCCTCCCAAACCCCGACATTACAAGCTTTGCCAACAGAGCTAATATCAGATTCTTACCGGGAGTGGAGCATGTGTTTGGACCTCACGGGTCACAGAGAGCAGCTGCAGCAGAGCATGATACTTCCGACGCACCTGCTGGGGTGTATGGGCTGCACAGGTACCTTATTGAGCCACTAGATGATCCTATCGAGAACAGGACGATCAGGGCATTGAGAGACCAGAACCGGAGCCTCCAGAAGCAGAGTAAATGGCACGGTAGGAACATTAAGAAGATGGCCTCCTGTTTGAAGAAGGTGACCAAAGTGCTTAAGATGATTGTTGGGAAGAAGGACAAGAGTGGCGCAGCAGGAGCGGCTTCCACATCCAGAGAGGCTCAGGCCGGTGCAGATGAGGAGATTCAGGCAGCTACCGAGGAGGTGATAGCTGAAGCTGATGTTCTGGTTGAGCAGGCTGAATTGGAGCAGGGCAGATACTCGGTTGCTGGACACGAGACATCAGGATCTGCACGCATGGCCCATGACTCCTACTATGAGGATCCTCACCGCCACTCTACCCGCGAGAACCGGAAGAAGAAGAGGAGAGCCATGAAGACACCTTCCTGCTCCTCCTCCAACCCGACCTACTCCATGGGGGATTCATCACCACCATTTCTCCACTACTAGCCAGGTTACACTCCACCCTTGTACATAGTCTTGTTTCTTTTCTTTGTTTGCTTTTTATTTGTTTTCGGTCTTTCTTCCTCACTAAGATCACACAAGGGACCGTGTGATTTAAGTTTGGGGGAGAGACCATTTACTAATCTTGAGTCTCATGCATTCATGTAAGGCATAGAAAAAACCAAAAAAATCAAAAAATTTCAAAAAAAAATTTTCACAAAAAGAAGCATGTAGGATTGAGTCTAGTTAGTGTTGTAGGATTCATGCATTTGGGAGCAATGATTGAATTTCCTTGTAAAGTTTAATTGGGTGAAAATGGTTTCGAATGCTAGCTTGTTTAGCTAATTGAGTGCACTAGGATTGTATCCCGAGTTAAGCATGAAAGCTAGAACGAACCTTGCTTGGAACGCTAATATTCAGCCTTGTTTTAAAACTGAAGCAAAATGTGAATTGATGCTAGCTCTATTCAAAGTGAGAACCTTAACTTGACTTGTAATTATCCTCCTCCTTCTTGGTGTTTTTAAACTCATGGATACCCCAAAATATTCAAGCATTCTTTTCCCTTTAACCACTCTTGTTTGCTTGAATAGATTCCACACCCTTCACCACCTTTCCTTCAAACCCACAAACACTCTAGTTGAGAGGTAGGCCTCTTGGAATGAGCTAAGTAAATGGTGTTGAGTTTGAGGCGACTAGTTGAAAATTTCCGTATAGATGCAAGCTTGACCACCTTTTGCTTGTATTAGGCTAAGATTGAAGTTTGGGGGAAGGGATTTTGAGAGGGAAAGGATAAAAGAGAAGTTAAATGGGATCTTGTATTTGTTGGCAAAATGTTTAAAAAGAAAGAGCTCATTTGTGTTTTCAAAGAAAAAAAAGGTACCTCATGTTTTGAAAAGAAAAGAAGCCAAAGTGCTCAGTTTAAAGAAAGAAAAAAGGGGTTCATGAAAAAGAGGTCATTACTAAAGAAAGAAGGATTTGAGCTAAGTTGAAAGAAAAGAATTGCCATTGTTTTGAAAGGTTTTAAATGATCCTTGGGGAGCGTCATGGGAAGTGTTTTGATTGAGAAAGATGGATAGGCAAGAAAAGCCTTGATAAAGGGTAGACTCAAACTAGGTGGGTTAGAGTAAGAGTGGAGGTCTTTGGGGCGATGGGTAGACGGAAATCGATGCTAGTACGCACCAATTGCTTCTATACTCTTAGCCTTTTACTATAAGCTCATTCATTCCTTCATGAGAGAACCTAAATGAATGTGGAGAAACCCCTCTTCGTCTTGATTGAGATCATCTTTATCTCAAAACCTTAACCCTTGCCAAATGAGTTTGAACACTTGGTTGTGAGTAGGATCCACTTGAAATTGCTTAATCAATGTCAAAGAGCTAGTTGATATGAATTCTTGTGTAAGTTGAGAAATGGGTTGGAGAATTGGCCTTGATGAGTATGGCTAAATCCTTGGAGTAAGCTTGACTTGGTTACGTCTTAGTTGCATGAGCTTTAAATGAAACTTGTTGATCTTGATTGAACTTTTGGATATGAGCTCCCGCTTTCAAACCTTTTCCCCAACCTGTTGTGATTGACTTATGCTTGCTTGTGGACAAGCAAGATTCAAGTTTGGGGGAATTGATATTCATACATTTTCATGCATTTAGGCTTGTATATGATTCTTGTTTTGAGTTCTTTTCCCCATCATTCGTACCATTTTGTCGAGTCATTGTCACATCTAGAGTCTAGAGTTGTTTAGGACTAGGAGTAGGCATTTAGGCTTGCATTTGGAGTGTTTTCTTGTGTTTTGCAGGTGATCTGGAGTGTATGGAGGTTGGGTGAGCTTGGATGTGGAGTTTGGAGCTCAAAGGACCAAGGAGGAAGCAGCAGGAGTGCATATCGGTCCGGATATCGGTTGGACCAACCGATATGGTTCAACCCAGAAAATCCGAGCCACAATATCGGTCCACATATCGGTCAGGTGGACCGATATGCTTCAACCCAGAAAAATCCGAGGTTCGATATCGGTCTGCATATCGGTCCACCTGACCGATATCGACCCCAGATTTGCACTTGGATCCGGGTCAACACCCGGTTTGTTCCGGGTTGACCCGGCTCGCACCCTTTAGACTATTTAAGCCAAAAACCTATTTTATTTTGTTCCTTATGCAGTTTTTGATGTTCTAAACTCTTTTGTAAGAACACATAAAAATCCTTTGATCAATCTAGATTTCTATTACTATTCCATCAACAAATCTTTCAATCTCTCACTAATCTACCATGATCAACTCTATTTCTATGAGTTTTGTTGATCTAGTTATGATTTGTGAGTAGTTCTCCATAGGCTTGTGGGTTGGGTAGGATTAGGTTGATTAGGGGTGATCAATGAAATTCTAGTAGTTAATTGTTCAAATCTCATCTAGCAAAGTGCTCTTAATGCCTAGTTAATCTTGATCACATTGATTAGGATGTTTAGAATTTCTTGTTCACAACCTGTTCGATGAAATTCCAGTAATTAGCTTTGTTAGAACTTTCATATTCTAGCGCATGAGAATGTATGTCTAGAGTGACTGGTTGCTAATTGGAACTTGTTTGAATGCTCGTTTGATTTTGAATCACAAATGATGATTTGTTCTTGAGTTAAGATTAAATGAAGAATTGGTGTTAAGAGATTAAACCAATTGGCTTGTGTGTTCCTTGCTAAGAGATTAGCTTGTTTGAAGTTTGAATTAGGATCCCTTGATCATCCCGAGTCACCTATCTGTTGACCCTAACCCTTAGGCCTTATTCTTGTCATTGATTGAATCGTTTGTTTACTTGCTTTTGTTTACTTCTATTTGATTTGCAACCGTTAGGATCGTTAGAAATTGAAAACCAAATTGTTAGATTTGACTCTGAAGGTTTAGTGTATACTTATTGGTCTTATCCGTCCCAGAATAGGTTCGATACCTCAAAGCTACTTCGATAAGCTTGAGGAATTGGTACCTCAAAGGATTGCAAAATCCTAGTTATCACCTAGATCCTAGGCTTGGAATTCAGACCAGGGTTGCCTAATTGGATTAGGAACTGCTAGAAATTTCTTCATGTTCAACACTACTCCATCTCCATAAAAAAAGCAAGAGCATGGAGTACACATATATATCGATCTTTTGATCATTGCCTCTCCCTCGACCATCCGTTCGCTGTAGATAAAACAACACATACCTCGGAGGAGAAGAGCTGAAGGGTTTCCTGATTGTAGACACCTCTCATCGAAATGTTTTTTATAATGAGGTGGGCAAGCAAAGAGATTTAAGTTAATAAACCCGTAGTATAAATCGATCGACTTGTAGAAATCTTGACTTTGTATGACGCTTTGAAGCGCCTTGCATATTGCCCTCGCCCTTATTAAATAGCGTAAACCTTGTTCACCTTCTATGACGTATAAAAGAATTTTTAAAAGTACATCACTTGGAAGCTAATCCATTACAAATTTGGTAATGAAGAGATGAAAGAAAAAAAGAATTTTGACAAATAATATAAAAATTTTAATATTTGAGAGTTCGAAGAAACCACCAGAGTTTATTATGGAGACAATGCAACCTTTGGGTTGTATAGTGATATACCTTGGATTTTAGGGTTTTTAACCATGGTAAATGTCTTATTGATCGAGTCTTTTATGATGTTTTGGAGTCTTTTAGGTATGTTTACAGGTCTAGGTACGTTTGGGGCAGATTTTGAGATTATGGCGCATTCTGGAGCTATTTAGAGCATTTGGCCGAGAGGAAGAGTTCACTGTCCAAAACAGAGATTTGCATCGATCGAAACAGCTCGTGCATCGATCGACACATACGCGAGTCAGACAATTCTCGGCGAGTTTAATGAAGAGTTTGGAATTTGCGACAAAGCCCAGAAGTTTCTCATAATTACAAAGAAGCCCCAGCCGTGATTAGATCATTATATTAGGGTTTTTAGCCACTTGTTTAGGCTACATTTTTACATACGCTTACTTACGCTTTCATACTTTGAGCATAGAGATTTTAGAGCTTTTGGGGCTGATCTAAACCTGTACTGCTTCCTGCTTTTGGAGAAGTTTTCGAACCCTTTTTATTCTTTACTCTCTATTTATGCAATTTATTTATTCATTGATTTGTGTTTCATTGATCATGTCCGAGTAGATTCATAGTTAGGTTTAGGGATTCTCTTAAAGGTTTTCATGACTTGTTAGATTAATTCATCAGTTTAGGATTCATAACTTATTGTTCTTCAACATGAATTGTGATTAATACTAGTTTCTAACTTGATCACTTAGAATCTAGACTTTAGGTTATTAAATTGACACGAAAGTGTAATTTGGAATCTGAACTATTTAGGTTGAGCAATTGAATTATCCGCAAAGAAATTTGGTTTAATTGAATTGTGAACAAATCGAACTTGCACTTAAGGCTAGTTTAATCTGTTAGGAATTGCAAGGAAATTTGTTAGACTTAGAGAATTCTCGCAACGAAAGTTGGTTAATTATATATCTTTGTTTGAGTTATAGAACCGAACTTAATTTGATCCTGACTGATAGTTAATTTGCTTGTCTGATTTCCTGAGAACTCCCTAGACTTAGCGCTTTTAGTACTTGCTTACAAAACCACTTCTACTATTAATTTACTTTCTGCTTTGCTATTTAGTTTCTCATTAATTCACCTAGCTTAATTTGACAATTCTACAATCTATCGTAAGGTCTAGAGTCTCTGTGGATTTCGATACCCTATATACTACTAGTTCACGTCTGTGCACTTGCAGTGTAGATCTAGGGATTAAAACTCTAATCGTATCAAGTTTTTGGCGCCGTTGCCGGGGACTCTTTTGAGTCTTCGATAGATTTGAATTTAAAGTTTAGACAAGGTTTTTCGTTTTTCGTTTTTGTTACTTATTTTCTCTGTTTTTCTCTGTCTGTGTGTGTTTCAGGTCTGATATCGCTTTGCATCGATCAACACATCTTTTGAATCGACCGACACAAGGCGAATCCCGAGTTTAATCGATCGTTGCATACTTTGCATCGATCGTTGCAGTGAGATTACCGACAGTTTATGCATAAGCGTGAGACCCGAAGAGTTCCGAACATGAATCTTGTCAATCTCAGACTTGAGGAGCTTGCTAGACTAGAGAGAAAAAACAGAAAAGGTCAACGAGCAAGGATGGTGCAAAATCGCTTGATTCTGAGACCTGATGCTGAGGGTGTTCTGAGAGACGACCAGAACAATCGGTACAATGATGCTGGGCATAGGATTGATGCAGAGGGACGTGTGATCCCTGAACCTGAACCTGAACCTGAAGGTCAAAGGCAGATGGTTGTTCATCCTGAGAGGACTCTAGCTGACTACAACCGTTCGGATGAGTTCCATGCTAACCGGTCAGTGATTCTACATCCTGGATTTGAGAGGAATGACTTCGAGATCAAGACTGTTTACTACTCTCTTCTGAGGCAGAATCCGTTCCATGATCTCCCACATGAGCAACCCATCGACCATATTGACGAGTTTGAGGACTTCATCACTGGAATGAAGTACAATGGGGTAAACTATGACTACTTGTTTCTCAAACAGTTTCCTTATTCTCTCGCTGGAGATGCTGCAGCTTGGCTGAAACAACTTCCATCTTGGGAAGTTTACTACTTGGGATGCTGTGAAGAGAGAGTTTTTGAGGCACTTTTATGATGATGCTCGCTCTGATCAGTCGAGACAGGATATTCTGACCTTCACCCAAGGTCCTACAGAGCCTCTTAAGTCTGCTTGGATGAGGTTTAAGAAGTACCAACGTGATTGTCCTCACCATGGATTCTCTGAAGTGACGCTGCTAGGCTTATTCTTCAGAGGTATTGATCTCCACTATCAGTATGCATTGGACAATGCTAGCAATGGAAATTTCAACACAAGGACTCCTGAGCAGGCTAAGACATTGATTGATAACTTGGTGAGCAGTAATAGCACCAAGACTGCTGATAGGAGAAGGAAAGAGTCTGGTGGAAAGATAGATAATCTGGAGATTGCTGATATTAGGAACAAGCTGGACACTGTTCATAGTTTGTTGACTGGAAAGAAAGCTGTCCACTTTTGCTTAGGAAGTTGAGGTGTTTGGATCTGAAGAAGATCACCAAGAAGCGGATGTGAACTACATTAGTGGCTCTGGATTCCAAGGAAACAGGTTTGGTAAACAGCAAGGTAATAAGTTCTTCAATGGTGGACAGAAGAGTGCTTTCACAAGCAACCATAACTCTTCTGGATATGGACAAACTGCTGGATATCAGAAGCCTTTTCAGCAAGGTAATTATTACCAGAGAACTTATGGATCATCCTCATATCAGACACCTCCTGCAGCTAGTGCTCATGAGAGCAAGATGGAAGCCATGATGGAACAGCTGATGGAAGGGCAGACTAAGACTGCTGTGGACTTCAACAAGAAGTTAGATGCTGTGTATGAGGATCTTATTGGGAAATTTGAATCCTTAAGTACACATGTGAAGCAATTGGACACACAGGTGAACAAAATTTCAAGCTCAGTTAAGGGAAAGAATGTCATGGACACCCACATCAAGGTTTGGTCAGTTTATATTGATGATAGGTCAAACTAAGGGGAAAAATTTGAGTTAAATACAGTTGAACTGTGGAAGAAGCTGAGAAATCTGAAACTAAAGCAAAACTGTCGGCTGGAATCTGTGATGAATTGAATGCATCGATCGTTGCACCATCTGCGTCGATCGTTGCATGTCGTGAGACAAACTTATTTGTTTCTTCTGGTATTGCTGAAGAGAAGGCTCCCAAGCCTACTACACCTTCCCCTGAGGTGTTTGAGATATCTCAACAGGAACTTGATGAAGCCAGACAACTGAAAGTGATGGATGAGAAGTTGGAAGAAGATCCACAACCTGATGATCCACCATATCACCCTTGTGTGCGGAGATACTTGGGGAGGATGTTGCCTATGGACGAAGTGTTGAAAGATTGGGTGATAGTGATCCCTAAACAAATCAGTGATGTGCTGCTCACTCAGATTCCTAAGAAGCTACCTGATCCTGGTATATTTGTGTTGAGTTGTTCCATATTTGAGGATAGCTTCAGGCGCTCCTTGTGTGACTTGGGAGCTGCTGGAAATCTCATGCCATACTCTGTGGCAGAGAAGCTGGGAATGACAGATTTTTCACCCACTAGGACCTCTATGGTTCTAGCTGATCAGTCAAGAAGGATTCCAGAAGGAGTCCTTGAGGACGTCCCAGTGAGAGTTGGGAAGAACTACTTAGTTGCGACAGATTTTGTGGTGCTTAAGTATGATAGTGATCCGGATGATGCTCTGATACTAGGAAGACCTTTCTTAGCCACAGCTGGTGCGAAGATTGATGTGAGGCATGGTCTGATTGATCTCCATCTGGGAGATGATCCTCTACACTTTGAGATGGACATGCTGCACAAGCCAAGGATTGATGGTCAAACCTTTAGCATTGAGGATGGACAGGAAGCGCAGAGGAGTGAGACTTTAGTTTCTGATCCTGGAGAGGAGAAGATGGTGGTTTCTGCAGATTCCACTCTAACATCTTTAGAGGCTGCAACTGCTTCTAAGCAGAAAGCTCCTAACATCAGAAACTCACAAAAGCAAAGGTATGCTTCTTTTAAGCTCAGTTCTACTAACTTTACTGCTGTGAATGCAGGAGGACATAGCATCCCTTTGTTCCTTGGACGAGCTCACACTGACACAGCTTACTCTCCACCTTGGATGAGGAGACTTTCGCAGAGGCACTCACAGTCTCTGTCGAAACCTCCAGGAGCTTGATCTTGTTCGTCCGGTCAAGCTAATGACCTTAAACAAGCGCTGAGTGGGAAGCAACCTACTGTTTGGTCTGTACATATTATTTTTGGTGTTTTTACTAGGATTTTACGTTTTGTTTATGTTTTTGGTGTGTTTTCACTGCAGAATACGAGTCTGGAGATCTGCGTCGATCGTTGCGCTTGTTGCGACGATCGATGCAGGGTGATTTGACGAAGAAGAATCACCTTGTGACGATCGTTGCAGGGAGATATGACGAGGAGATGAAGTCTCTCTGTGACGATCGTTGCGGTCCTGTGCAACGGTCGACACAGCTGGTTCAATTTCCAAATTAAAGGTACACGTGCGCTAAACCAGAATCGGATTGGTTCAACGGCAACGATCGTTGCTTTTATGAAACGGTCGTTGCAGTCACAAAACAAGTAAGTGCCTTTAACCTTTTCTCCCTTTTCTTCTTCTCCATTTCTACTGTCCGTACACCCGAATCACCTCTCACCTAAATCACTCAATTCTTCATAATTTTCGTTGATTCAAAGCGTTTTTCTTCTTGATCTTACACGCTCTATCCATTTCTATAACCTATTTGAAGCAATTCCGAGGTAAGGTCTCTCAAAATCATCATTTTCGGATTCAATTTTAGGGTTTTGAAATTAGAGGATTTTGGCTTTAGAATGGTAATACCGTGCTGATATAGGCTTGATTTAGGTTGATTGATGATGAAATTATAATGCCTATGAGATTGTGGGATTGATTTTAACGCGATTTGAGGAATCATATAGCGTCTGTGAAATCACCTTGCAATGATCGATGCGTCTGAGCAACGGTCGTTGCACTGCGATTTCACAGAAGTTTCTGCGTGACTAACAGGGCCTTGTTTCTCTGTTGCAGATGCCTCCTCGCGGACAGCCTCGTAAACGCGGCAGATCTACTCCGGCTGCTGCAGATAAGATTCCTATACCAGATGAGTGGTTTTCACGCGACTCGCCACTGCCTGAGCCATATCAGCGAGACTGTGATGCCATACAGTGGCCTTGGCCTAAGGAAGAAGGATCCAAGATTTCGACAGATAAGGATTGGGGTAAAGCGCCTAAGGACCTGGCTAAGGATGCAGATTTCATTAACAGGCCGATATCAGAGCACTGGGATGACTATGATACGTTGCTCTACAACAGTTGGTTGGATATGGACGTCCAGCCAACCAAATTTTCTGATTATCGGACCTGCAAGATCCTAGGCATTGATAGGCAGGTGCATACATTGGTTAAGGCCATTGGCTTGGGGATGATGCCTATGCAGTACTACCCACTTTATCCCGATCTAGTTTGACAGTTGCTGGCTACTTGCAGAGTCTGCTATCCTGATCCAGACTGCCGGAGAGCTTCTAGGGGTATCTTTACTTTCAGGTGTCTGGGAGCCAGGTATCGGATTTCATTTCTTGATATCTGCCGTATTTATGGATTTAGTGTGGAGCCCACACGTTGCGGTATAGCTCTTGAGTGGGAAAGACGGGAAGCGCAGCATTTCTAGGACCATTTTGGTAATGGACCATATGATTCGAGGACTACGAAGCAGATTCAGGTCAGGCATCTGGTGCTTAGATATGTGATACGCATCTTGGGATATACTCTGTTGTGCAAAGCTGAAGCGAACAAGATGCGCAAGAATGAGCTGGAGGTACTTTTCATTGGGCTGAGAGAGCTGTTTGCTGGTACTGATTTGAGAGATCCTACTAGGGATCTAAACTTAGGAGCTGTGTTTGCTCATCACTTGTGCTCATTGACGAAGAAGGCATTAGATGGGAAGAGCACTGAGACAATAGGGAGTTTGCTTACTGCTATTTTTCAGCACTGCAGGATCCCTTTGCAGGGTATAGAGCGTGATGACAAAGAGGTATTCATGGATTTAACCCACCTGCATAGTGCTACTTGGCGGAAGGAGAGACTCATCTGAGTCTACTATGACACACTCGAGCAGAAGCATGGTGTGGAGCTTCCTGCTGCCAGCCTGACAAGGATTGATACATTGGCTGCTTTGAGTTTCGATCCTCCTAGGAATGATCAGCGCAGCGTACCTACGATGGCTCATCCTCTAGGCGAGCCTTCTACACCGGCTTCTTCTTCTTCTGCGCCTGCACCCGAGCCTGCTGCTACATTTGACATTGGTCCTTATCCAGCTCCTTCGGTACCAGTGAGTGAGATGTCTGAGGGTGAGTGGAGAGAGCGACAGGATGGTATACTACTGAGCATTTGGGATTTCATGCGTGGCTGCACTTGCAGGAGACATCCACAGATTCATCAGCCTGTTCCTGCTAGTCGTCATCGACAGCGCTCTCCGACTCCTGTTCTTACGGGCAGTACTGATCCCATGGATGGGAATGATGATGAGAGCGAGTGAGATTAGAGTCCCATTTTCAGACTATCGGTTCTGTTTTTCTTTTTTACTTTTCTTTTCACTTTTCTTGTTGGTACTTATGTTTGGGATGCTATACTTCATTCTAGACTATCTGTTGCTTTGATTTTGCTTGTTTGCGATGTTTTACAGCTTTCAGGTTTAAGATTTGAGATTTTCTCACGGACTAACTTGATGACTGCTAACTGATCCGACGAAATCGCAATGCAATGATCGACACGGTCCTGTGTGTCGATCGTCATAACACAAAAATCGCATTGCAGCGATCGTTGCGGACCTGAGCAACGATCGACAAAAAAATCGCAATCGCCTTGCATCGATCGTCGCATTTATGCCTAACGATCGATGCAGGTGCGAGAAAGGTAAAAATCTGACTGAACCTAACACATCCCTTAAACATTTTCTTTTTTTACCGACCCTGGGCTTGACACCACTGGGGACAGTGTGTTTCAAGTGTGGGGGAGGTAGCTACTGACACACGCTTTTGTTTTCTTAGAGTCAATTTTGGTTTTTAAAGTCAGTTTTATCGAGTCAAAACAGTTTAAGTAAGAAACAGTGAATTTTTTAGAAGTTAACAAAACTTGTAGGAACTTAAGTAACCATTGGGATGAGCTTGCAGGATCAATCTATGACTATTAGAAAACCCCAACACAGATCAGCCTACTGAGAACACCCACATCACTTCAGGTATCAGAGGATCCTTTACTGACTTCACCCTTAATTTTGACTTAATCTTCTCACCTAAGGGCTTGGTATACCTTGAGTCGGATTCCTCTGCTAGTTTTGACACAGCTTGTAAACCTGTCCAAGTAAGGTTCCCTTCTCCCCTTCCTTAAAGTAAAAAAAAAAAAGAGATAATAAACTGAGGATGAGCTGGTAGCTCCGAAGTGGTCGCGGGAGTGGTAGAGACCCCTATTACCTCATGTGCATCCATGGAATGTGTCCAAAGTACACCCTATAACGGGAAGATCACTGATAAAAAAAAATAAAATGATATCCAATGGGAAAAATCAGTTGCTAAGGAAGGGAAAAAAGAAGAAAGGAACCAGAAAAAGATAGTATGGTGGTCTAGAGCTAACAGAGTAAAAATCCATGTGCCCTTTGATCGATAATCCTTAGGTGAGACCGCACTTAATAGCTTATAGAACTCAGTAGGGTGAATTTGAATGCTTTGGATTTATTGTGGAGTTTACTCAGGACAGTTGCTAAGTGTGGGGGAAGTATATGTTGGTCTTGATGTCTTGCAGGTGAATCTTTCAGTGGCTTACTAAGGGGAATCTGAGTGTTGTTGCTTCTAAGATGAAAAGAGTTTCTGAAAGTTTTCAAACCTCTTCACCATATTCTAGTTCTCTGTTTTGCTTGAGGGCAAGAAAAGGCTAAGTGTGGGGGAGTTGATATACCATGGATTTTAGGGTTTTTAACCATGGTATATTTCTTATTTATCGTGTCTTTTATTATGTTTTGGTGTCTTTTAGGTATGTTTACAGGTCTAGGTAAGTTTGGAGCAGATTTGGAGATTATGGCGCATTCTGGAGCTATTTGGAACATTTGGCCGAGAGGAAGAGTTCACTGTACAAAACAGAGATTTGCATCGATCGACACAGCTCGTGCATCGATCGACACATCCGTGAGTCAGACAATTCTCGGCGAGTTTAATGAAGAGTTTGGAATTGGCAACAAAGCCCATAAGTTTCTCATAATTACAAAGAAGCCTCAGCTGTGATTAGATCATTATATTAGGGTTTTTAGCCACTTGTTTAGGCTACGTTTTTACATACGCTTACTTACGCTTTCATACTTTGAGCATAGAGATTTTAGAGCTTTTGGGGCTGATCTGAACCTGTACTGGTTCCTGCTTTTGGAGAAGATTTCGAACCCCTTTTACTCTTTACTCTCTATTTATGCAATTTACTTATTCATTGATTTGTGTTTCATTGATCATGTCTGAGTAGATTCATAGTTAGGTTTAGGGATTCTCTAAAAGGTTTTCATGACTTGTTAGATTAATTCATCAGTTTAGGATTCATAACTTATTGTTCTTCAACCTGAATTGTGCTTAATACTAGTTTCTAACTTGATCACTTAGATTCTAGACTTTAGGTTATTAAATTGACACGAAAGTGTAATTTGGAATCTGAACTATTTAGGTTGAGCAATTGAATTATCCGCAAAGAAATTTGGTTTAATTGAATTGTGAACAAATCGAACTTGCACTTAAGGCTAGTTTAATCTGTTAGGAATTGCAAGGAAATTTGGGTTTCTGCTAATTAGACTTAGAGAATTCTCGCAATCAAAGTTGGTTAATTCTATATCTGTGTTTGAGTTCTAGAACCGAACTTAATTTGATCCTGACTGATAGTTAATCTGCTTGTCTGATTTCCTGAGAACTACATAGACTTAGCGCTTTTAGTACTTGCTTACAAAACCACTTCTGCTATTGATTTACTTTCTGCTTTGCTATTTAGTTTCTCATTAATTCACCTAGCTTAATTTGACAATTCTACAATCTATCGTAAGGTCTAGAGTCTCTGTGGATTTCGATACCCTATATACTACTAGTTCACGTCAGTGCACTTGCAGTATAGATCTAGGGATTAAAACTCTGATCGTATCATATAGGCATTAGTAATTATGTATATGTTTTATCACTAAGTCCCAACTAACTGCATTCATTATGATCATGGTGTTAATGAGTAAAACAAAGTAATTTTCCTTTTCCATTTATGGTTTTGTTTTTAATTTTTTTTTGAGGTATTTGAGATTTATCTATTTTGCTAATGACTTAAATTATGGCAGTGAATGTTCACCGCGTTCCATGTGCGGGAAGGAGCGTAATAGAATATTTGTTACCATTCAGCTCTAAAACACGGTTAGAAATTGATAAGTAAAAAGTATATATAAATAAGGTGGGACCCAGGCGTTTCATAACAAAAGTCGTGATACGCCATTTAAACCAAAACACACCAGATATATGTGTATCAGGTGCGATTCTATACTCTTTTTTTTCTTGCTGATTTTTTTATATAGAAATCTGTGTGAATTAAATTCATTAGTTACAAAATGATTTTTTGACAATAGTTACAAAAATTTTGTGCAAAGCAAAAATAATTGGTTATAATCTTAAAAATTTCAAAATAATAATAAAGTTAAATGATTTTTTTCTTAAAGAAAAAAATCTGAAATAATCGGAATTAAGCAAATTTATCTGAAATAAACCAAAATTATTCAAAATTCTTTCTGAAAGTTAAAAATTTCA
This sequence comes from Orychophragmus violaceus, assembly GCA_030180135.1. Classification (NCBI taxonomy): domain Eukaryota; kingdom Viridiplantae; phylum Streptophyta; class Magnoliopsida; order Brassicales; family Brassicaceae; genus Orychophragmus; species Orychophragmus violaceus. The sequence goes on along the minus strand of CM058229.1, from coordinate 44,836,270 downwards.
TTTTATTACATTAAGATATGAAATATGAAAATAACTTAATTAAACCAAAATCAATTTAAATTTTCAATAAATTATTTATTTTATTTTATTCAAATATTTACTTTAATATGTATCCCGTATCACTTTTTATAATTTTTACCATTCAAACATTTATTTTGTACCGCATACAACTTCCTTCACCATTCAAAGATTTTTCTGTACCGCTTGTTCCGCAGTAACCGCACTTGTTCCGCATAGTGCATTTTTTCCTTACAAACCACACTTGAACCATTCCGCACCGCCTGATCCGCTTATCCCGCACCGCTTTATCCGATATCACCATTCAGAGCCTATATATGTTATTTAGTAGTTCAACTTAGTCATCTATATATATATATATATATATATATATATATACAATAATATATCCACTCACATATCTATTTTAAAAACATGGGAAAATGAGCGTGTCAAAGGTTTAGGTATATATAACCTGGTACGTAGATATAAACGCAATAAATAAATTAGGTTAACCAAAATTTAACTATTAATACAATCATAAAAAATGATCATAAAATTTCACACCAACCACTTCATATCATTTTTGTTCAATTTATTTCGTTTGAATCATGCATAAGCAAATAAAAATCACACACACAAAATCGAAAACGGAAATTTATCTTTGTTGTGGTATGTCGATAATTCTAAAAAGGAGTGAGAATGTAGGGTTAAGATTATTCGGCAATGGATTACCGGTGATGAATATGTATGCTTGATTTACAACTCAAAAATATGAAAACACAATTATAGATTTCATAATGTTTCTCAACAATTTTATTGATGATGACTTTTTTTGTTGTTGAAAATTTCTATTTATATTAATCTTGTTTAATTGTTATACGGATCTTATGCATAAAAGTTAATTACCAACATAATTTTACTATTAATATTTTAAATCATAGTTATTTGCGATTTGATGACTAAGTTACGACTACTCGTGAGAAAACTTTCAAAACAATTCGCGTAGTTAATCCGGGAAACCAATCCTAATTTTTTAGTCCAAAACTTTTCAATTACCCGCCTTAACCTAAAAAAATTTCGACTAAGTTTTAGGAAATCCTCATTTACCACAAACATAAACCCTTATTTTATTTTGTTCTTTCCCTTCTCCAAAATCTCCTTCGAATCTTCTCTTATATTTTTCTCCAGATCCTCCTCCTTGCCGCCCAATCTCTAACTGACATCTCTTATTCAAATATCTTATTCGAGTTTCTCAATTTCATTGCTATTTTGTTCAGAAACCTTATCGACCCTCTCAGTTTTTTCTCTGAAACTCTCTGTGATACGATGCCTCAACAAGGTAAGAAAGGAGGACGTAAGACAGTAACAATTCCAAACGTCACTGAGAGAGTCGTTGGGACCTACCACAATACTATGAAAAAACACGAGTCCTCTACCGCAAAAATACACCTTCACACCGAAGGCCGTTGTTCCTCCGACTCAGTCCACTCAATGTCAAGATGAAGATCCAGTTATCCCCCAAACGTCAGCGACAACACCCCATATACAGAACTACCCACCGCCAGCACAACTTTTCCAGAACTCGACTACTAATCAACCTGAAGTGATTCGTCGCCGGTGTCAGAAGAAGTCCAGAACAACCAGAATCCTGTTGAGGAATCCCCACCTTTGCCAGTTAACCAATCTCTGGCTCAGAGTCATCCATCTTTTGAAGGTCACAACTTCCTCGAAGAATCGCTTCAAGTTTGCCGAACCTCGAGGAGGTCAACCTGCAGGCTTTGAATGCTCTGCTACGGATTCAAAACAGGGAAATGTTTACCACCATCCTCTCTCCCACACCGATGCCAAATATGACTTGGTAAGGCTATTGTCATATACTATTTCTTCAGCTATTTATATTCTATGTATGCGTTTTTTGTTTGTCTTATGCGTTTCGTAATGGTGTGTTTTTAAACCGTCTAGTTTGCTTACAAATCTGATTGTTGGTTTGCTTATGAGTTATGATAGTCTGGTGAGTTCGAGTCTCTGATGGTTAGGATGTTAATCTTGTAGTTATCAAGCTTCATATTTCAGGTTTACTCGTCACAGAGGATCGAAATTGGTTAGGAAGATTACAAATTTTTATACAAACAATTTCAATAAACCATACTATAGCTGGTCACGTGTGCCTCGTGATAAAGCAGAAAGATACTTCCTCAAGTTTGCAGTACAATTTTCTCTCCTATACCTTTCATATATACCTTGCTTGTTTTATTTTCCTTAATGATATGCTTATTCTATTTGTATTCTAGAAAATCCACCATTGGGATCTTTTGATAACAGGGACATATCAACAGTATTTCGAGGAGATTTGTCAATGACGGTTAAAAGACATGGTTAGCAAGGCGAGGACTAGTGGAGAGCGACCTAAGTGGATCGGTGAGACTCTTTGGAAAACGATGACCGACTTCAGGGAAACAAAAGAAGCAAAGGATAAGAGTAAGACATATTCCAGTTGTCATCTGTCTGACCGTTAAGGTCTCGGTCATCACGTCCACTTCTCAGGGCCCAAGTCGTACCTAGAAATCCAGCTTGAAATGGCATGTAACTTTTATTATACATCTGTTATTTATGTTTGTTACAACATTGCAACTAAAAATTTCTGTAACAATCCTTGTTGGTTTTATATCACTGCAGAAAGAGGAAATGGGAAGACCGGTTAATATTGGTGAGGTATTCATCGAGACAAATACAAAGGCCGATGGTACGTATGTTGAATGGAAGGCACAAAAAATTGCTAAAACGTTTAATAAGATCGTGTATGAGGTTGTTAGAGCTCGATATAGAGACTTCAGAAGTTTTGAACGGTGCTGCTTTGATACCTCGGGAACTCTCAGTAGATGAATATAACAACATCTTTCTTGAGGTAAAGATATATTTTTCACAATTCACATTTATAAATTCATGTAATGTTCTTTAATTAATTTTGTTTTGCGGGCTGTCTTTAATTATAACAGACCACTAAGACAGACATATGAGGAAATCCTTATGGAGTTGGAAGCCTCAAAGAGTCTCTTTTGAGGGGCAAGCGCAAACAGCTGGGAGACTCTTTAGGGTTTCTGGCCCTGCAAGCTCAAGGTAAATTGAAGAGCAAACTGCCTGTGAAGCAGATCACGCCCGAGTTGCGAATGAGCAGAAGGAAAAGATCGAGCACCTTTCCTTGGTGGAACAGTATATGTGGCTAAGTGATCTGCAGTATATTGACTTCATACAAACTCATAAGGCTGCAGCCACAACAGACGGCCGTCCCCAGCATGTACAACTTAATTCTATCTGCTGCGTAGGTTACTTATCGCTGTCCCTACCGAACTAATTTTTTTGTGTATGATTTTGAAACTCCTTAATATTGGAGTTTGCATATGTAGGTAATCATTTGTATATAATATATGCTAGACAAAACTATTAAAGTTATCTTTGTTCTCTTGAAGCAAATGTCTTTTAGATTTCTTGTATCATTCAAATTGCAGTATCACCAATTGCCAAATCGTAAATTTGAAAAATGGAATAATACAAAATTCTTATTTTCACGTATACGTAACAATTGTCATTTAATCTCTCAACGGTCAGAAATTAGTGGCCCATTCAATACCATAATCGTATCTGATGTCCCCCGTAATCGCTGCATAGTCATTAGATTAGTCATTAAACAATCGTAAAGTTGTCACTGAATTGTCGCCAAAAAGTCACCATATTCTACGACTAATTCGTGACTATACTAGTCAGTCACATAACAGTCGCCACATAGTGGCGGCATCATTACCATAATCGTATATGGATGTTCCGATTAGTCGCTGGATAGTAGTTAAAATGGTCGTTACCCAGTCACTACATAGTGGCTAATATTTACGACTAATTTCTGACTATATTATACGGTCATATATTAATCGCCTAGTGATCATGTAGTTTAACGTATATTTGATGAACATTTCTCCGACCGCATCTGGAATCCCTCTTTAGTCCTACAATTGTCGCCAGCATAGTCGGAAAGTAGTCCCTATATATTGCAACCATGCTACGTCTAGTTTACGACTACCACTATTAGTCGTAAAAGTAATCTAACTTGCCGACGATTTTTACAACTACGCAATTTAGCGAATTTGGATTTACAACTACTATATTTAGTCGTAATTTAGTGTTAAAACCTTGTAGTGTTGTCATTACCTCCCAAAACTGACCAGGAAAGATAAACCCAGTTGTACATGCTAGCGTTGACCAAATAAAACTTGAGTAATAGCAATCAAAATAAATATGGTTTCTTGTCTCATGTTGTTTATTACAAAGCAGACACATATGACCTGCTTGAATACTCCTTGCCAAGAGACGATTCCTAGTAGGACATCAGTTCACAAGAACAAGCCAAGCGAGTGCTTTATGTTTTGGTACTCCTTGTTTTAACCAAATAAGAGACTACTATTCCACTTCCACCTAAAGAAGCAATAATTGGAATCATGGTCAACTGGGGTCCCTTGTTGCCAACGAATTCAAGAAGAGGCCCAAATTTGGTCCATGGACCAATCCAAAACCTGTATTTCAACACATTCCCATGTATAATTCTTATCCATTGCATGATTAGTCGCTTAAGTCGTAGAAGCTTCTTGAAAATCCATGTTTGCCTCTGTTTTTATTTGATATACCATATATTCGAATATTTTATGACGTCATGATGGATCCACGTAACCCAAATGGACTCAGTTCAAATGAGAAGCATCTAAATAAGCTTTAAGGAGAATTTACGATTCCAAATGTTTAGATTTCTCATCCCTAAACATCCTTCTTCTTAGGCGAGGTAACCAAATCCCAAGAACCTTGAGCTGTAAATCTCCCAAATAAAGAGCCCTTCCATAGATAAGCCTTACATACAGAATCAATTTTGTTTATGCATTTTTGGGGAAGAATAAAAGCACCACACCAAAAGTTTGTAATTACATTATTCACTGAGTTTAGTAAAACATGTCTTCTAACATATGACAAGTATTTGGCTGTTTAAGAGCTGATTTAATGTTTAATAATGAGCATGAGAGTTACACAATCAAGAATGGATTTTTGGTGCACAATGGCTGACCAAGGTACTTTATAGCATATATCAATTGAATACGCATGAGTACTAATGCATGCTTTTATCCAATCAACATAATCTGGCAGTATCTGAATGGCAAGGAGGCATTATAGAATAAAATATCATATAGTAAAATTGAAAGCCTTAGTTATACCGATTGATAGTTACACGTTTTTGTCCTCTATTTTTGTGGTACACACTCATAATCTCTGCTGCTAAGAGGCAGTTATCCAATAACAATCTTATTTGATTAACACAATTTGGTTTGGAATGATGATATCATGCAGTATTGGCGTAAAGTATTGCAGAAAGAGATGGGCATGTAGTCCTTGATTATAGTACCACCCAACCCAAATACTTCTGAATTAAAGTAAGGATTGTAAAGTTAGTAGAAACCGTCATCACACATGAGGTAAATATCTTTGAATCACATTTGTTACTTCCTCTCCCAATAGAGGCCAAGATGCTTTGTAAAATCCTGATGTTAGGTCATCAGGTTCAGGACTCTTGTTAGGACTAAGTTTGAAAATGATGGAATGCGAGTGAGTGAGGCAGCCTGATCAGGGGTGTTACACAATGCAATAAGTTCAAGGTGATCAGTCTAGAATGTAGTTTTTGAAGGATTATATGATTTTCCATGGTACAATTCCCAAATTGCAACCTAGCACATAATCTTAAACAGATCTAGGTTCTTGTAATCGAATCATAAAACAGACCTGATCTTTACCTTTGCAGCGGAATTGGTGGTAATGACAATATCAGATTAGAGCTGATGAGAAACGGCTCCTCCTCAGGTATCCACACGCTTACAAGCACGGATGGCTGCTAGACCGAGATGGAAGAACAAGAAAGAGAGAGAGGCTCGAGAGAGAGAGATGAGCCGCGGCTGCCATCTCCAAAATCGCAGACCAAAAAGAATGCCAGGGTTTCTCAACCCTTGTTGCCTTCTTATTTCACTAATGAGCCCAAGTTTAATTAATTAATTAAACTAATGGTCCATTAGACTTTTGGGCTCAAGACACAAATCAGACAAAAGCCCATTTGTTGTCTGCCCAACTCTCTGTACAAATACAGTAAATGCCTTAGCATCTTACCGTATTAATTCCATCTTAACTTTCCCGTTAGCTATGGTGTGTGACCCTTAGGGATCATACAATACTGGTAATAAGTCCTAAACTTATAGATCATGAGCGGGCTCTAGCAAGTCATCATGATCACCCAGTATTTATGACTTATGTCTGATCTCGACACTTATCATACCTTTTAGAGATAGTACGGTAGATTTCAGGACATTCCCAACAATCTCCCACTTGTACTGGAATCCTACACAGGACATTCCCAACAATCTACCGATTGTACTGGAATCCTACATTCCCTAATCCTTTTGTCTCAATATCTCGATCTGGTATAAGGCAAGATGCGTGTCATCCTTATATAGCCAGACCATGTTCATCGGACCAGATTTGATACTGACAATGCAAATGACTTGGGCAAGTCCGTTTGGGAGTGGCCACTCTCTTACCAGCTATCAAGTCTCCGATTGGCCTAGAGATATTACCTCCGTTAAACGGCAGGGACAAATCCCATCTTGTTCCATCACTATGAACTACACACTTCATAATACACCCAACCAAGGTCCTTATAGCTCCCAGTTACGAAACAGCGTTAGACAATGATCAAAGTGCATCACTCCATGTGCAGCCACATGCATGCGAACTCAGGTCTAAGGACTATACTCTATAGTCGTATATGAGAACCTCTTATGACACAGATATTAATATCTTGTAGAGTTCTCATCATCGGGCCATGTCCGGTCATATGCTCCCCTACATATACCTATGTGTCGACTTTGATGCCGCGCATCTATGACCCCTCGAAACTTGGTCATAAGTCTCAACACAATCTAGTCTCAAGTGGTTGTTGGTGTTCCAATTTCAACAACCTTCGACTATGGACACTATGATTTATGTCATTTCGTTAAATATGGGGTTTCAGGATCAAGTCTTACTCATGTACTTCGATGGCCCATATATAATGACATGAATCATTTTGGAACGATTATTATATCACAATTAAAATAATCCAGAAATCATAGATTTCATAAACATAAAATATTATGTTTACATGAACCTTTCAAAACAACTAAATAAAGCCCTTTACAAACTCCCACTGAAATTAAGACTACATCTTAGTTTCATTCATCCTACAGCTATAGTCCGCGACTCATGCTTAGGCCTAAGGAGTGGCTTCGTTAATAGATTGGCAACGTTCTCATTCGATGAAACTTGCTGATCTACTTAACACCTCTGTCATTTATCTCACGGAATAGGTTATACCTACCCTCAAGGTGTTTGGACCTCTGATGTACAGCTAGTCTCATCTATGCTGGGAATCACATCAAGTTCAGTAATGAACTCTTTCTTTCCAAACAACCTCTTTCGCTGCTTCTCAAGCTGCGAAATGTTCAGCTTAAGTCATGGAGTCAGAACCAGTGCCTTGCACCGCCAGACAGACACAAGATATAGCCGGACTGTGACCAGGAATTATCTTTGTCTATTGGAAACTTGCCTTTCAGACTCTACCGACTTTTAGCACTTCACTTTCTCCGTAAATCAAGAACTTATCCTTAGTATCCCTCAGATACTTTAGGATATTCTTTACGGCAATCCAGTGATTCTTTGCTGGATTTGACTGGTCTTTACTTGTCTTGCTTAACATTAAAGCTACATCAAAACAAGTACGTGTCATGGCATACATGATAGATCCAATTGCCGACGCATATGGAATCCTATCCATGCATTCAAGCTCAGCAGATATCGCAGGACACTGCTTCTTGCTTAACGTATTGCCATGTGACATTGGCATAAAACCCTTCTTGGAGTGCTGAAAACGTGTAGGACATTGTCAATTTAATAATCCTGACTTTGTCCTACCAGCTCTTTTGGATCTCTATCTTTAGATCCAAAATCCAAGAACATACGTGGCTTTACCCATGTCTACCACAAAACCAACTCCCAATCCAGTCCTTTACCGACTGCAGCATTGGGACGTTGTTTCCGAGAATCAGTATGTCATCGACATACACTATGAGAAATGCAACATCGCTCCCACTTATCTATTAGTAAACGCACAGTTCCACTTCGTTCATGTTCAAGTCAAAACTTTGACTACTTCAACAGAACGATGATTCCAACTCCGATGTGTTTGCTTCCATCCATGAATGGATCATTAAAGCGAACTTACACATAGTGTAATTTTCGGAGTCCGGGCTCACTTTCGCTTCTTTGAATTTCGCAGGTTCGTCGCTTTCAATGATCATCAGATCATGCGAACTTTCAATGATTATCAGGTTCAACTAATGACGAGAAATCAATCTCGGATTAGTGACTGATTCATTCAGATCTGCGAACTTCAGGCTGTACAGGTGTAGATTCTACAGAAATCTGTAAATCCATTCGCTGCTCTCCCTCAACAGGTTGAGCAGCCTCCTGTATTTCTCGAATTTCTTCGAATTACACTTTTACTCCCACTGTTCTTCTTGGAAAGTAACTTCCCTTCTTAGAAAACAGAATGGACGTAAAAGGTAGCAAGCCTTGGTTTCCCTAGGACAACCAGCGAAGTAGCACAATTACAAATGCTCAGTAAAGACGAATTTGGATCATATCCAGTCCACATTTACGTGGTGTCTTTCAACTGATATTGGTGGAACTATTTCAGCGTAAACTTAGATATTTCTAGAGCGTTATTCTTAAAGAATATCATGGAAGATTCGTGTGACTCATCTTTAATCATTTCTAATAAGATCTGATTCTTTCTCACAGAAACACCTCCAGGTTTTCAGGAGAAATGAGCTGTGAAACGACTTCACACTCATTCAGATGATCACACCATCAATGACTTAAGTATTCTCACTCGTGATCTAATCCAGAGTCTCAATACTTCTGTCACTCAGATTCTATACCTCATTCTGGAACTCATTCGACCATGTCAAAGAATTCCGACTTGTGTCTCATCAAATGAACACAGTCACACTCACTGAAGTAATCAGTAGAGACAATGAAGTACAGGAAATTTTTCTCTGGCATTACTGCTCATCGGACCACATACATGAGTATGTTCAATCTCCAATAAGCCTTTGGGCCTTTCTCTAGCTCGGTTAAGATGGGCCCTTTGTCTTTTGGTCCAGTAAGCAGAATTCAAGTCTCATAAGATATCCAATCAAATGAGCCCAAAAGTCCATAACTATGGGGTTTCTGAATCCGACTCACTCTATGTGACCAAAACATTTACGCCAAGAAAAATCAGGTTTAATTCATCAGATTTAAACCAATTCGGTATTTATGTTACATTTAGGCACTCTTTGGTTTAAGATATAAAACCCATTCCTTGAATAGGGTGCTACAATTAACATTTCATTAAGATCAAAAGAACAAAAACTTGTCTTTATCAAAATGAAAAACATTCAAATTCTTACAAGAAAATGAAAAACAACTCTGCGTAAAGCAGGTACATTGTAGCAATTACTTAATACAAAACCAAGCCTCAAAGGGATCTATAAGTGAAAACCCTACGTCTGAGGCAGCATCCCAAGCTCCTTTCAGACACGCAGTTTCACTTTCCCTTCCTTCAAAGTTCTACTGTTGCCCAGGCTCTGCATATTATAACAAATATCAGTGCCACAACCAGTATCCAATACCTATAAGGTATAACTTGAAGTAATAACATGAATACCTGAGGAAGTAGTCTCATACATCAACTTTAACTCCTCATAATCTTCCATGAATTTAATGCAATTTCTCTTCCAATGCCCAGTCTCTTTACAGTAGCAGCACTTACCAACGCAAGAGGTATCTGACTCGGGCTCAGAAGACACACGCTTGCCATGATTTAAAATCTGGACAACTCTGTCTTCACCCTTGTCAGCATTAGGTTTAGTAAACCTACCCTTCTCATTCATGAGATTGTACAGGGTACTCTTCACGTTTGGCTCAACTGTCTTGAGCATATCATGCAGTTCAGTCAGCGTCTTCGTTAAGCCTTTCTTGATATAGTTCCTTCTGAACTTATCATAGCTTGACGGCAGTGACTGCAGAATGATCTCAGTTGCCAATACTTGGCTAACTGGATAATCCTGTTTCCTCAGGTTATCAATGTAACCCTTGTTTTGATTGTTTGTGCTCGTCATAGCTGAAATTTAGAGATAAATAGAGTTTTAGTTATTTAGTTGACCGTGGCTATTTCCTCCTAGGCGTTCGAATTAGGCGTTTATGTTATTAAGCGGATTTAAACGGTCCTAGGCGGTCCTAGACGGGTCTAGGCGGTCCTAGGCGGGTCTAGGCGGTCCTAGGCGGCTACACACAATCTTTAACCAATTATCATTTGATTTTTAATTTTCATGTTTGTTTTGGTATAATTTTAAAAATTTATTATATATAACTAAATTTATAAGTTCTTACTTCATAAATTAATGGTTATTAATAAAAAAATATTGTAAATTTAGCAGATTTGATAGTAAATGTCGTGTGCTGATAAATTTAGCTAATATTCTTTTTGTTATTTCGATGTACTTTGAGTTTTAATCTATTTTTTAGACTAAGAATATGTGAATTATATGATATATATTATATAATATATCTAATATATATCGTTTTCTTTTATAAATACATATAACGCCTAGGCGCCGACTAGACCCCGACTAGGCGTTCTAGGCGCTAGGCGGTGGGTCACCGCCCGACTAGCGCCTAGCGCTTTCTTGAACACTGATCTTAATAACTTATAAGAAGACTCGCATTGCATTCAAAATTTCTTTGTTCAACCTCATAAGAATGCAATAATTCCGAGACCCATGTTCAGCTAAATCCAAAGTGGGCCACTGGCCGTCACCCGGAATTAGCTTTACTTGGTAAGCATACACACAGCTAGTTATATCTCATATAACTCTCGGTTGTGAATTGGGCCCAATGCCCAAAACACCAGATGTCTCAAGGTCCGGGACTCCCGATGGCCCAGTCAAGGAAACCAATCTCTTACAGCCAAATAATCACTAAAGTCTGGGACTCCCAATGAAATTAGTGACTATATACTACTTTACTTACGCGAAAACAGACACCTCACACTGTAAGCCATATCTGTAATCGAATAAGCGTTAAGTAGCTGACAAGATTGGAAAGACATCCAAGCTTGATATTGTTTTTGAGGATTTTAAGTTTTATTTCCTAAAATAGAAGATTACTATTTTGGGAAACTTACTTATTTTAGAAACTTTCTAAATTTAGAAACATACTAAAAATAGAAATTTCTAATTTAATATTTTATAAATATTTTCGGGTTGGGTCACAAATTATATGCCCAATTCTTGGCCCAAGACCATAGAATTCCAGTTGGCCCAATAATTTGACATAACCGAGTCGGTTTATTAATCCTGGTCCAAGACCAAATTAACTATCAAAACCATCGGTTATTTACTAAACCAGACCAGCTCTAAATTATTTGGTCCAACCAAATCAAACTTAGACCAGCCTTCGGTTTAGGTTAAATTCAATTTTGAATTTCAATCCGGTTTAACCAGAAATTAAATAATACCAATTGTATTAAATAATTTCCAGCAAACCGCGATTTGGGTTAACCGCTTGAACCACCAATTAAATTGGATCGGTTCAGTTAAGTCCAAAACCGGGAAGAAACACCTAGTGTTTTAGCCAATTTGACCTAACTTGCGGTTTAAGGTTTTAAAGCAGACAATGAACCACAATCGGTTTGATCGGTTCATCGTCGCGGGTTTGAGAAGGAGATCGTTACAGCATCAATCGCTAATTCAATTTAATGATTGATCACGAAATTCACTAGAAGAAAAAAACGTTTTGTCATCTATCAAACCCTAACAACAATTGCTCAATTCATAATTAATCGATTCATGCTTATAACTAAAAGACAAAACGATTTTATAATTGCAGCAAAGTCAATCAAGCGATTCTTGTGATTTAAACAAACATTAATCAATCGATTCTTTCACAAAAGGACAGGAATGATTCTTAAACATTAGCAATAAAGTCATCGCTCGTTAATTAATTAAGCAACAAGCGATCCATCGCTCACATAAGGTGAATAAATTATCAAACACGATCGATTTGACCTATCCAATTCGCTTTATGCTTTTCACTTATATATCAAGCGATCATCTATAATACGAACATCAAACTTCAACAATAAACGATCGCTAATAAAGAGCTTTTCTTATTTCTAGGTTTTAATAAACAACCTAGTATGATCCAAATTACAAGAATCTAATGAACCTGCGCTCTGATACCACTGAAGGATTATATGATTTTCCATGGTACAATTCCCAAATTGCAACCTAGCACATAATCTTAAACAGATCTAGGTTCTTGTAATCGAATCATAAAACAGACCTGATCTTTACCTTTGCAGCGGAATTGGTGGTAATGACAAGATCAGATTAGAGCTGATGAGAAACGGCTCCTCCTCAGGTATCCACACGCTTACAAGCACGGATGGCTGCTAGACCGAGATGGAAGAACAAGAAAGAGAGAGAGGCTCGAGAGAGAGAGATGAGCCGCGGCTGCCATCTCCAAAATCGCAGACCAAAAAGAATGCCAGGGTTTCTCAACCCTTGTTGCCTTCTTATTTCACTAATGGGCCCAAGTTTAATTAATTAATTAAACTAATGGTCCATTAGACTTTTGGGCTCAAGACACAAATCAGACAAAAGCCCATTTGTTGTCTGCCCAACTCTCTGTACAAATACAGTAAATGCCTTAGCATCTTACCGTATTAATTCCATCTTAACTTTCCCGTTAGCTATGGTGTGTGACCCTTAGGGATCATACAATACTGGTAATAAGTCCTAAACTTATAGATCATGAGCGGGCTCTAGCAAGTCATCATGATCACCCAGTATTTATGACTTATGTCTGATCTCGACACTTATCATACCTTTTAGAGATAGTACGGTAGATTTCAGGACATTCCCAACAGTTTTAACCACAACATTGGTGAAGAAATAACCGATTTATGAATCATAACTGACCAATCATCATAACATTCCATGAAATCCTTTATGAGAATCCCTAAACCTAACAAAGATAACTACCTAGACATGACAATTAAATCAATAAACATGTTGAATAGAAAATTGAAAGAAAAAATAGAATAGAAGAAACCGAGGTTCATAATCTCTCTTTATTGAAGTATAAGATCAGCCCCAAAAGCTCTCAAACTCTAAAACTCCTAGTATGATCCAAAGATATCCTAAACAACTGCATGTTACTCCCGAGTCTGATAAGTAGGTTCTGTAAACTTCTCAAGCTTTATGTCAATGGATTTTATAATTTTTGCATTCTGAATATCACCTTTAGATTGGTATTGTTTTGATAGTCAGATGATTCAAGAAGACTCACTAGATCCATGATAGCTGGAGGAGGCTCTAAAATCGGGTCAGAACCTGCAAAAGTAGAAGCAAGTTTAACAATGCATTTTGGTAAGGAGGGTCCATAAATGAAATATGTAGTAGCCTGAGAATCAGAGCTAGAGGCTGAAGATAAATCATCCGAGAAGCGGATCTTAGCAATAAAAAGATCAGAATCTGTATGAACCACAAAGGGTTCTTCCATATGAGTGTCAACTAAAACCGAGTCAGTCTGAGTAGAAATTTATGAAATAGTGCATGCAAAAGGAGTGGATCCAACAGTGTCCATACGCATAGTAGATTCTTCAAGTAGTACTAAAACTGATATTAGAAAAAGGAGGAAACTGGGAAGAGCAAAGGAGAGGAGAGCCAAGGTTAGGGGGCTCAGCCAATGGCCAAACTGAGATATTTCTGGCCATGGAGGTGGAAGAGTTGAAAAGCTTGGAGAATCACATAAAAAAGGAGGAGAAAACAAGAATTTTCTCTTTGTATAAATCTTTTTATATTGGGTATATTCTAGTGAGAATATAATTTTTTTGTTATCTATGAACACTAAATTCAATAATGGGCAGAACTGATATTAGAAACAACAATTTTACAGACTATAATGATTAAAACATGAAACAAAATAATCAAATATGAACCCAAACTACCGTAAGCTGATTGAGGAAGAACCGGAAGATGAGTAGAGTCGAGATGAAGATCTCTCTCCTTAATTCTTTAAACGCCCGTAGTGCTCCGGTTTGATACGCTCGAGAATCCCAGAGTAAAACTACTCGATTCTCTGTTTCGATGGACTCGAGAACAAAGCTAACGAACCAAAAAATATGTGTTGTACTCTCAGACACTAAGAAACATGGAGAAGAAGAAGAGAGGAGATTGTATGGTAATGATATAGAGAAGAAGAGGAGCCACATCTTCTTATATAGAAGCCATATTTCTCAACGTAAAGAATCACAAGTTTTTAGAATTCAATCTCTCAATTACTTTAGATTGATTCCCACAATTAAGTGACTTGATTTTTTGACGTTAGAAAACTTATTTTTAGGAGATATTTTGTTGACCAAATCAACAATATTTTCAGAATAGATATAGGCCAAAATTAAATTAATATTTGGACCTACAATCTTATACAAGGCCATGAAGTGTAAAGCCCGAGTCCATATCTCCTTTACACTCCCAGTTGTCCATTTGGACTTCAATTTCTCATTCAACCAAACTTTGTTTTTATCGTTCTAATACACCACCTTGTAGTGGACGCAGCGACGATTCTATTGTGCCCAAGAATTGGTCATTTCGATGAACATCTTCACCGGAAATCTTACCGGAATATGGTTGTAAGCCATTTCCATAAAAACGAGTTCTAACAATCCCCCAAATGAATAGAATTGACTCTAGACACATGACGACTCAATAGACTTAACTAACTAGATATGACAGAAAGACTTTTGAGAGTACAAAAGAAAATTCACTGTATCTGAGTTGGTAGCATTTTTCAGCTTTGAACCACTCATTTTAATATCTGTCGGATTTACTTGGCCAGCTGGTGAACATGATGTCTTGAACCACCTGGGCTTTGATGTAAACCTAGACAACAGGTATAGCACAGCTTCATTTCTCTTAGAAATAGGTTCTTTATTGTTTTCATTTTAGTCGTGAACATGCCTGGTTAATCATGAGTGAACTTAGAGAATATAGCCTGACCTTCATTCTCCTAGAAACGGCCTCGTTTCACACTCACAAGGTGATTTACCCTTAGCTTGTAATTTTTAAAAGTATCCTATAATACTCCACATATCATACAACACTTGGACTCAAATCATTAAAAGCTTACGCTTATCCTATACACATACATGAAGCATTGTACATCATCTTAGGAACTGGGTATAGACGTGAGTCTCACAGTGCTCTTACAGATTTAGTTTGATTTAGTTGTCCCTTTGAACCTACATATGGGATCTCCAGTCATGTAGGTGGGGTTTCCATCAAACTTCATCTTAGTTCATAGGCTTTAAACCCATTCCTCTTGATGATTTTACAACTTGATCTCGTGAAAATCCTTTAGTAAATGGATCCGCAAGGTTATCTTTCGACTTAATGTAATTTACCGTAATTACACCAGTTGAGATCAATTGTCTAATGGTTTTATGACGTCTTCTTATATGACGAGACTTACCATTATACAGATTGCTCAGTGCCCGACCTATAGCCGATTGGCTATCACAGTGTACACATAATGCCGGCACGGGCTTATCCCACATGGGAATATCTTCCAGAATATTCTGAAGCCACTCTGCTTCCTCTGGAGCTTTATCTAAAGCTATAAACTCAGATTCCATTGTCGATCTGGCCAACAGAGTTTGTTTGGAAGATTTCCAGGACACCGCTGCACCCGCAAGCGTAAATACATATCCACTTGTGGATTTTGAGTTTTTTGAATCGGATATCCAATTAGCATCGCTATATCCTTCCAAAACTGATGGTTCTCTGCCGTAGTGCAAACCATAACTCTTGGTATAACATATGTAGTTTAATACTCTTGTTATATCTTTCCAATGTTTATGTCCTGGATTACTGGTGTAGCGACTTAATACATTTACTGAGTGCGCTAAATCGGGTCTAGTACAATTTGTTAACTACATCAGACTCCCAATCACCCTTGCATACTCCACTTGTGACACCGCTTCACCAGAGTTCTTATTCAAGTGAAGTTGGGCATATACTGGAGTTTTTGCTATCCCATTTGAGTAGGCTTTGAACCTCTCAAGTATTTTTCAGCATAATGGGCTTGAGACAGGATGATTCCTTCTGGATTTCTAGTAATCTTAATCCCTAGAATGACATCCGCAAGTCTCATATATTTCATGTCAAATTTCTGACTAAGCATGGTCTTAGTCTGAATGATCATGTCTTTATTACTTCCCATGATGAGCATGTCATCTACATATAAACATAGCATAACATACCCATTTGGAGTGTTTTTTGCGTATAGACATTTGTCACATTCATTTATGCTGAAGCCATTTGACATCATTACATTGTCAATTTTTTCATGCCATTGTTTTGGCGCTTGCTTAAGTCCATACAACGACTTTACAAGTCGACAAACTTTATGTTCTTGTCCTGGGACAACAAACCCCTCGGGTTGTTTCATATAAATTTCTTCTTCTAAATCTCCATTTAGAAAGCAGTTTTAACATCCATTTGATGTATATCTAGGTTTCTTTATGCTGTTATGCTTATCAACCTTCTTATTGAAGTTATTCTCGTTACCGGAGAATATGTATCGAAGAAATTCAGACCTTCTTTTTGTCGGAATCCTTGCACCACAAGCCTAGCCTTGTACTTATCAATTGAGCCATCGATTTTCAACTTGGTTTTGAAAATCTATTTACACCCTAGTGCAACAAATCCATGGGGTAGATCAGTTATCTCCCAAGTATGATTCTGCATAATAGAATCAATCTCTCTATTGACGGCTTCCTTCCATGAAAGTCCATCTGGTGTAGACATGGCTTATGTGAACGTTCTTGACTAGTTCTCTAAAAGAAAGACCATCATGAAATCATCGCCAAAAGATTATTCCTTACGAGCTCTTTTACTACGTCTAGGTTCATCTTCAGCATGTTCTACGTTTTCAAAAGCTGAAGAGCTAGAGGTGCTTGCCTCATTTGCATCTCTTTGATCACGTGTCCGCTTTGGATAAGAATTATCCTTACACGGAAACACATTTTCAAAAATGTTGCATTGCGTGATTCCATTGTTGTATTGACATGGATATCTGGTATGTTTGACTTATAGACTAAAAACCGATAAGCACTACTATTGTGCGCATATCCGATGAAAATACAGTCCACAGTTTTTGGTCCTATTGTGACCTTTTTCGGAGGTGCACCGCGACTTTTGCTAAGCACCCCCACACTTTAAGGTATTTGTACGAAGGTACAACACCTTTCCAAAGTTCATACGGTGTTTTACCCATAACTTTATGTGGAATTTTGTTGAGGATATAATTTGTGGTAAGCAACGCTTCCCCCCACATGTTCTGGGCTAATCCAGATTCTTGCAACATCGCATTCATCATCTCTTTGAGAGTTCGGTTTTTACGTTCCGCAACTCCGTTAGATTCAGGTGAATAAGGTGCAGTTGTTTGATGGATATTTCCATGTTCTTTACAGAATGCATCAAATGGTCCATCATACTCGCCTCCTCTATCACTTTAAACTATCTTTATAGTTTTAGCGAGTTGGTTTTCAACCTCGATTTTATACTCCTTGAATTTTTCCAAGGCCTCATCTTTGCTTCGTAGGAAATAGACATAACAATATTTTGTACAATCATCTATGAAAGTCACAAAATATTTTTTCCGCCTCTAGTTTGAACAAACTTTAAATCAAATAAATCAGTGTGAATTAAATCTAGAGGTTTGGTTGTCCTTTCCACTTTTGGTGACGGTGTTTTCGTGAGTTTGGCTTGTACGCACACTTTACATTTTTCTTTGCTAATTTTGCATTTAGGAATTAGGTTCAAATTCATTAATCTACTCATAGATTTATAATTCACATGTCATAATCTTTCATGCCAAATATTAAAAGACTCAAGCAAGTAAGAAAAATAATTATTCTCATTCATTTCAGCATTGGTTACAACATTTTTGGGATTAAAGTCCGAAACAACATTTGCAACAGCCTTATTCTTAGAACTACTTGCTTCTTCTTTTCCACTCTTGACGACAGTCTGGACACACATCTTCACGAGTCCTCCTTTCACATATCCCCTCCCGAGGTACATCCCGAATTTCTTCAAGACGAGGTTGTTGGACTCAAAGATTCAGAAAGTAACTGACTTGTATTAAATGACAAAAATCGTCTCCATATTTGACCAAATAGTTTCCAGTCGATATTGACTTGAATCAACCAAACACAATCGAGAGAAATACAGGGATGATAATAAACCACAAAACCCACAAACACTTATTGGTTAAATATTGAAGGTTTTTCTTCTTCTTTTTCCAAAGAAGACGAAGATCAACTGTAAACCTCTTTCATTTGAAAAAATCTTTCACGACTTGCTAGATAAGTCAAATCAAAACGGGTAAATCTTCAAAACAGATACGGTTTATGATTTTAACTTAAGCAATATATTAAAACATCGACTCTTTCACAAATTTTATTTTTCAACAACGTTTAAGAAAAAACAGAATTAAAAATGTGAAAATTACTTCTGGTAGCACAAATTTTAAGGTTAATTACTAGAGTAGCATTATGGTGTGTTTTTTACTAGAATAGCATTCTATAATGGTTTAAAATTCTATATTGTCCTTTCATTAACTTTTTTTTTTAAAAGAAATAATAAACATAATCTTTAAAGTAAAATAAATAATTAATATATATATGTTTTTTAGTATAAATAAATAAATAATATAAAATTCGTTAAAAAAAATAAATAATTAATATAAATTTGTTTAAAAAAAATAATTAATATAAATTCGTTTTTAAAAAAAAACATTTAATATAAATTCGTTTTAAAATAAATAATAAGAAACTAATAAAAATATTTATAAAAATTATTTAAATAGAAAATAGAAATATTCTTTTTGATGGTTAAATTTTGTTTTTCCAAAAAAATACAAAATATATTTTATAAATAAATCATTTAAATAATAAATTAACACAAATTATTTTTTGGCTAATTTTGTTTTTTAAAAAGTTGTTTTCAAAATAAGAAATAGATACAACATAATGTTTTAATAAATCTAAAATTTAAATAAACAACGGATAAACAATTATTTTTGTTGCTTATATTTTATTATTTTGATTTTGAATACAAGAATTTAATATAAAATAATAAATAAATCGTTTAAATGAGAAATTAATAGAAAAAAATTTCATTGGTTATTTTTATTATTATATTTATTTTGTAAAAAAGTTTAAAACAAAAAAATAATAAATAAATTATTTAAATAAGAAATTAATTGAAATTTTTTTTTTTTGGTTTTCTTTTTTGTGCCAAATATTGAATTTATTAAGTGAATATTTAGTTAGCATAAACGGTTCCTAAAAATTAGGAAAAGATCAGGCAACAATTATTCGAATTACGTACATCTTCAATAAATCTGTAACATTGAAAACAAATCTGGTACAAAGAGAGAAAGTCTGTAACATAGCAGTGCTACAATAGTAATTAATTTTAACAATTTCCTTTGTTGCGGACTTTAATAAATCTGTAACATGTAACACAAATCCGTAACATGAAATTCCAGATTTATTCAAAACTAAAAAAACAAATCTGGAAAATCTGCAAAAGTCTGCAACACGTTAATATATATTTGTGCCACGTCAGCAGAAAAAAAAAACAAATATGTAGCATGAGAACATAAATCTGTAATACAGTTAAATATTTGTAACACTATGATGTTAGTATAGTAATTTTCCAAAACCTTCTAACGTGTTACAGATTTATAAAGCTATGCAACAAAGACAATAAATCAGCAACAAAAGAAAATAACTCCGTGCATATTTATTAAATCTATAACAAAGAATGTCATAAATCCGTACAGATTTATTATTCCGGGAAGGTGGCATTTTCGTAAATAAAATTCGTTTTTGCTGATGTGGAAATAAAACAATAATGGCATTCTTGTAATTATTTTTTTCCTAATAAGTACATGTAGAATCATTTTAAACCAAAATTTTAGCCTACAAAAATTAGAATCGCAAATGCTATTATATTAATTAACACATGTTTTAGTGCCAGCACAGCTTTTTTCCCTTAAAAATTTGTGAAATAGTATGATAAGAAGTGAAAGAAATCAATCTGAACTAAAGGTAAACTGAACTCCATTTTTTCCTGCAAAACAGAAAGTAACAGCAACGCAACTACAGAAGGAGATGAATTCTATCTGTAAAAGCTTCACAATCAGGAAATTTTGTTAGTCCAAATAACAACGAAACTTTTAAAGAATTAAGACTATGAACACCAAATTCAATAATGGGCAGAACTGATATTAGAAGCAACAATTTTACAGACTATAATGATTAAACATGAAAGAAAATAATGAAATATGAACCCAAACTACCGTAACCTGATTGAGGAAGAACCGGAAGATGAGTAGATTCGAGATGAAGATATCTCTCTTTAATTCTTTAAATGCCCGTAGTGCTCCGGTTTAAAACGCTCAAGAATCCCAGGATAAAACTACTCGATTCTCTGTTTCGATGCACTCGAGAACAAATCTAACGAACCAAAAAAATGTGTTATACTCTCAGACACTAAGAAACATGGAGAAGAAGAAGAGAGGAGATTGTATGGTAATGAGATAGAGAAGAAGAGGAGTCACAACTTCTTATATAGAAGCCATATTTCTCAACGTAAAGAATCACAAGTTTTTAGAATTCAATCTCTCAATTACTTTAGATTGATTCCCACAATTAAGTGACTTGATTTTTTGACGTTAGAAAACTTATTTTTAGGAGATATTTTGTTGACCAAATCAACAATATTTTCAGAATAGATTTAGGCCAAAATTAAATTAATATTTGGACCTACAATCTTATACAAGGCCATGAAGTGTAAAGCCCGAGCCCATATATCCTTTACACTCTAAGTTGTCCATTTGAACTTCAATTTCTCATTCAACCGAACTTCGTTTTCATCGTTCTAATACACCACCTTGTAGTGGATGCAGCGACGATTCTATCGTGCCCAAGAATTGGTCATTCCAATGAACGTCTTCACCGGAAATCTTACTGGAATATGGTCGTAAGCCATTTCCATAAAAACGAATTCTAACATTATCTTCATAAACATGGAGAGGACCAAATACCATGTGCTAGTATAAATCAAATAGAACGGAGCTTCAAGTTGTTTAGCATTTTTTGAGAATTCTTTTGGAGTTAAACAAAAATGTCGATTACTTACCTTCAGACGGTTTCCTAAAATCTCAGAGATGGTGATTTGGGCGATCAAGAAGGCTATTTAAGGTTTTCTTCAAATTTCAACATCACCAGCTATCGCCACCGGGAAAGCTTTATGTTCCGGAAGCTCCTGCTTCACCGATTGGATCAAAATCAAGTTCGTGGGCAGCTATTGTGAACAAACATAAGTAAGGATTAAGAGAGTATGAGTTGTTGGTGTCTGAGGTGGAAGGAAAAAAACCGGTGGAGATGCATGATGAGATCATTGAGAAACCTTCTCATCTTTGGAAGGAATTTGTCATAGTTCGTTTTCTCGCAGCAACACCACATGTAGCAAAAAATCATATAATTGTGAACAAGATATGGACGCTTGGGGATACTAGTCAGAAAATTATATGTATGAGCAGTGGCGGAGGCAGGTTTTATATTCACATGGGTCAAATTTACTTAATTTAAACAAATGAAGTTATAAATTTATAAACTACATATAAATTAGTAAGCAAAATATGAAATTCACATGTATCAATTGACCAATGTGATTGTACACTGGCTCCGCCACTGTGTATGAGGTGAATAAATAATAGTTAAGTTCCGTATTAGTAATCATAATAAGTGTGCAAGAATTCTGAAAAGAAGCATGTGGAATATTTTCTGGTGTTCTTATGGTTTTATCGAAATGGATCCTATTTCGAAAAACTCAGCGCAAAACATAGCTTCAGTTCCTTTGTGGGTGGGTGCACTTGAAGAAGTTATTATGAACCTGTTCTCATGGGAAGGATTAAGTTTCATCACGAGTGTAGTTCGAGGGCCGGTAAGACTACATCCGGAAACTGAGACATGCTCAAATTTTGAAGTAGCAAAGGTGTTTGTAAATTCAGATTTGTATAAGAAATTATCTTAAGAATATGTTTTACGAAGCATGGGAGAAGTTTCACAGTGACTTTCAATTATCCATGGCCACCGCAACTATGTAAACTATGTGATAAAAGGGGACACTTGGAGAAAGGTTGTATTGTGAACAAAAAGCAAAGAGACATGAGAGTTGTCGAAAATCACAATAAATCCACATATGAAGAAGAAGTAGTTGAACATGTGAATCAAGTTGTATTTTTGGATGCAAGTGAAGTTGTACATGTAGCTGTAAATACAAAAGAAGTTACGGTGGTGGAGAAGTTATTGTAAGGAATGAGTTTTCTATATTCAACAAGGATGATGTACAGATGAATATATACAAGCGGAGGGAAGGTTCTAGCGATTAACATAATAAGGAACCTTCCTTAAGTATTGAGATTACAAATATTGAGCTTTGAATGAGTATCAATCTCATATCTCTTACACGTCCCCTCAAGATGGAGGGAGTGAGCTCACTCCAATCTTGTCTCTGAGTTCTGTGAATCTTGCTCGTGACAGTGGCTTTGTCAGTGCATCGGCGAGTTGGTCTTTTGTGTTCACATGCGAGACTCGAATAGCACCTTTCTCTATGTGTTCCCGTACGAAGTGATAGTCGAGTGCGATGTGATTCATTCGGGAATGAAATACTGGGTTAGCACAGAGGAAAGTTGCTCCTACATTGTCACAATACACCACTGGTGAGGATGGAAGATTGACGCCTAGCTCAGTGAGAATGTTACAAATCCAGCGAATCTCTGCAACTGTGTTGGCTACAGCTCGGTACTCGGCTTCTGTGGAAGAGCGAGCTACACCTTTCTGCTTCTTTGCAGTCCATGATATGGGATTGCGACCCAGATATATGATGTATGCATTCGTGGATAGGTAATCTTCAGCATCTCCGGCCCAGTCTGCGTCTGAGTACGCGTGTACATTCAGCTTGTTCTTTGCCGAGAAGAGAATTCCATGAGTAGGCGTACCTTCTAGGTATCTTAGCACTCTCTTCGCCGCTTGCCAATGATCTTCGGTGGGCTGGTGCATAAATTGTGACATCCTGTTGACCGGATAAGCGATGTCTAAGCGAGTAAAGGAGAGGTATTGGAGGCTTCCCACAAGCTGGCGATACTCCTTGGAGTTAGTCAAGCGAGAACCAGAGGTGAGTGTCAGCTTATGAGACAATGCCATAGGCGTAGTCACTAGTTTTGCATTCCTCATGTCATACTTGTGCAGGAGATCTAGTATGTATTTGCGCTGAGAGAGATGGAGGCCGGTGTCTGTCCGGTGTACTTTGAGACCGAGAAAATAATGAAGATCTTCGTCATCTTTTACATAGAATCGATCAGCCAACAATTTGAGGATGCGAGAGATGGCGGGTTGATCGTTTCCTGTTACAAGAATATCGTCAGCATAGACGAGTAGATAAACAAACGTTTTACCCGTGCGTTGGATGAAGAGAGATGTATCGGCCAGTGAATGTTTGAACCCAACACTGAGAAGAAATGTGCGGAGCTCAATGTACCAGGCACAGGGTGCTTGTTTAAGACCATAGATGGCTTTTCGGAGACGATATATATGTGACGGATTGTCTGAATCAGTGAATATCGGTGGCTGCTCCATGTATACCTCGTCGGTGAGTGTTCCTTGTAAGAAGGCGTTGTTGACATCCAATTGTCGGATGGGCCAGCGATTAGTTACTGCGATGTTGAGCACAAGACGGATTGTTGTGGATTTTATGACTGGGCTAAAAGTTTCCGTGTAGTCATAGCCGTATTGCTGGTTATACCCCTTGGCGACGAGTCGGGCGTTGCATCTGTGGTGAGAGCCGTTGGAGTTGAACTTTTTTTTGAATAGCCATCTACATCCGACGACATTGTGATGTGGTTGTCGCGGTACCAGTACCATCGTGTTGTTTCTGGCGAATGCATTCAGTTCTTCTGACATTGCGCCTCTCCATGCTTCATCTTTGAGAGCCTGAGATACGGTGTGTGGCTCTTCTGGAACATGGGTTGATAGAGCTACCGAGTAGTTATATTTTGGGTTTGATTTTTTGATGTCATTTTTGCAACGAGTGGTCATGGGATGGTGATTTGGTGGTTTAGGGATGGCAGCAGGTCGTTTTCGAGTCACTGGAGGTGGTGGTATTTGCGGTGGTGGTGGTATATGAGGTGGTGTTAAAGGCTGCGGTAGTGTTTGGGTCGGATTTTGTTGAAGTGGGGTGGGTATGATATCTTGAATGATATCTGCAGCAGCCATGGGTGTGCCTGCATCATGAACACACGAGGTAGATGGAGCATTACAGGATTGTACCTGGTGTGTTGGCTCCAATGGACCCGATGAAGCTGTGATTGTCTCCGTTTGGTGAGTACCTGAGCTCGTTGGTCCCATCTGTTGTGGCTGTATGTGTGGCGTTGCAGGAGTCACCGGTTCAGGTTGGGTTTGTGTTTGGATGGGAATTATGGTTACAGTTGGTGGTGATGGTAAGGTGTCGGGTTGAGGCTCCGGCTGGGATGGATTTTGTGGTGAGTTTTTGAATGGGAAGACATGTTCATCAAACATGACATGTCGGGATATATAGACACGACCGGATCTTGGCTGGAGGCAGAGATACGCACTTTGCGTCTGCGAGTAACCGATGAAAACACATGGGGTGGAGCGATCTTCAAGTTTGTTGTTGTTGTACGGTCTTAACCATGGAAAGCAGAGACAGCCATAAACCCTTAGCTTGATGTAATTTGGTGGAGTTTGAAACAGGCGCTGTACTGGTGTTTCCATGTGAATAACCGGAGTAGGAAGACGGTTGATTAGATACACTGCCGTGGTGAATGCATAAGACCAGTAGCTCTTAGGCATTCCAGCATGTGTTAACATCGTGAGACCCGTCTCAACTACATGTCTGTGTTTTCGCTCCGACACGCCATTATGTTCCGGTGTGTGTGGTGGCAATGATAGATGTGATATCCCTATCTCAGCCAAGAATGATTTGAGAGCAAGAAATTCTCCGCCGTTGTCTGAGAATAGTGTCCCAATTTTCAGGTTTAGTCGGTTTTCGACTAGTGATTTGAAGGCTTTAAAGGTGGCACGAACGTCAGACTTCAGCTTGAGGGGATAAAGCCACGTATATCTGGAGAAGTGGTCTACAAGGACGAGGTAATATTTATAATTGTCGATGGACAGGATTGGTGAGCACCATAGATCGGTAAAGATGTATTCCAAGGGACGAGTAGAAACAATGGAAGAGTTTAGGAATGGTAATTTGTGAGTTTTATTAATAGCACAATCTGAACATATTGTAGGAACAGTTACAGACTGAGACAAAGGTAAAGAAAACTTGGAAACAACACTTTTAAGAATGGTAGAAGAGGGGTGACCGAGGCGGTAATGCCAATCGGTTAAAGAAATTTTTGGGGTGGTGTTTGCGAAAAAGGATTTAAGGGTTGTTGGTGATGCAGGCCACTCATACAGCTCATCCTTGGTCTTGTCGAGGATTAATGGGGCCCCCGAACTCAGATCCTTCACCTTAAAATGTGCAGGAAAAATTCAACGGAGACATTATTAGCATTGCAAAGTCGGTATACAGATATTAGACTTTTGCGAATGTTCGGCACACAGAGCACATTAGTGAGAGAGAAATTTTTAGAGTTGGAGGGCAGAGAGAGTGAACCAATGTGAGTAATCTGAAGACCCGAGCCATCTCCAATCATGACTGCATCAGTGCCATTGTATGGTTGATGCATTGCAAAGTTATCAAGGTCACTGGTCATGTGATGGGTGGCTCCACTGTCCATGAGCCAAGCGTGAGACGGATGTTGAGATGCGACAACAACGTTGGCTCTTGGTTGCCATGGTCGATAGGGAGTGGGCAGAAGGCTGGACTGGGGAATGTGCTGTTGCTGCGCCAGCTGTGGATATCTTCTGGCGCTGTGACCAAACACACTGCATATCTGGCACCTCCCTTGATATCCTTTGGATGTTTTGTTATCTGATCTATACTGACCTTGTTGTTGAGTGTTTTGACTCCAGTATTGACGTTGATGCTGCTTGTTATGAGATGGACGAGGACGAGAGTTGGCGAGGTTTGCAGACACAGGGACCGACGCTGGAGTAGAGGTGGTGTTGAGTTGCAGCTTTTCTTCTCGGGTGAGGAGTTTTTCATGACTCTCCGTTATGGTTGGTGAGACGTCTCGTTCTTCGATTTGATCAACTACCGACTTGTAGTCTTCAGGCAGACCATCTAGGATGAATTCGATCTGATCTTCATGCTCCAGAGGTTTCTCCAACAGAGCCAGTTGGTTAAATCTCGTCGTCAGTCCTTGTAGGTAATCATCAATTGATTTGTCTCCTTTGACATACTGTTTGAGTTGGTGCTTCAGTTGTTGTACATGTCCTCTGCTCGGCTTAGCATATGTTGAGGAGATTGTTAACCACATATGTCGAGCAGTTTGTTCTTTAGCGACAAGTGCTTGGATGGACGGAGAGATCGTGCCGATGAGCCCACTGTAGATCAACTTGTCCTAACGTTTCCATTTGGTGTACTGATAACAAGGATTTTCGCAATCCTTTGAGGTACCAATTCCTCAAGCTTATCGATGTAGCTTTGAGGTATCAAAACTTTTTGGGATGGATAAAACCAATAAGCAAGCACTAAACCTTCGAAGTCAAATCAAACAATTTGGTTTTAGTTTCTAACAATCCTAACGAAAACAATTCAAACCGAAGTAAACAAAGCAAATAAACAAGTGATTCAATCAATGACAAGGATAAGGCCTAAAGGTTAAGGTCAACGGACAGGTGACTCGGGATGATCAAGGAATCCTAATTCAAACTTCTTAGAGCTAATCTCCTAGCATGGAACACACCAAGTAAATCAGTTTAATCTCTTAATACCAATTCTTCACTTAATCCTAATTCAAGAACAAATCATCATTTGTGAATTAGAATCAAACGAGCATTCAAACAGGTTCCAAACAGCAAACGATCACTCTAGACATACATTTTCATGCGCTAGAATGTGAAAGTCCTAACAAAGCTAGAAACTAGAATTTCATCGAACATGTTGTGAACAAGAAATCCTAAACATCCTAATCAATGTGATCAAGATTAATTAGGCACTAAGCACACTTTGATAGATGAGATTTTAAACAATCAATCACTAGAAATCTATTGATCACCCCTAATCAACCTAATCCTACCTAACCCATAAGCCTATGGAGAACTACTCACTAATCATCATTAGATCAACTAAACTCATAGAAATAGAGTTGATCATGGGAGATTAGTGATGGATTGAGAGATTTGTTGAAGGAATAACAAAAGAAGTACTAGATTAATCAAAAGAATCCAATTTGTTCTTACAAAAGAGTTTAGAACATCAAAAACAGCTTTCGAAACAATAAGAAATAGGTTTTTGTCTTAAATAGTCAATAGGGTATGAGCCGGGTCAACCCGGAACAAACCGGGTGTTGACCCGGATCCAAGGCAGTTTCTGGGGTCTGTATCGGTCTGCTCGGTCGATACGCTGGTCGATATGAGTCTTCGGATTTTTCTGTCGAGGGGTCGTATCGGCCAGGCTGGTCGATATGATGGTCGATATGAATTGTCTGTTTTTAATCCGAGGGGTCGTATCGGTCTGCTCGGTCGATACGCTGGTCGATATGAGTCTGTCTGCTTTTTTGCAGACTGTGTTGAGATGCATCCAGTAAATCAGGCATAACTCTTTTCATATAGCACCGAATGACTTCACACCACCTCCATTAGAAAGCCAGCTCAATTTCCCATGATTTGTATTTAGAATCCCAGAGCTAAAAGGTAACGTAACATCTTCATATGACTCAATCTTTCAAGCTCATCGGATTGGTCCTTCATCACCATTTCACTTGCAATCACTCATTTGGCTTCCAAACTCTTCCAAACATCCTTAGCCACTCCAAGAACCTACAAAACATAAGAAACACTCCAAATGCAAGTCTAGAATGCCTAAACCTAGATCTAGATGATTCTATACTCTAAACACACCAATGACCAAAGAAATGAAGTTAAAGGAAACTAAAAAGAAGTAAAACATGATCCTAACATTAGCCTAAATGCATGAAAATACATGTATATCAATTCCCCCAAACTTAAACCTTGCTTGTCCACAAGCAAGCTTAACACAATCAAAACAAGTTGGGGAAAAGGTTTGAAGGCGGGAGCTCATATCCAAAGACAAAACCAAGATCAACAAGTTCCAATTCGAGTCAACGTCACCAAGATGCAACCAAGTTAGGCTTACTCCCAAAAATTTAGCCATGCTCATCAAGACAAAACTCCTAGCTCAATTCTCAACCTATACAAGCATCCCTATCAACTAGCTCTTTAACATTCATTAGGTTTTCAAGTGGATCTTACTCAATGCAAGGTGATCAAACTCATTTGGCAAAAGGACAAGGTTTTGAGATTAAAGTGATCTCAATCAAAAGAGGGGTTTATTCCAAAAGCATGAAGGTTCTATCATAAATAAGTGAATGATCTATAGTAAAATGCTAAGAGTTAGAGGCAATTGGTGCATACTAGGTTGATTTCCATCTACCCATACCCCAATTACTTCTTCTCCTAATCTAGCCCACCTAAATGGATACTACCCTTGATCAAGGCTATTTTTGCCTCATCCTCTTTTTTCAATCAGACACGTTCCAATCAAACTCCCCAAGGATCAATAAAGACTTTTCAAAACAGTAGCAAATCTTTTCTTTTTAACTTAGCTCAAGTCTTTCTTTAGCAATGGTCTCTTTTCTTTCTTTGAGTTGAGCCTTTGGCTTCTTTTCATTTCAAAATATGAGACACTTTTCTTTTCTTTAAACACATAAGAGCTTTTCTTCTTTTAAAACACTTTGCCAACAAACATAAGATCCTAACCAAAACCCCTTTCATTCTTCCCTTTCTTTACTCTCTTCTTCCAATCCCAATTTCTCCCCCAAACTTGGATTCTAGCCTATTGCAAAGCTAAAGGTAATGAGCTTCCACTATATGGAAATTTTCCCTAGTCGCCTCATACTCAACACTTTTTACCTAGCTCATTCAAAAAATAGGCCTACCTCTCAACAAGAGTGTTTATGGTTTGAAAGAAGGGTGGTGAAAGGTGTGGAGTCTATTCAAGTAAGCGAGAGTGGTAAAAGGGATAAGAATGCTTGAATATTTTCAGAGTATCCATGAGTTTAACACACAAAGCATGAGCAAGATAATTAGATGTCATCATTAAAGTTCTCACTTAGGTAGAGCTAGTGTCAATTCAAAGCCTATTTCAGTTTCAAATCAAGTTTCAAAGCAAGCAATCCTAGCATGGTTCGTCTTAACTTTCTAGCCTTTCTTGAATTGCAATCTTAGGACAATCAACTAGCTCAAACAAATAGCATAAAGAACACGTCAACACTCAATCAATCTTACAAGGAATTTCAATCATTGCTCCCTATGCATGTGTCCTATATGATGCAACTAGACTCGATCCTATGATGCAAGTGCAATTACATGCTTTCTTTTTAAAAATATTTTTTGAAATTTTTTTTTGAATTTTGTTTTTCAATTTTTTTTTTTTGATTTTTTCTATGCCATAAATAAAATGCATGAGGCTCAAAGTGAGGAAATCGAAAATAAGAACAAAGAAAACATGGTTAGCAACTAGCCTCTCCCCCAAACTTAGTTCACACCGTCTCGGTGGGAAAGTAAGCTCGAGAGAGAGACTCAACAAAAGGAGAAAAGAAAGAAAAGAAGCTAAACTGCAAGTATGTACAAGTTGGAGTTTTACCTGGTCCGAGAGAAGGCGTATCGGTCGAGTGAACCTGGGCAGTGAGAGCGTATCGGCCTGGCCAACCGATACGCCGACCGATATCGACTCTCGGATTTAATCCGCTAAGACATATATCGGCCTGGCCAGCCGATACGGAGACCGATACTGACCCCTGTTTCTTTTTACTTCATTCCCACGGCTTTTACTTAACACCAATGAGCCCACAACCTCACCTAATGACCAAAAACTGTTGAAACTCAAAGCAAATCATCAAAAATAACAAGCAAAAGATTATATGTACAAGGATAAACATGGGAATGTCTTCCAAGTGCGCTTTTGTTTAGAGTCGTTAAGCTCGACTTTTGCAAACCAGTTTTTAGGCGGTTGGAGAGCATGGCCTGCCTTCGAGATTGATGGCTAGGAACTGAGAAGTCAGCTCACTGAGATTAACCGAGTCAACTTGGAACCTTGGACTGATCGAAGCCTTTACAACCTTCAGAGGCATCTTTGTCACCATATCCACAACCCTTTCTTTTGGAGCTTTTTCCTTATCAATGCTCAGATTCTTAAAAGATTTGGACCCAACATACTCAGTCTTCATTGTCATAGAAGGAGTTCCTAAAGCTCTATCTACCCCCTCCTTTTGAGCGCGTCCCATGTGCTCACGGAATGATCCATAAGTAGTGGGTTTAGGCCAAACTTCCTTGCCTACATTTGCAAACAGCCTTTCCTCCTCTAACACATCATCCTCATTTGGAGAGAGGATGACACCACAAGTGTGAAGAGATTTGCTACTCAGAGGATAGCAAGCCTTGGTGTCAACATTATTCAGCACATCATGTTTCTTTTTGAAGTCTAGAAAAGCTCCAGTGGTGTTGAGGAAAGAGGTACCAAGTAAGAGAGGTAGTTGGGTACTCTTCTTCATCTTCATGACAATAAAGTCAGTTGGGATAGTGCACTCACCAATCTTCAGTGGATAGTCCTTGATCATTCCCATTGGAGTTTTTGAGTAAGAGTCTCCAAATGTAATAGAATATGGGTACCTTTCCATGCTCTTAATCCCAAGAGATTCCACCATGTCAAGAGATATCACACTCACAGTAGATCCGGAATCACACAATGCATCCATAATCCTCCAAGTCTCCCAAAGTACAACTGATGGTAAATTTACCCGGATTACCAAGCTTAGGAAGCACTTTTGGTGTTGTTTGGACAGTAGGCACAATATATTCAGCAAAAGTATCAGTAGCACTCATCACCTTAGCTGGTGCAACATAGGAAGGCTTAACTACAGTGGCCTTCATCTCCTTGAGAGGAACATGTGCAGCAGGAGGGAGTTCATAACCATAGAGAAGTGCCTCTATCTCATCAACCTCTCGCTCATAGTCTGATTTCTCATGATCAATAGTAGAGAAGATTACATTGCAGTAGTCTTTCGGGTTCTTCTCCGGGTTTCCGGGCAAGGTACCGGTAGGTCTAGAAGTGGAAGCGTGTGTGTTCTCAACATTGATCAAGCGAGAAGTCAAATGTTGCAGCTCATTCTTTAGGTTCTTAACTTCCAATGCCGAACTTGCTTGTCCTTGGATGAGTTGTTGCATCATTCCCTTTAACTCATTACCCAAACCCGAAGAGGAAGAAGCTTGTGGCTGTTGTTGTCCAAAACCGGGTGGAGGGTATTGTTTGGGGACATAGCCTTGTTGTCCTTGAGTTTGAGGCTGAGAGACAAACCCTTGTTGGTTGGTGTAAGGGACATAAGGCTTTTGCTGTTGAGTTTGTCCTTGAGATGGAGCTTGAGGATAGACTTGGTCTTGAGGATTGGCTACATTGGGGTTGCGGTATGAGAAGTTTGGGTGGTTTCTATAATTTTGGTTGAAGCCCTTGTTGAAACCACCTTGTCCTGCAATGAAGTTAATCTCCTCTTTTCTCATATCCTCACCCAAACTGTAGAGGAGTGGCTGAGAATCCTCATAGTTGCCCACAAAGCTGATGTTCTTTTGGTTAGAAGAGATCATCTTGTCCATCTTCTCATTCAAAGCTTTGATTTCTTTCTCATACTTCTCATATGAAGAAGATGATCCCCTATTAGTCCTCTCATAATCCTCATTGTAGTTACCATCGCTTGTTGCAAGGTTTTCAATCAACTCCATAGCCGCATCTACTCCATTGCCTAGGAATTGTCCATTTCTAGAAGAGTCTAGCATCGCCCTCATTCTAGGAAGCACTCCGCGATAGAGGTTGCTGAGTAGTGTCTCCTTAGTGAAACCGTGGTGGGGGCACTGAGTTGTGAGCTTATTGAACCTCTCCCAAGCTTCAGAAAAGCTCTCATTGTTGCGTTGTACAAACCCGGATAGCTCACTGCGAAAACGGGCAGTCCTAGTAGCTGAGAAGTGAAGGATTGTTTAGTTGATCCTGATTCAATTCTTAGATTCATATCAACCTAAACATGCAGATCTAGGTTCTTCTTGATTAGAAACAGTGATTAGATCTCACCTTTTACCTGTTAATTGCAGCGGAAGGAGATAGAACAGGTCAGAGATCAGAGAAACACCGAGAGATGAATCCTCCAAAGGCTCACACACGCGATCACAGAAAACGGCTGCTAGACCGAGCTGATAGGAGGCGCAGGAAGAGAGAGGTTTCGGCGCTGGGGGCTAGGGTTAAAGAAGAAAACAGACTCGAGTTTTATTTATAAAACTCGTCCGGTTCCTCTTGGGCCATTTGGCCATTCGCGCACTGTGTCGATCGACACATCATGTGCATCGATCGACACACAGTGGCTAAAACCTTTTATTCTCTCTAAGTACAGTAAATGCCTGGCACTTTTACCGTACTTCTGCTAAGCCATTCCTACAGATTTTCCTGTTAGCTTAGGCGTGTGACCCATATGGGATCATATAATAGAGGCAATAAGTCCAAGACTTATAGATCATGAGCGGACTCTAGCAAGCCATCATGACCCCCAGTATTATATGACTTATGTCTGATCATTGACATACTCTTACTTTCTAGAGACAGTACCGAGATTACTGGACACAATTCCAACAATCTCCCACTTGTACTGGAATCTCTGTGTTCATAATCCTTTTGTCACAATATCTCGATTAGTCATAAGGCAAGATTGGTGTCATCCTTATAAAGGCTAATCTTGTTCATCGGACTCTGATTCGATACTGACAATCCAAACGACTCGGGACAGTCCGTTTGAGCATGGCCATGCATTTTCCAGTATTCAAATCTCCGATTGGCCTAGAGATATTCACTCCATTTATATTGGAGGGACAAATTCCGTCTTATTCCATCACTGTAAACTACTAATTTCATAATGTACCCAAACAAGGTCCTTATAACTATCGCAGAACGATAGCGTTAGACAATGATCAAAGTGCATCAGTCCATGTGCAGTCACATGCATGCGAACTCAGGTCTAAGGACTATACTCTATAGTCGTAGTGAGAATCTCTTATGACACAGGTATAAATATCCTGAAGAGTTCTCATAATCGGGTCTTGTACGGTCGTATGTTCCCAACATACACCTATGTATTGACTTTGATGCCGCGCATCTATGACACACTGAGACTTTGTCATAAGTCACATATCAATCCAGTCTCTCACGGTTGTTGGTGTTTTAATTTCAACAACCTTCGACTAGGGACAGGATGATATAATCCATCTATCAAATATAGGGTCTCATGATCAAGCTAAATGACTTTGATGACTCAAGATCAAGTCACTTACTTCGATGACCTATAAAATGGTTTATATCACTTTGGAACGATTATTTCATCACAGTTAAAATAATCTTGAAATAATAATTTCATTAAACATAAGAATGTTTTTACAAGAACATATCAAATAACTAAATAAAAGCCCTCAAACTCCCACTCAAATTTAGATTACATTTCAATGTCTCTAATGCCTACAGCTTCAGTCAGAAACTCGAGCTTAGGCCTTGGGAGTGGCTTTGTCAACGGATCAGCGACGTTATCATCTGTCTGAACTCGGCTGATCTTGACTTTCTTTCTATTTATGATGTCACGTATCAAGTGAAATCTTCTTAGAACATGCTTGGATTTCTGGTGTGATCTTGGTTCCTTTGCCTGAGCTATAGCACCATTGTTGTCACAAAATAGTGCCAGAGGCTCAGCCGCATCTGGTATCACACCTAGTTCAATAATGAACTTTCGTATCCAAACAGCTTCCTTCGCAGCTTCTGAGGCGGCGATATATTCAGCTTCTGTAGTGGAATCAGCAACGGTGTCTTGCTTGGAGCTTCTCCAACTGATTGCACCGCCATTCAGACAAAAGATATAACCGGACTGTGACCGGAAATCATCTTGGTCTGTCTGGAAACTTGCGTCCGTGAATCCACTGACTTTAAGCACATCACTTCCACCGTACACTAAGAACTTATCCTTAGTATGTCTTAGATACTTCAAGATATTCTTTACGGCAATCCAATGGTTTTCACCTGGATTTGACTGGTATCTACTCGTCATGCTCAATGCATAAGCAACATCAGGACGAGTACAGATCATGGCATACATGATAGATCCTATTGCAGATGCATAAGGAATATTCTTCATGCGCTCAAGCTCAGCAGCCGTCGTAGGGCTCTGCTTCTTGCTTAGCGTTGTGCCATGTACCATTGGCGTGAAGCCCTTCTTGGAATCCTTCATGCTGAATCTTTGCAGGACTTTGTCAATGTATGAATCTTGACACAAGCCAATCTCAGCAGCCGGTAGATCCTGATTCCAAGAACGTATGCGGCTTCACCCATGTCTTTCATGGAAAAACAACTTCCAAGCCAGTCCTTTACGGACTTCAGCATTGGAACGTCGTTTCCGAGAAGCAGTATGTCATCGACATACAGAATAAGAAATACTATCTTGCTCCCACTAGTTTTCTTATACACGCATTGTTCTTCTTCGTTTCTGATGAAGTCAAATTGCTTGATCGCTTCATCAAAACGAAGATTCCAGCTCCTCGATGCTTGCTTCAATCCATAAATGGATTTATGAAGCTTGCATACTTTCCCAGCATTCTTTGGATCTATGTAACCGTCAGGTTGCGTCATATACACATCCTCTTACAGAATACCATTCAGGAAGGCGGTTTTCACGTCCATCTGCCAAATTTCATAATCATGAAAAGCTGCAGTTGCTAGTAGAATCCGAATAGATTTCATCATAGCCACTGTTGAATAGGTTTCATCGTAATCCACACCGTGAACTTGTCTGAAACCTTTTGCCACCAACCTGGCTTTGTAAATCTGGACATTTCCATCCACGTCAATCTTCTTCTTGAAGATCCATTTGCACTCGATGGCTTTTACACCAGCGGGTAAGTCAACCAACGAAAACACTTGGTTGACCGACATGGAGTCCATTTCGGAATCAGTGGCCTTGCGCCACTTAGAGGAATCTGGGCCCATCATGGCTTGATTGAAGTTCGATGGTTCATCACCATCAATGATCAAAAGATCATGACAGTCAGTCACGAGGAATCCTTGATATCTCTCGGGTTCGTGACGGATCCTCCCGGATCTTCGAACTTCAGGTACTACAGGTTCAGGCTCTACAATTTCTTGTAGGTCCTCCTGCTGCTCTTCCTCATTAGGTTGAGCAGTATCCTGTTCATCTTGAATTTCTTCAAGCAGTACCTTACTCCCACTGTCTTTCTTAGAGAGAAACTCTCTCTCAAGAAAGTTACAATCCCGGGCAACAAAGATCTTGTTCTCGGAACGTAGATAGAAGTAATAAGCCTTGGTTTCCTTCGGATAACCAATGAAGTAGCATTTATCAGACTTTGGTGTAAGCTTATCTGAGATCAATCTCTTGACATAGGCTTCACAACCCCAAATTCTTAGATAAGACAGCACTGGAGCCACTCCAGTCCATAATTCATATGGTGTCTTTGCTACTGCTTTCGATGGCGCTCTATTTAGAGTGAACACTGCTGTTAGCAGAGCATATCCCCAAAGGGATATTGGAAGGTCTGTGTGACTCATCATGGATCGAACCATATCCAATAAGGTCCGATTTCTCCTCTCAGACACACCATTCCATTGAGGTGTTCCGGGAGGAGTGAGTTGGGATACGATCCCACACTCTCTTAGATGATCACTGAATTCTTGGCTTAAGTATTCTCCTCCTCGGTCGGACCGAAGAGCCTTAATGCTTTTGCCAAGTTGGTTCTGTACTTCATTTTGGAATTCTCTGAACTTCTCAAAAGATTCAGACTTATGTTTCATTAAATAAACATATCCATACCTACTGAAATCATCAGTAAAGGTAATGAAGTACTGATAGTTTCCTCTTGCATTTGTGGACATTGGGCCACACACATCAGTGTGTATCAGGCCCAATAAGTCACTGGCCCTCTCGTTAGGTTTATTAAAGGGGGCCCGTGTCATTTTGCCCATCATGCAGGATTCGCATTTCTCACATGACTCAAAGTCAAATGAGCCAAGAAGTCCATTCGAATGGAGCCTCTTGATGCGTTTCTCGCTGATGTGCCCTAAACGACAATGCCATAGAAACGTTCGGTTCTCCTCATTAGGTTTGAACCGTTTGGTATTAATGTTATAAATTGGCGCGGATTGATCGAGTATGTAAAGCCCATTCATAAGAGGGGCAGAACCATAGAACAAATTGTTGCGATTGAAGGAACATAATTTATTCTTAACTGAAAAATCATAACCTTCCAAATCCAACAAAGAAATTGAAATAATATTTCTGCTTATAGCAGGTAAAAAATAACAATTATTGAGTTCTAAAATCAATCCCGAAGGTAAAGACAACAAGTATGTGCCTACAGCTAGTGCTGGAACTTTCGCTCCATTCCCAACTCGTAGCTCCACTTGTCCTTGCTTCAGCCTTCTACTGTTGCTGAGTGCCTGCATATTAGTACAAATATGAGCCCCACAACCAGTATCCATAACCCATGAGGTATTATCAGAAGTAGTTGTATTAACTTCTATAACAAAAATACCTGTCGAAGAAGTCTCGAGAGTCTTCTTCTTCAATTCCTTTAGACCTTCTTGGAATTTCTTACATTCTCTCCTCCAATGCCCTGGTTCTTTACAGAACCTGCATATGTCAGTTGGCCCAGCCTTGGACTTAGGTTTGGGCTTTGGCGTGTCCTTGTCCGCGACTTGGACAGCCTTGGCATTTCCCTTATCCTTAGCAGAGGATTTCTTAAACCCCTTGCCCTTTTGCACCATAAGCACATTGGGGTCCTTGGCGGTTTTCCTCAAGTTGGGCTCTGCAGTCTTGAGCATTCCGTGAAGCTCAGGCAATGTCTTACTCAAGCCATGCATGTTAAAGTTCAGAATGAACTGATCATAGCTTGCAGGTAATGACTGCAGAATGATTGGGCAGTCGAGTTTCTGAAGATGATCGAGATAACCCATCATCTTCAAGACATGAGGACTCACTGCCGCATTCGCAGCCAACTTGCAGTCCAAGAGGTTCTTAACTGTTTGAAACCTCTCAGTCCTAGCCTGCTCCTGAAAAAGCGATTTCAGGCTTGCCATTATCTCAATTGGTGACAACACACTCTCGAACTGCATTTGCAGCTCACCAGTCATTGTCGCCAACATAAGGCAATACACATCATTTTCATCTGACGAATGCTTTTCCCAAGCATTATGCAGAGTCCTGGCGGCATTGTTAGCAGGCCTCTCGGGGAGAGGATCACGAAGGACATAATCCTTCTTCTCCTGCTTGAGGACCAGCCTCAAGTTCCTTGACCACGTCAGGAAGTTCGTTCCAGTCAGCTTCTCCTTCTCGAGAACAGACCGGATTGAGAATGTGTTTTGTGTGCTTGTAGTAGTCATAGCTGAAATATATAAGATAAAAAGTTTATTAGTTATTATGTTCAATATGATTAATCTCATATTATATTTAATATGATTAATCACGCATTATATTCAATAACATAAGTTACCCTCAATAGAATATAATGATTCCAAGATCCACATATAACTAAGATTAAAGTGGGCCACTGGCCGTCACCAAACCTCAGCTTATATCGGTAAGCCCTATGTCAGCTAATTATATCTGTGATATAACTCTTGGTTGTGAATCTGGGCCCGAGGCCCAATCCACTCTGATGTCTCAAGGCCCGGGACTCCCGATGGCCTAGTCAAGAAAACCAGACTATACAGTCATGTAATCATTAATGTCTGGGACTCCCAATGACATTTATGAATCACAAACCGTCTTATCCACGCAAAAGCAGACACCCTCACACTGTAAGGCCATGAATACAATTGAATGGGCTTCGACAGCTGACATAGAATGGACAAGACATCCAACGCTTGATATTATTTGAGGTTCGTAGGTTTATTTAAAAAATTCATTCCCAAAATAGAAGATTACTATTTCGGGAAACTTTCCATTTTTGGAAACCTACTATTTTTGGAAACTTTCTAAAATTGGAAACTTTCTAAAAACGGAAACTTTCTAACTTTAGAAATTTCTTTAAAATCCAAAACCCGCAAATCTAGAAACTTCTAATTTAAGAAACTTTCTAATTTCAAAATTTCGGAAACTTTAATTTAAAATCGACTTTATAATTTTATAAAATAAATTCTAAATTAATCTGAAGAAAGACTCAAATAATTGGCCCAATTGTTTTAACTTCTTGGCCCGAGGCCCAAGAATTGGTCCATGTCCAAGACATGACCCAATTGTCCAATTAAATGACATAACCGGTCTGGTTCATTAAAATTGGTCTAACCAAATTTTAATTACTACGATGACCACAATTGTCAACCGGTTATTTACTAAACCGGATTTTCTCAATTTATTTGGTCCAACCAAATCAAATTAGAAAATCCTGGTTTAGGCACAAAATCCAATTTACGACTTTGGATTTCTTATCCCGGTTTAACCAGAACTTAATAAATTTATTAAGTCTGTTTATTAAACCGTGACGTTTATAATTTTAATAAAATCATTAAACCGAGCCTTAAACCAACCATATCGGTCGATGAACCAACCGCATCGATCGATCCATCAACCGCATCGGTCGATGCTCTAAGCATCAATCCTGCATCGATCGTGCATCGATCCTGTATCGATCGATGCTCTCACGCATGCACGGACGGTTATCAGGTTTGGCCGAGATATTCTCGGATTGTGTCGACCGATCCATGCGATCGTATCGATCGATCCATGCGATCACAGCCGATTCTCACTTTTGAAAAATCGCATTCCAAATCAATATAGTTTGGTTTTTGCGATTTCAAATGTGTTTAGGTTTCAATTCCTTGTTGCTTAAGTGATTTCTCTTATCAGTAGTTGATTCAAAACACTTCTTAAACAAGAAAACAATCCTAAACTTGAATCTAAACAAGAAAAACCAGAACCAATAGCTCTGATACCACTGAAGGATTGTTTAGTTGATCCTGATTCAATTCTTAGATTCATATCAACCTAAACATGCAGATCTAGGTTCTTCTTGATTAGAAACAGTGATTAGATCTCACCTTTTACCTGTTAATTGCAGCGGAAGGAGATAGAACAGGTCAGAGATCAGAGAAACACCGAGAGATGAATCCTCCAAAGGCTCACACACGCGATCACAGAAAACGGCTGCTAGACCGAGCTGATAGGAGGCGCAGGAAGAGAGAGGTTTCGGCGCTGGGGGCTAGGGTTAAAGAAGAAAACAGACTCGAGTTTTATTTATAAAACTCGTCCGGTTCCTCTTGGGCCATTTGGCCATTCGCGCACTGTGTCGATCGACACATCATGTGCATCGATCGACACACAGTGGCTAAAACCTTTTATTCTCTCTAAGTACAGTAAATGCCTGGCACTTTTACCGTACTTCTGCTAAGCCATTCCTACAGATTTTCCTGTTAGCTTAGGCGTGTGACCCATATGGGATCATATAATAGAGGCAATAAGTCCAAGACTTATAGATCATGAGCGGACTCTAGCAAGCCATCATGACCCCCAGTATTATATGACTTATGTCTGATCATTGACATACTCTTACTTTCTAGAGACAGTACCGAGATTACTGGACACAATTCCAACAAGAAGAACTTCTTCAAGAAAGCCTTCTTGAGGTCTCCCCAAGTGGTGATGGTTCCCGGAGGGATGGTGCTTTCCCAATCCTTAGCTCTATCCGCCAATGAGAAGAAGAATAGACGCATCTTCAAACCATCGTCAGTTACACCATTGAGCCTTGTAGTAGCACAAATCTTGTCAAATGTGTCCAAGTGCTGCAATGGATCCTCAGATGCAAGCCCATGGAACTGGTTGTTTTGCACCATGTTCATCACCATAGCTCGGACCTCGAAGTTGTTGTTGTTGACCGGTGGTGGAATGATTCCTTGCCGGTTTGCATTTGTATCCGGTGCATCTCCATCACCAATGGCCCTAGCTGGCCTTTGCTGCTCTTGCTGCTGCTCTTGCTGCTGCTGTTGATCCTCATGGTTATCCATAACTGGTTGCTCAACACTCTCAAAGTTTTGTAGATCTTCAACAGTTGGTTCCAACCCAAGTCTCTCAACGTGAACAGCTCGTTCTTGTGCTCGTCGTTCCCTTGCTAATCTCCTCTCGTGTGCTTTGATGTCGTCAACTCTTTTAACTAAGTTTGTAGTCCCTTTGCTGCGCAAGTTCATACACCTAACATCAAAAAGAGAGAAAGTAGCAAATTAGTAACAAGGACTTGAACTAAAAAGGAATAGAAACCGAATTGATATATCCAGAATCCCAAAATGGTAACGGCGCCAAATTGATAACAAGGATTTTCGCAATCCTTTGAGGTACCAATTCCTCAAGCTTATCGATGTAGCTTTGAGGTATCGAACCTTTTTGGGATGGATAAAACCAATAGGCAAGCACTAAACCGTCAGAGTCAAATCAAACAATTTGGTTTTAGTTTCTAACAATCATAACGAAAACAATTCAAACCGAAGTAAACAAAGCAAATAAACAAGTGATTCAATCAATGACAAGGATAAGGCCTAAAGGTTAAGGTCAACGGACAGGTGACTCGGGATGATCAAGGAATCCTAATTCAAACTTCTAAGAGCTAATCTCCTAGCATGGAACACACCAAGTAAATCAGTTTAATCTCTTAATACCAATTCTTCACTTAATCCTAATTCAAGAACAAATCATCATTTGTGAATTAGAATCAAATGAGCATTCAAACAGGTTCCAAACAGCAAACGATCACTCTAAACATACATTTTCATGCACTAGAATGTGAAAGTCCTAACAAAGCTAGAAACTGGAATTTCATCGAACATGTTGTGAACAAGAAATCCTAAACATCCTAATAAATGTGATCAAGATTAATTAGGCACTAAGCACACTTTGATAGATGAGATTTTAAACAATCAATCACTAGAAATCTATTGATCACCCCTAATCAACCTAATCCTACCTAACCCATAAGCCTATGGAGAACTACTCACTAATCATCATTAGATCAACTAAACTCATGTAAATAGAGTTGATCATGGGAGATTAGTGATGGATTGAGAGATTTGTTGAAGGAATAACAAAAGAAGTACTAGATTAATCAAAAGAATCCAATTTGTTCTTACAAAAGAGTTTAGAACATCAAAACCAGCTTTCGAAACAATAAGAAATAGGTTTTTGGCTTAAATAGTCAATAGGGTGCGAGCCGGGTCAACCCGGAACAAACCGGGTGTTGACCCGGATCCAAGGCAGTTTCTGGGGTCTGTATCGGTCTGCTCGGTCGATACGCTGGTCAATATGAGTCTTCGGATTTTTCTGTCGAGGGGTCGTATCGGCCAGGCTGGTCGATATGCTGGTCGATATGAACTGTCTGTTTTTAATCCGAGGGGTCGTATCGGTCTGCTCGGTCGATACGCTGGTCGATATGAGTCTGTCTGCTTTTTTGCAGACTGTGTTGAGATGCATCCAGTAAATCAGGCATAACTCTTTCCATATAGTACCGAATTACTTCACACCACCTCCATTAGAAAGCCAGCTCAATTTCCCATGATTTGTATTTAGAATTCCAGAGCTAAAAGTTAACGTAACATCTTCATATGACTCAATATTTCAAGCTCATCGGTTTGGTCCTTCATCACCATTTCACTTGCAATCACTCCTTTGGTCTCCAAACTCTTCCAAACATCATTAGCCACTCCAAGAACCTACAAAACATAAGAAACACTCCAAATGCAAGCCTAGAATGCCTAAACCAAGCTCTAGATGATCCTATACTGTAAACACACCAATGACCAAAGAAATGAAGTTAAAGGAAACTAAAAAGAAGTAAAACATGATCCTAACATTAGCCTAAATGCATGAAAATACAAGTATATCATGTACGCAGGATTGGGAGTAACGTTGCCATTGAGAACAACGGTTTCAGAAGGTGGAGCAGAGCCATCAACATGTGCAGCCAGATCGTATCCGTCAAGGAGAGCCGAGACTTGGAGACTCCATGTCATGTAGTTTGTGGAGGTAAGTTTGGTTATGTTTGTCATGTTGATGTGGAGCAAGGCTTGTGTGCCATCGATGGCTTCAGCAATA
Source organism: Orychophragmus violaceus (assembly GCA_030180135.1). Taxonomy (NCBI): domain Eukaryota; kingdom Viridiplantae; phylum Streptophyta; class Magnoliopsida; order Brassicales; family Brassicaceae; genus Orychophragmus; species Orychophragmus violaceus. The sequence goes on along the minus strand of CM058229.1, from coordinate 44,793,655 downwards.
GCTGCCATTGGAGATGTGTGGCCGGAAAGTGAAGAGAATGAGCGACAAGGGATAGAGAGGAAGAAGAAGAAAGATTGAAGGGGGAGGCGGCCGGAAAAAAAAAAAAACAGAGAAATTTAGGGTATCGATACCATGTAAGGAATGAGTTTTCTATATTCAACAAGGATGATGTACAAATGAATATATACAAGCAGAGGGAAGGTTCTAGCGATTAACAGAATAAGGAACCTTCCTAAAGTATTGAGATTACAAATATTGAGCTTTGAATGAGTATAAATCTCATATCTCTTACAGTTATAACATAGTTGGCAATATCAGCAGTAGATGTAGTTGCAGAAGAAGTGTGGAAAAGGAAAGAGTGGAGTCCAAAGAGGAAAGGCCTTGATAGATTTGGAGAAACCGTAGAAGTTGTAAATGGTTTTCTCAACTTTATTCATTAGCCAATAGGCTTATTTATACAAAGGATTAACTTGTCGTGCAAGTTCTTTACATAAGAGAATATGAAATATTCCTAACTAGAATATACACAAATATATTAACTTTCCTAATTTAATATATTGACAAATATCAACATATTTCCATAACCGAATCTCGATCTCTGTTTGTAGTCTCCATCGATCTCGGTTCGTTATTTCCTCTGGTTCGGTCGATCTGGTCGATCTCCCAATACCCTCCCGCAAGCTCATATGAGATTGGACAATCTTCAATTCATCTTCACGGTGTTTATACCCTCACCGTAGGGCCGTCAATGGCATTTATACCTCGCCATAAGGTCATCGATTCAATAGAGAATACTGTCGTAGTTGTATATCTCCATCGTTTCACATCACCATGTGAACTGAACGAACACATCAATTGGTTCATGCTCATAGTCCACGGCAATTTCATCACTCCATCGGATCCGTATATATCCATCGGAGTTATCATATTTGTGATTACATCAAAATTGTAGTTGATGAGTAGCCACATAAAATCTGAAAGAGAAAATTACAGTGAATTTGAACAAACCCATCAATGGTCCATGCTCATAATCCACATCAATATCATCAATCATTAAACGTCGTCCTCTTTTCTTTGTAGTATGAGGCAATTTTTTTTTTTTTTTTTTTTCAGAATGAAAACAAAAGAAGAAAAAAAATATGGATCAAAGTAATAATTAAAAAAAATCAGAATTGCAAAGGAAAAGCCACGCTTGCTCTCACGGTTTTTTTTTTCTTTTCGATATGAAGACAAAATTTAGAAGAAAAAGAAATGAAGTAAGAAATCAAATTTGAAAGAAACCCAAACACGTAAACCTTTTTTTTTTTCAAAAGCGAAAGATAACAAAACCATAACCCATAGGAATTGGATCTTAGCTCTTATACCATGATAGATTTGGAGAAACCGTAGAAGTTGTAAATGGTTTTCTCAAATTTATTCATTAGCCAATAGGCTTATTTATACAAAGGATTAACTTGTCGTGCAAGTTCTTTACATAAAGAATATGAAATATTCCTAACTATAATATACACAAATATATTAACTTTCCTAATTTAATATATTGACAAATATCAACATATTTCCATAACCGAATCTCGATTTCGGTTTGTAGTCTCCATCGATCTCGGTTCGTTATTTTCTCTGGTTCGGTCGATCTGGTCGATCTCCCAATAGGCCTGAAGAGGATATTGGAAAATCATGAAGGAGTCCTGCGAAGAATTTGAAATATGGTGAAGTTCCAATTGATTCTCCCTCACGGTATGCAGCTCTGTAAAATTCATGGAAGATGGAGAAATATTAGAAGAGCAAAGCGATATCAGAGGAAATGAATTATAAAAAGAAGTGTTGGGTGAGACTGTAGAGGCGGCTGTAAACCAGGAAGAGAATCAGAATTTATCAATCACTTTGAAGAGGCAGAGAATCAAGGTGAAATTGCGAATAGCTATACTTTAGGTGAAGAAAATTGGAAAGAGGGGACAGATGTTGTTCGTAGCTCGCAGGTTTGATATCAGAAGAAAGATCAAAAAGATTTGACAACAAAGAATTTTTCATATGTTGTTACCAAAAGATCTACTCACAGAAATCATTAATGTCAGGATCCTGTTAGAACATTGTAGATTTAATAAATTATCAAAACATTCCATGGTCCGTTCTTGGATTAATAAATATTCTCTGTTGTTTGGTGGTTTCTGGAAAATAGAGTGAAGGAAATGAAGGGTAAAAATGAGTCACATGTCAAGAAGGCTAAAATGTTAATGAGGATACTTCACTGTGGCACATGTGATGAAGCTAGTCATAATTCACGGTTTCACAAGAAAAAGGACCATGTATGTTCTCGTTTCATTTTATTCTTGGATCATGTTCTTGGTTGTGTAATCACTTGTTTTGTATCTCTTGATTACAACCTCATATAGGCGAAAAATCTCGGTTTGAAGCTTCTCAAGGGGAACCATCTTAAGGCAGTCTTACTCAAACTTGAAGAGCTTACGAAGCTAATGGTAGTTTTTTGTATTTGTTGTTTATCAGGTCTAAGAAGCTTATGGTAATCTGTTTTTTAGCATATTTAAGTAACACTTGTGTTTTGTGTAAGAATTGTGTTCTGTGTAAGACTTATCGGGTTCATTATGTTTTGTATAAGACTTGTTTTTCATTTTTTAGCTTCCTTAAGCAAGTTCAAAACATACAGTAACACACAACATGAAGAAGGAACATCTTGTTCATTGTCTTCATACATAAGACACAACAAAAGAAACGAAAATGATCAAAGGCCCACGACATATATGTAACACAAAACACTCAGCCGAAGACCTTACTACAAACAACAATGATCAAGTACCCTACTACTATAAGAACCATCGGTTTCTTCATGGACGATTTGGCTTCAAAAACCTCCTCTAGCTTCACTACAAAATTCTCAAACACCATGTTCTCAAACCCAATACTATCTTGTTCAAGTATCTCTGTTCTGGCAGATAATTCCTTTATCTCATTCCACAAACCCTCATCGACCCGTTTGAAGACGTGGTTGTTGTTGTCAAGCAACACAAACTCATAACACAATCAAATTGTGCATTAATAAAACTATATCCAAAAACGACCACAACATCTACTATAAATGCATCTTCTGAGCTACAAAAAAGCACATCTATAATATCTATGACAAGGATTCGCATCTGATCGTGAAATTTTAGACACAATTTGGTGTCCCCACCAACATTTAATTGGGACTCCAACGACTCTTCCTCTTTGTCTGGATGTGGAGGATCCAATTGAAACTCCATAAGCATTGCTTATATTCTCTGCAACGAATAATCAATTTCAGAACCTTTACTCGAAAATGGTATAACGGTTCTCTTCTAAGGGCATCTCCAACCCATCTCTATATTTGACTCTAAATGCTATTTAGAGGAAAATTCACTCCAACATACCTCTATTTCTTCCTCTAAAATAGAAATCTCTATTTTTTATATAGAGGAACTTTTTAATTTATAAATTAGTCCTTTAACTTTTAAATATTTTTTTTATTACTAAAACAAATTAATATTAATATTTCTAATAACTAATAATATAATAATATAATAATTAACAAATTATAAATAATACTATTATTTATTTAAAATAAATATTGAAAAATCAAAATATATTTTGTTCGAGGAAAACATCATTTGGTCATTTGTGAAAAATTAGGGCTAGACATTTTATCCGGATCCGAAGATCTGAATCGGTACCGATCCGAAAAACTCTTATTTTGGTACGGGATTAGATAATATTTAAAATCCAACGGGTATCCGAATATATCTGAATTAATATGATTACTTTTAGATTAAAAAATATAGAGTCCGCACCGGATCCGATTTAGTATCAATCTGAATCCTATTTGAAATATAATATTACACGATCGATATCATTTTATTCATATCTGAAATACCTAAAATCCGAAATACACGACCCAAACCCGATCCGATACGCAAATGTTCATACTTAGAAAAAATACATTAATGTCAATGGTTAAACAAAAATTTAATATGTTTTATATTTTTTATAAGATGTAATATAATTTTTTTATATAGTACATATTTAATTTAAATAATATTATAATTTTATAAAAATAAAATAAATGGCTTAAATTGCAATTTTTATAAATAAAAGGTATAACTAGTAAAATAAAAAAGAATATTAGAGAGAATATTCCTTTTTAGAGGAAAATATAGAGGAATACATTGGTGCAAACCCCACCTCTATTATAGAGTTCCTCAATTTTAGAGGTAGAAATAGAGGAATACATTGGAGATGGTCTAATGGGACTTAAAGAATGAAGAGTACTAAGAAGAATCAATTTACAGTGTAGAAAAATCGATTTTGTTCAAAACCACAACATTTACCTTCAAGGTAAGAAAAATCATTTATCAGATCAATTTCGATTTAGGGTTCTTAATTTCGAATTTGGGGTTTCTGAAGACTTTGGGGATTTCTGCGATTTAGGTTTAGTTCGGGCTCACGAGTCGTGTTTACGAAGCCAATAGGTTTATCCAGTTTGGGTTTCAGAACTAATTTTAGGTTTGGTTTTTTATAAACCGAATAAACCAAAGTCAGTCGTCGGTTATATGGAAATAGGTTTCAAAATTTGAATCAAGGGGGAAATTGGATTCAAACATCAAGTGGAGGAGATGTAGATTGATGGGCTAACTTTGTGTATATCTGGTGCTATATGATACTTCTGAGGGGGAAATAGATCGTCAACCCAAAAAATAATTGCTATAACTTTTAAAGGTTGGGATTTGATGTCAAATTATGAGTTAGTAATATTGGCCGAATATGGAACATTATGTGTGCATCAATGAGAATGACGCATGTTGTAAATGAGGTGAGATATGAATTATAAATGAGATCAAAACTGTTCTTTATTGATCTTAAGGCCGAAGCCGAGCTATGAACAGGAAGTACGAGGTGGTAATCTGTCAAATGACGTGCTCCCTAAAGATTGCTTGAGGTCAGAGCTTTATAGAAGTAGCTCGGCACTCTTGCAAGTTATAATGTTCTCTAAATGAAGAGTGAAAGGTCCTATTTATAGTGCTTGTGCGCTGACTTCTCTTTGGGCCGTTGACTCCTTAGCGAGCTTGTCTTCTTGGGCCGACATCGAATGTGATTGATTTAGACAAGATTTCCAATGGGCTTTGGATGGGTGCTAAACCCATATCCAAAAATTAGTCCCCCCCTCAGTTCGTCGAGCTATGATGCTGAGGTCGGCGAATTTCTTCGAGAATTTAAGTCAGGCAGAAATCTTGTTAAAGTCGTTTTTTCGATTTTCGTGTCCTTTTGGCATTCTGTATTTTAGCGCACGTGTCGTGATGTCACTAGGGGGACAGGAAAGTGCTAACGGTCGTACGGAGGAGGGGTTGTTGCGTATCGCTTGCAACGTCATATGGGCAACCGTCGAGCCTTGGGATCTGTGTAAAGGTAATGATTATGTTCCCCGGATGTCTGCTGAAGGTCTCTAGTATAAGTATTTTCCGAAGGAGGGTTTCTCTTTGCTCTTTTCTGCTTTTGTTTCGTCTTTTGTTTAGTTTTCATTGATGAGTTCTTCGTCTGATTCCTCTTCTTCTAGCAGTGATAGCGATGATGAAGGTTCGTTTGTCTCCTTGGGGACAGATTCCTCTTTCTTGAAGGTGTCTGTTGAAGGCGAGGGGTCGCAGGATCATGGAAGGATTCGTCTTCCATGTGTCGTCGTCTGCGTTTTGATGTCCCGGAGTTTCAGGCCAAGAACTCTGATTTGAACGCCATTTGTGAGGTGCCTCGGGCGAAAAAGGTTTTGGTGAATTGCGAGATTCAGAAGTCTTTATGTAAGAAAACGACTTTGGACGAGATCGTGAGGGTCCATGCGCGTGTTCCTGGTCTTGTGCTTCGTCTCCCGGCCATGGATAAGCGGCCATGGTCAGTTCCTGATTGGTGGATTTGTCTTTATGATTGCTGGTTTGTGAAAGGTCACCTTTGGTTCCCTCTCCCTAAACTTCTGATAGGTTATTGTGAACAGCGTCAAATCGCTCTCTCCCAGCTTTGCCCGGCCGCAGTTCGTAATATGGTGGCCGCCTTATTGCTTGGTGCTGAGGGAAGGGTCGATGTGACCCTTCGATTTTTCAAGGAGGTGATGAGGATTTCTACAAACAAGACGATCACCGGCACGCGTTATGTCTCAGCAAGGAGTCGGTACAGGCTTAAGCTTGTTTCCGGTGCGGTGAGTAAAATATCTGACTGGCAGGATAGGTATTTTTTGCGAAGGTTAATGATGCCTCGGTTCCTGATAGCAACATGTTATTCCGGTCTTCGTGGAATCATGCTCATGGTATAGTTCCTACTTTCACTTTTTTTTTCTTCTTCTTCCTTTCCTCCTTTTTGAGCGTTCTTTTTTCAGATCGTCGTTCGTTCAGCGCTCCTTATCCGACGGATTTTCCCTTGGGTTTGAGGAGGCTGAACTCGCTTGGTCCTCTGATGTGTCCCAATATTCACATGGAGAGGATTCGACGGTGCTTTTCCCTTATAGACGCCGGGGCTGCTAAGTGGGAACTCAAGGAATAACGGCTGTCAAGGAATATGTCGTCCGGTGTCCGGGACGGTATTATCGATGGTGATTACTCTTCGTCGAGGGTGAAGAGGGTGAAAACAGATAGGGGTTGTCTGGCCTTTGCGCCTGAGACCGAGCCGTTGGCTCGTGCTAAAGCGGTTGATTTTTTTGGTTCGCTTCGAGAATTCTGGTTCTGAGGAGATTGTAAATGATGCTGATGCGTGTGTTCGATTTCTTCGATCGGTAAGGTCGAGCCCGTCGAATAGTCTCCTTCCTGTTTCCGCGTCCTTTCGATCTGACCTCCATCGTAATCCTATTCTACTGCAAGTGCACAATTAAGTGATTGTAGTATATAGGGTATCGAATCCACAGAGACTCTGGTCTCGATATAATAAGAACGTAGAGATTAATACTAAGAAGAAAGCAGATGTGAAGTGAATTAAAAGCAAGGCAAGAAAATAAATCAGTAGCAAGATTGGTTGTGAAAGCAGTTAACTAAAAGCGCTAAGTCTAGGGAATTCTCAGGAAATCAGACAAGCAGACAAGTTAATCAGTCATGATCTAATTAAACACAGTTCTAGAACTCAAATCACGGAATTAGAATTAACCAAATCTCTTTGCAAGAATTCTCTAAGTCTAAGTGCAGTAATCCAAATCTCTTTGCAATTACTAACAGATTAAACCAACATTAATTTCAAGTTCGATATGTTCACAATTAAACTAAGCCAAATCTCTTTGCGAATAATTTAATTGCTCAATCTAAATAGTTCAGATTCTAAACCACACTCTCGTGTCGTATTTAGCAACCTAAGATCTAGATTCTAATTGATCAGGTTAGAACTAGCATTAAACACAATTTAGATCGAAGAACATTCTAATCATGTGAATCCTTACCTGAATTAAACAAGTCTAGCAAGTCATGAAATCCTTTATGAGAAACCCTAAACCTAACTATGAATCTACTCAGACATGATTAATGAAACAGAAATCATAGAAATAATAGATTGCATATAAGAAATTAAATAGATAAAGGGGTTCGAAATCTTCTCCAAAATAGATTAAGTACAGGATTAGATCAGCCCCAAAAGCTCTAAAAATTTCTTAGCTCTAAGTATGAAAGCCTATCTAAAATAAACACAAAAATCCTAAATATATAGGCATAATCTCGGCTGGGGCTTCTTGGTAAATACTGGAAACTTCTGGGCCAAAGTGCAAAGTCTTGATAACTTCATTAAACCGCCGCGTTCGGCCCATCTCGCTAGTGTGTCGATCGACACCAAAGGTGTGTCGGTCGATGCATGATCATCAAATCGGATAGTGAGTTTAAACTCTCGGCCAAAACACTCCAAAAGTCCCAAAATGCTCCAATATCTCCAATTCCGCTCCAAACCTGATTAAACCTGTAAAAGACTCTAAAAGAACACAAGAGACAATAAAAAAAAAACTATATCATGGCATAAAACCGGTAAAAACCATGATATATCAACTCCCCCACACTTAGCCTTTGCTTGCCCTCAAGCAAAACAGAGAACTAGAATGTAGTGAAGAGGTTTGAAAACTCTTCAGAAACTCTTTTCATCCTAGAAGCAGCAACACTCAGATTCCCCTTAGTAAACCACATGAAAGAATCAACCTGCAGACATCAAGACCAACATATACTTCCCCCACACTTAGCAACTGTCCTAAGTAAACTCCACAATCACATTCAAGCATTCAAATTCTCCCTACTGGCTTCTGCAAGTATTTAAGTGCAGTCTCACCTAAGGAGTATCGATCAAAGGCACATGGACTCTTACCTTATCAGCTCTAGACCACCATACTATATTTCTCTAGTCCCTTTCTTCTCTTTTCCCTTCCTTAGCATTATGATTTTTCCCCATTGGGTATCATTTTATTTTTTTTATCAGTGCTCTTTCCGTTAAGGGGTGTACTTTGGACACATTCCATGGATGCACAGGATATGAGAGTTTTAGCTACCATTCCCATGACCACTTCGGAGTTACTAACTCATCCTCAGTTTATTATCTTTTTTTAATTTTATGGAAGAGGAGAAGGGGACTAAATAGGACAGGTTTATAGGCTGTGTCAGAACTAACAAGGGAATCCGACACAAAGTATACCAAGCCCTTAGGTGAGAAATCTAAGTCAGTATTAATGGTGAAGTCAGTAAAAGGATCCTCTGATACCTGAAGTGATGTGGGTGTCCTCAGTAGGTTGATCCATGTCTGGGTTTTCTAATAGTCAGAGATAATCTGCAGCTTCATCCCAATGGTTACTTAAGTTCCTGCAAGTGCTGCTAATCTTCTCAAAAAATCATTGTTTCTTACTTAAACAAATTTTGACTCAATAAAACAAATTTTTGAAAATTTTAACTGACTCTAAGAAAACAAAAGAAAGAAGTTAGTAGAACCTCCCCCACACTTAAGACACACTGTCCCCAGTAGTGTCAAGCGAAGGATTAGCAAAAAGAAAATAAAAATTTGTTTAAGGAATGGTTAAGTTCTGTCGGGTTTTACCTCTGTCGCTCAGGCATCGATCGTTGCACTAGGTGCATCGACCGTTGCTAGGCGATTTTTCGTGTATGATCGATCGTTGCTCAGGACCGCAACGATCGCTGCAGTGCGATTTCGATCGGGTTGTGACGATCGACACAATAGTGTGTCGATCGACGCACTGCATTTCGTCCGAGACCTGCAAACAAAAGCTCACCAAAACCAGAAACAAAACGTAAAATCCTACAAAACTCTAAAACTAAAATGCAAAAACGAAAACAGTGGGTTGCCTCCCACTCAGCGCTTGTTTAACGTCATTAGCTTGACCGGACGAACAAGATCTTTCAGGCGCCACAAGATCTTGACAGAGACTTTTTCTGTCTCTGTTCAAGTCTCCTTATCCAAGGTGGCGAGTAGGCCGTTGCAGAATGCTCATGTCCAAGAAAAGAAGGAGTAAAATGTGCTCCAGGATCTAGAATCACGGTATCATCCGGCTGCTCATCATCTGCATCCACAATGGTGAAGGTCTCCCATCTATCAGTGGCTTGCTCAGATTGTCCATCTCAAAATGCAGCGGCTCATCTCCCAGATGGAGGTCTATCAGACTGTGTCTAACATCTATCACTGCCCCCGCTGTAGCCAAGAATGGTCTTCCAAGTAGCAACGCTTCATCCGGATCACAGTCATATTTCAGCACTAGGAAGTCTGTTGGAACCAAATAGTTTCCAACTCTCACCGGGACGTCGTCAAGGAGTCCTTCCGGAACTCGTATAGACTGATAAGCTAGGACAAGAGAGGTCCTAGTAGGAGTAAAATCCAGCATACCCAGCTTCTCTGCCACAGAATATGGCATAAGACTTCCAGCAGCTCCCAGATCACAAAGAGAGCGCCTAAAACTATCCTCAAAGATAGAACAACTTAGCACAAAAATCCCAGGATCAGGCAGCTTCTTTGGAACCTTGGTTAACAGCACATCACTTATCTGTTGAGGGACTATAATCACCCAATCTTTCAGCTCTTCATCCAAAGGCAACATCTTGTTCAAATACCTCTGCACACATGGGGTATAAGGTGGATCATCAGATGATGGAATTTCTTCCAACTCTTCACCAATCTCCTCTAGCTTCTTAAGCTCTTCAATCTCCTACTTAATCACTTCAGATGCTGATGGATATTGTCTAATTAATTGTCCATAAATCTCCTCCTGAGTAATCTCAGACACTCCAGGGAACAAGCGATCAAGCTTCAAATCTGCATCAACACTGTCAACATCCGGAGAGTCTGTCTGTTCACGACCTGCATCGATCGACACTAGGGGTGTGTCGATCGATGCAACACTGTTTTCACAGTTTCCACCCGAGAGATTTTCTCCAAAATCCGAAAATTCAACCTCTTCCACTAACTCAGCTGTTCTTAGCTCAAATCCTTCACCTAGGTGAGATCCATCATCAATGTACACAGAACAGGCCTTAATATGGGTGTCCGCTACTCCTTTTCCTTTCATAGCACTAGAAATCTGATTCACCTGAGTATCCAACTGCTTCATATGAGTGTTCAGAGACTCAACCTTTCCATTGAGATCCTCATAGACATCATCTAGCTTCTTATTGCAGTCCGCAGAAATCTTGGTCTGATTCTCCAGCAGCTGTTCCATCATTGTCTCCATCTTACTCTCATGAGCAGTGGCTGCAGGAGGAGTCTGATAAGATGAAGATCCATATGTTCTTTGAGTACCTTGTCCAAAAGGCTTTCTGAAAACCACTTGTCTGTCCAAAAGAGTTCTGATTGCCTGTGAAGGCACTCTTCTGTCCTCCATTGAAGAATCTGTTTCCCTGCTGATTACCAAATCTGTTACCTTAGAAACCAGATCCTCCAATGTAATTCACATCTTCTTCCTGAGTGTCCTCCTCAGTCTGAATTACCTCTACATCTTGTGCAACGTGGACAGCCTTCTTACCAGCTAGGAGATTGCAAATTGTGTCCAGCTTAGATCTAAATTCATCTATCTCTGAATTCTCTACACTTCCACCAGATTTCTTCCTCCTATCATCCATAGTCTTGCAACTGTTGCTGCTCACTAGGTTCTCAATCAACTGCTTAGCTTGTGCAGGAGTTCTGGTGTTGAAGTTTACATTCCTGGAGTTATCCAGCGCAGACTGATATGGCAGATCTATGCCTCTGAAGAAAATACCTAGCAATGTGACCGCAGTGAATCCATGGTGTGGGCAGTCACGCTGGTACTTCCTAAATCTCATCCAAGCAGTCTTACGTGGCTCAGTAGGACCTTGGGTAAATGTCAGAATGTCCTGTCTGGACTGATCGGAACGCGCATCATCATAGAAGTGACGCAGAAACTCACTCTTCAGGGCTGCCCAAGTAGTATACTGACCAGGTGCCAGTTGCTTCAGCCATGCAGCAGCGTCTCCATCGAGACTGTATGGAAAGAGCTTAATGAACAGATAATCCTGGCAGACTCCATCATACTTCATGCCATTGATCAGGTCCTCAAATGTATCAATGTGATCCATAGGCTGCTCCGTAGGATGACCATGGAAGGCATTTTGTCTCATCGGTGAGTAGTAGATGGTCTTGATCTCAAAATTATCCCTCTCAAAACCAGGAAGTACTAGAGCTGACCGGTTTGCATGAAACTCATCCGGTCTGTTGTAGTCAGCTAAAGTCCTCTCATGGACAACCAACTGTCTACCTTGGTTCTGTCCTTGCACCTGCGGCTGTGGTTGTGGTTCAGGTTCCTCAACCTCAGGGATCACACGTCCCTTAGCATCAATCCTCTGCCCAGCAGCATTGTAAGGATTGTTTTGTTGATCCCTCAGGGTACCTTGAGCATCAGGCATAATGATTAGCTTCTGTACCACCATCCTTGCTCTTCTTTCTCTTATGTTAGTTCTCTCTAGACGTCCAAGTTCTTCAAGTCCGAGATTAACTAAGTTCAGGTTCTGATTACTTCGAGTTTCACGTGTCTGCATAAACTGTCTGTAATCGTCAAGCAACGATCGATGCTAGCAGTGCAACGATCGATTCAATCTCAGACTCTAAGAGTCCCCGGCAACGACGCCAAAAACTTGATAGGTTCTAAGTTTTAATCCTATTCTACTGCAAGTGCACAGTTAAGTGATTGTAGTATATAGGGTATCGAATCCACAGAGACTCTGGTCTCGATATAATAAGAACGTAGAGATTAATACTAAGAAGAAAGCAGATGTGAAGTGAATTAAAAGCAAGGCAAGAAAATAAATCAGTAGCAAGATTGGTTGTGAAAGCAGTTAACTAAAAGTGCTAACTCTAGGGAATTCTCAGGAAATCAGACAAGCAGACAAGTTAATCAGTCAGGATCTAATTAAACACAGTTCTAGAACTCAAATATCGGAATTAGAATTAACCAAATCTCTTTGCGAGAATTCTCTAAGTCTAAGTGCAGTAATCCAAATCTCTTTGCAATTACTAACAGATTAAACCAACATTAATTTCAAGTTCGATATGTTCACAATTAAACTAAGCCAAATCTCTTTGCGAATAATTTAATTGCTCAACCTAAATAGTTCAGATTCTAAACCACACTCTCGTGTCGTATTTAGCAACCTAAGATCTATATTCTAATTGATCAGGTTAGAACTAGCATTAAACACAATTTAGATCGAAGAACATTCTAATCAGGTGAATCCTTAACTGAATTAAACAAGTCTAGCAAGTCATGAAATCCTTTATGAGAAACCCTAAACCTAACTATGAATCTACTCAGACATGATTAATGAAACAGAAATCATAGAAATAATAGATTGCATATAAGAAATTAAATAGATAAAGGGGTTCAAAATCTTATCCAAAATAGATGAAGTACATGATTAGATCAGCCCCAAAAGCTATAAAAATCTCTTAGCTCTAAGTATGAAAGCCTATCTAAAATAAACACCAAAATCCTAAATATATAGGCATAATCTCGGTTGGGGCTTCTTGGTAAATACTGGAAACTTCTGGTCCAAAGTGCAAAGTCTTGATAACTTCATTAAACCGCCGTGTTCGGCCCATCTCGCTAGTGTGTCGATCGACACCAAAGGTGTGTCGATCGATGCATGATCATCAAATCGGACAGTGAGTTTAAACTCTCGGCCAAAACACTCCAAAAGTCCCAAAATGCTCCAATATCTCCAATTCCGCTCCAAACCTGATTAAACCTGTAAAAGACTCTAAAAAAACACAAGAGACAATAAAAACACAACTATATCATGGCATAAAACCGGTAAAAACTATGATATATCAACTCCCCCACACTTAGCCTTTGCTTGCCCTCAAGCAAAACAGAGAACTAGAATATAGTGAAGAGGTTTGAAAACTCTTTAGAAACTCTTTTCATCCTAGAAGCAGCAACACTCAGATTCCCCTTAGTAAACCACATGAAAGAATCAACCTGCAGACATCAAGACCAACATATACTTCCCCCACACTTAGCAACTGTCCTAAGTAAACTCCACAATCACATTCAAGCATTCAAATTCTCCCTACTGACTTCTGCAAGTATTTAAGTGCGGTCTCACCTAAGGAGTATCGATCAAAGGCACATGGACTCTTACCTTATCAGCTCTAGACCACCATACTATCTTTCTCTAGTCCCTTTCTTCTCTTTTCCCTTCCTTAGCATTATGATTTTTCCCCATTGGGTATCATTTTATTTTTTTTATCAGTGCTCTTCCCGTTAAGGGGTGTACTTTGGACACATTCCATGGATGCACAGGATATGAGAGTTTTAGCTACCACTCCCATGACCACTTCGGAGTTACTAACTCATCCTCAGTTTATTATCTTTTTTTATTTTATGGAAGGGGAGAAGGGGACTAAATATGACATGTTTATAGGCTGTGTCAGAACTAACAAGGGAATCCGACACAAAGTATACCAAGCCCTTAGGTGAGAAATCTAAGTCAGTATTAATGGTGAAGTTAGTAAAAGGATCCTCTGATACCTGAAGTGATGTGGGTGTCCTCAGTAGGTTGATCCATGTCTGGGTTTTCTAATAGTCAGAGATAATCTGCAGCTTCATCCCAATGGTTACTTAAGTTCCTGCAAGTGCTGCTAATCTTCTCAAAAAATCATTGTTTCTTACTTAAACAAATTTTGACTCAATAAAACAAATTTTTGAAAATTTTAACTGACTCTAAGAAAACAAAAGAAAGAAGTTAGTAGAACCTCCCCCACACTTAAGACACACTGTCCCCAGTAGTGTCAAGCGAAGGATTGGCAAAAAGAAAATAAAAATTTGGTTAAGGAATGGTTAAGTTCTGTCGGGTTTTACCTCTGTCGCTCAGGCATCGATCGTTGCACTAGGTGCATCGACCGTTGCTAGGCGATTTTTCGTGTATGATTGATCGTTGCTCAGGACCGCAATGATCGCTGCAGTGCGATTTCGATCGGGTTGTGACGATCGACACAATAGTGTGTCGATCGACGCACTGCGTTTCGTCCGAGACCTGCAAACAAAAACTCACCAAAACCAGAAACAAAACGTAAAATCCTACAAAAACTCTAAAACTAAAATGCAAAAACGAAAACAGTGGGTTGCCTCCCACGCAGCGCTTGTTTAACGTCATTAGCTTTACCGGACGAACAAGATCTTTCAGGCGCCACGAGATCTTGACAGAGACTTTTTCTGTTTCTGTTCAAGTCTCCTTATCCAAGGTGGCGAGTAGGCCGTTGCAGAATGCTCATGTCCAAGAAAAGAAGAAGTAAAATGTGCTCCAGGATCTAGAATCACGGTATCATCCGGCTGCTCATCATCTGCATCTATAATGGTGAAGGTCTGCCCATCTATCAGTGGCTTGCGCAGCTTGTCCATCTCAAAATGCAGCGGCTCATCTCCCAGATGGAGGTCTATCAGACTGTGTCTAACATCTATCACTGCCCCCGCTGTAGCCAAGAATGGTCTTCCAAGTAGCAACGCTTCATCCGGATCACAGTCATATTTCAGCACTAGGAAGTCTCTTGGAACCAAATCGTTTCCAACTCTCACCGGGACGTCGTCAAGGAGTCCTTCCATAACTCGTATAGACTGATCAGCTAGGACAAGAGAGGTCCTAGTAGGAGTAAAATCCAGCATACCCAGCTTCTCTGCCACAGAATATGGCATAAGACTTCCAGCAGAGCGCCTAAAACTATCCTCAAAGATAGAACAACTTAGCACAAAAATCCCAGGATCAGGCAGCTTCTTTGGAACCTTGGTTAACAGCACATCACTTATCTGTTGAGGGACTATAATCACCCAATCTTTCAGCTCTTCATGCAAAGGCAACATCTTGTTCAAATACCTCTGCACACATGGGTGATAAGGTGGATCATCAGATGATGAAATTTCTTCCAACTCTTCACCAATCTCCTCTAGCTTCTTAAGCTCTTCAATCTCCTGCTTAATCACTTCAGATGCTGAGGGATATTGTCTAATTAATTGTCCATAAATCTCCTCCTGAGTAATCTCAGACACTCCAGGGAACAAGCGATCAAGCTCCAAATCAGCATCAACACTGTCAACATCCGGCGAGTCTGTCTGTTCACGACCTGCATCGATCGACACTAGGGGTGTGTCGATCGATGCAACACTGTTTTCACAGTTTCCACCCGAGAGATTTTCTCCAAAATCCGAAAATTCAACCTCTTCCACTAACTCAGCTGTTCTTAGCACAAATACTTCACCTAGGTGAGATCCATCATCAATGTACACAGACCAGGCCTTAATATGGGTGTCTGCTACTCCTTTTTCTTTCATAGCACTAGAAATCTGATTCACCTGAGTATCCAACTGCTTCATATGAGTGTTCAGAGACTCAACCTTTCCATTGAGATCCTCATAGACAGCATCTAGCTTCTTATTGCAGTCCGCAGAAATCTTGGTCTGATTCTCCAGCAGCTGTTCCATCATTGTCTCCATCTTACTCTCATGAGCAGTGGCTGCAGGAGGAGTCTGATCTGATGAAGATCCATAGGTTCTCTGAGTACCTTGTCCAAAAGGCTTTCTGAAAACCACTTGTCTGTCCAAAAGAGTTTTGATTGCCTGTGAAGGCACTCTTCTGTCCTCCATTGAAGAATCTGTTTCCCTGCTGATTACCAAATCTGTTACCTTGGAAACCAGATCCTCCAATGTAATTCACATCTTCTTCCTGAGTGTCCTCCTCAGTCTGAATTACCTCTACATCTTGTGCAAAGTGGACAGCCTTCTTACCAGCTAGGAGATTGCAAATTGTGTCCAGCTTAGATCTAAATTCATCCCTCTCTGAATTCTCTACACTTCCACCAGATTTCTTCCTCCTATAATCCATAGTCTTGCAACTGTTGCTGCTCACTAGGTTCTCAATAAACTGCTTAGCTTGTGCAGGAGTTCTGGTGTTGAAGTTTACATTACTGGAGTTATCCAGCGCAGACTGATATGGCAGATCTATGCCTCTGAAGAAAATACCTAGCAATGTGACCGCAGTGAATCCATGGTGTGGGCAGTCACGCTGGTACTTCCTAAATCTCATCCAAGCAGTCTTAAGTGGCTCAGTAAGACCTTGGGTAAATGTCAGAATGTCCTGTCTGGACTGATCGGAACGCGCATCATCATAGAAGTGACGCAGAAACTCACTCTTCAGGGCTGCCCAAGTAGTATACTGACCAGGTGCCAGTTGCTTCAGCCATGCATCAACGTCTCCAGCGAGATTGTATGGAAAGAGCTTAAGGAACAGATAATCCTGGCAGACTCCATCATACTTCATGCCATTGATTAGGTCCTCAAATGTATCAATGTGATCCATATGCTGCTCCGTAGGATGACCATGGAAGGCATTTTGTCTCATCAGCGAGTAGTAGATGGTCTTTATCTCAAAATCATCCCTATCAAAACCAGGAAGTACTACCGGTTTGCATGAAACTCATCCGGTCTGTTGTAGTCAGCTAAAGTCCTCTCATGGACAACCAACTGTCTACCTTGGTTCTGTCCTTGCACCTGCGGCTGTGGTTGTGGTTTAGGTTCCTCAACCTCGGGGATCACACATCCCTCAGCATCAATCCTCTGCCCAGCAGCATTGTAAGGATTGTTTTGTTGATCCCTCAGGGTACCTTGAGCATCAGGCATAATGATTAGCTTCTGTACCACCATCCTTGCTCTTCTTTCTCTTCTGTTAGTTCTCTCTAGACGTCCAAGTTCTTCAAGTTCGAGATTAACTAAGTTCAGGTTCTGATTACTTCGAGTTTCACGTGTCTGCATAAACTGTCTGTAATCGTCAAGCAACGATCGATGCTAGCAGTGCAACGATCGATTCAATATCAGAATCGCCTAGTGACGATCGACACAAAGGTGCAACGATCGACGCAAAGCGAAATCGGTACATGCGACAGAGAGAAAACAAAGAGAAATCAGTAACTTAAAATAAAAACAAAATAAAACGAAACAAAAAAAAAATAAAAATCCTAGTAAAAACCCTAAGTTCGATCCTATCGAAGACTCTAAGAGTCCCCGGCAACGGCGCCAAAAACGTTTTAATCCTATTCTACTGCAAGTGCACAGTTAAGTGATTGTAGTATATAGGGTATCAAATCCACAGAGACTCTGGTCTCGATAGAATAAGAACGTAGAGATTAATACTAAGAAGAAAGCAGATGTGAAGTGAATTAAAAGCAAGGCAAGAAAATAAATCAGTAGCAAGATTGGTTGTGAAAGCAGTTAACTAAAAGCGCTAAGTCTAGGGAATTCTCAGGAAATCAGACAAGCAGACAAGTTAATCAGTCAGGATCTAATTAAACACAGTTCTAGAACTCAAATCACGGAATTAGAATTAACCAAATCTCTTTGCGAGAATTCTCTAAGTCTAAGTGCAGTAATCCAAATCTCTTTGCAATTACTAACAGATTAAACCAGCATTAATTTCAAGTTCGATATGTTCACAATTAAACTAAGCCAAATCTCTTTGCGAATAATTTAATTGCTCAACCTAAATAGTTCAGATTCTAAACCACACTCTCGTGTCGTATTTAGCAACCTAAGATCTAGATTCTAATTGATCAGGTAAGAACTAGCATTAAACACAATTTAGATCGAAGAACATTCTAATCATGTGAATCCTTAACTGAATTAAACAAGTCTAGCAAGTCATGAAATCCTTTATGAGAAACCCTAAACCTAACTATGAATCTACTCAGACATGATTAATGAAACAGATATCATAGAAATAATAGATTGCATATAAGAAATTAAATAGATAAAGGGGTTCGAAATCTTCTCCAAAATAGATGAAGTACAGGATTAGATCAGCCCCAAAAGCTCTAAAAATCTCTTAGCTCTAAGTATGAAAGCCTATCTAAAATAAACACCAAAATCCTAAATATATAGGCATAATCTCGGCTGGAGCTTCTTGGTAAATACTGGAAACTTCTGAGCCAAAGTGCAAAGTCTTGATAACTTCATTAAACCGCCGCGTTCGGCCCATCTCGCTAGTGTGTCGATCGACACCAAAGGTGTGTCGATCGATGCATGATCATCAAATCGGACAGTGAGTTTAAACTCTCGGCCAAAACACTCCAAAAGTCCCAAAATGCTCCAATATTTCCAATTCCGCTCCAAACCTGATTAAACTTGTAAAAGACTCTAAAAGAACACAAAAGACACTAAAAACACAACTATATCATGGCATAAAACCGGTAAAAACCATGATATATCACCTTTCTCCCTTTCTTTGTTGTGAGTTTTGGTTTTGGTGTTAGGCTCTTATGGATGAGAATCGTCTGACGGATGCTTATGAGAAAGAGATCAGGGCACTCAGACTTGAGAAAGAAAGGCTTGGGTCAAAGCTGCTTGAGGCGCATGCGAGGGTTTGCGAGCTTGAGGGAGTTAGCGATGTTCTTCATCGTGAGAAGAGGAGGGTTGAGGGTCTCGAGCTGCGGGTTGCTGATTCTTTGCGGGAGAAGGACGTGTTACTTGCTGCCCAAGTTTCCCATCGGCCAGAGTGCGATAAATTGCGTATGTCTTGTACTAGTGAGGTCGCTCGATCAAGGGCCAAGGTTTTTGGTAAAGCGGAGGCTCGTTTGGCGAAAGTTAGGAGGGCCAGGGAGGAAGATGCGCGTTCCCGGGATAAATTTCTAGAGCTGAACCAGGTTATCTCGGTTTTAGCGTCATACCGACTCTTAGCTGATGGTGGTTTGGATGTTCCGGCGTTGAAGATTGAGCGACTGATTGCTGACGAGAAGATTCTTAGGGAGGAGTTTTACTCAATGGACTACACCGAGCTCTCCGAAAGGGACCTTCGTATGACTCGTTTAGGTAGCCGAGATAGCCGAAGAGACATTTTAGCGGGTCGTTTTGTGTGGGATGTGCATGGTTCGAACGAGGGGATAATTACTGTTGCTGATGTTGCGAGGCTTCGTGGTGAAGGGCTTGTTCCTGTGGAGGAGTGTTAGACTTAATTTTGTTTCTTTTTTGTTTTTATATTTGGTCCGTTGTGAACCTGTTTGTACTCCGCTTTTTCTTTTATCAATGAATGCAAACGGTTATGTTCTTTGTTCTTAGTTGTTTTTATGCGTTTGTAGGTGCAGGATTGTTACCGGCTTATCCTGTTAATGGCTTTTAGGGGCGAGTACGTTCTCGGTTTATCCTGTAGCCTATTTTTTTTGGGGGTGCGGGCAACTGCCGGCTTATCTTGTGATAACCTTTAAGTGCAAGTACGTGCTTGGCTTATCCTGTGGTCGTTTCTAGGTGCGGTGCTGTTGCCGGCTTATCCTGTATCTGATTTTTAGGGGCGAATTCGGCTTATCCAGTGCTTGACACGGAGGGGCGAGTATGTGCTCGGCTTATCCTGTGGTCTATTGGAGGTGAGGATCTGATGCCGGCTTATCCTGTGGTTCTTTTTTGAGGGCGAGCTCGGGCTCGGCTTATCCCGTGTATATATATTTTTAGGTGCGAGTACGTGCTCGACTTATCCTGTGGAAGTCTTGTTTGAACAGTATGTGCGAGCGGGTGTTCGTCTTACACGGTTCGTTCAGGTTTGACTTTTTGCGGGTCTGGGCCCAGCTTGGTCCGCGACGCGCGTTGGTCGCTTCTTTTTGCGATGCATTGTCCTCACCGACCGTTTGGCCAGAAAGTCGGTGAGCGTAAAGCAATGCAAGCATTTTTGTAGAGAAAGGTTTAAGATTTTTTTATTGAAGTAGCTGTACCTCTTTAAAAAGGCTGCCTACGTTCCCTCCGAGGAGGGATCAAGCCGATCGTAGTTCGTTTTTACATGGACATATATATAAATATATATATCTGCTTCTCCCTTTTTTTATAATAATAATATCGCTTGAGTGTGTTTGCGTTCCACGATCTGGGTATTGCTTCGCCATGCATGGTGACGAGCTCGTATAATCCTGGTTTCACGACTTTTGAGATGATGTATGGGCCTTCCCAGTTTGCGCCAAGTTTACCTGCTCGATACTCTCTGGTGTTTCCGAACACCTTTCGTAAGACGAGGTCTCCGTCGTTGAAATGTCTTCCTTTAACCTTCTTGTTATAGTAGTGCATGGCTTGCTGCTGGTAGTTTTGGATTCTTAGGAGCGCCTGGTCGCGTTTTTCTTCGGCGTGATCGAGGTGGTCGATGATCATGTGGTTATTGAGATCTTCATGTTCCGGTGCGAGTTTGCGTCTGATTGTAGGTATGCTGGCCTCGCATGGTGCCATCGCTTCCATTCCGTGTGATAATGAGAAAGGGGTTTGACCCGTTACTCGTCGTGGGGTCGTTCTGTGCGACCATAGCACTCTGTCCAGCTCATCGGCCCAGACTCCTTTTTTGATTTCGAGGCATTTTTTGAGCCCGTCGATGATTGTTTTGTTCGTGGCTTCTGCTTGTCCGTTTCCCTGAGTATAGCGAGGTGTTGATTTGCTCGGGCGAATCTTCCATCTTGCGCAGAAGCCCTCAAAGACACTCGATATGAATTGCGATCCATTGTCCGTCACGATCTCGTATGGCAGGCCGTGGCGGCAGATGATATATTTTCATACGAATTTCTGTACGTCGAGGTCTCGTATGCTGGCGTATGATTTGGCCTCTACCCACTTGGTGAAATAGTCCGTCATTATGATGATGAATTTCTTCTGCCTGGAGGCCGGCATGGGACCTAATATATCCATCGCCCATCGCATGAACGGGTAGGGGGCAGCTGAGGTGGTTAAGAGTTCAGCGGGCTGGTGTATATCTAGCTCGTGCCGTTGGCACTTTTCACAACGGGCGACGTATTTTTCGCAGTCCGCTACCATCGTTGGCCAGAAGTGTCCCTGTCTTTTGATTTTTGTTGCGAGCGTCCGTCCGCTGGAATGATTTCGTCCGGCTCCTTTTTGTGTTTCTTCCAATACCCATTTGATTTCTTCTCCACTGATGCAGCTTAGCATGGCCTTTAATGTGCTTACGCAGTATAGTTTTCCATCGTTTATTACGTAGTGAGCGCATCTTGCTTTAAGACGTCGGGCCACCCGCCTATTTTCCGGGGTGGTTCCTTCCAGGATGTAGGCTGTGATCTCGTCCCACTAATTATTTGCTTGTGCAGAGGCTTCCTTTGTGGCGGAACCGTCTGCTTCGTCGGAGTCATCCATCCTATCTTCGGGCTCAGAAATTGCGAACAGGTTCTTGGCTTGGCCTATGCTCGGTTTTTTAATGCACTCGACCGGTATGACCCGTCGTAGGTCGGGGTCTGACGTAGAGGCGAGGGCTGCTAGTGCATCGACTGGGGAGTTATCGCTTCGCGGGATTTTGGTGAGCGAGAAGACGCCAAATTCCCCGGCTAGCTTCTGAACTACTTGTAAGTATGCTCCCATTCGGTCGTTCTTTGCTTCGTACTCGCCGTTGTATTGGCTGGCGACGAGCTGTGAATCGCAAAATGCGTTGATTTGCCTTGCTCCAATTGCCTTTGCCAGCCGCAATCCTGCTATCAGGGCTTCGTATTCCGCTTCGTTGTTGGATGCTGGAAGGCTAGTCGAAACGACTGCTCCAATATTTCTCCGGTTGGAGAGGTCAGAATGATGCCGATTCCTGATCCATTGCGGGAAGATGATCCGTCGACATGAAGGGTCCATTTTTCGATCGCGACTTGACTCCCATCGCGGGTTAACTCTGGTGGCAACTCGTTCAGGAAATCAGCCAGAACTTGTGATTTGGCGCTCGTTCGTGGTTTGTAATCGATATCGTATTCGCTTAGTTCTACTGCCCATTTTGCCATTCTTCCTGATTGATTAGGGCTGTGGAGTATGGTTCGTAGCGGTTGGTTGGTGAGGACGGTCACTGAGTGAGACTGAAAGTATGGCTGGAGTTTCTTTGCCGAGGTAACGATTGCGAGGGAGAGCTTTTCCAGGGTGGAGTATCGGGTTTCGGCGTCGTCGAGGCTTTTGCTGATGTAGAAGATCGGCTTCTGGTCCCCCCCTATCTTCTCTGATTAGGACACCGCTTACTGCATAACTCGACACTGATATGTAAAGGTATAAGGTTTCTCCTTCTTCTGGTTTGGATAAGACGGGAGGTGTGGATAGGTATTTCTTCAATTGCTGAAAGGCGTCTTCGCATCTGTCGTCCCATTCGAACTGCTTGTTTCCTCGGAGGAGTTGGTAGAACGGCAGGCACCTATCAGTTGATTTCGAGATGAATCGGATCCGCGCGGCAATTCGTCTGGTGAGTTTTTGCACCTCGCGCCTGTTTCTTGGTGATGGGAGCTCTGTGAGTGCCGCAATCTTTTGTGGGTTCGCCTCCATCCCTCTTTTGGTGACTATGTATCCAAGGAATTCCCCCGAAGTGACTCCGAATGTGCACTTTGCTGGGTTTAATTTCATCACGTATTTGTTTAGGCTGTCAAAGCAAGTTGTAAGGTGGGCAATATGGTCTTCAGCCGAGGCCGATTTTACCAGCATGTCGTCGATATACACCTCCATTGTTTGTCCGATTTGGTCGGCAAACATTTTGTTGACGAGCCTTTGGTATGTTGCTCCGGCGTTATTTAAGCCGAATGGCATGACCTTGTAGCAGTATGTTCCTCGATCGATGATGAAAGACGTTTTCTCCCGGTCATCAGGATGTATCATTATTTGGTTGTATCCAGCGAAGGCGTCCATGAATGATAAGAGCTCGTTGCCTGCGGTGGCTTCGACGAGTCTGTCGATGTGCGAGAGCGGGAAACTGTCTTTGGGACAGGATTTGTTGAGATCTGTGAAGTCGATGCATACTCGCCACTGTCCATTCTTTTTCTTGACGACCACTGGGTTTGCGAACCAGTCCAGATATTTTACCTCGGTTATCGAGCCTGCTTTTGATAACCTTTGTACCTCTTCGTTTACGGCTTGTGACCGTTACGGTCCCAACTTCCTTCTCTTCTGTTTGACAGGCTTGAACACTGGATAGACACGGAGTTTGTGGCATGTTACAGTGGGATCAATTCCCTTCATGTCGCTGGTCGACCAGGCGAAGGTTGAGGTGTTTCGGCAGAGGAATTCGATGAGCCGGTCCTTCAAGTCTTTCTTAGGTCCGCGCCTATGCCCACACATCGTCCTGGGTCTTTGATATCGATGTTGACTTGCTTGATGATGTCGCAATTTGGTCCTTCCGGGGGTGGTAGTTCTATTTTGGGTCGTCGAGTAGGCAGGCTCGGAACTTTGTGCGTAGTTTGTGTTCGACGAGGAAGCAGGTGCTGGAGACCTCTTGGCTTCCACGGAGTGTAAACGTTCAACTTGGGGTGGAAAATTTGATGCATTGGTAGTAGGTCGACGTTAGTGCTCTCATGGCATGTATCCATGGTGTGCCCAGGATGGCGTTATAGATTGCCGGTCGGTCGACGATCACGAATTTGGTTACTACTGTCATTCGTCCGACGCGAACCGGTAACTTGATGGTTCCAACGGTTGTGGTTGTGCCTCCAGTGAAGTCAAGCAGTGGTCTTTCGGAGCGCTTTATTTCGTATTCGTGCAGCTCCATCCTTTTCAGTATTCCTTCGTATATGAGGTCGACTGTGCTTCCGTGTCGATCAGAACTCTTGTCACTTCGCAGTCGCCGATTTCTACTTCGACGACAAGTGGGTCGTTGTGCGGTTTGTACAACCCTATCTCGTCATCTTTGGTGAATTCTACCCGTCCCTGCTTGTGAGCTCGCTGTTCGTGTTCGGCCTGTGATGCCGGTACGCTTCTACTCTTCATTTGTACTCTTTTATCAATCGCACGGAGTCGTTGCAGGTCCGGAGTCCTCCCATGATCATGTTTCTTGTTAGGGCCCTGCTAGTCACCGTTGTTAGTCTCGGGACTTCGCTTGATGGTGTCGAAGGATAGATCGGGATGGAAGGGTTTGGAGGAAGCGGGCTCGGTATTTGTTCGGGCGATTTTGGATTATCGTTTGTTAGCCAAGATCCTGTCATCTCGGCTCCGTCTTAGATCGTAAAGAAGTTTATCGTCTCCCCACAGACGGCGCCAATTGTTGTTACGGAAATTCGACCTAGTCAATATTACGGGCTACGATCTAAAATATCTGAACTACGATGTGAGATATGAATTATAAGTGAGGTCGAAACTGTTCTTTATTGATCTTAAGGCCGAAGACGAGCTATGACCAGGATGGTACGTGGTGGGAATCCGTCAAATGACGTGCTCCCTAAAGATTGCTTGAGGTCGGAGCTTTATAGAAGTAGCTCGGCACTCTCGCAAGTTAAAATGTCCTCTAAATGAAGAGGGAAGGGTCCTATTTATAGTGCTTGTGCGTTGAATTCTCTTTGGGCCGTTGACTCCTTCGCGGGCTTGTCTTCTTGGGCCAACGTCGAATGTGATTGATTTAGAAAAGATTTCCAATGGACTTTGGATGGGTACTAAACCCATATCCAACAACACATGTTGTTAAAAGTGGTCAAATGATTACTTGCTCTGTTATAATGGAAGGAAGAGAGGATGAATTCTTTATGCTTCAAATGAAACAGAGGAAATAAGAAGTTTATGGGAAGATATAAGAGGTCACCCTGATTCACCTATGTTTAGGAACAAGCCTTGGACTATCATGAGTGATTTCAATGAAATTTTAAAATTAGAAGAACAATCTCACTATGAAACATCTCCAAACCTTAACCAAGGAACACAAGATTTTCAAGAGATTGTGAACTATGCTAACTTGTCAAACATAGGCACGCAAGGACCATGTTTCACTTGGTGTAACAAGTGCGATGAGAGACTGATTTACAAGAAGCTTGATTGATTATTAATAAATGAAGCTTGGCTGCATCAGAATGCATCAAATTACTGCGTTTTGAGCCTGGAGGATGCTTGGATCATCTCGGAATGAGAGTACAAGTTGGTAGAGAGGCAGAAAAGAAGAAACGTCCATTTAAATTTGTTAATGCAGTAGCAAAGATGCCTGAATTTTCTAGTCTGATGCATAATTTTTGGGGAGGTACAGAACAACTCTATCACTCGACGTGTGCACTTTACAGGTTATCAAAGAAGCTGAAAGCTCTAAAGCCACATATCTGAAGCCTAAGTAAGTTGAAACTGGGTGATCTCCACTAGCGCACAGCTGAAGCTTTTTCTGATTTATGTGAGCGTCAGCAGGAAACTCTTGTTAGTCCGTCTTCTATCGCGGTGTAGAAGAAGCCAAAAGCATGAAAGCAAGGGAGTTTGTTGTCAAATCTAGAGGAGGAAGTGTACAGTCAGCGCTCTAAATTACAATGGTTGCACGTTGGGGATCATAACAGTAAATCTTTCTACAATGCTTCAAAAGTGAGAGAAGTGAAAAACACAATAAAGGAAATAAAATGCCTTGATGGATCAATTGCAGTATCTTCAAATGCTATAAAGAGGGAAGCCGAAAGACATTTCAATGAATTTCTCAATAAGATACCTTTATCTTGAGGAAACATCTATACATTTTAAATGATAAGTAATTTTGGGAGAAATCTGACGTTTCAACACGAGAGGGCTCTAGAGGAGGATAAGGTTGACGTGGAATTGTGACATGGCAAGGAAAAAAATAACTTAAAGGCTTTGGAGTTGAAATTATTTACGGGAATGCCATCAGGTCGATTTAAATTCATTTAATTAATTCACTTTCCTAAAAAAGCACAATATCTTTCATAATATTTTATTAGTTCGAATTTGAAAAAATATTCTTTGGCATATACCAATCTTTCGAAAAAAGTTTTTTTTTAATTATATATAAGGTGAGCTTTGTGGCCTCGAAACATAATCATTTGAATCTTCCATTTTTACAAGAAGTTTTCTCTCTGATTTTTTTTCAGGCAATGGTAGTATTCTTCCGGATCATTAAAAGTTTAATCAAATAATTCAGAATCATTCCTATTACTTCTTATTTTTTAGATGTGTTTATGGTTTTTAGTTTTTCATTTTGTTTTATTCATTTTCTCATGAAAGAAGAAGCTCTATTATCTCGAGTTGTGGTAAATTATGTGAGGTGAACTAGCAAACGTTGTGACTGATTAAAACTGTTTGTGAAGTTATACTCGAGAGTTTGTTGCCAACACGTTCTTAGTTCAACTCACATGTCCCGATTGTCCTAAAGAGCCTATAGTCCGAATGAGTGTTGTCTATTACTATAGACATGGATTTGGTGGTAAACGATCGATTTGGTAAATACTCTTTCGAGTACCATATAAGGTTTAGTCCTGATAGTCCGAATAATATTCGATAATAGTTATCTATTGACAAATGTATTAATCCATCAGTCCGATAAAGTCTGATACTCAGAATGAGGTCTTTATTATTATTATCAAGCTCGATTTATAAACGGTGGATTTTTTAAATATTGTCTAGAAGCCCAAAATTTTATAAGTGGACTTTATTGGAAGGTGCATTGATTCATACCGATTTAATGGAAAGGTGCAATGGAAAAGTAATATATTCTAAATAACCTATAAACTCTTCACTCTCTTCTTCTTTCTCCTCGCTTTTATTCTCTGATATTGCAGAGAGAATACACACAAAATGAATCCAATTCGTGATATTGTTTCTCAAAATACACAATTCCATAAAATTTCTGAAATTTGTTATAAGAATATTCGCTGGAATCTTAGAGCGAAGGATTTGAGGGCATAGTGTTTCACTCACTGTGATGCTACCTTTGAATTAATTTTATCTGATGAAGAGGTATTATCCTTCTATTCTATACACATGTATTTCTTTATAGCCTTTCATTTTTTGAATTAAGAACGTATTCAAACCCGAGGGAGTTCTTATTTGGTATTGTTTTGTAACCTTTGGTTATTCAAAACTCATATTGGTGTTATTTGTTATTATCAACAGGGAAGTTGGATTCAAGCCATCTCGTATGGAGACGATGTCCCAAAGTTTATTTTTCTTTTAGAGAAATAAGGTTGTTGGTTTAATTTTTTCTGATTTTAGGCTTTCGTTAGGGCCAAAGTATGAAAGAGTATGCCCAACTTTTAAGGATATTGTTATCAATGCCGAGACAAAAATCACTCAGAATTTTGATCCTCCAACTTTTGATCATCTCTTGAGCATCAAACCAATCCAATGAATTGTTGATGAAACGGTTTCAGATAAATAGTCAATTGGTAAGTGTTGTTTACAGTTTGTTATTATTATAATATTACGAAATAAGAATATCAGATATTGTACAAATTGTGTTTTTTTCTTTTACATTAACTTATATTTAAAGGAAATTTTCCGTATAGATGTTGTTGAGGATATAAAATGGGTTGGAAGACTTGAATGGAAACATGACTCTTCAGAGGAATGTTCGTATTCACGTACGCTTGCTAAAATACAATTCACACTAAGAGATTACAAGTAAGTTATTTACAAGGTTTAAGTTTTATAATTGTATAATCACCTAAATTTTGTAAATAATGTCTTTGGAACTAAAGGAAAAGGGCTATAGAATGCGTTGCAAAAGGTCCAATTGCTGAGGAATTGTCCCGTCGTTTTGAACAAGTACATGACAAGCATTTATTTGTTGTGCTTCGATTTTTCTGGATCGAAAGATGGAATGGTACGTTGACATGCTTTCAATATAATATTATAGCAATGCATTAATATAGAACACAGTAATGAAATTTTTAAAAATTCGAATAGGGAATAAATGGCTTAGAGGTAAAGAAAAGACTTCTTCTATTGACTATAATCATTCAACTATGGATGAGTTGAACAAGTTGATGGAGAGGTATAAATTTCTTAAAATTGTCATATTGAGATTAATCTATACATATAAAAATATTAACAACATCTAACATATTTTGCTTTCTGATTTTGTGTAGTTACCCTCAACGAGCACCAAATTCTCGATCTTTATTAAACTCTACTTACTCCTATTCTACGCTGTTAAGAGCTTACTAAGTTTTAAGCTCAAAATTTCAAAAACCATTGTAATGATTTCTAACCTTTTTGTTTCTATTTTAATGTTATGCAAAGATAATGGTTAACTTCTAATTTAAAATTCGTAGTACAATATTGCAAGTTAAACAACTTTATTATAAGTTCGAGTTTAATCCATAAATAAGTTTGAAATACATGAATTCTTAAGAAGTGAATATATATAAAATCAATAAATTTGAAAAGTTAAAGAATATTTTAACATTTCGAGTAAGTCTATTGTTAACACAATATCATAATTCAGTTTAACAAAATATATGTTTGTTAGCTTATTAATGAGATAATAAATGTAGTTTACAGATTTAGCAATATATTTATTTGGAAAATCTTAAATATCGGATTATTACCATAGATTTTGTATAACTTTAATATCTTAACAAAAACATCTATAAATATAAATGTACATAATAAAATCTGAACAGTAATTTAGATTTCCATGTTTAAAATATGATTGTTGTTCACAAAGTAAGATAATATTCTACATTCAGAAAATATTTTGGTTGTACATATCCTAACTAAATGTAATGATTATATTTTACACACTTAACCAAGAATATATCCTAAAAATCTAAAATATATGACACTTTCCAAATATTATTTATAACTTTGACCTTAACAAACCAAAACGGTTTATTCGACCCGTGATTCTCTTAAACCTACTTCTAACCTTCTATATATACTGAGAGATTTATTCAGTAGACAAGATTACTACTGAAACATTTTATACGATTTCTAAAGAAAAAATGTCGATTTTCAGCAAAAGAATAACAAAACAGGTTACTATCAAAAAAATTATCCCACTTCATTGGAGAAATACAAGACTAATGTGAAGATATTTTTTTCATGGAGGGTGGTTTTTTCAATGTTTTGAAAGCCATTGAGATGGTTTTATTTGACTTTGAGGTATTGTTCTTAATTAGTAAAAACTGATTCTAAACATCAATAGTTCTTTTTGTAATGATTGAGCATTTTAATGGTAACACATTTATATTCATATGTATGATATACTAACATAAGTTTTTAATACCTTGATAATCAGGGTACAAGAATACATGCAACTCTCGATCATGACATGACAAGGAAATTTGACCAAATGTTGTTTGAAGATGAGGAAATTTGTATTGAAAGATATGGATGTGTCACATATTTAAATGAATATAAGACTAATCCTCTGACTTTTAAAATGACGTTTACAAATCAGACCAGAATCACATTATGTGAGGACTTTCCTGAAGATGTGGAAGAGAAGTATTTTGATGAGATTCTTGCTGAGAATTTTGAGAAAAATGTCTTGATCGGCTTGTTATCTATAACCTTATGATTTAAAATAAACTATTGATACAATATTTTTAACAATTGTTTGCAGATGTGATTGGTCAAATCGTTCATTTGTCATCGCTAGATATTGTCAAGAAACAAAATGGAATGAACACAAAAAATTAAACCTTGAGCTGAGAAACGATTATTAAGTGTACATATGTTTAATATTATTTTTAGTTTAATTTTTATTCATAGACTGTTATTCATTGATTTGCAGAGATTTGCGTTTAAAGTGTAAATTGTGGGGTGAATATGCTCAACAAGTGTTCGATTTTAATGCAAATAATGAAAGATGTGAAATCATCTTTGTCATTAGGTTTGCAAGCTGCAAATCTTATCATGGTTAATTCTTTGTGGTTTAACATTTATATTGTGTGTTTATATTTATTTAATTTAAATCTAAATAATTTGATATACTGATCATATCTTCTTTTAAAACGAAGATGAATGGTCCATATCCAGTGGGTTTAGTTTAACCAAAGTTATGCTAAATCCAAACACTTCTTACAACAACAAGTTTCGTAAGAGGTAAGAGTTATATTTATAAAATATGTTAATATGAATAGATGTTTACATTTCTAACTAAAAATGTTTGATTTTTTTTTATATAGTTAAATCAGATAATCTTATGATTACGATTGGTTAATCCAGTTAACATTCACTTGGATCAAACACGAGCTATATGATGAGTTTTTTTGCCAAAAAGAACAAGAGACTTACAATATCTGAGATTGTAGTTGATTACGAGGTAAGCATACTTTTTCTAAGACTGCTTATTCAAAATTCTGAAACCTTATGATTATTGATTTGTCAATGCGTTCGAATTGATGAAGCATGGAAAATGCATTACATGTGCCACCATTGAGTCAATTAATTTGAGTCAAAGTTGGTACTACCCTTCATGTGTTGTATGATACAAGAATGTGTACGATGGAAGTAATGATGATGATGATGGAAAGCTAGTTGAGTTTGATTGTACAACATGTAAAGAAATTGTTATTACACAACTTCTGCATCTCAATGCAAATGTTGTGGTTAAAGAATTTAATGAGGTATATGTTTACAAAAATTTTTTTGCATCTTTTGCATCGGTTTGGTTTTATATGTATAGATAATCATTTATTTGTTTTAAATGATGATTATAGTCTGAAGATTCATAAACTTTACCATAATGCCTTACCAATTTGATCGGTAAAATGTTTTATTCAAAATTACATTGTTTGAAGAAAATATAAAGAATAAGAACCAACCATGTGATTTTATCTTTCTTAGTTCATGCTTGCGAACTCAACTGACAATTTTGGATCTCATCCGCTTATGCTCACTAGTTCCTCTGAAAGTTCAGAGCCTTCATTTTCTAACTCGATTACCCTAGTGTCTAAGAAAATGGATATTGTAATCAAGAAAGAAGATGACAAGTATTCCAGTTCAAAAAAATTCAAGAGTGATTTTTGACAAGGAGGAGAGTGAATGATTACCTTAAATTTGTGTTTGTATGCAATTCTTCTTTAGAATTTTAATTGTTTTTGTTGTTCTTTTCCCAGAATTTATATGATGATTTGTTGGATTTCTTTAATTTAGTTTTTGTTGAATTTTAAATCTCGACCATATTTTCTTATTGGTATTATTTAAAATCTGAATTTGATTACATGTTTTGTTATATCTCTTACTGAATTCAGATATTTTATTTATTCATTTTGCTTGATTTTTTATTTGTATATCCAATTTATGATTCGATAAAATTATTTTCAAATATATTAATACAGTACGGAATTTAATTGACAAAGAGAAGCGAGACAAGATATGAACTCATTCTTCATGGCTTGGTCACTCAAATCCATTGCCTCGCCCATTGGTCAATATCTCACCGAATCCTTCTGAGTTGACAACAATTGCAACATCTGGAAACCATAAAATATGTGGATTATAATAACATTATAATTTATAATTATTATTATTAACATATATTAAATTATACATATTCATATCATTTGTGTATTCGATTTTCCAAAACCTTAGTACACATTGGACTAGATTTCCACCGAAAATATCCCAGTCACTATAGACGTTTGTTGCAACGTCCCCCAAAACCAAGCATTTTATGATGTCTCCCCTGAAAATTTTCTTATATTAAAAATTTATAAAAACAATAATTAAATATTACGATAAAAATTAAATAGAGGCATATCTTATTTATCATCTGTGAGATCAAATGTGAAATCGGAATGATCGTAGGTAACTCGGGTCGGGTATGGCATGTGAAGATGGCCGATGTTTGATATTGTTTCAAAAAAATCTATATAGAAAAATATGGGGTTAAAAATGAGAACTAATGTAATTTTTAAATAATAAATCTTAAGAAAACTTACCAACATAATATTGATCAGGGGTCTCCCTTTTCAAGATAAGATCGATCTCCGGTTTGTTTAGAATATTCTTAGCTATTGTCCTTTGTTTTATTTATTCTCAAAACTTGATATTACAAGTCGGACTATATAAATATTCTTAGCTATTGTCCTTCGTTTAGAATAATCTTACCTATTACCCTTCATTTTATTTATCCTCAAAAATTGATATTACAAGTCGGACTAATTAAATATTTTAAACATAAAATAATTTCTTGAAACAAGTTCGTCCAAACCGAATCTTGACTTGTGATATCGGTTTCTTTCCGCTAGAAACCGAACCGCTTTCTCGACAGACGATTGGGAAAACATCAATGAGATAGGAACTGTTATGAGATCAAAACCAGAACCAATGTTCTCCTCAAGATTAAGGAACTCAAAGGAATCGATCTCAAACAAGTATCTCGCCGCCGAGTTGCCTTTCTTGAAAGACAATTTCGTCTTTTGTCCTCGCAAGACTCTTCCCTGATAGTCCGTTGCATAGATGGGAACTGTGATGAAATCAGTACCAGTCAGAGAATCCTCATGGGGTAAAAAGAATTCTGAGCCAGCGTGACAACAATTCCAAAACGGCCATCTCGCGACCAACCGCGCTACCCTGAACAACTTTCCTAACAAACAATATGTTCTCCGTCTTCCAGGACGGGTCCACTCTGATTTGCAATTGGTTGCTCTAAATAAAAAAAAAATATAATATCAGGGTTCCTATATTCGAAGATCCAAAGCGAAAATATAAAAGAAGGAAGTAACTTACGCGGAAAGCAACCGATCTTGGAATAGCGGACCACAACATGTCAGTGAAATTAACGACGCATCATATCGATCAAAATGAAGGATATGTAAGTCGGCCTTAAGTTGGGAAAGGCGACAAACGGAGGAACCATCAGAACAAATCTACTCAGCCATGGATTAGCATATCATGACCATAGGCTAATTGCTTGGACTGAATATCTTGAATTAGGTACAAGATTGAAGATTTAGGGTCTTCTCAAACACCCTAAGACTTCTAGGCCCTAAAACTAAAAAACTGAAGACTAAAGAATTGAAAATTTAAATAAAATCTTTTGTTTTTGTTTTAATGGACACTATTAAACTGGGATAGGAAGAACCAGAGGATAGCAATGGTATATATTTTGTTTCCAAGATTGGTAGATGTTGGCATGAAATGTCAAAATGGAGGAAAAATAATCTTTCATACAGTAAGGATAAGATACATGAGCTACAAAAAGCTCTGAAGGAGGTCCAAAATATTATAACAGAACACAAGCGGAGGTGATGAAGATTTCGGCAAAATGAAAAGAGGATTCAGAGATGAAGAACTTTTTTGGCAACATAAGAGCAGAAATATGTGGCACACTTCAGGAGATCGATATACAAAATTCTTCTTTTCCTTGACTAAACAAAGACAGGCAAGGAATCGTATTGTAGGGCTCCACAATTCATCATTAGAATGGGTAACGAATGAACATGAGGTTGAACAAGCAGTAGTTGAATACTTTGAAGATTTATTCACGTCAAATAACTCGGAAATTTTTGAGGAGTTTTTACAGGAGGTTCAGGTATCAATTACAACTCAAATGAATGAGAAACTTATGGTGACAGCTACTGAGGAGGAAATTAGGAGAGCACTATTCATGATGGATCTACAGAAGGCTCCGGGACCAGATGGTATTACAACATTATTTTTTCAATAATCATGGCCAATTGTAAAGAATGATGTTACTCGGTTGGTTAACAATTTTCTTCAACATGGGGAATTAGATCCAAGAATTAATACGACGAATATTTGTCTTATTCCAAAAATGGAAAAACCGAATCGGATGACGGAATTATGACGTATCATTCTATGTAATGTAGGTTATAAGATCATCTCTAAGGTATTGTGTCCACGATTAAAGGGGCTCCTACAAAACTGGCCTCTAATAATATCCTTATAGCTCAGGAGATGCTTCATGGTTTGAGGACAAATCCATATTGTATTGGTAAATTCATGGCAATTAAAAAAAATATGAGTAAGGCTTATGACAGGGTGGAATGAGCCTTCATTGAGAACCTTCTGGGTGAGATGGGCATTGCGGAGAAATGGGTTTATCGAATAATGCGGTGCATAACCACAATTCAATATAAAATTCTCATAAATGGTCGCAAATATAAAGAAAGCAGAGCGACAGAAACAATTAACATGACTAAAAGTTGCAAGAGCATGTCCTTCAATATCACACTTGCAGTTTGATGAGGGCAACTTATTCTTTTGCAAAGCTAAGAAGGAGGAATGTCAGATAATCTTACAGATTCTCAAAGATTTTGAGGGAGTATCAGGTCAATAAATAAAAATTTTGAAATCATCACTCCAATTTGGGCATAAGGATGAGACTGGAGTTTGTGATGACATGAAAGCGATTTTAGGGATCACAATAGTGGGAGGAATGAGATCACATTTGGCCATACCGGAAAGTCTCAGCGGTTCAAAGATACAAGTTTTTAGTTTTTTACAAGATAGACTTCATGGGAGGGTTAATGGATGGACAACAAAGCTTCTCTCACAAGGAGGTAAAGAGGTTTTGATGAAGGTGGTGGCTACAGACTTGCCTAACCATGTAATGTCATGTTATCGATTACCAAAAACAATCACTACAATATTGACGAGCGTAGTTTCTAACTTTTGGTGGAGTTCATGGGGAACAAGTGCATGTGTGCACTGGATGTCTTCGGATAAACTATGAAAAGATAAAGGAAATGTTGGGATTGGATTTCGGGCCTTTTGAGATGTTAATACGGCTTTTTAGCAAAAACTTGTGGAGACTAATTGATAAACTGTGTATTCTTTTCTTGAAAGTTTTTAAAGGAAGATGATTTCGGAATACGGATCCACTAGATCCAATAATGTCATAATCATCATTCTGTGGATGGAGGAGTATCACCTCAGCTAGGTCTCTGGTTAAAAAAGGGACTTATCAAAAGGGTGGGAACGAGGGAGTCCATTTACATCTGGAATTACCTGTGGATACCAGCCTATCACCCAAGACCAGCTAAAAAAATGGATACATTCAAAATTTAGTTACGGTTGACCACCTGTTTGATCATCAAAATCAGATTTGCAATAAACAACTGATTGATATAATCATGTAACATGAGGATATGGCTCGGTCTTAAGTATTTCGTTTAGTCGTCTAAAAAGACCTGATTCATTTGGATGGAATTATACAGTGAAATCAGGGATCATACGGAGAGAGACTTTCCAGATAATGGCGCTACTACTCTTTTCTTGGGACCAAGTATTAAGAGCCTTCAAACTTTCTCGTGGAAGATAAAGTGCCCACCTAAATTAAGGCACTTCATTTGGCAATCACTTTCCCGATGTTTACGGGTAACAAAAAATTTGAAGGGACGAGGGATAAAATGTGATACACGTTGTGTTCGATTAATCATGTTTTATTTGAATGCCCACCTGCGATTCAAACTTGGGAACTATCTCAAATACCAACAAACCCGAACTTTTTCCTTTCGGCATCTATCTATATGAATATGGATTATCTGTTTTAGAGAATACCATCATACAATAATACCAATATTTACCTTTGGTTACTATGGCATATTTTATAAAGTAGGAATGCTACGGTTTATAATCATATTGAAAAGAGCCCTCATGAAACACTACAGATGGCACAAACAGAATTTACGACTTGGGGAGCTGCGCACTTAGTTGAGATAGAAGAACCAATGTCAGGGACGGGGGAAGTGAGAAACAAATAAAATTATTTGGTCATAATAGGTCAATGGTGTTTTGTAGAGGATCATGGAAGGAGGTTGATCAGTTTTCAGAACAAGGAAGGTATAGTTGCTATGAGAGAGGTGCTAATGTTTTGATGGGAGTAATGAATATTAGGACAAGTTTGTCCCCTCTTCATGCGGAATTCATTGCCCTTATATCGACTATGGAGTGTATGAAGGTTCATTAACGTACTCACATTACATTTGCAACAGATTGTTCAGAACTGGTAAAGATAGTTTCGGA
Organism: Orychophragmus violaceus; assembly: GCA_030180135.1. Lineage (NCBI taxonomy): Eukaryota > Viridiplantae > Streptophyta > Magnoliopsida > Brassicales > Brassicaceae > Orychophragmus > Orychophragmus violaceus. The sequence goes on along the minus strand of CM058229.1, from coordinate 44,757,519 downwards.
ACCAGAAGAATGACCAGCCTTCTCTATCCATATAGAGGAGTTCGAACGAAGAAATGAGTACTTTATGACATTCGACTTCATTCACATACCGCATATAAGTAATTTGATAGCAGATAGACTAGCACAAAATGCACGTCTCAGGCCATCATATACAATCCACGTTGGACCGGAGCTACCAAATTGGATTAGAGAATGATATATCTTTTCTTTTATGTAACTTGTTGACAAAAAAAAAAATTTAAACTCATTTTGTTTTAGCTATACTATAAAAACATAATCACAAATATAGAACTAACCTTAGTATAACGTGTTATTTAAAAAATATTTCATTACAAATTAAAATTTCATTAAGAGTAATAATGTACAAGCAATATCTAATTAATATATTCATAATATCTTTCATATTTTTAGTTATTTAGAAATAAATATATATTTTATTTTTATTTTTACCATAGTAGAATCTAAGAAAAAAATTATTATTTGATTTTAATTTTAAATAATTTCGTAATTACTAAAACATTATCGTAAATTAAATTAAACTAAAATTTTAATTATAAAACAAACAATAAATATTTATATACATATATATTATAATAATAAATCGAAATTAATGAGTTAATACACCAATGATATTAATAAATTATAAATTAAAATTAAGAGTTGTATACATTTTTTTGAAAATTAAAAAATTCTAACCCAATAGATTTATCAAGTATACACATAAAATAATACAAAATTATATTTTAAATATTTTATTTTTGAAACGAATACTGTAATAAATATTCAAATTAGTATTATTTCAACCAATAGCAATTCAATAAATTCAATTTTTCGAAGTTTACAATTATCAACATGTATTAATAAAAAACATAAAAACATAAAACATCTATTTTTATGAAAAAAAATATTTCATGTAGAAACGGGGGTGTATATTATAGCAAAGTCTTATAAAATATATTTAATTTTTAGATTTCTTAATAAAATAAGTTTTTAATTCGTATTTATTATTATAGTTTATTGTAAATAGTTTTAATTACATTTTAATTTATTTAATAAATATAGTAACTTCAATATTTAAACTATTAAAAGAAGAGCTAACAAAATAGATTATTCAAATTCAACTAAAAAAATATTAAAAACAATTTTCCTACTCGAAGACAAGTTAAAAATATAGATTAACCAATTTCAATTGATATGTACTTAGTTTGATAAAATAATAAAACTATTCAATATTTATATTATTCGAATATATAATAGGTTAGACTATCAGTGATGTTTTTAAGATCACAGTTTTTGACATGTTATTTTTATTACAATTTTAAATATTTAAACTACTATAATATATGTTAAAAAACTTAATTTGTTTCGATTATAAAATATTTGAAAATATTTTTATTCATCAAAATAGAAGTTAAAAATATAAATTAGCCAAATTTAAGTATAGAAATATTTAAATAAACTTAAACCAAAACAAAAATGTAAAATGAAATATTTTCATGTTTCAACTTTAATAACTCTCTAATTATATTTATAAACATTATAAATTTAATTACTATAAGATTAGAAACATAAATAAATTTCATATTCAGCATATGGTGTTTTGTAGAAATAAATACTTAAAATCAAAACAATACATATTAAAATTACATCACATAACTTTTGTAATAGTTATTTATTAAAAACAAAATATTATAAATTTATTTTTAAATAATTTATTTAATGCATTCCTGCATTGAGCACTGTTTGTGCTTGACTTCACACAGAAAAAGCTGGCCCATAACGAAAAAGGCCCGACCCATAAGTTGAAGATTCTGCCAAAAGTTTCAATGAAGTATCAAAAAAATATGTTCAAACAAATTTAGGTTGATGGGCGTTCAGTTCTCAGATCGAACTGAATGCGAAGAACTAAATGAAGAACTGGTTAAGAGTGCAGCATTCTTGTGTATCTCGGAATCCTGTGACGTAAGCTAAGTGCTTAGTTGATGGAAAGAGAAGCTGAGCAGAAACAGAGAGATCGAAGTATTAAAGAATTAAGCTCATTCAAAGAAGATCATCTAAAATATATCCGAGAATGACACTACCAGAAATACTCGATCTCTTTTGTATACTTTCCACTACAAGAAACCATGCGTTTTGGGACGTCTCTTTTAGTCTCAAAATCGTCGTAAAAGCCCTTTTGGGACGGATTTACGACGAATGACGTTTTGTCGTTAATCGTTCGAAGTAAAAAATATTCGACGTAAAATCGTTGTAAATTACATCGACTGTAGTTTCGTCGTAAATTCGATGTCATATATTTCGTCATAAAATCGATGTAACATTAATCGAATTTACAATGAATAATTTCGTCCATTAGACGTTGTTAATAAGAAGTAAAAATTACATCTATATAACAACTACTGTTTTATTATAAAACGAGTATTTTTGAAAAAAATATTAGTTGTAATATCGATGTATATTATAATGTTGTAAAATCGATGTAAAAATTAACGTTGTAAAATCGACGTTAAAGGATATATGGTTTAGGGTTATAGTGTTTAGGGTATGTGAATTTATGTTATAGGGTTTATGGTTATAGTGTTTAGGGTATATGAGTTTTAGGGTTTTATGGTTTATGGTTTAAAAGGTTTAGGGTATATAGGGTTTAGGGTTTCGTGGTTTGTTAAATCGTCATTAAATTACATTGTATTCACAACGATTCAACGTATTAAGAAAATAAATATGTTTTGTCGTAAAAACGTTGTAAATATACAACAATTTTACATCGAATCGTATAAATCGACGTACAATCGTTGTACATTTACAACGATTTTACGACGAACCGTATAAATCTGTCTTAAAATTAATTTTTTTTTTAAATTACAAAAATCCATTTAAATTAGTTCAATTCAAATTAAACAACATACATCTTTTATTTAGAACATAGATTTAACATGTTTATGATAACAAATACATTTATTCACCTTGGTGATTCCAAACAAAATATACGAGCAAACATTTAGTATTTGGGGTTTAGGGTAAGATATATGGTTTAGGGTAAGATATAGGGTTTAGGGTTATAGTGTTAAGGGTATGTGAATTTATGTTATAGGGTTTATGGTATAGTGTTTAGGGTATGTGGGTTTTAGAGTTTTATGATTTAGGATTTAAAAGGTTTAGGGTATATAGGGTTTATGGTTTCGTGGTTTATTAAATTGTCATTAAATTACATTGTATTCATAACGATTCAACGTATTAAGAAAACAAATATGTTTCGTCGTAAAAACATTGTAAATATACAACGATTTTACGTCGAATCGTATAAATCGACGTATAATCGTTGTACATTTACAACGATTTTACGACAAACCATATAAATCTATCTTAAAATTAATTTTAAAAAAATTACAAAAATACTTTTAAATTAGTTCAATACTTCAAATCAAACAACATACAGATTTTATTTAGAACAAAGATTCAACATGTTTATGATAAAAAATACATTTATTCACCGTGGTGATTCCAAACAAAATATACGAGCAAACATTTAATATTTGGGGTTTAGGGTAAGATATAGGGTTTAGGGTAAGGTATAAGGTTTAGGGTTATAGTGTTTAGGGTATGTGAATTTATGTTATAGGGTTTATGGTTATAATGTTTAGGGTATGTGGGTTTTAGGGTTTAGGGTTTATAAGATTTAGGGTAGATAGGGTTTAGGGTTTCGTGGGTTATTAAATCGTCGTTAAATTTCATTGTATTTACAACGATTCAACGTATTAGGAAAATAAATATGTTTCGTCGTAAAAGTGTTGTAAATGTACAACGATTTCACGTCGAATTGTATAAATCGACCTATAATTTTTTTACATTTACAACAATTTACGACGAATCGTATAAACTGTCTTAAAATTAATTTTAAAAAATTACAGAAATACTTTTAAATTAGTTCACTACTTCAAATTAAACAACATACATATTTTATTTAAAACATAGATTCAACATGTTTATGATAACAATTACATTTATTCACCATGGTGAATCGAATTTCTTTTTTTTTTTTACCGTGAATCCTTTACTCATTAAATAACGCCAAATCTTATCGCTTTTGATTAGTTTTGTATTCATGAAAGCCCGGCAAGGACACAACATTTTCCCGTTGGTTTGATTTGCTTGATCCATGAAAATTTCCACTCCGGTGCGAAACTCTTTGGTCACCAATCCTTTCGCATCTTTATGCTGATACATCCAACGGCATTCCTCGTTTATCTCCATTTTTTCATAGAAATTTTCTTTGGGTGAGGTGGGGTATATATAGGGATGAGGAGAGAATGAAAACAATATGCCATTGAGTTTGCATATTTTGTTTATTTTTTTTTTAAAAATAGTAACGATTTACGTTGTCATTATGATCCGAGTCATTCTGATCAGACTCAACATCATCATCATCATCGCTAGATTCCATTTCTTCTGATTGGACTTCTTCTTCGGTATCATCCAGTAGATGATCAAATTTCCAATTGCGAGAATCGATAAGTAAAATGTGTATATCTACCAAATTAGGACATTGATTCGATGTTAATTCGAAGTTTATTGAAACGTATATATTGGATTTTAATTCGATGTAAATTAACATCGATTTTACGACGAATGCTATCATTTCCCTAATTCGTCGTAAAATCGATGTTAATGTATGACTAATTTACGAAAAATTTATTTCGTCGTAATTTTACGACGATTTTACAACGAAATGTTGTTCGTTGTAAATTCGTTGTAAAATGGATGTAAATTTACACCGAATATATTTCGTTGTAAAATTTTGTCCCAATGAAACTGTTTTTTTGTAGTGTTCGATCGTTGTATAAATCCAGTTCGATATTTATTCTTACATAAATCCTTGATTCATAGAAAAAATATTTATAATACATCCTAAGTCTAAATCCACGATCCACAGAAATTGCGGGGTGAATACTTAAAATCACTTATTTTTTAGGAAAAATAAATCCACACTTCTTTATCGCGAATAAAAATCTAGTAAAATATGTTAAATAAAATTATTTTCGACCGAAGATCGATTTACAACATGATGGAGTCAACAACTAAGGCTGCTCATGTACTCATCCTTGGATAACTTTGTAAATTTAGTTATTATGATTTCAATTTTTGAAATATAATCTCAAAAAATGTAGATTGTTTAAATTCAACCAGACAAAAAATTTTGAGAAGAGAAACACTAACCTTTAATCCATACTTAATCAGATTTAGTATGCATTCAATACTTCACTTGATCTTCTCTTTCCTTTAGTCCTTTTCGGTTAATAATCTCTTTGATGGATAAAGGATCTAAAACTTTTATTTGACTTTTGTATTTTTCTATATTGTCTTTCTAATTAAGTTTCTAGATGATCATTTTATAGACAATCAACGAATGTGTCCTTAATTATTAATTAACAACCATATTCATATATAGATATAGGGGCAATTCTAAAATTATCCTTGAAATTGATGTAAACCCCGAAAGTACCCTTTCCCTTTTCCTTTCTCTCTTTCGCTAATATATCCCCCTATTAATCTGGATATTCATGGTAATGCCATCGTTAGACTTCATATGAAGTATGATACTTATACCAAAAGACAAAAACACCCAAAAATATTTTGGATATTCATGAAAATGTCATCGCCATGAATGGTCAACAATCACGACAACCACCATCGCCGACGAGTTAATGTGTAATTCAGGTCATTTTTCCACCAATAAAGCTCAAGCATAGAGCTCGGGCATTCTCCTCTCCGTTTTCTCCCTTTTCCCCTCCGATTTTTCAATTCAGAAGTAGCGAAATCGTTTATTAACTCATAAAAACAGAAAAACACGACTCGGATTTCGGGTTTTTGGTGATATTAGACGTTCTGGGAAAACGACGAGGCTAAAAACAAACTAAAAACAGACATTGGTAAGAATTTTTGCTTATCGTCGATTTTTAGATATGAATTGTAATCTCAGACTTCCGTTTAAGTCTATTTTTTTTCATAAACTTCAATATGGTCAACGAGAGGGTAGTTTTGCAATTGACTTTCAATTGACAGACCTCCATTGAAGTCTGAGAAGTTTCTTTGAAAAAAAAAATACCAGACTTCACCAAGAAGTCTAAATAAGAAGAGTCTAGTTTTGCAATTGATTTAAATTTGATTTTTTAGTCTGACAAGAAATTGACCGAATCTTGACTTTTTGTTAGATGGAATCCGATGTCTGAAAATAAAGGGGGGGGGGGGGGTAGAAACTGCAATTGACTCAACTTTTCAGAGGTTGACCACAATAAGGAAAAAAACGCCAGACTTCTAAATCTGTCTGAATACAAGAGAAAAAATATCAGACAACACTAGACGTCTGAAATTCAAATTTTTTGCCAGACAGCTACAGAAATCTGAAAAATCAAATTTTGGTCAACGGTGGATAAACCCCGGAAATGTGAAGTGTTTTATCAGACTTCCCTCGCTGTCTAAAAATCTTGTCAGACATCAATAGAATTCTGTTACAAAAAGTCAATCACAAATTTTCTTGGTCAACCCCAAAAATACCCCCTACTTTTTGTCAGACAGCATAGAAGTCTGAAAATTATCACACTTCTTGGAGAAGTCTCATAAAAAGTCAAATTTAAAAGTCAATTGCAAAATTACCCCTTTTTGTTCTCAGACTTCATAAGCTGTCTTACAAAAATGTCAAAAAATTTCAAAGTAGACTATGTGCGCTGTCTGATGGCTTTCAGACTGCATCTGCTGTCTGACACTTTGATTTCAATTGCAAAAATACCATCTTTTTCAGACTGCCATAGAGGTCTGGTTTTACTACAATCAGACTGCTATAGACGTCTGAAATGCTAAAAACTTTAAAATGCATTTTATTGTATATTTTTGATTAATTTCGTTGATTTTAATATTTATAAATGTGTGTTAATTTTATGTTCCTCCTGCGTGAGTTTTACATTCTTATGTTTGATAATTATTTTAAAATCAATTTTTGAATAATATTGGCAATGTAGCTAATAGCATCAGACTTCATTGTGAAGTCTGGCTTTTCCCCCAAAGATCTCTAATGTGGTTTATACGTGTTTTTTATACAGATAATAGTTCACTTATCTATCAATTTTGGTGAATGGGCTGTGAGAGACCAGATTTGGGATTTTGTGGTTGATAAGCTCACACGAGGGCGGTTATCACTTTGCGCGATGGTTCTAAAAATCAAAAACTTGTTGAGATGGTACGAGATGATTATATGCTGGACAAGAAAACCGATCTGGTGGAGTTATCATATCTATTGCCGGAAGCACTCTTGAAACAAATGGATCCGGATAGCCCTCCATTTTATGTCACAAATTATTGGCAAGTAAGGAGCATGGTCGATTTAGATAATACGCATTTAATCCGTCTTTGTATCTCGAGCCGATCTGCTATGGAAGATGAAGATGCGGTGAGTCATGATGAAAAATATGAAGCTAAAGATGTAGACAAAGATGTCAAAGAAGAAGACTGGAATGAGGATGATGTGGACTCTGTCTCAGATGATTCTGTTTGTGGTGGTGGTGGTGATGATGATGTTGGTAACTTGGATGTGCCTGAGAATGTTCTCTAGAAACACGATGAGGCTTACCGTGACGATGCTGATTATACCCTATATGGGAAAGTGAAACATGAAGATGTATATATGGAAGAAGATGAAGATTTTAAGAAATATGAGTTGGAGGGTACGACAAATCCGTGTGTTGGCAAAAAGGACTTGTCCAAGGGTATCTTTCTCAACAAGTGTTTTGATAGCAAGAAAGACCTAATATCAGAGCTACGTTTGACGACGATAATGAATAAGTTTGCATACATGATAGAGAAGTGTGACCAGATACGATTTGTGGCTAAATGTCGTGTGGAAGGATGCAAGTGGATTCTTCGAGAGTCTGTGAAGAGCGAACCAAACAAGTGTTGGGTGATAATCTATTCAAAAACCCATACATGTTCGGTGGTGAACCGAATGTCTACGCGTAAACGTTATACTCCAGTTTATATTGGTTTGTTGTTTACTGAGTGTTTTGGTATAATTGAACAGATAACAAAAAATCATGTCAAAATATCAATGAAGAAGCAGTTTGGGATTAGGATGAGCTACACAACCGCATACAAAGCATTGTTACATGCTCAAAAGATTGTGAGAGAAACATCGGAAGATGGGTACGAGAGACTGCCTTCTTTTTTGCATGAAATCAGGCAAACCCAACCCGGGATCAATAACTGCTCTTGAACTAGATGAGAAGAATATATTTAAATATCTATTTATAGCATTTGGAGCTTCCATACATGGGTTTACGTTTCTTAGAAGAGTTGTTATGGTGGATGGTACTCATCTTAATGGACAGTATGGTGCTGTTATGCTAGTGGCGGCCGCATCCGACGAAAATTTTCAAATATTCTGTTGGCTTTCGGAATTGTAGACTTTGAGAATGATGACTCGTGTGAGTGGTTTTTCACCAAGCTGAAAGAATGCATTTCAGACCAATATCTTTTGGTCATAGTCTCGAATAGATGGGAGTCGATCAAGAATGCGTGTGAAGCAGTTTTTCCTTCGGCACAACGAGGATATGCTATTACCATCTACAAAATAAAATAGTTACCAAGTTTAGGGGAAAACTTCTTCTGTATTTGGTAAAAAACGCGGCTTACGCATATACGATTTTGACCAAAAATGGCCTCCTTACGAGCGGTAAATCCTGATCTTCCTGATTACTTGGAGGAGTCGGATGTGAGTCTATGGTCATGCGTGCATTTCGGTGGAGACAGGTACTTGTGCGGTCTGACAATAAGTTTCAGACTTAACATTTTCTACTCAGACTTCTAATGATGTTTGATATTATTGTCAGACTTCTCCTGTTGTCTGATTATTTATCAGACTGCAAGAGAAGTCTGGAAGCGTAGTGTTTTTCTTAATACTTTATAGGTCTTACTTGTGTTAGCCTCTTTCAAATGGTACAACATAAAGATGAGAAACATTGCCGAATCTATAAACTCCGCAGTTAAGAAGGCAAAAGGATATCCCATATCTTTCCTTTTAGAGTTCATACAAGAGAAACTATGGACGGGTTTTGTAAAGGCGGCTAGATGCAATGAGTCTCACAACAACATTTACCCGAGGAGTTTATAATTTGCTGGCTATTCGTGAATATTATATGGTGACGGCAGAACGCGTAGATACATATCGGTTCGTTGTTAAGGGAGAACGTAGGGTGTGTTGTCGATTTGGAACATCAAAAGTTTGAATGTGGTGTTTAGGATTACGAAAAGATACCTTGCTCACATGCCATTTGCGCTGCACCAGAACTTTAGCTACATATTTCTACCATTGTATGTCTATCTTACAGAACGGACTACTTGTACGCTGCATTCTCGCGCAACATCCTACCAAAGAATTTTACTGGCACAGCTGATCATGACAGCGTATGTTTCCTTCCGCCGGTAGAGAGGCGGAAGCCTGTAAGACAAAAGAAGTCGATGTGGCAATATATGCTAGAAATTTCCAAGAAGAAGGGAAGTAAACCGCAGAAACTACACAAGCAATATTGTTGTTCTAATTGCAAATAACCAGGCCACAAACAACCTAGTTGTCCACAACCTGAGGCTGGCTAGATATGGCTGAAGTTTGATATGATGTAGGGTTTATTGAAGTCTGATATGTTTTAGTGTTCAGTGAAGTCTGATAAGTTATATGGTTTACTGAAGTCTGATATGCTTTAATGAAGAAATGGTTGAAGTCTGATATGTTTTAGGGTTTACTAAAGTCTGATGTAGTAATGGATGTATTTTTGAAGTCTAATATTGAAACTTGTCTCAATTGTTTGGGTTCCGTTTCATCAAGCGTAGTAGCACATAAACATAACTAAGAACAAGTCATGAGTTTGTTACATAACTAAGAACAAGCGCAAAAGTAGGAAAAAAGACGGATGTGTTTTTCTTACACCTACAAAAGATAAATAGATGTAAGAAATCCATTGTTTGGGAATTCAAAGATATTTGGAACTCTATTTCCCATCGTAGGTGTCTAGCAATTCATACTCGGTACGTCTCTCTTCACATGTTCGCCCGAGTTCAATCATTATTATAAAATCCAGCATGTCCCTGATTTGCTTGATGTTCTTATCACAAAGATACTTTGGAAACGCCATTCCAAGTGAATGTAACTCGATGAACTTCAAGAAGAATATTCCACAGTCACCTGTTTACTTGTTTTGGGGAAGATCTTTGCTCCTAACAATCGTGTAGGTGTATCGATCCAAGTGATAAGACCACCTATCATCGGCTAGGGCCAATACGTGAAGCACATAAGGAAACATCTCACATATTGGTGCCAGTGCCACTCCGACCAACTCATCAGTTCTCGGTCCAAGGATGTTGTCCCAGCATGTTACGTGCCTATCCTGGATAGAAGTCATAATTCCTACCCAATGACATCCGCCGATGTGCAGTACAATGTAGATATGATCAATTTCTAGCCCCCAAGGCTTCATTGATTTGCAGAATAAGGGTAGGTGTCTAGTATAGCAATCCCAAACACCATGAGGCAGCCTTCTAATTGTGGTTGAAATATTCTCTTCTGAACCACTCTTCATAAAATCTGGATAGTATTGACGCCACAATGCTTGAAGGAGTGTGTCAATGAAGCATAGCCTCTCGCTCCTGAACCATTCCGGATGGTTGTGTTGGCGAAGCCTCAGCATATCAATCCCGCCATCAATTTTCTGCATTAAGACAAGAATGTGTTAATATAAAAAATTAATCACAACCAACCTGCTAAGGAAGTCTGAATACACAACCAGACTGCTACGGAAGTCTGAATATACAATCAGACTTCTACGAAGTCTGAATATACATCCAAATTAGAGTGGAAGTCTGAATTCACAACCACTGGAGTGATAGTGACCGTGTCATGCCGCCATTCCTTTAGAGTCTGAAGATCATAATACCATTGGAGTGATGTGTTCACTGTCCTAGTTGGATAACCCCTCCTTACAACAATACGCTTGTTAGACATCGAGTTAAGAGATTAGGTATACAACTTACACGTCTATGTAGAGCGTTAAGACATACGGCTGTCTTTTGTTATAATCATTAAGTGCCTTCACTTGCATCTTGCTTAGAGCAGCACAAGGTTCATATCCTTGTGTAACATGTGCTTGGACAACATGTTTAACTGGAGTCTTCACCTTCTCCTTCTGTTTAACCTGTTTTTCCTTTGCATGAATATATGCTTCAGCTGCTGCCTGCTTAGTGTCTTGTTTAAACCTACTAGCAGCATCGAAGTCTATGCCCGTAGCCGACTGTGCAATGATCAAGACACTTGGATCTCTGCCCCCGAGTATACTCTGCATATACAATTTGATAACCCGTGTTAAACATAAAGTTCAATTTAAAATTCACACCAGAATCAAACTGCAATAGAAGTTTGATAACTAAATTACGTCACCATCAGACTTTTGTAGAAGTCTTATATAAGACTTCCAAAAAAGTCTGAGATGTTCTGAATGCTGATTAAAAATCACACCACACCAATGCAATATAAGTCTAATACCAGGAATCTATGTTTAGAGGTAACACAAGAACAAGAGGAAAAAAATGAATACGGTTATGTTCATGATTTTACAATCAATAATATTCATACTGCTAACAAGTCTACTTCCCCTTAAGGGCCTCCTTCATAAGTTTTCTACTTCTCTTAGGCTCATTTTTCTTTTCCTTATTTGCATTCAGAGTTTGAGGGTTTTGTAGACCAACCCCATCATCAGCCGCAGTTTGTTTGGTGGTCTCAGCCGGCACGACAGGTTTGTCTGCAACCACTGCTTTCTTTGCCTTCCCTTTCCCTGCAGGTCCAGGTTCGGTATCATCAACATGATTATTTATCTTAATTACCACTCTCTTCGGGTTCCGCAGAGCCTTTTCCTTTTTCTTTCTTCCTCCCTCTTCATCAACCGCAGCAGCAGTTACTTCATCTTTATCTTGAAGATCTTCAGCTTGATCTTCTTCATCCTCATCAACTCCGGCCTTCTTCAATTCACCAATCGCAACACTTGCATCTTTCTTCTTCTCACTTCTCGTCCCTCCAGTACCATCTTTCTTCTTCTCATTTCCCTTCTTTCAAGAAGAATCTGTCTTCTTCTCATTTTCTTTCTCAGCTCTATCTCTTTATTCCTTCAAATCCTTGACATCCTTGCCAAGATCATCCATTCTGATTCCCATCAGACGGAAACCTTCATTGACAACATCTTACAATATATTAACCCGAATATCAAATGATTGTTTCAAACCTTCAATCATTTGAACAACATCACCAAGTGCGGGATCATCCCTCCCTGATATAAGTCTCTTATTAACTACCTCAACCTCTTCTTCCTCATCCTCATCATCATCATCATCATCCGGAAAATGTACTAAATTCCTCTTGACTCCCAATCCCTTTTGCTTTTTCTGACCAACCTCACCATCCACATCCTCATACTTAACCTCAAGCTTGCTTAACAGGACCGCAAGCTTTGATCCTGAACACACCTTCACTTTTCCATTGTTTAGAACTCCACCTCCAATCTGCAGCCCGAAGCTGTCCATGCATTACTTTATCAATGTTCTCAACTTTCTCGTCCTCCTCATCATCATTGTCCCACTCGAAGAACATATCATCAAAATCCTTTAGTACGAGGTTGTTGACGTGGGACTGCAAGTTACAAGTCATATAGCAAAATGAATATAAGCATTTATAAAATCACAACGTCAGACATCATATTTAGTCTGGGAACAATATGTTAGACTTAAAATTTAGTCTTATATACACAACTTCGGACTTCACAGGAAGTCTGATATACATGAAATCAGAATTCATATTCAGTCTAGTACACAATGCCAGACTTCAAATTCAGTATGGGTAAAATATTTCAGACTTCAAAACAAGTCTAAGAAATGCCTGTATGCGTATGGTTTCGTTGACTTTCTTTTAACTACTTGATCATTGGTACGCGAGCAATGGTGGGGTTGGGGCATTCAGAAAGGGCTCTCCATAAGTTGTAGCCATTGCGGGACATGCCCAATATACTCAAATGTTTAAGACCTCAGAAAAACCTCCAATCTGATAATTTTTGCCCTCGACGAGTTTTTTGTTTGCATCCTTGACAGAGTCTATCAAAAGTTTGAAGACCAATTTTCCCCATGGATAAAATTTTAACGATCCTGGAACCATCATAAGTTAATAATGTCATCCCTTGTGGAAGTTGTCTAGTGTTGAGCCTCAATGAAGGATACATAGATGGCTAGATAGCCCAGCCAAATTTGTTGTTGCAGTTCCCAACCAGCACATCTCTTACAATTAGATAATTGCGAATAACTTGGGCCTAACTCGAAATACACCCCAAGAAGCTCCCATATTACTCTCATCTAGTCTGTATATTCCACTTCTGGGTACTCCAAATTCTCAACATAGCGATATATCATGGTTTTTACCGGTTTTATGCCATGATATAGTTGTGTTTTTAGTGCCTTTTGTGTTATTTTAGAGTCTTTTACAGGTTTAATCAGGTTTGGAGCTAATGTGGAGATTTTGGAGTATTTTGGGAGTTTTGGAGCATTTTGGCCGAGAGTTTAACTCACTGCCCGATTTGATGATCATGCATCGATCGACACACCTTTGGTGTCGATCGACACACTAGCGAGATGGGCCGAACGCGGCGGTTTAACAAAGTTATGAAGATTTGCAGAGAAGCCCAGAATAGTTCCAGTAATTACACAGAAGCCCCAGCCGAGATTATGCCTATATATTTAGAGTTTTGGCTTTTATTTTAGATACGCTTTCATACTTAGAGCTAAGAGATTTTTAGAGCTTTTGGGGCTGATCTAATCATGTACTTCATCTATTTTGGAGAAGATTTCGAACCCCTTTATCTATTTATTTTCTTATATGCAATCTATTAATTCTATGATTTCTGTTTCATTAATCATGTCTGAGTAGATTCATAGTTAAGTTTAGGGTTTCTCATTAAGGATTTTATGACTTGCTAGACTTGTTTAATTCAGTTAAGGATTCACATGATTAGAATGTTCTTCAAACTAAATTGTGCTTAATGCTAGTTCTAACCTGATCAATTAGAATCTAGATCTTAGGTTGCTAAATACGACACGAGAGTGTGGTTTAGAATCTGAACTATTTAGGTTGAGCAATTGAATTATCCGCAAAGAGATTTGGTTTAGTTTAATTGTGAACATATCGAAATTGAAATTAATGCTGGTTTAATCTGTTAGTAATTGCAAAGAGATTTGGATTACTGCACTTAGACTTAGAGGATTTTCGCAAAGAGATTTGGTTAATTCTAATTCCGTGATTTGAGTTCTAGAACTGAGTTTAATTTGATCCTGACTGATTAACTTGTCTGCTTGTCTGATTTCCTGAGAATTCCCTAGACTTAGTGCTTTTAGTTTATTGCTTTCACAACAAATTCTTGCTACTGATTTACTTTCTCGCCTTGCTATTTACTTTACAACAATTTGCTTTCTTCCTAGTATTAATCTCTTTCGTTCTATTGAAAACCAGAGTCCCTGTGGATTCGATAACCCTATATACTACATTGACATTACTGTGCACTTGCAGATTAGTATAGTGATTAAAACTTAGACCTATGAAGTTTTTGGCGCCGTTGCCGGGGACTCTTAGAGTCTTCGATAGGACCGAACTTAGGGTTTTTACTAGGAATTTTTCTTTTTTGTTTTTATTTTCGTTTTTATTTTATTTTACTGATTTCTTCTCTGTTTTCTCTCTGTCGCAGGTACCGATTTCGCCTTGCGTCGATCGTTGCACCTCTTGTGTCGATCGTCACTAAGCGATTTGAGATTGAATCGATCGTTGCACTGTTAGCATCGATCGTTGCTTGACGATTACAGACAGTTTATGCAGAAGCATGAAACTCGAAGTAATCCGAATTTAAGCCTAATCAATCTCGATCTTGAAGAACTTGGACGTCTAGAGAGGACTAACAGAAGAGAAAAAAGAGAAAGAATGATAGTACAGAGGCTGATTCTATTACGTGATGCTCAAGGTACTCTGAGGGACCAAGATAACAACCCGTACAATGCTGCTTGGCAAAGGGTTGATGCTGAAGGGAATGTCATCCCTGATCCTCCTGAGCCTCCGCAACAGGAGCATAACCAAGCGCCAAGACAGGCCCAAGGTAGAGAGATGGTTGTCCATGAGAGAACCTTAGCTGACTACAACAGACCGGATGAGTTTCATGCAAACCGGTCAGCTTTGGTGATGCCTAGCTTTGAGAGGAATGATTTTGAGATCAAGACCATCTACTACTCGCTGATGAGACAGAATGCATTCCATGGTCACCCCACAGAGCATCCTATGGATCACATTGATTCGTTTGAGGACATAGTTACTTGCATGAAGTATGATGGAGTTTGCCAAGATTATTTGTTCCTTAAGCTCTTTCCGCACAGTCTCGCTGGAGACGCTGGTGCATGGCTGAAGCAACTGCCACATGGGCAGTTTGATACTTGGGCAGCCCTGAAGAGTGAGTTCCTGCGTCATTTCTATGATGATGCGCGTTCAGACCAGTCCAGACAAGACATTCTCACATTTTCCCAAGGAGCTGTGGAGCCTTTAAAAGCTGCCTGGATGAGATTTAAGAAGTACCAGCGTGATTGCCCACACCATGGATTCACTGAAGTCCAATTGCTTGGTATCTTTTTCAGAGGCATAGATCTGCCATATCAGTCTGCGCTGGATAACTCCAGTACTACAAACTTCAACACCAGGACTCCTGCACAAGCTAAGCTGTTGATTGAGAACTTAGTGAGCAGCAACAGTTACAAGACTATGGATGAGAGGAGGAAGAAATCTGGTGGAAGTGTAGAGAATTCAGAGATGGCTGAATTGAGATCTAGGATGGACACAATCTGCAATCTCCTGGCTAATAAGAAGGCTGTCCACTTTGCTCAAGATGTTGAGGTAATTCAGACTGAGGAGGACACTCAGAAAGAAGATGTGAATTACATTGGAGGATCTGGTTTCCAAGGTAACAGGTTTGGTAATCAGCAGGGAAACAAATTTTTCAATGGAGGACAAAAGAGTGCCTTCACAGGAAATCAAAACTCTTTTGGACAGACTAGTGGTCTTCAGAAGCCTTTTGGACAAAGTGCTCAGAGAACCTATGGATCTTCCTTTTATCAAACTCCTCCTGCACCTATAGCTCATGAGAGTAGAATGGAAGCAATGATGGAACAGCTAATGGAGAGTCAGACCAAGAGCACTGTGGACTGCAATAAGAAGTTGGATGCTGTCTACGAAGACCTCAATGGGAATTTTGAGTCTCTGAACACTCACATGAAGCAGTTGGATACTCAGGTGAACCAGATTTCCAGCTCTATGAAGGGAAAAGGAGTAGCAGACACTCATATTAAGGCCTGGTCTGTGTACATCAATGATGGATCTCACCTAGGTGAAAAATTTGAGGTAAGTACAGCTGAATTGGTGAAGGAGAGTGAAATATCGGATTTTGGAGAAAATCTCTCGGGTGAAAAATACAGAGTTGCATCGATCGACACACATCTAGTGTCGGTCGATGCAGGTCGTGAACAGACAGACTTGCCGGATGATAATAATGCTGATGATGACTTAGAGCTTGCTCGCTTGTTCCCTGGAGTGTCTGAGATTTCTCAGGAGGAGATTTATGGACAATTAATTAGACAATATCCCTCAGTATCTGAAGTGATTAAGCAGGAAATTGAAGAGCTTAAGAAACTAGAGGAGATTGGTGAAGAGTTGGAAGAAATACCAACTTCTGATGATCCACCTTATCACCCATGTGTGCAGAGGTACTTGACCAAGATGCTGCCTTTAGAAGAAGAGCTGAGAGACTGGGTGATTATAGTTCCTCAACATATTAGTGATGTTCTGCTGACAAAGATCCCAAAGAAGCTGCCAGACCCTGGAGTCTTTGTGCTTAACTTCTCTATCTTCGAGGATAGTTTTAGGCGCTCTCTTTGTGATCTGGGAGCTGCTGGAAGTCTTATGCCATACTCTGTGGCAGAGAAGCTGGGTATGCTAGATTTTACTCCTACTGGGACCTCTCTTGTCCTAGCTGATCAGTCTATACGAGTTCCAGAAGGACTCCTTATGGACATCCCGGTGAGAGTTGGAAACTATTTAGTTCCAACAGACTTCCTAGTGCTGAAATATGACTGTGATCCGGATGAAGCGTTGCTACTTGGAAGACCATTATTAGCTACAGCGGGAGCAGTGATAGATGTTAGACACAGTCTGATAGACCTCCATCTGGGAGATGAGCCGCTGCGTTATGAGATGGATAGGCTGCGAAGACCACTGATAGATGGGCAGACATTCACCATCATGGAAGCAGATGATAAGCAGCCGGACGACACTGTGATTATAGATCCTGGAGCGCATTTTACTCCTTCTTTTCTTGGACATGAGCATTCTGCAACAGCCTACTCGCCACCCTGGATGAGGAGACTTGAACAGAGACAGAAAAAGTCTCTGTCGAGATCTCTTGGTGCCTGAAAGATCTTGTTCGTCCGGTCAAGCTAATGACCTTAAACAAGCGATGAGTGGGAGGCAACCCACTGTTAGGTTTAGTTGTTTTTCCTTTTCATTTTTGGTGTTTTTCTTAGGATTTCACGTTTTTATTAGTTTTTAAATTTCAGATACAGAACTCGAGTCTGGAGATGTGTAACGATCGATGCACTTGTGCACCGGTCGTTGCAAGGAGATTTGACGAAGAGGGGTGATCGCATTGTGACGATCGTTGCTCATGAGCAACGGTCGTTGCAATTGGTTCAATTGCAAAATTAAGGTATGCGCTAAACCGGAAATCAATTTCGATTTGACCAGCATCGGTCGTTGCCCTTAAGCAACGATCGTTGCACCCACGACCGAGGTAAGTTCCTTAAACCTTTTTCTCTTCTCCTCTCGTTCATTTCGCCGACCGAACACAAAAACCCTCAAATCGCCTAAATCCTTCAAATCTTCATTGTTTTGTTGATTCAAAGTCCCATTCTCCTTATTTTTGCATGATTATTCTATACCTCTAACCCAATTGAAGCAACTCCAAGGTAATGTAACCCGAATTATTCATTTTCGGATTTGACTTTGGGTTTTAGGATTAGAAGATTTTGGACTGAGATGATGATTGCACATTGTTATAGGCTTGATTTAGGGTGATAGGTGATGGTTCTAGACTGATTTGAGATAATGTGGCAAGAATTTGGACTGATTTTTGTTTATTGTTTGCGGCGAAATCGCCTTGCAACAGTCGTTGCATTTATGCAACGGTCGTTGCTTTGCGATTTTGGGAAATGTTCGATAAATGAAATCGCTTTGCAACGATCGATGCCTTATATACAACGGTCGTTGCTTCGCGATTTCACAGAGAGTTGCCGAGACTTATATTGTTTGAATTTTGTTTCTTTTGCAGATGGCATCTCGCAGACAGCCCCGCAAGAAGCAAGCAACAACATCAACAGCCACAAGACAGTACATTCCACCACCAGAGTGGTTTCACAGACACTCTCAGCCCCCTGAGCCGTATGTTAGATTGGGTCCAGCTGTAGCATTGCCTTGGCCCCGAGCAGATATGACGGAGATCCCTACAGCCAGACAGTGGCCAGATAACATTCGCACGTTCCTCAAGACTGCAGACTTCACAGAGCGACCACTGCTTAACCAGTGGGATGAGTATGATTCGCTTCTCTACAGTGGTTGGTGTGGTATGACCATAAAGCAACCCAAGTTCGCTGACTACTCAACCTGCAAGAGTCTGGAGATCGATGAGCAGGTACTTGCTGTATGCAGAGGCATTGGTCTAGGGACAATGCCGATGCGCCCTTATGATCTCTATCCTGAGCTGGTCAGGCAGTTGCTAGCCACTTGCAGAGTGGTTTACTCAGATCCCGATAGCAGGAGCGCTACAGGAGGTATCTTTACCTTCATGAGTTGGGGAGTCAGGTATCGGATTCCTCTACTAGATCTCTGCAGGATCTATGGGTTCAGTACTGAGCCGAGGCGCATTGCCATGCCGCTTGAGTGGGATCCAGATGAGGCTCGAGCATTCTGGGAGTGTATTGGCAGTGGTCGATACAACTCCAGGACCACGCCGGTGAAGATGATGAGGCATCCTGTGCTGAGATATGTCTCGCGTATCTTGTGTTGGAGCTTGCTATGCAAGCATGAGTCCAACAAGATGCGCAAGTATGAGATGGAGATGCTGTTTATGGGGCTGAGGGACCAGTTTGCTGAGTCTGGTGTGAGAGATCCTACTAAGGGTCTCAACTTGGGAGCTGTCTTCGCTTTGCATTTGTGTGATCTGCAGACGAAGCCTTTTGATGGAGTCAGTACTGAGACGGTAGGGAGCTTGCTTACTCCCATTTTTGAGTATTACGGGATTCCTCTACAGGGCACAGAGCGTGATAGAGCCCAGGAGTTCCTAGACTTCAGTCATTTGCAGAGCGCTACCTGGCTCAAGGAGGGGCGCATTTGGGTTTATCGGGACCCGACCACTGGGATGTGTGGTATAGAGCTTCCTGCTGCTAGGTGGACACGGATTGATACATTGGAGGCTCTGAGATTTCAGCCTCCAAAGACTGAGCAGCGTGGGATTCCTACTATGGCTCATCCACTGGGAGAGCCTTCCACACGAACTTCGACTTCTGCTGCCCCTACACCTGCGCCTGCCCCCATCGACGATGTGGATGACTTTCCCGAGCCTACGATGCCTTATGGTGCATATTCTGAGGCTGAGTGGAGAGAGAGATCAGATGGGATTCTACGAGCTGTTTGGAACTTCATGCGTACTTGCAGCAACAGGAGGCAGCCACAGATTCATCAGCCCGTACCTGACAGACGTCGTCGACAGCGATCTCCCGAGGATGCCAGTGATGCTGAGAGATATGGTGACATAGATGATGATAGTGAGTGAGCATAGCTGTCATATCTTCACTATCGGTTCTGTATTCTGAGTTTCTTTTTTATCTTTTCTTGCACTTTTTCTTTTATTTTCCTACTATGTTTGGATGGTTCTGCTTGATCAGATACATTTGTTGCTTCGGTTTTACTCTGTTTCTAGTGTTTTCAGCTTGCAGGTCTCAAAATTGACGTAACCCGATGGACTAACCTGCTAACTTGCTGACTGATCCGATGTACGCAGTGCGTCGATCGACACAGCATTGTGTCGGTCGTCACAATACGACAGAAATCGCATTGCAGCGATCGTTGCGGTCCTGAGCAACGATCGACCCACAACGAAAAATCGCACAACAACGGTCGATGCACTTAGTGCAACGATCGACGCCTGATTGCGACAGAGGTAAAACCCGAGAGAACTTAACCAATCCATAAACAAATTTTTATTTTTCTTTTTGCCAATCCTTCGCTTGACACTACTGGGGACAGTGTGTCTTAAGTGTGGGGGAGGTTCTACTAACTTTTTTCTTTTGTTTTCTTAGAGTCATTTAAAAATTTTCTAACTTTTTGTTTTATTGAGTCAAAATTTGTTTAAGTAAGAAACAATGATTTTTTTAGAAGATTAGTAGCACTTGCAGGAACTTAAGTAACCATTGGGATGAAGCTGCAGATTATCTCTGGCTATTAGAAAACCCAGACATGGATCAACCTACTGAGGACACCCACATCGCTTCAGGTATCAGAGGATCCTTGTACTGACTTCACCCTAATACTGACTTAGATTTTCTCACCTAAGGGCTTGGTATACTCTGTGTCGGATTCCCTTGTTAGTTCTGACACAGCCTGTAAACCTGTCCTATCTGGTTCCCTTCTCCCCTTCCATAAAAAAAAGAAGATAATAAACTGAGGATGAGTTAGTAACTCCGAAGTGGTCATGGGAATGGTAGCTAAAACTCTCATATCCTGTGCATCCATGGAATGTGTCCAAGGTACACCCCTTAACGGGAAGAGCACTGATAAAAAAAAAAAATGATACCCAATGGGGAAAAATCAGAATGCTAAGGAAGGGAAAAGAGAAGAAAGGGACTAGAGAAAGATAGTATGGTGATCTAGAGCTGATAAGGTAAGAGTCCATGTGCCTTTGATCGATACTCCTTAGGTGAGACCGCACTTAAATACTTGCAGAAGTCAGTAGGGAGAATTTGAATGCTTGAATGTGATTGTGGAGTTTACTTAGGACAGTTGCTAAGTGTGGGGGAAGTATATGTTGGTCTTGATGTCTGCAGGTTGATTCTTTCATGTGGTTTACTAAGGGGAATCTGAGTGTTACTGCTTCTAGGATGAAAAGAGTTTCTGAAGAGTTTTCAAACCTCTTCACTGCATTTTAGTTCTATGTTTTGCTTGAGGGCAAGCAAAGACTAAGTGTGGGGGAGTTGATATATCATGGTTTTTACCGGTTTTATGCCATAATATAGTTGTGTTTTTAGTGCCTTTTGTGTTATTTTAGAGTCTTTTACAGGTTTAATCAGGTTTGGAGCTAATGTGGAGATTTTGGAGTATTTTGGGAGTTTTGGAGCATTTTGGCCGAGAGTTTAACTCACTGCCCGATTTGATGATCATGCATCGATCGACACACCTTTGGTGTTGATCGACACACTAGCGAGATGGGCCGAACGCGGCGGTTTAACAAAGTTATGAAGATTTGCATAGAAGCCCAGAATAGTTTCAGTAATTACACAGAAGCCCCAGCCGAGATTATGCCTATATATTTAGAGTTTTGGCTTTTATTTTAGATACGCTTTCATACTTAGAGCTAAGAGATTTTTTAGAGCTTTTGGGGCTGATCTAATCATGTACTTCATCTATTTTGGAGAAGATTTCGAACCCCTTTATCTATTTAATTTCTTATATGCAATCTATTAATTCTATGATTTCTGTTTCATTAATCATGTCTGAGTAGATTCATAGTTAAGTTTAGGGTTTCTCATTAAGGATTTTATGACTTGCTAGACTTGTTTAATTCAGTTAAGGATTCACATGATTAGAAAGTTCTTCAAACTAAATTGTGCTTAATGCTAGTTAAGTTTAGGGTTTCTCATTAAGGATTTTACGACACGAGAGTGTGGTTTAGAATCTGAACTATTTAGGTTGAGCAATTGAATTATTCGCAAAGAGATTTGGTTTAGTTTAATTGTGAACATATCGAACTTGAAATTAATGCTGGTTTAATCTGTTAGTAATTGCAAAGAGATTTGGATTACTGCACTTAGACTTAGAGGATTTTCGCAAAGAGATTTGGTTAATTCTAATTCCGTGATTTGAGTTCTAGAACTGAGTTTAATTTGATCCTGACTGATTAACTTGTCTGCTTGTCTGATTTCCTGAGAATTCCCTAGACTTAGCGCTTTTAGTTTATTGCTTTCACAACAAATTCCTGCTACTGATTTACTTTCTCGCCTTGCTATTTACTTTACAACAATTTGCTTTCTTCCTAGTATTAATCTCTTTCGTTCTATTGAAAACCAGAGTCCCTGTGGATTCGATAACCCTATATACTACATTGACATTACTGGGCACTTGCAGATTAGTATAGGGATTAAAACTTAGACCTATCACATAGTCGCAAGTGAGTCTGGTTATGGCATGAAACTCATTCAGGGAAAACGTAGTTGGCTGAACGCCGAGAAGAGACCATATCTCATACTTCTTCTTGCAATCTAACTGCAAACAGAGCATGTAGTGCACTATCCTTGAACACCATTTGAAGTGCATGTCATGGAATATCAAAAAAATCCCAAGGTCTGAATCGAGGAGATCTTGCCATTCTCCTGGTAACAGTCTTACTCTAATATCATTAATCAGAACTCTCCTACCACTGAAGTAGTGTGAACATCCTTTGTGGGAATTCATGGTCTGCCATAATGAAAACCTGAAATAACAACCACTCAAATCATAGTCAGACTTCATATACAGCCTGAATACTACTAGCCAGACTTCGTTTGCAGTCTGCATTATACAGTCAGACATCTTATGCCGTCTGGCTACTAATAGATATGTTAAGTATATAGACGAAAAGAAGAGGGGATGAATCTTACCGTTGTAGGACAACGTCGATGGTTTTGAGGACTGAGCTACAAGGAACGAGATGGTGAATCTATTGTTGGTCGTACGGAACTCTGCAGGGATACAGATGGATGATTAATGATCGGAGGACAATAATATATGGATTGAGAGACGCCAAACACTCCGTGAAAGGATATGTGATAAGTCTTTCACTCTTTCTCCAATGGCATCTCACGCAAAGGAAGAAGGAGGGCGGCTGTTTTTTCTTACATAGAAGAAAAGTTTGTTCTTTTTTGATCTAGGGTAGAATAATACAAAGCGGATAAAGAGTTTATATCCTACTCTCTCAGCTGGGCGGCTTCCTGGCCGAAATCAATACAAAAAATACCAGAAAAGGTTTAGAGTTGGTTGCCTCTTGTGCAGCTAAGTCTCCCTTTGGTCCGATTGGAGTCTCTCGGGTGATCTCCTTCTTAAGCAGTTTCTCTTTGAGTTCTTAATGTTCTATAAGTGTGATAAAGCTTCCCACTGACTTGTTGAACTATTCCCTACACTCCTTGCACTTGATCTGGTCCTTGGTGATCGTCTTAATGTTGGTATAATAGTGGTCTCTTCCTGAGCCTTTCTTAGTTTGGTCTCTATGTCCTCATCACTTTGTGTCTGATGCACCAGCAGCTTCTTTCCTATGGTTGTTAAAGCATTCAAAGAATTTATCAAGAATCGCATCAAGTAATAGGGAGTACTTCCTTGCTTTCCTAAACACACTGTTAATTGACTCTACTGAATTGCTAGTGTTTATGTTGTATTTGTTTTCAGGGAATAAGCATCTTGTCCACTTTTCCACACATATGTTGTTATCCAGATAGGGGCCAACTTTTGGAAACTGACTCTTAAGATCAGCATACTCTCTGTTGAACTCACTCTCAATATAAATATGAGCACATTCGATGAATTTCTCTTCAGCTTGATCCTTTTACATTTTCTTTACCTTTCATCTCACATTTTGAGACAAATGCCAAACAAAATGTCCATGCGTTCTTGTAGTGCTCAGAAATTGCTTTGATGATGCTTGCATGTCTGTCGCTTATAAAATCCAATGCAGGAATATCTGGTATCACGGTTTTCAGCATTTTATAAAACGATGACCAACTAGCCTCTTTCTCACTATCAATTACACCAAACACAATGGGGTAATGGTGATGATTAGGATCATGAGTTGTTGCAAAAACTAACATACCACCATAAACAGTCTTAATAAAAGTTGAATCCACAATTATCGCTTTCCTTATTTCCGTAAACCCTTCAATGCATGCGCCCAAAGTGATAAAAAGGTATTTGAACCTTTTCATCGAATCCAGTTCCACGCTTGTTACTGTCCCAGGATTGACCTTCTCCAATATATACATATAAGAATAAAAAAATCTTGTAGTTTTTTTCAGGACTCCCCCGCACTTCATTTACATGTTGTTTTTTCCTCTCAAAGCGATTGAGTACACATGCAAACTAAGTCTTCCGTGAACAATTCCCATGATATTTTTAGGTTTCGGGGTGCCGAAAATCCTAGGATAGTCTTCATACAAAAGATCTGCTTCTAATCGTTGTGTGTCTTTCTGCTTACAACTATAATTACTAGAACTATCCTAGAGCATGTATGCATCTTCTTGTATACTCTGACACTGAAATAATGTGATTCCTTAATTCTCGTAGCTCGTCAATACCATTTAAAAACTTAGTGAAGCTTGACTGGATCATAGCATAAGTCGATCCGGATCAGGGTTGACAGTGTGAATCCCTTAACAATTCTTCCGTGCAGCTCTGTGAATCAAATCTTGCACTGCCTCCTTCATGCATATCTTCTACTAACACCGGATAAGTTACCGTCTCTAAAGATGGTTTCTTAAACTATATAGCGTAGACGGGGTTAATTGAAGTCCATTCATGCTCAACTGTATAGTGCCCTCCATAGTCAAAATGGACGTTTGTGTTGATCTTCCTCATCTCCTTGTGTAACTCGAATGAAAAAAATTACAAATTAGAAAAATTGTCACAGTTATACCATTGTACCAACTATCTCTCACTTATACTATTTGTATACCATTTATATCATTTTCCAATTATATCTAAGTTAGACCATTTTTACCATTTTTCTTATTTCTACAACCTTGAATTGAGTTATGATTTGATCCATTCTAATCCGAGGATGTTCAACACTCCAACAGCTACATTCCATAATCTATCGATCAAAATAACTAACCTTCCAGTTAAACATAATCACAAACCAAATGTACCTACAAAATCAAGATAAATCCCTAAATCCCAAATTACCTTTTAATACAAATCCAATGTCGAATGAGATGAGAAAATGGGCGGCGAGCTTCTGACGGCAGAGCAGATGGAACAATGGCGGCTGGGGTGGGAATTTGCGGAGCTCGGAATGGCTTTCTCGAGTCTTCAGAGCTTGGTGGAAGAGCTTCTCCAAGAGGAGGAGGGGAGAGATGTGATAATTGGACTCGGATAACGATAGGAAGGTCGGGCAGAGGATGATGAAGGCAGGCATCGGGCAGGTATCTGATTTTTCTTTTTAATTAAATTCAACAATTCACTAATGGCATATTGGTCATACGATATTAAGAGTGACACTCAGATTAGTACATGACACGCCAGATTTTTTTCTCCAAAAAATGGCAAACCAGCCGGGTCCCCATTGCCCAAAGGCACAGTTACCGGTGCGGCCATCACCACGAATAATGGCTCAAGAACCAATGACGAATGTTGAATTTTTTTTCATTGTTAGACCACTTATCAGTAAACCAAAAGAAAAATATTACCAAGGAGAAGAAGGAGAAAATAAATAAATAATGATTTTTGTCTATTAAATCTAATCTTATCACCATTAAAGATCACAACAAAGGTGGTCTTTGTCTTGCTGGATAAGCCAATGAAAAATCAATGTCGTTTTACTCTTTAATTTCTATTATATCTATATTTTAAATACAGTACGAATAAAACATTTGAGATCTTAAATATTTTTAATCAATTATATATAAAGTATATATATCAATATTTTAAATATTAATTAAGCATACATAATTAATAGTTATATTTAAATTTTATAGTTTATAAATAATAGTTTAAGGTTTAGAGTATGATTATGGTTTGTGGTATATGTTTTGAAGTGTTATTTTTAAGGTTTTAAGTTATGTTTGAAAATAGTAGACTTGGAAAATAAGAAATCTTCTTATAAGTGTTAAATCTTTTGGATATGGAAAATAAGAATTTGTTTAGATTTTTGTTTATACTTTAGAGTTGTAGGATTTTTTTGGGGTTTAGGGTTTTGAAAATAAGAATTCTCTTAGATTTTCAATGTTATAGTTTAGGGTTTTATGATTTGTTTAATAGTTATATTTTGAATTTATAGTTTATGGTTAATAATTTAAAGTTTAGAGTTTTTGATTTATGGTTTGAGATATAGGGTTTGAGAGATTATTTTAAGGTTTAAAGTTAACTAGTAATATGGCCAACTAAAGACTAAAAACATTTCGTTAATTATATAAATCTATATAGAAGACTACGTACAGTAGAAAACTTTCAGATTTTATAATGGACCGAACTATATGTGAAACATGAGAAAAATGAGAACATTTAGGTTTGTTCCACTTAATAGGTTCAGATTTGATATAAGTTTTATTTGAAATTTTTTCTCTTAAACCTTGAAACGAAAGAGTACACAAATACTAGAAAGATATATTAAAATGCCGATAGAAAATAGAAAATTAAATATATGATTGTCATTTAGACAAACCGATGGAAAATAATTATTATTTTGATAAATCATATACTCTTGTATTCTCAATGACGACAATGATAAAACATTGATTAGTAAGACTTTCCAAGTCACCATAGATTCAAGTGCAAAATGTCAAATATGAATAGAAAGCGTATGCGAAAAGAAAAATAATTGTATCCTTTTATCCTATGAGAACATAACATGTCTATCTTTTAAAAATAATTTCATCGGAGACAAATAAATCTTTTTTTTTTGTTGAAATGTGAAATTTATTTATCAAAAAAAAAATTGGTTACGAGCTTGGTTTAGCGGATTGGGCTTAACCGGACAGACATTTATTTAGAAACTAACATAATAAAATCTTAACCAATGGGTCTAAGATGAACAGGAATAGAGTGCTTCAGGGGATTGGACTTTGAGTAAGCGTGGACATCTCTCTGCCATTGCGTTTGTACCGTCTGAGATTCCTACTTGCATAGCTAACAGTCTGGTATGAAGTTCTGTGTTGATCATGTGTGTGATTGTTGCAGGCAGCGTGTATGTGTGTCGATGTTTCCGTCCATTTCTCTCCCTCCACACCCAATACACCAAAGCTTGGGAAACCATTTTAGCCAGAGTTGCATCAATTCGAGATAGACGATTTTTGATGAGAGAGTTTATAGTAATGGTCCAGTCTGGGTTGAGACGAGATCCAAGCAGCTGAGCAGCAAGCAAAGATCAGATAGTGAAGGTGAAGGGGCAGGCTAGAAACAGATGGTCCCGGGTTTCATCCCTCTCTCCACATAACAAGCAAGATTGGATCTCTCCCAACTGCTTTGTGTGATCATTTGTGGATAATCTGTCCTTAAGAGCAAGCCAAACGATAAAGGATTGCTTGGGTACTGCTTTCGGAAACCAAACAATCTTGTGCCAAGAGACGAGTTCTCCAGTATTCCTAATGAGTTGCCATGTTTTCTTGGTGGTAAACTTGTTTTCAAATACACCATTTCTTTGATTCCAAACCGGAAAGTCTGGCCCAGCGTTCAAAGAAGGCGGATTGTTCATCTGAATTCGACGAGCAAGTTCCAGCGTTTGTAAAGTCCTTGTGCGTCTGAACCTCCACCCATTCAAATCAACCACATCTGCAACTTTTGCATTTCTGGCAAAACCAAGATGTCTCATGTCCTACTCATCAGTCAGATCAATTAGCGGAGCAGAATCTGCCCAAGGATCTAACCAAAAGAAGGTTTCTTTTCCGTTTTTCACTTACATACAAATCATAGTCGCAGCCAAAGGGCGAAGTTGGAGAATCTTTCTCCACATCCAGGAGCCACAATTTGCCTTCACAAGGATGTCCCAAAAGGAGGAGTGCCTGAGAAGATAACATCGAGTCCAAGCAACCCATAATGTTCATGCGTTTGCATATAGCCTCCATATGAGTTTGAGCAAGAACACTTTAGACGAATCACAAAGCTTTCTTATTCCCAAACCTCCTTTTCGTTTGGGCAAATATAGATCATCCCAAGGACTTTAGCTCTCGTAGTCTGATAGGGAGAGCCTGAACACAAGAAAGCCTTACACATCCTTTCAATTTCGTCAAGGCAATAGCAAGGTAACTTGAAAGCAGAACACCATTAATTTTCTGTACTTACGATAACCGATTGAATGAGCTGGACTCTACCAGCGTAAGAGAGGGCCTTTGTCGACCAGGAGAGAAGACGACTTCTCAACCTATCAATTAAGGGCTTGTAATTCTTTTTCGTCATGCTATTAGTAGTGAGAGGAAGTCCCAAATACCGGACCGGAAGTTGTTCAATCCGAAGAGCAAGAGCAGTAGCCTTTTCCCGAAGGTCGTGGTGTGTTTTTCCAGCCATGTAAAGGGCCGATTTCCCAATATTGATTGCAAGACCCGAGTCAGACTCAAATTGACGAAGAACTTTAATGATGCCCTTCAATGATTGTGCCGATCCATCTGTGAAGATGATCATATCATCAGCGAAGCTGAGGTGAGTAAGATTAAAGTCCTTACACTTCGGATGAAACCCAAACTTTCCTTGTCTATCCGCCTCATTTAGTGTGTAGGACAGAACATTGATCGCAATAGAAAACAAGGTCGGAGAGAGTGAGCATCTTTGTCGCAGAACCCGTTTGCTTTGAAAAGATCCTTCGAGATCCCCATTGACATATACAGAAAAGGAGGCTGTGGAGATACAGCTCTTAATCCAATAAACGAAGATTTCTGGCAGGTCCATGTCTTGGAGAGTTTTCAGCATAAAATCCCACTTAATAGTATCAAAGGCTTTTGTATTATCGATTTTTATGGCACATCGAGCTGAGATTGTGTCTTTATGATAATATTTAACAAGCTCAGTAGCTAGCAAGACATTCTTCAGCAGAAGACGATCTTTTATGAAAGCACTTTGGTTAGGCAAGATTGCATCGGGTATAACATCTTTGTATGTTGTGTTGCAGCAAGATATTGGGCGATAGTCTTTCATTGTGGTAGCATCAGTGGTTTTTGGAATGAGGGCAAGGACAGTACCGTTAACTCCGTGCGGCATAAACCCATTCATGAAGAAAGACTGGATAGCTGTGACAAAATCCTTCCCGACTAGGGACCAAGCTGCAAGAAAAAATTCCTTAGTGTAGCCGTCTGATCCGGGAGTCTTATTGGATGGCATAGAGTGTAGGGCTCGTTTAATTTCCTCCTATGTAACCTCTCTTGTCAACTCCTTTTCAAAATCAGATGAACATGTGTATTTGATCAAATCTCTCAACTTCCCTGCACCTACTTGGTCATCATGATGATTAATTAACTGCTGAAAGTTTTGGAAATGCTTCACAGCCTCTGCCCTTATCAGTTCTGGTGCTTTTATTTACAAGCCCTCAGCATTAATCAATCTCCGAATAGAGTTTTTTGACCTCCTTGTTTGAACTGCTCTGTGAAAAACCGGCGTGTTGCGATCTCCATGTTTCAACCAGGAGATCCTGAATTTTTGTTGAAAGAAACGTTCCTCCACATCAGCTAGTGTGTGCCATTATTTGAGAGATATTTCCTCTGAATCGAAGGTCTCCTTACAAGGATCGAGGAGTGCTTGTTTATGTCTTTCACAAAGGACATCAAATGCAACTTCTGTGCGTCTAGAAATATCCCTGAATCTTGTTTTGTTAAGCTCACGGAGCATCGATTTTAACTGTTTGAGCTTGCGATGCAGAAGATGCAGAGCAGATCTAGATTGAAATAGAGGATCTGTTTCCATCCAGTACTCTTCGACAGTCTCCAAAATTTTTGGATGATCCATGATATAATTAACGAGTTGAAAATGTCGTTGTTTCCCCTCCACCACATTGTCAATCTTAACAGTGCATCTAGTGTGATCCGAAATGCTGTTTATTTCAAAAGAAGCGTTCTTATTTCTCCATTCTTTATTTACCAAAGCTCTGTCCAATTTATTTCCTATCGCATCATCATCTCAGTGGTTCCACCATGTAAACTTAGGACCGTTGTATGCAAGGTCAGCCAGTTCACATTCTGCAACAATCCTTTGAAAATCTCCCATACCCGTTTGATCACCAAGTCCATGAAGAACCCGACAATGCTCATCAGACGAAAGCGTAACATTGTAGTCACCTAGAAGGAGCCACGGGAGGTTAGACCATTCCATCATCTCTTTATTTTGCTTGATTTCCTCCTATAAAGTTAGACGGTCTCTTCTGAAGTTGGAGGCATAGAAAAATGTTTCTCCTCTACTAGTCTCCACACCCATTGTTATCATTTGAGGGCTTTTATAGAGGATGGTAAGATTTACATCATCAGACCACACCACCATATATATATATATATATAAGGATTTTTATATTTTTATTATAAATATTAAAAGACACGTGTTGTTCCTATAATTGCTGATTGACTTATGTTCTATATATATAAATATGTTTGAAAATACTAAATTTGGAAAATAATAATTATTTTTATTAGTGTTGAATCTTAGTTTTAGATATGATATGGTAATCGGAGATTTAGTAGTAGATTTTGGTTTATTTTTAGAATTTTATGACAAGGTTTGAAAATAGTGATTAATTTGCGACCAGCCGAATAGTTGCACATTTTTCGCAAAACTAGCGACTACTTTGCAACTAATTTTCCTGTCTCGACAGTCGTAAATTAGTCGCAAATTGACGACTACTTAGAGACTAGTTTGCGACTGTATTGCGACTACCAATATAAAGTCGTGTATTAGTCGCTAATTTATGACCAGCAAAGATAGTCATTAATTTAGTTGCAAAACTAGCGACTACTCGGTGACTAATTTTTTGGCCTCGACAATAGTCATTAATTAGTTGTAAATTGGCGACTACCTTTGTTTCTCGTAAATTAGAGACTAATATACGACCATATATTGGTAGTTGCAATACAGTCGCAAACTAGTCTCTAAGTAGTCGCAAATTTTACGACTACAAAAATAGTCGTTAAATGTAGTCCCAAAAAAATGTTTTCTTGTAGTGATTGTTATCATCCATATACTTTATTTCTTCTTCTGCAGCATTTAACCACTTTTTAACATTGTTACTTTCAATGACTTTTTGGAATGAGTTTGGGTCTACATCAATTCTTAAGTGACATTCACTTTCAATAGCATAAACCACATAATCATTTATAATGGCGGATCATCTTTCCCTTACAAATCACCTTAACGGTTCTTGTGGTACACTATTCTCTCCTAGAATAGTGACATGTTCATTGACTATAATTTCAGCTGGTGGGATTGGTAGATTATTATATTTTTTTTTATGGTGTCATTTGAGTGTACTTTAACAATAGGAACAACTACATTTGGTGAAACAAGTGAATAAACTTCAACATGTACTTACTGAATATCCATATTTCTTGGTTCACCACTCCCACTAGTTTCACCGTTCTCAATGAACCTAGCATTACCCATCTCAACTATTCTCGTACTATGGTTAGAAAATTAAAATGTATACCCCTTTAATTTTTCAGTATAGCTAATGAAGAAACCATTGACAATCCTAGTATCAAGTTTCTTTTCATGTGGATTATATATCCGTACGTATGCTTGACAAGCACATACACGTAGATGCCTTAAAATAGATTTTCTTCCCGTCCACAGTTCATAAGGGGTACTAGGAATTGCTTTACTAGGAACCTGGTTCAGCACATATGTTGCAGTATTTAATGTATATATCCACAATGAAAGGTGTAGATAAAAATTACTTAACATTCACCTAACCATTTTCATTAAGGTATGATTCCTCCTCTCAGCGACACAATTCTACTGAGGAGTACCAAACATTGTATATTGTGCACAAATGCTTTTACTTTCAAGTAACTTTGCAAATGAAACTAGACATTTTCCAAATTCATGATTTTTCCGTAAAACTCACCATCTCTATCATGTCTCACTACCTTTACTTTTTTATCTAAATGTCTTTCAACCTCATAATGAACACTTGTAAAACATTCACAGACTTATAATTTTCATGCAGTAGATAGGTATATCCATTAGATGAGTAATCATAAATAAAGGTGATGACATATATATAACCGCTCAAAGAAAGAGCATTTAATGAGTGTGATAACCTGTCTCAACATCAACATCTATTGGAAATCACTTGATCAAAGAAATCGACGGAAAACAAAGGTCATTTAACTTTGGGCGAAATGAGGAACCAGAGAAGCAATCAGAGGGGAAAATAAATCTCAAAAAGATCAGAGAACTATTTAGAAATCAAAAGTATCGAAGACGGATTTTTAGAAGAAAATTGGAAGTCTATCGAGAAAGATAATCGATAAACCGTCAAAATAAACCAAAAATACAAGGAGCATATTTTAGTAGTTTTTTAGTTTACGGAGAGTCATACAAAAGATAAAAATTAAGGATAACATATTTTTGGAGGAAAAGTAATTAAAAATGGCCTTTGCGGATTTTGCGGGAATTATCGGATTAATCGCGGATCAATATTTATCGGGGTGTGAGATGAGGTAGCATTAGCCGATTGGACAAGATAGGACACTTTAAAGTGCTTCAATGGTCGAATTTTGTGCAGGAAACACATGGAGGTTTATGTGTCAAGATGCATGCACCACTTCCATGCAAAATGACACATAAAGGAGTGACATATCAACACATTATGTTTCATGGAAGATGGAAACTTGACTATAAATATCCTCATTGATCACACACCAAAATTCACACCAAAACCACAAACTCTGTGCTCCTCCTCATCTCCCATGTCGGCGTCGGCGAACACCACCTCCTCTTCCCTAAGTTTGTTGCTTCACTAATCCACAAAATCCCTTAACTATACTCTAAACACTTCCTAATTACCCGCTGAATTCCCAAACAAATTTAATCCCTAAACACTACCATTCGCCTCTCTCTGGAGAGTTGTCGGAGTGTCTCCGGAGTGTCGTCGTAAATTCGTCAGAGCTCTCAACCGAGATCGCATGAAGTCGCCGAGAAACCACCACTCTCTCGCCAGAGGACTGTCGGAGACCTAGACAGGAAAACTGCGGTAGTACTTGACCGGAGAAACCGCCGGGTAAACGCAGTTAATGCCAAAAGTTAACTGTTAAGGTAACTACGGGTCAACAGTTTGGGTCAACGTCAGAGGTCAACGCAGGTGCACGCCAATCAACATCAGAAGTCAACTGCAGGTAAACTATTTGGGTTAGCGGGTCAACTCTTCGGGTCAACTCTGGGTTAGAATATCAGGTTTCAGTCGTACAATACAAGAAAATAATGTTTTGCGACTGAATCTTGAGACTATATTTAGTCGTAACATTTTAAGACTATTTAGAGACAAGATTGTGACTGATTTGCAACTAATCTGGTAGCTAATATATGCACAGAAATGGTAGTAGCCAATTTATGACAAATTAACAACTATAGTCGAGACCGGAAACATTAGTCGCAAAGTAGTCCCTACTTTACCACTAATATGAGACTAATCTATAGAGTTGTTTAGAAGTAGAAAATTAGTGGAATGCAATAGACTACGTTGCGACCCTGTCTGCGGGTATCAGTCTTTTACAACACGTGTTTTTCATGTTGTAGTAGGTGTACCAGTTTTATGCTACATGCATTTATGACCATAAATGGTAGTGGAAAATTAATTTGCCTAAAATTTCTACATAATCGAAATTCATCCCTTTCTTCTTTATATTTGTAGAAACACATAATTTGGATATTTAGTTTAATGGCAGGAAATTAAAATTATAGCTACCCTCATAAGTATATGTATATGAGGTTCGATGAATCCATATCAAATATCTCGGCAGCCTTCAAAATGGGGGTGGAAAAATTCATGCAATTTGAAAATAACCAGCTTCTAGCGCAAAACAATGACAATAAGTTTCACTGCCCTTGTAATGTATGCAAGAGTGAAAACTCGTACCCTCGGAAAAAGAAATTCGGAGTCATCAGTATATTAGAGGATTTATGTCTAATTATAATGTTTGGTATAAGCATGGAGAAGAAATCGATGTGGACTTAGTAACGAGTTATGTTGATACGCATATAGGTGGGAGTGATGTTGGTAATGTAGTAGAAAATAGATATGTGGGTATGGTGAATGATGCATTTCGTGATAACGTGAGTAATGTTGAAGAACATGTACGTAACCATTCCAAAAAAAATTATCACCTGTAAGAAGGAGCAACAAATCCATTATATGATGGTTGTTGTGAAGGTCGCTGCTCGGGTCTTGAAAAATAAGGCATATCACAATATGAGTGAAAGTTAGTTGATTCGATATTTGAAATGTTGCCAGAGTATTTATTAGAAGGAAACCATGGAATTGGTTTACATTACGAGATAGAGAAACTGGTATGAAATTAAGGCCTCTCCTATTATACCACTGATGTTTGCATTAACAATTATATAATCTTTTGTAAAGAAGACGAAAAGGAAAAATAAGTGTCTGTTTTATGAGCACCAAGATTGTAGCCTAACAAGAGACGATGGAGAACCAATGTACAATATATTCATATGTAGTATCTACTAACTGCTAATAGACTGAAGAGAATGTATCAAAGCGAGAAGACTGCAGCGACAATGAGATTGCATGGCGAGCACCAAGAAAATGAGGGAGAAATGTGTCATCCTTCTTATGCGATGGAGTGGAAATCTTTTCAAGATCAACATCCTCTATTTTTCCAAGAACCCTGTAACGTTTATCTTGGATTATGTACAGATGGGTTGAATCCATTTGGCATGTCTCGTAATAATTCGTTGTGGCCTATGATCTTGACTCCTTATAATTTACCCTCTGATATGTGCATGAATACACAATACTTGTTTCTTACAATTCTGAATTTTGGGTCAAATCATGTGCGCGCTAGTCTCGATATCTTCCTTCGACCTTTTATTGAGGAGTTAAAAGAATTATGGTCTTCTGGAGTTGATGCATACAATGTGTACTTGAATAACATTTTTAATCATTACTTTTATGTGAATATAAAAATGAAATCAATTTAAACACTATAATTAATCACATGTTCACTTTGCCATTTTCAAAACAGACGTGGTAACTATTAATAAATTATAAATTTATTTTATTAATAAATTTGGCCAGCTTAACCAGATTCACTGATTTGTGAACTCTCAGTATACCATCTCCCTATACTTGATATATTTACTCCAGTAGGTCGTCTAAGTGAGAGAATGCATTAAATCTGGCTTTCACAGAAAAATATAGATGCGCACATGTATATGTTCTCCGAAATTGTGATTATTTTCAGCCACTTTAGAGGTATATATAATTTGGTATGTCTTATCTTACATTTTAATATAATACACTATATCGTATTTCTCATATATGTTTTGGTCGAAAGCATGTTCGAATATTATATTTCTACTAAATATTCAGAACTCTCCGAAAATGAAGCTTCACGAAAAGAGAAAAAGAATATAACATCTAAGTGAAAGATTATGTATGTGTAAAATTCAGTCGTACCTATTTGTTGGAATTGTGTCCAGTAATCTCGGTACTGTCTCTAGAAAGTAAGAGTATGTCAATGATCAGACATAAGTCATATAATACTGGGGGTCATGATGGCTTGCTAGAGTCCGCTCATGATCTATATGTCTTGGACTTATTGCCTTTATTATATGATCCCATATGGGTCACACGCCTAAGCTAACAGGAAAATGTGTAGGAACGGCTTAGCAGAAGTACGGTAAAAGTGCCAGGCATTTGTCGTACTTAGAGAGAGATTAATGGGTCTGATTAAATCTAAGGGATTTAATTAGATTGGTATTTGGGCCCAAAAGGCCCAAAAGGAACCAGACAAGTTTTATAATTAAAACTTAAGTCTGATTTTCCTCCTAACCCTAAGCCCCAGCCGCGAGCCTCCTCTCTCTCTGCGCCTCCTCTCCTGCTCGGTCTAGCAGCCATTTCCTGTGAAGCGTGTGTGAGCCTTTGGAGGATCCATCCCTAGGTGGTTCTGCTGATCTCTGACCTGTTCTCTCTTTCCGCTGCATAAACAGGTATAAGGTGAGATCTATATTATGTTTCTAATCAAGAGAACCTAGATCTGCATGTTTAGGACTGTTGAATCTGAGAATTGAATCTGGATTAACACTAAACTATCCATCATTGGTATCAGAGCCATTGGTTCTGTGGTTTTTCTTGTTTAGATTCAAGTTTAGGATTGTTTAAAGAGGTGTTTTTGAATCAATCTACTGATAAGAGCAAAACACTTAAGAAACAAGAATTGAAACCTAAACAAACATATTTGAAATCGCAAAAACCAAGCTATATGATTTGGTATGCGTCGGTTTGATGATGCACGGACCGATCGCTTTGCGGATCGAGTCGCGTGATCATCCGATCGCGGCAGCTGGACCGGACGACCGAGCGGATCGGATCAACGCGATCGCGATCGCTTCCTGCATCGTCCCGGCGTGTCCAGCCTGCTATCCCGATCAACCGTGAGGCGCGAGCATCGCATGGATCGCGTGCGTCTCAGCCAGCGTCGTCCCGCGTCTCGATCGCTCGGCGATCGCATGACGCACGACCCGGCTGTCCCGATCGCTCGGCGATCGTCCCGTCCCGTCCTTCGCGCCGTCTCGATCTCGGATCGATTGCGTGCGGCTTGCGGCTGACATGATCGCGTGAAGCTCACGATTAGGTCGTGATCGGTTCACGTGATCAATCGGTTCGGTTCGGTTTAAGGTTCGGTTTAAAACTGATTAAAATCAAAACGTCACGGTTTAATAAACAGATTTAATAATTTTATTAAGTTCTGGTTAAACCGGGATAAGAAATCCAAAGTCGAAAAATTGGATTTTGTGCCTAAACCAGGATTTTCTAATTTGATTTGGTTGGACCAAATAAATTGAGAAAATCCGGTTTAGTAAATAACCGGTTGACAATTGTGGTCATCGTAGTAATTAATTTTGGTTAAGACCAATTTTAATGAACCAGACCGGTTATGTCATTTAATTGGACAATTGGGTCATGTCTTGGACATGAACCAAATTCTTGGGCCTCGGACCAAGAAGTTAAAACAATTGGGCCAATTATTTGAGTCTTTTCTTCAGAATTAATTTAAAATTTATCTTATAAAGTTATATAAATCGATTTTAAATTAAAGTTTCCGAAATTTTGAAATTAGAAAGTTTCTTAAAATAGAAGTTTCTAGATTTGCATGTTTTGGATTTTAAGAAATTTCAAAAGTTAGAAAGTTTCCGGTTTTAGAAAGTTTCCAATTTTAGAAAGTTTCCAAAAATAGTAGGTTTCCAAAATGGAAAGTTTCCCGAAATAGTAATCTTCTATTTTGGGAATGAAATTTTTTAATAAACCTACGAACCTCAAATAATATCAAGCGTTGGATGTCTTGTCCAGTCTATGTCAGCTGTCGAAGCCCATTCAATTGTATTCATGGCCTTACAGTGTGAGGGTGTCTACTTTTGCGTGGATAAGACGGTTTGTGATTCATAAATGTCATTGGGAGTCCCAGACATTAATGATTACATGACTGTATAGTCTGGTTTTCTTGACTAGGCCATCGGGAGTCCCGGGCCTTGAGACATCAGAGTGGATTGGGCCTCGGGCCCAGATTCACAACCAAGAGTTATATCACAGATATAATTGGCCGACATAGGGCTTACCGATATAAGCTAAGATTGGGTGATGGCCAGTGGCCCACTTTAATCTTAGTTATATGTGGATCTTGGAATCATTATATTCTATTGAGGGTAA
Source organism: Orychophragmus violaceus (assembly GCA_030180135.1). Lineage (NCBI taxonomy): Eukaryota > Viridiplantae > Streptophyta > Magnoliopsida > Brassicales > Brassicaceae > Orychophragmus > Orychophragmus violaceus. The sequence continues at coordinate 44,719,498 of CM058229.1, read as the reverse complement.
CTTATGTTATTGAATATAATGCGTGATTAATCATATTAAATTTAATACGAGATTAATCATATTGAACATATTAACTAATAACCTTTTTTATCTATATATTTCAGCTATGACTACTACAAGCACACAAAACACATTCTCAATCCGGTCTGTTCTCGAGAAGGAGAAGCTGACCGGAACGAACTTCCTGACATGGTCAAGGAACTTGAGACTGGTCCTCAAGCAGGAGAAGAAGGATTATGTCCTTCGTGATCCTCTCCCCGAGAGGCCTGCTAACAATGCCGCCAGGACTCTGCATAATGCTTGGGAAAAGCATTCGTCAGATGAAAATGATGTGTATTGCCTTATGTTGGCTACAATGACTGCTGAGCTGCAAATACAGTTCGAGAGTGTGTTGTCACCAATTGAGATAATGGCAAGCCTGAAATCGCTTTTTCAGGAGCAAGCAAGGACTGAGAGGTTTCAGACAGTTAAGAACCTCTTAGACTGTAAGTTGGCTGCAAATGCGGCAGTGAGTCCTCATGTCTTGAAGATGATGGGTTATCTCGATCATCTTCAGAAACTCGACTGCCCTATCAGCCAGGAACTTGCTTGCGACATCATTCTGCAGTCATTACCTGCAAGCTATGATCAGTTCATTCTGAACTTTAACATGCATGGCTTGAGTAAGACATTGCCTGAGCTTCACGGAATGCTCAAGACTGCAGAGCCCAACTTGAGGAAAACCGCCAAGGACCCCAATGTGCTTATGGTGCAAAAGGGCAAGGGGTTTAAGAAATCCTCTGCTAAGGATAAGGGAAAGGCCAAGGCTGTCCAAGTCGCGGACAAGGACACGCCAAAGCCCAAGCCCAAGTCCAAGGCTGGGCCAACTGACATATGCAGGTTCTGTAAAGAACCAGGGCATTGGAGGAGAGAATGTAAGAAATTCCTGGAAGGTCTAAAGGAATTAAAGAAGAAGACTCTGGAGACTTCTTCATCAGGTATTTTTGTTATAGAAGTTAATACAACTACTTCTGATAATACCTCATGGGTTATGGATACTGTTTGTGGGGCTCATATTTGTACTAATATGCAGGCACTCAGCAACGGTAGAAGGCTGAAGCAAGGACAAGTGGAGCTACGAGTTGGGAATGGAGCGAAAGTTCCAGCACTAGCTGTAGGCACATACTTGTTGTCTTTACCTTCGGGATTGGTTTTAGAACTCAATAATTGTTATTTTGTACCTGCTATAAGCAGGAATATTATTTCAATTTCTTTGTTGGATTTGGAAGGTTATGATTTTTCAGTTAAGAATAAATTATGTTCATTCAATCGCAACAATTTGTTCTATGGTTGTGCCCCTCTTACGAATGGGCTTTACATACTCGATCAATCCGCGCCAATTTATAACATTAATACCAAACGGTTCAAACCTAATGAGGAGAACCGAACGTTTCTATGGCATTGTCGTTTAGGGCACATCAGCGAGAAACGCATCAAGAGGCTCCATTCGAATGGACTTCTTGGCTCATTTGACTTTGAGTCATGTGAGAAATGCGAATCCTGCATGATGGGCAAAATGACACGGGCCCCCTTTAATAAACCTAACGAGAGGGCCAGTGACTTATTGGGCCTGATACACACTGACGTGTGTGGCCCAATGTCCACAAATGCAAGAGGATACTATCAGTACTTCATTACCTTCACTGATGATTTCAGTAGGTATGGATATGTTTATTTAATGAAACATAAGTCTGAATCTTTTGAGAAGTTCAGAGAATTCCAAAATGAAGTACAGAACCAACTTGGCAAAAGCATTAAGGCTCTTCGGTCCGACCGAGGAGGAGAATACTTAAGCCAAGAATTCAGTGATCATCTAAGAGAGTGTGGGATCGTATCCCAACTCACTCCTCCCGGAACACCTCAATGGAATGGTGTGTCTGAGAGGAGAAATCGGACCTTATTGGATATGGTTCGATCTATGATGAGTCACACAGACCTTCCAATATCCCTTTGGGGATATGCTCTGCTAACAGCAATGTTCACTCTAAATAGAGCGCCATCGAAAGCAGTAGCAAAGACACCATATGAATTATGGACTGGAGTGGCTCCAGTGTTGTCTTATCTTAGAATTTGGGGTTGTGAAGCCTATGTCAAGAGATTAATCTCAGACAAGCTTACACCAAAGTCTGATAAATGCTACTTCATTGGTTATCCGAAGGAAACCAAGGCTTATTACTTTTATCTACGTTCCGAGAACAAGATCTTTGTTGCCCGGGATTGTAACTTTCTTGAGAGGGAGTTTCTCTCTAAGAAAGACAGTGGGAGTAAGGTACTGCTTGAAGAAATTCAAGATGAACAGGATACTGCTCAACCTAATGAGGAAGAGCAGCAGGAGGACCTACAAGAAATTGTAGAGCCTGAACCTGTAGTACCTGAAGTTCGAAGATCCGGGAGGATCCGTCACGAACCCGAGAGATATCAAGGATTCCTCGTGACTGACTGTCATGATCTTCTGATCATTGATGGTGATGAACCATCGAACTTCAATCAAGCCATGATGGGCCCAGATTCCTCTAAGTGGCATAAGGCCACTGATTCCGAAATGGACTCCATGTCGGTCAACCAAGTGTTTTCGTTGGTTGACTTACCCGCTGGTGTAAAAGCCATCGAGTGCAAATGGATCTTCAAGAAGAAGATTGACGTGGATGGAAATGTCCAGATTTATAAAGCCAGGTTGGTGGCAAAAGGTTTCAGACAAGTTCACGGTGTGGATTACGATAAAACCTATTCACCAGTGGCTATGATGAAATCTATTCGGATTCTACTAGCAACTGCAGCTTTTCATGATTATGAAATTTGGCAGATGGACGTGAAAACCGCCTTCCTGAATGGTATTCTGGAAGAGGATGTGTATATGACACAACCTGACGGTTACATAGATCCAAAGAATGCTGGAAAAGTATGCAAGCTTCATAAATCCATTTATGGATTGAAGCAAGCATCGAGGAGCTGGAATCTTCGTTTTGATGAAGTGATCAAGCAATTTGATTTCATCAGAAACGAAGAAGAACAATGCGTGTATAAGAAAACTAGTGGGAGCAAGATAGTATTTCTTATTCTGTATGTCGATGACATACTGCTTCTCGGAAACGACGTTCCAATGCTGAAGTCAGTAAAGGACTGGCTTGGAAGTTGTTTTTCCATGAAAGACATGGGTGAAGCCGCATACGTTCTTGGAATCAGGATCTACCGGGATAGATCTAGAAGGCTGATAGGCTTGTGTCAAGATTCATACATTGACAAAGTCCTACAAAGATTCAGCATGAAAGATTCCAAGAAGGGCTTCACGCCAATGGTACATGGCACAACGCTAAGCAAGAAGCAGAGCCCTACGTCGGCTGCTGAGCTTGAGCGCATGAAGAATATTCCTTATGCATCTGCAATAGGATCTATCATGTATGCCATGATTTGTACTCGCCCTGATGTTGCTTATGCACTGAGCATGACGAGTAGATACCAGTCAAATCCAGGTGAAAGCCACTGGATTGCCGTAAAGAATATCTTGAAGTATCTAAGACATACTAAGGATAAGTTCTTGGTGTACGGTGGAAGTGATGTGCTTAAAGTCAGTGGATTCACGGACGCAAGTTTCCAGACAGACCAAGATGATTTCCGGTCACAGTCCGGTTATATCTTTTGTCTGAATGGCGGTGCAATAAGTTGGAGAAGCTCCAAGCAAGACACCGTTGCTGATTCCACTACAGAAGCTGAATATATCGCCGCTTCAGAAGCTGCGAAGGAAGCTGTTTGGATACGAAAGTTCATTATTGAACTAGGTGTGATACCAGATGCGGCTGAGCCTCTGGCACTGTTTTGTGATAACAATGGTGCTATTGCTCAGGCAAAGGAACCAAGATCACACCAGAAATCCAAGCATGTTCTAAGAAGATTTCACTTGATACGTGACATCATTAATAGAAAGGAAGTCAAGATCAGCCGAGTTCAGACTGATGATAACGTCGCTGATCCGTTGACAAAGCCACTCCCAAGACCTAAGCTCGAGTTCCTGACTGAAGCTGTAGGCATTAGAAACATTGAAATGTAATCTAAATTTGAGTGGGAGTTTGAGGGCTTCATTCAGTTATTTGATATGTTCTTGTAAAACATTTTATGTTTAATGAAATTATTATTTCAAGATTATTTTAACTGTGATGAAATAATCGTTCCAAAGTGATATAAACCATTTTATAGGTCATCGAAGTAAGTGACTTGATCTTGAGTCATCAAAGTCATTTAGCTTGATCATGAGACCCTATATTTGATAGATGGCTTATATCATTCAGTCCCTAGTCGAAGGTTGTTGAAATTGGAACACCAACAACCGTGTGAGACTAGATTGGTATGTGACTTATGACAAAGTCTCAGTGTGTCATAGATGCGCGGCATCAAAGTCAGTACATAGGTGTATGTGGGGTACATACGACCGGACTAGACCCGCTTATAAGAACTCTTCAGGATATTTATATCTGTGTCATAAGAGATTCTTACTACGACTATAGAGTATAGTCCTTAGACCTGAGTTCGCATGCATGTGACTGCACATGAACTGATGCGCTTTGATCATTGTCTAACGCTGTCGTTATGCGATAGCTATAAGGACCTTGTTTGGGTGTATTACGAAATGAGTAGTTTACAGTGATGGAACAAGACGGGATTTGTCCCTTCAATATAAATGGAGTGAATATCTCTAGGCCAATCGGAGATTTGAATACTGGAAAATGCATGGCCATGCTCAAACGGACTTTCCCGAGTCGTTTGGATTGTCAGTATCAAATCAGAGTCCGATGAACAAGATTAGGCTTTATAAGGATGACACTAATCTTGCCTTATGACTAATCGAGATATTGAGACAAAAGGATTATGAATACAGAGATTCCAGTACAAGTGGGAGATTGTTGGAATTGTGTCCAGTAATCTCGGTACTGTCTCTAGAAAGTAAGAGTATGTCAATGATCAGAAATAAGTCATATAATACTGGGGGTCATGATGGCTTGCTAGAGTCCGCTCATGATCTATAAGTCTTGGACTTATTGCCTTTATTATATGATCCCATATGGGTCACACGCCTAAGCTAACAGGAAAATGTGTAGGAACGGCTTAGCAGAAGTACGGTAAAAGTGCCAGGCATTTGTCGTACTTAGAGAGAGATTAATGGGTCTGATTAAATCTAAGGGATTTAATCAGATTGGTATTTGGGCCCAAAAGGCCCAAAAGGAACCAGACAAGTTTTATAATTAAAACTTAAGTCTGATTTTCCTCCTAACCCTAAGCCCCAGCCGCGAGCCTCCTCTCTCTCTGCGCCTCCTCTCCTGCTCGGTCTAGCAGCCATTTCCTGTGAAGCGTGTGTGAGCCTTTGGAGGATCCATCCCTAGGTGGTTCTGCTGATCTCTGACCTGTTCTCTCTTTCCGCTGCATAAACAGGTATAAGGTGAGATCTATATTATGTTTCTAATCAAGAGAACCTAGATCTGCATGTTTAGGACTGTTGAATCTGAGAATTGAATCTGGATTAACACTAAACTATCCATCACTATTGTGAGAGTCGGAACTCGCACAGTCGATTCTTGTAGAGTTGAATTTAGGGAACAAACGATTATAAGTAAACAACACGAAAAGAGATATGGAGAACAGTTTTATTGATTTTTTTGACAGAAAATAGAGTACAATAGCGTAAGATCCAAAGAAAAATTATAAGTGTTTATGCTAGATTTTTCGGCATGTCTTGATTGTAGGAAGTCCCTCGTCATATATAGTCGCGGCGAGTCGGTTTAGAAGATATTCACCTGCAAGATTTCTGGAGATCTTCCTATTATCGCATAATCCATTCTCGTTCAGATTTATCGCAAGATTCCTTTTTCTATTGCTCGGATTTATCTTCCTCTTTTCTTCTTTGAGTTTATCTTTCCGTTTTTATATTTGTCTCCCTACGAAATAACTTTTCTTCTTAATGGGCCGAAAAGGACGATCCGAGTCCGTTTTAGTATGTCTTCTTAGTCCGGTGATTCTGTCAATGACTAGCAGTTTCGAGAATGTGTACTTTGTTGTTATGAATATTGGTTACGGCTAGTCACGGAATATATCGACAAGTGCCCGAGCTATTAATCCAAAAAATGTGTCTTTCTCGGAATGTCCGAGGAATTCTGTATGCTCATAACTTTCCAGGAATGTGTTATGCTCAGATCTTCTGAGGAATATGTTATGCTCGGAACTTCCAAGGAATGTGTTATGCTTGGAACTTCCGAAGAATATGTTCTCCTCAAACTCTGAGGAATATGTTCTGCTTGGAATATCCGGTGGACTGTGTTCTGCTTGGAATTGGACTGTGTTCTGCTTGGAACGTCCGAGGGAGTGTGTTCTGCTCGGAAAATCCGAAGAAGTGTGTTCTACTCGGAAAATCCGAAGAAGTGTGTTTTGCTCTGATTTCCTTAGCAGCTTGGCCTGCTCGGATTATCCAAGCAGCTTGGCATGCTCGTATTTTCCGAACATGTTGTTTTGCTTTGACTGTCTGAGTCGGTTTTCTGAGCACCTGAACTTGCCTGTAGATTTTGTCGAGTGATATGTATGTTCTAGTGATCCATCCGAGCAGTTTCACCACTTAGAAGGTTGGCTATGTGGTTTCCTATGTTTTACACGAAATGCTATTTATACAAAGCATCGTTCATATGAAATGTTTTTCATATGAAATTCTGTTTGTGCGGAAAATGGCTATGTTCATTTCTTAATCCGTATTCGACTATTGATTTCTTCTAGGGGGATTTTGACCCCTACAGTTAGCCCCCAGCTCGTCAGGCTCGAGTGTGATGATGACGAGCTTTTAGTAGCCGAGGCTAAAACCATTTTTTGAAAGTTTTGATTTAGGTCGTTCTTCTCTTTGACGATAACAGAAGATTTCCCAAACATTCTTGTTACAATTCACCAAGGGTTGGCAAGCCTAGCAAGATCGATTTTGGAAATAACGAGTACGATTGAAAGATAGAAGATGGAATGTCCCAAAAAGGATTCATTATGATCTCCGAGCGGGATTAGTCGAGCTGATCAATCCATGTGTAGGATTTTTCTCGGGTCGTATGCTGTAAAAGATTGGTTTCTCATCTGTCTGAGTGAGATATTGCTGATTTTAAAGCTTGGCCCAATAGCGATCAGTTTAAGAATGATTAGCCGAACCATGGTTATGTTAAAATAATCATGTGTAATTACGATTAAGACCCCTTGCTTTGGAGAAAATCTATAAGTATTCCCCCTTCTTCAGTCATTCCTTCCCACCTTTACCTCTCTCAAGACTTCTAGGGTAATTTATCTCTCTAGCTCCCTTGTTGAGTGTTCTTGACCGTTTTTGAGCATTCACGAATTTCTTTTAGTGTAACTTATAGCTTTTGATCTTCCACAGGTTTGTGCTACTGATTTACGGTGATCTTCTTTTTGAAAAAGTGCAAAATCTAGAAGAATGTTTGTTCTGATGTCTGAAAGCGAAATAGCGAAGTTAAGAAAAGGGCGGCGGAAGAATGGAGACGGAGAGATGAGGAACAAGCGGCCAACATGGTCGGAAAAACACAGGGAAGTATGCAGGATCCGGCGCTTGGCCAAAGTGTTTTTATTACTGCGTGCGGAATGGAAACCGGCCAAAGAGCAACCGCTCCTCAGATACCCCTCATGCCGATCATAGGGCTGCCGAATCAGAATCGTGTGTCCAAAACAATGTGAAAGCGGGCCAAGAAGGCACGTGACAATGATGCCGAGGTTACACGTTCTGAGTCAGAACCGATACGGAGCGACCCGAGCGTAGACTATATACGATAATGCCTCTGAGGAGGCGAGGTTCTGCTCTGGAGTGCAACATCAGAGCGATGCTCCTGTCCCGTACCAGGACATAGTCTGCGGTATTTTGCTAACCTATGCATGCTAAGATTTCTTGAAGGTTAATGCATTTTTCTCTCAAGTGGTAAGAGTCATCCATTACGACCTAAAAGGCCCGACTGTTAATTTTCTTTTTATCGCAGGCGTGGGCGTCGGTAACAGACACACTATTGAGTCTGAGAAGGAGATCCGAAGGGCCAAGAAAATTATTGACAAGGACTATGTTGATAACCAGAAGTTGGAAAGCTCACTTCCGAGTTGAGAACCACATATGAGGGGAAAATGGCCGAGTTTGAGGCAGCGCGACGCTTGGTTGATAATGAAAGGGCACAAGCCCTTGTTGAGGCCAAATCTCTGAGAGTCCAACTTGCGGAAGAAAAGTCTTCCTGCGAAGCTAACTTGAAAGAGGCGACTAAGAAAGAGAGGAAAGGGATGTTCGACAAAATCGCAACCCATCCCATCAAGCTTCGCGGTGTTTCCTCCAATCTGCCTATGGCTAGTAAAAGGCATAACCATTACCTTGAGACAAATAATTGCTCGGATAACCCATAATCCGGGCAGACTTGCCTGAAAAATCTGAGAAATCATACCCGGAAAATCCAAGCAGAATTGCTCGGATAACCCATAATCCGGGTATGTCTGCTTGGATTGTCCGAGCAAGTCTACTTGGATTTCCCTAGCATGTCTACTTGGATTTTCTGAGTACATCCGCTCGGATTTTCCGAGCAGGGTTTGGCCTTAAGAGAGTTTGTCGACCCTGCTAGGATAAACTTAACCTTCGAGCAGTCGAGCGGTTGGGCTGAAATCATGCTGATTAACGTGGACAAGTCAAGCAGATTTTTTTCGGAAGAAAGTGTCCCACATCAGCTTCGTATAAACTGTTCGAGTTGGTTCTATATTGCTTGAAACATTTTCGAGTAGCTTTGTATTAGTCTCGGAGAAAAGTGTGATCTTGTCTTTGCATTCGGTCCTTGGTGCTTTGACCATATTGTTCAGGATTGTTGTGCTTAGAATCGTTTTGGGTTATATTCCAAGTTTGAAGGTTAGCAAGATATACTTGAATTACAGACCAATTTTGGTGATGAGATGATGCTTAAAATCAGCATGCTATTTTCTGGGTTTTGAGTTAATTCTGAGTTCGAAGGTTGGGAAGATATACCCGACTTACAGACCTATGATGATCAGAAGCATTTTAATTGGGTTTCGAGTTAAGTTTTGTTTGCGAGATATACTCCAACCCAATACACATATGTTTCAAGAATTTTTTGTTATAAAGTTTGGTTTAGGAATTTCATATGACTTTTTAGAGGACGAAATTTTCTTGGAATGACATGATAATGGAATAGTTAATGAATTGAATTTTTTCGCTATGTTACGTAGTTCCAAGTCTAAATTTTCTTTCAAGTTAAGTGAACTGAATGATAATAAAAAGAAAATCGTCTACTGTTTACCAAACAATTCCGAGCAAATGATTGATGACCTGAGCATTTGCAGAGGCATCGAGCTACATGATCAAGATCTGGCGAGCCGAACCTCTTGAGCGAATGTCGAATGAAACGGTTCATGGGTTAAACAAACGGAGTGGATCGTTGGAGCACGTCATAAACCCAACCAAACGAGCAAGCGGGCAAGTTTCGTCGCTAGCCGAGCAGCATGGTCCGATGACGAGCAGACCACAAATTGATTCGAGCGGGTTTTTCGTCGCGGAGGGGCCAATCTATCGAGCAGCCTTTGTTTTGGAAAACCAAGCAGATTTTATGTGTACATCTGAGAAGCTTTATTGCGGATAGCCAATCAGATTTGTTGCGGATAGCCGAGCAGCTTTGTTGCGAGCAACCAAGCAGATTTGTCCAAGCAGAGATTCCCCCGCTGGATTTGAGTTTTCCAAGGGAGATCGCCGAGCATAGAGACGAACGAATGTGTCAGAGCTTAGATCCGAGCTCTGGCTCTAATATGCCAGAGTATGGTAGGAAGGGATCAGTTCTCATTGCGAGATGTCAAATGGGAATTTTCAAGAAGGTTGCGTTTGAGTCCGGATTTTAGTTCGAAAATTTCAGAATTTCCGATGTGGAAGTATAGGTATATACAGACCCATTCCCCCCCCCTTTTGGACCCACTCCCCCCTTTTTGAGAGGGGGGGGGGGGAAGCTGAACGGATCAGAAAATTGGTTGCCTATGTAGCCCTTTCGGGGATCAAGTCGTCCAGTTGTTCAAGTTTTCTTTTTTGGACGTTTGGAAGGCTTGTCTTAGTGATAGTACTTCTTCATATGCATTGCATTTCAAATCCTTGGTATCTTGACGTCGTCTATGTTGGTTAATTTTTATTCTTTGGGGCGAAATACTTTTGTAACTCTGTTTGATTCTTCCCAGTTTCCTCCCAGTTTGCCCGCGTTCCGTTCTGTGGTGTTTTGAAACATTTTTCGTAGGACTAGGTCACCTTCGCGTAAACTTTGGCTGTGGACCTTTGAGTTGTAATATTTGGCAGGTGCTTGTTGGTAGCTTTAAATGCGGACTAATGCCTGATCGTGTTGCTCGTTGATCAGGTCTAGTTCATCGAGAAGCATCAGGTGATTCAGTCCTTCTTTCCCAAGGAGCATTATGAGGCATACTCCCAGGAACTCGGCCTCGGAATGAATTACGCATTCCGCTCCATAAAAAAGTGCGAACGGTTCTTTGCCAGTTGCTCTTCCAGGTGTTGTCTGAAAACTAAAGGACTCCTTCTTGCTCGTATGCCCATCGTCCCATATTTTTGTTGATTCGTTTCTTCAATTCGTCAATGACTGTTTTGTTAGCAGCTTCAGCTCTTTCGTGACCTTGGGGTAACGCGGAGTGGACTTTGTAATCGTATCTTCCACTTTTCGCAAAAACCTTCAAAACATGTGGAGATCATATGCGAGCCTCGTTGTCTGTGACAATCTTGTAAGGCACTCCATGCCTGCATATTATTTTTCCATACGAAGTGTTGAACTTCGGCTTCAATCCATTTGGAGAAGTAGTCTGTTAGGACGAGGAGGAATCGCTTTTGCTTGGTTCGGTGAAGTGGACCTACTATATTCGTTGACCAGCGCATGAAAGGATATGGTGCTGAAATTGACGAAAGCAGCTTAGCCGGTTGATGAATAATCGGAGCGTGTCTTTGGCATTTTATGCATTCTTGGGAATACTTCTGGCAGCCCTTGACGATTATTGGCCCAAAGTATCCCTGACGCTTGATTTTTATTGCCAAAGCTCTGCCTCCTGAATGGTTTTCTTACGAACCACTGTGAACTTCTTCCATGATTCGTCTTGCTTCTCTGCCTATGATAAAAAACATTAGAGGCCCGGACAGTCTCCACTTGTAGTTTCCGTAACAAGAAGCCTGCACTTTGATTTTGAGAGTTGAACATTTGTCTTCCGGAAGTTTTCCATCCATGATGTATACGCGTATTGCTCCCATTCATGTCTGCTTCAGTATTGACCTCTTCTGGTGGAGGGTTTTCTTTGTTATTCTCATTTTCTTTGGGAACCAGGTTGACGGTCCCAATGATTTCGATGCTCGGATGCTCGATGAATTCTAATGGAATGATTCGTTTTAAGCCAAGTTCGGACATTGAGGCAAGGACTGTTAATACATTGGCTGGGGCGTTTTCTCCTCGAGGAATTCGGGTCAGTTTAAAAATTTTGAGAGGCTTTACTATACTCCTAACGATCTTATGATTCGCCTCCATTCTTTCATCTCTCGTTTAATATTCTCCGCTGTACTGGCTCGCAAGTAACTGGGAATCGTAGAACGCTTGTTTGCTTTGAATTTTAAGTGCGAGAGCTAGCCTTGACCCGACCATAGCCTCATATTTTTCTTCGTTGTTCGAAGAGTAAAAAGCCAAGCAGAAGGACTGTTCCAAAATTTTCCCAGTTGGCGAAGTTAAGCGAATCCCAACTCCAAAATCTTGTCTTGATGATGAGCCGTCGACGTGGAGAAACCAGTTTGAATCATCTGTTGGCTCTTCCACCCCTTCTTGCGATAACTCGACCAGGAAAGCTGCAAGTACTTGCGACTTTGCGCACGTCTTGGATCCGTACTCGATGCTGAATTCGCTGAGCTGAACTGCCCACATTGCTATTCTTCCAGATTGGCTAGGACTGTGAAGGATCTTCAACAATGGGAAAGTTGTAAGAACTACGATCAAATGAGATTGGAAATATGGCCTTAGTTTCCGACCAGACATTACGAAGGCAAGCACCCGCTTCCCGATTTGAGGATAGCAAGTTTCCACGTTTGTCAGCGTTTGACTCACGTAGAAGATTGGTTTATGTTCGCCTCGATCTTCTCTAATAAGGACTCCGCTTATTGACGTAGTCGATATTTCGGTGTATAAAATTAACGGCTCTCCTTCTACCGGTTTAGAGAGTACTAGAGGATTGTCTAGATATTTTTAAGCTATTGGAAAGCTACATCGCACTTCTCCGACCGCTCAAACATTTTGCTACCTCTTAAAATGTCGTATAAAGGCAAACACTTTTCTATTGGTCACGAGATAAACCTATTGAGCGCTGCCACTCGTCCCGTTTATCGTTGAACTTCGCATTTTGTTGTTGGCGAAAATATTTGAGCCAGGGCATTGATCTAGTGTGGGTTTGCTTCGATGCCTCTGTGAGTTACAAGGTACCCAAGAAACTCTCCATAAGCAACTCCGAACCTGAACTTGGTTGGGTTGAGTTTCATGTTATACTTGTTTAGTTGTTCGAAACATTCTCGCAGATGTTCCACGTGGTCTTTTTCGTCGAGAGATTTGCCAACATGTCTTCTATGTAGAACTCTATAGTCTTTCTTAGTTTATCAGCAAACATCTTATTTTACTAGCCGCTGATACATCGCTCCGGCATTTTTGAACCCGAAGGGCATGACCTTGTAGCAGTAGATTCCACTGAAGGTGACGAACATTGTTTTATCTCGATCGTCTGGATTCATCATGATCTGATAGTAACAAAAAAAAAATATCCACGAATGTGAGCAGTTTGTTTCCTACTTTTGCTTCAACTAGTCGGCCGATGTGCGGAAGCAGGAAGCTGTCTTTAGTGCATAACTTGTTTAGATCCATGAAGTTGACACAAACTCTCCATTTTTTGTTTTATTCTTTACCACAACAGGATTGGCGAGCCAGCCCGGATAATTGACCTCGGTGATCGAATTGACTTTGAGTAATCGCTTGACTTCTCGTTGACCGCTTTAGTTTGTTCCGATCCTAACTTCCTCCTTTTTGGTCTCAATGGTTTGACTGCCGGATCCACGTTTATCTGCTACCAAAAACTCGACAACTTTAGTTAGCCATCTTGCTTGTACGGGTAACCTTATTTTTCTGAGGGTCATTGTTGTGTCCCCTATAAATCATGTTTATGGTTTTGGGAATGGGACACTTCAGATAAGCCGATGTTCATCCTTCTTTGAGTTTCACGGATGATTACATCAAAGAAACTTCTAGTATCAACCATGATCCATGTTACGTCATGATTAGTTCGAAGATGAGGGATCATTGTGTGGTCGTTCAATTCATGCGGTTTCGCACTCTTCAAACGTTATTACGTTGTTTGGGAACTAAAATGGAGTGGACCAATGAATGCTCGTTCCTTCTCGTCTCTAGTAAGCGTTGATTGAGGATATTCTGCCTCCGCAGTGTTGAGATCTCCAATGATCATATTGTTGGTCGCGGTGTTCACCTTCTCCTGATCCCAAATCTTCCGCAATGTTACTAATACCATCTCTTTTAACTTAGTCAGTGCTACGTCTACTGTCGTTGCATCAGTTGCAGCCGCACCTATGGCAGTGATGTCTATCGCAGCGATGTTCGTCGTGGTGTCGTGTGCTGTGGCTGCATTTTCTGCAACGTTGATTACAAGTGATTTATTTGTTCTGTCTCCGTTTCTGTTGGTTGCTATCTCTTCGGATCTACTAATCGGTGGTTTTAGGTGTAAGAAATTTTTGTATTCCCCACAGACGGCGCCAAAATTTGAGAGTCGGAACTCGTACGGTCGATTTTTGTAGAGGAAACTTTTCGGGAACGAAATATTCTAAGTAAACAACACGAGAAGAGATCCGAATGATAGTTTTATTGATTTGTTTAACAGAAAACAGAGTACAAAAGTGTAAAATCTAAAGAAAAAGTCTATGTTTTTATGCTAGGTTTTTTAGTGTGTCTTGATCGTAGGAAATCTCTCATCTTATATAGTCGCGGCGAGTGCGTTTAGAAGACATCGCCTGGAAGATTTCCAGAGATCTTCATGTTATCACATATTCCATTTTTGTTACAATTAACCTTTTTGCTCGGATTTTCTTCTTCTTGCTTATCTTCCTCTTTTTTTCTTCAGTTTTATCTTTCCTTTTTTTAAATTTATCTCTTTGTGACTTAACTTTATCTTCTGAATGGGCCGAAAGTGACGATCCGAGTCCGTTTGAGTATATGTCTTCTTAGTCGGGCCCAAAATCTATAGAGTACAAACCTTGTGGATTTGTCCCAAGTTCGTAGTTTGTATATATTATTCAGCAATTTTGTCAACGGCTAGCAGTTTTGAGTATGTGTAAGTTGTTGTTATGAATATGGGTTACGGCTAGTCACGCATTCGGAGAAAAATCTAGAAAATTGCCTGAGCAATTAATCCAAGCATTGTGTCTTGCTCGGAATGTCCAAGGAATGCGTTATGCTCGGAACTTCAGAGGAATGTGTTATGCTCGGAACTTTTGAGGAATATGTTATGCTCTGAACTTCTGAGAAATGTGTTATGCTCACAATTTCCAAAGAATATTTTCTCCTTAGAGTTTCCGAGGAATATGTTCTGCTCGAAACGTCAGAGGAACTGGGTTCTGCTCAGAACGTCTGAGGAACTGTGTTCTTCTCGGAACGTCCGAGGGAGTGTGTTCTGCTCGAAAAATTCAAAGAGGTGTTCTTCTCGGATTTCCCGAGCATCTTGGTTTGCTCATATTTTGAGACCAGCCTTGCTTGCTCGGACTATCAGAGCAGCTTGGTCTGCTCTTAATTTTCGAGCAGCCTTGCCTGCTCTAATTATCCAAGCAGCTTGGCTTGCTTGGAATTTTCTAGAAGCTTTGTCTTCTCAGATTAATCTAGCAGCTTGTTTTGCTTGGACTGTCCGAGTCGGTTGTCTAAGCTTCTGAGCTTGCCCGTAGATTGTGTCAAGGGATATGTCTATCCGAGTGATCCATCTTAGCAGTTTGACCGCGCGGAAGGTTGGCTACGCGGTTTCTTATGTTTTACAAGAAATGCTATTTATATGAAGCGTTGTTTGTACAGAAAATGGCTATGTCCGATTTCTTAATCCGTAATCGAGTATTGATTTTGTCGAGGGGTATTTTTACCCCAACACCTATATACATATTATATATTTATATGAAGTTATCTACATTGTTATATATTTGGTATTCTTTTCTATATACATGGTACTTATTGTAAAGCCACATATCATTTTCCTCCTTGGGTGCTAGAGATAGTGCATGGACCCGTGAATAAAACTAAAACTTAGCCCATCTATTTTAAAAGTGGATATTTGTTTTATACAGCGAAGACGGAAGACATGTAACTATGGTGTGCTTGTTAAAGAAAATAATTATGTTGATGGATTTGATGAAGCTGATTTCCACTTGATCTTAACTGATACCATAGAGCTCGAGTATGAGGGAATGGTTAATTTGATAATCACACTTTTTAAGTGTAACTGGTACGACCCTATGTTTGGTGGAGTCACTCGGGGAGTGATGTTGGCATTGTAAATGTTCTTTCTTGAAGAAAATACAATAAATATGAACCATTTGTTCTAGTTATATATGTTCCTTACCTATAAATATTATTGTCGTTAAATATGTATGTATCTATAACTTCATTCAATACATACATATTGCAAAACCTTGCAAGCGGATCAAATTTGTTATATCCCGTATCCATACACGAAGAAACCATAGCAGTTGTGTCTAAATGTTGTTCAAGTCAACCTGAGGGGAAATATTTATGGAGATTATGGTTACATGGAACCGGTTATTTTGCAACAAGAAAGTGATGATCATGTAATGAAGACTATAATCAAAGATCTCGTAATCGAACATTTGGTACAAGGAAGAAACTTAATACATCTTGATTACGAGGTGGGAGATGCAGAACCAGTAGATGAATTCCAGTGTAATTTATAGTCTTCAAATAATGTGTATGAAGATGACGATGAAGATCAAGATGAAGAAACCTAGTAATATGATTATTTGTCGGTGTAATTTATCGTCTTCTCAATTGCAAAACTCTAATGAATTTTTATATTCCATGAATTAGACTCTCCAAACACATTATTTTTCCTTTCTAAAGCCACCAAAACCAAATAATTTACCCGAGTTTATGTCTTGTTTTAGCACAACCGATATTAGAATTACTAATTAAAGGTACGTTTTGTTCATCAGGGAAACTTCATTTCCAGCATTCATGTTTTTAAAAAGGCATAGTATAAGACAAAAGTAGTAACAGAAAATTAAGATTTACTGGAGCAGGGCTTAAAGACTGAAGTAGGGGCATTTTCCCAAAGTAGCTCCAACACAAGAGTTTTGTTAGCCTTGATGTTGTTTGCCTTGAGGAATTCTCTCAGGCCACCAGTTAAACGCAATCGCCGCATCCTACGTTCAAGAGTCATCACCGGTTTGACAGACAATTTCACTCCACGGTCATTCACTATATATATGGTCTTGCATGCAACCTTTTCTAATATATTGTCTTTGGTGATCGGCTGGGGAAGAAACTGCACAAACAAAATATAAATTGTGTTACACAACACAAAAATCACATACCATCACTAACCAAAGAAAATTTCTAAAAATTTAGAAACCATAAGCGAAAAAAGTTTATTAAATTTCTGCTACTCTTGATACTCTCCGCTATGACATTTAGTGTTACAAAGTTCTCTTCAATTCATTCAACAAAATATACAAACATTAGATAGTACTATCATCAAAACAAAACAAAAAACTAATAGTCTATAAATACAATATATGATAACTTACTCATGTTCTCCTTCTGATTTTCCATTGGAGTTTTGACCAATTCAAGTTCAAAGCAACTGGGTCCAAATGCATGTACATGGAAATTTAAATCCCCAAAGTACTTGAACATTAAAACGTCTCCGACTCGGAAATCATGTCCCTCGGAGAATTCAGTTAGTGTTTTACCAACACGTTTCACATGAACTTTTAGGTTATAAGCATCTGAAGTGAGCTGGCCAGCTCTAAGATTAGCTTTTCCATCTATGTGGTTTTTGGAGAACTTTTTGGGGATATTCTGCAACTCCAAAAAAACACAAGTAAGAAGAAGTAAGCATTACATATAGAGAGAAAGAGAGAGAGAAATCACTAAGATTACATACCACACTCGAAAGGAATTCGGGAAGAGAGGCTTGAAGAAATGAGGGTTTCCCATTAGTGAAGTATTTAATAGTTTGAAGTTAATCAACCTACATGAATCACTCAAAAATAGAACACATATTTTAAAATAAGTGGAAACCTCAGAAATATGACCATTAAATCAATAAGAGTTGATAACATGCACTCAATCTTGTACCGAATTAGAATATCAGTCTCATTAGAAACCCTATGAAAAAATGTGTATTTAACTATTGAAGACTTTTTTAAAAAAAGGGTACAAAATATAAGAAATACCTCAGACAAATTTCTTAACGCAGTGGATGAATAACAGGACGGCGAAAAGGGTGAGATTGTCTGAATTTGAGAGAGATTATAAAGAGGATGGTTAGGGTATTTTGGTTTATTGTAATTATTCAAAATATTAGGTTTAAGCGCGATAATGTTTTGGTTTGGCGGGTCTTATAAGATTAATATTTCGTTTTCATATGAAAATAATGAATTTATTTTTAAAAATTGACTAGATATAATTTTAGTGGAATTTATATTTTAAATCATTTTATATATTAGAAGATATTTTTTATAACATGGTTTGCATTATGTCATGTATATATAATATATTTTGAAAGTTTGTGTGGGTAGCTATGTTATTAAGAAAGTCATGGATATACAATATGTATTTTGAAAATTAGGCGGATAACTAAATTTTGATCAAAAGTGTAATGAGTAAATATGTAGGGAAGCATGTTCTAATAACATAAGATTTTAAAAGAATTACAAATCAATAACAACTAAAGTTTTTGAATCACAATAGAAATTCCTAAAATTCATCTTCCAATTACAAGATACAAATTATAAAAATTCTTAAGAATTCATCTACCAATAACCCCTCCCCTCCCCCTCCCCCCCCCCCCCCCCCCCCTTCCCCTCCCTCCTTAGTCTTTGGTACATTGTTCTAATCGTATTATATATGGTTTTATTGGAAAATGATATATACAAGAAATGTTAATATTAATCACTACCTTATAAAAATGGCTATTTCCTTTATTAAATAGAGATATTTTATAATATATATAGTTAATATACTCAATTATATAATTTAGATGAGTTCATAAACTATAAGAAACTGGAAACATAATATAAAAGTAAAGTTCTTAAGTAACATATATAAACAAAACATGATATTTAGACAGGGACAGTAGCCCTGATTTCGGAAACATGAGGCACGGGGCTCTAGCAGGACCCTGAGATCTTGAACGTTCTGCATCCGCGGATTGAATCTGAAGTCAGATAAGCCTTCCACAGTCTTAACTCATGTCTCATCAGCAACACCTGTAAAATGAGTACTTTAGTAATGTTTTCTAAATTATTATATTTTAAACTAATGAAAATTATTAAAACAGTTACTTCTAGTCCAATAGCTCCTCCACAACTTGAGCACCACGATAACCTATGGAGGCCGAGTGTTTATAAACCCATCCCAGAGGTCATAAGTGTATTTTCTAAATGCCACATACATTAACCTATTGTTCTTATTTTGAATAAAAATTTAATGAGAACCACCCTAATATGATTCAAGTCATTGTGTTAATTATTATATTATCGAATGCCACAGTTTAATCTATTGTTCTTATTTTGAATAAAAAGTGAATAAGAACTACCCTAATGTGATCTTGTCATGATGTTAATTATTATATTACTGAAAACACTTACTTGGCGTCTCTGAGGTGGAACACTCATTTTGTCCTTCCAGGGTTTTGAGAATCAACTTTAAGGTGTCTGACGATTGAGGCCACGCCCATGGTGTCTACACGAGATAATTGTGCAGATTTCGATTAATTAGAGTATCATGGTAAGAAAAAATAAAAATTGGGATAGTTTTTACCTGGTTTTGATGTCATGGATTTTTATGAAACTAATAAATGCCATGTAGTGATTGGTGTCCAAAGGCTCAATAAGTTTGATCCCAGTGTCTTTGATAACTTCAAGTCGGTGGAAAGAGTTTGTTGGACAGAAATCTGAATCCGTTCGGACCACTTGTACTCCGGAGATCTCAATCTACTTACCTTCTTGTTTCTCTAATCCCGAGAAGTACTTTGGATAAATCACCATTTCAATCATACTTCCTTTCATAAGTAAAAGCAACACGATATAGTCAGAACAAGTGCATTCTTGCATGTCGAAAGCTCTGTTTAAATGATTTTTACTTACTCTATGGTCAGCCAAGATGTAACTCTAATACGGAACATCTCCAAACACATAGTAGGGGTAGACCGAGATAAATTTTTCTTTGAACCCCTAGGAGGCTTCCTCTCTTATAGCTTGTGTTTCTGATATGTAATTGTAATGGACCATGGTATTTTGTTATGTTCTTAGATGTGAAATTTTAGTGGTTTCGGACATAATGAAAGTGGGAGAGAAGTTATTGAGAACTATGATAATTACGACAATATAACTTCCTCTCCCAAAAAAACTACTTAAATTAAAAATGGTTACACGAAATGAGGGTTTTAATAAGTAGCCTCAAGCGCCGCATCAAAATAGAGGGAGAGAGACGAACTGTTACATTCCATGTAAACAAATGGTTGTACATGGAGTGTGTCTCTTTGAGACCCCCATAAAATCAAGACTAAGCGTGGTTAAATATCATGAAAATGAAGGGTTAGGATGCTTGGTTAACTTATTATATTTTTTCATTAAAGGTTGCCATAATATCTCGACATAAATGTGGTGGAAAATCTTTAAAAAGAGAGATAAAAGATTGAATAAACAAGTTTATCTCCTTGAAGATTAACGTTTAGAATCATTTAAAATATAAAAAGATGCAGTCAAGCTTTGGTCAAGCTTTACTTTTACAAATCACAAGTGTTCCATTAGTATTACGCAGCCACAACGAATTTGTTCCGGCAATAAGAAATAACAGCTAGATTAGATTGGAGCCACTGAGTCCTTGAACTGTACACTGGTTTTGTCCTTTGTTCTGTTTCAGCCTATCAGCCCTTGAACCGTACACTAGTTTTGGCTTTTGTTCTGTTTCAGGTATTGCAGAGCTCCTCTATTTCGGCTGGACCTTTATGTTACAATGGGCTTCAATCTTGTTTTAGAGTTCATTTGGTAGGCTTATGCGCATATTTGACACATTAACACAAAATCAGGAAGAATATTCAATGTTTCTCTCAACCGATATTGTTAAATTTCTTTACCATGGTAAGTACATATATACACAATAAATAAATTAGGTATGTTGAAAAATTTAAAAAAATAGAATTTAATTTTCCATACCATAATATAACCGATAATAATATTTTACAACAACCACTGCATCTCGCTATGTTTGATTAAGATCATTCGAAAATACTATGTTTAATTTTTTTTTCTTTTGTTATATACTTCATGCAATTGCTTTTCGATATGCTTGATTAACAAACGTAAAATACGAAAGTATACTTTTATGTTTGTTATTTTTAATTTTAGGCTTTCAAAATACAAGCCACAATACCATGAAATTTCTTTCATAATATTAATAACAAATTTATGAAGGATCCTGGAAGTATATCCAATCTTCATTGTGATTATAATCCGGGAAGTATATCCAAAAATTTCATAAAATTAACAACCTAAAAAATTGCTTTCATAAAATATGTTTTCAGTCCTACTTTATATTGTGAGCAAATTTATTATGGATTTTAACTAAGTTACGACTACAGGTGGGTTATTTGTAAGTCAATTAAAAATTATACAATTTTAAAATGGAGACAAAAAAAGGAAAATATGATGACGAAGTTACGCATGTACATGGGTAAAACTTCAAAACATTTTTTCAAATTAATCAAGGAAACAAAACCCAATTTGATAGCTTAAAACATCTCAATTACCCGCTTAACCCCAAGAATGGTCGACAAAGAGTTGAGAAATCCACAATTACGACAAACCTTGATTGTATTTTGTTCTTCCCCTTTTCTAAAATCTCCTTCGAATCATCTTGCTAATCCCTCTCAAAATCTTCTTCTCTGCCCACCCATCTCTAACTGATATATTTTATTTTAATCTCTAATACGAGGCTCTCAGTTTCAGCGCTAAATTTGATCTCTTCTTTAAATCTCTTAATCATGAAACTCTCTGTTATACGATGCCTACAGCTACAGGTAAGAAAGGACAGGGTGTGTGTTAAACTGACTAGCTTGCTTCTGGTTTGTTTTACTTTTTAAACGGGATTGTTTATGAATCTGATTATTGGTTTGGTTATGCTTTGCTTCTGTTTTTCTTGCAAATCACTCATATATTCATCTATCTGCTTCAATAAGTTTTTAAAGTTTGGATTAGTTGGTTGTTTTTTTAATTCTTTGTTATGAGTGTTTGATGAGTTCGAGTCTCTAATGGTTATGATGTTAATCTTATAGTTATCAAGCAATTGAGTTTGATGTCACAGTTTAACTACTCTTTGTGTTTGTTAAGTTTGAGTGTCTGAGCATTTACAAGAAAGTGTTTGTATCATTTGAGACATGATCAAACCATTCATAACTTTATTTTGGTAAAGCATTTGTCCAAGTTTACTCATGACAGAGGATCAACATTTTCGAGGAGAATGTTCAACGACGGATGAAAGGCATGATTAGTACTGCAAACGACTGCAAAAACACTGCAAAGGACTGTGACCTCAGGAGCTCTCAACAGATGAATATAACTACATATTCTTTAGGTAAAGTATCATTTTTCACAATCCACATTTATAAAGTCATGTCATGTTTTTTATTTAATTGCTTTTCTCTTACTGTATTTAATGATGACATGTCACTAAGAATAATGGACGAGGAAATCCTTATGGAGTTGAAAGCCTCAAAGAGAATCTATTAATGGGCAAGCGCAAGTTGCCGCATACTCTTCAGCGTTTGTGGCCCAACAAAATCAACTGAAGGAAGCTCAACGTAAAACTTCAACTCCATCTGCTTCATAGGTTGCTTATCAATGTCTCTTGCACTTGTTATTTTTTGTATGATTTGGCCACTCCTTAATGTTGGATTTTGTATACGTAGATCATTTGTGTATATACGCTACACATAAGTAATAAGTTATCGATGTTATTTTGAAGCAAATGTCTTTTACATTTCTTGTACCATTCAAATTACAGTATCATTAATTACCAAATCATAAATTTAAATGATTCCAAATTCTTAAATTTTACAATTAAAAAGTCATTAAACGGTCATCAATTAATCACACAACGGTCACAAAATAGTTTTTGTATCTGGATTTTTTGATTAGCCGTTGCATAGTCGTTAAATTAGTCATTAAACCGTCGCCAATAGTCATCATATATTATGACTAAGTTGTGATTATATTAGATAGTCAGATAATAGTCGCCAAGTAATGGCCAACTCATTACCATAATCGTACATGAGTGTTATGATTAGCCAATTTATAGTCGTTGAACTAGTTATTACCCAGCCGCCATACAATCACCAAGTTTTACGACTCCATTCTGACTTTATTATACAGCCACATATTAGTCGTCCATTGGTCACCTAGTTTAACGACTATTTTGATGATTACATGTCTCTGACTTTATTTGGACCCTGTCTTTAGTCGCACAATTATCGCCATTATAGTCGCAAATTAGTCTATATATATTGCGACAACTCTACGTCTATGTCTAGTAGTCGTAATTGGCCGACTATATTTATGACTACGCAATTGAAATACTAAGGATTTACAACTACACGATTTAGTCATTATTTAGTTGTAAAACCTAGTTTAACTACTATTTTGGGACTAAAAGTACAGTCAGAAAACGTTGTTTTCTTGTATTGGTGGACTCGAGGTTCTTGTCGTCCGTCTCCGGGTCACATCCGTCCCCTAAAAGTTGGTTATGTTTGATTGCATGTGCATTAGGATAGATCGAGTTTGCATACAGAACTGGAACATATACATTTATCGTCTTAGGAAATGATACCTGAAATTGAATATGGAAGTAGAGCGGTTTAGGTTGATTGATTAAAAAACTTAAATAACTAAATAGAATGATAAATATGCATTGCACGTTTAAATTCTGAAAGTGGCAATGTTGATTGTGTAGTTAAAATTTATTAAATGATTGATTGAACGTTGAATGGACTAGGTATAAAATTAAGTAAACATGTCGTTCAGCATAAATAATTGCATGAATTCAGTAAAAAATATATAAGTTAAACTAAGAACTATATAACTGAACATATAAATGAACCTAGATAATAAAGTATAATAATTAGTAATTAAAATGAGAAGTAAAGATAATAACCAAATTAAAATTAAATAATAGAAACGGCATGATCTATTAAACCGGATTAGGATAATTATTAAATTTGATCTGAGCTATAGAAATTATTAAAAGGGAATTTTACTAAGAAATAATGAGACAGGAAGTTAGTAGTTTTACTAAATTCAGTCTAGTGAATAATTAAATTGAATTAAATAAATAAATAAATAAATAAATAGGAATAGATGATAAATTGAACTACACAATTGAATTCAGGCTAAGAATTCTTGAGTGGAGTTGAACAAGTATTGATTAGAAAATAGTATATTTTAGTAGAGTAAATGTTGAATTGGGAATGATTGATTTTATAGGTTGAGTTAATGGTAGAACTGTTGAATCTATTGTGATGTTGTTGTTACCTATTTCGTTGTCGGGCCGGATAGGTTGTGGTTACATATTCTGGGTGGGGACGAATAGGTTGTGGTTACATATTCCGGATGGGGACGGATAGGTTGGATTATGATATGGTTTCGTAAAGAGTTATTAATGACGTTTAGTACTGTGAGGACTTGCGGGATAGTTTGCGGGTAATTCGTTTTGGATTGTTATTTTGGTTGACCTTATCGTTTGGTAGAGTCCTAGTGAATCTGCTTGCATGTCGTAGTGACTTTATCAATCCACATAGGGTTCATACAAGTCGTATGGTTTATTAAAAAACTTCAGGTGTGATTAAGATGCGTACATTCCCACAAGTTGGGTGTATGTGAGGCGTTTTGGTACTTCTTTCCCGATTCGATCTTCGGGAGATATCGGTCATTTCACGTACCCTTGGGAAGCTGTTTTAGCAGTTGTTAATTACGCGGGCGACACGGGTAGGTGTCAGGGATCGTAGAGACGATATCATGGCCTAGAGCCGAGCACGATGGAAGGTTTGATTATCCTGAATAAGGGGTAGCTCGAGTCACCGCGTCTCTATGGACATAGAACGGTGTCCTATTTGTAGTAATTTGTGTTTATGTCTAGGAGTTTTGGAAGTTCTAGGTATCTGCAGCTAGGTGTTCCCGAGGAAGTGACCGAGTTTGCGATAGGGGCCAATGATGTTTTGAAAGTGTTAGATAGTTATTTTGTATATAGATCGAGTCTATTCGATGGGGTATGTTGCTGTGTTCTCTATTTCTATCTTTGGTGTTTTGTATTTATTACCAGTTACGTGTTATCTCACGGGGAGATAACATGTAATATTTTTGTGCTTCATTTATGTTTCTTGAAATCTATCGAATGGACAAGATACATTTTGGCGATTCATTCAGAGATCATTGTTTGGTGTAAGACATTTGCTAAGGTTTTGCGGAGCGAAACAATTATGGTATCATTGTCAAGGAATCAGAAGAGCAGTGGATTTTTTGGATCAAAGTTAAAGAGGTTTGATGTGGAGCAACAAATTTATGGAATCAGATTCAGATGAGAAGTGGGTTGTGAAATCAAGGTTAAGAAGATTCAGAAAAGAACATCGGGATTATGGGATCAGATTCAGACGGAGGGGTTAAGTCAGTTTAGAATTCGGGGACGAATTTATCTAAGAAGGGGAGAATGAGCTAATCCGTCTCAACATCATAATCTTCTCGAAGTTAATTGATTAGAGAAATCGACGGAAACAAAGTTCATTTAGTTCTTTGACGAAATGAGAAACCAAAGAACAAATTTGAGGGCAAAATATTCTCAAAAGGATCTGAGAACTATTTAGAAAACAAAAATATCAAAGACGGATTTTTAGAAGGAAAAAAATGGGGTTTGTAGAGAAAGGTAATCCATAAACAATAAAAATCAACGAAAGATATGAGAAGCCTATTTTAGCGGTTTTAGTCTATGGGGAGTGAAGACGGAAGCTAAAAAACTAATGAAAAAATATATTTGGAAGAAAAGTAATTAAAATGGTGTTTTTGTTTTTTTGCGGAAATTATCTCATTGATCGGGAATCCTAGATCTAGATTTATCGGGACACAAGACAAGGTGAAAATAGCCGATTGGACAAGAAAGGACATTTTAACGTGTATCATTACTGATTTTTGTGCTAGACACACATGGGGGTTTATGTGTCAAGATGCATGCACCACTTCCATGCAAAGTGACACATAAAGGAGTGAGGTGTCAACACGTTATGTTACATGTAAGATAGAAAATTGGATATAAATAGTTTTATTGATCACTCACCAAAACTTGCACCAAAACCACAAACTCTCCTCTCCTCCACCTGTCCCACCCCGGCAACCACCACCTCATCTTCCCCAAGTTTTCTTCTTCCCCATGTAATCCATAAAATACTTTAATTGTACCATAAGCACTTCCTATTTACCCACTAAATTTCCTAAACACAATTAATCCCTAAGCACTACGGTCCGCCTCTCATCGGAGAGGTTGTCGGAGCTCTCGCCGGAAGTCGTCGGGAAACCACCACCCTCTCGCCTGATTACTTCCATCCCATGCCGAAGGACTGTTGGAGTCCTTGACAGGAAAAGCGCAAGAGGACTTGATCGAAGAACCGTCTGGTCAATGCGGTCAATGCCGTCAGTCATCATCGGTCAACTGCTCATGTCAACGTTGGTCAATGAAAGGCTCAGAGTTTTATCCTATTCTACTGCAAGTGCACAGTTATGCAATGTAGTACTTAGGGAATCGAATCCACAAGGACTCATGGCTCACACGATAGATTGTATGTTCTCAAGTTCAGCTAAATCAATCAGAAGGAAGACAGTAGACTAAAGCAAGTAAACAAAAAAGTGTTTTCAATAAGAGAGAGGCGTCAGACTTAGGAAGTTCTCGGGAATTATGCAATGTCAGATACTTAACTAACCGGATTCAGATTAAACACATGTTCAAGAACTAGAAACACAATGCTAAACATTCCAACTCTCGCTGAGATTGTTTCTATATCTAGCAACCTAGTGATCCAAATCTCTTTGTGATCCTAGAGTTCTAAACAAGCATTAAGAACATGTTCACAATTCTCATAAACTAAATCTCTTTGTATATAGTCAAATTGCTCACACTAAGTTTATTCAGATTACAACTCACACTCTCGTGCTAAGTTAATTATCTCAGATCTAAATCCTAGGTGATCAGTCCAAAATTCAGTATTAAACGCAACTTAGGTGATGAACGAACAGATTGTGAATCCTAATAAATCAGTTATCTAAACATGCATAAAACCTTTATGGGAATCCCTAAATCTAACTAGGTTACTACTCAGACATATTATCAATCAAACAACACATAATGAATAGAAAACCAAAAGACTGAATAGATAAGGTAAAGGGGTTCGAAATCCTTCTCTCAAAGGTTACAAGTAGCAAGAATCAGCCCCTTAGCAAATCTCTCAATCTCCAAAAGCAAGAACAAAGTAAGAACAACATAAACTCAATAATGAGTCTGAAAACCTAATTAAAACTCCTAAACTCGTTTTGGGGTCAGATTAGAATTAGGGGAAACTTTGGGGTCTTTATGCAATTTTTCAAAACTTCTCTCAACTTGGCGTTTAGCTTCTCTCGCGCTCAGTGTCGACCGACACCAAGGTCAGTGCCGGTCGACATCCAGTCGTGGCCGAGACACCAACTTCAGTTCGTTGCACAAATCACCAAAAACGTCGTATAATCCCTCTCTTTGCTCCAAATGTAAGCCTACCCGTAGAAGACTCAATAGACTCGAAAAACCAGGTTAAAGACTCAATATACACAACTATATCATGGTTGAAAACCTAGAAAAACCATGATATATAAACTCCCCCACACTTATCTCTTGCTTTCCCTCAAGGAAGTGAAAGAACTAAAGCATAAGAAAGAGGTTTGAAAAATCAGAAAGTCATTTCGTCCTAGGAACTTTCGTATTCACATTCACTTAGTAAGCCACTGAAAAGTTTCCTGCAGATGTCAAGACCACAATATACTTCCCCCACACTGTTGGAATTATGTCCAGTAATCTCTGTACTGTCTCTAGAAAGTAAGAGTATGTCAATGATCAGACATAAGTCATATAATACTGGGGGTCATGATGGCTTGCTAGAGTCCGCTCATGATCTATAAGTCTTGGACTTATTGCCTTTATTATATGATCCCATATGGGTCACACGCCTAAGCTAACGGGAAAATACGAAGGAACGGTTTAGCAGAAGTACGGTAAAAGTGCTAGGCATTTACTGTACTTAGAGAGAATAAAGGGCCTGATTAAATCCATGGGATTTAATCAGAACTGAGAATTGGGCCCAAAAGCCCATGAGAACTAAAGGGAGTTTTAATGAATAAAACTTGACCTAAAGCTCTCTAATTTTCTAAGCTTCTGCGCCTCCCTCCTCTCTCTCTGCGCCTCCTCTCTCAGCTGGTCTGGCAGCCAATTTCCCGGTGTGCGTGTGTGAGCCTTTGGAGGATCCATCTCTTGGTGGTTCTGCTGATCTCTGACCCTTACCTCCCATTCCGCTGCAAAAAAAGGTAACAGGTGAGATCCATTAAGTTTCTAATCAAGAGAACCTAGATCTGCATGTTTAGTAAGATGAATCAATCTGAGAATTGAATCAGGAGACACTAAACGATCCAACAGTGGTATCAGAGCCATTGGTTCTGTGGTTTTTCTTGTTTAGAATCATGTTTAGGATTGTTTAAGAAGTGTTTTTGAATCAACCTACTGATAAGGAAAAACACTTAAGAAACAAAGAATTGAAACCTAAACAAACAAGAAATCGCATGATCCAATCTATATGAATTGGTATGCGTCGGATCGTCCGGATCGAGACAGATGCACGAACCGATCGATGAGGATCGTGTTGCGTGGTCGCGTCCCGATCGAAGGATGGATCGCGTCCCGATCGCGTGGATGGACCGAGCGGATCGCTGCGATCATCCCGCTATCGTCCCGCACCGCAGTCGAGACCGAGGGCCGAGTGGATCATCGCGATCGCACGCCTCGTCACGTCCCGATCGCACGGCATGGCTCGTTCCGATCGCGAGAGATGGCCCGGCTGTCTCGTCCCGATCGCACGGCCCGATCGTCCCATCCCATCCCGAGCATCGACCCGCCGCGGAAGCATGATGGCTTGCGGCTGTCGTGATCGCGTGAAGCTCACGGCTAGGTCGTGATCGATTCACATGATCAAATGGTTCGGTTCGGTTTAAGGCTCGGTTTAAAATTTTAATTAAAATTAATCGTCACGGTTTAATAAACAGACTTAATAAATTTATTAAGTTCTGGTTAAACCGGGATAAGAAATCCAAAGTCGAAAAAATTGGATTTTGTGCCTAAACCAGTGATTTTCTAATTTGATTTGGTTGGACCAAATAAATTGAGAAAATCCGGTTTAGTAAATAACCGGTTGACAGTTGTGGTCGTCGTAGTAATTAATTTTGGTTAGACCAGTTTTAATGAACCAGACCGGTTATGTCATTTAATTGGACAATTGGGTTATGTCTTGGACATGGACCAATTCTTGGGCCTCGGGCCAAGAAGTTAAAACAATTGGGCCAATTATTTGAATCTTTTCTTCAGATTAATTTAAAATTTATTTTTTTATAAAATTATAAAAATCGATTTTTTTTTAAATTTATAAGTTTCCAAAATTTTGAAATTAGAAAGTTTCTTAAAATAGAAGTTTCTAGATTTGCATGTTTTGGATTTTAGGAAATTTCCATTATTAGAAAGTTTCCAATTTTAGGAAGTTTCCAATTTTAGAAAGTTTCCAAAATTAGTAGGTTTCCCAAAAAGGAAAGTTTCCCAAAATAGTAATCTTCTATTTTGGGATGAATTTTTTAATAAACCTACAAACCTCAAATAATATCAAGCGTTGGATGTCTTGTCCAGTCTATGTCAGCTGTCGAAGCCCATTCAATTGTATTCATGGCCTTACAGTGTGAGGGTGTCTACTTTTGCGTGGGTAAGACGGTTTGTGATTCATAAATGTCATTGGGAGTCCCAGACATTAATGATTACATGACTGTATAGTCTGGTTTTCTTGACTAGGCCATCGGGAGTCCCGGGCCTTGAGACATCAGAGTGGATTGGGCCTCGGGCCCAGATTCACAACCAAGAGTTATATCACGGATATAATTAGCCGACATAGGGCTTACCGATATAAGCTAAGGTTGGGTGATGGCCAGTGGCCCACTTTGATCTTAGTTATATGTGGATCTTGGAATCATTATATTCTATTGAGGGTAACTTATGTTATTGAATATAATGCGTGATTAATCATATCAAATTTAATACGAGATTAATCATATTGAACATATTAACTAATAACCTTTTTATCTTATATTTCAGTTATGACTACTACAAGCACACAAAACACATTCTCGATCCGGTCTGTTCTCGAAAAGGAGAAGCTGACTGGAACGAACTTCCTGACGTGGTCAAGGAACTTGAGGCTGGTCCTCAAGCAGGAGAAGAAGGATTATGTCCTTCGTGATCCCCTCCCCGAGAGGCCTCCTAACAATGCCGCCAGGACTCTGCATAATGCTTGGGAAAAGCATTCGTCAGATGAAAATGATGTCTATTGCCTGATGTTGGCGACAATGACTGCTGAGCTGCAAATGCAGTTCGAGAGTGTATTGTCACCCATCGAGATAATGGCAAGCCTGAAATCGCTTTTTCAGGAGCAAGCAAGGACTGAGAGGTTTCAGACAGTTAAGAACCTCTTAGACTGTAAGTTGGCTGCAAATGCGGCAGTGAGTCCTCATGTCTTGAAGATGATGGGTTATCTCGATCATCTTCAGAAACTCGACTGCCCTATCAGCCAGGAACTTGCCTGCGACATCGTTCTGCAGTCTTTACCTGCAAGCTATGATCAGTTCATTCTGAACTTTAATATGCATGGCTTGAGTAAGACATTGCCTGAGCTTCACGGAATGCTCAAGACTGCAGAGCCCAACTTGAGGAAAACCGCCAAGGACCCCAATGTGCTTATGGTGCAGAAGGGCAAGGGCTTTAAGAAATCCTCTGCTAAGGATAAGGGAAAGGCTAAGGCTGTCCAAGTCTCGGACAAGGACACGCCAAAGCCCAAGCCCAAGTCTAAGGCTGGGCCTACTGACATCTGCAGGTTCTGTAAAGAACCAGGGCATTGGAGGAGAGAATGTAAGAAATTCCAAGAAGGTCTAAAGGAATTGAAGAAGAAGACTCTCGAGACTTCTTCATCAGGTATTTTTGTTATAGAAGTTAATACAACTACTTCTGATAACACCTCATGGGTTATGGATACTGGTTGTGGGGCTCATATTTGTACTAATATGCAGGCACTCAGCAACAGTAGGAGGCTGAAGCAAGGACAAGTGGAGCTACGAGTTGGGAATGGAGCGAAAGTTCCTGCACTAGCTGTAGGCACATACTTGTTGTCTTTACCTTCGGGATTGGTTTTAGAACTCAAAAATTGTTATTTTGTACCTGCGATAAGCAGAAATATTATTTCAATTTCTTTGTTGGATTTGGAAGGTTATGATTTTTCAGTTAAGAATAAATTATGTTCCTTCAATCGCAACAATTTGTTCTATGGTTGTGCCCCTCTTACGAATGGGCTTTACATACTTGATCAATCCGCGCCAATTTATAACATTGATACCAAACGGTTCAAACCTAATGAGGAGAACCGAACGTTTCTATGGCATTGTCGTTTAGGGCACATCAGCGAGAAACGCATCAAGAGGCTCCATTCGAATGGACTTCTTGGCTCATTTGACTTTGAGACATGTGAGAAATGCGAATCCTGCATGATGGGCAAAATGACACGGGCCCCCTTTAATAAACCTAACGAGAGGGCCAGTGAATTATTGGGCCTGATACACACTGATGTGTGTGGCCCAATGTCCACAAATGCAAGAGGAAACTATCAGTACTTCATTAACTTCACTGATGATTTCAGTAGGTATGGATATGTTTATTTAATGAAACATAAGTCTGAATCTTTTGAGAAGTTCAGAGAATTCCAAAATGAAGTACAGAACCAACTTGGCAAAAGCATTAAGGCTCTTCGGTCCGACCGAGGAGGAGAATACTTAAGCCAAGAATTCAATGATCATCTAAGAGAGTGTGGGATCGTATCCCAACTCACTCCTCCCGGAACACCTCAATGGAATGGTGTGTCTGAGAGGAGAAATCGGACCTTATTGGATATGGTTCGATCTATGATGAGTCACACAGACCTTCCAATATCCCTTTGGGGATATGCTCTGCTAACAGCAGTGTTCACTCTAAATAGAGCGCCATCGAAAGCAGTAGCAAAGACACCATATGAATTATGGACTGGAGTGGCTCCAGTGCTGTCTTATCTAAGAATTTGGGGTTGTGAAGCCTATGTCAAGAGATTAATCTCAGACAAGCTTACACCAAAGTCTGATAAATGCTACTTCATTGGTTATCCGAAAGAAACCAAGGCTTATTACTTCTATCTACGTTCCGAGAACAAGATTTTTGTTGCCCGGGATTGTAACTTTCTTGAGAGGGAGTTTCTCTCTAAGAAAGACAGTGGGAGTAAGGTACTGCTTGAAGAAATTCAAGATGAACAGGATACTGCTCAACCTAATGAGGAAGAGCAGCAGGAGGACCTACAAGAAATTGTAGAGCCTGAACCTGTAGTACCTGAAGTTCGAAGATCCGGGAGGATCCGTCACGAACCCGAGAGATATCAAGGATTCCTCGTGACTAACTGTCATGATCTTCTGATCATTGATGGTGATGAACCATCGAACTTCAATCAAGCCATGATGGGCCCAGATTCCTCTAAGTGGCGTAAAGCCACTGATTCCGAAATGGACTCCATGTCGGTCAACCAAGTGTTTTCGTTGGTTGACTTACCCGCTGGTGTAAAAGCCATCGAGTGCAAATGGATCTTCAAGAAGAAGATTGACGTGGATGGAAATGTCCAGATTTATAAAGCCAAGTTGGTGGCAAAAGGTTTCAGACAAGTTCACGGTGTGGATTACGATGAAACCTATTCACCAGTGGCTATGATGAAATCTATTCGGATTCTACTAGCAACTGCAGCTTTTCATGATTATGAAATTTGGCAGATGGACGTGAAAACCGCCTTCCTGAATGGTATTCTGGAAGAGGATGTGTATATGACACAACCTGACGGTTACATAGATCCAAAGAATGCTGGGAAAGTATGCAAGCTTCATAAATCCATTTATGGATTGAAGCAAGCATCGAGGAGCTGGAATCTTCGTTTTGATGAAGCGATCAAGCAATTTGACTTCATCAGAAACGAAGAAGAACAATGCGTGTATAAGAAAACTAGTGGGAGCAAGATAGTATTTCTTATTCTGTATGTCGATGACATACTGCTTCTCGGAAACGACATTCCAATGCTGAAGTCCGTAAAGGACTGGCTTGGAAGTTGTTTTTCCATGAAAGACATGGGTGAAGCCGCATACGTTCTTGGAATCAGGATCTACCGGGATAGATCTAGAAGGCTGATAGGCTTGTGTCAAGATTCATACATTGACAAAGTCCTGCAAAGATTCAGCATGAAGGATTCCAAGAAGGGCTTCACGCCAATGGTACATGGCACAACGCTAAGCAAGAAGCAGAGCCCTACGACGGCTGCTGAGCTTGAGCGCATGAAGAATATTCCTTATGCATCTGCAATAGGATCTATCATGTATGCCATGATCTGTACTCGTCCTGATGTTGCTTATGCATTGAGCATGACGAGTAGATACCAGTCAAATCCAGGTGAAAACCATTGGATTGCCGTAAAGAATATCTTGAAGTATCTAAGACATACTAAGGATAAGTTCTTAGTGTACGGTGGAAGTGATGTGCTTAAAGTCAGTGGATTCACGGACGCAAGTTTCCAGACAGACCAAGATGATTTCCGGTCACAGTCCGGTTATATCTTTTGTCTGAATGGCGGTGCAATCAGTTGGAGAAGCTCCAAGCAAGACACCGTTGCTGATTCCACTACAGAAGCTGAATATATCGCCGCCTCAGAAGCTGCGAAGGAAGCTGTTTGGATACGAAAGTTCATTATTGAACTAGGTGTGATACCAGATGCGGCTGAGCCTCTGGCACTGTTTTGTGACAACAATGGTGCTATAGCTCAGGCAAAGGAACCAAGATCACACCAGAAATCCAAGCATGTTCTAAGAAGATTTCACTTGATACGTGACATCATTAATAGAAAGGAAGTCAAGATCAGCCGAGTTCAGACAGATGATAACGTCGCTGATCCGTTGACAAAGCCACTCCCAAGGCCTAAGCTCGAGTTTCTGACTGAAGCTGTAGGCATTAGAGACATTGAAATGTAATCTAAATTTGAGTGGGAGTTTGAGGGCTTTTATTTAGTTATTTGATATGTTCTTGTAAAACATTCTTATGTTTAATGAAATTATTATTTCAAGATTATTTTAACTGTGATGAAATAATCGTTCCAAAGTGATATAAACCATTTTATAGGTCATCGAAGTAAGTGACTTGATCTTGAGTCATCGAAGTCATTTAGCTTGATCATCAGACCCTATATTTGATAGATGGATTAAATCATCATGTCCCTAGTCGAAGGTTGTTGAAATTGGAACACCAACAACCGTGAGAGACTGGATTGGTATGTGACTTATGACAAAGTCTCAGTGTGTCATAGATGCGCGGCATCAAAGTCAATACATAGGTGTATGTTGGGAACATACGACCGGACAAGACCCGATTATGAGAACTCTTCAGGATATTTATATCTGTGTCATAAGAGATTCTCACTACGACTATAGAGTATAGTCCTTAGACCTGAGTTCGCATGCATGTGACTGTACATGGACTGATGCATTGTCTAACGCCATCGTTCTGCGATAGTTATAAGGACCTTGTTTGGGTACATTATGAAATGAGTAGTTTACAGTGATGGAATAAGACGGAATTTGTCCCTCCAATATAAATGGAGTGAATATCTCTAGGCCAATCGGAGATTTGAATACTGGAAAATGCATGGCCATGCTCAAACGGACTGTCCCGAGTCGTTTGGATTGTCAGTATCGAATCAGAGTCCGATGAACAAGATTAGGCTTTATAAGGATGACACCAATCTTGCCTTATGACTAATCGAGATATTGTGACAAAAGGATTATGAATACAGAGATTCCAGTACAAGTGGGAGATTGTTGGAATTGTGTCCAGTAATCTCAGTACTGTCTCTAGAAAGTAAGAGTATGTCAATGATCAGACATAAGTCATATAATACTGGGGGTCATGATGGCTTGCTAGAGTCCGCTCATGATCTATAAGTCTTGGACTTATTGCCTTTATTATATGATCCCATATGGGTCACACGCCTAAGCTAACAGGAAAATGTGTAGGAACGGTTTAGCAGAAGTACGGTAAAAGTGCTAGGCATTTACTGTACTTAGAGAGAATAAATGGGTTTAGTCACTGTGTGTCGATCGATGCACAAGGTGTGTCGATCGACACAGTGCGAGAACGCCGTCGAGTTAATTGGTTTTTGGGCCAAAGGCCCAAATGGAACTGGACAAGTTTTATAAATAAAACTTGAGACGAGTTCAGGCAATAAACCCTAGCCCCAGCCGCGAGCCTCCTCTCTCTCTGCGCCGATTTCCCGTGTGGTCTAGCAGCCTCTCTTCCTGCTTGGTGTGCGTGTGTGAACCTCTAGAGGAGTTATCACTCGGTGGCTCTCTGATCTCTGACCATACCATCCCTTTCCGCTGCATAAACAGGTATAAGGTGAGATCAACAATTGTTTCTAATCAAGAGAACCTAGATCCGCATGTTTAGGATAATCTGAATCAGAGAATTGAATCAGGATTCATCTAAACATTCCTTCAGTGGTTGATCGCTTGAATCTGAATCTGAATCAGATCAACAATTGTTTCAAATTGCTTGATCGCTTCATCAAAACGAAGATTCCAGCTCCTCGATGCTTGCTTCAATCCATAAATGGATTTATGAAGCTTGCATACTTTCCCAGCATTCTTTGGATCTATGTAACCGTCAGGTTGTGTCATATACACATCCTCTTCCAGAATACCATTCAGGAAGGCGGTTTTCACGTCCATCTGCCAAATTTCATAATCATGAAAAGCTGCAGTTGCTAGTAGAATCCGAATAGATTTCATCATAGCCACTGGTGAATAGGTTTCATCGTAATCCACACCGTGAACTTGTCTGAAACCTTTTGCCACCAACCTGGCTTTGTAAATCTGGACATTTCCATCCACGTCAATCTTCTTCTTGAAGATCCATTTGCACTCGATGGCTTTTACACCAGCGGGTAAGTCAACCAACGAAAACACTTGGTTGACCGACATGGAGTCCATTTCGGAATCAGTGGCCTTGCGCCACTTTGAGGAAATAATTAGCCGACATAGGGCTTACCGATATAAGCTGAGGTTTGGTGACGGCCAGTGGCCCACTTTAATCTTAGTTATATGTGGATCTTGGAATCATTATATTCTATTGAGGGTAACTTATGTTATTAAATATAATACGAGATTAATCATATTGAACATAATAACTAATAACCTTTTTATCTTATATATTTCAGCTATGACTACTACAAGCACACAAAACACATTCTCAATCCGGTCTGTTCTCGAGAAGGAGAAGCTGACTGGAACGAACTTCCTGACATGGTCAAGGAACTTGAGGCTGGTCCTCAAGCAGGAGAAGAAGGATTATGTCCTTCGTGATCCTCTCCCCGAGAGGCCTGCTAACAATGCCGCCAGGACTCTGCATAATGCTTGGGAAAAGCATTCGTCAGATGAAAATGATGTGTATTGCCTTATGTTGGCGACAATGACTGGTGAGCTGCAAATGCAGTTCGAGAGTGTGTTGTCACCAATTGAGATAATGGCAAGCCTGAAATCGCTTTTTCAGGAGCAAGCAAGGACTGAGAGGTTTCAGACTGTTAAGAACCTCTTAGACTGTAAGTTGGCTGCGAATGCGGCAGTGAGTCCTCATGTCTTGAAGATGATGGGTTATCTCGATCATCTTCAGAAACTCGACTGTCCTATCAGCCAAGAACTTGCCTGCGACATCATTCTGCAGTCATTACCTGCAAGCTATGATCAGTTCATTCTGAACTTTAACATGCATGGCTTGAGTAAGACATTGCCTGAGCTTCACGGAATGCTCAAGACTGCAGAGCCCAACTTGAGGAAAACCGCCAAGGACCCCAATGTGCTTATGGTGCAAAAGGGCAAGGGGTTTAAGAAATCCTCTGCTAAGGATAAGGGAAAGGCCAAGGCTGTCCAAGTCGCGGACAAGGACACGCCAAAGCCCAAGCCCAAGTCCAAGGCTGGGCCAACTGACATATGCATGTTCTGTAAAGAACCAGGGCATTGGAGGAGAGAATGTAAGAAATTCCAAGAAGGTCTAAAGGAATTGAAGAAGAAGACTCTCGAGACTTCTTCGACAGGTATTTTTGTTATAGAAGTTAATACAACTACTTCTGATAATACCTCATGGGTTATGGATACTGGTTGTGGGGCTCATATTTGTACTAATATGCAGGCACTCAGCAACAGTAGAAGGCTGAAGCAAGGACAAGTGGAGCTACGAGTTGGGAATGGAGCGAAAGTTCCAGCACTAGCTGTAGGCACATACTTGTTGTCTTTACCTTCGGGATTGATTTTAGAACTCAATAATTGTTATTTTGTACCTGCTATAAGCAGGAATATTATTTCAATTTCTTTGTTGGATTTGGAAGGTTATGATTTTTCAGTTAAGAATAAATTATGTTCCTTCAATCGCAACAATTTGTTCTATGGTTCTGCCCCTCTTACGAATGGGCTTTACATACTCGATCAATCCGCGCCAGTTTATAACATTAATACCAAACGGTTCAAACCTAATGAGGAGAACCGAACGTTTCTATGGCATTGTCGTTTAGGGCACATCAGCGAGAAACGCATCAAGAGGCTCCATTCGAATGGACTTCTTGGCTCATTTGACTTTGAGTCATGTGAGAAATGCGAATCCTGCATAATGGGCAAAATGACGCGGGCCCCCTTTATTAAACCTAACGAGAGGGCCAGTGACTTATTGGGCATGATACACACTGACGTGTGTGGCCCAATGTCCACAAATGCAAGAGGAAACTATCAGTACTTCATTACCTTCACTGATGATTTCAGTAGGTATGGATATGTTTATTTAATGAAACATAAGTCTGAATCTTTTGAGAAGTTCAGAGAATTCCAAAATGAAGTACAGAACCAACTTGGTAAAAGCATTAAGGCTCTTCGGTCCGACCGAGGAGGAGAATACTTAAGCCAAGAATTCAGTGATCATCTAAGAGAGTGTGGGATCGTATCCCAACTCACTCCTCCCGGAACACCTCAATGGAATGGTGTGTCTGAGAGGAGAAATCGGACCTTATTGGATATGGTTCGATCTATGATGAGTCACACAGACCTTCCAATATCCCTTTGGGGATATGCTCTGCTAACAGCAGTGTTCACTCTAAATAAAGCGCCATCGAAAGCAGTAGCAAAGACACCATATGAATTATGGACTGGAGAAGCTCCAGTGCTGTCTTATCTCAGAATTTGGGGTTGTGAAGCCTATGTCAAGAGATTGATCTCAGACAAGCTTACACCAAAATCTGACAAATGCTACTTCATTGGTTATCCACGGGAAACCAAGGCTTATTACTTCTATCTACGTTCCGAGAACAAGATCTTTGTTGCCCTGGATTGTAACTTTCTTGAGAGGGAGTTTCTCTCTAAGAAAGACAGTGGGAGTAAGGTACTGCTTGAAGAAATTCAAGATGAACAGGATACTGCTCAACCTAATGAGGAAGAGCAGCAGGAGGACCTACAAGAAATTGTAGAGCCTGAACCTGTAGTACCTGAAGTTCGAAGATCCGGGAGGATCCGTCACGAACCCGAGAGATATCAAGGATTCCTCGTGACTGACTGTCATGATCTTCTGATCATTGATGGTGATGAACCATCGAACTTCAATCAAGCCATGATGGGCCCAGATTCCTCAAAGTGGCGCAAGGCCACTGATTCCGAAATGGACTCCATGTCGGTCAACCAAGTGTTTTCGTTGGTTGACTTACCCGCTGGTGTAAAAGCCATCGAGTGCAAATGGATCTTCAAGAAGAAGATTAACGTGGATGGAAATGTCCAGATTTACAAAGCCAGGTTGGTGGCAAAAGGTTTCAGACAAGTTCACGGTGTGGATTACGATGAAACCTATTCACCAGTGGCTATGATGAAATCTATTCGGATTCTACTAGCAACTGCAGCTTTTCATGATTATGAAATTTGGGAGATGGACGTGAAAACCGCCAACTGCAGCTCTACAATTTCTTGTTTTTCCATGAAAGACATGGGTGAAGCCGCATACGTTCTTGGAATCAGGATCTACCGGGATAGATCTAGAAGGCTGATAGGCTTGTGTCAAGATTCATACATTGACAAAGTCCTGCAAAGATTCAGCATGAAGGATTCCAAGAAGGGCTTCACGCCAATGGTACATGGCACAACGCTAAGCAAGAAGCAGAGCCCTACGACGGCTGCTGAGCTTGAGCGCATGAAGAATATTCCTTATGCATCTGCAATAGGATCTATCATGTATGCCATGATCTGTACTCGTCCTGATGTTGCTTATGCATTGAGCATGACGAGTAGATACCAGTCAAATCCAGGTGAAAACCATTGGATTGCCGTAAAGAATATCTTGAAGTATCTAAGACATACTAAGGATAAGTTCTTAGTGTACGGTGGAAGTGATGTGCTTAAAGTCAGTGGATTCACGGACGCAAGTTTCCAGACAGACCAAGATGATTTCCGGTCACAGTCCGGTTATATCTTTTGTCTGAATGGCGGTGCAATCAGTTGGAGAAGCTCCAAGCAAGACACCGTTGCTGATTCCACTACAGAAGCTGAATATATCGCCGCTTCAGAAGCAGCGAAGGAAGCTGTTTGGATACGAAAGTTCATTATTGAACTAGGTGTGATACCAGATGCGGCTGAGCCTCTGGCACTGTTTTGTGATAACAATGGTGCTATTGCTCAGGCAAAGGAACCAAGATCACACCAGAAATCCAAGCATGTTCTAAGAAGATTTCACTTGATACGTGACATCATTAATAGAAAGGAAGTCAAGATCAGCCGAGTTCAGACAGATGATAACGTCGCTGATCCGTTGACAAAGCCACTCCCAAGGCCTAAGCTCGAGTCCCTGACTGAAGCTGTAGGCATTAGAGACATTGAAATGTAATCTAAATTTGAGTGGGAGTTTGAGGGCTTTTATTTAGTTATTTGATATGTTCTTGTAAAACATTCTTATGTTTAATGAAATTATTATTTCAAGATTATTTTAACTGTGATGAAATAATCGTTCCAAAGTGATATAAACCATTTTATAGGTCATCGAAGTAAGTGACTTGATCTTGAGTCATCGAAGTCATTTAGCTTGATCATCAGACCCTATATTTGATAGATGGATTAAATCATCATGTCCCTAGTCGAAGGTTGTTGAAATTGGAACACCAACAACCGTGAGAGACTGGATTGGTATGTGACTTATGACAAAGTCTCAGTGTGTCATAGATGCGCGGCATCAAAGTCAATACATAGGTGTATGTTGGGAACATACGACCGGACAAGACCCGATTATGAGAACTCTTCAGGATATTTATATCTGTGTCATAAGAGATTCTCACTACGACTATAGAGTATAGTCCTTAGACCTGAGTTCGCATGCATGTGACTGCACATGGACTGATGCACTTTGATCATTGTCTAACGCTATCGTTCTGCGATAGTTATAAGGACCTTGTTTGGGTACATTATGAAATGAGTAGTTTACAGTGATGGAATAAGACGGAATTTGTCCCTCCAAAATAAATGGAGTGAATATCTCTAGGCCAATCGGAGATTTGAATACTGGAAAATGCATGGCCATGCTCAAACGGACTGTCCCGAGTCGTTTGGATTGTCAGTATCGAATCAGAGTCCGATGAACAAGATTAGGCTTTATAAGGATGACACCAATCTTGCCTTATGACTAATCGAGATATTGTGACAAAAGGATTATGAATACAGAGATTCCAGTACAAGTGGGAGATTGTTGGAATTGTGTCCAGTAATCTCAGTACTGTCTCTAGAAAGTAAGAGTATGTCAATGATCAGACATAAGTCATATAATACTGGGGGTCATGATGGCTTGCTAGAGTCCGCTCATGATCTATAAGTCTTGGACTTATTGCCTTTATTATATGATCCCATATGGGTCACACGCCTAAGCTAACAGGAAAATGTGTAGGAACGGTTTAGCAGAAGTACGGTAAAAGTGCTAGGCATTTACTGTACTTAGAGAGAATAAATGGGTTTAGTCACTGTGTGTCGATCGATGCACAAGGTGTGTCGATCGACACAGTGCGAGAACGTCGTCGAGTTAATTGGTTTTTGGGCCAAAGGCCCAAATGGAACTGGACAAGTTTTATAAATAAAACTTGAGACGAGTTCAGGCAATTAACCCTAGCCCCAGCCGCGAGCCTCCTCTCTCTCTGCGCCGTTTCCCGTGTGGTCTAGCAGCCTCTCTTCCTGCTTGGTGTGCGTGTGTGAACCTCTGGAGGAGTTATCACTCGGTGGCTCTCTGATCTCTGACCATACCATCCCTTTCCGCTGCATAAACAGGTATAAGGTGAGATCAACAATTGTTTCTAATCAAGAGAACCTAGATCCGCATGTTTAGGATAATCTGAATCAGAGAATTGAATCAGGATTCATCTAAACATTCCTTCAGTGGTTGATCGCTTGAATTGAATCTGAATCAGATCAACAATTGTTTCAAATTGCTTGATCGCTTCATCAAAACGAAGATTCCAGCTCCTCGATGCTTGCTTCAATCCATAAATGGATTTATGAAGCTTGCATACTTTCCCAGCATTCTTTGGATCTATGTAACCGTCAGGTTGTGTCATATACACATCCTCTTCCAGAATACCATTCAGGAAGGCGGTTTTCACGTCCATCTGCCAAATTTCATAATCATGAAAAGCTGCAGTTGCTAGTAGAATCCGAATAGATTTCATCATAGCCACTGGTGAATAGGTTTCATCGTAATCCACACCGTGAACTTGTCTGAAACCTTTTGCCACCAACCTGGCTTTGTAAATCTGGACATTTCCATCCACGTCAATCTTCTTCTTGAAGATCCATTTGCACTCGATGGCTTTTACACCAGCGGGTAAGTCAACCAACGAAAACACTTGGTTGACCGACATGGAGTCCATTTCGGAATCAGTGGCCTTGCGCCACTTTGAGGAAATAATTAGCCGACATAGGGCTTACCGATATAAGCTGAGGTTTGGTGACGCCCAGTGGCCCACTTTAATCTTAGTTATATGTGGATCTTGGAATCATTATATTCTATTGAGGGTAACTTATGTTATTAAATATAATACGAGATTAATCATATTGAACATAATAACTAATAACCTTTTTATCTTATATATTTCAGCTATGACTACTACAAGCACACAAAACACATTCTCAATCCGGTCTGTTCTCGAGAAGGAGAAGCTGACTGGAACGAACTTCCTGACATGGTCAAGGAACTTGAGGCTGGTCCTCAAGCAGGAGAAGAAGGATTATGTCCTTCGTGATCCTCTCCCCGAGAGGCCTGCTAACAATGCCGCCAGGACTCTGCATAATGCTTGGGAAAAGCATTCGTCAGATGAAAATGATGTGTATTGCCTTATGTTGGCGACAATGACTGGTGAGCTGCAAATGCAGTTCGAGAGTGTGTTGTCACCAATTGAGATAATGGCAAGCCTGAAATCGCTTTTTCAGGAGCAAGCAAGGACTGAGAGGTTTCAGACTGTTAAGAACCTCTTAGACTGTAAGTTGGCTGCGAATGCGGCAGTGAGTCCTCATGTCTTGAAGATGATGGGTTATCTCGATCATCTTCAGAAACTCGACTGTCCTATCAGCCAAGAACTTGCCTGCGACATCATTCTGCAGTCATTACCTGCAAGCTATGATCAGTTCATTCTGAACTTTAACATGCATGGCTTGAGTAAGACATTGCCTGAGCTTCACGGAATGCTCAAGACTGCAGAGCCCAACTTGAGGAAAACCGCCAAGGACCCCAATGTGCTTATGGTGCAAAAGGGCAAGGGGTTTAAGAAATCCTCTGCTAAGGATAAGGGAAAAGC
This sequence comes from Orychophragmus violaceus, assembly GCA_030180135.1. NCBI lineage: Eukaryota > Viridiplantae > Streptophyta > Magnoliopsida > Brassicales > Brassicaceae > Orychophragmus > Orychophragmus violaceus. Next base: position 44,676,844 of record CM058229.1, on the reverse strand, counting down.
CAAGGCTGTCCAAGTCGCGGACAAGGACACGCCAAAGCCCAAGCCCAAGTCCAAGGCTGGGCCAACTGACATATGCAGGTTCTGTAAAGAACCAGGGCATTGGAGGAGAGAATGTAAGAAATTCCAAGAAGGTCTAAAGGAATTGAAGAAGAAGACTCTCGAGACTTCTTCGACAGGTATTTTTGTTATAGAAGTTAATACAACTACTTCTGATAATACCTCATGGGTTATGGATACTGGTTGTGGGGCTCATATTTGTACTAATATGCAGGCACTCAGCAACAGTAGAAGGCTGAAGCAAGGACAAGTGGAGCTACGAGTTGGGAATGGAGCGAAAGTTCCAGCACTAGCTGTAGGCACATACTTGTTGTCTTTACCTTCGGGATTGGTTTTAGAACTCAATAATTGTTATTTTGTACCTGCGATAAGCAGAAATATTATTTCAATTTCTTTGTTGGATTTGGAAGGTTATGATTTTTCAGTTAAGAATAAATTATGTTCCTTCAATCGCAACAATTTGTTCTATGGTTGTGCCCCTCTTACGAATGGGCTTTACATACTTGATCAATCCGCGCCAATTTATAACATTGATACCAAACGGTTCAAACCTAATGAGGAGAACCGAACGTTTCTATGGCATTGTCGTTTAGGGCACATCAGCGAGAAACGCATCAAGAGGCTCCATTCGAATGGAATTCTTGGCTCATTTGACTTTGAGACATGTGAGAAATGCGAATCCTGCATGATGGGCAAAATGACACGGGCCCCCTTTAATAAACCTAACGAGAGGGCCAGTGAATTATTGGGCCTGATACACACTGATGTGTGTGGCCTAATGTCCACAAATGCAAGAGGAAACTATCAGTACTTCATTACCTTCACTGATGATTTCAGTAGGTATGGATATGTTTATTTAATGAAACATAAGTCTGAATCTTTTGAGAAGTTCAGAGAATTCCAAAATGAAGTACAGAACCAACTTGGCAAAAGCATTAAGGCTCTTCGGTCCGACCGAGGAGGAGAATACTTAAGCCAAGAATTCAATGATCATCTAAGAGAGTGTGGGATCGTATCCCAACTCACTCCTCCCGGAACACCTCAATGGAATGGTGTGTCTGAGAGGAGAAATCGGACCTTATTGGATATGGTTCGATCTATGATGAGTCACACAGACCTTCCAATATCCCTTTGGGGATATGCTCTGCTAACAGCAGTGTTCACTCTAAATAGAGCGCCATCGAAAGCAGTAGCAAAGACACCATATGAATTATGGACTGGAGTGGCTCCAGTGCTGTCTTATCTAAGAATTTGGGGTTGTGAAGCCTATGTCAAGAGATTAATCTCAGACAAGCTTACACCAAAGTCTGATAAATGCTACTTCATTGGTTATCCGAAAGAAACCAAGGCTTATGACTTCTATCTACGTTCCGAGAACAAGATTTTTGTTGCCCGGGATTGTAACTTTCTTGAGAGGGAGTTTCTCTCTAAGAAAGACAGTGGGAGTAAGGTACTGCTTGAAGAAATTCAAGATGAACAGGATACTGCTCAACCTAATGAGGAAGAGCAGCAGGAGGACCTACAAGAAATTGTAGAGCCTGAACCTGTAGTACCTGAAGTTCGAAGATCCGGGAGGATCCGTCACGAACCCGAGAGATATCAAGGATTCCTCGTGACTAACTGTCATGATCTTCTGATCATTGATGGTGATGAACCATCGAACTTCAATCAAGCCATGATGGGCCCAGATTCCTCTAAGTGGCGATAAGCCACTGATTCCGAAATGGACTCCATGTCGGTCAACCAAGTGTTTTCGTTGGTTGACTTACCCGCTGGTGTAAAAGCCATCGAGTGCAAATGGATCTTCAAGAAGAAGATTGACGTGGATGGAAATGTCCAGATTTATAAAGCCAGGTTGGTGGCAAAAGGTTTCAGACAAGTTCACGGTGTGGATTACGATGAAACCTATTCACCAGTGGCTATGATGAAATCTATTCGGATTCTACTAGAAACTGCAGCTTTTCATGATTATGAAATTTGGCAGATGGACGTGAAAACCGCCTTCCTGAATGGAATTCTGGAAGAGGATGTGTATATGACACAACCTGACGGTTACATAGATCCAAAGAATGCTGGGAAAGTATGCAAGCTTCATAAATCCATTTATGGATTGAAGCAAGCATCGAGGAGCTGGAATCTTCGTTTTGATGAAGCGATCAAGCAATTTGACTTCATCAGAAACGAAGAAGAACAATGCGTGTATAAGAAAACTAGTGGGAGCAAGATAGTATTTCTTATTCTGTATGTCGATGACATACTGCTTCTCGGAAACGACGTTCCAATGCTAAAGTCGGTAAAGGACTGGCTTGGAAGCAGAGCCCTACGACGGCTGCTGAGCTTGGAATCATGGGTGAAGCCGCATACGTTCTTGGAATCAGGATCTACCGGGATAGATCTAGAAGGCTGATAGGCTTGTGTCAAGATTCATACATTGACAAAGTCCTACAAAGATTCAGCATGAAAGATTCCAAGAAGGGCTTCACGCCAATGGTACATGGCACAACGCTAAGCAAGAAGCAGAGCCCTACGACGGCTGCTGAGCTTGAGCGCATGAAGAATATTCCTTATGCATCTGCAATAGGATCTGTCATGTATGCCATGATCTGTACTCGTCCTGATGTTGCCTATGCATTGAGCATGACGAGTAGATACCAGTCAAATCCAGGTGAAAACCATTGGATTGCCGTCAAGAATATCCTGAAGTATCTAAGACATACTAAGGATAAGTTCTTGGTATACGGTGGAAGTGATGTGCTTAAAGTCAGTGGATTCACGGACGCAAGTTTCCAAACAGACCAAGATGATTTCCGGTCACAGTCCGGTTATATCTTTTGTCTGAATGGCGGTGCAATCAGTTGGAGAAGCTCCAAGCAAGACACCGTTGCTGATTCCACTACAGAAGCTGAATATATCGCCGCTTCAGAAGCAGCGAAGGAAGCTGTTTGGATACGAAAGTTCATTATTGAACTAGGTGTGATACCAGATGCGGCTGAGCCTCTGGCACTGTTTTGTGATAACAATGGTGCTATTGCTCAGGCAAAGGAACCAAGATCACACCAGAAATCCAAGCATGTTCTAAGAAGATTTCACTTGATACGTGACATCATTAATAGAAAGGAAGTCAAGATCAGCCGAGTTCAGACAGATGATAACGTCGCTGATCCGTTGACAAAGCCACTCCCAAGACCTAAGCTCGAGTCCCTGACTGAAGCTGTAGGCATTAGAAACATTGAAATGTAATCTAAATTTGAGTGGGAGTTTGAGGGCTTTATTTAGTTATTTGATATGTTCTTGTAAAACATTTTATGTTTAATGAAATTATTATTTCAAGATTATTTTAACTGTGATGAAATAATCGTTCCAAAGTGATATGAACCATTTTATAGGTCATCGAAGTAAGTGACTTGATCTTGAGTTATCAAAGTCATTTAGCTTGATCATGAGACCCTATATTTGATAGATGGCTTATATCATCCTGTCCCTAGTCGAAGGTTGTTGAAATTGGAACACCAACAACCGTGTGAGACTAGATTGGTATGTGACTTATGACAAAGTCTCAGTGTGTCATAGATGCGCGGCATCAAAGTCAGTACATAGGTGTATGTAGGGTACATACGACCGGACAAGACCCGATTATAAGAACTCTTAAGGATATTTATATCTGTGTCATAAGAGATTCTTACTACGACTATAGAGTATAGTCCTTAGACCTTAGTTCGCATGCATGTGACTGCACATGAACTAATACGCTTTGATCATTGTCTAATGCTGTCGTTTAGCGATAGTTATAAGGACCTTGTTTGGGTGTATTATGAAATGAGTAGTTTACAGTGATGGAACAAGACGGGATTTGTCCCTCCAATATAAATGGAGTGAAGATCTCTAGGCCAATCGGAGATTTGAATACTAGAAAATGCATGGCCATGCTCAAACGGACTGTCCCGAGTCGTTTGGATTGTCAGTACCAAATCAGAGTCCGATGAACATGATTAGCCTTAATAAGGATGACACTCATCTTGCCTTATGACTAATCGAGATATTGAGACAAAAGGATTATGAATACAGAGATTCCAGTTCAAGTGGGAGATTGTTGGAATTATGTCCAGTAATCTCTGTACTGTCTCTAGAAAGTAAGAGTATGTCAATGATCAGACATAAGTCATATATTATTGGGGGTCATGATGGCTTGCTAGAGTCCGCTCATGATCTATAAGTCTTGGAATTATTGTCTTTATTATATGATCCCATATGGGTCACACGCCTAAGCTAACGGTGAAATACGAAGGAACGGTTTAGCAGAAGTACGGTAAAAGTGCTAGGCATTTACTGTACTTAGAGAGAATAAAGGGCCTGATTAAATCCATGGGATTTAATCAGAACTGAGAATTGGGCCCAAAAGCCCATGAGAACTAAAGGGAGTTTTAATGAATAAAACTTGACCTAAAGCTCTCTAATTTTCTAAGCTTCTGCGCCTCCCTCCTCTCTCTCTGCGCCTCCTCTCTCAGCTGGTCTAGCAGCCAATTTCCCGGTGTGCGTGTGTGAGCCTTTGGAGGATCCATCTCTTGGTGGTTCTGCTTATCTCTGACCCTTACCTCCCATTCCGCTGCAAAACAAGGTAACAGGTGAGATCCATTAAGTTTCTAATCAAGAGAACCTAGATCTGCATGTTTAGTAAGATGAATCAATCTGAGAATTGAATCAGGAGACACTAAACGATCCAACACACACTTAGCAGTTGTCGTAAGTAAACACCACAATCAAGTTAGGATATTCAAGTTCACCAAACTAACCTCTGTATACAATTAGGTGCGGTCTTACAGAGGGAGTTTTGATCAGAGAACACATGGACTCAACTCAGTCAGTACTGACCACCAAACTGTCGGGTTCTGGTTCCTTTCTTTTCCCTTTCTCCCTTAGCACTGATTTTTCCCCACTGGGTATCATTTTATTTTTTCTATCAGTGCTCTTCCCTTTCCACTTGGGGTTTAACTTTGGATCTTTCCATGGATACACAGGAGGTAATAGGGGTCTCTACCACTCCCGTGACCACTTCGAAGCTACTAGCTTATCCTCGGTTTTAATCTCTATTTTTTTATACTTTCAATGGAGGGGAAAATCAGAAACCATACTCAAACAGGATCATAGGCTATGTCAAGTACATCAGAGGAATCCGATCCAGAGACCTCAAGCCCCTAAGTAAGAAAATCAAGTCAAGTTTAGAGGTGAAGTTAGTGATGGATCCTCTGAATACCTGGTTAGATATGTGTGTCCTTGGTAAGTTGATCCGTTTGGGGTTTTCTAATAGTCATAGAATTACTGCAAGTCTGTCCAATGGTCATTTAGTTCCTGTTCCAGCAAAAAATTTCCTCAAAAAATAATAGTTTCATATACATTTTGACTCAATAAAACAATTTTGAAAACAAGGGACTGACTCTAAGAAAACAAAACACAATGTCAGTAGCCACCTCCCCCACACTTAGACTACACTGTCCCCAGTGCAATTGTAGTATGAGATCGGGAGAAATCAAGGTATGAGTAACCGAGAACTTGATAACAGAAATCTTACATGTTGTCGCAGTCGATGTCGACCGACACACAGACTACGTCAGGCGACATTAGCATTTGGTCAACATCGATTTACTCGTGTTTCGCGTTTGGTGTCGACCGACATCAGTGTTGATGTCGACCGACACTGATGTCTGTAATCTGTTTTCTTACGGCTCTGACACACAAAACAGAAAAAAATCAAAAGACTCAAGGACAAAGACTCAAAAAGAAACGAAAACTAACCTACAGAGCATTACACAGTCCGAAAGGCATTCTGCGATACGCAAAGGTGACATAGGGACAAGTAAATGTGGTCTTCTCCTGGTCCTTTGGGTGGATAAGAATCTGAAAGTAACCAGAATAACCATCCAAAAAGCAGTAGTAAGGATGATTCGCCAACCTTTCCAACACATCCGGTGATCAGTGATTGTCCTCGTAGGAATCAGCTCATTCTTTTCATTCTTTACCACTGTGACTCCTCCCATCTTAGGAACCACATGAACTGGGTTGACCCAATCACTGTCTGAAATAGGGTACATGATCCCAGCTTGCAGTAGCTTCATGATTTCCTTCTTCACAACCTCTTTCAGGTTAGGATTCAAACGCATCTGGTTCTCAATTGACGACATGCTCTCATCCTCAAGGTGTATCCTATGCTTGCACAAGTCCGGAGAGATACCTGAAATATCATCAAGAGAATAGCCAAGAGCTTTGCGATGCTTGTGCAGCTTGCTTAGCAGTAAAGTGAGTTCTTCGTTATTCAAATCAGCATTGACAATGACAGGATAAGTGGAGTTCTTACCCAAGAATGCATATTTGATGCCTACAGGTAGCTGCTTCAGCTCGATCTTTGGAGCTTTCTCCTCGCTACAATCTTGCGCAACTGGTGTCGACCGATTCACATGTGGTATCGGTCGACATTGAATGTCATCGGCTACTTCCAAATTCATAACTTGCTCGGTAGAGTCCATTAGCCTCAAATATCCAGTAGCAGATTCATCTTCCAGCTCCAGCTCATGCTCAGAACTCATTAAGGCTCTCTCCAACAGGTCGACATAATGCATTCGATTTAAGAATTCTGTAGCCAGATTCTCAATCGTATCAACATAGAAGGTTTGTCCATCAATGGTGGGATGCCTCATAAGCTTGTCCATGTCAAAATTCATCACCAGATCACCCACATGCAGTCCAATCTTTCCTCTCTTCACATCAATGATTGCACCAGCTATAGCCAAGAAAGGTCTGCCTAGGATAAGAGGGTCCTTACGCTCATCATTGTACTGCAAGACTACGAAATCAATGGGGATAACACATTCACCAATCTTCACCGGTACATCTTCCAAGAGACCTTCAGGAATCCTCATGGAGCGATCAGCTAGAATCAAGGAGATCCTAGTAGGTGTGAAGTCCGTCATCCCCATCTGCTTAGCATTTGAATATGAAATTAGTTTGACACTTGAACCCAAATCACACAGTGACCTCTAAAATCTATTGCTGAAGATTGCACAGTCTAAGACAAAGCTCCCTGGATCCTTTTGCTTCTCAGGAACTCTGTTTAAAATCACAGCACTACAGACCTCAGTGATCATCATCACACACTCTTCATCTCCCATGTCAAAGGTCAACATCTGCTTTAAACATCTCTTCAACACTGGGTTGTTGCTAATAGCATCCATCAATGGCATCAGAAGAGTTAGCTTGCTCAGAATAGCCATGTACTTAGCTTGAACTGTTCAAACTTGGACTGCTTCGGTTTTCTCGGAAAAGGTATTTGGGTTTATACACTTTCCCACCAGCTGTAGGGGTTTTCGGCGTAGCATTAGAGTCTGTACGCTGTTGGTGTCGACCGACATCAGCGTGGTGTCGGTCGACATTGGTCGATTTCGATCTGTCATCAACTTCACAATCGATCTCGGTCGATTTCCTTTCGTCATGAGAACTCGAAGAAGTTGGTGTCGACTGACGTTCAAAACTTGTCTCAACTCGGCGTTTAGCTTCACTCGCGCTCAGTGTCGACCGACACCAAGGTCAGTGTCGGTCGACATCCAGTCATGGCCGAGACACCAACTTCAGCTCGTTGCACAAATCACCAGAAACGTCCTATAATCCCGCTCTTTGCTCCAAACGTAAGCCTACCTGTAGAAGACTCAATGGACTCAAAAAACCAGGTTAAAGACTCAATATACACAACTATATCATGGTTGAAAACATAGAAAAACCATGATATATCAGTCAACGGCAAAAGTCAAATGTTGGGTCAACTATGGGAAAATTACTCGTGTTAATAGTTGGGGTTGACGTCGGTAAACACCGAAATTCCACTTCGGTTCAACTGTTTGGGTCAACGGGTCAACGCCGGATCAGAGTATCGGTTTTGTTGTGTTAAAGATTTGCGAGTCTCGAGATTCTCGTTGTCCGTCTCCGGGGCACATGTGTCTACTAAGCACTGTTAGTTGGTTATGTTAGATTGTGTGTGCATTAGGATAGATTGAGTTTTAATATAGAACTTGAAACGTGTAACGGAAAAGTTAGAAAATGATACGTGAAATTGAATATGAAAGTAGAGCGGTTTCGGTTGATTAAATAAAGGAATTTAAATAACTGGATAGGATGATAAATATGAATAGCACATTTTAATTCTGCAAAGTGACATGTTGATTGCGTAGTTAGAATTTATTGAATGATTGAATGATCGTTGAATTGACTAGGTATAGAATTAAGTAAGCATGGCGTTAAGCATATATAATTTCATAAATCAAGTAAGCACTATATAACTTAAAGTAAGAACTACATAATTGAACCTATAAATGAACTTAGATAATATAGTATAAGAATTCGAAATCATATATAATGGTTTACTTTTTTTCTCTTCTTTCAGCACGCCACGTCAGTACAATACATTTATCCTACGTGGCACTCTTATTTCTTTTAGAAAAAAAACAAAACACGCAACAAAATAGAGCTTTCTGTTTTTTTGTTTCGTTTTCGAACCATTATTCTGGGCTACACTTAATCTCATCCATGCGAAAATACAAATACTGTCCAAGCCCACGAGATGGCCTCTTTAGACGAGCCCAACACTAACAAAGTATTAAAACCCATATCAGTTCCAGCCCGCCCTCTTTTCGTCGTCACCTTCCTCCTCCCTCAGTGACATACAATTCAACAGTCAGACCTCCACCTTCCTGCAGAGCGAGGCCATTACATCGTTTCATAGATTTACTCAAGATTATTTATACCCAATTAATTTTTCTAACTGCGAACCAGATCTCTGCAGCACCATTCAATTAGGTCAGACCTTTCAGATCCTGCCCTTTCATGAAAGTCTACCTACAGTTCTATAAATTCTCCCTCTTTATTGCAACCACCTCCACACCATCTTCTCCAATTCCCAGCTCTGTATTTACCAGTCTCAAAAGCCTTTTTCATTTTGTATTCCTTTCATATCTCAAATCGATGTGGTTTTCGATGGGAGTTGATCGGAAACGCGGAAAGAAGATGGTTGCGAAGCTAGCGGCTGCGTAGAGTTCACGGAATTAATTCACTAAATTAGCAGCAGGAGAGGGTCGGAACCCAAAACCTTACCCGAAAGAGGACATAGAGCGCCACCACTCGATGATGTGGCTCTCTGTGATTCCATGAGTAGACCTGGGTCGAATCCAACGAACATGAAATCTCTCACGTATCGATATAGATCGAGAGGGCAAGAAAAAATCGGAGATTTGGGTTTCAGATTTGAGCTATACTTATTTTTAGTTTTATTAGCTATCTGATGTTGTGGTCATTTTGTTTCATTTGTGTAAAGAAGAAGCTTCCTCCGACAGATTGTAGACTCCTTCCAGGTCAATGACACCTGGAGAACAGTGAATATGAGAAGACATAGGAAGAGAAAAACGATTAGAGAGAAGACAAAGAATGGTATGCTTAGTATCTCAACATTAATTTTCCTCATTCATCCTCTTCAATAACCTTCTACTGTTTTCAGTAATCTTGATTCTGCAGTCAGGGAAGATTCAGAAACGAGAGGTTAGCCACAAGAAGAGTGAGATAAACAAGTATGCAGGCGGTTATTGGGAAGGACGAGGTGAGAGGAGGAGATGGGATGACTGCCCAAACAAATTTGGAGAGTGTGTTTAAGTTGAGGTACTTCGAAGCATGATTGCGACAGTTGGTGCATTAGGTTAGAGAGCACCTGAGCTCTCTAGGCTGAAGAAAGCCAACACCAAATATGATGTGTCAAGATGCATGCACCACTTCCATGCAAAGTGACACATAAAGGAGTGAGGTGTCAACACGTTATGTTACATGTAAGATAGAAAATTGGATATAAATAGTTTTATTGATCACTCACCAAAACTTGCACCAAAACCACAAACTCTCCTCTCCTCCACCTGTCCCACCCCGGCAACCACCACCTCATCTTCCCCAAGTTTTCTTCTTCCCCATGTAATCCATAAAATACTTTAATTGTACCATAAGCACTTCCTATTTACCCACTAAATTTCCTAAACACAATTAATCCCTAAGCACTACGGTCCGCCTCTCATCGGAGAGGTTGTCGGAGCTCTCGCCGGAAGTCGTCGGGAAACCACCACCCTCTCGCCTGATTACTTCCATCCCATGCCGAAGGACTGTTGGAGTCCTTGACAGGAAAATCGCAAGAGAACTTGATCGAAGAACCGTCTGGTCAATGCGGTCAATGCCGGCAGTCATCATCGGTCAACTGCTCATGTCAACGTTGGTCAATGAAAGGCTCAGAGTTTTATCCTATTCTACTGCAAGTGCACAGTTATGCAATGTAGTACTTAGGGAATCAAATCCACAAGGACTCATGGCTCACACGATAGATTGTATGTTCTCAAGTTCAGCTAAATCAATCAGAAGGAAGACAGTAGACTAAAGCAAGTAAACAAAAAAGTGTTTTCAATAAGAGAGAGGCGTCAGACTTAGGAAGTTCTCGGGAATTATGCAATGTCAGATACTTAACTAACCGGATTCAGATTAAACACATGTTCAATAACTAGAAACACAATGCTAAACATTCCAACTCTCGCTGAGATTGTTTCTATATCTAGCAACCTAGTGATCCAAATCTCTTTGTGATCCTAGAGTTCTAAACAAGCATTAAGAACATGTTCACAATTCTCATAAACTAAATCTCTTTGTATCTAGTCAAATTGCTCACACTAAGTTTATTCAGATTACAACTCACACTCTCGTGCTAAGTTAATTATCTCAGATCTAAATCCTAGGTGATCAGTCCAAAATTCAGTATTAAACGCAACTTAGGTGATGAACGAACAGATTGTGAATCCTAATAAATCAGTTATCTAAACATGCATAAAACCTTTATGGGAATCCCTAAATCTAACTAGGTTACTACTCAGACATATTATCAATCAAACAACACATAATGAATAGAAAACCAAAAGACTGAATAGATAAGGTAAAGGGGTTCGAAATCCTTCTCTCAAAGGTTACAAGTAGCAAGAATCAGCCCCTTAGCAAATCTCTCAATCTCCAAAAGCAAGAACAAAGTAAGAACAACATAAACTCAATAATGAGTCTGAAAACCTAATTAAAACTCCTAAACTCGTTTTGGGGTCAGATTAGAATTAGGGGAAACTTTGGGGTCTTTATGCAATTTTTCAAAACTTCTCTCAACTTGGCGTTTAGCTTCTCTCGCGCTCAGTGTCGACCGACACCAAGGTCAGTGCCGGTCGACATCCAGTCGTGGCCGAGACACCAACTTCAGTTCGTTGCACAAATCACCAGTAAAGTCGTATAATCCCTCTCTTTGCTCCAAATGTAAGCCTACCCGTAGAAGACTCAATAGACTCGAAAAACCAGGTTAAAGACTCAATATACACAACTATATCATGGTTGAAAACCTAGAAAAACCATGATATATAAACTCCCCCACACTCATCTCTTGCTTTCCCTCAAGGAAGTGAAAGAACTAAAGCATAAGAAAGAGGTTTGAAAAATCAGAAACTCATTTCGTCCTGAAACTTTCGCATTCACATTCACTTAGTAAGCCACTGAAAACTTTCCTGCAGATGTCAAGACCACAATATACTTCCCCCACACTTAGCAGTTGTCCTAAGTAAACACCACAATCAAGTTAGGATATTCAAGTTCACCAAACTAACCTCTGTATACAATTAGGTGCGGTCTTACAGAGGGAGTTTTGATCAGAGAACACATGGACTCAACTCAGTCAGTACTGACCACCAAACTGTCGGGTTCTGGTTCCTTTCTTTTCCCTTTCTCCCTTAGCACTGATTTTTCCCCACTGGGTATCATTTTATTTTTTCTATCAGTGCTCTTCCCTTTCCACTTGGGGTTTAACTTTGGATCTTTCCATGGATACACAGGAGGTAATAGGGGTCTCTACCACTCCCGTGACCACTTCGAAGCTACTAGCTTATCCTCGGTTTTAATCTCCTTTTTTATACTTTCAATGGAGGGGAAAATCAGAAACCATACTCAAACAGGATCATAGGCTATGTCAAGTACATCAGAGGAATCCGATCCAGAGACCTCAAGCCCCTAAGTAAGAAAATCAAGTCAAGTTTAGAGGTGAAGTTAGTGATGGATCCTCTGAATACCTGGTTAGATATGTGTGTCCTTGGTAAGTTGATCCGTTTGGGGTTTTCTAATAGTCATAGAATTACTGCAAGTCTGTCCAATGGTCATTTAGTTCCTGTTCCAGCAAAAAATTTCCTCAAAAAATAATAGTTTCATATACATTTTGACTCAATAAAACAATTTTGAAAACAAGGGACTGACTCTAAGAAAACAAAACACAATGTCAGTAGCCACCTCCCCCACACTTAGACTACACTGTCCCCAGTGCAATTGTAGTATGAGATCGGGAGAAATCAAGGTATGAGTAACCGAGAACTTGATAACAAAAATCTTACATGTTGTCGCAGTCGATGTCGACCGACACACAGACTACGTCAGGCGACATTAGCATTTGGTCAACATCGATTTACTCGTGTTTCGCGTTTGGTGTCGACCGACATCAGTGTTGATGTCGACCGACACTGATGTCTGTAATCTGTTTTCTTACGGCTCTGACACACAAAACAGAAAAAAATCAAAAGACTCAAGGAAAAAGACTCAAAAAGAAACGAAAACTAACCTACAGAGCATTACACAGTCCGAAAGGCATTCTGCGATACGCAAAGGTGCCATAGGGACAAGTAAATGTGGTCTTCTCCTGGTCCTTTGGGTGGATAAGAATCTGAAAGTAACCAGAATAACCATCCAAAAAGCAGTAGTAAGGATGATTCGCCAACCTTTCCAACACATCCGGTGATCAGTGATTGTCCTCGTAGGAATCAGCTCATTCTTTTCATTCTTTACCACTGTGACTCCTCCCTTCTTAGGAACCACATGAACTGGGTTGACCCAATCACTGTCTGAAATAGGGTGTACATGATCCCAGCTTGCAGTAGCTTCATGATTTCCTTCTTCACAACCTCTTTCAGGTTAGGATTCAAACGCCTCTGGTTCTCAATTGACGACATGCTCTCATCCTCAAGGTGTATCCTATGCTTGCACAAGTCCGGAGAGATACCTGAAATATCATCAAGAGAATAGCCAAGAGCTTTGCGATGCTTGTGCAGCTTGCTTAGCAGTAAAGTGAGTTCTTCGTTATTCAAATCAGCATTGACAATGACAGGATAAGTGGAGTTCTTACCCAAGAATGCATATTTGATGCCTACAGGTAGCTGCTTCAGCTCGATCTTTGGAGCTTTCTCCTCGCTACAATCTTGCGCAACTGGTGTCGACCGATTCACATGTGGTATCGGTCGACACTGAATGTCATCGGCTACTTCCAAATTCATAACTTGCTCGGTAGAGTCCATTAGCCTCAAATATCCAGTAGCAGATTCATCTTCCAGCTCCAGCTCATGCTCAGAACTCATTAAGGCTCTCTCCAACAGGTCGACATAATGCATTCGATTTAAGAATTCTGCAGCCAGATTCTCAATCGTATCAACATAGAAGGTTTGTCCATCAATGGTGGGATGCCTCATAAGCTTGTCCATGTCAAAATTCATCACCAGATCACCCACATGCAGTCCAATCTTTCCTCTCTTCACATCAATGATTGCACCAGCTATAGCCAAGAAAGGTCTGCCTAGGATAAGAGGGTCCTTACGCTCATCATTGTACTGCAAGACTACGAAATCAATGGGGATAACACATTCACCAATCTTCACCGGTACATCTTCCAAGAGACCTTCAGGAATCCTCATGGAGCGATCAGCTAGAATCAAGGAGATCCTAGTAGGTGTGAAGTCCGTCATCCCCATCTGCTTAGCATTTGAATATGAAATTAGTTTGACACTTGAACCCAAATCACACAGTGACCTCTAAAATCTATTGCTGAAGATTGCACAGTCTAAGACAAAGCTCCCTGGATCCTTTTGCTTCTCAGGAACTCTGTTTAAAATCACAGCACTACAAACCTCAGTGATCATCATCACACACTCTTCATCTCCCATGTCAAAGGTCAACATCTGCTTTAAACATCTCTTCAACACTGGGTTGTTGCTAATAGCATCCATCAATGGCATCAGAAGAGTTAGCTTGCTCAGAATAGCCATGTACTTAGCCTTGAACTGTTCAAACTTGGACTGCTTCGGTTTTCTCGGAAAAGGTATTTGGGTTTATACACTTTCCCACCAGCTGTAGGGGTTTTCGGCGTAGCATTAGAGTCTGTACGCTGTTGGTGTCGACCGACATCAGCGTGGTGTCGGTCGACATTGGTCGATTTCGATCTGTCATCAACTTCACAATCGATCTCGGTCGATTTCCTTTCGTCATGAGAACTCGAAGAAGTTGGTGTCGACTGACGTTCAAAACTTGTCTCAACTCGGCGTTTAGATTCACTCGCGCTCAGTGTCGACCGACACCAAGGTCAGTGTCGGTCGACATCCAGTCATGGCCGAGACACCAACTTCAGCTCGTTGCACAAATCACCAGAAACGTCCTATAATCCCGCTCTTTGCTCCAAACGTAAGCCTACCTGTAGAAGACTCAATAGACTCAAAAAACCAGGTTAAAGACTCAATATACACAACTATATCATGGTTGAAAACATAGAAAAACCATGATATATCAGTCAACGGCAAAAGTCAAATGTTGGGTCAACTATGGGAAAATTACTCGTGTTAATAGTTGGGGTTGACGTCGGTAAACACCGAAATTCCACTTCGGTTCAACTGTTTGGGTCAACGGGTCAACGCCGGATCAGAGTATCGGTTTTGTTGTGTTAAAGATTTGCGAGTCTCGAGATTCTCGTTGTCCGTCTCCGGGGCACATGTGTCTACTAAGCACTGTTAGTTGGTTATGTTTGATTGTGTGTGCATTAGGATAGATTGAGTTTTAATATAGAACTTGAAACGTGTAACGGAAAAGTTAGAAAATGATACGTGAAATTGAATATGAAAGTAGAGCGGTTTCGGTTGATTAAATAAAGGAACTTAAATAACTGGATAGGATGATAATATGAATAGCACATTTTAATTCTGCAAAGTGACATGTTGATTGCGTAGTTAGAATTTATTGAATGATTGAATGATCGTTGAATTGACTAGGTATAGAATTAAGTAATCATGGCGTTAAGCATATATAATTTCATAAATCAAGTAAGCACTATATAACTTAAAGTAAGAACTACATAATTGAACCTATAAATGAACTTAGATAATATAGTATAAGAATTCGAAATCATATATATAATGGTTTACTTTTTTTCTCTTCTTTCAGCACGCCACGTCAGTACAATACATTTATCCTACGTGGCACTCTTATTTCTTTTAGAAAAAAAACAAAACACGCAACAAAATAGAGCTTCCTGTTTTTTTGTTTCGTTTTCGAACCATTATTCTGGGCTACACTTAATCTCATCCATGCGAAAATATAAATACTGTCCAAGCCCACGAGATGGCCTCTTTAGACGAGCCCAACACTAACAAAGTATTAAAACCCATATCAGTTCCAGCCCGCCCTCTTTTCGTCGTCACCTTCCTCCTCCCTTAGTGACATACAATTCAACAGTCAGACCTACACCTTCCTGCAGAGCGAGGCCATTACATCGTTTCATAGATTTACTCAAGATTATTTATACCCAATTAATTTTTCTAACTGCGAACCAGATCTCTGCAGCACCATTCAATTAGGTCAGACCTTTCAGATCCTGCCCTTTCATGAAAGTCTACCTACAGTTCTATAAATTCTCCCTCTTTATTGCAACCACCTCCACACCATCTTCTCCAATTCCCAGCTCTGTATTTACCAGTCTCAAAATCCTTTTTCATTTTGTATTCCTTTCATATCTCAAATCGATGTGGTTTTCGATGGGAGCTGATCGGAAACGCGGAAAGAAGATGGTTGCGAAGCTAGCGGCTGCGTAGAGTTCACGGAATTAATTCACTAAATTAGCAGCAGGAGAGGGTCGGAACCCAAAACCTTACCCGAAAGAGGACATAGAGCGCCACCACTCGATGATGTGGCTCTCTGTGATTCCATGAGTAGACTTGGGTCGAATCCAACGAACATAAAATCTCTCACGTATCGATATAGATCGAGAGGGCAAGAAAAAATCGGAGATTTGGGTTTCAGATTTGAGCTATACTTATTTTTAGTTTTATTAGCTATCTGATGTTGTGGTCATTTTGTTTCATTTGTGTAAAGGAGAAGCTTCCTCCGACAGATTGTAGACTCCTTCCAGGTCAATGACACCTGGAGAACAGTGAATATGAGAAGACATAGGAAGAGAAAAACGATTAGAGAGAAGACAAAGAATGGTATGCTTAGTATCTCAACATTAATTTTCCTCATTCATCCTCTTCAATAACCTTCTACTGTTTTCAGTAATCTTGATTCTGCAGTCAGGGAAGATTCAGAAACGAGAGGTTAGCCACAAGAAGAGTGAGATAAACAAGTATGCAGGCGGTTATTGGGAAGGACGAGGTGAGAGGAGGAGATGGGATGACTGCCCAAACAAATTTGGAGAGTGTGTTTAAGTTGAGGTACTTCGAAGCATGATTGCGACAGTTGGTGCATTAGGTTAGAGAGCACCTGAGCTCTCTAGGCTGAAGAAAGCCAACACCAAATATGATGTGCATAGCCTCGGTAGGATCATATTGGAGCTTCTGACTGGGAAATATAAGAATGAGGCTTTAAACGGTGTGGATCTGCCTCAATGGGGCTCTACTGCAGTGAAAGAAGAGTGGATTAATGAAGTTTTCGATTTGGAGCTGTTGAATTATGTGAACACTGTGGGTGATGAGATATTGAATACACTGAAACTGGCTTTGCATTGCGTTGCTCCTAATACCATCAACAAGACCTGAAGCTCAACAAGTTATGGCACAAACCCGAGAGATTAGACCCAAGGAGACGTCAGCAACAACATCTAAACCATTGATTGAGCCAGGAATATTACCAACAGAAGTTGTCAGACTATATACATAAAAATGCTAAGAACACTGTACTTCTCTTATATGCAGTATATGAAAGAAAAGAAAGGAAGGAACTAGGAGATTCTTACGCTGTCTCAACAATCTTATCAGCTCTGAATTTACACCTCAGAAACATTTTAAATAGGAAGAAGAAACCATAATGCACCAGCTGATGACATTTGTTCATGTTATAGTTGTACGTACTTTTCATGCAAGTTTGTGATATTTGGTCTTGTTTTACTCTCTCGACGGGGATTTACTAACTTTATCTGCTATGCTTTTGGGACTTCTATCATGAACTCCATGATAGGTTTGAACAAGACTACCAACGTAAGATCCAGGAAGAAGAGAACACAAGCACTGGACAACACAATAAAAAATTACGAACAAATAGCACGGATGCATATAAGTAGAGAAGAAACAAACTTCAAACGCACCCACCCCCGCGCACGCGCGGGGGTACATCAACTAGTTAAAATAACTAATCGGCTTAGAATTAAACAAATAGAAATGGCATGATCTATGAAACCGGATTAGGATAATTATTAGATTTGAACTGAACTCTAGAAATTATTTAAAGGGGAATTTACCAAGAAATAATTAAATTTAATTGAAATAAGATTAAAGTTAATGAGTTAGGGAGTTAGTAATTGTACTGACATCAGTGTAGTGAATAATTGAATTGAATTAAATAAATAACCGGGAGTAAATAATAAATAGAATTAAATAATTGAATTAAGACTAAGTAAGCTAAGAGATGATTGAGTGGAGATAATTGAGTGCAGTTAATTGAACTTAAGTATTGATTTGAGAACAGTATATTATATTAAAGTTATTGTGAAATGGGATTGATTGATTTTACTAGTTGATCTAATGGTAGAATTGTTGATTCTGATGTGATTTGTTGTTACCTATTTCGTTATTGCGTCGGATAAGTTCTCGTTATATATTCCGGGTGTCGACGGATAGGTTGGATTGTGTTATAGTTTGGTAAAGAGTTATGATGACGTTTAGTGGTGAGAGGATTTGCGGGATAGTTGACGGGAAATTCGTTTGGGATTTTTATTTTGATTGGTTGACCTATCGGTTGGTAAAGTACTAATGAGTATGCTTGCATGTTGTAGTGACTATAAATTCACATAGGGATCATACAAGTCGTAGGGTGTTGAGGTTAAAAACCTCCTCGACGAAAACAATAACCGAAAGACAAGATTGAATAGCCGGATACGAACGAATGTTCATCAAACATCTAATGTTTCGTGTAAATGGAAAAATCGTACGAAACATCGACGATTTATCGGAAGAATGATGTCGGAAAACAGACGAAACCACGATCGGACAAATGCACTTTCCAACAAGAATTACGGATCGACTAAACATCCGAACAGGACAAAGTACGAACTGAACCGTCTCGGAATTCCGATATGAACCGTCTCGGATGTCCTAGATGAATGTCCCGGATGTCCGAGATGAACCATCTCGGATGTCCGAGATGAACCATCTCGGATTTCCGAGATGAACCATCTCGGATTTCCGAGATGAACCCACTCGGAATTCCGAGATGAACCATCTCGGATTTCCGAGATGAACCCACTCGGAATTCCGAGATGAACCATCTCGGATTTCCGAGATGAACCCACTCGGAATTCCGAGATGAACCATCTCGGATTTCCGAGATGAACCCACTCGGAATTCCGAGATGAACCATCTCAGATTTCCGAGATGAACCTGCTCGAAATTTCGAGATAAACCAGGTTGGATTTTCCGAGCTGAATTATCCGAATGGATAACTAAACATTTTCCGATGCGCATAACTTGTCGAAACACTTTCCTTCGAAAGGCCCAAACTCTCTCGGACCAATGATTTGGGCTAATGGATTGAAATCAAGGAAAATGGGAACTCAGGCCTAAGCATACGACAAACTTTAACGGACTCGGAACATCCCAAATCTCGGCCCATCCAGAAGATAAGTTAGGCCTCGGAAAGATGAAAGAAGACAGAGATATCGATGAGCCGGAAAGGAAATCTAAGGGAAAAATGTAAAATCTTAACGGAAAAAAGGAAAGAGATAACAACAGAAAGATTTCCGTAAATCTGACGGAAATATTCTCGAGGACCGACTTCCCGCAGCTATAAAAGAAGATAGTGGCCATACGATCAAGGCAGAGCGAAAAACCCTCAGACTTAGACTTAAGAGATTTTGAGTTTTCTTTTAGACTTTTCGAGAGTTCTTTTGTTCTTTTCCGATTCCTTTACTTTCTTTCCGATCTTTGTATTCTTTTCGACTTTAATCAATAAAAATCCTCTGGGTTTGCTAGTTTCGTGGTTATCCTTGAAAGTTTATGTTCCCTAAAAAGTCTAGCTTTACAAGTTTTGACCGTGTGAGTTTCGACTCTCACAATTTGGCGCCGTATTTGGGGATAATAAACATTCGACACTTAAAAACCACCGGTTAACGGACCCGAAGAGATGGCCATCATCGGAAACAAAGACGAAACAGATCGGAAATTACCGATCGATGACAACACGCCCGACGTTACCACTGGTAACACTTCGGCAAGCGGCAACGTTACAAACACGACCGCATCAGACGCGACGATAAACTCCACTCTTGCCAAATTGAAAGAGATGTTGGCTGCACTGAGAGAAAAGGTGGAAGAACAGGAAAAGGCGAACAGCACCCAAACTGAACAATCGAAAGACTGAAAACCGGGAACCGCGCTCGGACTACTCGAACAGTGAATTTCGCCCCAACTGAACGGAGACGCCTAGACTTCTCGGATTCCGGAGAACCAACAAGGAATTCATCGCAGCATCGCGAGCAAACTGCAGGATAACGAACCCCGCCTGCGACAAGACCCAACACTACGGATCCTCCTCCAATCACGCGAAGGCGAAAATCCGTCGTAGCAAATAACACAGAAGGCTGCGAGGACGAGGGCTCGGTCCTGCTTGAGGACAAAACTGCGTCGCCTTTCGATGACGAAGAAAGAATCGATGCGGACCGATACGTCCTGCACCAAAGCGACGATGAGTTCTCAGAAGAAGAAGACGTGGAACAAACTCGGCGAAACAAGCCAACTCAACGGCAGAGAAGCAGCAGAAGAAGCGAACTCGACGAGCTCAGGGATGCGCTGGCTCAAACAACAGCAGAAATAAAAATCGTGCGATCACAGGTCCACCGAGAAACCAGCGCTGCCCCGGAGATAGATCGTGTGTTAGAAGAGACGAGAAAGACGCCATTCAAAACTAGAATAACCGGAACTCGGATTTTCAATCCAGGCAAGCTCAAAATCCCATTCTACGACGGAACAACCAATCCAAAAGCTCATATGATGGCTTTCCGAATCGCGATGGGAAGAGCAAATCTCACCCAAAGGGATAGGGACGCCGGTTTTTGCCTCATGTTCGTAGAACATCTGAAAGGAGCAGCCCTGGAATGGTTTTCAAGACTAGAGCGCGATTCCATCAGAAATTTCCAGCAGCTCTCGGAGGAGTTTATGAAGCAGTATTCTATCTTCATGGACAGGGAGACTTCCGATGTCGACCTGTGGGCTTTGATTCAAGGCGAAACCCAAAGCTTAAGGAAATTCATCGAGCGATTCAGGAGAGTCGCCAGCCGCATCAAAAATTTGAGCGACAAAGTGGGAATCGACGCGCTAAAGAAAGCACTCTGGTACGAATCGGATTTCAGGAGGGAAATCTCGCTAAACCGACCGCAAACGATGGCAGACGCCTTACACAGAGCGATCGATTTCATCGTAGACGAAGAAGAAATGAAGGTCCTGTCCGAAAAGCATAAAGCAAAAAGACATTTGAGTAAGGAAACCCGGACGTCGGCACGCGCGAGTGGCGAGAGGCGAACGTCAAAGCCAAGCAGCACTTCGCGGCACGAAAGAACGACCGGATCGCATAACTATCAGATCGGGTCGGATCAGCAAGAAGAAAAGTCGGCGGAACGGAGGAAAAGCTCTTGGAACACATGGACAAGAAATCCCAGCTCTTACGAGGAGAAGGCCTTCTGCGACCACCATCAGTCATGCAGACATAAAACTGTCGATTGTCGCAGACTAGGAATCAAACTAGCGGCTAAACTTGTCGCAGGAGAACTAGGAGACACGATAACTCTGAAGGACCTCTAAGATGCAAAAAGTGGAAATCAGCCTAGTAAGCCAAACAGAAGCAACGATCCAAACAAAGCGGATCGAGAAGGGCAAATCGCAACAGGCAACAACAAACGGAGAAAGGGAAACGACGAAGACCCTAAAGCGACCAATCGACAGAGGATATATATGATCGCGGAAGGACCACAATACCGCCCAAGAGAGAGGTTCCTCCTCGACCCGTATCCTCGACGGTTGCATAACATGACTATCCCGAGGAGAGGTATCGGAGAACGGACATCAAGACGATACTCGGATCCTACGATAACTTTCGCGGATACACCAAGATCGGAAACAAACCACTCGGACAACCAGCCGCTAGTCGTGGAACTAATCATCTGGAATCGTCGCGTACCAAACATACTTATCGATAATGGGAGTTCTGTGAATCTAATCTTTTGCCACACTCTAAAGAAGATGGGGGTAAATTTGAACGAAGTAACACCCTCCCAGACATCCTTTACTGGGTTTACCGGAGACTCCATAACCGCTTTCGGGAAAATGGAACTGCCTGTAGTCGCAAAGGGAATCTTCAAAGTCATCGAATTTACGGTGGTAGATCGCCCAACGATCCACGGAGCGATTCTCGGAATTCCATGGATAAACTCTATGAAGGCAGTCCCATCGTCTTACCACTTATGCGTCAAGTTCCCAACTCCTTTCGGAATTAGCACAATCTGGGGGAGCCAAGGGCGACGAAGCGTGGAGTCAGGATACCAAACAGGTACAACAGAACGAAATCGCCCATCCCGCCGAACAAGCAGTCACGACGAACGCTTCTCCGTAGGAGATCTCGTCCTGAGAAGAATCTGGCAAAGCTCGACACTTCGCAAGACTGAAGCAGATTGGGAAGGACCCTACATGATCACAAGAGAAATCCGTCCTGAAGTATACGAGCTCGACGCCACGGACAGCACCAAAGTCGGGTGGAACTCGATGCACTTGAGAAAATTCCGATACTGAAGATGCTAAAAAAAAAAAAACTTTGAACTACGGGACAGCTTGATCCCCGTAAGGGGTACGTAGGCAGCCGATTTTTCTGATTGGTTCAGCTGTCCCCCTTATCAAAAAAAGGGGGGGGAGTGGGTCCGTATATATCTATACTTCCAAAAGTTTAACGGATTTCACAAAATTTTAAAGCAATTCTCGAAGCTCATCCGAGAGAACTAATCTCCGAGTCAGCGCAAAGAACCTAAACTAGTACCAGCTCGGAACAAGATCACCTCGGCAATCCGAGCTAAAATCAATTATGCCCAAACACAACTACCTCGGAAATCCAAAAACTGTTCAGATCCGAACTGGTTCTGAAATCCGAGATGAAGCTGCTCGGGTCTAACCAGCTTGGAAATCCGAGCTAAAATAAACCAGATCTGAGCTCGGCCAGCTCGGAAGTTTGAGGCAAAATAGTTCGGATCTGTGCTCGATCAACCCGGAAATCCGAGCTAAAATGGCCAAGATCTAAAATCCGAGGTGGCATAGACCAAAACCCAAGTTGAACTTTTCCCGAAGATACCAACGCAGCGCAGAAATTCGATCATCCCGCAAAACTCGTAAAATCACCAGGTATTCCCCTCTTTACTTTCGTATCGTTTAGAGTTAGGATATAAATTTCGTAGTACGCTAGAATATCACATAGTTATTAGGGACTTCTTGTTTTGTCCACTGACGGCCGCAGTGGACAAGCTCACGCATCCTGCGCGGATATCAGCCAATACGTCCTACGCGGACTGAGGCACTATACATCCAACAAACGGATAAAAGCGCGCTATAAAAATTCTTTGAAATACCAACGAAGGTATGGGTATTATCGCCAAAGGGAACATAAGTCGAGAAGTTGACGTAAGATCCCGAATATGGGTTGTCGACAGGTCTTCAAATCCGCCGCACCAGTACCAGAGACGATAATAAACCCCTCCGAAAAGAAACCCAGCATGACGCTACTTAGCACGCTGGTAAAGTGACGTTTTTTAACCAACTATATCTTGGTTCGGTACTGCCGAAAGGTGGTCCTACGGATACCGATTCATTTTCGAAAAACGAAAGACGCAAGGTGAAGGCCTCGCAGAGACTCGGAATCGAAAATCTAAACCCAGTAAAGAACGATACGCTGGTCTCGACAACGTCATTATACACGTTCGATTTGGGAATATAAGACGGAGAAATTCGCAGTAGTACCAAAATCGGCCACGAAGGTCCAGCGAAAACATTCCCGAACACGTTGGCCTGTGCATAACCGATCCACGACAAGAGAAAAACGCTTTGTTTTTCTCTTAGATCCAAAACCTAGTAAGACACCCCCGGGCACACTGGTCTAAACATTGATCTAACGCAACCAGCGAAACGAATCTCGAAATGGAAATCAAATCGAATATCATACATTGAACGATCTATGGAATACAAGTCATTGTTAAGAATATTAAAACATTCTTACGATCAGTCACGCCGCTAAAACTAAGAATCTCCCCGAATCAAGTCAACGTCCCCGTCACAAAATGACGATAGATCGACACAGCCATTAGCTTCGGCAATCAGCTGGGCATACTCGAAGGGATCCCCGGGACCGACTCTCGACAGTAGATCAGCTTCCTCGGATTCGAACGCCGGAGGATGCTCAGACCTCAGGTCAGTGATCAAGTCCGGGTTACTTCTTGCCGCGATAAACTGGCTTTGCCTTTCTACCGCCAAGGGCAGCTTCGTAAATATCTTCCTAAGCTTGGAAAATTGAGACACAATTTTCTTCAGCATCCCTTTCTTCCCTTTCTCGGCCGCAGCCCGAACAGACATCTCGCGAGAAGCTTTTCTCTCGGCAAGTAGGATTCTTAAAGCTTCAACGTCAGCTCGAGCCGCGGTCCTCGAAGCATCAAGAGAAAGCCTCACCGTCTCAAAGGCATGTCTCTTCTCTTCCATGGAGGCTTTCATAGCCGAAACCGAACCAGCCAAAAGTGCATTATCGACGGAATGCCTCGCAGAGCGATTCCGAATCCTGCGAAGCCTTGTATCGACTTTGGCGGCGTAACGGTTGACCGAGGCCCACGCCTAGGAGGCAAATTAAGACATGCTAGTAAAAAGGTAGGATAAAACCACTTGCAGCACACCAAGTAATGAAACTAACCCTCAGAATATCTTGCCCAGTGGCAACGTAAGACTCGACACAGATCATATCCTCACTTCTAACGGAAGGATCTCCCGGATGACGGACGTCCGCATAAAAGCTAGAAACCGCCCCGGCAGTTGCATACACGGACCCACCGTCATTGCAGAGTCATGCCGGGATTTCAGGTTGCGGAACCTCGAAATCTTTCCCGTGTCTCTTCGCAGGCCTTCGACTAGACTCGGGGTCCACGACCTGATCCGATAATTCCGATGTTGGATCACGCGGAACATGAGCATCGGCACAGGTTCTCAAAATGCTACCGCCTACTGCGGAGCCTTGACCGGTCCATCCTTCAAGGCCATGAAAGTCGAACTCCGGAAGGTCGACTCCTTTCGCCAGCCAGGGAGATATCGACTCGAGATCATCAAAACATATGTCATCCAAACAATCGCCGTCGACGTCCGTTTTCTCGTCAGATATTGTCGCCTTATGAACTGCTTCCATTCGGCTGGCCTGGATAACGCGTTCGATCGAGAAATGATGTAACCAATTCGTGTCGCCCTCCTGGAGTTTCCAAACAAGGGGAGCCAGTTGCGGTGGGCATGAAGTCACGCAAATATCCTTCACTGAAAATAAAAAAAAAATCGTTCGTTAGAAAACCGGTTTTAAAAGAAATCCAGACGACAGACACAACTACATCGGCTACCAAGCTTCCCCCATTTCGACTTCACCAATGAAATGCAAGTTTCTCCAACGGATGCTTCGTCAATCTAGACGTAAAATAAATGATGCCTCCATTCGCAGTCTTTATTCTCAAAACCTTGAAAACTGCCCGATGAAGAAAGGGTCTGAGATAAAACTCGGACTCGCGTTTGGTCGGAACCACATACAGCATGTTTCGAAGATGCAGCACTCGGAGATCAAGTCCACATTCAAAACTGCGAACCAGTATGCCCACCAGGTGCCTCAATCCCCTGGGAGTGACTTGCATCAGGGCAAGATTGAGACGGCGGATATAGCGGATGATAAGTTCGTGGATCGGGAACCAGAGGAAGCACAACTCGAAAAAGATCAAATACGCCGAAAAATACCCTTCTGGCGGAGATTCAACTCGATCGCTAGGGGACGGAATCATTATCGTAACATTATCAGGGATCATAGCTTCGCATCGAAGTGCAGCGATAGATTCGGCAGACGACAAAGTCGAACCGACGGGGTCGGGAATCACCCTCTTCTTTCTCGGCCGTTTCTTTTTCGGCGCATCCGGAGGATAATCCCAATGACGAAGGTATTCTTCCCAACTAACTCGAGCACCTTCGAATTCTTCCTTGATCGGCACATCCGCTGTAGCCGAAGAGCAAGGACGAA
The DNA here is from genome assembly GCA_030180135.1 of Orychophragmus violaceus. Taxonomy (NCBI): domain Eukaryota; kingdom Viridiplantae; phylum Streptophyta; class Magnoliopsida; order Brassicales; family Brassicaceae; genus Orychophragmus; species Orychophragmus violaceus. The sequence goes on along the minus strand of CM058229.1, from coordinate 44,651,128 downwards.
TGGTACGAGACCCGGCTGCGCGCCAAGCCACGGAAGATTCCCCTGCGGAAGAGCCAACACAACCACGTTCCGACTCCTGATCTGCCATTTTCGTCGCAAACACTACCGAACAAAAATTTTGGCTCAAAAAGATCTAAAGCCTTAGAACTCACAGAAACGAAGCTAGAAATCTCAGCATGTCTTACGAAGAAGCTAGAAGAAAGCTATAGAATTTACCTTTGGATTTTTATTGGTGAAGAGTGAGAAGTGAAGAAGGGAGAGATGAATATTATATAGAATTCACTAAGACATGGAACGTTCGAAATGATTGCTTTTTACTCATATTGTCGCAAGCATGCCCTCACTCGAGTTGTCGCAAGCATGCCCTCACTCAAGTTATCACAAGCATGCCCTCACTTGAGTTGTCGCAAGTATGCCTTCACTCATGTCGTCACAAGCATTCCCGACAAATCATGGCAAAAACACTCCGTGAGTAGGCGTGGTACCAAAAGATCTTGACATCAAGGAAATGGATACAACCGAAGACAATATCAACGAACGAAATCTTCTCGGACAATTGTTTTCCCCTCGAAATAAACGAAATAACCTCGTCATCACCACATTCGGATGTAACGAGCTAGGGGGCTAACTGTTTAGGTTAAAAACCTCCTCGACGAAAACAATAACCGAAAGACAAGATTGAATAGCCGGATACGAGCGAATGTTCATCAAACATCTAATGTTTCGTGTAAATGGAAAAATCGTACGAGATGAACCGTCTCGGATGTCCGAGATGAACCGTTTCGGATTTCCGAGATGAACCATCTCGGATTTTTGAGATGAACCTGCTCGGATTTCCGAGATGAACCATCTCGGATTTCCGAGATAAACCCACTCGGAATTACGAGATGAACCATCTCGGATTTCCGAGATAAACCCACTCGGAATTCCGAACCATCTTGGAATTCCAAACCACACTCAGAATTCCGAGATGAACCATCTCGGATTTCCGAGATGAACCATCTCGGATTTCCGAGATGAACCATCTCGGATTTTCCGAGATGAACCAGGTTGGATTTTCCGAGCTGAATTATCCGAATGGATAACTAAACATTTTCCGATGCGCATAACTTGTCGAAACCCTCTCTTTCGGGAGGCCCAAACTCTCTCGGACCAATGATTTGGGCTAATGGATCGAAATCAAGGAAAATGGGAACTCAGGCCTAAGCATGCGACAAACTTTAACGGACTCGGAACATCCCAAATCTCGGCCCATCCGGAAGATAAGTTAGGCCTCGGAAAGATGAAAGAAGACAGATATAAGAGGAAGAGATATCGATGAGCCGGAAAGGAAATCTAAGGGAAAAATGTAAAATCTTAACGAAAAAAGGAAAGAGATAACAACAGGAAGTTTTCCGTAAATCTGACGGAAATATTCTCGAGGACCGACTTCCCGCAGCTATAAAAGAAGATAGTGTCCATACGATCAAGGCAGAGCGAAAAACCCTAAGTCTTAGACTTAAGAGCTTTTGAGTTTTCTTTTAGAATTTTCGAGAGTTCTTTTGTTCTTTTCCGATTCCTTTACTTTCCTTCCGATCTTTGTATTCTTTTCGACTTTAATCAATAAAAATCCTCCGGGTTTGTTAGTTTCGTGGTTATCCTTGAAAGTTTCTGTTCCCTAAAAAGTCTAGCTTTACAAGTTTTAACCTTGTGAGTTTTGACTCTCACATATGGCGTATTAAACGTTTTCAGGTGTGGTTATGTTGCATACGTTCCCACAAGTTGGGTGTATGTGAGGCGTTCCAGTACTTCCTTCCCGATTCGATCTTTAGGAGATCCTGGTATGTTCATGTACCCTTGAGGAGCTTTTCTGGCAGGCCTTAAGCTACTCAGGTAACGCCTGTAGGTGTCAAGGATTGGAGAGACGATATCGTGGCCTAGGACCGAGCACGATGGAAAGTTTTACTATCATGAAAAAGGGGTAGCTCGAGTCACCGCGAATATATGAATAAAGAACGGTGTCCTATTCGTAGTATATTTGTTTATGTCTAGGAGTCTTGGAAGTTCTAGTTGTATGGTGCTAGGTGATTATGAGGAAGTTACCGTGTTCCCGATAAGGGCATATTGTGTTTAAAAAGCGTTAGATAAGTGTTTAATATTTAGATCGAGTCTAATCGAGGGTGTGTGCTGCATTGTTCTTGGTTTCTATCTTTTGTGTTGTGTGTTTATTTAATATGTTATGTGTTATCTCATGGGGAGGTAACATATAACCATTTTGTGTTTCTTTTATGTTGTTTTGGCTATTGATTGTTATTTTGGGTTTGTCAAGTGGTAGTTTAGCCTTTCTAGTTTGGAGTCATATCAGTGGATGATCTTAGATTTCTCATCCAACTATTTTTCGTCTTTTTCAGGGTTTTGGAGTAGTTCGACGGACGCGTAGACCCCTAAGAGTAGATTTGAGTTGCCATGTGTTACGGTTTGTCTTCGAAAATAAATTTTAGTTTATTTTTGGTTTTGGATTTGTGAAGCCCAAAATGTTTTTTTGAAAAACCGTGAATTTGATAATCTCATTAAAAGATTAAAAACAGGATCGTTCCTTAATATACAGTTTACCGAATATAAATCGTGGAAGCGATAAGGATTGAAAAGTCTTGTATCGTGAAAGCGAGGAAAACGGTGTCGAGGATGGATTAGTTCGAGATTTCTATCTTAGAACGGACCGTTTAAGGCTTTGTAGTAAAACTCTTTCCAATTTACTGCACGGGTTTGAAGGATCATGTTCTTTTTTTATTGTTGGCCGGTCAGTTCGTTGCCCAGCGGATAAACGGGAAGGGAATGTTCCAATGAGCCACATATATTAGTGTGTATTAATGCTAGAAGTTGAGTGATTTTTGTCGTTAGTTTCTTTACTATATGTTTACTATGTTTCCCTTAAATGTAGCCTACACAAATTTAGGTCACCAAAACCCAATGAGTGAGAATTTCATTTTTTACCAACCTCATAATCATTTCTTTGGAAATGTGATATAATATTTGTGCCACAAGAAAGCACAAATTTCATCAGATGCACTATTCTTAATGCCTCTACTTTCAACATTACACAAGGATTCATAAAACTTTGCGTCAAGATTGAATCTATAAATTGAATCAAACATAACACCACTACCATAAAAGTAATCATTTCGGTACAATGAGAAAACACCATTTCTTTTTCAGGGTTTTGGAGTAGTTCGATGGACGCGTAGACCCCTTAGAGTAGATTTGAGTTGCCATGTGTTACGGTTTGTCTTCGAAAACGAATTTTAATTTATTTTTGGTTTTGGATTTGTGAATCCCCAAAATGTTTTTTTTTTTGAAAAACCGCGAATTTTATAATCTCATTAAAAGATTAAAAAGGGGATCATTCCTTAATATACGGTTTACCGAATATAAATCGTGGAAGCGATAAGGATTGAAAAGTCTTGTATCGTGGAAGCGAGGAAAACGGTGTCGAGGATGGATTAGTTCGAGATTTCTATCTTAGAATGGACCGTCTATGGCTTTGTAGTAAAACTCTTTCCAATTTACTGCACGGATTTGAACGATCATGTTCTTTTTTTATTGTTCGCCCGTCAGTTCGTTGCCCAGCGGATAAACGGGAAGGGAATGTTCCAATGAGCCACATATATTAGTGTGTATTAATGCTAGAAGTTGAGTGATTGTTGTGATTAGTTTCTTTACTATATGTTTACTATGTTTCCCTTAAATGTAGCCTACACAAATTTAGGTCACCAAGACCCAATGAGTGAGAATTTCATTTTTTACCAACCTCATAATCATTTCTTTGGAAATGTGATATACTATTCGTGCCACAAGAAAGCACAAATTTCATCAGATGCACTATTCTTAATGCCTCTACTTTCAACATTACACAAGGATTCATAAACTTTGTGTCAAGATTGAATCTATAAATTGAATCAAACATAGCACCACTACCATAAAAGTAATCATTTCGATACAATGAGAAAACACCATGTCCAATCTTAAAATCAAAACCTAAGTTATCCAACCTACTTACATAAACAATATTTCTAACACATTCATATACGTAGAGACACTCTTCACGATCCACATGACAACCACTATCCATGATTAATTTATACATCCCAATGCCTTTAATTTGTCCCTTCATCATGTTTCCCAAGAACAAGTACTGCTCAGGTCCTCTTATAGGCTGGATAGATCTGAATCCCTTTCTTATGGTACCAAGACTTTCTTTTCAGACAATCCTTCTTGAGTGTACCATTTTCTTGAAAAAGAAATACTTTTTTTTCTTTTGGATTTGACTTTCAAGTTCTTTCACGAAAACTTTTTCCTTTGTTATTGTCCTACTTGGTTTTCCTTTATTGCTAATAATTACACATGTGCGTCACATGGTAAAGGATTGGCTAAGCCGAACAAAACTTTTCCTAGTTATCTTAGTCATTATGCTTATCACAATCGATTGGTCAGAAATATCCATACTTTTTACCTTCCTTAATTTTCTTTTTGAATTATATTACTCTCTTTGTCTAGAAATATATGGCTTAACACTTTTCGCCAACACAATCCTCATAAGGTTCAAGCTAAACCTACTTGATCACTCCCATGTCTTACACTGAGACTTTTAAGTTCCAGATATATCTTCTTTGATGGCTGAGGGCTCTTTATATTTTAATATTTCAAGGTCCATTGCTATTATATCCAGAGTAACTGGAATTTTCAGACAATTCTTGGCAATACGGCCCATTGAACTTTACGGCAGAGTTATAAAGCTGCAAAATTTTATACATGCTTACCCACTTATACTTTGAGACTTTAAAACATATTGACTAATAATAATTTAACTTTAACGGTTGTATTTAAACAACTTTTGGATAATACTTATATACACTCACTTTCATTGATGCTAAATTTCTATACTTTTTTAATTAGTTGAATCATACACAAATCAAATAAGCATGTTACTTTTGGATGTACATACTGTTGATTATAGTAAGAAATGACTAATAATTTTCATACTGAAAACTATATTCAGTGATCAATCTTTGAGTTATCTGCTAAAATATAGATTGTAAAATAATTGATTAATCAAAACTCTAACGTCATTTATAACATATCTTTAATAATGGTTATTAATTTATTTATTTTTATCACTTTAATATTTATATGTAATATAAAAAGGTCAATTTAATGACTAACATGTTATATATAATATAAACATGGGTAATTTATCCTTATACATTGTTAATATTTCATAACTAAATATTTATATATTGTATTGTGTTAATATTTCTGAACACAAAACCTTTTATTGTGTTAGTATTTTATAACATAAAATTATTCTTATGTTGTGTTAATATTTTATAACACAAAATACTTATTTATTAAAATGTAGCCAAAACATTTTAAATACACATACTTCTTTTATAATACTTTAGATTAATAAAATATTATCATTCTAAATTGTTTCTTTAACCATATGGACACCAAAGGAAACGAAACCAAACAATCAATTTCAGTTCGTTCATTAAATTTGGATCTCGACCGTGAACTTGATCACCTTAATTATTAAGGAGAAATATTCTATCAAACAAAGATTACGTTGTGGTGAAGTGGTAGGGAAATAAAAAGTCAAAAATCAATATGCCAATCCACACAATTAACAAAAAGCTCCACTTCCGGACTCCTTGGTCGCACCAAGACACATGGAGGTTTTGTGCATGAACACAAAGTGTCCATGGTATGTGTATGCTTTTATGATTGATGTTGGTGGGAAATTTATTTAAAAGGCACAATTAACACATACATGTCCAATTGAAGATCGTCGCCAATACCCCAAAAAAGGAACTACACAAGTCATAAGAGAATTGATACAAGCCAGATTTTTGGACGGTCGAAGGGGCCTAGATCCACATGAAATTCATAGGATAATACATGACGAGTTCCATGTAAATATCCCATACTATAAGACGTGAAAAGGTAGGAAATTGGCAATAGATAAGGCATTTGGATCAATATCAGGTAGTTTTTGATTGTTGCTGGCGTATGTTGATAATTCTCAATTAGAGATTTTCTCTGCCTTCCGATCAACATATATACCGTTCTACTTTGTATGCGTCTTGATGAATACCACACAAATATTCTCCGGTCTTCCCAATTCCTCTTCATGCAGTGATATAAAACATACAAAGATTATTACCGAATTTAAAGTTGTAAAGCTCTAAGAAACAAAAACAGATATATAAAAGTTACTTGCCATTTCTTACTAAATTTGTTGGTACAACTTGGGCCCTAATAAGTGAATGTGAGGACCGAGACTTTTACGGTCAGACATACGAGAAGTGGAATAGGTCGCACTCCTTGCCAGTGATTATGCCGTACTCCAATACTTAGTCATTGTTTTCCAGAGAGTCTCTTTGATCCATTTAGGTCACTCTCTACTAGTTCTCGCGTTGCTAACCATGTATTTCAACCATCATTGACAGATCTCGTCGAAAAACTGTTGATTGTCCTTGTTATCAAGGGATCCAAGGTGTGGGTTTTCTATATTACAAAGAGAATAAACATATTATTAGTGAAAACAACACAAAAAAACCTATATGTGAATGGTATAGAAGAGTAAATTGTACCACAAACTCGAGGAAGTATCTTTCTGCTTTATCACGAGGCACATGTGACCAGCTATAGTGCGGTTGATCGAGTTTGTTTGTAATTTTTTTAGTAATCTTCCGAATCTGTTTCGATCCTCTGTCATGAGTAAATCTGAAAAATTGCTTTAACAGAAGAAAATTATGAATGGTTTGTTCATGTCTCAGATGATACAAACACTTTCTTGTACACGCTCAAACAACTTAACAAAACATAGTAGTAGTTAAACTGAGACATCAAAACTCAATTGCTTGATAAATATAGGATTACATCATAACCATCAAAGACTCGAACCCATCAACAATCATAACTCAGTTTTTTTAAAGAAAATAACTTATCCAGATTGTGGAGACTTATTGAAGCTGATAGAGGAATCTAGGACTTGTTTACAAGCAAACAAGAAGCAAATCATAAAAAACCAACAATCAGATTCAAAAGCAATCCCATTTCAAAAGCAAAGCAAACCAGAAGCAAACTATACGGTTTAAAAACATATCATTACAATACGCATAAGACAACAACAAGAAACCATACAGAGCATAACAAGTCCTAACAAAATTTATATCAACAGCTTAAGAAAAAGTAAATAACAATAGCCATACAAAGTCGAGTTTGACGTCGGTGTGGGAGAACGGACGGTGGTAAAGATTTTCATGTCTAGCACCCGAAGCGGAGCGTTCAGATCCCGTAGTGTGTCCTCCTGGAGATCCGGAAAACATGGAGTTGATTCGTCGAGAAAGTTGTGACCTTTAAAACATGGATGACTCTGAGCATGAGAGTGGTTGAGCGGCAAAACTAGGGTGTCCTAAACAAGAGTCTTGTTTTACTTGACTTCTTGTAACACCAGAGACGCATTGACTGTTGGGAATGTCCTGAAATCTACCGTACTATCTCTAGAAAGTATGATAAATGTCGAGATCAGACATAAGTCATAAATACTGGGTGATCATGATGACTTGCTAGAGCCCGCTCATGATCTATAAGTTTAGGACTTATTACCAGTATTGTATGATCCCGAAGGGTCACACACCATAGCTAACGGAAAAGTTAAGATGGAATTAATACGTAAGATGCTGAGGCAGTTACTGTATTTGTACAGAGAGTTGGGCAGACAACAAATGGGCTTTTGTCTGATCTGTGTCTTGGGCCCAAAAGTCTAATGGACCATTAGTTTAATTAATTAAACTTGGGCCCATTAGTGAGTTAATAAATTGCAACATGGGTTATGAAACCCTAAGGTTGGTTGGCGATTTGGAAGGGCAGCCGCAGGCTCTCTCTCCTCTCTTTCTCTGTCTCTGGTTGAATTCCATCCGGTCTAGCAGCCATCCGTGCTTGTAAGCGTGTGGATACCAAGGAGGAACAGGTATTCATCTGTTCGTTGATCTCGTCATTACCACCAAATTCCGCTGCAAAGGTAATGTCCAGGTTTGTTTATGATTCGATTACAAGAACCTAGATCTGTTTAAGATTATGTGCTAGGTTGCAATTTGGGAATTGAACCATGGAAAAACACATAATCCTTCAGTGGTATCAGAGACTAGGTCATTAGATTCTTGTAATTTGGATCTTTGAATGAATGGTATCAGATTCGGTTTTGTGTTTTGTGTATGTCATCAATCGCTGTTGTATTTGCTTGATAAGGTCAAAACTTGAAAACGTTTACGACTTGCTTTGAAATAAGCGATCGCATGTTGAATTATTTATCGTGTGGATAAGCAATTTGTCTTGATTTGAATTGTTAAAAGCGATATTCATTTGTTTGACTTTAAGTGAATACGATCGTATTGTGAATGGCATGAATCATTATCATACGATTTGTAATCGATTTTGTATGTGTCAATCGAATGTTGACTTTAAGAACATTAATTATCAAAGGAATCACATGTTGGTGGTTAATGTTGAAGAATCGGTTTTGTCTTTTGGTAAAAGACAAAATCGTTTTATTGTTAAGAATCGTAACAATAATCTTATAATCGAATAACAAGCTTGATTTGTTCATGATCGTTTGAATAATTTATTAATTATTTAATTAATTATGGTTCAAGCGGTTAACCCAAATCGCGGTTTGCTGGAAATTATTTAATACAATTGGTATTATTTAATTTATGGTTAAACCGGATTGAAATTCATAAAATTGAATTTTAACCTAAACCGAAGGCTGGTCTAAGTTTGATTTGGTTGGACCAAATAATTTAGAGCTGGTCTGGTTTAGTAAATAACCGATGGTTTTGATAGTTAATTTGGTCTTGGTACAGAATTAATAAACCGACTCGGTTATGTCAAATTATTGGGCCAATTGGAATTCTATGGTCTTAGGCCAAGAATTGGGCCTATAATTTGTGACCCAACCCAAAATATTAATAAAATATTGAATTAGAAATTTCTACTTTTAGAATATTTCTAAATTTAGAAAGTTTCTAAAACAAGTAAGTTTCCCAAAATAGTAATCTTCTATTTTTGGAAATAAAACTTAAAATCCTCAAAACCAATATCAAGCTTGGATGTCTTTCCAATCTTGTCAGCTACTTAACGCTTATTCGATTACAGATATGGCTTACAGTGTGAGGTGTCTGTTTTCGCGTAAGTAAAGTAGTATATAGTCACTAATTTCATTGGGAGTCCCAGACTTTAGTGATTATTTGACTGTAAGAGATTGGTTTCCTTGACTGGGCCATCGGGAGTCCCGGGCCTTGAGACATCTGGTGTTTTGGGCCTTGGGCCCAATTCACAACCGAGAGTTATATGAGATATAACTAGCTGTGTGTATGCTTACCAAGTAAAGCTAATTCCGGGTGACGGCCAGTGGCCCACTTTGGATTTAGCTGAACATGGGTCTCGGAATTATTGCATTCTTATGAGGTTGAACAAAGAAATTTTGAATGCAATGCGAGTTTTCTTATAAGTTTTTAAGATTACTCTTTTATGAACTAAATAACTAAAACTCTATTGTCTCATAATTTCAGCTATGACTAGCACAAACAATCAAAACACTTTCTCGATCCGGTCTGTCCTTGAGATGGACAAACTGAACGGATCAAATTTCTTGACTTGGTCGCGGAACCTGAGGCTAGTCCTCAGGCAGGAGAGAAAGGACTATGTTCTTGAGAAAGCTCTCCCCGAGAGGATCGGGTCCAATGCCTCTCATGCAGTATATGATGCTTGGAATAAGCATTATAATGATGCGGTAGATGTGCGTGGTCTGATATTGGCTACCATGGACTCAGATTTGCTGAAGCAATATGAGAACATGGAGTCGCCAATAGAGATGATCAGCAGCCTGAAATTGAAATTTCAGGAGCATGTAATATTAATGAAATATTAATTGTAGCACCCTATTCAAGGAATGGGTTTTATATCTTAAACCAAAGAGTGCCTAAATGTAACATAAATACCGAATTGGTTTAAATCTGATGAATTAAACCTGATTTTTCTTGGCATAAATGTTTTGGTCAAAGAGTAAGTCGGATTCAGAAACCCCATAGTTATGGACTTTTGGGCTCATTTGATTGAATATCTTATGAGACTTGAATTCTGTTTACTGGACCAAAGAACAGAGGGTCCATCTTAGCCGAGCTAGAGAAAGGCCCAAAGGCTTATTGGAGATTGAACATACTCATGTATGTGGTCCGATGAGCAGTAATGCCAGAGAAAATTTCCTGTACTTCATTGTCTATACTGATTACTTCAGTGAGTAAGACTGTGCTCATTTGATGAGACACAAGTCGGAATTCTTTGACATGGTCGAAAGAGTTCCAGAATGAGGTATAGAATCTGAGTGACAGAAGTATTAAGACTCTGGATTAGATCACGAGTGAGAATACTTGAGTCATTAATGGTGTGATCATCTGAATGAGTGTGAAGTCGTTTCACAGCTCAATTCTCCTGAAAACCTTGAGGTATTTCTGTGAGAAAGAATCAGATCTTATTAGAAATGATTAAAGATGAGTCACACGAATCTTCCATGATATTCTTTAAGAATAACGCTCTAGAAATATCTAAGTTTACGCTGAAATAGTTCCACCAATATCAGTTGAAAGACACCACGTAAATGTGGATTGGAAATGATCCAAATTCGTCTTTACTGAGTATTTGAAGTTGTGCTACTTCGCTGGTTGTCCTAGGGAAACCAAGGCTTGTTACTTTTACGTCCATTCTGTTTTCTAAGAAGGGAAGTTACTTTCCAAGAAGAACAGTGGGAGTAAAAGTATAACTCGAAGAAATTCGAGAAATACAGGAGGCTGCTCAACCTGTTGAGGGAGAGCAGCGGATGGATTTACAGAATTTCTGTAGAATCTACACCTGTAGAGCCTGAAGTTCGCAGATCTGAATGAATCAGTCACTAATCCGAGAGTAATTTCTCGTCATTAGTTGAACCTGATGATCATTGAAAGTTGCCATGATCTGATGATCATTGAAAGTGACGAACCTGCGAAATTCACAAAAGCGAAAGTGAGCCCGGACTCCAAAAAATTACACTATGTGTAAGTTAGCTTCATTGATCCATTCATGGATGGAAGCAAACATATCGGAGTTGGAATCTTCGTTCTGTTGAAGTAGTCAAGGTTTTGACTTGAACATGAACGAAGTGGAACTGTGCGTTTACTAAAAGATTAGTGGGAGCGATATTGCATTTCTCATAGTGTATGTCGATGACATACTGATTCTCGGAAATAACGTTCCAATGATGCAGTCGGTAAAGGACTGGCTTGGGAGTTGTTTTTATGATTGATATGGGTAAAGCCACGTAAGTTTTTGGATTTTGGATCTAAAGATAGAGATCCAAAAGAGCTGATAGGACAAAGTCAGAATTCTTATATTGACAAAGTCCTACACGTAATCAGCAATCCAAGAAGGGTTTTATGCCAATGTCACATGGCAATTCATTAAGCAAGATACAGTGTCCTGCGATATCTGCTGAGCTTGAATGCATGGATAGGATTCCATATGCGTCGGCAATTGGATCTATCATGTATGCCATGACACGTACTTGTTTTGATGTAGCTTTAATGTTAAGCAAGACAAGTAAAGACCAGTCAAATCCAGCAAAGAATCACTGGATTGCCGTAAAGAATATCCTAAAGTATTTGAGAAAGTGAAGTGCTAAAAGTCGGAAGAGTCTGAAAGGCAAGTTTCCAATAGACAAAGATAATTCCTGGTCACAGTCCGGCTATATCTTGTGTCTGTCTGGCGGTGCAAGGCACTGTTGCTGACTCCATGACTTGATGTGATTCCCAGCATATATGAGACTAGCTGTACATCAGAGGTCCAAACACCTTGAGGGTAGGTATAACCTATTCCGTGAGATAAATGACAGAGGTGTTAAGTAGATCAGCAAGTTTCATCGAATGAGAACGTTGCCAATCTATTAACGAAGCCACTCCTTAGGCCTAAGCATGAGTCGCGGACTGTAGCTGTAGGATGAATGAAACTAAGATGTAGTCTTAATTTCAGTGGGAGTTTGTAAAGGGCTTTACTTAGTTGTTTTGAAAGGTTCATGTAAACATAATATTTTATGTTTATGAAATCTATGATTTCTGGATTATTTTAACTGTGATATAAATAATCGTTCCAAAATGATTCATGTCATTATATATGGGCCATCGAAGTACATGAGTAGACTTGATCCTGAAACCCCATATTTAATGAAATGACATAAATCATAGTGTCCATAATCGAAGGTTGTTGAAATTGGAACACCAACAACCACTTGAGACTAGATTGTGTTGAGACTTATGACCAAGTTTCGAGGGGTCATAGATGCGCGGCATCAAAGTCGACACATAGGTATATGTAGGGGAGCATATGACCGGACATGGCCCGCTGATGAGAACTCTACAAGATATTAATATCTGTGTCATGAGAGGTTCTCATATACGACTATAGAGTATAGTCCTTAGACCTGAGTTCGCATGCATATGGCTGCACATGGAGTGATGCGCTTTGATCATTGTCTAACGCTGTTTCGTAACTGGGAGCTATAAGGACCTTGGTTGGGTGTATTATAAAGTGTGTAGTTCATAGTGATGGAACAAGATGGGATTTGTCCCTGCCGTTTAACGGAGGTAATATCTCTAGGCCAATCGGAGAATTGATAGCTGGTAAGAGAGTGGCCACTCCCAAACGGACTTGCCCAAGTCGTTTGCATTGTCAGTATCAAATCTGGTCCGATGAACATGGTCTGGCTATATAAGGATGACACGCATCTTGCCTTATGCCAGATCGAGATATTGAGACAAAAGGATTAGGGAATGTAGGATTCCAGTACAATCGGGAGATTGTTGGGAATGTCCTGTGTAGGATTCCAGTACAAGTGGGAGATTGTTGGGAATGTCCTGAAATCTACCGTACTATCTCTAGAAAGTATGATAAATGTCGATATCAGACATAAGTCATAAATACTGGGTGATCATGATGACTTGCTAGAGCCCGCTCATGATCTATAAGTTTAGGACTTATTACCAGTATTGTATGATCCCGAAGGGTCACACACCATAGCTAACGGGAAAGTTAAGATGGAATTAATACGTAAGATGCTGAGGCATTTACTGTATTTGTACAGAGAGTTGGGCAGACAACAAATGGGCTTTTGTCTGATTTGTGTCTTGGGCCCAAAAGTCTAATGGACCATTAGTTTAATTAATTAAACTTGGGCCCATTAGTGAGTTAATAAATTGCAACATGGGTTATGAAACCCTAAGGTTGGTTGGCGATTTGGAAGGGCAGCCGCAGGCTCTCTCTCCTCTCTCTCTCTCTCTCTGGTTGAATTCCATCCGGTCTAGCAGCCATCCGTGCTTGTAATCGTGTGGATACTAAGGAGGAACAGGTATTCATCTGTTCGTTGATCTCGTCATTACCACCAAATTCCGCTGCAAAGGTAATGTCCAGGTTTGTTTATGATTCGATTACAAGAACCTAGATATGTTTAAGATTATGTGCTAGGTTGCAATTTGGGAATTGAACCATGGAAAAACACATAATCCTTCATTGACTTCACATTAATTAATAGTCGAGTTCTGGAAAAAAATTGAGGTGGTTGATAGTTCCGGAAATTGTTGACGTTGATGGTTGGGCAATAGCTTGGTCTTTGTCTTAACGCTGAGTCGACTGAATCGGAGGAACTTCGGCTTCCAACGTGAAAGTATAATGTGTTGGTAGAGGTTTATGTGTTCTCAACGTAGTTTTGGGGGCGGTTGGTCTGATATCTTCACTTTTAAAACCTTTTTAGCTTGTTCTTAGATCATGTTTTGATATTCTTTTGCATTTGATCATGTATGTTTTCTTTGATTGTTTTTGTATTTAGTAGCTTAGGAAGTTTAGACAAGGCTTTACATTGTTTTTGTTTTCCTTGGAGTGCTTTCTAGGTGATTAGAGGCTTTTGGCACAGAGCAATGGAGTCATGGGGTTTGGAGATTGCAAGAAGGAGGACACATAAAAAAATCAGGCAGGGTCGCAGATTGGCAGTACTGGACATTACCTGACCGCGACAACAACCAATCTCATATCCACAAAATTCACAGGAATCCCACGATCGGAATATCGTTGTCCCTGTAACCCGCGGCAAGCATCGCGGCTGAATGTACTTAGTGACCTAAATTGCGACAAGCCAAGCATCTTTCCAAGACTAAACCCACATGATTTCACACAACTGAGGTCTCGCGTTCAACCTAATCCGCTATCAACATTGCAAATGCCTTGTTTTGGACTCAGCTTTCCCGTGACGAATGAAGCAGCAAATCACGACCCGAGACCAGGAAGATTACCGACTGGAGGATCACAGCCCATCTAACCCGCGACATCAACATCTTCTCATCGCGACTGCACGTAACGGGAAACTCGTGACCGCGAACAGAGATTTATCAAACCACGACGATTTGACAAGAAGAGCACCGATTGGAACCACCATAGTATCATGTAAACAAATTTTTTATCTTATTGAACCGGGTCGAGACCCAGTTTGTACCGGGTTGACCCGGTTCGAGCATTGTTCATTATAAAAGCCCAAAAACCCATTTTCTCCCTTAAGCATATTTTCCTTTAAAAAACTCTCTTTTAATCTTTCAATAATATACATACTTAATATGATCATTATGGGTTTGGGATGATTAATGAGTAGAACCTCTTAAAGCTTAAGGGTTAAGTAGATTAGGGTGATTTTAGGGTGAATCATGAATGCTTAGGACTAGTTTATCATTAATCCTTCCTATTTAGGTGTTTTTAAGGCTAGATTAATTTTGATCAAGTTGACTTAGATGTTAAGTGATTTATTGCACACCAAGTGTTTGACAAAAATGCTTGAATGAAGCTTCTTAGGGATATACATGTTTAACTCATGTGAATATTGTCATTGTGAACTTGATTCTAATTCTTGTTTAACTTTTAATCACAAATGAGAATTTGCTTTTGATTAGAGATTAGGCAAGGGGACTAGTGCCAAGAGATTGAATTAATCAATTGATAGTGTTCTTAGCCTAAGGATTATCTCATTTGAAGTTGATTAGCATTCTTGATTTGATCTAGGATCACTCTAATTCATTGACCTAACCAATGGGCTTGTCTTTTAATTTTGGTCTTAACATTACTTAGTTTGTTGTATAATTGTTTGCATTGATCATTTTGATATATTTTAATACCTTAATTCTTTTGAACATGTTTGCTTATGATTTGTTTCATATTTCTTGTTTGTCTTTCATAAGTATCACTTAGACTTTAGAAATTTCAATTAAAATTTGGATTTTCTTGGATTGGTTGGTTTAGTGTATTCTAAATGGTTAGTCTTATTCAATTGGATTGATACTTCGTACTATAGCGATAAGTACTTGAGGAATTAATACATCTTAAGGAGTATACAAAACTCTAGTATCAATTTGGCGCCATTGCCAATTTGGAATTAGAATTAGTCACTTTGATTTCTATTCCATTTGAGATCAAGCTATTGGTTACTAATCTTACTTCTTCTTCTTGCTTTGACTCCTCATGTAAATGAAACTTCGCAGCAGAGGACCTACAAATCTTGTGGAGAGAGTTGGGGATATCAAAACATAAGAAAGAGAGACAACAAGAGTACAACGAGCAGAAAATAGGACGGATCAGTTGGCTAGACTTAGGTTGGATCCAGAAGTTGAGATTCAACAAGAGGTAGAGGACATTGAGCAACAGGCTATGAATCAAGTATGGCTTGATGATGACCAACACGGTCATGACGAGTTGGGGAACCAAGAATACCATGCAACACCACCACCCCACCACCACCATCCCCCACACCACCCTTACCAAGCTGGAAATCTTATCCCGGTGCATGCACCAAGGAAAAGACGCCCTATTAGAGTGGGTGATGCTCCCAACACTCATGCCAATAGGCAGGGCGTCATTCCTCCACCGGTAAAGAACAACAACTTTGAAATTAAATCGGGCTTTTCTCAATGGTGTAGGGAAATAAGTTTCATGGGCTGACTATCGAGGATCCTCTAGATCATCTAGTTCAGATTAACAGAACCTGCCGCATGACCAAGATCAATGGAGTCTTAGAGAATGATTTTAAGCTCAAATTATTGTCATTATCTCTTAGGGATAAGGCAAGTACTTGGGATATGAATTTCCACAATGTTCCATAACCTCTTGGGACCAATGCAAGAAAGCCTTCTTTGCCAAATTATTCTCCAATTACTAGACTGCACGGCTTAGGAATGAGATCTCGAGGTGTACTCAAAAGAACAACTTGAGAGAGATTCAAGGGTTATCTAAACCAGTGCCCTCACCATGGATTTTCAGAATAATCACTCCTTAGTACTTTATACCGAGGATTTCAACAACGTTTTAGGATGTTGTTGGATACTGCAAGTGATTGTTTCTTCCTTGGTAAAGAAGTGGAAGATGGAATGGTATTAGTAAACCTTCCCCAAAGTGATGGAAATTATGGGGAAGAATATGATATATCACAAAGAGGCTCTTCTTCTAGTGATGATAAACACGCTAAAGAGATGAAAGCTTTAAATGACAAGCTAGACATGATTCTACAATCCTCCCCAAAATCAGTCCATTACATTGGGGATTATGAGGAGAACTATAAAGAACTAAGTGGGGAGATTTGTCAACAAAAAGAGATGAACTATGTTGGGAAAAACCAATGATTCAACAAAGATTTTAACCCAACTATAGGAATCACCCAAACTTCTCCTATAGAAGCACTAATGTGGAAAACCCTCGAGAACAAGTCTACATTTCGAAACAACAAGTTCAAGGTGTAAAAAACAAGGGAAAAACAACTACAAGACTTTTGTTCCCACCAAAAACCAAGGAAGGTATGTACCTAGGCCAAAATTTTAGTCCAACCAAGGAGGATCCCAAGATATACCAACTTATCCACCACCTGGTTTTGCTCAACAAGGTGAAGCCTCTAATTCTTATAAATAGATCACCATACCTTATCCCATCCTTCTTTCAAGACTTAAACTATACTGAGAGTAGTAAGGACTTCTTGGAATGAGCCAACCAAAAAGTGTTGAATTGGGAGCGACTAGAAGAAGTTTCCATATTATAAGCAAGCTTGACATTTTTTAGCTTTACATTAAGTTAGAATTGAAGTTTGGGGGATTTGGTAAGAGAAAAGAGTGGAAAAGATATAAAATATGTGGGAAAGAATTATATGATCAAAGTGTTGTTAGTAAAAGAAAAGGAAAGATAGCTCTAAATTAAAAAGGAAGAAAGAGTCTCTTAAAAAAATAAAGAAAAGACGCTAAAAGGATCATCATGAAAAGAGGCTAGTGAAAAAACAAAAGAAAAAATAGCTTAGTTCGAAAGAAAAAGTCTTACCATAGTTTCAATTTTGTGATTCATCCTCTAGGTGCTTAAGTGAAAGAAGTGTCTAATCACGTTAAGGTAAGAAGACATAAATGGCCTTGCATCAATTTGGAGGGATACGCTTAGGAGTGAAAGTATTTGTGGCATTTGGGTAGATGGAAATCATCTTAGTATGCCTCAATTTATTTTGACTCTTAGCATTTTTCCATGGCTCATTCATCTTTTGAGAGAAACCCAATGCATTTGGAGAGCCCAACTTGATTGAGATCATTTTTGTCTTAAAACCATGTCCATTTCCAACTGAGTTTGATTGCTTTGCATGAGTAGGATTCACTTGAAACACTTAATGAATGATAAAGAGATAGTGGATAAGAATATTTGTGTAGGTTGAGACTTTAACTTGATATATTGTTAGGCTGAGTATGGCTAACTCTTTTGGAGTAAGGTTTTCCTTGATTGCAACTTAGAAACATTAACTTCGACTTGAACTTGTTGATCTTGATTTGTTCTTTGGATTTGAGCTCCCTCCTTCTCTTGTATTTGATTGGTTGTTTGAGGGCAATCAAATGACAAGTTTGGGGGAATGATTTACCTCTTACGTCCTTTCTTAGCTGTAGTTGAAGGCATCGTTCACGGACAGTTTCGTGATTGAGAGATTCAAAGAAGAGATTGAGGGGACGATAGGGTTTCTGTGAAACTTAGCGATGAAATTGAGAGCCTCGAATAAGAGATTCAAAGAATAGATATCAGATAGAGATGGGTGTTCAAAGAGGAGGATTTGGAGAGAAAATAGCGAGATTATTTACAGAAGATTTCGGAAGGGGAAGAACAAAATAAAATCAGGGTTTATGTTTGTGGTAAATGATAATTTCTTGACACTTAGTCCAAAATTCATCGGTTAGGAGGGTAATTGACATGTTTTGGCCTATAAAATTGGGTTTTGTTTCCAGAATTAATTATGTCATTTTGAAACGTTTCCCACTTGTATTCGTAGGTGAGGAAGGGACATTCCCTCACCAGTATAGGCGCAAACACACCACATTTTATGAGTTGTCTTTGATGATGCGGATTTATGTGACTTTATGTCCTTATATTTGATGTGTGTCTAGCGTAAGACTAATGCATATTTTCTAAGTTTTAATGAGTGAAATGATTTCGTGGATCAAAATCTCCAGTTACTCTTCTTTCTTTTGTAGGTGAACGTACCGTTTAATTGGAGGAGTTGCATCAGTCTCGTGCTGGATTTTTGGATTGTAGTTCTTTTCTCATATTTATTTAAGACAATAAATTAGTTATTTTGGTTTATTTTAAGTTTAACGATTTATTTAATAATAAAAGTTATTTTTTTTTAATTTTTAAAAAGATGGGTGTTACACATCTCCACAGCCTCCCTAAACCGTCCCCATCCCCGAACCATCCTCAAAATGTAAGACGTTGGCTAACAGCCGTCCCCATGTTTCAAAGCGTGCCGGAGACATTTCCACGGCGTCCCTAAACCGTCCCTGTCCCCGAACCATTATCAAAATGTAAGACGTTGGCTAACAGCCGTCCCCGTGCTTCCTAGCCGACATGCGGGTTTTGATGGTAACGATCTCTTTGAGGTTGGTCACAAAAAGAAAGCAGTATCCCATTCCATGATGGCAAAACACTAAATAGTTGTAAACAATTAATGATAGCATGAAATGTTTCTGTAGATGATACTCATATGAAAATAGCTAACTACTCACCGGCTATGTTGATGGGTTGATTCCAGTGACAAAATCTCCTCAGGATTGGAGGTTTGGAAGAAGTTGGATAGTTCCTAGGTTTTTCATTCTTTCTATGATGTTTTACTTGGGTAACATAGTATTAGAGGAACACCTTACATGTGTGCATTTACGGAGGGGTTGCAGGGAATGTGAGTTTCCTTGTACTAGTGGTTCGTTTTTCTCTTCTCTTGTTGAAAAACCTAAATCTTCGTACTCGAACCCACCGGTTCAGATACAAGATACTATTATTATTGCTTGGACAACAATAATAATTGGTACGGCCAAGAGCACTTGTGGGGTTAATCAAAAACATTCGCCGAGTGCCAGGAATGACGGAGAGCCACGAACCTACTTTCATGTGCCGGAGAAGAATCAGAAATAAGTCTTGATCCATGGATGGGTGCAGGCTATCCTACTTCATTTTTCTACACGAGTTAATGATAGATTAATTGCCAGAAAACAGCTTGGTTAGAGAAGACCCAAAGAAAAAGCTGGGGGTTCTATTTCGGTTACAACTTACAAGTACGACACCTTTAATAGGATTCTCAGAACATGTCTGAGATCTTTGGAATAGTAGAATCTTCTCCAGTTGCCTTTTTGTGGTAGTTACAGTAACAGATAAGATTTTATATATTAATCAACTTTTGTATAGTGTTCATCAAAATATAGTGTACTATATAGGTTAAATAATTTACAATTAGGCCAATATAATTGATGTCTTCAGAGGATGGTATTGGGATCTTTGGAACAGAAGAAACCTCTCCAATTACCTAATTTTCAGATGTTTTATATTAACAATAAAACTAATATATAGTAATTAAAAAATAATTTAACTAATAGGTGGTAATAAAAGACATTTATTTCCCTATGACTAACATCTTCCGAAGTGGTTGAGTTAGTCTCAGTTCCGTTATCATGTGTGTCTTTCCATTCCAAATAAATAAATTACTTCATTATAAAGAATCACCTTATCATCGACAATCGCGGTCCTTCCATCAGGCTTGCTTCGGGTTAGTCTCAGATGCAATATCATATGTTTCCCTTTATTCCGACGGTTACAACCTGCAAAGAAATGTTTCTGATTACATAAATTAACTAAGAGCAAAAAGTTTAGTTGGCATTACTAAATACAGATAACTATATAGTTGGTTGCAGTTGCAGTCCACTGGTAATGGCAAAATATAGGTAGGTATTTATCGTAGTCGATATTTTAAAAGTTTGTACTTAGTAGATACAAATTTGACATTGTAAATACCGCGACATGGTCTTTAGGTTCGTTGTGGAGATTGGAATCCTCTTCATAGCCTATAACATGAAGTATTAATGGTGAATTTTTAGGTAGCTACTTTTAACACCAAATATTTTATACTACTTAATTTCATTGCCTTTACTTGTTTTTTATGGTTAGGGTCATCAGGAAGATTGGAATTCTCTTCGAAGTCCTATAAAATGAAACGTTATTAGTAAATTGTAGTTAGCTACTTGGAAATGTACTCGAGTTAAATAAACTTGGAAAATGACTTTTACCTACTACGATGAATTATCATCTGAGTCATTAGGGCCACCATTGCCCTCATTGTTTAAATTTCCAATACAGATGATATGATGGTCTTGGTGTTTTTTTCTTCATCGCCAGCTTTGCCATCATCGTCATCATTGCTGTCTTCATCATTATTCAGACTAAAATTTATATGTAAATTTGGATTAGGGACTTTAGGAAATAAGAGTATAGATTTTCTGTGAATGAAAGAGTTATAAAGATATTATAAAGATTGGATGTCGAAATAGAATTTATACTAAGAACAGGTCGAATATATACAAAATGAGATGGAACTATTTTAGTCGAAGTGTTTGTTCAATGGTTTTTGAATGAATCTTCGGATGACTGCCTTGCTTTTATATCCTCAATCTCTTGTTTGTTGCGATCTGCCCGTTTGCATTTGTGTAAAGGAGAAGCTTCCTCCGACAGATTGTAGACTCATTTCAGGTCAACGACACCTGGAGAACAGTGAATATGAGAAGACATAGGAAGAGAAACAACGATTAGAGAGAAGACAAAGAATGGTATACTTAGTATCTCAACATTAATTTTCCTCATTCATTCTCTTCAATAACCTTCTACTGTTTTCAGTAATCATGATTCTGCAGTCAGGGAAGATTCAGGAACGAGAGGTTAGCCACAAGAAGAGTGAAAGATACAAGTATGCAGGCGGTTATTTGGAAGGACGAGGTGAGAGGAGGAGATGGGATGACTGCCCAAACATATTTGGAGAGTGTGTTTAAGTTGAGGTACTTCGAAGCATGATTGCGACAGTTGGTGCATTAGGTTAGAGAGCACCTGAGCTCTCTAGGCTGAAGAAAGCCAACACCAAAAATGATGTGCATAGCCTCGGTAGGATCATATTGGAGCTTCTGACTGGGAAATATAAGAATGAGGCTTTAAACGGTGTGGATCTGCCTCAATGGGGTTCTACTGCGGTGAAAGAAGAGTGGATTAATGAAGTTTTCGATTTGGAGCTGTTGAATTATGTGAACACTGTGGGTGATGAGATATCACTGAAACTGGCTTTGCATTGCGTTGCTCCTAATACCATCAACAAGACCTGAAGCTAAACAAGTTATGGCACAACCCCGAGAGATTAGACCCAAGGAGACGTCAGCAACAACATCTAAACCATTGATTGAGACAGGAATATTACCAACAGAAGTTGTCAGACTATATACATAAAAATGCTACGAACACTGTACTTCTCTTATATGCAGTATATGAAAGAAAAGAAAGGAAGGAACTAGGAGATTCTTACGCTGTCTCAACAATCTTAGCAGCTCTGAATTTACACCTCAGAAACATTTTAAATAGGAAGAAGAAACCATAATGCACCAGCTGATGACATTTGTTCATGTTATAGTTGTACGTACTTTTCATGCAAGTTTGTGATATTTGGTCTTGCTTTACTCTCTCGACGGGGATTTACTAACTTTATCTGCTATGCTTTTGGGACTTCTATCATGAACTCCATGATAGGTTTGAACAAGACTACCAACATAAGATCCAGGAAGAAGAGAACACAAGCACCGGACAACACAATAAAAATATTTACGAACAAATAGCACGGATGCATATAGGTAGAGGAGAAACAAACTTCAAACACACGCGCGGGGGGTACATCAACTAGTTAAAATAACTAATCGGCTTAGAATTAAACAAATAGAAATGGCATGATCTATTAAACCGGATTAGGATAATTATTAGATTTGAACTGAACTATAGAAATTATTTAAAGGGGAATTTACCAAGAAATAATTAAATATAATTGAAATAAGATTAAAGTTAATGAGCTAGGGAGTTAGTAATTGTATTAACATCAGTGTAGTGATTAACTGAATTGAATTAAATAAATAACCGGGAGTAAATAATAAATAGAATTAAATAATTGAATTAAGACTAAGTAAGTAAGCTAAGAGATAATTGAGTGGAGTTAATTGAACTTAAGTATTGATTTGAGAACAGTTGATCTAATGGTAGAATTGTTGATTCTGATGTGATTTGTTGTTACCTATTTCGTTATTGCGTCGGATAGGTTCTCGTTACATATTCCGGGTGTCGACGGATAGGTTGGATTGTGTTATGGTTTGGTAAAGAGTTATGATGACGTTTAGTGGTGAGAGGATTTGCGGGATAGTTGACGGGAAATTCGTTTGGGATTTTTATTTTGATTGGTTGACCTATCGGTTGGTAAAGTACTAATGAGTATGCTTGCATGTTGTAGTGACTTTATAAATTCACATAGGGCTCATACTAGTCGTAGGGCGTATTAAACGTTTTCAGGTGTGGTTATGTTGCACACGTTCCCACAAGTCGGGTGTATGTGAGGCGTTCTAGTACTTCCTTCCCGATTCGATCTTCAGAAGATCCTGGTATGTTCATGTACCCTTGAGGAGCTTTTCTGGCAGGCCTTAAGCTACTCAGGTGACGCCTGTAGGTGTCAAGGATTGGAGAGACGATATCATGGCCTAGGACCGAGCACGATGGAAGGTTTTACTATCATGAAAAAGGGGTAGCTCGAGTCACCGCAAATCTATGAATAAAGAACGGTATCCTATTCGTAGTATATTTGTTTATGTCTAGGAGTCTTGGAACTTCTAGTTGTATGGTGCTAGGTGATTCTGAGGAAGTTACCGAGTTCCCGATAGGGGCATATTGTGTTTAAAAAGCGTTAGATAAGTGTTTAATATTTAGATCGAGTCTAATCGAGGGTGTGTGCTGCATTTTTCTTGGTTTCTATCTTTTGTGTTGTGTGTTTATTTAACAAGTTATGTGTTATCTCATGGGGAGGTAACATATAACCATTTTGTGTTTCTTTTATGTTGTTTTGGCTATTGATTGTTATTTTGGGTTTGTCAAATGGTAGTTTAGCCTTTCTAGTTTGGAGTCATATCACTGGGTGATCTTAGATTTCTCATCCAACTATTTTTCGTCTTTTTCAGGGTTTTGGAGTAGTTCGACGGACGCGTAGACCCCTAAGAGTAGATTTGAGTTACCATGTGTTACGATTTGTCTTCGAAAACGAATTTTAATTTATTTTTGGTTTTGGATTTGTGAAGCCCCAAAATGTTTTTTTGAAAAACCGTGAATTTGATAATCTCATTAAAATATTAAAAACGGGATCGTTCCTTAATATACGGTTTACCGAATATAAATCGTTGAAGCGATAAGGATTGAAAAGTCTTGTATCGTGGAAGCGAGGAAAACGGTATCGAGGATGGATTAGTTCGAGATTTCTATCTTAGAACGGACCGTCTATGGCTTTGTAGTAAAACTCTTTCCAATTTACTGCACGGGTTTGAACAATCATGTTCTTTTTTTATTGTTGGCCGGTCAGTTCGTTTCCCAGCGGATAAACGTGAAGGGAATGTTCCAATGAGCCACATATATTAGTGTGTATTAATGCTAGAAGTTGAGTGATTGTTGTGGTTAGTTTCTTTACTATATGTTTACTATGTTTCCCTTAAATGTAGCCTACACAAATTTAGGTCACCAAAACCCAATGAGTGAGAATTTCATTTTTTACCAACCTCATAATCATTTCTTTGGAAATGTGATATAATATTTGTGCCACAAGAAAGCACAAATTTCATCAGATGCACTATTCTTAATGACTCTACTTTCAACATTACACAAGGATTCATAAAACTTTGCGTCAAGATTGAATCTATAAATTGAATCAAACATAGCACCACTACCATAAAAGTAATCATTTCGGTACAATGAGAAAACACCATGTCTAATCTTAAAATCAAAACATAAGTTATCCAACCTACTTACATAAAAAATATTTCTAACACATTCATATACATAGAGACACCCTTCACGATCCACATGACAACCACTATCCATGATCAATTTATACATCCCAATGCCTTTAATTTGTGCCTTCATCATGTTTCCCAAGAACAAGTACTGCTCAGGTCCTCTTATAGGCTGGATAGATCTGAATCCCTTTCTTATGGTACCAAGACTTTCTTTTCAGACAATCCTTCTTGAGTGTACCATTTTCTTGAAAAAGAAACAATTTTTTTTCTTTTGGATTTGACTTTCAAGTTCTTTCACGAAATTTTTTTCCTTTGTTATTGTCCTACTTGGTTTTCCTTTATTGATAATAATTACACATGTGCGTCACATGGTAAAGGATTGGGTAAGCCGAACAAAACTTTTCCTAGTTATCTTATTCATTATGCTTATCACAATCGACTTATCAGAAATATCCATTCTTCTTACATTCCTTAATTTTCTTTTTGAATTCTATTACTCTCTTTGTCTAGAAATATATGGCTTAACCCTCTTCGCCAACACAATCCTCATAAGGTTCAAGCTAAACCTACTTGATCACTCCCATATCTTTTTTATTGGCTGAGGGCTCTTTATATTTTAATATTTCAAGGTCCATTGCTATTATATCCAGAGTAACTGGAATTTTCAGACAATTCTTGGCAATACGGCCCATTGAACTTTACGGCAGAGTTATAAAGCTGCAAAATTTTATACATGCTTACCAACTTATACTTTGAGACTTTAAAACATATTGACTAATAATAATTTAACTTTAACGGTTGTATTTAAACATCTTTTGGATAATACTTAAATACACTCACTTTCATTGATGCTAAATTTCTATATTTTTAATTAGTTGAATCATACACAAATCAAATAAGCATGTTACCTTTGGATGTACATACTATTGATTATAGTAAGAAATGACTAATAATTTTCATATTACTAACTATATTCAGTGATCAATCTTTGAGTTATCTACTAAAATATAGATTGTAAAATAATTGATTAATCAGAACTCTTACGTCATTTATAGCATATCTTTAATAATGGTCATTAATTTATTTATTTTTATCACTTTAATATTTATATGTAATATAAAAAGGCCAATTTAATGACTAACATGTTATATATAATATAAACATGGGTAATTTATCCTTATACATTGTTAATATTTCATAACAATATATTTATATATTGTATTGTGTTAATATTTCTGAACACAAAACCTTTTATTGTGTTAGTATTTTATAACATAAAATTATTCTTATGTTGTGTTAATATTTTATAACACAAAATACTTATTTATTAAAATGTAGCCAAAACATTTTAAATACACATACTTCTTTTATAATACTTTAGATTAATAAAATATTATCATTCTAAATTGTTTCTTTAACCATATGGACACCAAAGGAAACGAAACCAAACAATCAATTTCAGTTCGTTCATTAAATTTGGATCTCGACCGTGAACTTGATCACCTTAATTATTAAGGAGAAATATTCTATCAAACAAAGATTACGTTGTGGTGAAGTGGCAGGGAAATAAAAAGTCAAAAATCAATATGCCAATCCACACAATTAACAAAAAGTTCCACTTCCGGACTTCTTGGTCGACACCAAGACACATGGACATTTTGTGCATGAACACAAAGTGTCCATGGCATGTGTATGCTTTTATGATTGATGTTGGTGGGAAATTTATATAAAAGGCACAATTAACACATACATGTCCAATTGAAGACCGTCGCCAATACCACAAAAAAAGAACTACACAAGTCATAAGAGAGTTGATACAAGCCAGATTTTTGGACGGTCGAAGGGGCCTAGATCCACATGAAATTCATAGGATAATACATGACGAGTTCCATGTAAATATCCCATACTATAAGACGTGAAAAGGTAGGAAATTGGCAATGGATAAGGCATTTGGATCAATATCAGGTAGTTTTTGATTGTTGCTGGCGTATGTTGAGAATTCTCAATTAGAGATTTTCTCTGCCTTCCGATCAACATATATACCGTTTTATTTTGTATGCGTCTTGATGAATACCACACAAATATTCTACGGTCTTCCCAAATCCTCTTCATACTGTGATATAAAACATACAAAGATTATTACCGAATTTAAAGCTGTAAGAAACAAAAACAGATATATAAAAGTTACTTGCCATTTCTTACTAAATTTGTTGGTACAACTTGGGCCCTAATAAGTGAATGTGAGGACCGAGACTTTTACGGTCAGACATGCGAGAAGTGGAATAGGTCGCACTCCTTGCCAGTGATTATGCCTTACTCCAATACTCAGTCATTGTTTTCCAGAGAGTCTCTTTGATCCATTTAGGTCACTCTCTACTAGTTCTCGCGTTGCTAACCATGTATTTCAACCATCGTTGACAGATCTCGTCGAAAAACTGTTAAATCGTCCTTGTTATCAAGGGATCCAAGGTGTGGGTTTTCTATATTACAAAGAGAATAAACATATCATTAGTGAAAACAACACAAGAAAACCTATATGTGAATGGTATAGAAGAGTAAATTGTACAACAAACTCAAGGAAGTATCTTTCTGCTTTATCACGAGGCACATGTGACCAGCTATAGTGCGGTTGATCGAGTTTGTTTGTAATTTTTTTAGTAATCTTCCGAACCTGTTTCGATCCTCTGTCATGAGTAAATCTGAAAAATCGCTTTAACAGAAGAAAATTATGAATGGTTTGTTCATGTCTCATATGATACAAACACTTTCTTGTAATCGCTCAAACACTTGAACTTAACAAAACATAGTAGTACTTAAACTGAGACATCAAAACTCAATTGCTTGATAATTATAGGATTACATCATAACCATCAAAGACTCGAACCCATCAACAATCATAACTCAGATTTTTTAAAGAAAATAACTTTTATTCATTGATTATGTTTACATCATCCATGTCTAAGTAGTTTCATAGTTAGGTTTAGGGTTTCTCATAGGGATTTCATGACTTGCTAGATATAATTAATTCAGTTAAGGATTCACATGAATAGAATGTTCTTTAAACTAAATTGTGTTTAATGCTAGTTATAACCTGATCAATTAGAATCTAGACCTTAGGTTGCTAAATACGACACGACAGTGTGGTTTAGAATCTGAACTATTTAGGTTGAGCAATTTAATTACTAGCAAAGGAATTTGGTTTAATTAGATTGTGAGCATATCAAACTTGGAATTAAAGCTGGTTTAATCTGTTAGTAATTGCAAAGGAATTTGGATTACTGCATTTAGACTTAGAGAATTCTCGCAAAGGAATTTGGTTAATTCTATATCTGTGTTTTGAGTTCTAGAACTGAGTTTAATTAGATCCTGACTGAATGATTTATCTGCTTGTCTGATTTCCTGAGAACGCCCTAGACTTAGCGCTTTTAGTTTATTGATTTCAAACAACAAACCTGCTACTGATTTACTTTCCTGCTTGCTTTTAGTTAATAGAATACAATTTGCTTTTTGTTTTCTCCTAGTTTTAATCTCTTTAAGTTCTTGATTTTATCGTTGCCTAGAGTCCTCGTGGATTCGATCCCTAAGTACTACAATTGATTTACTGTGCACTTGCAGTTAGTATAGGGTAAAACTAGACACCTATCAAGTTTTTGGCGCCGTTGCCGGGGACTCTTAGAGTCTTCGATAGCTTCGAACTTAGGGTTTTTACTAGGATTTTTATTTTTATTTTTGTTTACTGATTTTTTACTGTTTTCTTTCTGTCGCAGGTACGACATTCGCCTAGCATCGATCGTTGCACCTTTGTGTCGATCGTCACTAGGCGATTCTGAGATTGAATCGATCGTTGCACTGATAGCATCGATCGTTGCTTGACGATTACAGACAGTTTATGCAGACGCGTGAAAATAGAAGTAATCAGAACTTGAACCTCGTTAATCTCGGGCTTGAAGAACTTGGACGACTAGAGAGGACTAACAGAAGAGAAAGAAGAGCAAGAATGGTACGCGAACGTTTGATCCTGATACAAGATGCTAACGGTATCCTGAGGGACCGAGATAACAATCCGCACAATGCTGCTGGGCAGATGATTGATGCTGAGGGACGTGTGATCCATGATGTTGAGGAACCTGAACCACAGCCGCAGGCGCAAGGCCAAGGACAGAACCAAGGTAGACAGATGGTTGTTCATGAGAGGACATTAGCTGACTACAACAGATCGGATGAGTTTCATGCTAACCGGTCAGCTCTTGTACCTCCTGGTTTTGAGAGGAACGATTTTGAGATCAAAACCATCTACTACTCGCTGATGAGACAGAATGCTTTCCATGGTCACCCATCGGAACAGCCTATGGATCACATCGATCAGTTTGAGGATATAATCACTGGCATGAAGTATGATGGAGTTTGCCAGGATTATCTGTTTCTCAAGCTCTTTCCACACAGTCTCGCTGGAGACACTGCTGCATGGTTAAAGCAACTGCCACCTGGGCAGTTTACTACTTGGGATGCTCTTAAGAGCGAGATTTCTGAGACACTTCTACGATGATGCGCGTTCCGATCAATCCAGACAGGACATTCTGACATTCTCCCAAGGTCCTGTGGAGCCTTTAAAAGCTTCCTGGATGAGATTCAAGAAGTACCAGCGTGACTGCCCACACCATGGATTCACCGAGGTCGCATTGCTAGGTATCTTCTTCAGAGGCATAGATCTTCCATATCAGACTGCGCTGGATAACTCTAGCAATGCAAACTTTAACACCAGGACTCCTGCACAAGCTAAGCAGTTGATTGAGAACTTAGTGAGCAGCAACAGTTGCAAGACTACTGATGAGAGGAGGAAGAAATCTGGTGGGAATGTAGAGAATTTGGAGACTGCTGATATTAGATCTAAGCTGGACACAGTTTGTAATCTCCTAGCTGGTAAGAAAGCTGTCCACTTTGCCCAAGATTTTGAGGTAATTCAGACCGAGGAGGACACTCAGGAAGAAGATGTAAATTACATAGGAGGATCTGGATTCCAAGGTAATAGATTTGGTAATCAGCAGGGAAACAGGTTTTTCAATGGAGGACAGAGGAGTACCTTAACAGTCAATCAGAACTCCTCTGGCTTTGGACAGACTAGTGGTTTTCAGAAACCTTTTGGACAAGGTACTCAGAGAACCTATGGATCATCTTCTTACCAAGCGCCTCCTGTAGCCACTGCTCATAAGAGTAAGATGGAGGGAATGATTGAACAGCTGCTGGAAAGTCAGACCAAGATTGCTGTGGACTGCAATAAGAAGTTGGATGCTGTCTATGAGGATCTCAATGGGAAGTTTGAGTCTCTGAACACTCATGTGAAGCAGTTGGATACTCAGGTGAGTCAGATTTCTAGTTCTGTTAAAGGAAAAGGAATAGCAGACACCCATATAAAGGCCTGGTCAGTGTACATTGATGATGGATCACACCTAGGTGAAGGATTTGAGCTAAGCACAGCTGAGTTGGTAGAAGAGGCTGAATTTTCGGATTCTTGGAAAAATCTCTCGGGTAGAAACTGTGAAAACAGTGTTGCATCGATCGACGCATCATTAGCATCGGTCGTTGCAGGTCGTGAACAGACAGACTCACAGGATTCTGATGGCATTGATGCAGATTTAGAGCTTGATCGTTTATTCCCTGGAGTGTCTGAGATTACTCAGCATGAGATTTATGCACAATCCATTAGATTATATCCCTCAGTGTCTGAAGTAATTAAGCAAGAGATTGAGGAGCTTAAGCAGCTGGAAGAGATTGGTGAAGAGTTGGAAGAAATTCCATCATCTGATGATCCACCTTATCACCCATGTGTGCAGAGGTACTTGAATAAGATGTTGCCTTTGGATGAAGAGCTGAAAGCTTGGGTGATTGTGGTCCCTCAACAGATAAGTGATGTGCTATTAACCAAGGTTCCTAAGAAGCTACATGATCCTGGGATTTTTGTGCTAAGTTGTTCTATCTTCGAAGATAGTTTTAGGCGCTCTCTTTGTGATTTAGGAGCTGCTGGAAGTCTTATGCCATATTCTGTGGCAGAGAAGCTGAGTATGCTGGATTTTTTGCCTACTAGGACCTCTCTTGTCCTAGCTGATCAGTCTATAAGAGTTCCAGAAGGACTTCTTGAGGACATCCCGGTGAGAGTTGGAAACTACCTGGTTCCAACAGATTTCTTAGTTCTTAAGTACCAGAGTGAGCAGGATGACGCGTTAATACTTGGGCGACCATTTTTGGCCACAGCTGGAGCAGTAATAGATGTGAGACACAGTCTGATTGATCTCCATCTGGGAGATGATCCCCTGCACTTTGAGATGGATAAGCTGCGCAAGCCACTGATAGATGGGCAAACCTTCACCATTATGGATGGAGATGAAGAGTAGTCAAGTTACACTACGGTTTTGGATCCTGAGGAGCAGTTTACTCCTTCTTTTCTTGGACGCGTTCATACTGATAGAGCCTATTCTCCGCCATGGATGAGGAGACTTGCACAGAGACAATCAAAGTCTCTGTCAGGATCTCACGATGCCTGATTCTTGTTCGTCTGGTCAAGCTAATGACCTTAAACAAGCGCTGAGTGGGAGGCAACCCACTGTTAGGTTTAAGTGTTTTCTTTCTTATTTTTAGTGTTTTTCTTAGGATTTCACGTTTTTGTTTTTTTTTGCTAAGTTTCAGATACATAACTCGAGTCTGGAGATGTGTGACGATCGATGCACTTGTGCACCGGTCGTTGCAAGGAGATCTTGACGAGGAGACGGGATCGCATTATGACGATCGTTGCGACCCTGTGCAATGGTCGTTGCAATTGGTTAAAATTGCAAAATTAAGGTACACGTGCTAAACCGGAATCAATTCGGTTCAACTAGCATCGATCGTTGCTTATATGCAACGGTCGTTGCACCCACGATCAAGGTAAGTACCTTAAACCCTTTTTCTCCTCTTTTCTTCTTCACTCTCGCCGTCCGTACAACCGAAACTCCACAACTCTAAATCTCTCAAATTTTCATCGTTTTCTCTGATTCAAAGCCTGATTTTACTTGTTTTAACACCCTCTATCCATTTCTTTAGCCCAATTGCAGTGAATCCAAGGTAAGAACACTCATTTTCAACTTTTTCGGATTCGGTTCTAGGGTTTAGAAATTAGGGATTTTAGGCTTGAAATTGATGATTCCGTACTGAATTAGACTTGATTTAGGTTGTTTGGTGATGGATATTTGATGTTTGTGAGAATGTGGATTGATTTTGCACGATTTTGAATCGTTAATTTGCGACTGAGAAATCGCCTTGCAACGATCGTCGCACTTGTGCAACGGTCGTTGCTGGTCGATTTCACAGAAAGATTGCCGAGACTTATATGGTTTAAATTTTTGAATGCAGATGGCAACTCGCAGACAACCTCGCAAACGCAAAGCCACCGCATCTGCTACTTCAACTTATCATGCTCCACCACCAGAGTGGTTCCACCAAGAATCACCACATCCTGAGCCTTATGTGAGAGTTTGTCCAGCAATAGCACTACCTTGGCCCCGAGCAGATAAGAAAGAGATTCCGTCAGATAGAGAGTGGCCAAACGATATTGCTGAGTTCCTCAAGACCGCTGATTTCACAGAGAGACCGTTGCTTGATCACTGGGATGAGTTCGACACGTTGCTTTACAACGGTTGGTATGGCATGACGATTAAACCAACCAAGTTTGCAGACTACTCTACTTGTAAGAGTCTGGGGATAGATGAGCAGGTTCTTACACTGTGTAAGGGCATTGGTCTAGGGACAATGCCTATGAGGCCTTACGACTTGTATCCTGAGTTGGTGAGACAGCTGATAGCCACTTGCAGAGTAGTTTGTCCGAGCCCAGATAGCAGGAGTGCTTCAGGAGGTATCTTTACCTTCATGTACTTAGGAGCCAGATATCAGATTCCTCTTCTCGATATCTGCAGGATTTATGGGTTCAGCACCGAGTCGAGACGTATTGGCATGAGTCTTGAGTGGGATACGGAGGCGGCTCAGTTTTTCTGGGAGTGTATTGGCAGTGGTCGATACAACTCGAGGACTACACCAGTGAAGCAGGTTAGACATCTTGTTCTGAGATACGTCTTGCGTATATTGTGTTGGACTCTGTTGTGCAAGTTTGAAGCCAACAAGATGCGCAAGCTTGAGATGGAGATGCTATTTATTGGACTGAGTGACCAGTTTGAGGATTCTCCTCTGCGAGATCCCACTAAGGGACTCAACTTGGGAGCAGTTTTCACTAGGCTCTTATGCGACCTGCAGAAGAAGCCATTTGATGGCATGGACACTGAGACAGTCGGGAGCTTGCTTACTCCCATTTTCATGCACTGCAGGATTCTCTTAGAGGGTACAGCGTGTAACACTGCCAGGGAGTTCCTTGATTTCAGCCACCTGCAGCGCGCTACATGGCTCAAGGAGGGGCGCATATGGGTCTATTACGACCCTGCCACTGCAAAGCATGGTATAGATCTTCCTGCTGCAGATCATACACGGATTGATACGCTGGATGCCTTGACATTTCGGCCACCTCAGAGAGATCGGCGCAGTGTTCCTTCTATGGCTCATCCGCTGGGAGAGCCTTCTACACGAGCTTCATCTTCCTCTGCACCTCCTGCGCCTGCTGCTGCCCCTGCTGATGATGTTGGACCTTTTCCAGAGCCCACAATGCCTTATGGTGATATGACTGAGGCAGAGTGTAGAGAGTGCTCAGATGGTATTCTACGGGTCGTCTGGAACTTCATGCGTACCTGCACTTGCAGGAGACAGCCACATATACACCATCCAGGTCCTTCTCGACGCAGACGACGCTCTCCTACTCCCGGTACCTTGAGTGGTACTGATCGCATTGCTGAGATTGATAACGAGTGAGAGTGATCTTTCAGACTACGGTTCTGTTATCTTTTCTTGTTTTTCTTTGCACTTTTTCTCTTGATTTTTAGGATGTTATTGTGTTTGGATGTTGTGCATAATTTGATACATCAGTTGCTTTGATTTTACTCTGTTTTCAGTGTTTTCAGCTTGCAGGATTCGAAATTTGATAGATTCCAACGGACTAACCTGCTAACTTGCTGACTGATCCGAGTATTCGCAGTGCGTCGATCGACACACCACTGTGTCGATCGTCACAACACGATCGAAATCGCATTGCAGCGATCGTTGCGGTCCTGAGCAACGATCGACCATACACGAAAATCGCCTAGCAACGGTCGATGCACCTAGTGCAACGGTCGATGCACCTAGTGCAACGATCGATGCCTGAGCGACAGAGGTAAAAACCAGACATAACTCAACATGTCCATTAACATTTAACTTTTTCTTTCTTTTTACCAACCCTTTGCTTGACACTACTGGGGGACAGTGTGTCTTAAGTGTGGGGGAGGTGCTACTGACATCTATCTTTCTGTTTTCTTAGAGTCAGTATATTTTCAAAATTTGTTTTATCGAGTCAAAACAAGTTTAAGTAGGAAACAATGAATTTTGAGAAGATTAACAGCACTTGCAGGAACTTAAGTAACCATTGGGATGAAGTTGCAGGATCTATCTATGACTATTAGAAAACCCCATCACAGATCAACCTACTGAGGACACCCACATCACTTCAGGTATCAGAGGATCCTTTTACTGACTTCAAACTTAATACTGACTTAATTTTCTCACCTAAGGGCTTGGTATACTTTGTATCGGATTCCCTTGTTAGTTCTGACACAGCCTGTAAACCTGTCCTATTTGGTTCCCTTCTCCCCTTCCATAAAAAAAAGAAAAGATAATAAACTGAGGATGAGTTAGTAACTCCGAAGTGGTCTCTGGGAGTGATAGCTATAACTATCATATCCTGTGCATCCATGGAATGTGTCCAAAGTACACCCCATAACGGGAAGAGCACTGATAAAAAAAAAAAATGATACCCAATGGGGAAAAATCAGAATGCTAAGGAAGGGAAAAGAGAAGAAAGGGACTAGATAAAGATAGTATGGTGGTCTAGAGCTGATAAGGTAATAGTCCATGTGCCTTTGATCGATACTCCTTAGGTGAGACCGCACTTAAATACTTGCAGAAGTCAGTAGGGTGAATTTGAATGCGTGAATGTGATTGTGGAGATTACTTAGGACAGTTGCTAAGTGTGGGGGAAGTATATGTTTGTCTTGATATCTTATGATTGATTCTTTCAGTGGATTACTAAGGGGAATCTAAGTGTTGTTGCTTCTAGGACAAAAAGAGTTTCTGAAAGTTTTCAAACCTCTTAACCATGTTTTAGTCCTCTGTTTTGCTTGAGGGCAAGCAAAGGCTAAGTGTGCGGGAGTTGATATATCATGGTTTTTACCGGTTTTATGCCATGATATAAGTGTGTTTTAGAGTCTATTTGTGTTTCTTTAGAGTCTTTTGCAGGTTTTATTAGGTACACGCACGTTTGGAGCTAATGTGGTGATTATGGAGCTAATTGGTTCGTTTTGGAGATTTGACTCGAGAGACTGTGCTCACTGTCCAGATTTGATGACTGCGTCGATCGTTGCACACCTGCATCGGTCGATGCACAGCGCGAATGAGCCAGACTTGGCGATTTAATGAAGAATGCCAATATTGCAGAAGTGCCCAGAAGTTCCAGATTTTTACACAGAAGCCCCAAGTCGTGTTTTAGCTATTTAATTAGGTTTTTAACTTCTATTTTACATAAACTTACATACGCTATCATAACTTAGAGCAGAGAGTTTTTTTTTTAGAGCTTTTGGGGCTGATCTGATCCTGTACTACATTCGTTTTGGAGAAGTTTTCGAACCCCTTTATTATTCTAATCTCTTTTATGATTGCTATTTATTCATTGATTATGTTTACATCATCCATGTCTGAGTAGTTTCATAGTTAGTTTTAGGGTTTCTCATAGGGATTTCATGACTTGCTAGATATAATTAATTCAGTTAAGGATTCACATGAATAGAATGTTCTTTAAACTAAATTTTGTTTAATGCTAGTTCTAACCTGATCAATTAGAATCTAGACCTTAGGTTGCTAAATACGACACGACAGTGTGGTTTAGAATCTGAACTATTTAGGTTGAGCAATTTAATTACTAGCAAAGGAATTTGGTTTAATTAGATTGTGAGCATATCAAACTTGGAATTAAAGCTGATTTAATCTGTTAGTAATTGCAAAGGAATTTGGATTACTGCATTTAGACTTAGAGAATTCTCGCAAAGGAATTTGGTTAATTCTATATCTGTGTTTTGAGTTCTAGAACTGAGTTTAATTAGATCCTGACTGAATGATTTATCTGCTTGTCTGATTTCCAGAGAACGCCCTAGACTTAGCGCTTTTAGTTTATTGATTTCAAACAATAAACCTGCTACTGATTTACTTTCCTGCTTGCTTTTAGTTAATAGAATACAATTTGCTTTTTGTTTTCTCCTAGTTTTAATCTCTTTAAGTTCTTGATTTTATCGTTGCCTAGAGTCCTCGTGGATTCGATCCCTAAGTACTACAATTGATTTACTGTGCACTTGCAGTTAGTATAGGGTAAAACTAGACACCTATCAAGTTTTTGGCGCCGTTGCCGGGGACTCTTAGAGTCTTCGATAGCTTCGAACTTAGGGTTTTTACTAGGATTTTTATTTTTATTTTTGTTTACTGATTTTTTACTGTTTTCTTTCTGTCGCAGGTACGACATTCGCCTAGCATCGATCGTTGCACCTTTGTGTCGATCGTCACTAGGCGATTCTGAGATTGAATCGATCGTTGCACTGATAGCATCGATCGTTGCTTGACGATTACAGACAGTTTATGCAGACGCGTGAAAATAGAAGTAATCAGAACTTGAACCTCGTTAATCTCGGGCTTGAAGAACTTGGACGACTAGAGAGGACTAACAGAAGAGAAAGAAGAGCAAGAATGGTACGCGAACGTTTGATCCTGATACAAGATGCTAACGGTATCCTGAGGGACCGAGATAACAATCCGCACAATGCTGCTGGGCAGAGGATTGATGCTGAGGGACGTGTGATCCCTGATGTTGAGGAACCTGAACCACAGCCGCAGGCGCAAGGCCAAGGACAGAACTAAGGTAGACAGATGGTTGTTCATGAGAGGACATTAGCTGACTACAACAGACCGGATGAGTTTCATGCTAACCGGTCAGCTCTTGTACCTCCTGGTTTTGAGAGGAACGATTTTGAGATCAAAACCATCTTCTACTCGCTGATGAGACAGAATGCTTTCCATGGTCACCCATCGGAACAGCCTATGGATCACATCGATCAGTTTGAGGATATAATCACTGGCATGAAGTATGATGGAGTTTGCCAGGATTATCTGTTTCTCAAGCTCTTTCCACACAGTCTCGCTGGAGACACTGCTGCATGGTTAAAGCAACTGCCACCTGGGCAGTTTACTACTTGGGATGCTCTTAAGAGCGAGTTTCTGAGACACTTCTACGATGATGCGCGTTCCGATCAATCCAGACAGGACATTCTGACATTCTGCCAAGGTCCTGTGGAGCCTTTAAAAGCTTCCTGGATGAGATTCAAGAAGTACCAGCGTGACTGCCCACACCATGGATTCACCAAGGTCGCATTGCTAGGTATCTTCTTCAGAGGCATAGATCTTCCATATCAGACTGCGCTGGATAACTCTAGCAATGCAAACTTTAACACCAGGACTCCTGCACAAGCTAAGCAGTTGATTGAGAACTTAGTGAGCAGCAACAGTTGCAAGACTACTGATGAGAGGAGGAAGAAATCTAGTGGGAATGTAGAGAATTTGGAGATTGCTGATATTAGATCTAAGCTGGACACAGTTTGTAATCTCCTAGCTGGTAAGAAAGCTGTCCACTTTGCCCAAGATTTTGAGGTAATTCAGACCGAGGAGGACACTCAGGAAGAAGATGTGAATTACATAGGAGGATCTGGATTCCAAGGTAATAGATTTGGTAATCAGCAGGGAAACAGGTTTTTCAATGGAGGACAGAGGAGTGCCTTCACAGTCAATCATAACTCCTTTGGCTTTGGACAGACTAGTGGTTTTCAGAAACCTTTTGGACAAGGTACTCAGAGAACCTATGGATCATCTTCTTACCAAGCGCCTCCTGTAGCCACTGCTCATGAGAGTAAGATGGAGGCAATGATTGAACAGCTGCTGGAAAGTCAGACCAAGATTGTTGTGGACTGCAATAAGAAGTTGGATGCTGTCTATGAGGATCTCAATGGGAAGTTTGAGTCTCTGAACACTCATGTAAAGCAGTTGGATACTCAGGTGAGTCAGATTTCTAGTTCTGTTAAAGGAAAAGGAATAGCAGACACCCATATTAAGGCCTGGTCAGTGTACATTGATGATGGATCACACCTAGGTGAAGGATTTGAGCTAAGCACAGCTGAGTTGGTAGAAGAGGCTGAATTTTCGGATTCTTGGAAAAATCTCTCGGGTAGAAACTGTGAAAACAGTGTTGCATCGATCGACGCACCATTAGCATCGGTCGTTGCAGGTCGTGAACAGACAGACTCACAGGATTCTGATGGCATTGATGCAGATTTAGAGCTTGATCGTTTATTCCCTGGAGTGTCTGAGATTACTCATCATGAGATTTATGCACAATCCATTAGATTATATCCCTCAGTGTCTGAAGTAATTAAGCAAGAGATTGAGGAGCTTAAGCAGCTGGAAGAGATTGGTGAAGAGTTGTAAGAAATTCCATCATCTGATGATCCACCTTATCACCCATGTGTGCAGAGGTACTTGAATAAGATGTTGCCTTTGGATGAAGAGCTGAAAGATTGGGTGATTGTGGTCCCTCAACAGATAAGTGATGTGCTATTAACCAAGGTTCCTAAGAAGCTACATCATCCTGGGATTTTTGTGCTAAGTTGTTCTATCTTCGAAGATAGTTTTAGGCGCTCTCTTTGTGATTTAGGAGCTGCTGGAAGTCTTATGCCATATTATGTGGCGGAGAAGCTGAGTATGCTGGATTTTTTGCCTACTAGGACCTCTCTTGTCCTAGCTGATCAGTCTATAAGAGTTCCATAAGGACTTCTTGAGGACATCCCGGTGAGAGTTGGAAACTACCTGGTTCCAACAGATTTCTTAGTTCTTAAGTACCAGAGTGAGCATGATGACGCGTTAATACTTGGGCGACCATTTTTGGCCACAGCTGGAGCAGTAATAGATGTGAGACATAGTCTGATAGATCTCCATCTGGGAGATGATCCGCTGCACTTTGAGATGGACAAGCTGCGCAAGCCACTGATAGATGGGCAAACCTTCACCATTATGGATGGAGATGAAGAGCAGTCAAGTCACACTACGGTTTTGGATCCTGAGGAGCAGTTTACTCCTTCTTTTCTTGGACGCGTTCATACTGATAGAGCCTATTCTCCGCCATGGATGAGGAGACTTGCACAGAGACAATCAAAGTCTCTGTCAGTATCTCACGATGCCTGATTCTTGTT
The DNA here is from genome assembly GCA_030180135.1 of Orychophragmus violaceus. Lineage (NCBI taxonomy): Eukaryota > Viridiplantae > Streptophyta > Magnoliopsida > Brassicales > Brassicaceae > Orychophragmus > Orychophragmus violaceus. The sequence continues at coordinate 44,612,178 of CM058229.1, read as the reverse complement.
CGTCCGGTCAAGCTAATGACCTTAAACAAGCGCTGAGTGGGAGGCAACCCACTGTTAGGTTTAAGTGTTTTCTTTCTTATTTTTAGTGTTTTATTAGGATTTCACGTTTTTGTTTGTTTTTGCTAAGTTTCAGATACAGAACTCGAGTCTGGAGATGTGTGACGATCGATGCACTTGTGCACCGGTCGTTGCAAGGAGATCTTGACGAGGAGACGGGATCGCATTGTGACGATCGTTGCGACCCTGTGCAACGGTCGTTGCAATTGGTTAAAATTGCAAAATTAAGGTACACGTGCTAAACCGGAATCAATTCGGTTCAGCTAGCATCAATCGTTGCTTATATGCAACGGTCGTTGCACCCACGATCGAGGTAAGTACCTTAAACCCTTTTTCTCCTCTTTTCTTCTTCACTCTCGCCGTCCGTACAACCGAAACTCCACAACTCTAAATCTCTCAAATCTTCATCGTTTTCTCTGATTCAAAGCCTGATTTTACTTGTTTTAACACCCTCTATCCATTTCTTTAGCCCAATTGCAGTGAATCCAAGGTAAGAACACTCATTTTCAACTTTTTCGGATTCGGTTCTAGGGTTTAGAAATTAGGGATTTTAGGCTTGAAATTGATGATTCCATACTGAATTAGACTTGATTTAGGTTGTTTGGTGATGGATATTTGATGTTTGTGAGAATGTGGATTGATTTTGCACGATTTTGAATCGTTAATTTGCGACTGAGAAATCGCCTTGCAACGATCGTCGCACTTGTGCAACGGTCGTTGCTGGTCGATTTCACAGAAAGATTGCCGAGACTTATATGGTTTAAATTTTTGAATGCAGATGGCAACTCGCAGACAACCTCGCAAACGCAAAGCCACCGCATCTGCTACTTCAACTTATCATGCTCCACCACCAGAGTGGTTCCACCAAGAATCACCACATCCTGAGCCTTATGTGAGAGTTTGTCCAGCAATAGCACTACCTTGGCCCCGAGCAGATAAGAAAGAGATTCCGTCAGATAGAGAGTGGCCAAACGATATTGCTGAGTTCCTCAAGACCGCTGATTTCACAGAGAGACCGTTGCTTGATCACTGGGATGAGTTCGACACGTTGCTTTACAACGGTTGGTATGGCATGACGATTAAACCAACCAAGTTTGCAGACTACTCTACTTGTAAGAGTCTGGGGATAGATGAGCAGGTTCTTACACTGTGTAAGGGCATTGGTCTAGGGACAATGCCTATGAGGCCTTACGACTTGTATCCTGAGTTGGTGAGACAGCTGATAGCCACTTGCAGAGTAGTTTGTCCGAGCCCAGATAGCAGGAGTGCTTCAGGAGGTATCTTTACCTTCATGTACTTAGGAGCCAGATATCAGATTCCTCTTCTCGATATCTGCAGGATTTATGGGTTCAGCACCGAGTCGAGACGTATTGGCATGAGTCTTGAGTGGGATACGGAGGCGGCTCAGTTTTTCTGGGAGTGTATTGGCAGTGGTCGATACAACTCGAGGACTACACCAGTGAAGCAGGTTAGACATCTTGTTCTGAGATACGTCTTGCGTATATTGTGTTGGACTCTGTTGTGCAAGTTTGAAGCCAACAAGATGCGCAAGCTTGAGATGGAGATGCTATTTATTGGACTGAGTGACCAGTTTGAGGATTCTCCTCTGCGAGATCCCACTAAGGGACTCAACTTGGGAGCAGTTTTCACTAGGCTCTTATGCGACCTGCAGAAGAAGCCATTTGATGGCATGGACACTGAGACAGTCGGGAGCTTGCTTACTCCCATTTTCATGCACTGCAGGATTCTCTTAGAGGGTACAGCGTGTAACACTGCCAGGGAGTTCCTTGATTTCAGCCACCTGCAGCGCCCTACATGGCTCAAGGAGGGGCGCATATGGGTCTATTACGACCCTGCCACTGCAAAGCATGGTATAGATCTTCCTGCTGCAGATCATACACGGATTGATACGCTGGATGCCTTGACATTCCGGCCACCTCAGAGAGATCGGCGCAGTGTTCCTTCTATGGCTCATCCGCTGGGAGAGCCTTCTACACGAGCTTCATCTTCCTCTGCACCTCCTGCGCCTGCTGCTGCCCCTGCTGATGATGTTGGACCTTTTCCAGAGCCCACAATGCCTTATGGTGATATGACTGAGGCAAAGTGGAGAGAGTGATCAGATGGTATTCTACGGGTCGTCTGGAACTTCATGCGTACCTGCACTTGTAGGAGACCGCCACATATACACCATCCAGGTCCTTCTCGACGCAGACGACGCTCTCCTACTCCCGGTTCCTTGAGTGGTACTGATCGCATTGCTGAGATTGATAACGAGTGAGAGTGATCTTTCAGACTACGGTTCTGTTATCTTTTCTTGTTTTTCTTTGCACTTTTTCTCTTGATTTTTAGGATGTTATTGTGTTTGGATGTTGTGCTTAATTTGATACATCAGTTGCTTTGATTTTACTCTGTTTTCAGTGTTTTCAGCTTGCAGGATTCGAAATTTGATAGATTCCAACGGACTAACCTGCTAATTTGCTGACTGATCCGAGTATTCGCAGTGCGTCGATCGACACACCACTGTGTCGATCGTCACAACACGATCGAAATCGCATTGCAGCGATCGTTGCGGTCCTGAGCAACGATCGACCATACACGAAAATCGCCTAGCAATGGTCGATGCACCTAGTGCAACGATCGATGCCTGAGCGACAGAGGTAAAAACCAGACATAACTCAACATGTCCATTAACATTTAACTTTTTCTTTCTTTTTACCAACCCTTTGCTTGACACTACTGGGGACAGTGTGTCTTAAGTGTGGGGGAGGTGCTACTGACATCTATCTTTCTGTTTTCTTAGAGTCAGTATATTTTCAAAATTTGTTTTATCGAGTCAAATAAAGTTTAAGTAGGAAACAATGAATTTTGAGAAGATTAACAGCACTTGCAGGAACTTAAGTAACCATTGGGATGAAGTTGCAGGATCTATCTATGACTATTAGAAAACCCCATCACAGATCAACCTACTGAGGACACCCACATCACTTCAGGTATCAGAGGATCCTTTTACTGACTTCAAACTTAATACTGACTTAATTTTCTCACCTAAGGGCTTGGTATACTTTGTGTCGGATTCCCTTGTTAGTTCTGACACAGCCTGTAAACCTGTCCTATTTGGTTCCCTTCTCCCCTTCCATAAAAAAAAAAAAGAAAAGATAATAAACTGAGGATGAGTTAGTAACTCCGAAGTGGTCTCTGGGAGTGGTAGCTATAACTTTCATATCCTGTGCATCCATGGAATGTGTCCAAAGTACACCCCATAACGGGAAGAGCACTGATAAAAAAAAAATGATACCCAATGGGGAAAAATCAGAATGCTAAGGAAGGGAAAAGAGAAGAAAGGGACTATATAAAGATAGTATGGTGGTCTAGAGCTGATAAGGTAATAGTCCATGTGCCTTTGATCGATACTCCTTAGGTGAGACCGCACTTAAATACTTGCAGAAGTCAGTAGGGTGAATTTGAATGCGTGAATGTGATTGTGGAGATTACTTAGGACAGTTGCTAAGTGTGGGGGAAGTATATGTTTGTCTTGATATCTTATGATTGATTCTTTCAGTGGATTACTAAGGGGAATCTGAGTGTTGTTGCTTCTAGGACAAAAAGAGTTTCTGAAAGTTTTCAAACCTCTTCACCATGTTTTAGTCCTCTGTTTTGCTTGAGGACAAGCAAAGGCTAAGTGTGCGGGAGTTGATATATCATGGTTTTTACCGGTTTTATGCCATGATATAAGTGTGTTTTAGAGTCTATTTGTGTTTCTTTAGAGTCTTTTGCAGGTTTTATTAGGTACACGCACGTTTGGAGCTAATGTGGTGATTATGGAGCTAATTGGTTCGTTTTGGAGATTTGACTCGAGAGACTGTGCTCACTGTCCAGATTTGATGACTGCATCGATCGTTGCACACCTGCATCGGTCGATGCACAGCGCGAATGAGCCAGACTCGGCGATTTAATGAAGAATGCCAATATTGCAGAAGTGCCCAGAAGTTCCAGATTTTTACACAGAAGCCCCAAGTCGTGTTTTAGCTATTTAATTAGGTTTTTAACTTCTATTTTACATAAACTTACATACGCTATCATAACTTAGAGCAGAGAGTTTTTTTTAGAGCTTTTGGGGCTGATCTGATCCTATACTACATTCGTTTTGGAGAAGTTTTCGAACCCCTTTATTATTCTAATCTCTTTTATGATTGCTATTTATTCATTGATTATGTTTACATCATCCATGTCTGAGTAGTTTCATAGTTAGTTTTATGGTTCTCATAGGGATTTCATGACTTGCTAGATATAATTAATTCAGTTAAGGATTCACATGAATAGAATGTTCTTCAAACTAAATTGTGTTTAATGCTAGTTCTAACCTGATCAATTAGAATCTAGACCTTAGGTTGCTAAATACGACCCGACAATGTGGTTTAGAATCTGAACTATTTAGGTTGAGCAATTTAATTACTCGCAAAGGAATTTGGTTTAATTAGATTGTGAGCATATCAAACTTGGAATTAAAGCTGGTTTAATCTGTTAGTAATTGCAAAGGAATTTGAATTACTGCACTTAGATTTAGAGAATTCTCGCAAAGGAATTTGGTTAATTCTATATCTGTGTTTTGAGTTCTAGAACTAAGTTTAATTAGATCCTGACTGAATGATTTATCTGCTTGTCTGATTTCCTGAGAACGCCCTAGACTTAGCGCTTTTAGTTTATTGATTTCAAACAACAAACATGCTACTGATTTACTTTCCTGCTTGCTTTTAGTTAATAGAATACAATTTGATTTTTGTTTTCTCCTAGTTTTAATCTCTTTAAGTTCTTGATTTTATCGTTGCCTAGAGTCCTCGTGGATTCGATCCCTAAGTACTACAATTGATTTACTGTGCACTTGCAGTTAGTATAGAGTAAAACTAGACACCTATCAATGTGGCGCTCGATGTCGAGCTGCTTACGTACCCTTTTGAGGGATCAAGCCTTTAATTAGTTTGATTGTTGGTGGCACATTCCTAGTGGAAGTACATTTTGAGGTTGATAATATTCTAAGGCGTATTTTGGGTTTCAGGGTTTCTACCAACTTGAGCCGATAGACCCCTTCCCGAACGATGTCAGTGAACTGGTAGGACGCTTACCACTTTGCTGCTAACTTTCTAGTATGTTCTTCCTTTTTATGGTCGAACACTTTTAGCAAGACGAGCTCACCTACTTGAAACATTCCGGTAATTCGAGAATCGTACTAGCAAGTTGCGACCTGTTGGTAATTCTGGATTTGAGCTAGTGCGAGGTTCCTATGTTCATCGATTAGATCGAGCTCTTCACTTATCATTTGGTTATTTAATTCCTCGTTTTGTGGGCATTATGTTTGGTGAATGCTCGAAACGAGGATTTCTGCGGGAACTACATGCTTTATGCCATAGGCTAAAGAGAAAGGTGTTTCGCCCGTAGATTTTCGAGGTGTGGTTCGGTAGGCCAAAAGTACAGCTGGGAGTTCGTCACTCCAGTTGGTTTTGCATTCTTCGAGCCTTTTCTGAAGGTTATTCATAATCGAATTGTTGGCTTCCTTGGCCAATCCGTTCCCTTGGGGATAACGGGCGTTGAGTATGTCAACTAAATGTTCCAAGTCTTGCAGAAAGTTTGGAATATGTTCGATATGAACTAATATCCGTTATCAGTGATGATCTCATGGGGAAGTCTGTGACGACATATTATATTCCTCCTTGGAGAAATAGTCAGTCATGACATGTAGGTGCAATGATTTTTTCTTTCATGACTCAACGAGGGGTCCCACTATATCCATCCCCACCGCATAAAAGGAAACGACGAGGACATCCAAGAGAGTTTCTCCGACGGTTGGGGGATTAATGGGGCCTTCCTTTGACACTTGTCACACTTCGCCGAAATTTTTTCGCACTCAGGAGACATAGTCGGCCAGAAGAACCTTGGCGTTTGATTCGTATGGCCAAGGCTCGTCCTCCGAAATGACTTCTGCAAGATCCTAGGGTCATTACTATATGGGTCTCTTCTTCGCTATGGCATTACAAGTAAGGTCCAAAAAAACTTCGTTTGAAGACCTTTCCTTCTGGTACACAGTACCTTGCGCTTTGTGCTTTAAGCTTTCTAGAAGCCCACCTATTTGGCGGGGTTGTACTGTTTGCGATGTATACAATGATGGGTTCTCTCCAATCATCATCTATAGCGATCTGCGAGGTTCAATTTTCCTAGGTCGGTTTTATGTGACCGTCCGGACCGTTAGCTACGAAGATGGCTTTTCTATGGTCGATGTCATCTTCGATGTCGATGCTGTTAGGATCGGTCCCCCGTTCGGGTGTTATTTCCGCGGGTATCAGTTCGACATCGATGAGTTGATTAGAGCTTTTCTGTTTGAAAGACAGACCTTTCAGCCCGACATGTATGATGGGTTTTTCGATCTCTTCAACATGTATGATCCTTTTAAGTTGGGATCAGAGTTTGAGGCTAACACCGCTAAGGAATCGAGTGCCGTATTCTCTCCTCGAGGAATCCTGGTTAGATCGAATAAATCGATATGGTGAGCAAGACTATGGAAAACATGAAGGTACGCCTCCATTCATTCGTCTTTGGCTGCGCAGCCTTCGTGGAATTAGCTCGTGACCAGTTGGGAGTCGATGAAGGTGTCTACTCTGCTTTTTTATTTGACGCAGCGAAGTCAAGCCTAAAGGACTGTTCTAATACTTCCCAATGGGGGAGACTAGTTTGACTCCAACCCCAGATCCTTGTTTTGAGGATCCACTGTCAACATGGAGGGTTCATCTTTTGGACGATGACAGCTCGAGTTCGACGGTCGGGGAAGTTCGATTATGAAATCAGCTAGTACTTGTTCTTTTAAAAAGGTTTAATTTTTATACTCGATATCGTACTCGAGTTGACCTGATTGACTAGGGCTGTGCAAGATTGTTCTTAACGGTTGCGAGCCCATTACCACAATCAAATGAGACTGTAAGTATGGTTGTAACTTTCGAGCCGACGTTACTAATGCCACTGCGTATTTTCCATTGCAGGATGTCTCGCCTTGGCATCGATGAATGTTTTGCTAACATAATAGACTGGTTTTTCTCATTTTGATCTTCAAGAACTAAAACCCACTTACCGCAACCGAAGAGACGAGGTAAAGGTATAGAGGTTCTCCATCCACATGGTTTTCCAATATTGGGGGCTCTATTTGATAGTTTTTGAGCTAGGTTAACGCTTCTTCGCACCTCTCATCCCAAAGAAATTTATTATTTGCTTTGAGAAGTTTGTAGAAAAGAAGACACTTATTTCTCGATATGAAGCGATTTAATGCTGCAATTTTTTCGGCCAGTCTTTGGACTTCTCTTGTTGTTTCTGGAGATTACATCTCTAAAAAAGGTGGAAATTTCCTTGGGATTTGCCTCGATTCCCATTTCGGTTACCAAGTAACCCAGGAACTCTCCTGGTGGAACACCGAAGGTGCACTTCGCAAAGTTTAGCTTCATCATGTACTTGTTGAGAATGACGAAGTATTATTTTAGCTGAGTGATGTAGTCCTCACATTTCGAGGATTTAACTAACATATCGTCGATGTAGACCTCTATGGTTTTACCCAATAGTCTGGAAAACATTTTGTTGACGAGGCTTTGATAAGTTTCTCCTACATTCTTGTGGCCAAAGGGCAACACTTTGTAGCATTAGGTGCCTCGATTTGTTATGACTGATTGTATCCGGGAATGCATCCATAAAGGACAGGAGTTGATGTCCAGTTGTAGTCTCCACTAATCGGTCGATGTGCGGGAGTGGGAAGCTGTCTTTCGGACACGCTTTATTGAGGTCTGTGAAATCTACATATACTCTCCATTTCCCGTTATTTTTCTTTACTACAACTGGGTTCACGATTCAGTCGGGGTATTTTACTTCCCTGATCGATCCTATTTTGAGTAATTGATAGACTATGTCATTGACAGCTTGATCTCGTTTAGGGCCAAGCTTGCGACGTTTCTATTTGACCGGTTTGTAGGTCAGGTCGAAATTTATCTCGTGGCTCGTTATGTCGATATTGATTCCTTTTATGTCGGCCAAAGACCACACGAACGGTTATACATTTTTCTTGAGAAATTATATCAATTTGTCTCTTATAGAGTTTGAGAGGTCGGATCCAATACCGACACATCTTTCAGGATGAACATCATCTATACAAACTTGGACTATGAGGTCCTTTGGGGACCTCGTTTACTGGGGTCATTTGACCTCTTAGTTTGCATTTTAGTGATCTCCTCTTGTTTCTGTAATTTCTATGTGGAAGATCTTTTGATATGTGTATACACGTTCATGTTAATTTTTAACTTCCTTATACGGGTTTTACTCCGTTAAGGGTTGCGAATTTGACGCATTGATGGTATGTCAAAGGTACGGTTATTATGTCATAAATCCAAGGCCAACCTAAGATGGTGTTGTATAGAGCTTGACGATCTATCATAACAAACTCTTTCATTCTTCGGACCCTGCCAACAATGACTAGCATGAAGACAAAGCCTAAGGAGTATGTTGCTTCTCCAGCTAACCCTACAAGAGGTGTTCACCCGTTAACTATCTCAGAATCGTCGAACTCCGTCTTTTTGAAAGCATTGTAAAATCGAACATCGAAGGAACTTTCCGTATCGATCATTATCCTGGAGAGCTAGACATCTCCGAAGACCAGGCAGACAAGAAAAGCATCGTCATGCGGTTAGTTTGAGAGTCTCGCTTTCGCAAAATACCATCTCATGATCGGGACCTTCCATGGGAGTTTTATCTCGTTGATCGGTCTTGACTCTCCTTTAAAGAACTTTGATCGAGTTGACCGAGTCTCGGCATAAATTAGAGCCTCTGAAAGTGAAGTCGACTCACTTAAGGGGTATAGCCCATTCACTCCCCCCGCAAAAACAGGGAACACTGACGTGCGAGCTGAGATTTTCATGGGAGCAGGGGATGGCGAGAAGGCCGATCCCTCTGGAACGCGCACATGCTTAGTTTGCCGAGAATAACCTTGAATCTTTTTCGGGAACCTTGAGGTGTAGCCTCGGGAGTTCCTTCATCTTTGGATCATTCTTTTTTGTTTTGAGATGGCTTTTTTGAATTTGACCCTTAAAGTCGATTTTAGTTCCTTTTCTTCGGGGGATTCTACCTCCTCGACTTAGGACTCTTGTGCTTTCTTAGCCTCTCGCTTTTTTTTCTTCGAGTTTAGCTCGAGTGTAGCACTCGATGTTGAATGACATATCTTCTTTTGATGTTCAATGTACTTGTCTTTGTCATACTCAAATTTACGTGAGCCTTTTGCACTTTCCACTGCGTTAACGGTTCCAAATATATGGGAATCCTTTTTATCAATAGTTTTGACTTCGATAAAAAACAGAGTGTTGTTTAAGGAAAGCCGTCATGAACTGAGTGAAGTTGTCAATAGACTTTCATCCAGTCTGGCAAACCATTCTAAGGCAATTCCCGATAAATTCTCCCTGAAGAGTCTGCAGAAAGAAAGATCTCTTTCTTCGTCGATGAGATAGACACGAGACGTCACTAGTCTAAATGCTATTATATGAGCTTTATGGTCCGACTTCCCGAGAAATCTGGGAATTTAGTTTTCTTAACTTCTTGCAACCTTGTGAAGGCAATTTGATCTGTGAACGGATTTTAACATGTTTTCTTGATTACTCGATCGATGTCAGGTGCTGCACTGGTTTCCAGGTGAACCCGAGAATTTAAACTCATGAACTGGACGTTATCCTACTTGATATACTGCTTGAGTAGGCCGTGTTTGTCTATTACTAATGGAGCGAACTGCGTCTGTGGCTGAGCCACTGCATTGCCTCTGGAACTGTGTCGAACTTGGCTCGATAGGCGTTCTCGAGCTTGAGGCGAAAGCTGAACCGCCAAACCACCTGGGCCTACTCACACCGTTCAGAGGTAGAGATGGCAGACCAGGAGGCGTTCATTGTATATATCATGTCAAGTCTTCGGTTAGCGAACTTGAACATAAGGGAATCGGGTTCGCTGTCAAAGTCATAGTGGGATAAAATCCATTGTTCGACGTTCCAACGACATATCCTGAGATCCCTGGTGGTGACGCGACTTGGGAGAAATCCAGGCGAGTTCATGGTGGAGGACTCAAAGGAAGCCTTCGTTCGAATACGAATCGATCCTGAGGGTTTAGGTTGGCGAGCTCCTCGATATGAGCAATAACTCGTCGTTCTTGTTCAGTGAGTTGTGTAGCCAACGTGCGACTTTCGATCTCTTGATTCCGAGCGTTAGTCTTGTTGCTCCGTGTTCGTCTCACTAGAAATTTGAGCATCCAACGTATTTCGCCAAGGTTATCCGGACTTTGCCTCGTGATAGGTTTCTAAGTTTTACCCTATTCTAAACTGCAAGTGAACATCAATGTCAAAGTAGTATATAGGGCTATCGAATCCACAGGGATACTTGGTCTCAATAGAAACAGAAACGTAGAGATTAATACTAGAAATAAGCAGATGGTGAAGTAAATAAATTGCGAAGCAAGAAAGTAAACAGTAGCAGAGATTAACGGTTGAGAAGCAATAAACTAAAAGCGTCAAGCCTAGGGTATTCTCAGGAAATCAGACAAGCAGACAGTTCATTCAGCAAGGATCTAATTAAGCACAGTTCTAGAACTCAAAACACAGATATAGAATTAACCAAATTCCTTTGCGATAATTCTCTAAGCCTAAGTGCAGCAAACCAAACTTTCGTTTGCGAGAACTAACAGATTAAACTAGCATTAATCCCAAGTTTTATATGTTCACAATTATCCTAAACCAAACTTCCGTTTGCGCAAAGTTTAATTGCCCAATTTAATTAGTTCAGATTCCTAAACCCCACTTCCGTGACGTATTTAGCAACCTAAGATCTAGATTCTAATTGATCAGGTTAGAACTAGCTTTAAGCACAATTAAATTGAAGAACAGATATAGTTATGAATCCTTAACTGAATTTGAACAAGTCTAGCAAGTCATTAAATCCTATGTGAGAAACCCTAAACTCAACTATGGATCTACTCAGACATGATTAATGAAAACATAATCAAAGAAATAATAGATTGCATATAAGAAATTAAATAGATAAAGGGGTTCGAAATCTTCTCCAAAATAAGTGAATACAGGAAATAGATCAGCCCCCAAAAGCTCTAGAAATCTCTTAGCTATTAGTATCAAAGCGTAATGTAAAGCGTATAAAGCGTAGGTAAAATAAACACCAAAAACTAGTATATATAGGTATAATCTCGGATGGGGCTTCTGTGTAAATACTGGAACTATTCTGGGCCTCTTTGCAAATCTTCATAACTTGTTAAACCGACGCGTACGGCCCATCTCGCTAGTGTGTCGACCGATGCACAATGTGTGTCGGTCGATGCATGATCAATAAATCGGACAGTGAGTAAATCTCTCGGCCAAAACGTCCCAAAAGTCCCAAAATGCTCCAAATATCTCCAATTAGCTCCAAACTTGATTAAACCTGTAAAAGACTCTAAACAAAGACAAAAGACACTAAAAACACAACTATATCATGGTCTAAACTGGGTAAAAACCATGATATATCAACTCCCCCACACTTAGCCTTTGCTTTCCCTCAAGCAAAACATAGAACTAAAACATGGTGAAGAGGTTTGAAAACTCTTCAGAAACTCATTTCATCCTAGAAGCTACAATACTCAGATTCCCCTTAGTAAACCACTGCAAGAATCAATCACAGGATATCAAGACCACAATGTACTTCCCCCACACTTAGCAACTGTCCTAGGTAAACTCCACAATCACATTCAAGCATTCAAATTCTCCCTACTGACTTCTGCAAGTATTTAAGTGCGGTCTCACCTAAGGAGTATCGATCAAAGGGCACATGGATTCTTACCTTATCAGCCCTAGACCACAATACTATCTTTCTCTAGTCCCTTTCTTCTCTTTCCCTTCTTTAACAACTGATTTTTCCCCACTGGGTATCATTTTATTTTATTTTTTATCAGTGTTCTTCCCGTTATGGGGTGTACTTTGGACACATTCCATGGTACACAGGATATGAAAGTTTCAGCTACCATTCCCATGACCACTTCGGAGTTACTAACTCATCCTCAATTTATTATATTTTTTTTTTTTTACTTTACAGAAGGGGAGAAGGGAACTAAATAGGACAGGTTTACAGGCTGTGTCAGAACTAACAAGGGAATCCGACACAAAGTATACCAAGCCCTTAGGTGAGAAATCTAAGTCAGTATTAAGGTTGAAGTCAGTAAAAGGATCCTCTGATACCTGAAGTGATGTGGGTGTTCCCAGTAGGTTGATCTGTGATGGGGTTTTCTAATAGTCATAGATAGATCCTGCAACTTCATCCCAATGGTTACTTAAGTTCCTGCAAGTCTTGTAAATCTTCTCAGAAAATCATAGTTTCCTACTTAAACAATTTTGACTCAATAAAACAAAAAAATTTTGAAAAACGGACTGACTCTTAAGAAAACAGAAAACAAAAGTCAGTAGCACCTCCCCCACACTTAAGACACACTGTCCCCAGTAGTGTCCAGCGAAGGATCGGTAAAAAGAAAATAAAAATTGAAAAGGTGAAATTATGTCTGTCGGGTTACCTCTGTCGCTGAGCATCGATCGATGACCGTTACTTGGCGATTTTTGTGTATAGTCGATCGTTGCTCAGGACCGCAACGATCGCTGCAATGCGATTCCTTTCGTGTTGTGGCGATCGACACAGAAGTGCGTCGATCGTTGCACTGCGATTTAACCGAGACCTGCAAACATAAACTCACCAGAAACAAAAACAAACGTAAAATCCTAACAAAAACACCAAAAATTAAGTAGAAAAACACCAGTACCTAATGGTGGGTTGCCTCCCACCCAGCGCTTGTTTAAGGTCAATAGCTTGACCGGTCGGAAAGAGATTGGACTCATGGCGGTTTCAACAGAGACTTTGAGTGTCTCTGTGAATGTCTCCTCATCCAAGGTGGCGTATAAGCATTCAGATCATGAGATCTTCCAAGGAATGAGTAATCAGAATCAGGGCGGGAGCGAAGCTTGGGCGGTCTACTGCGTTGTCCTGCATTCAAAATAATGTGGTCAGAAGGTTTAAGCTTAGGTGATTTGTACCTTACCTTTGATGTATATCTGATGTCTGGAGCTTTCTGCTTATGAGCAGTTGCAGGTACTGAAGATGTTAGAGCAGGTTCAAGAGGAACCGCCATCTTCTTTTCTCCACTATCAGATACTGCAGTTCCACCAATCTGAACTTCTTCTTTCAGATGACCATCGGTGGAGATCATCTTCTTTTCATGAACTCCCGAAGTTTCAACTGGTGGTGTTTTATTCACCTTCTTATCCATCACTTTTATGCAGTTAGCCACTTCTAGCTCTTGTTTGGAAGGTTTGGGAACCTTAGGATATGGCACTGGGGGCTTGTAGGCTCGTTCTGGCACTGTTGCCGGTTTCTGGACATGTCTGCGTTCTGTGTCGATCGTTGCATGATGTGTGTCGATCGATGCAAGGCGATTTTGTTTCTCGAAAGAACTCGAAATTGCCGTCAGAATGGCGTGTCGATCGTCACTGAGGGGTTGTCGATCGGTGCATGTATCAGGCAGACAATATTCATCCAGAAAATCCGAGATTATGCTCTCTTCTTCTTCCAGCAAGTCAATGTCATCCCTTATGTTCACAGCATTGATGTGCAGCTTCCGTTCAGCTCTCTTAGCTTCATTCTGCCTCTCTATTGCTACATCTCTTCGTTCAATTTTGATATCCAGCTCCTCCATATGCGTGCTCAAAGATTCAAACTTCTCATTCAAGTCTTCATACAAAGCATCCATCTTTGAGTTGAAGGACCTATCAATCTGTTGTTGTCTCTCAAGGTACTGCTCCATCATGATTTCCATTCTGCTCTCATGAGCTGTAGGTGCAGGTGGTACTTGGTAAGAAGAAACACTACAACTCCTTGTAAAGGGTTTCTGAAAAGCAGATCCGTGACTATAGAATCCAGTTCCTTCAACGCAATGGTTAGCTTCTTGTGCATACTTTCCAAGTAGAAGACTATGCAGAGAGTCAACTTGGTTCTTCAACCCAGCTATCTGTGAACTGTCAATCCCTGAGCTGAAAATATCATTCCGACACATCGTCCTAATGATCTCTTAGTGTTCTTAGTGATTCAGCGAAGTGTGTCGATCGATGCAAGCAGGGCGTCGATCGACGCAATGCGAAATCAGAGAAAACAGAAAAATAAATCAGCAAAAATAAAAAAAAAATGAAAAGAAAACAAAAAATTCTAGTAAAACCCTAAGCTCTAAGCTATCGAAGACTCAAAGAGTCCCCGGCAACGGCGCCAAAAACTTGATAGGTTTCTAAGTTTTACCCTATTCTAAACTGCAAGTGAACAGCAATGTCAAAGTAGTATATAGGGCTATCGAATCCACAGGGACACTTGGTCTCAATAGAAACAGAAACGTAGAGATTAATACTAGAAATAAGCAGATGGTGAAGTAAATAAATTGCGAAGCAAGAAAGTAAACAGTAGCAGAGATTAACGGTTGAGAAGCAATAAACTAAAAGCGTCAAGCCTAGGGTATTCTCAGGAAATCAGACAAGCAGACAGTTTATTCAGCAAGGATCTAATTAAGCACAGTTCTAGAACTCAAAACACAGATATAGAATTAACCAAATTCCTTTGCGATAATTCTCTAAGCCTAAGTGCAGCAAACCAAACTTTCGTTTGCGAGAACTAACAGATTAAACTCGCATTAATCCCAAGTTTGATATGTTCACAATTATCCTAAACCAAACTTCCGTTTGCGCAAAGTTTAATTGCCCAATTTAATTAGTTCAGATTCCTAAACCCCACTTCCGTGACGTATTTAGCAACCTAAGATCTAGATTCTAATTGATCAGGTTAGAACTAGCTTTAAACACAATTAAATTGAAGAACAGATATAGTTATGAATCCTTAACTGAATTTGAACAAGTCTAGCAAGTCATTAAATCCTATGTGAGAAACCCTAAACTCAACTATGGATCTACTCAGACATGATTAATGAAAACATAATCAAAGAAATAATAGATTGCATATAAGAAATTAAATAGATAAAGGGGTTCGAAATCTTCTCCAAAATAAGTGAATACAGGAAATAGATCAGCCCCCAAAAGCTCTAGAAATCTCTTAGCTATTAGTATCAAAGCGTAATGTAAAGCGTATAAAGCGTAGGTAAAATAAACACCAAAAACTAGTATATATAGGTATAATCTCGGATGGGGCTTCTGTGTAAATACTGGAAGTATTCTGGGCCTCTTTGCAAATCTTCATAACTTGTTAAACCGACGCGTACGGCCCATCTCGCTAGTGTGTCGACCGATGCACAATGTGTGTCGGTCGATGCATGATCAATAAATCGGACAGTGAGTAAATCTCTCGGCCAAAACGTCCCAAAAGTCCCAAAATGCTCCAAATATCTCCAATTAGCTCCAAACTTGATTAAACCTGTAAAAGACTCTAAACAAAGACAAAAGACACTAAAAACACAACTATATCATGGTCTAAACTGGGTAAAAACCATGATATATCACCTCGTGACATTAGGAGTCTGAGGCGAACCGGATAGTTAAGTTCTAGATCCGCTTCCAGATACTGGAGTATTATCAGATCTGGTCCAGACACAGTTCCTGATCATATTGTTGATTCTTGACGAAGTATTCGTCGGGATCGGACTAGTCGTCCTCACTGGAGAGACGGAGCCGGTTGGGGCCGGCGTCGTAGGGATTAAAATTGACCTATTTCACTACTAGTGTAAACAAAAAGACGACTATTTTATGAAATATGTTGGCGAATATATTGAGCAGACTACTTTGTGTTTTTTGTCGAGTACCTTAACTTAAAGCATGCTGATATAGATTGATTTTTGAGCACCATGAAGAGTTCTGGGACAACATCTTGTTCGTCAGCTTCATCAACCAAAGACTTTCATTTGAAATCCTTAGATAATATAATGGGAGCGACATCTAAAACAACCATATGCAATGCGTATGAAAATTCCTTAGAAGTCCATGTTGTTTGGAAAAGGTTTTCCAATTATAAGTGCGGTTTCTAATGCATTATATAGTCTTGCTAAATTATTTACTATCCCAAGGATAAGCAATAAAGGCGTCGATATCTTTGACGATCATAATTCGTGGAACTTTTTGTCACGAGATAAACTAAGTAAATTATGATAATGTTTATTTTGACATTCTTAGAAGTTAGACATAGCACTCCATCGATCAGCAATAAGCAAGCTAAACTAAATTTCATATCCTTGTCTTTGTACTTTTTACTTAGGAGTGTGTTCATAGTTCAAATTGGCATTGGGTTCTTTGTATTTCCAAAAGGTTCCTTTTTATACTCAATGTCATCACCGTCATCTATTTTCGTTAACATGGAGCAACTAAGACCGGTAGCGATTGCAAACTCTTTTATTGAAAACCGGATAGTTATACCAGCAAACAAGTACCATATCTAATAAATATTGCTGACAATAAGCTGCCTAGAAATGATGAAGTGTAGGAAATTGACGATAATGATATATTGTTACCAGCTTTAACGAGCTTACCGAATTGGGTGGCCATAATCTTAATCATGTGGTCTTCTTCAAGGGAATGGGTTAATATAAAATTAAGCTGAAAGTAGGTGTTTCCTTTATTGTCACTAGGTTCTTTGTCTAATTTGTAAAGACATTGGGACAACATATCTTCTGCCGTTTCTACTACCTCCTAATTAATAAATAACAGAAATTCAGATGTAGACAATGAAAACATTTGTTTCCGATGTGAAAGTTGTAGTGGCCCTGGCTAGGTCCGTTTAAATTTTTTAAAAGAAAGAAAGAAAAGCCCAAAAGCCCTTTAGTCCATTAGCTAAACCTAAGGTTTCCACTTTTTTCTCTGTAAAAGGAGGAGGCACAAGAGAAAGAGGCATGAGAAGAAATCTTCGGCGAAGCCATACGGAAATAGAGAGCCATCAGCCGTTGACCTCCTGCGACTGTAGATCTGATGGAGAGAAGCCCCATCGTGTTGGAGACACAAAGAAGAGACTTTCCGGAGAAGATTTCTCGGATTTCCGTCATCAATCTGGCTGTCATATTTTAAAGCGTTTTTCCGTTTAATCATAAGGATCCACAGAACGCAGAATATATCATTGGAAAGATCTCTGTCTCCTCTTTCCAGAAAGGTAAGAATCGCTCCGATCAGATTTACCGTTTGAGAGTTATGACTGTTTTCCCAAAATGTGTATGTGTTGTTGCGAATCTGTGATGGTTTATTGGATCTGTGTTTTGGATGGGCAAACGAGGTCCTCTTGACCCGAAACTTTGCAGGGACATTTTGGACTCACAGATATAGATCTCGGTTGAAGGAGAACCGATTTCGGTCTTGGGAGCATAGGGAAGAGTGTCCTCGAAGTTGTAGCAGCAATTCTGTCCAAATAGACAGTCGTTCGTCAGATCTAGACTAAGGTGAGGACCGAACGTGATCTCTTTCTTATTCTACTGCAGTGTTGGGACTCAAATCCCCGTTTAATAGTTCTTTCCTAGATAGTGTAGTTCTTGCGGATGATTTGCGTTGATGTGATTGATAAGAACCTATAATATATGTTGTCGCTTAAACCGAAAACGGAACTTAGACACTAGGTTATCATTTGACTGAAAATGTTGCTTGTGTGTGAAGGCTATGCTTGATAGAACTGTTTAGGTCCCCCGAAAGGGTGTTGGGTGGCGGCACGCGTACATTGCGTTTCGTACGTGTCCCTTGTATCGTCGGAAGGGGGTTTTGGCGAGCCCCCCAAGTGGTTGAGTTGTTGGGCACCAGAGCCAATGGCGGGCTTCGGGGATTGTGGAATTAGTTACGCTTCGGGTGGTACGAGTCCAGAGTGAGGGGTGGTGGGCGCCTGCAGTACGTTCTGGACATTAGATTGTTTGTGCCTTCGGGCGTTGGGTGCAAGGTGTTATTAACCATGGACTCGTGCTTGATGTTGTGTTAGTTTAAGGTAGAGATAGCGGTATTCCTAGAATCCGCCCTCACTGGGTATTGGTGTAGAACCAATTACTCAGGCCTCCTTCGTTGTTTATTTTGCAGATAACCCTGGAGCATTGCAGGGGTAGACGGACGGTGTGGTGCTATGTTTTGAGAATGGGATTCGTTCGCTTCTTTTTCGTTCTTTCGTTTCAATAAGACTTATGCATTTTACCTATTTCACGTTAACTATTTGGTTCGGTTTTTTTGTAAGACTCGGTTTTCCATTTTAATAAATTAAACCCTTTTCAATTATTTAAGTGTTGATTCCGGTTTATGGCTTGGTTCGCATTTGTGGACTATGACTTGTGGAGTCAAAGAATCGTTGACTTGGATCCGAAGGGATGGGTATTACAAAAGTATTCAATAATGGACCAACATACAAGATACATGACTATTACCGCCAAGTAACTAAGATATTATGTATAAACCAAAAAGGTTTATCGATCTACCACCATATAGGTGATTCTTTAGATTGATATGGAATTTAACGAACAATGTATGAACAAATAATCATATATATAATGGCAAACAAATTTACTCTCCCCATCTCCCCATAGCCCTCCACTTTAGCATCTTCTTTTTATTTGATGTGGCACTTTTTTTTTTTTCAAATGTCTCGAAATATTGATTTGGTTTGACAGAATGGATATCAGATATGTCGTCGCCGTACCCGATGCTTCAGAATCCGTTACCTTCGGTGGCTTGCAGCTTGGGAGATCCTCCCAGAAGGTGGTAGATCGCTACTCTCTACTGTTTGTAGGCTCGGGACGTAAATCTAGGAATGGATGCCTCGAGGAAATCACGTGTGGCACTGGCAGATTCTATTGAAAACTTGGGGGAGGCCCAACGACAAGCAGAGGGAATTCAATCCATTAAAAGCGCCCTTGATTATAACTTTCAAGACTTGGAGGGGTTGTTACATTTAGTGAAGCTTGCGATGAAGGCCAATAACCGGTGAAAGATAGCTAAAATCGAGCCACTTATTTGCGAAAACTAAGAAGGAATAGGCAAAACACTGATGGTGAATAGAATCATTTGTTCGCTTGCAACTCTGCATAATCTTTTGTACAAAAACAAAGAAGAATTGTGCTGACAGAGTCTGCTATTTGGAGGTTTTATGGTAAACCAAGCAATGAACTTGACACTTGACTCCTTCAGATGCTCCATTTCCAAATAAATATCAAAGAACCACGTATGGATTATATATACAGAGCAACCAAGACGTAACTTCATGTCAATATCTCCCCAACTATATGTGTCAGATATAGTCGTTCTGTCTTCTCAAACAAAAACGTGATCTTTAATAGTCAAATCATCATCCAACCCTTCCCAATAAAATAGAATCCCAAGAGGTAGTTCTGATACAATCCATTTAGTTACATTTTCCGAACAGACTATGTATCCATCTAATTTAATCTTATTCATATACATAGATACATACATCATGAAATCCTACATCTACCTCAAAAAAGTAATCAAATAACCTTAGATACCCATATCTTTTTTTTTTTTTTTGACATCAAACCCCATTTTATTAAGTGTTCGGTAATCGTCTCTCCTCAAGGGAGAGCCAATCGGGAACCGATGAACTTACATGGGAAAATAAGAGACCACGTGCCCTAGCTTTTTTAGCAAGACTATCGGCACGGGTATTAAACTTCCTACTAACATACTTAATACAAAAGCTAGGAAAGAAAATCTTAAGAGCGCGGAAATCTTCCAACTCCGACGAGAAGGAGGGCCACTCCATTGGATCTTCGAGCATGCTGATGAGTTCCACACAGTCCGAGAAGAAACATGCGCTGGTCAGATGGAGTTTTTGGAGACACTGCATAGCCCAGAGGAGGGCGTCGAGCTCGGCATGAAGTGGAGAGAGACTTCTTCTGGATCCCTTGAGACCCAAGTACACAGTCTCAGGTCCTTGCTGGACAATCCACCCTTGCCCGCTTACCGAATCTGACTCAACCCAGGAGCCATCAATGAAGCATGAGAGGCATACTCTAGAAATAGTAAAGGGAGGAGGAGTCATTAGCGGGGAGAAGGTGAGGGTATTCTCATCATCCTCCGTGTTGGCCTTCCTCCAAGCTTCCTCTTCAAGTACAGCTTTCTCTAGAGTCAATCTAGGATCTTCATTAACATTCTCAAATACTTTCCTATTGCGAGCCTTCCAAATAAACCACATAAGCCATGGAAAGAATCTTATGGAATCCTCAGAACCCAACATCTCTTTCACTCTCCAAAAGAGGAAGTCCACATTAGTGAACACCGATGAGGATGGAAAGATATGTGGGGCAGTTGGGACAGATGAAAGTGCCCACGCTTGACGAGCTGGGGGACATTCAAAAATAGCATGGTTAATAGTCTCTTTCTCTGCACCACATCTGGGGCAAGTGGAATCTCTGCCAATATGGCGATATGCGAGAGAGTCACAGGTGGGTAAGAAACCCGATAAGCATTGCCACACGAAATGTTTAATTTTCCGAGTGGTTTTTAACTTCCAACCTTGCGCCGTAAGTACCGTAGTACTTGGTCCCTGAGAAGGGGGATCACAGGCTGGGCGAGAGAGTGCTCTCGCGGCCCAATATCCGGATTTAACGGTATAGTTTCCGGATTTGGTGTAGGTCCAACAATAATTATCTCTCGAGGCTAAATTGCTCGGATGTAAACTCAAGATGAGGGAAATATCTTCTGGTGGAAAGAGTTCTCGGAGACGGTCTACTTTCCATTGCTTTGTTTCGAAATTAATGAGTGAATTCACATATAGGTGAGGATCAGTCTCATTATTGATACTTCTCGGTGCACGGGCCGGACAATCAGGAATCCAAGGTTCGCTCCACACTCTAGTACCGAATCCCGAACCTATAGTCTTCCTAAGTCCCGACATCAGAAGAGGTTTAGCTGCCATCAAACTTCTCCAGCCATAAGAGGGCCTATTTGAGACCTGAATCTCTAAGGGGCTTGAGTATTTAAAATATCGTCCTTTAAGGGTCCTACTCAGAAGTGTATCTGGAAATTTGAGAATTCTCCAAAGTTGTTTACCCAGAAGAGCAAGGTTCTGTTCCTCCAATGCTCGGAAGCCTAGACCTCCTTCAGATGTCGGGCAACACAGTTTGTCCCATGCCACCCAATGGATACCCTTACTATAAGCATTGGAGCTCCACCAGTAATTGGAGATTACACTCCTTATTTTGGAACATACCGACTTAGGTAGAAGATAACATGACATCACATAATTTGGGACTGCTTGGGCTTGTGACTTAATAAGGACTTCTTTGCCTCCCCGAGACAAGAATTTTGAGGACCAAGTGCTTGCCCGGTTCTGCACTCTATCTATGACAAAGGCGAAGGTTTGCGCCTTCGAGCCATTAATCTGCTCTGGTAGGCCGAGATATGAACCCATCCCTCCTTCTTGAGAGATACCGATAATCCTTTTTATTTCACCTTTTCTCTCGTGAGGGACATCATTACCAAACATGATGGATGACTTAGAGAAATTAATTTGCTGTCCCGAGACATCTCCATATGTTCTAATGATGTCTATAAGCTCCTTACTCTCCTGTATTTCTGCTTTACAGAAGAATAAACTATCGTCAGCAAAGAGAAGATGTGACGTCGGAGGACTGGCTCGAGCAACCTGGAGTCCTTGAATTCTCCCATTTCTCTCGGCTTTCTTGATAAGAGAAATAAGGCCTTCAGTGCATAACACGAAGAGAAATGGGGATATTGGGTCGCCTTGACGTATTCCACGGGATGGTTTAATATGACCACAAGGCTCTCCGTTTAGGAGGACGCGATATGAGACCGTAGTAACACAATGCATAATCCACCCAATCCATTTTGGGTCAAAACCCAAATGTCTCATGATTGAGGATAGGTATGACCACTCCACTCTATTATAAGCCTTACTCATGTCAGTTTTAATAGCCATGAATTTTTTACGACATGAGGGATTAGATCGCAATGCATGAAAGTTCTCTTGTGCTATAAGAATATTATCTGTGATTAATCTCCCAGCTACAAAAGCAGATTGGGTCTCGGAAATCAATGCCGGAAGGATCTTTTTTAGTCTCAGACTCAAGATCTTGGAGATAACTTTGTAGCTTACGTTGCAAAGACTAATTGGGCGAAAGCCTGTCATTTCTCTGGGTCTGTCTCCTTTCGGGATCAAGCAGATGTTTGTTTCATTTAACCGAGGATCAAAGGAGCCACCCGAGAAGAAGTCCATGATAGACTGAATTAATTCTGGACCCACTATATCCCAAAACTTTTGATAGAATAAGGCCGTCATACCGTCAGGGCCTGGGGTTTTACTCGGGTTTAGAGAAAATAATGCCTTCCTAATTTCCTCTGTCGATGGGTTCCGAATTAATTCGGCATTCATCGAAGGAGTGACCATCTTAGGAATGTCCTGGAAGAGAGGGTTCGGATCACCGACATAAGAAGAGGTGAAAAGAGCATCGAAGTATCCTATTGCGACTCTCTCAATTCCTTTCTCATCATCTACCCAACAACCATTAGAGTCTAACAATCCTAGGATCCTGTTCCTTGCTCTTCTCTGCTTCGTGATAGCTTGAAAAAATTTGGTAAAGTTATCTCCAAATCGAAGCCAAGTCGTTCTACTCTTCTGCTCCCAAAAGGCTTCTTCCTCCTTGTAGGCTGCCAATAGTTCACCTTTTAAAACAAGAATTTCCTCCGTGGAGATAGTTTCATCGGTATGGGCAAGATCAATCTTATCATGTAGTTCTTTGATAAGAATTTCAGAATTATTTTGAGTACTTTTCTTCCACACCGAGATCGATTTTCGGCAATTTTGGATGCAGGATGAAAGGGAGTTTTGGCCCCTAGGGACCGCATGGCTCCAACCGGCTGTAATGGCCTCTTTTAGACCCGGTTTCCCTATCCACCGTTTATCAAATAAAAATCCACGTCTTTTCATTTCGGGTCTATTTAGAATGGATGCGATGAGAGGCCTATGGTCCGATCCCCACATCTTAAGGTACTCCACTTTAGTATGGGAAAATACATTGTGCCATTCTTCATTACCTAAGGCTCTATCAAGACGGCACTTTATTAAACCATTTCTTCTCCGACCAATCCAAGAAAGGGGGTCTCTTTGATACGAGAATTCAAGGAAACCACAACAATCTATCATGGATCGAAAGGGGAGGAAAGAAGCTTCTGAGCGTTTTTTTCCACCACTTTTCTCATGGTTCCCTGTGATTTCGTTAAAGTCTCCTATAATGAACCATGGACCTGTACGGGAAATACCTATACGAATAAGTCTTTCCCAGACATAAGCTCGGTATTTAACCACCGGATCGCCATAAATAAAAGTCATAAAAACACGATTTCCATCAATAATGGTCTCAATATCAATCAAACGATCGTCCAAACATAAAATCTTAACCGGGAAATCCTTAGAATGAAAAAGAGCAAGACCTCCACTATATCCTTTCGGATTCACAGTGTATAGTCTATCAAAACCTAAAGAAACTTGCAAGTCTTGCAGAAAATGATGATCATTCTTTGTCTCTGATAAAAACATAAAACCTGGAGAATACATTTTACACATCTCCTCCAGTCGGCGGGTAGTAGGCTCCGCTCCCACCCCTTGACAATTCCATGCAATGGTCCTCATTCACGTGGATTGGGTGGGTTCTGGGACCCCACCAGACCTTCTTTAATAATGATTTGTTTAAAAACATTTGAGACAAGATTTTGTAACTGAGAAACCTCCTCGCTGCGAGGGAAAATATGGGATTTGGGATACTTTATACCCTTTTCACCTCCTTTGGAGGGAAATAGTCTCTTACTTTTAGAACACTTTGTTTGAAATAGCTTAAGTTTTTTGGACAATAAAGCTCTCTTAACGCTAGGGTTCTTCTGAATCTTCTTCCCATCAATTTTTATTCTTTCAACCTTCCTCTTTTCCTTGCAATTATTAGACTTCTGCACTTTCTCAATCACATACTCAATTGATGCAGCTTCTATTATTGTCCAGACGCAGGATATCAAACCGGTGACATTGAAAATTAGTCTCAATAACTGTTGACAGACTTTATCCTTGAAAAAACAAATTGATGAAAATGATCTCTCCAAAAAGGAAGAAAATGATGATAAGAATTTCTCCAAAGAGGAGGAAATTGGTCTTTCCCATAAAAAGAAATTGAATAACTCCATTAGACCGAAGGTGGTTAAAGAAACCTTTGAAAACTTCTGTATGTTCCTGTCCATCTCTATTAATAGCTGAGACTTGTTGACTGAAGTCTTTTTTTGGTCAAAAGACTTGTTGACTAAAGTCAACAGAAATACATATGAAGTGAACGGATGGAGTGGAGCAGGGGCCTTGTTTGCTGGGCTGTGAGTTGGGCCAACAACACCTTAGATACCCATATCATATCCTATCATATCCACTATGGATATAGCAACCCAGTTACACCAACAGTGATTTCTTAGAAAGATGTTTACGCAAGTTCTCGATGGTTTGGAATCATTAGTACATCACACCTCCCGATGTGTCACAACTTAAACAGACAACGTGACGTGAAATAGTCAACATATCCATACACCAGCCTACTGGCTATCTAATAGGGTTTCCTAGGGCATCATTATTAATTATTTAACTACATCTTTCTTTTTATTATAATATATTTATAAGATAATTCATATTATATTTTCAAAGGGTTGTTTGTGATAGACAAATACTACCATCCACCCTAAACTGACATGACCATACTTTTATCATTTATAACTCCACATGTCTTTATGTACAGACACTTTTTACATGCCTCTAAACGTAGTTGTGATTTGAACTTAAACATACAAATTTAAATTTTCTCTTTATTTTTTTACAATATTTTTTCGGCATCCATATTTGTCTATCACAAAACTAATTAAACGATAAATGTCGACTGTATCCATAGTGCCATCTGTACACAGACTTTTTGGTGTAATCATGTACTATGTATCTATAGCGCAGGTGCTATAAAGACAGTTATTGTTGTTCGAGTCATGTGTATCCATCAAACATATATTACATCTACATGGTTACATAGTTATTTGTATCCATAGACATAACCTTAGACATCCATAATCAAGGCTATCCGTTTATATGTTATAACTAGACGCTGCCAGACAGATACTCTCTTTCCACGAAACTATGTCTGGGAAATACAAATAGACACAACACTCACGATAAGATAGTCAAACTTATAATAAGTTGAGATAGACATTACAAGAATATCACAAGTTCAAATAAAAATAACTCCACAAGTCTAAGGAATTTAAAGTCTCACACACCCAACCATATATGTGTATCCATACATAACTAAAGAAGTCTAAGAACCTTCATTATTAGAGTACTGAAAGATATAAATTTTAGGTGAGAATATGCGGGATAACCCAATGCTTATAAATCTCCATTGCGTATTGTTGCCTGGTCTGGTCCCCGAAGTCATCTGTTATGGATTCCAACTCCTTCGTTTGCAGTAGCGCATGCATCTCAATAAAATTCATGGATACAGGACTACAATCACCTGATCGATCATTCTTGTAGTAACTAAGTGGAAGATCCCATGTGTAACTCTTCACAGGTTTTTCCGGCTCCTTTGACACCTTTGGTTTCATACAATCAGCTTTAGGGTTATATCTGAAGAAGGCCTCCACTATGTAAGGAATTGGGTTCAAAATTTGAGTGATTGTTGACTAGCTAGATGATCACGATTGTGGATAGGTAATGGGTCAATCACTTAAACTGTCCCCAAGTCAAGGTTGATAACAACATCAACCCATTGATCTTCCCAAATTCATTGGCACATATATTGTACAGACATCTTCAAACCACTTGGTCTTAACACGGCCGCGAGTCCACTCACTGTAAACAAACTCTTTAATGTGACTGCCCAACGGTAGGCATGTTTGTCGCGGTATGATAGGAAGCTCTTATACTTTCCTTGCAAATGCCCCGAGAACCAAGGCGGGAGGAAGACTACCTTATCATCAGCATATCGTTTAGCAAGCTTCATGTATATGAGCTCCCCCAAGTAATTGAATATGCTGAAGTATATATATATTTTGTAAGTTTACAACACATGGAAGCATAAAGAATCATTTTAAGGTTTCAGTGCATACTAACCGATGTGTTTAGAAACTTCATTGGCTCCGAAATGTTCAACAAGAATTGGTTATCTATCATCAGCTCCTCATATATCAAGTCATTTAGCACATATTGCCTGCACGATTATGCCCCCGTTATTTATAAAAAGTTCAACTACAAATTTTCACCTACATTGTCTCTTTACCTCTTAGGACAAAGCTGAGGAAATTGCTGCCATTGGGGGTGTTGGCCAACAATCCAACCACCACACTCAACCAATGTTGAAAATGTCTTAGCCAGCTACACCTCTTCATCCGTTGGCACATGCCTAGAGCTCTTTGGTGGTAAAGAAGAGTCGCTCAGTACCACACTTTCTTCAGCGTTGGCTATATGTTCCTCGTCGAAGACACGCTTCTTTTTCCGATGTTTATTCAAGGTTGTTTTCACGTTTTTTCTTCGCATCAAATGTGCTCCCCTGGTCTTCAGTATTTATTTCACATTCATTATTTTTAACATCATCGTTGTTCCTTTTTATTCTATCAGACAATTCACTTTCCAATGCCTATGATCACAAAACAATGTAGCTCTTTCAAATGTGAGAAGACGTACAAATTACACAATTAAATTACCAGTATTTAATTACCACTACCTCCTTCATCGAATCCTGTCAATCGTTCATTTTAGCTTCCAAATCATTGTCCACATGTTTTCCCATGGATACATCATCTGGCATCCTTACATCCTCCTCCGCGTGGATAGTTTGGCCATAATGCGAACCCGATACTTAGTAACCAATAGTAGTTAACCTATAAATTTAGACCTCAGTTGTTGTTTCCCTATTAATGGATACCTCTTTTAGCTCCACATCCTTATTGACCTCGTTTGATTCCTCCAAAGATGGAAAACGGACCTCAAAATAAGTTAACTTTCATAGACTGTCTGCTTCTTATTATAAATTTCAAGTTACCACGGATTGTTTTATCACCTACATAGTTTGGTTTCACCCTGCTTCGACTAGAAAGCCTGTCGAGGATAGGAACCCAGTAATGTTAATTTAACTCAGAATATTATAATATAATTCAAAACTCATACAAATGTATCCATTAAATACATGTTTTGTCTCATTCAAACCCATGCCATCTTCTGCTTTATCTTCTCTCATAGTTTTCAAGCATTCTGCTGCACATATAACATTTGATCATCTAGTTCCCCTATTTTCTTAGTAATGGCCACATCCCTCTTGCTACCACGTGACCCTACATCAGTGGATAGAAATCGTTGGGAGGAACTATTGTTGCAGATGGATGAGTAAAAAAGATAGGAATGTTTAACGGGTCCACATAGAACTCACCACCTGGATTCTGCTGATCAAATAAGATTCATAAACATCTATATTTGGGAGTTCAGACATAACAACATTCACTTTATCCCAACATTCAAAACTTTCATCTCATCCATTACCACCACTCCGAGGTAGACTATCATAAGAATTATTCTTGCGTTGCTTGTTCATAAATGTCAATGTGTTTTTCTTCGGGGGACTGTGTAGACGCTGCTTGTCAGGAATCCTATAAGACTGATACATTAACTTTCGTTTCATTCCCAACATCTCCTCTTCTTGTTTTCCCAATACCTCAGTCATTTTTTCCTGACTCCCATGCAATTTTTGTTGTTTCTCATAAATTTCCTTAATTGCTTCCATTACCTAACTCTTAAACTTGTCATTCCCAACCGAGTCAGCTTCACTGCTGGTTCCATCATCACTTGCTGCAGGAGCTCTTCTCTTCTTTTTATTCCCAACAAAGGACTTTGGGATGTGTTCAATCAGCCTCATGGAAAACTGACCACCAGGCCAGTCGCTTTTTTTAAACTTGTGTCCTTCCTCTAAGAGCTTCTCAAGGTATTGAACCTTCTTGTCTTTCATCTCATCACACCATCCCCCCTCCTCAACTTTCCTCCACTGGAGGCTCTTCCGGATTCAAACATGGCACCACACTCACCTGTTTACAACAAAATTTGCAATTAGTCAGTAGATAGTGATGGTTATATATGTGGATAGGTCAAGTATGCACTAACCTCAGGTCTGAACTCGATGTCAAGTACAATTTCACTGCTAACCCAATTGTGCTTCGGGATACTCTGAAAAGTACTTTCCATAAATTTAAGCGTTGATCCATAGTCAGGCATCCTCTCCACTAATCCAGGAATAAAACGGAAAGCCAGTAGTTGATATGCAAGTGGGAATCCATATACAATTTTCGTTTGTTGTTGCAGTTGCGTCCTAAATTTCTGGATAGGATCATCCCCAGTTTTAAGAGATCTCGGGACAGGTTTCATTGAGTTAATTGTCTTCAGAAAACAACTCTCGACCCCATGGATACCGTAGAAAGAATTCCACATCCCTAAGCATCTCAACATAATCTGGCTTTGCCTTGGCATTTTGATGACTACTAATTAGCACTCCATCCAAAATGCATATCAGAGCAAGCTTCAACCTTTTCGAACCATTCAACTTGGGATAATCAAGCATCTTAAGTATGTTTGTTATCCTCATCCATGTGTCTCCCTTTTTTCCACCCTTACCCATATCGCCAAAAACTCTTCCCACACTGATTTTGATCCTTCAAGAGTTTTTGTCTTCTCAGCAATCTCCTCTGGTTCTTGGCCCTCACCACAATTTAACCATGTTATCAGCCCGAATTCAACTAACGAGAAGCGCATTGGCTGCCCGGCAAACACTGAAGTAATCTCATATTTTTTTTTCGTAATTAACTGCCTCACCAACAATCCATGGATCATTTTACCATATATTTGACTATGTTTGACTGGAAGTTTAAAAAACCCTCCGAAACTGGAATCTCAGATTTTATCCGACTTCGGCGTAGACCTAATCTTCTTCCACACTTTTTAAAAATATCTGGTTTTGAATATATATTCAATCGGCCTTCAGGGTATCGATCAGTCTGGTACAATCAAATGGGTAGTCTTTCGTCTGCCATGTTTGCGATTCAAAGCATAAGAGTTTATAAAGATTTGCACCGGAAAAATTAAATTTGGGGTTTAAGAGACGTTACCTTATCAAAGTTTGTCACTAAAACTGCACAAAAACCGCCACAAAGTCGACTCGATACACAATCGATATGAAGAAAACTGCACACAATTATTTCTCTATCCGGAAAAAACCAATAGTAGTGCTTTTTTGTTTGCTAGTGTGTCTCGCTTGAACTGTTTTGGAAGAGATAGAAAGTGATTTTCTTTGGATAGATCTAAAAAAAATACTAATCTTTAACTCAAAAACAAGTTAAAAACATTGAGAAAGGTGAAACCAATTACCTAATCTGGTTACAATAAACAGTTAAAAATTCTAGGGGCATTTTTTTTCCAACCACTCCATAAAAAATTGCTAAAAATACTAAATTGCTACTAAAAATAAAAAGATACGAAAACGCACAAAAAAATAAAAGATATAGTGAGTGCAATTCACCCGAGAGGATACAAAGGTTTTGTCATAATTTTATAAATTTTTGGATATTATTGTTAAAAGCAAAAAGTAGAGTCTTTGGTCTTTTCTGTAAGCAAGAATTCATTTTTTCAAGGACTTGGTTTTGGTCTAAAAAATACGGTAGAGCCTAATTTTCTTTTTATAAATGTTATAAAAATTTATTAATATTTCTAAATTGAAATTTGTAACACTTATAAAAATTTATATTTTTTAAAGTCAGAAAACAATAATAATTTTAAAACATAGTATCATTAAAGATGTGTTTTTTTTAGATTTCAAAAATAAAAAAAAATCATAAAAATACTTTAACTTAATTTCTATGACCATTATAATACATCAAAATGTTAACTATAAAATACATTAACTATTATTTTGATTTTAATTCACCGATATGTCTTTCTACTTTACGATACAACACATGTTTAAAAAAAAGTAAATAGCTTTATAATATATACTATTTGCAACTATGACAAAACATTGTTTGTAGGATTTTGAGAAAATCCTGGTGTCTGAGAATTTTAAGAATAGTATTGTGTTGGAAGATCTCTTTTATCGTGTTAGGTTAAAAAATCCTTCAACCAGTGGGATATCATCATGTTGTTTCATTGTGTCATTTGATTGTATTAGTTCACTGGGACAACGATTTTAGGTGCAACAACAGGCGAAGGACTTTCAGCCTGAATTTCTTTAATGTCCACCCTTCTCGGTTCCTTACTCCCACTGGTTTCACCTCTCTCAATAAACCGATTAAACTATTCTCGTACAGTGGTTAGGATAGTAAAATACATACCCCTTTGACTTTTCAGGATAGCCAATGAAAAATCCACCGACTGTCCTAGAATCCAATTTCTTTACATGTGGAATATATAACCTTACTTCTAATGCGCAACCCTATACATGTAAATGTCTCAAACTAGGTTTCTTATCTGTCCACAGTTCATAAAGGGTCTTAAGAACTGCCTTATTAGGAATATGGTTTAGCACATCCGTTGCAGCCTTTAATTCATATATACACAAGGATTGGGGTAATGTACAATCAATTAACATACTCCTTACCATTTCCATTAGAATACGATTCCGGCTTTCAGCTACACCGTTTTTCTGAGGTGTATCAGGCATTGTGTATTGCCCACAAATGCATTTACTTTCCAGTAACCTTGCAAATGGACCAGGATATTGCCAACTTTCATTGAACTTTCCATAATACTCTCCACCTCTATCTGATCTCACTACTTTCACTTTTTTTTATCTAACTGCCTTTCCACTTCATCAATGAACTTTTCCAGTACATTCACTAAATCAGCCCTTTCATGTAGCAGATAAGTATAACCATAACGTGAGTAATTATCAATAAAGCTGATGAAGTATTTCTCACCATTCCAAGAGGGAGCATCGATATGGCCACATACATCGATATGTATTACTTCTAGAAGTTGGGTGCTTCTTGTGGCTGCTTTCTTTTCAATATGTTTAGTCTGATTTCCTATAATGTAGTCTACACATATATTTAGGTCACTAATATCTAATTCATGAAGAATACCAGTCTTTTACCAACCTCATAATCCGTTCTTTGGAAATGTGACATAATCTCTTATACCACAAGAAAGAGAATTTTCACCAGAGGCATTACGTTTACGCCTCGATTTCATTAATATTAAACAAAGATCCAGAAAACTTTAGATCAAGATTAAACTTATAAAGTGATTCAACCACTGTAAAATTACCAAAAATTAATCTTTTCAGTACAAGGAGAAAACACCATTTTCAATCTTGAAATTAAAACCTAAGTTGTCCAGCCTACTAACGGAAACAAGATTTCTAGCACATTCAGATACATAGAGACGTCATTCAAGATCAACACTACATCCAGTATCTAGGATCTATACAAGTCCCAATACCCTCAATTCTTGCCTTAACATGTTTCCCTTGAACAAGTATTGTTCGGGTCCTCTTATAGGTTGGATCGAACTTAATC
Organism: Orychophragmus violaceus; assembly: GCA_030180135.1. Taxonomy (NCBI): domain Eukaryota; kingdom Viridiplantae; phylum Streptophyta; class Magnoliopsida; order Brassicales; family Brassicaceae; genus Orychophragmus; species Orychophragmus violaceus. Next base: position 44,580,499 of record CM058229.1, on the reverse strand, counting down.
CTTTTTCAACATGGTACACATGAGTAGTAACACATGAATCTAACCACCAAGTATTACTAGGCACATTTATAAGGTTCATTTCAGAGAACAAAAATTGTAATGTTTACATTTCTTTTCGAACCATGCCTTTCTTTTCAGACAATCTTTCTTCAAGTGTGCCATTTTCCTACAAAAGAAACACTTGATTTCCTTATGGATTTGACTTTCATATCCCTTTACCAAAGTCTTATCCTTCCTTCTGTCATGTTTACTTGATTTTCCTTTATTGATGCGGTACCATGGAAACTCGTAAGATGATTGACATGATCCTTCATCTTCTTTAATCTTCCTTCCTCTTAAACCAACATAGTTTTTAACTCTATAAAGTTCGATTTATCCTTAATGGTGTTGTACTTCACCTAGAAGTGGATAAACTCATACGTAAGAGAGTTCATTATGAATTGGATTAAGAACCGCTCATGAACTTCCATTCCCATGGTTGATAACTTTGATGCCAGATTCGACATGTACATTACATGATAATGTATTGGGTGACTCTAGTCAAACTTCTTCGTAGTAAGATGATATGCTTACAGTTTAATTTCCTAAGTTACACTGCAAGTGCACAGGCAAATGAAGTATATAGGGGTCGAACCTCAGAGACTCAAGAATCTTATAACACTACAAGAAATATGGGTATTGATAGCAGATCACGATAGCACGAATTCACAAACTGCTATTAAAAATTCCAAGCCAGGATGTTAAATATATTATAGCTTTCGATCAAAGCTATGATGGATTTTTAAAGATTTTTATTAAGCGGGAAGATAAAATCCCAATTTATGTATCCCTAACACTTAAAAGCCGCCAAATACTTCATGAAAAAATCACTTTGCCACCAAAATTTTTATTGGCATAAGTTTTTTTGGACTTTGAGAAATTCATTAAGCCCACAAAAATTAACCCTCCAAACCTCTTTCTCTTTCACATCTCTCCTGTTCGCCCCAGCCTCCAACCTTAAAACTGCTTTCTCCGGCGATCAATCTTCGTCTGGCTTCACTGCCGGCGTTGTGAGTCGTGCCTTGTTGTCCCTTGGTCCTAACATTATTTCAGATCTGGAGAGGATATAGTGTTTGTGATGGTGATGGCGATGACCCTCTCTTTCCATGGATCGAGTGAGTTCATTTATCTTTCTTCGTTAGTTAATTGATACAAGCTCGAGATTTTGGATGTTATTCTCAGGTACTTTATTCTTATGGTTTTAGGGGTTTTAATGCTTTCAGTCTTGGTGCTAAGTTTAACTTTATGGATTTGGGATTATTGAAATTTGAGTTTTTGTTTTTGTTTTCTAAGGTTGGAAGAATGGCAGGTCAATTTGCGAAGCCGAGATCTGATTCATTTGAGGAGAGGGACATAGTGAAATTGCCAAGTTACAGAGGATGTTAAATACTACAGCTACTTTGAATCTTTTGAGAGCGTTTTCTACTGGTGGTTACGCTGCTATGTAGAGAGTTACTCAGTGGAATCTTGATTTCACCGAACCAAGTGAGCAAGGAGACAGATAAACAAAAAACAAAACAAAAAACCTGAGCTTTTGATCATTATTAATTACCATTTGCCACAAAGTAGGATGCTTTATTGTTTGTGTCTAGTGGATGAAGATACTTTGACTGGTTAGGTCCAATTTATAGAGTGGATGCAAAGAAAGAGAAAACCCTCATGAAAAGGAAATTTCCTTTGTTCTTTTGTGTACATTTCGGGTCATGGCTTTATTGGGCACAATAAAGATTATCACTTAGATATGGAAGTATGGACATTTGGGATAAAGTTGATGTATGTTCTTGGTTCTTGAATGACCTTTTGTGTTCTGAAGAAAGCATCCAGAGCAATAGAAATTGTTGATGATAGCTGTTGTTGGTTCTAGAATGATGTGTCGTGATCTTAATGACATTCCAGAGAATGAGAAGAGTTTTGAAATAAGCATTACACCTCAAACTTGATTGTTTTGTGAGATATGATGACTATATTGTGTGCATTGCAGGGAAATAAGAGGAAGGATACTGTGTTCATTGCTTTTTCTGTTTTGCTCCCTCAGATTCAAAACAAGAGCCAACAAAAGAATGGTCATGCATTGGTGTGTATATGTTTTGATATTTTTGTGTATATATCTTCTTAGCAAAGAGCTTTGTGGATTCTTCGTTTTGATTTTATATATTTATAAGTGCTTTGTGAGTATAGTATGGCTCATTTTAGTACTGGTGATCGTAGAAGACAGAAAATCAACATGTTACGTTTACTACATATTCTGTAAGATCTTCACTTGTTCTTGCAAGAATCATAATAATGTGAATTTTCTGTGTGTTATTGTCAGGTGATCAACAGAGCTGTCTCAATGCTGTGACATTAATGTTATGTTGTGTAATCAGGAACAAGATCAGCTTGTATCAATGCTGCGACTCTAACTCTTGCAGACGCTGGAATCCCAATGCGTGATCCTGCAGTGCTGGATCCTTAAACAATACTCCACTTCTTGATCTGAACTATGTTGAAAATAGTGCTGGAGTACCTGATGTAACCGGCGGCATTCTATCTAAATTAGACAAAGTGTTGCTCCTTCAGGTTTATCTTCTTCTCTCCATATCATCATTTCTATTACATCCAAAATCAAATTGGTTTATTTACGGTTTATGTATTGGTTTAAAATATGTAGATGGATGCAAAGTTAGCAATGGAAACATTTGAAACATTGTTTGCATTGGCATCAGAAGGATGCAAGGCGATTGCAGAGAGAATACGCGAGGTAAACAATGGAGTTCTGAACCTTTATACAGTCTCCTTTTTATCACCATTGCTCCTTCAGGTTTATCTTCTTCTCTCCATATCATCATTTCTATTACATCCAAAATCAAATTGGTTTATTTACGGTTTATGTATTGGTTTAAAATATGTAGATGGATGCAAAGTTAGCAATGGAAACATTTGAAACAGTGTTTGCATTGGCATCAAAAGGATGCAAGGCGATTGCAGAGAGAATACGTGAGGTAAACAATGGAGTTCTGAACCTTTATACAGTCTCCTTTTTATCACCATTGAATAGCATTCTTTGTTTTCTAGATCTTTTGTTCTACTTTTTGATTTGAAGGTACTTCAAGAAAACACTAAACAGATAGAGTATCGTCTTGACAAGAGAGCAACTTGGAAACCTCTCTAATGCAGTACCCTTCGTTTGTAGTGTATACATGTTGAGAATTTAACTCATGTTGTTGTAATTGCATCTGTGTAATTTAATCTTTCAACTACTTCAATTCTTGTAAAATTGTATTTTTTTCATGGGTTTAATTCTATAATTTTTTTTTTCTTCTAAAATATCATTGCTATCTATACAAAATAAATAAATAAAAAGTAATAATAAACAACACATAATTGAAGATAACAAATAAACATATAATTTCAGGGTTTAGAGTTTAGGGTATTGATATATAGAGTTTAGGATTACAAACATATAATCCAAAAAGAATTATTAAGTCTTTCATCTATATTAAAAAAAAAAATACAACTAATTTTAAATTCAAAGTGAGAGTTTATGGTATTGAAGATAACAAATAAAAAACTATCTCATAATATTATAAATTTGGGTGATTTTTAGTAATAAAATTTAAAAAACAAAATTTCAAATTAATATAAAGTTAAAGTCTCACAAATACATTGTATAGGGTTTAGGTATTGGATGGTTAGTGTTTAGGGTTAGGGTATTGATAGTTATTTTCTCATCCTAAATTCTAAAACCTTAACTCTCTACCATAAACACTAACTCTAAACCCTAACTCCTAATCCATTTCTAAATCAAAAACATAATTATCAAACCGTAAATTATGAACTATAATCCTTAATTTTTATTCTCAAGCATATTATGAATCCTAAGTCTTCCATCTCAAATTCAAAAACTCCTATTCATAAACACTAAAAAATTAGTTTAAGGTATATATATGATTTAGGGTTTGAAGTAAAAAAATATTAAGAATATAATATTTAACCTCATATCTAAATTTAAACCATAAACTTAAGGGCAAATCGCAAAAATGGCACAAAAACATGCATTGTCATAAATATAGAAATAAAGAAGAAAAATCACAAAATATCATTTATTAAAAGAATATGACAAAATTAACCCTAACCCTAAACCCTTAAATACTAAATCCTAAACAATAAATACTAAATCCTAAACCCTAAATAATAAACCCTAAACTCTAAATATTAAACTCAAACCCTAAATAATGCCCCCTAAACCCTAAATTATAAACTCTAAACCCTAATTTATATAGTGATATAAAAGTCTTTGTAATCAAAATAATGCTAAAAATGTTAATTATTTTCCTTGGTGCTATATTTATGACAAGATATGTTTTTTGTACTATTTTATGCCTTTTTTAAACCCTAAAATTCAAATTCTAACTCTATACCCCCCAAACTTCAAACATTAAATTCTAAACTTGTAATATTTAACTTTAACATCTTAATCAAGGAAATTAAAAAAAAAATTATCATTGGTTAAAACAATAAATAAAAAGACTGATCTTATTAAAACAGTAAATAGAAAGCTATTTTTCCATTGGTTAAAGCATTGAAGTATGGATTCATACCTCCTTCATTGTCCACCATTAGATCATATTAAGATCGACATACTTAACTCTTTGTCCTCCTTTCCTATTTTCACTTTCTTCACGAAGTCCTTTCTCATCACCCAAGCTCTTTCGGCCGCCGATCAAATGAATTACATGATAATTGATTTGTTGTCTCTTGTATATACATATTCTTGGGGTTCTAGGCCTCGTCGTCGCGGCATTGGAGCTTAGCAAGAACAACAAGGATCGGATCAACACTTCTTCAGCTTTCAGTTCTTTCAAGAACAATTATCTCATCATTTATTCGCTTATGATGGGTACGATTCTCTTTTTTACCTCTCTGCTTACCTGATTAGGTCTTGAAAAGTATATACAATTCATGTTTCGATCCGATCTGGTTTAACTAATGGGTTTGGTCGAAGATTCAGATCTGTTTTGTCATTTTCTCCTGTTTAGTACGGTCTTCTAGAATGAGTTCGTTATCACACTGGAAATTTATGATTTTGAATTTCTACACTGGGTAGAGAAGGTAACAAAGAATTATGATCTGTTTATGAGTAAGAAATTGGTTAATAAAACTAAAGTTTCAAACTTTATAACACCAAAGAAAGGTTGAGTTTTAGTAATTGCATAATGGTGTGTTGTGTATCAGGGGTCGTATGAGGGCGTGCGTTACATACTGTATTACGTACATATTGAGCTGCGTCACTGCGTCCCCAAGCATTCTCCTCAACATAAGGTTTTGATGGTGGGCCGTGTGTTGGGAGGTATCGAGACTTCCCTTCTGTTTTCATCATTTAAATCATGTCTAGTTGCTAAGCACAATAAGGTAAAGTAAGGTTTTTTCTGTATTATGTTGTTAGCTTAGATAAAAATTCCATTGTTATACATATATATATGTACGACACAGCAGAAACCCAACGTTAATCCCTATGATCATCGAGTGAAATCAGAAATTGTATGTATAATTCATCAGTGTCTTTGGCTATTCGTTTGGTTTGTTGAAATACTTGTGTACCTCATCATCTTGTTAGATTTATCAATTGGTGTTTGTAGACGTTTGAAAATCCAAACCAAAAGGCATCTTTGGCTGTTTTATTGATGGTAGTATGTTTTTCAGGAGAGGTTTAAAGATTGACTTTCAGGTGCATGACTGATTTGTTAGAGAGATCAAAACTTGTTACTAATGACTGTTGAATTGATGGATTCAATATTTGCTTTTGTTTCTCTGGTTAGAAAACCATTTGTTTCAGTTTGAATTGGTGATTGTATTGTCTTGTGGATGAAAACAAGTTTTGTAATCTTATTGATATATTTCACTAGCGTAATTAAAGATAGTTCTTTTTTGTTTCCATGTGTACAGGAAACAAGAGTGGGCTTCTTGTGCCTCGTACAACTACTGACCAAGGTGTTGACATATACACCGATCTTGACAAGGTAAAGATTTATGTCCTGCTTAATCTCTTTAATGAAACTGCTTGGCAAAACATATATGTTGTTTGTCAATTGACAGTCAAAACTTGATGAAAGAATAATTAATGCATGAATTTTAGATTCTTGACAAATTAATAAAGTTGTTATACTTCGTTTATGTGTTGTGGTGTTATATGATTTTGGGTTGATTTCTTTTGATTTGTTTGGTGTTTCAGGCCGGAGTCAATGCACAAGAACAATTTGTTCATTTGGAGGTGTCAATAATGGAAGAAGTGCAGCTTAAAGGCAGAGTAAAGCATTGAATTTCTTGTTTTGCCATATGGTGTTTATAGAATGTTTAGTTAGAAGATATGTACTTAATATTGGTGTAAAAACATGTTTTGGTTATTAATAAAATCAGCTTCTAAAACAAATTTCAAATATAATTTTTTAATATATAAAATCAATTGATACGAAAGATATAATAATAATTTAATATGGCTTGGCTCGGCTCAATTCAAAATATTTGAACATGGCTCACAATAATACAACAAATTTAAAAAGCTACTACAAAATATAAGATAACGAAAAAATAGTGTTACAATTAAATATATCAAAACAAAATATTAAAGCCATTATAAAATGTAAGATGGAATAAAAAGTTGTTGTTATAAACTATATAATAGCTACGAATTTCGTGCTATAATAGATCGCGATATAATAGCAAGAGAAATTTACGCTATTGTAGAAGGGGGTCTAAGATAGCTCCTCATGTAATGACCAACATTAAAACGCTGTAATAGGCATATTATAGTGTTTCCACTGTGCTAACAATAAGCAGTAAATAAAAGGCAGTGAATAGATCAGAAAATCGGTTTGTTTTTCAAATACTAAAAGCGTTAGGTAAAGGGTGTTATAAAAAAATCAGGTCATGTAGATCAAATATAAGTTAGGATCGCATTAAGTACCGTTCTAAAACCCAAACACAGATGTAAGACTAACCAAATTTTTGTTCGAGAATTTACTAAGTATAAATCCTAAAAATCCAAATTTCTTTGCAACTACTAACAGATTAAACTAGCATTAAGTGCAGGTTCGATTAGTTCACAAATCAGTTAAACCAAATTTCTTTGTAGATAACTAATTTGCTCAACCTAAATAGATCAGATTCTAAATCACACTTTCGTGTCAATATATAAACCCTAGATCTTGATTCCAATTGATCAGGTTAGAAACTAGTTTTAAGCACAATTTAGGTTGTAGAACTAACAAGTTATGAATCCTTAATTGATTAATTCAATCTAAGAGCCATAAAAATCCTGTGAGAATCTCTAAACCTAACAATGAATCTACTCATACATATTGAATGAAGCAAACAACATAATATGAATAGATTGCATTAAAGAAAGAGTAGAGAAAGAAAAGGGGTTCAAAATCTTCTCCAAAAAGCAGTACAAGGAAAGGATCAGCCCCAAAGCTCCTAAACTCTCTATAGCCTAAAGTATGAAAAGTATATCTAGAATAAAACATCAAAACCCTAATATAAAGGGTATAACACGTCTTGGGTCTCTTTTGTAAATACTAGAACTTCTGGACCAATTCTGCAATTCCTCAAATCTTCATTAAACGCCTGCGAATTGTGGATTTGGGAGCTGTGTCGATCGATGCATGAGCTCATCAGTTGACGCTCAAGTCGTCCAGACACACTAATCTTCTCATCACGGCTTTAGCTCCAATCCTTACCCAAAAAGCTCCAAAATCTTCCAAAGTCCTTCAAATGTGTGTAATCCTAATAAACACATGTAAAGACACGAAAGACACTACAAAAGACTCTAATATATACTTATATCATGGCTTAAAACAGGTAAAACCCATGATATATCAACTCCCCCACACTTAGGATTTGCTTGCCCTCAAGCAAAACAGAAAACCAAAATGAGGAGAAGAAGTTTGAAAACTTCAGAAACTCGTTTCATCGTTGAAGTACCACACTCAGATTCCCCTTAGTAAACCACATGAAAAATGAACCTGCAGACATAGAGACCAACATATACTTCCCCCACACTTAGCAACTGTCCTAAGTAAACTCCACAATCATATTTAGAGCATTCAAATTCACCATATTGACTTCTGATATCTAATAAGTTTGGTCTCACCTAGGGAGTATCGATCAAAGAACACATGGACTTTTACTCTGTTAGCATCTAACCACCAAACTATCATTTTATGGTTCCTTTCCTCTCATTTTCCTTCCTTAGTAACTGATTTTTCCCATTTGGGTATCATTTTATTTTTTCTATCAGTTCTCTTCCCGCATTGGGATGTATTTGGACACATTCCATGAATGCACAAGAGGTAATATGAGTCTCTACCACTCCCGTGATCACATCGAAGCTACTAGCTTATCCGCAGTTTATCTCTCTTTTTTTTTACTCAAGGAAGGGGAGAAGGGAACCATACTTAGACATGTTTACAAGCTGTGTCAGAAGTAACAGAGGAATCCGACTCAAAGTATACCAAGCCCCTAGGTGAGAAAAATTAAGTCAAGTTAAAAGAAAAGGATTATGTCAGTACCACCTCCCCCACACTTGAAACGCACTTTCCTTAGTGGAATCGAAGCTTAGGATCGGTAAAAGATGAAAAAGGGTCTGAATGTACTTATATTCTGTGTTTCTTACATGTCGCGTACTTGTGTCGGTCGACAAAGGGTTAAAACGATCGACGCATGGTTACATAATGGTTTCAACGATTGTTGCACATGACCGCAGCGATCGACACAGTGTGCGCCTGTTTCTGAACATTTTCGCAGACAGCTTTAATCCGTGAATAATCACAAAATCTCAACTTGTTAGCTATAAAAATCAAAGACAACACAAGATCAAAGCAACCAGATAGTCATAAATAAAAAAGTACATCAGTTCCAATGTAAAAGGACTGACATAAACTCAAGAAAACAGAAAAAATGACTCGAGAGAAAATAAAAAGAAAGAGAGAAAAGTACAAAACCAAAGTCATGGAAACATGGAACCAGAATCAAATCTCATCGCTCTCAGTCTCATCATCAATACCAACATATCATCGATCAGAGCTACTGAAGGTCTCGAGTGTAGGCGAACATCTGCGTCAAGGAGCAGGTACAGGAACATGGACTCTCTGCTGACGTCTGCAAGAGCAGCTAGCAATCATCTCCCAAAGGCCCTTCACTCTATCATTTAGCATGGACTGGAAAGCTCCCTGAGACATCTCAGCAGGATCCATTGGTGGAGGAGGATATGGAATAGGCACAAAGTCATCATCTCCAACAGCAGGAGCAGGCGCAGAGGAGGTGCAGTGGATGTAGAAGTAAAGGCACCGAGAAGGATAGCTGCGGTAGGTACTCTGCGCAGATAGTTCCTATGAGGCTCAAAGCTCAAAGCCAGCAATGTATCCATCCTCGTGAACTCCGATAATGGAAACTGCACGCACCACTTATGCAAAACCCAGAGGTTTCCATCCTTCATCCAATTGGCACTCCTCAAGTGAGTATCATCCACCCATAGCCTCTTGGTCTCGCACTCTCTCCCATCCAAAGGAATCCTTAAGTGCTGGAAAATAGGAGTGACCAGACTGCCCACAGTCCCAATCTTCTTACCTGCAAATGCCTTCGTCTTCAAATCACAGAGGTGATACGTGAAAACTGCTCCCATGTTAAGTCCATGCGCAAGATCAATCAATGTTATGTCCTCGAACAGGTGGCGAATCCCAGTGTACAATAACACCCGCTCATGCTTCCTCATCTTGTTTGCCTCATACTTGCACAGCAATGTGTATCCCAAAATGTGCACGACATACCTCAGGACTGTTGGAATTATGTCCAGTAATCTTTGTACTGTCTCTAGAAAGTAAGAGTATGTCAATGATCAGACATAAGTCATATAATACTGGGGGTCATGATGGCTTGCTAGAGTCCGCTCATGATCTATAAGTCTTGGACTTATTGCCTTCATTATATGATCCCATATGGGTCACACGCCTAAGCTAACAGGAAACTATGAGGAAACGGCTTAGCAGAAGTACGGTAAAAGTGCTAGGCATTTACCGAACTTAGAGAGAGATTAATGGGTCTGATTAAATCTGAGGAATTTAATTAGACTGGGAATTTGGGCCCAAAAGCCCAAAAGAACTAGAGAAGGGTTTTATAAATAAAACCAAGCCTAATTCTCTCTTCCCTAACCCTCCCCAGGCGCCGAAAACTCTCTCTCTCTGCGGCCTCTCTCTGCTCGGTCTAGCAGCCATTTTCTGTGCGTGCGTGTGTGAGCCTTTGGAGGATTCATCTCTTGGTGGTTCTGCTGATCTCTGACCTTACCTCCCATTCCGCTGCATAAACAAGGTAAAAGGTGAGATCTATTATGTTTCTAATCAAGAGAACCTAGATCTGCATGTTTAGTAGTATGAATCAATCTGAGAATTGAATCAGGAGACACTAAACGATCCAACAGTGGTATCAGAGCCATTGGTTCTGTGGTTTTTCTTGTTTAGAATCATGTTTAGGATTGTTTAAGAAGTGTTTTTGAATCAACCTACTGATAAGGAAAAACACTTAAGAAACAAAGAATTAAAACCTAAACAAACAAGAAATCGCATGATCCAATCTATATGAATTGGTATGCGTCGGATCGTCCGGATCGGGGAAGACGCACGAGCCGATCGACAAGGATCGTGTTGCGTGGTCGCGTCCCGATCAGCGGATGGATCGCGTCCGGCTCGCGTGAGAGGCTCGTCCCGTCGCGTGGATGCGGCTGTCCCGATCGCTCGGCGATCGCGTGAAGCCAGCATCGTCCCGATCGTCCAGCTCCCGTCCCGCGTCCCGATCGCTCGGCGATCGCATGACGCACGACCCGGCTGTCCCGATCGCTCGGCGATCGCGTGAAGCCACCGACCCGAGCTCGACGATCGATCGTCCCGTCCCGTCCCGTCCCGTCCCGTCCAGCTGCCGTCTCGATCTTGGATCGCTCGCGTGCGGCTTGCGGCTGTGCGATGGTGATCGTGGAGCTAGGTCACGACCGTGATCGGTTCGTGACCAATTCGGTTCGGTTCGGTTTAAAATTTGATTAAAATTAATCGTTTTGGTTTAATAAACAGACTTAATAAATTTATTAAGTTCTGGTTAAACCGGGATAAGAAATCCAAAGTCGAAAAATTGGATTTTGTGCCTAAACCAGTGATTTTCTAATTTGATTTGGTTGGACCAAATAAATTGAGAAAATCCGGTTTAGTAAATAACCGGTTGACAATTGTGGTCATCGTAGTAATTAATTTTGGTTAAGACCAATTTTAATGAACCAGACCGGTTATGTCATTTAATTGGGCAATTGGGTTATGTCTTGGACATGAACCAATTCTTGGGCCTCGGGCCAAGAAGTTAAAACAATTGGGCCAATTATTTGAGTCTTTTCTTCAGAATTAATTTAAAATTTATTATAAAATCGATTTTAAATTAATAAGTTTCCAAAATTTTGAAATTAGAAAGTTTCTTAAATTAGAAGTTTCTACATTTGCATGTTTTGGATTTTAGGAAATTTCTATATTTAGAAAGTTTCCATTTTTAGGAAGTTTCCAATTTTAGAAAGTTTCCAAAATTAGTAGGTTTCCAAAAAAGGAAAGTTTCCCAAAATAGTAATCTTCTATTTTGGGATAAGATTTTAATAAACCTACAAACCTCAAATAATATCAAGCGTTGGATGTCTTGTCCAGTCTATGTCAGCTGTCGAAGCCCATTCAATTGTATTCATGGCCTTACAGTGTGAGGGTGTCTACTTTTGCGTGGATAAGACGGTTTGTGATTCATAAATGTCATTGGGAGTCCCAGACATTAATGATTACATGACTGTATAGTCTGGTTTTCTTGACTAGGCCATCGGGAGTCCCGGGCCTTGAGACATCAGAGTGGATTGGGCCTCGGGCCCAGATTCACAACCAAGAGTTATATCACGGATATAATTAGCCGACATAGGGCTTACCGATATAAGCTAAGGTTGGGTGACGGCCAGTGGCCCACTTTGATCTTAGTTATATGTGGATCTTAGAATCATTATATTCTATTGAGGGTAACTTATGTTATTGAATATAATGCGTGATTAATCATATTAAGTATAATACAAGATTAATCATATTGAACATATTAACTAATAACCTTTTTATCTTATATTTCAGCTATGACTACTTCAAGCACTCAAAACACATTCTCAATCCGGTCTGTTCTCGAGAAGGAGAAGCTGACTGGAACGAATTTCCTGACGTGGTCAAGGAACTTGAGGCTGGTCCTCAAGCAGGAGAAGAAGGATTATGTCCTTCGTGATCCCCTCCCCGAGAGGCCTCCTGCCAATGCCGCCAGGACTCTGCATAATGCTTGGGAAAAGCATTCGTCAGATGAAAATGATGTCTATTGCCTGATGTTGGCGACAATGACTGCTGAGCTGCAAATGCAGTTCGAGAGTGTGTTGTCACCCATCGAGATAATGGCAAGCCTGAAATCGCTTTTTCAGGAGCAAGCAAGGACTGAGAGGTTTCAGACAGTTAAGAACCTCTTAGACTGTAAGTTGGCTGCAAATGCGGCAGTGAGTCCCCATGTCTTGAAGATGATGGGTTATCTCGATCATCTTCAGAAACTCGACTGCCCTATCAGCCAGGAACTTGCCTGCGACATTGTTCTGCAGTCTTTACCTGCAAGCTATGATCAGTTCATTCTGAACTTTAATATGCATGGCTTGAGTAAGACATTGCCTGAGCTTCACGGAATGCTCAAGACTGCAGAGCCCAAGTTGAGGAAAACCGCCAAGGACCCCAATGTGCTTATGGTGAAAAAGGGCAAGGGCTTTAAGAAATCCTCTGCTAAGGATAAGGGAAAGGCTAAGGCTGTTCAAGTCTCGGACAAGGACACGCCAAAGCCCAAGCCCAAATCCAAGGCTGGGCCTATTGACATCTGCAGGTTCTGTAAAGAACCAGGGCATTGGAGGAGAGAATGTAAGAAATTCCAAGAAGGTCTAAAGGAATTGAAGAAGAAGACTCTCGAGACTTCTTCATCAGGTATTTTTGTTATAGAAGTTAATACAACTACTTCTGATAATACCTCATGGGTTATGGATACTGGTTGTGGGGCTCATATTTGTACTAATATGCAGGCACTCAGCAACAGTAGAAGGCTGAAGCAAGGACAAGTGGAGCTACGAGTTGGGAATGGAGCGAAAGTTCCTGCACTAGCTGTAGGCACATACTTGTTGTCTTTACCTTCGGGATTGGTTTTAGAACTCAATAATTGTTATTTTGTACCTGCGATAAGCAGAAATATTATTTCAATTTCTTTGTTGGATTTGGAAGGTTATGATTTTCCAGTTAAGAATAAATTATGTTCCTTCAATCGCAACAATTTGTTCTATGGTTGTGCCCCTCTTACGAATGGGCTTTACATACTTGATCAATCCGCGCCAATTTATAACATTGATACCAAACGGTTCAAACCTAATGAGGAGAACCGAACGTTTCTATGGCATTGTCGTTTAGGGCACATCAGCGAGAAACGCATCAAGAGGCTCCATTCGAATGGACTTCTTGGCTCATTTGACTTTGAGTCATGTGAGAAATGCGAATCCTGCATGATGGGCAAAATGACACGGGCTCCCTTTAATAAACCTAACGAGAGGGCCAGTGACTTATTGGGCCTGATACACACTGATGTGTGTGGCCCAATGTCCACAAATGCAAGAGGAAACTATCAGTACTTCATTACCTTCACTGATGATTTCAGTAGGTATGGATATGTTTATTTAATGAAACATAAGTCTGAATCTTTTGAGAAGTTCAGAGAATTCCAAAATGAAGTACAGAACCAACTTGGCAAAAGCATTAAGGCTCTTCGGTCCGACCGAGGAGGAGAATACTTAAGCCAAGAATTCAGTGATCATCTAAGAGAGTGTGGGATCGTATCCCAACTCACTCCTCCCGGAACACCTCAATGGAATGGTGTGTCTGAGAGGAGAAATCGGACCTTATTGGATATGGTTCGATCTATGATGAGTCACACAGACCTTCCAATATCCCTTTGGGGATATGCTCTGCTAACAGCAGTGTTCACTCTAAATAGAGCGCCATCGAAAGCAGTAGCAAAGACACCATATGAATTATGGACTGGAGTAGCTCCAGTGCTGTCTTATCTTAGAATTTGGGGTTGTGAAGCCTATGTCAAGAGATTAATCTCAGACAAGCTTACACCAAAGTCTGATAAATGCTACTTCATTGGTTATCCGAAGGAAACCAAGGCTTATTACTTCTACCTGCGTTCCGAGAACAAGATTTTTGTTGCCCGGGATTGTAACTTTCTTGAGAGGGAGTTTCTCTCTAAGAAAGACAGTGGGAGTAAGGTACTGCTTGAAGAAATTCAAGATGAACAGGATACTGCTCAACCTAATGAGGAAGAGCAGCAGGAGGACCTACAAGAAATTGTAGAGCCTGAACCTGTAGTACCTGAAGTTCGAAGATCCGGGAGGATCCGTCACGAACCCGAGAGATATCAAGGATTCCTCGTGACTAACTGTCATGATCTTCTGATCATTGATGGTGATGAACCATCGAACTTCAATCAAGCCATGATGGGCCCAGATTCCTCTAAGTGGCGTAAAGCCACTGATTCCGAAATGGACTCCATGTCGGTCAACCAAGTATTTTCGTTGGTTGACTTACCCGCTGGTGTAAAAGCCATCGAGTGCAAATGGATCTTCAAAAAGAAGATTGACGTGGATGGAAATGTCCAGATTTATAAAGCCAGGTTGGTGGCAAAAGGTTTCAGACAAGTTCACGGTGTGGATTACGATGAAACCTATTCCCCAGTGGCAATGATGAAATCTATTCGGATTCTACTAGCAACTGCAGCTTTTCATGATTATGAAATTTGGCAGATGGACGTGAAAACCGCCTTCCTGAATGGTATTCTGGAAGAGGATGTGTATATGACACAACCTGACGGTTACATAGATCCAAAGAATGCTGGGAAGGTATGCAAGCTTCATAAATCCATTTATGGATTGAAGCAAGCATCGAGGAGCTGGAATCTTCGTTTTGATGAAGCGATCAAGCAATTTGACTTCATCAGAAACGAAGAAGAACAATGCGTGTATAAGAAAACTAGTGGGAGCAAGATAGTATTTCTTATTCTGTATGTCGATGACATACTGCTTCTCGGAAACGACGTTCCAATGCTGAAGTCAGTAAAGGACTGGCTTGGAAGTTGTTTTTCCATGAAAGACATGGGTGAAGCCGCATACGTTCTTGGAATCAGGATCTACCGGGATAGATCTAGAAGGCTGATAGGCTTGTGTCAAGATTCATACATTGACAAAGTCCTACAAAGATTCAGCATGAAAGATTCCAAGAAGGGCTTCACGCCAATGGTACATGGCACAACGCTAAGCAAGAAGCAGAGCCCTACGACGGCTGCTGAGCTTGAGCGCATGAAGAATATTCCTTATGCATCTGCAATAGGATCTGTCATGTATGCCATGATCTGTACTCGTCCTGATGTTGCCTATGCATTGAGCATGACGAGTAGATACCAGTCAAATCCAGGTGAAAACCATTGGATTGCCGTCAAGAATATCCTGAAGTATCTAAGACATACTAAGGATAAGTTCTTGGTATATGGTGGAAGTGATGTGCTTAAAGTCAGTGGATTCACGGACGCAAGTTTCCAAACAGACCAAGATGATTTCCGGTCACAGTCCGGTTTTATCTTTTGTCTGAATGGCGGTGCAATCAGTTGGAGAAGCTCCAAGCAAGACACCGTTGCTGATTCCACTACAGAAGCTGAATATATCGCCGCTTCGGAAGCAGCGAAGGAAGCTGTTTGGATACGAAAGTTCATTATTGAACTAGGTGTGATACCAAATGCGGCTGAGCCTCTGGCACTGTTTTGTGATAACAATGGTGCTATTGCTCAGGCAAAGGAACCAAGATCACACCAGAAATCCAAGCATGTTCTAAGAAGATTTCACTTGATACGTGACATAATTAATAGAAAGGAAGTCAAGATCAGCCGAGTTCAGACAGATGATAACGTCGCTGATCCGTTGACAAAGCCACTCCCAAGACCTAAGCTCGAGTTCCTGACTGAAGCTGTAGGCATTAGAAACATTGAAATGTAATCTAAATTTGAGTGGGAGTTTGAGGGCTTTATTTAGTTATTGATATGTTCTTGTAAAACATTTTATGATGTTTAATGAAATTATTATTTCAAGATTATTTTAACTGTGATGAAATAATCGTTCCAAAATGATATGAACCATTTTATAGGTCATCGAAGTAAGTGACTTGATCTTGAGTTATCAAAGTCATTTAGCTTGATCATGAGACCCTATATTTGATAGATGGCTTATATCATCATGTCCCTAGTCGAAGGTCGTTGAAATTGGAACACCAACAACCGTGTGAGACTAGATTGGTATGTGACTTATGACAAAGTCTCAGTGTGTCATAGATGCACGGCATCAAAGTCAGTACATAGGTGTATGTAGGGTACATACGACCGGACAAGACCCGATTATAAGAACTCTTCAGGATATTTATATCTGTGTCATAAGAGATTCTTACTACGACTATAGAGTATAGTCCTTAGACCTGAGTTCGCATGCATGTGACTGCACATGAACTAATGCGCTTTGATCATTGTCTAATGCTGTCGTTAAGCGATAGTTATAAGGACCTTGTTTGGGTGTATTATGAAATGAGTAGTTTACAGTGATGGAACAAGACGGGATTTGTCCCTCCAATAAAAATGGAGTGAATATCTCTAGGCCAATCGGAGATTTGAATACTGGAAAATGCATGGCCATGCTCAAACGGACTTTCCCGAGTCGTTTGGATTGTCAGTATCAAATCAGAGTCCGATGAACAAGATTAGGCTTTATAAGGATGACACTAATCTTGCCTTATGACTAATCGAGACATTGAGACAAAAGGATTATGAATACAGAGATTCCAGTACAAGTGGGAGATTGTTGGAATTATGTCCAGTAATCTCTGTACTGTCTCTAGAAAGTAAGAGTATGTCAATGATCAGACATAAGTCATATAATACTGGGGGTCATGATGGCTTGCTAGAGTCCGCTCATGATCTATAAGTCTTGGACTTATTGCCTTCATTATATGATCCCATATGGGTCACACGCCTAAGCTAACAGGAAACTATGAGGAAACGGCTTAGCAGAAGTACGGTAAAAGTGCTAGGCATTTACCGAACTTAGAGAGAGATTAATGGGTCTGATTAAATCTGAGGAATTTAATTAGACTGGGAATTTGGGCCCAAAAGCCCAAAAGAACTATAGAAGGGTTTTATAAATAAAACCAAGCCTAATTCTCTCTTCCCTAACCCTCCCCAGGCGCCGAAAACTCTCTCTCTCTGCGGCCTCTCTCTGCTCGGTCTAGCAGCCATTTTCTGTGCGTGCGTGTGTGAGCCTTTGGAGGATTCATCTCTTGGTGGTTCTGCTGATCTCTGACCTTACCTCCCATTCCGCTGCATAAACAAGGTAAAAGGTGAGATCTATTATGTTTCTAATCAAGAGAACCTAGATCTGCATGTTTAGTAGTATGAATCAATCTGAGAATTGAATCAGGAGACACTAAACGATCCAACAAGGACCTGATGTCGTATAGCTGTCTGCTTGGATATCCGCGAGTAGTACTGCTCATTTCCAAAATAAGACCAGAAGAACTGAGTGTGTGAATCCTCCCATTCAGCAATTAAAGTGCAATGAATAGGCTCCAAACTGAAACCATAGATGCGACAGAGGTCTAGAATCAAGATGCAGGATTTGAATCCCATACACATGAAGGTAAAGGTCCCTTCAGATGCTCTCTTGCGCAGCGCATTAGTGTAGTACACTCTGCAGGTCGACAACAGCTATCTTACCATGTCTAGGTAAAGCTCATAACTCCTCATAGGCATAGTCTCCAAGCCTATCTGCTGAACCAATCTCTGAACATCCTCTTCGATCCCCAACATCGGACAGGTCATGTGATTAGAAAAACGTGTGGGCTCGATGTCCATGCACATCCAAGCATTGTAGAACAACATGTCATACTCTCTGTCTCTGTCTGAGGGTCATTCACCCACTACCTCTGCATAGGAATCTTATCCTTCTCTCTTTTAGGCCAAGGGGCATGTATCGCTCCAAGAGAAAA
This sequence comes from Orychophragmus violaceus, assembly GCA_030180135.1. Taxonomy (NCBI): domain Eukaryota; kingdom Viridiplantae; phylum Streptophyta; class Magnoliopsida; order Brassicales; family Brassicaceae; genus Orychophragmus; species Orychophragmus violaceus. The sequence continues at coordinate 44,562,278 of CM058229.1, read as the reverse complement.
TTGAATGGGTGCAGGAGGTGATGAGGCTCGTGAGAGCCACTCTGCCGGCGCTTCAGAGTCGTCTGAGACATTCCTGCGCTTTCGTGGAGGCATCTGCGATCAAAGACACAAGAAAACTAACTTTCAAATTTAGCCAAAGCTCTAAGATCTACAAACGCATAAAAATCAGTATCAATCATCACATGCAATCATCAGAAGCATCAAAACGAGTATCAATTCCTTTAAATCCGTCCTAAATTCGCCCTAAATAAGAGAATCGCAAGTGTTCGTCATTAAACCGAAGATTTTCGGAAAACTTGCAAAATTTGTCCATGCAATCACTAGGGTAAAAAGAAATCATCATCACAAGCCTCAAACAAGAATCAATATACCATCAAACAATCAAAAACGTGATGAATTTCAAATTTTCACCTTAGGACCGAAATGAAAAACATAGAGATTCAGAACACATACCTTAGAATTGGATTAAATGAGTGATAGATATGAATAGAGTGGTAAAAATCGAGTGGATTGGGCTTTTGAATCACCAAAAATGGTTATGAAATGAAGATTCTGGGAGTAGAGACGATTTAGGTCTTGGGTCGCGAAAGGGGGAAATGAGGAAGAAGAAGAAGAAAGAAAAATTGAAGGCACTTACCTCGCGTGCAGGTGCGTCAATCATTGCAGATCGCGACCAATGAACCGGGACGGTTTAATTAAATTTTCCGGTTTAAACACATACCTTATAATTTCTGACTAGACCAGGTGCGTCGATCGTTGCACAGGACCGCAATGATCGACACACTTCGTACTCCTCTCTTCCTTGCGGTTTGATTTCATCCGCTGTTTAAACCGAAAACTGAACGACATATCTTTGTAATAAACTCGCGGTTGCTTTCTTCCGCTGAACCAACCGCAACAGACCTGCATCGACCGACACACAGGCCCGTGTCGATCGACGCAAGGCGATTTCCAGACTCATGACTTATTTATGTACGACAAAAACACCAAAAACGGAAAACACCAAGTAAAATCGAATAAAAAACACCAAAAAGAATATGTACGGTCTTACCAGTGGGTTGCCTCCCACTCAACGCTTGTTTAACGTCATTAGCTTGACCGAAAGGAGATCAGGCAGATGGTGCAACATCCAGAGGAAGAATCTGACCTCTTGGAATCTTGGCCTTAGCCTAATAATGCTTCACCCTCTGGCCGTTGACTGTGAATTCCTTTCCTTCTGAGCTAATCAGAACAACAACACCTTACAGACGCACTTCCTTGATAGTGAAAGGACCTGACCATCTAGAACGCAGCTTACCTGGAAAAAATTGCAAACGAGAGTTATACAAAAGTACCTGATCATTCGGCTCAAACTGTTTGGTGACAATCTTCTTGTCATGATATACCTTAGTCCTCTCTTTGTACAGCTTCGAATTCTCATAGGCATGATGCATAATCTCATCCAACTCATTCAGTTGCACCAATCTTCTCTCTGTTGCAGGCTTCAGATCAAAGTTCACATGCTTTACAGCCCATGCTGCTTTATGCTCAATCTCAATTGGAAGGTGGCAGGCTTTCCCATAGAGAAGATGAAATTGTGTAGTTCCAAGTGGCATCTTAAACGCAGTCGTATAAGCCCATAACGCATCATCCAGCTTTGCAGACCAATCCTTCCTTGTCTTCCCAACTGTCTTCTCCAAGATCTCCTTAATCTGTCTGTTAGAGACCTCTACTTGTCCGCTAGTCTGAGGATGATAAGGAGTAGCCACACGATGATGAACACCATGCTTTTGTAGCAGCTTCTCCAGACCTCGTTGATAAAGTGGGATCTTCCATCACTTATAAAAATCTGAGGCACTCCAAATCTAGGGAAAATGATATTCTTAAACAGCTTAAGCACCACCGAAGAGTCATTGGTTGAACTAGATATTTCTTCCACCAACTTAGACACATAATCCACATCAACCAATATGAACTTATTCCCATGAGATGAGGGAAAAGGACCTATGAAATCAATGCCCCAGCAATCGAAAACCTCAACCTCAAGAATGAAAGTCTGGCCATCTGCAGTGAACTCAAATTTCACATCCTTACACAGCAAATCAGTTAGTGGTCTAGCAATCTTACTGAAATTTTTGATGAACCCCCTGTAGAAGCAAGCATGTCCAAGAAAGCTCCTCACAGACTTGACAGAATCTGGCGCCTGAAGGCTGGTCATAACCTCAATCTTGGCGCGATCCACCTCAATCAAAGCTTCTGACAGTCTGTGCTCAAGAACAATACCATCTCTGACCATAAAATGGCACTTCTCCCAATTAAGAACCAAGTGTTTTTACTCACATCTAGCTAGCACCTTGCACAGATCCAAGAACTCATGATAAGAACACCCATAGACAGAAAAGTCATTCATAAACACCTCCATAAAGTCCTCAATCATGTCTGTAAAGATAGAAATCATACATCTCTGGAAGGTGGCTGGTGCATTACAAAGTCAAAAAAGCATTCTCCAGTACGCAAAAGTACCATATGGACAAGTAAAATTAGTCTTTCCCTGATCCTCTGGATGAATGGGAGTCTGAAAGAAGCCAGAGTACCCATGGAGGAAGGAATAGTAAGGATGATTAGCTAACCTCTCCCGTATCTGATCAATAAAAGGCAAGGGAAAGTGATCCTTCCTAGTCGCAGCATTCAGCTTCCTGTAATCAATGCACATCATATGTCCCGTCACTGTCCTTGTAGGAATCAACTCGTTCTTCTCCTTCTTAACCACAGTGACACCTATTTTCTTAGGCACAACATGTACTGGACTAACCCAATCACTGTCAGAGATAGGACAGATGATTCCAGCGTCCAGCAATTTCATAATCTCTTTCTTCACCACTTCGTGCAGATTCGGATTCAGCCTCCTATGATGCTCAATAGATGACTTTGTCTCATCCTAAAGATGTATCCTATGCATGCACAACTCCGGTGAGATACCTGAAATGTCATCAAGAGAATAGCCAAGAGCTTTGCGATACTTGCGCAGCTTGCTCAACAGTAATGAAGTCTCTGCGTTTTTCAAGGAAGCATTAATAATCACTGGATATGTCGAATTAGGTCCAAGAAATGCGTACATTTGCCCAGATGGAAGTTGTTTCAGTTTGATTTTCAGAGCTTTTTCTTCTGCCAAGTCGGACGCGATTTGCGTCGATCGATGCACATGGTGTGTCGATCGATGCAGTTGCTCGTTATTCACTTCCAATTGCATGACTTGCTCTGTTGAATCCATCAATCTAGCATAACAGATAGCAGGCTCGTCTTCCAAATGTTATAATTCATGTACTGAGCCTAGCAGGGCTCTCTCCAACGGATCCTGACTGTGTGTCCTATAAAAGAATTCCTCTGCCAAATCACTGAGAGTGTCCACATAAAAGGTCTGTCCGTCGATGGTTGGTCTCTTCACCAGCTTATCCATATCAAAACTCATCTTCAGATCACCCACATTCAGAATGATGATCCCCTTCTTGCAGTCAATCATCGCACCAGCAGTAGATAAGAATGGTCTACCCAAGATAAGTGGATCATTTGGTTCCTTTCCATACTGAAGAACCACAAAGTCTGTAGGAATCATACAGTTACCAATCCTGATTGGCACATCCTCCAACACTCCTTAAGGGATCCAGACTATCCTGTCAGCTAGAACAAATGAGATCCTAGTATGCATGAAATCTGTAATCCCAAGATTCTTAGCAACAGAGAAGGACATAAGGTTCACCCTTGAACCAAGATCACACAATTACCTCTCAAATCTATCTATGTAGATAGAAAATCCAATACAAAGCTCCCTGGCTCTTTCAGTTTCTCAGGAATCCCTCCTTGAATCACAACACTACATACCTCTGAGATCATCAGTACACTCTCTTTGTCAGTCATGTTAACAGAAAGCATGTCCTTGAGACATCTCTTCATCGCATGAGTAGTCTTTAGAGCATCAATCAAAGGCTCTTCAATCAACACATTTTTCATCATCTCCTTGCATTTATCCAACTGCAGCTCGTACTTAGACTTCCTTGGGTTCTTAGGAAGGGAACCTTAGGTTTGTAGACCCTTTCATCATCCTTCTTCAGCTTCTCTCCGTCTGATTTCTATGCAGGGCTCGGGCGTCGATCGACACTAGGAGTGCGCCTGTCGACGCTCGACTCAGGTGCAACAGCCTCTGCGTCGAGATTAGGCTCAGTCTCTCGATTCATGTTATGCGTCGATCGATGCTGGGGTGAATCGATCGATGCAGTATGCAATCCACGAATGTTAACTTCCATCTCCTCAATCTCAAAGATTTCTTCCAAATGCATACCCTTTTTAGGTTGCAAGAACGACCTCCTTACCACTTTTCAACATAATTGCATTACATTGGTACTTCGGATTAGCATCCGTTCGTTCAGGGAGAGATCCATCTTGCCTCTTTACAGACCCAGCAGTTTGTGCATCTTGAACATCCAATTTCTTCACATGAGTGCTTAAGGCATCAATCTTTCTATTCATATCCAAGTACAGAACATCTATCGTTCCATTGAAGTCCATTGTACTCTTCTGTTGTCCTTCCAGAATCTGCTCCAATAAACCCATCATCTTATCAGACTGCTCATTTTGAAGGAGAGAAAGTTGATATGATGAAGATCCATAGTTCCTGGTGAAGCTAATAGTTTTGTTTCCAGGGCTGCTGTTACTCTGATAAGGCTTCTGGTACTGAGGCTTAGGAGTGAAACCATAGAAGTTTTGATTACTTGTGAAGGTACTTCTCTGACCTATTCCATTGTAGCCACCTCTGCCTTGCTGATTCCCAAATATGTTCTTCTGAAAACAAGTTCCACCAACATAGTTTACATCCTCTTCTTCGCAGCCTTCATCCGCATCAAATACCTCAACATCCTGAGCACAATGGACATTCTTCTTCCCAAGCAGAAGACTGTTGATAAAATCAGTCTTGTTCTTCATCTCTGCTATCTGCGAGCTATCAACCTTTCCACCAGTTTTATTCCTCTCCATATCAGCATTCTTAGTGCTATTACTACACACTAAGTTCTCAATCAGCTCCTTAGCTTGCTCCAGAGATTTAGTGTTGAAGTTCTCATTGCTAGCAGCATCCAAAGCTATCTGATACCACAAATCAACTCCTCTGACGAAAATGCCCAGCAGTTGTACCTCTGAGAAACCATGATGAGGGCAATCTCTCTGGTAGATCTTAAACTTTACCCACACTGCTTTTAAGGGCTCTATAGGTCCCTGTTTGAACTGTAGAAAATCCTCTCTCAGCTGATCAGATCTTGCATCCTCATAAAAGTGCCTAAGAAACTTCCTCTTAACTACATCCCAAATAGTCAGAGTCCCAGGCGGAATATGCTCAGCCAATTTGCAGCTTCTCCTCCAAGAGAGTGTTCGAAAAGCTTACAGTGCAGAAAGTCATAGCTCACTCCATTATGCTTCATTCCAGTAATCAAAGACTCAAACTTCTCAATATGATCCATAGGGTGCTCATGCGGGAGTCCATGAAAGAGGTGCTGTCCCACAAGCGTATAGTAAGAAATCTTCAGCTCAAAATCATTATGTGCTATGGGAGGTGGTACAATCGTAGACCTGTTAGCATAGAACTCATCAGGCCTGTTGTAATCTGCAAGAGTCCTCCAATTAGGCGCATTAGGCGGATTAGGTGCATTGGGTGGTGGAGGTGGCACTTTAACTCGTGGATTTCCATGTCCACCTGCGCCTCCACCTTGAGCTTCTGCATCAGGATCAACAATCCACTGTTCAGCTACAGGGATGACAATAACATTGCCATCAGCATCAACTCTTTGTCCCTGATCATTGTATGGATTATTTTGCAAATCCCTCAAAACACCTTATGCGTCTCGAACCAAAATCACAGCATTTTGATTCATCATCTGCACTGGCCTCTGAGCTTTCTTGTTTGTCCTTTCTAACCTTGCAAGTTCCTCAAGTCTGAGATTCACGGGTTCCTTGTTCGGATTACTTCTAGTTGCACGATTAGGCATGCACTAACTTGTTCACGGCTCAAATGTCGATGGATGCATAGGTCCGCAACGATTGATTCAGTTCATGGGTGCGTCGATCTATTCTCAAGAGTGTCAGTCGATGAACGTCGTCTTCTCGCAAACCTGAACACGCAAAGAGAGAACGAAACAGAAAAAAATTAGTAACTAAACAAAAAATGAAAAGCCTAGTCTAAACTCTAAACTCAAATCTACCGAAGACTCAAAACAGTCCCCGTGAACGGCGCCAAAAACTTGATGTGCTTAGAGTTTAATTCCCTAAGTTACACTGCAAGTGCACATGCAAATGTAGTATATAGGGGTCGAACCAGAGAGACTCAAGAATCTTACGATAGACTACAAAGGGTCGAGAATAGCTAAGCGAAATCAATCAATAAGCAGTAAATAAAAGGCAGTAAATAGATCAGCAAATCGGTTTGTTTTTCAAATACTAAAAGCGCTAGGTCAAAGATGTTCTCAAGAAGTCAGGTCTTGCATATCAAATAGCAGTCATGATCGAATTAAGCACCGTTCTAGAATTCAAACACAAAACTAACCAACTTTCATTGCGAGAATTTACTTAGTATAATCCCTAGAAAATACAAATTTCGTTGCAATTACTAACATATTAAACTAGCATTAAGTGCAGGTTAGATTAGTTCACAAATCAGTTAAACCAAATTTCTTTGCAGATAACTAATTTTCTCAACCTTAATAGATCAGATTCTAAATCACAATTTCGTGTCAATTTATAAACCCTATATCTAGATTCCAATTGATCAGGTTAGAAACTAGTTTAACGCACAATTTAGGTTGGGGCTAACAGGTTATGAATCCTTAATTGATTAATTCAATCTAACAAGTCATAAAAGCCCTAAACCTAACAATGAATCTACGCAGACATATTAAATGAAGCAAACAACGTAATATGAATAGATAGCATTGAAGAAAGAGTAGAGAATGAAAAGGTGTTCAAAATATTCTCCAAAAAGCAGTTCCAGGAACGGATCAGCCCCAAAGCTCCTAAACACTCTTTAGCCAAAAGTATGAAAAGTGTATCTAGAATAAAACACCAAAACCCTAATATAAAGTGTATAACACGTCTTAGGTCTCTTTTGTAAATACTGGAACTTCTGGACGAATTATGCAATTCTTCAAATCTTCATTAAACGCCTGCGAATTGTGGATTCGGGAGCTGTGTCGATAGATGCATGAGTGCATCGGTTGATGCTCAGGTCGTCCATACACACGGATCTTCTCATCAGGGCTTTAGCTCTAATCCTTGCTCAAAAAGCTCCAAAATCTTCCAAAGTCCTCCAAACGTGTGTAATCCTAATTCAGAGCTATCTTCTATAATGGCTGACAGCTCCTCATCCGTAAGTATTGTTGAGTCCAGTGCAATTACCCCTAGTGAAAACATGATATGTTATGACCATTCCTCATATTTGAGCCCATTGAACTTTACGATAGAGTTGGTAGACGCGAATATATTTGATGAAGCTGCAAACATTTTATACACGCTTACTCTTTACTGCTTTGAGCCATACTACAAATTCAAACACTAAACTTTAAAGCTTTAATTTAAGCAACCTTTAGACAATATTTAAATAAAAGCACCTTTCACGATGCTAATATAAATCTTTATAATTAACCACATCGTACACAAGTACAATAAGCATTCTACCTTTGGGTATCCATTCTATTGACTATAGTGGAAATGATTAATACCTTTCGTATTACTAAATATATTTAATAATTAACCTTACCGTAATCTCCTAAAATATAGATATTAATTAATTGATCATAAAGTCCTCCACACTTAAGGTAAAAGTAGTTTGATATCAAACCGAAGCAGAGTAACACATTAGACCAGCCTGCATACAACCGAAAGTTGCAGAGAAACATAAATAGAAGAACGAAAGAGGGAGGGAGCAACACAATATTTTAGGAGTTCATGCCCATTAACGAGGGTCACTACATCTTCCCTAGACTCACTACTCGGAAACCACTAGATAAGAGAGTTACAAAAGAGATCCAAATCCCCTTACAAATATTTCACTCGGTTCTCTCTCTTTACCCCCAAAGAACGCTTAAACAAGCTTATACTTAATGTAATGTTATTTCTCTCAATCTTTCTTAGCTACATTGTGTAGCCTCTCTATGTGCGGCTCTCTCTCTCCCACGTCCAGGGCTTCTATTTATACTTAGGAAATCCTCAAACATAATCCACAAGAGGAAAAATTGGAAAGGCTCCTCCTTGTTGTTCCAAAAGTAACTTAACCACACTTCCACGCTTAATCAGAGTAGTGCCTTGTGTTATTTTTGACTGAATTTGCTTGATAGACAAGTTCTTATCTTCACAAATCTCCACTTGAGAACATGTTGATCATCCCAAGGAACTTGCACACCCTTGAAAGAGAGTTCCTTCTTTTAGCTTCCCGGATTGCAATCTCGGTTCCTGAGTATCCTTACTCAGACTAGATACTCTGTAGATAAGTACTATAAATCTGTTGTATCGTCCTGCATTTCACATCTTGTCAATGAACTTCAGTTGTGATTACCCACAAAACTGAACTTGAGCCATCAACACATCTCCATATCACTTGAGTTGTGAAAATCAGCTTCAATACAAACATGTATCAAGCTCAACTCTCATGTGATACTCCATGATGCATTCAACACTTGAATATCTAATGTAACCGCTCAACATACTCCATTAACAAATTGAAAAACACCTTCAGCTTGTTAACAAGATTTACCACTTATGACTTCTTCAATCACATAGTATCCTATTTGGCTTATGTCCATTCCATAGACCTTTTGCAGTGATTGCGACACCTTTGTAAAACCAGATACCCTTGCTAGCCTTTAAGTTAAAAATCATGTGCACTGAGATATGAACCAAATATTTCTTGAATCTTATACAGAAAACCAGAATCATATCAGCCTCTGACCTAAAGCTCCTTTTATTCAACCTTTGATAAATCTCACAACAACTTACACCATCTGAGATTCACCTCAACAAAACAACATAAACCATACTCAACCATCGTGCTTAAACAGAAAACACAGCAGATTGTAACCACTACCAACAATCTTTGACATGAATCTTATCATAAAAACCTTATGATATCCCTGATTCTTGACCCTGGATAACTTACACATCAACTCTTGAACCTGTGATGTGATTCATGCTGTAACAGCACCCTGCACAACTTTTACTCATGTGGAAGCTCCACTAAACGACTTGAACCCTTGCATCATTCAATACCCATACTTGACCCAAAGACTCAATATTATATATCATCACATGATACCTGAATATATTTCACTTCAATAACCTGCTATTGTTGTTCCCTGAGAAGTTACTAACATAAGCTCCTCACTTGTGCAAACAAGATAACTCACAACTTTGAGTTAGTATCTTCCGATTTCAGCTTGCTTCTCCGCTTTTGCATCCTCTCTAAGACTTCTTTTCATTTGCTAACAACAGCTTGAGATAAGTTGTTTATCAGAAGGGATACACAACACTGACACATTCCCGAAGACTGTTCTGAGACATAACTTGCATCACTTGCACTTGTCTCATACTGAACCACTTCAATGACTTCATTTCATCCAACCTATGTCTTCTCTGAAACCTTCGGAAAACCCGCAACCATTCTCTAGAAACCTGCAACTCATTTCTGAGAATCCATATCAACAATCAGCTTCAACAAATCTGTAAATTGTCTGTTACACATATTAAAACATGTTCAAATGAACACATGTTGATACCACATGTTCTTGACTTTCTTCTTTGCATACCGAACATCCATGAATCGGATACAACCATGAGATATGATGCTCCTTTAACTCTTCCATTTCCAGCTAACCACCTGAGACAACTTCCAAGAACATAGGTCCACCCGAACTGAAATACCAGCAATACTCCACCTAGAACCATTACCACTCTGATGTACCATGTCTCTATAAGCTCAGCTTCACCATTCAGAGTTAAAACCTCTCTCCACTGTATCCTGATTCACTCCCACGTTATTATAAATCAGACTGAGTAACCATGGCTTCCTGCTTCAGAAAGTGTGTCAAAACATGTAACACATCTCCTTATTTTGTGCAGCCACCTCAACTGATCCATTTGAAATCCAGAAAACCACCAAGAACTTTTCTCTTTTCCAATAGCATTCTCCTTACTTAGATCATTCTTCATGTATTGATAATAGATAACTTAGGCTGATACACCATCAAACCATGCCTTAATCCCATAAACCAGAAATCTTGTACCCTCTTGTAGCCAACATACAACCAACCCTTGTCTTGTACCGCTGTTGATCAAAAAGACACGCCTTCTAACGCCTCCTGCTTGGAAGAATATCGATACAATATTGTAGTATCCCTTTTCATAGTGACATTTAGGAAAAACCTCCAATGATGTCGACAATGCCTTTAGCTACTAGACCATCATATTCTTCCTTGTCTGAAGATCTGAACCAATACAAGATATCCTTTGAGAAAACCTTGCTCTACCTGAGACAAGAACCATTGGTTCTTTAAGATTCAAATCTGCACAACTCCATGTGTTGCACACAATACAAACATGTGTGAAACATGAACCTTTGCTAATGTCATCTTACCAAAAACATATACTTCTTAAAAAGATTTAAACACTTACGGCATACACTCCAGCTCACAAGAGAACAAACTTCACTGCATTGCCTCTGAAAATAGCAATGAAGTTGAGTGTTATCCCTTCTGCTTACACAGAACATTTCAGACTGCAACAAAACACTCTCATTGCATCTATCTGAAACAATAACCTTGTAGCTCCATGTTCTTTAATGACAAGCCACTTCATGACTCTCATATTGCTAAGAACTAATAGTTGTCCACATAGAACAAACCTTGAGATAGAATCTGCAGCAGAAACCCCATCCAAGATCTCACAGAAGTAACTGAAATCTTCAGACCCATTTTTGGCCTTAACCATACAAAAACTTTGACTTGCTCCATAACCATTCTACAACCACCATTTTTACTGAACCCATAATACCCTTACTGATACTCAAACAGCCATAAAACACCCTAAAAAAAAAATCAAAGTTCTAAGGCGTCCCCTAGTTTCCAGAGATTATGTAAGATACCTGGCTGGAAAATAACAAAGCTTGAACACCACCTGCAGCTGTCTTACCACTGATTAAACCTCTGTGTAACCTCAGAAAACCAAACAGAATCTTGGCCAAACCGTTTGCAAAACCCACACAGAACCTTGGTATTCCAACAAGCTTCCAATTCCAATATAATGCATAACTTGAGCAACGTAAGATTTCACTTTAGAGCATACCAAATACCTTGTGACTGCAGTGGAATCAAACTTAATGTCTCCATGAACTTTGAGTATTGAAATTGATGTTCTGATTCTAATAACACCCTTGAGTCACACAGCTTGTACTCATGCGTTACAGAATCACAACCAGCTGATTCTTGTGAAAAAACCTTGAGCTTACACCAACCTTTAACCGACTTCTTTAACACTGATCAAGAACATCAATTTTCAATCATATGCTTCCTTCTTGTATTTATGATTTCTTCTTATGCTTGCACAACATCAACTTGTGAGTAATCTACCTTCTCACTATGTTGCACATTCATGTACCTCAGAGGCAACCTGATCTCATAAGCCACAAAAACATCTCACTTGACCCACTCTTCTACCATGAATAATTCCTGAAGGTACACCTGATAGGGTCTAAGTTTTATCCAATTCTACTGCAAGTGCACAGTTAATGCAATTATAGTATATAGGGTATCGAATCAACAAGGACTCTAGGCAACGATAGATTATAAGAACAATCGAGTTAAACCAGGAGAAACTAAAAAGTAAAGCAGAAAAGTAAATCAGGTAGCAAGATTGGTTTGAAGGCAATTAACTAAAAGCGCTAAGTCTAGGAAGTTCTCAGGAAATCAGACAAGCATATCAGATAATCAGTCAGGATCAAATTAAGTACGGTTCTAGAACTCAAACACGGATATAGAACTAACCAACTTTCGTTGTGAGAATTCTTTAAGTCTAGTAGCAGAAATCCAAATTTCTTTGTAATTCCTAACAGATTAAACTAGCTTTAAGATTAAGTTCGATATGTTCACAATTCAATTAAACCAAATTTCTTTGCGAGTAATTTAATTGCTCAACCTAAATAGTTCAGATTCTAAATCACACTTACGTGTCAATTTAACAACATAAGATCTAGATTCTAAGTGATCAAGTTAGAAACTAGTGTTAAGCTCAATCAAGGTTGAAGAACAATTATCATATGAATCCTTGACTGAAATAAATAAATCTAGCAAGTCATGAAATCCTTAGTGAGAATCCCTAAACCTAACTATGAATCTACTCAGACATAGATAATGAAAACATAATCAATGAAATAATAGATTGCATAAATAAGGAGTAAAGATTAAAGGGGTTCGAAATCTTCTCTAAAAGCAGGAAGCAGTACAGGATTAGATCAGCCCCAAAAGCTCTAAAATCTCTATGCTCAAAGTATGAAAGCGTATATAAAAACTGATTAAAAAGCCTAATTATATAAGCTAATCATGTCTTGGGTCTTCTTTGTAATTATCAGGAACTTCTGGGAAAACTGTGAATTCTGCATTCTTTATTAAACCGCCGAGGATGGCCCATCTCGCTAGTGTGTCGATCGATGCACAATGTGTGTCGATCGATGCATTACTCTGTTTTGGACTGTGAACTCTATCTCTCGGGTCAAAACACCAAAAAGCTCCATAAATTCCAATTCCGCTCCAAACGTGCATATATCTAATAATACCTGCAAAAGACTCTAAAGAAACACTAAAATACTCTAAAACACACTTATATCATGGTCTAAAACCGGTAAAAACCATGATATATCAACTCCCCCACACTTAGCCTTTGCTTGCCCTCAAGCAAAACATAGAACTAGAACATGGTGAAGAGGTTTGAAAACTTTCAGAAACTCTTTTCATCTTAGAAGCAACAACACTCAGATTCCCCTTAGTAAGCCACTGAAAGAATTACCTGCAAGACATCAAGACCAACATATACTTCCCCCACACTTAGCAATTGTCCTAAGTAAACTCCACAATCACATTCAAGCATTCAAATTCACCCTACTGACTTCTATAAGCTATTAAGTGCGGTCTCACCTAAGGATTATCGATCAAAGGGCACATGGATTCTTACTCTGTCAGCTCTAGACCACCATACTATCTTTTTCTGGTTCCTTTCTTCTCTTTTCCCTTCCTTAGCAATCTGATTTTTCCCCATTGGGTATCATTTTATTTTATTTATCAGTGCTCTTCCCGTTATGGGGTCTACTTTGGACACATTCCATGAATGCACATGAGGTAATAGTGTTAGCTACCACTCCCTTGACCACTTCGGAGCTACTAGCTCATCCTCAGTTTATTATTCTTTCTTTTTTTTAGTTTAAGAGAAGGGGAGAAGGGAACCTTACTTGGATAGGTTTACAAGCTGTGTCAGAACTAACAGAGGAGTCCGACTCAAGGTATACTAAGCCCTTAGGTGAGAAAATTAAGTCAAATTAACAGTGAAGTCAGTAAAGGATCCTTTGATACCTGAAGTGATGTGGGTGTTCTCAGTAGGCTGATCTGTGTTGGGTTTTCTAATAGTCATAGATTGATCCTGCAGCTTCATCCCAATGGTCACTTAAGTTCATGCACGTGCTGTTAACTTCTCAAAAATTCAATGTTTCCTACCTAAACCGTTTTGACTCAATAAAACAAATTTTGAAAAATAGGACTGACTCTAAGAAAACAGAAAGATAAAAGCCAGTACCACCTCCCCCACACTTGAAACACAATGTCCCCAGTAGTGTAAAGCTAAGGATTGGTAAAGGAATCTAAAAATGTTAATGGATGAGTTAAGTTCTGTCTGATTTTTACCTGTCTCGCTCATGCATCGATCGTTACGCATAAATGCGACGATCGTTGCAAGGCGATTGCAATATGAGTCGATCGTTTCTCAGATCCGCAATGATCGCTGCAATGCAATTTTCGTGTTGTGAGGATCGACACACAGGACCGTGTCGATCGTTGCATTGCGATTTCTCGGAACAGTCAGCAGTTAGCAGGTTAGTCCGTGAGAAATTATCAAATTTCAAACCTGCAAGCTGAAAATCAATGCAAACAAGAAAAATCAAAGCAATAGATAGTCTCAAAGTAAACACATCATCCAAACATAAGTATCAAAGAGAAAAATCAAAAGAAAAATGCAAAAGAAAAAGTGAAAAACAGAAATACAGAACCGTAGTTTGAAAATGCCACTACTCTCACTCGTCATCTATGCCATCATAGCGATAAGTACCGCTCGAATCACCGGGAGTCAGAGAACGCTGTCGACGTCGACTGGCAGGAACATGCTGATGAATCTGTGGCTGTCTCCTACAAGTGCAGCCACGCATGTAGTTCCAGATGCTCTGTAGAATACCATCCTGACGCTCTCTCCACTCTCCCTAAGACATCTCACTCAAAGGTACTGAAGGCTCAGGATAAGGACCAATGTCATGTGCAGCAGGAGGAGCAGGTGCAGGCGCAGAAGAAGAAGAAGGGCGTGTAGAAGGCTTTCCCAGCGGATGAGCCATCGTAGGCACACTGCGCTGATCGCGCGTAGGAGGCTGGAAACTCAAATCATCCAACGTATCGATCTTGGTCAGATCTGCAGCAGGAAGATCTACACCACGCTTCGTAGCGGTAGTGTCATAATAGACCCATATACGTCCCTCCTTCAGCCATGTAGCACTCTGCAGGTGGGTAAAATCCAGGAATTCCTTATTGTCATCACACTCTGTACCCTCTAGAGGGATCCTGCAATGTCGAAAGATGGGAGTAAGCAGACTCCCTACTGACTCCGTGTCCTTCCCATCGAATGGGTTCTTCTGCAATGAGGACAAGTGATGAGAAAACACAGCTCCTAAGTTAAGTCCTCTGGTGGGATCTCTCAAATCAGTATCAGCAAACTGCTCCCTCAACCCAATGAAAAGCATTTCCAGCTCATTCTTACGCATCTTGTTTGCTTCATCTTTGCACAACAGAGTATATCCCAAGATGCGTAACACATATCTGAGAACAGGATGCCTAACCTGAATCTGCTTCGTCGTCCTCGAGCAATACCGACAATTACCAATGCAGTCCAAGAAAAAATAAGCTTTCGGAACATCCCACTCAAGAGTCATACCGGTACGCGCAGGCTCAACGCTGAATCCATAAATACAGCAGATATCAAGAAGCGGAATCCGATACCTGACTCCTAGGCACATGAAGGTAAAGATACCCCCTAAAGCTCTCCTGCACTCTGGTCAGAATAAATAACTCTGCAGGTGGCCAGAACCTGTCTTATCAGATCAGGATACAACTCATAGTGCTGCATAGGCATCGTGCCCAGACCAATGCCCTTAACCAATGCCAGCACCTACTCATCAATGCCTAAACCTCTACAAGTCCAATAGTCAGCAAACTGGTTGGCTTGATTTTCATATGACACCAGCCATTGTAGAGCAATGTATCGAACTCGTCCTAGTGGTCATGTAGCGGCCTCTCTGTGAATGTGTCAGTCTTAAGCAGCTTATCATTCTCCATATCCCATACCTTGTATGTCGGAATCTGCTCCTTATCTGTCTTAGGCCAAGGCAATTGTATTGCTTCCCGATCTCTCTGATAAGGCTCAGGATGTGGCGAGTCTCGAAGAAACCACTCAACTGGCGGATGAGGATGATCTGCAGCTGCAGCTGCTGTGGTAGCTATGCGTTTGCGAGGTTGTCCGCGAGGAGGCATCTGCAATCAATAAAATAACGTTGCAAGGCGATTCCACAGTCGCCAAATAACCCTCAAAATCGTATAAGAATCAATCCTCAATCACAACAGCAGTATAATCTCATCATTAATCAACCTAAATCAAGCATATAGTAGTACAAAATCATCATTCTCAAGCCAAAATCTTCTAATTCCAAAACCCTAAAATCAAATCCGAGAACGATGAATTTGAGAGAGCTTACCTCGGAATTGCTACAAATGGGTTAGAGGAATGGATATAGCGTGTAAAAACATGAAGAATAGCACTTTGAATCAATGAAAATGATGAAGAAATGAGTGATTTAAGGAGATGAGAATCGGGTTGTACGGACGGCGAAATGGGGAAGAAGAGAAGAGAGAAAAGGTTAAGGGCATTTTACATGGATCGTGGATGCAACGACCGTTGCAGATAAGCTACGATCGTTGCTAGTGAACCGAATTGATTCCGGTTTAGCACACGTGTGCCTTTATTTTGCAATTAAACCATTTGAAACGACCGTAGCACAGGACCGCAACGATCGTCACAAGACAATTTCATCTCTTCGTCATATCTCCCTGCAACGACCGTTGCACATGTCAGCAACGATCGTCATACATCTCCAGACTCGTGTTCTGTAATGAAACTTAGCAAAAACAAAATTAAAACGTAAAATCCTAAGAAAAGATACCAAAATTAATAAGAAAAAAACACTAAAATTAAACAGTGGGTTGCCTCCCACTCAGCGCTTGTGGTCATTAGCTTGACCGGACGAATAAGATCAGGCTCCAGGAGGTTTCAACAGAGACTGTGATTGCCTCTGTGAAAGTCTCCTCATCCAAGGTGGAGAGTAAGCAGTATCAGTATGAGCTCGTCCAAGAAAAGATGGAATGAAATGTTCTCCAGAATCTAAAACCAAAGTGTCACTCGTCTGCTCTCCATGTCCATCCTCAATCCTAAAGGTTTGCCCATCAATCTGTGGCTTGCGCAGCATATCCATCTCAAAGTGTAGAGGCTCATCTCCCAGATAGAGATCAATCAGATTGTTCCTTACGTCGATCACTGCTCCAGCTGTGGCTAAGAATGGTCTTCCTAGTATTAGAGCATCATCCTGCTCACTGTCGTACTTAAGCACCAAGAAATCTGTCGGAACTAAGTAGTTTCCAACTCTCACTGGAACGTCCTCAAGAACTCCTTCTGGAATCCTTATTGACTGATCAGCTAGGACAATAGAGGTCCTAGTGGGTGAAAAATCCGTCATCCCCAGCTTCTCTGCCACAGAGTATGGCATGAGACTTCCAGCAGCTCCTAAGTCACACAAAGAGCGCCTAAAGCTATCCTCAAAGATAGAACAACTCAGCACAAAAATACCAGGATCAGGCAGCTTCTTAGGAATCTTAGTTAGCAGCACATCACTGATCTGTTTAGGGACCACTATCACCCAATCCTTCAACATTTCATCCATTGGCAGCATCTTCTCCAAGTATCTCTGTGCACAAGGGTGATATGGTGGATCATCAGATTGTGGAATTTCTTCCAACTTCTCATCCATCTCTTCCAGTTGTTTAAGCTCATCAATCTCCTGTTGAGTTATCTCAGACACTCCATGGAATAGTCGATTAAGCTCTTGATCCGTCTCTGCATCAATGCCATGAGAGTCAAGTGAATCTGTCTGTCCACAGCATGCAACGATCGACGCAATAGTTGCATCGATCGATGCAGCAAAAGTTTCACAGATTCCACCCGAGAGATTTTCTTCAGTTTCAGAATTTTCAGCTTCTTCCACCAGTTCAGCTGTATTTAACTCAAATTTTCACCTTGGTATGATCCATCATTGATAAAAACTGACCAAGCCTTGATGTGGGTGTCCACGACACTCTTTCCTTTAATAGAGCTTGAAATTTGGCTCACTTGTGTGTCCAACTGCTTCACATGTGTACTTAAGGACTCAAACTTCCCATTAAGGTCCTCATACACAACATCTAACTTCTTGTTGCAGTCCACAGCAATCTTAGTTTGTCCCTCCAGCAACTGTTCCATCATGGGTTCCATCTTGCTCTCATGACCATAAGCAGCATGAGGTGTCTGATATGAGGAAAATCCATAAGTCCTCTGATTACCTTGCTGAAAAGGTTTCTGAAAACCAGCATTCTATCCAAATCCAGAAGATTTTTGATTGCTTGTGAAAGCACTCTTCTGTCCACCATTGAAGAACCTATTACCTTGTTGATTATCAAACCTATTCCCTTGGAATCCAGAGCCACCAATGTAGTTCACATCCTCTTCCTGATTGTCTTCTTCAGCTCCAAATACCTCAACATCCTGAGCAAAATGGACAGCCTTCTTCCCAGCCAGCAGATTACAAACAGTGTCCAACTTACTTCTGATATCAGCTATCTCCAGATTATCTATCTTCCCCCCAGACTCCTTCCTTCTCCTATCAACAGTCTTGCAGCTATTACTGCTCACCAAGTTATCTATCAATTGCTTAGCTTGCTTAGGAGTCCTAGTGTTGAAATTTCCATTGCTGGAATTATCCAACGCAGTCTGGTAATGGAGATCTATACCTATAAAGAAAATATCCACCAATGTCACTTCAGTGAATCCATGATGCGGACAGTCTCGTTGGTACTTCTTGAACCTCATCCAAGCAGCTTTAAGAGGCTCTATAGTACCTTGGGAGAAAGTGAGAATGTCTTGTCTCGACTGATCAGAGCGAGCATCATCATAAAAATGCCTCAGAAACTCACTCTTCACAGCATCCCATGTAGTAAACTTCCCAGGTGGAAGTTGTTTCAGCCAGGAAGCAGCATCTCCAGCGAGAGGGGGAAGAGTTTGAGGAACAGATAGTCATAGTTCACTCCATCATACTTCATCCCAGTGACTATGTCCTCAAACTCATCAATATGATCCATTGGCCGCTTAGTCGGAAACCCATGGAAGGCATTCTGCCTCAGAATAGAGTAGTAGATGGTCTTGATCTCGAAGTCATTCCTCTCAAAACCAGGAGGTACAAGTGCTGACCGGTTAGCATGAAACTCATCCGGACGGTTATAGTCAGCAAGGGTCCTCTCATGAACAACCATCTGCCTCTGACCTTGTCCTTGGCCTTGTCCTTGTTCTTGTCGCGGTTCAGGCTCAGGTTCAGGGATCCCATTCCCTTCAGCATCAATTTGTTGCCCAGTAGCATTGTACGGATTTTTTTGTGGGTCCCTTAGGGTACCTTGAGCATCAGGTCTCAGAATCAAACGTTCTTGTACCATCTTTGCTCGTCGACTTTTCCTGTTAGTTCACTCTAGTCTAGCAAGCTCCTCAAGTCTGAGATTAGCGAGATTCGAGTTCGAATTACTTCTGGTATCACGCATCTGCATAAACTCTAGTCGCCTTGCAACGATCGATTCAAAAGGATGCAACGATCGATGCTAAGCGAATGTCAGACATGCGACAGAGAAAAACAGAGAAAATTAGTAACTAAAAACAAAAATAAAAATCTTAGTCTAAACCCTAAGTTCAAATCTATCGAAGACTCAAAAGAGTCCCCGGAAATGGCGCCAAAAACTTGATAGGGTCTAAGTTTTATCCTATTCTATTGCAAGTGCACAGTTAATGCAATTATAGTATATAGGGTGTCGAATCCACAAGGACTCTAGGCAACGATAGTTATAAGAACAATCCAGTTAAACCAGGAGAAAGTAGTGAGAAACTAAAAAGCAAAGCAGAAAAGTAAACCAGGTAGCAAGATTGGTTTGAAGGCAACTAACTAAAAGCGCTAAGTCTAGGGAGTTCTCAGGAAATCGGACAAGCAGATCAGATAATCAGTCAGGATCAAATTAAGTACAGTTCTAGAACTCAAACACGGATATAGAACTAACCAACTTTCGTTGTGAGAATTCTCTAAGTCTAATAGCAGAAATCCAAAGTATGAAAGCCTAAGTAAAGCGTCTCTAAAAGTGTCTCTAAAAACTGATGTAAAAACCTAATTATATAAGCTAATCACGTCTTGGGGCTTCTTTGTAATTATCAGGACTTCTGGGCAAAATTGTGAATTCTGCATTATTCATTAAACCGTCGAGGAAGGCCCATCTCGCTAGTGTGTCGATCGATCCACAATGTGTGTCGATCGATGCATTACTCTGTTTTGGACTGTGAACTCTATCTCTCGGGTCAAAACACCAAAATGCTCCAAAAAGCTCAATAAACTCCAATTTCGCTCCAAACGTGCATATATCTAATAATACCTGCAAAAGACCTTAAAGAAACACTAAAAGACTCTAAAACACACTTATATCATGGTCTAAAACCGGTAAAAACTATGATATATCAACACCTTGTTCACATCTCCCTATCACACTCAGTTACACACCATAATCTGAGCTAAGAACTACTTAAACATCTCAAGAACTCTCTGTTATTCCACCTAAGATCTAATTAGATCTTCTACCAAGCAGAATAACATCTTACCAAAGCTTCTTTGTTGTTGCTATAGAAAACCATGATGTGTCACTAAACCTGCAACTTCACCAGAAAACATGTAGTTGCACAGACACCCAGCAAGTGCAACAGAATACCAAAAACTTCTTGGTTCTTCTTAACCTTTGAGATGATGTGAATGAGATACTTCCCGAGATACGAGAACGAATCTTATAACTCTTTCTCCTCATATTTGAACTCACTACCAAGACATAACCCTTGTCTTTCAGTGTGAGACACCTTTGTCTCCATAACCATCCTCAAAACTTGAGAGTCACCATGATGCTTAACCAAGAACGAGTCTTATGGATCTAAAATCTCTATGCTCAATGTATGAAAGTGTATCTAAAAACTGATGTAAAAACCTAATTATATAAGCTAATCACCTCTTGGGGCTTCTTTGTAATTATCAGGAACTTCTGGGCAAAACTGTGAATTCTGCATTCTTCATTAAACCGCTGAGGAAGGCCCATATCGCTAGTGTGTCGATTGATGCACAATGTGTGTCGATCGTTGCATAACTCTTTTTTGGACTGTGAACTCTATCTCTCGGGTCAAAACACCAAAATGCTCCAAAAAGCTCCATAAACTCCAATTTCGCTCCAAACGTGCATATATCTAATAATACCTGCAAAAGACCTTAAAGAAACTCTAAAAGACTCTAAAACACACTTATATCATGGTCTAAAACCGGTAAAAACCATGATATATCAACACCTTGTTCACATCTCCCTATCACACTCAGTTACACACCATAATCTGAGCTAAGAACTACTTAAACATCTCAAGAACTCTCTGTTATTCCACCTAAGATCTAATTAGATCTTCTACCAAGCAGAATAACATCTTACCAAAGCTTCTTTGTTGTTGCTATAGAAAACCATGATGTGTCACTAAACCCACAACTTCACCAGAAAACATGTAGTTGCACAGACACCCAGCAAGTGCAACAGAATACCAGAAACTTCTTGATTCTTCTTAACCTTTGAGATGATGTGAATGAGATGCTTCCCGAGACACGAGAACGAATTTTATAACTCTCTCTCCTCAGATTTGAACTCACTACCAAGACATAACACTTGTCTTTCAGTGTGAGACACCTTTGTCTCCATAACCATCCTCAAAACTTGAGAGTCACCATGATGCTTAACCAAGAACGAGTCTTATGGCTTCTTCCCCTCTTTTTCACCATTGAACACGAGCTACTACCTTCTTTCTTCTTCTGAGACATAAACTTGTCTCTCCACAACCAGGTCTACAAAGGGAAGAAATTGGATCCAACAATCCAACCTCTTCAACTTCTCTTCACTCTACTTCTTCCTCTAGATCTACTTACTTTAGATCTGATTCTCTTTCTCACTTTCTTCATCTGTTTCTTTTGGATCTGAGACTTTCTCTACAGAAATCTCAACCATCTACAAAGCTTCTCCCAGACCTAGAAACTCCTCATAAGCCATCAACTTTTCCTTTTATAAAACAACTCCATGACCTTCAAACCTTCCACTTCTCTTTTTGATAAAACATGGCTCTTGACTTGACAGAATCAATGACCAAAGAATCAATGCTCTGATACCACTTGTATAGAAATCAGAGGCTCTAAAGGTGTCACCTTTACCATAGCATGAAACCCCCACACCAAATATAGAAGTGGTTTGATGTCAAAAGCGAAACAGAGTAACACAGTCGGATCGCCTGTGTACAACCGAAAGTTGCAGAGAAATAAAAGAAGAACAAAAGAAGAAGGGAGTACACACAAGATTTTAGGAGTTCATGCCCATTAACAAGGGTCACTACATCTCTACGAGACTCACAACTTAGAATCCACTAGATAAGAGATTTACAAAAGAGATCCACGAACCCTAAATACCCTTACAAATATTTATCTTGGTTCTCACTCATTCACTGAGTAAGTCAATTTTCATGAAATCAAAGTTTTTCCTAAAAATCAGCACATATATTTGATAAATGTTGTTCCAGGTAATACTGACTCGAAATCGTATGTGCTCGTGATTCAATTGCATATCCAAGTGTTTAGGAAACAATGAGTCATACTGGCTTCACATTTGCGGTTCTTGCTATTGTGTAGCTTGCATGAGGTAAAATCCTTGAAGGTATGTATGCATTTTATGTATTATTATCAGATTTCTTAAGATTTGATACAATGTTCTATGCTTATGTTATCTTCCCTTGTTTTGCATTGGTTGCTAAGGAGTTGCTTATTTAGTAGGACCTTCTTCTAAAGTCTCTTTGTTTCAAGAATTTGGTTGTTGGCCAAAGAAACCATTTGTCATCATTTGAGGCGAATGGGATTGCATGAAACCGACGAGCATAATCCTGTGTTTGGGAAAACCAAGCAGGCCATAGAAACCTTAGTCAAACAAAGGTAAGACTCTTCTTTAATATTAAGCATACCTGGTTTAAACTCTAGATTGAGGCAAATATATTGGTTTTCGTAGTTCTTTCTTCCTCAAAATGACAGTTTGTCATTTGGACAGGTTCTTGTATAAAGAGAAAGTGAATGGCCTAGAGGGTAATACTGTGTGTTTACAATCTTTCTGAGAGAGCGTTAGATGCACAAGTTAGTGTTGGAATTATGTCCAGTAATCTCTGTACTGTCTCTAGAAAGTAAGAGTATGTCAATGATCAGACATAAGTCATATAATACTGGGGGTCATGATGGCTTGCTAGAGTCCGCTCAAATCTAAAACCCTAAACTAAATCGCATGGACCGATCGATGAGGATCGGTATGCGTCGGATCATCGGATCGGAATGACGCACGGACCGATCGTGGATCGTGTCGCGTGGTCGTACCGGTCAGCGGTGAGGCGCGAGAGATGGGTTGATCCGCAATGCGGATCGCATGGACGCGATCGCGTCATGCTCTCGTCCCGCTCTCGTCCAGCTCTCGTCCCGATCGCGTCATGATCGCACGACCCGAGCTCGCCTATTGCGTCCCGTCCCGTCCCGATCACACAACCCGAGCTCGTCCCGATTGCGTGGCTTGCGGCTGTCCCGATCGTTCCTCGATCGCGTGAAGCTTGCATCCGATAATGATCGGTTCACGTGACCTAATGGTCGGTTCGGTTTTGACTTGTGATGGTTCGGTTTAATATAATTAAAACTTAATCGTCACGGTTTAATAATTACAGACTTAATAATATTTATTAAGTCTGGTTAAACCGTGATAAGAAATCCAAAGTCGTAAAATTGGATTTAGTGCCTAAACCAGTGGTTTTCTAATTTGATTTGGTTGGACCAAATAAATTGAGGAAATCCGGTTTAGTAAATAACCGGTTGACAATTGTGGTCATCGTAGTAATTAATTTTGGTTAGACCAATTTTAATGAACCAGACCGGTTATGTCATTTAATTGGACAATTGGGTTATGTCTTGGACATAGACCAATTCTTGGGCCATGGGCCAAGAAGTTAAAACAATTGGGCCAGTTATTTGAGTCTTTTCTTCAGATTGAATTTAAAATTTTATTTAATAATTAAAATTTGATTTTAAATTAATCAGTTTCCAAAATTTTAAATTAGAAAGTTTTTTAGAATAGAAGTTTCTAGATTTGCATGTTTTGGATATTTAGGAAATTTCTATAGTTAGAAAGTTTCCATTTTTAGGAAGTTTCCAATTTTAGAAAGTTTCCAAAATCAGTAGGTTTCCCAAAATGGAAAGTTTCCCAAAATAGTAATCTTCTACTTTGGGATGAAATTTTAGAAAAAACCTACAAACCTCAAATAATATCAAGCGTTGGATGTCTTGTCCAGATTATGTCAGCTGTTGAAGCCCATTCAATCGTACACACGGCCTTACAGTGTGAGGGTGTCTATCTTTTGCGTGGGTAAGACAGTTTGTGATTCATTGATGTCATTGGGAGTCCCAGACATTAGTGATTACATGACTGTATAGTCTGGTTTTTCTTGACTAGGCCATCGGGAGTCCCGGGCCTTGAGACATCAGAGTGGATTGGGCCTCGGGCCCAGATTCACAACCAAGAGTTATATCACGGATATAATTAGCCGAAATAGGGCTTACCGATATAAGCTAAGGTTAGGTGACGGCCAGTGGCCCACTTTGATCTTAGTTATATGTGGATCTTGGAATCATTATATTCTTTTGAGGATAACTAATGTTATTGAATATAATGCGAGTTTACTCATATTGAACATATAAACTAAAATCCTTTTTATCTTAAATTTCAGCAATGACTACAACAAGCACACAAAACACATTCTCAATCCGGTCTGTTCTCGACAAGGAGAAGCTGACTGGAACGAACTTCCTGACGTGGTCAAGGAACTTGAGGCTGGTCCTCAAGCAGGAGAAGAAGGAATATGTCCTTCGTGATCCCCTCCCCGAGAGGCCTCCTAACAATGCCGCCAGGAATTTTCATAATGCTTGGGAAAAGCATTCGTCAGATGAAAATGATGTCTATTGCTTGATGTTGGCGACCATGACTCCTGAGCTGCAAATGCAGTTCGAGAGTGTGCTGTCACCCATCGAGATAATGGCAAGCCTGAAATCGCTTTTTCAGGAGCAGGCAAGGACTGAGAGGTTCCAGACGGTTAAGAACCTCTTGGACTGTAAGATGGCTGCAAATGCGGCAGTGAGTCCTCATGTCTTGAAGATGATGGGTTATCTCGATCATCTTCAGAAACTCGACTGCCCTATCAGCCAGGAACTTGCCTGCGACATCGTTCTGCAGTCTTTACCTGCAAGCTATGATCAGTTCATCCTGAACTTCAATATGCATGGCTTGAGTAAGACATTGCCTGAGCTTCACGGAATGCTCAAGACTGCAGAGCCCAACTTGAGGAAAGCCAAGGACCCCAATGTGCTTATGGTGCAAAAGGGCAAGGGCTTTAAGAAATCCTCTGCCAAGGACAAGGGAAAGGCTAAGGCTGTTCAAGTCTCGGACAAGGACACGCCAAAGCCCAAGCCCAAGTCCAAGGCTGGGCCTACTGACATCTGCAGGTTCTGTAAAGAACCAGGGCATTGGAGGAGAGAATGTAAGAAATTCCTGGAAGGTCTAAAGGAATTGAGGAAGAAGACTCTGGAGACTTCTTCATCAGGTATTTTTGTTATAGAAGTTAATACAACTACTTCTGATAATACCTCATGGGTTATGGATACTGGTTGTGGGGCTCATATTTGTACTAATATGCAGGCACTCAGCAACAGTAGGAGGCTGAAGCAAGGACAAGTGGAGCTACGAGTTGGGAATGGAGCGAAAGTTCCTGCACTAGCTGTAGGCACATACTTGTTGTCTTTACCTTCGGGATTGGTTTTAGAACTCAATAATTGTTATTTTGTACCTGCGATAAGCAGAAATATTATTTCAATTTCATTGTTGGATTTGGAAGGTTATGATTTTTCAGTTAAGAATAAATTATGTTCCTTCAATCGCAACAATTTGTTCTATGGTTGTGCCCCTCTTACGAATGGGCTTTACATACTTGATCAATCCGCGCCAATTTATAACATTAATACCAAACGGTTCAAACCTAATGAGGAGAACCGAACGTTTCTATGGCATTGTCGTTTAGGGCACATCAGTGAGAAACGCATTAAGAGGCTCCATTCGAATGGACTTCTTGGCTCATTTGACTTTGAGTCATGTGAGAAATGCGAATCCTGTCTGATGGGCAAAATGACGCGGGCCCCCTTTAATAAACCTAACAAGAGGGCCAGTGACTTATTGGGCCTGATACACACAGATGTGTGTGGCCCAATGTCCACAAATGCAAGAGGAAACTATCAGTACTTCATTACCTTCACTGATGATTTCAGTAGGTATGGATATGTTTATTTAATGAAACATAAGTCTGAATCGTTTGAGAGATTCAGAGAATTCCAAAATGAAGTACAGAACCAACTTGGCAAAAGCATTAAAGCTCTTCGGTCCGACCGAGGAGGAAAATACTTGAGCCAAGAGTTCAGTGATCATCTAAGAGAGTGTGGGATAGTTTCCCAACTCACTCCTCCTGGAACACCTCAATGGAATGGTGTGTCTGAGAGGAGGAATCAGACCTTATTGGATATGGTTCGGTCTATGATGAGTCACACAGACCTTCCAATATCCCTTTGGGGATATGCTCTGCTAACAGCAGTGTTCACTCTAAATAGAGCGCCATCAAAAGCAGTAGCTAAGACACCATATGAATTATGGACTGGGGAAGCTCCAGTGCTGTCTTATCTTAGAGTTTGGGGTTGTGAAGCCTATGTCAAGAGATTGATCTCTAACAAGCTTACACCAAAGTCTGATAAATGCTACTTCATTGGTTATCCGAAGGATACCAAGGCTTATTACTTCTACCTACGATCCGAGAACAAGATCTTTGTTTCCTGGGATTGTAATTTTCTTGAGAGGGAGTTTCTCTCTAAGAAAAACAGTGGGAGTAAGGTACTGCTTGAAGAAATTCAAGATGAACAGGATACTGCTCAACCTAATGAGGAAGAGCAGCAGGAGGACCTACAAGAAATTGTAGAGCCTGAACCTGTGGTACCTGAAGTTCGAAGATCCGGGAGGATCCGTCACGAACCCGAGAGATATCAAGGATTTCTCGTGACTGACTGTCATGATCTTCTGATCATTGATGGTGATGAACCATCGAACTTCAATCAAGCCATGATGGGCCCAGATTCCTCTAAGTGGCGTAAGGCCACTGATTCCGAAATGGACTCCATGTCGGTCAACCAAGTATTTTCGTTGGTTGACTTACCCGCTGGTGTAAAAGCCATTGAGTGCAAATGGATCGTCAAGAAGAAGATTGACGTGGATGGAAATGTCCAGATTTATAAAGCCAGGTTGGTGGCAAAAGGTTTCAGACAAGTTCACGGAGTGGATTATGATGAAACCTATTCCCCAGTGGCTATGATGAAATCTATTCGGATTCTACTAGCAAATGCAGCTTTTCATGATTATGAAATTTGGCAGATGGACGTGAAAACCGCCTTCCTGAATGGAATTCTGGAAGAGGATGTGTATATGACACAACCTGACGGTTACATAGATCCAAAGAATGCTGGGAAAGTATGCAAGCTTCATAAATCCATTTATGGATTGAAGCAAGCATCGAGGAGCTGGAATCTTCGTTTTGATGAAGCGATCAAGCAATTTGACTTCATCAGAAACGAAGAAGAACAATGCGTGTATAAGAAGACTAGTGGGAGCAAGATAGTATTTCTTATTCTGTATGTCGATGACATACTGCTTCTCGGAAACGACATACCAATGCTGCGGTCGGTAAAGGACTGGCTTGGAAGTTGTTTTTCCATGAAAGACATGGGTGAAGCCGCATACATTCTTGGAATAAGGATCTACCGGGATAGATCTAAAAGGCTGATAGGCTTGTGTCAAGATTCATACATTGACAAAGTCCTGCATAGATTCAGCATGGCAGATTCCAAGAAGGGCTTCACGCCAATGGTACATGGCACAACGCTAAGCAAGAAGCAGAGCCCTACGACGGCTGCTGAGCTTGAGCGCATGAAGAATATTCCTTATGCATCTGCAATAGGATCTGTCATGTATGCCATGATCTGTACTCGTCCTGATGTTGCTTATGCATTGAGCATGACGAGTAGGTACCAGTCAAATCCAGGTGAAAGCCACTGGATTGCCGTCAAGAATATCCTGAAGTATCTAAGACATACTAAGGATAAGTTCTTGGTGTACGGCGGAAGTAATGTGCTTGAAGTCAGTGGATTCACGGACGCAAGTTTCCAGACAGACCAAGATGATTTCCGGTCACAGTCCGGTTATATCTTTTGTCTGAATGGCGGTGCAATCAGTTGGAGAAGCTCCAAGCAAGACACCGTTGATGATTCCACTACAGAAGCTGAATATATCGCCGCTTCAGAAGCAGCGAAGGAAGCTGTTTGGATACGAAAGTTCATTATTGAACTAGGTGTGATACCAAATGCGGCTGAGCCTCTGGCACTGTTTTGTGATAACAATGGTGCTATTGCTCAGGCAAAGGAACCAAGATCACACCAGAAATCCAAGCATGTACTAAGAAGATTTCACTTGATACGTGACATCATTAATAGAAAGGAAGTCAAGATCAGCCGAGTTCAGACAGATGATAACGTCGCTGATCCATTGACAAAGCCACTCCCAAGACCTAAGCTCGAGTTCCTAACTGAAGCTGTAGGCATTAGAGACATTGAAATGTAATCTAAATTTGAGTGGGAGTTTGAGGGCTTTATTTAGTTATTGATATGTTCTTGTAAAACATTTAAGATGTTTAATAAAATTGTTTTTCAAGATTATTTTAACTGTGATGAAATAATCGTTCCAAAATGATATGAACCATTTTATAGGTCATCGAAGTAAGTGACTTGATCTTGAGTCATCAAAGTCATTTAGCTTGATCATGAGACCCTATATTTGATAGATGGCTTATATCATCCTGTCCCTAGTCGAAGGTTGTTGAAATTGGAACACCAACAACCGCGCGAGACTAGATTGGTATGTGACTTATGACAAAGTCTCAGGATGTCATAGATGCACGGCATCAAAGTCAGTACATAGGTGTATGTTGGGGTACATACGACCGGACAAGACCCGCTTATAAGAACTCTTCAGGATATTTATATCTGTGTCATAAGAGATTCTTACTACGACTATAGAGTATAGTCCTTAGACCTGAGTTCGCATGCATGTGACTGCACATGAACTAATGCACTTTGATCATTGTCTAACACTGTCGTTAAGCGATAGTTATAAGGACCCTGTTTGGGTGTATTATGAAATGAGTAGTTTACAGTGATGGAACAAGACGGGATTTGTCCCTCCAATATAAATGGAGTGAATATCTCTAGGCCAATCGGAGATTTGAATACTGGAAAATGCATGGCCATGCTCAAACGGACTGTCCCGAGTCGTTTGGATTGTCAGTATCAAATCAGAGTCCGATGAACAAGATTAGGCTTTATAAGGATGACACTCATCTTGCCTTATGACTAATCGAGATATTGAGACAAAAGGAATATGAATACAGAGATTCCAGTACAAGTGGGAGATTGTTGGAATTATGTCCAGTAATCTCTGTACTGTCTCTAGAAAGTAAGAGTATGTCAATGATCAGACATAAGTCATATAATACTGGGGGTCATGATGGCTTGCTAGAGTCCGCTCATGATCTATAAGTCTTGGACTTATTGCCTTTATTATATGATCCCATATGGGTCACACGCCTAAGCTAACAGGAAACTATGAGGGAACGGTTTAGCAGAAGTACGGTAAAAGTGCTAGGCATTTACTGTACTTAGAGAGATTAAAGGGCCTGATTAAATCTAAGGGATTTAATCAGACTGAGACTTGGGCCCAAAAGCCCATGAGAACTAAAAGGGGTTTTAATGAATAAAACTTGACCTAGCTCTCTAATTTTTCTCAGCTCTTCTGCGCCTCCTCTCTCTCTTCTCTGCGCCTCCCTCCCTGTGGTCTAGCAGCCAACTTCCTGAAGTGTGCGTGTGTGAACCTTTGGAGGAGCTGTCTCTTGGCGGTTCTGCTGATCTCTGACTCGTACCTCTCAATTCCGCTGCATAACAAGGTATTAGGTGAGATCCTTTATGATTCAGCAAGAGAACCTAGATCCAATCTGTTTAGTAGGAATCAATCAATGAGAAATTGAATCAGGATAAACACTAAACAATCCTTCAGTTAGCGTGTGAGTAAGAGATTATATTTCATAGGTAGTGAAAAACATGCATCTTAGGAATTATTTGCACTCAGTGTATCTTTTTATCCTTTTAATAGCAAAATTGTATCTTTTGATGTATAGGTACAATTTTGTATATTTTGTGTTAAGAAGATCATTTTACCCATGCTCACAAAAAGGAGCCTATGGATGGATGGCGGACCCCATGCTATACATCATAATATTTTTTGTATGTCTTTTTCCCCACGGATGTACAGTAAAAGCAGAATTTTTATGGGTTAACTTCTCTTGCAAGATTTAAACATGTGGACTATATTAATTAGTGATTCCTAGCCACACAATAAATATCACATGCTAAATGCTTTTGATGGATAACATGTGGCCAAGCATCCACATTATCAAGAATCCGTGTACAGGGAACACATGAATAAGAGACTAAGTGTTCACATAGACAACTATTGGCGGATAACATACCTACACTACAAGAAAAGGTTGTATAGATAGACTGTCCAGATAGCGTTGTAAACGTTTATGCTATCTTTAATATAATCCTTATTTTAGGATAGCGTTTACGAAAATGGAAACGCTATATTTTGTTTGTTGGGATTCAAGCTTTGTCACGCTTTGTTTTAATAGCACGTGCAAAAGTGGAAACGCTGTGATAAGCTTAGGCGCTTAAAATTAATGACTTTCCCGGCTGAGTACTTAGCGAAAAAAACAAGCGCCTAACATTTTCAGTCTCCCTCCCATTCTCGAATATCCTCTCACCGCCAAACTCCATTGTTTCACTTCTCTTCTCACTCTCTGCATGCAAAATTACCTCACTCAGACATTCTCTCTCATCTCTCTCGAAACTAGCTAAATATCGATCTCATGAGCTAAGAGCTTTCATTCTCTTCTTTCCTTGATCCAGAACTCGATTCTACCCATTCCTCGGCGTTATCGTCTATGTTGATTTCGATTGAAGGTTAGATTTAGTTGGGTAATCGATATGAGTATCAATTTGGTGTTTTGAAAAGTTTATTTCTAATTTATTTCCACAAATCTGGGTTTTTTACAGGAAAATATTCATAAGCTTAAGACGTATATCGTAAGCTAAGGTATGTGAAATTTAGGGTTTTTGTTTCAATTAGGGATTTTAATATCTCTGTCGATTTAAGGCTTTATGTTCAGGTTTTAGCGGATTTGGGTGTTGGCTGCAAATTAAGGTATGTGAAATTTTAGGGTTTTTGTTTCAATTAGGAATTTTACTCTCTTTTGACTAATTAGAGCTTTCTTTTCAGGTTTTACCAGTGGATTTGGGTGTTCAAGTACTCAGAGCTAAGGTTTTCGTTTCAGTCTGGGGTTTCGGTTAAATTTTAAGCAATTGTGTTTTGTCTTAATATAATCGATGTTGGTTTCTTTTGCAGATTCTTCTTTACAAGATATTTGCTATTTAGAGGTACTTTAACTGACTTTCATATTCTCGTATGTGTCTTTGAAGTTTTATTTGAGTTTAAAACTGTATGATTTAATAAACAAAATACCAAAAAATGTACGTATCCCTTTGACTTTGGAGTTGTGGTGGTGGTGTAACATGGACAAGTCTTGGGTTTGGCTACCAAGGTATGGATTTCTTTATTAATTAACAACTGAGTTTCTTCTGATATCATTCAACTTTCATATTTTTGATTAACCTTATGTCCCGACTTTCCCGTTGGTTTCTATGTTACAGGAATAGCCTTGAGTATGAACAAGGAGCAACAGAGTTTGTGTATGGGTCAGCAAGGAGGTTGGGTAATCCTCCAGATATGTTGTGTCCTTGTATTGATTGTACAAATGTGTGTCATCAACCTCTGGCCACAATACTGGATCATCTAGTGATTAGGGGTATGGATCAGAAGTACAAGAGGCAGAGATGTTGGAGTAATCACGGGGAGATAAGGGATTTGAAGACATCTAATGATCCGACATCTGAATTTGAAGTGTATGAGTTGTTTAGAACTGCTTTCTATGACGGTGATGACATTTCACAGCCACGGAGTGACAATGGAGATCAGCTTGATGATGGTGAAAGTGAACAGGATTCAGAGTTTAGAAAAAGTTGGACGATGCTGAAACTCCTCTCTACTCAAGCTGCCCTAACTACACCAAAATGTCTGCTATTATGGGTCTTTACCGTATAAAAGTGAAAAGTGGGATGTCAGAGAACTACTTCGACCAGCTTCTGAAGTTAGTTTACGACATGCTACCATAAGATAACAAGCTACCAACATCAACAGATGCGATGAAGAGCTTCTTGAAGATATTTGGTTTTGGTTATGAGCACATTCATGCATGCAAGAATAATTGCATTATGTACCGAAAGCAATACGAGGATATGATAAGCTGCCCGAGATGTGGTGCTTCAAGATGGGAACTAGACAAGCACACAAAGGAGGAAAAGAAAGGGATTCCAGCTAAGGTTCTGAGATATTTCCCGATAAAAGACAGATTCAGAAGGATGTATAGATCGAAAAGGGTGGCTGAGAAACTACGTTGGCATTTTAGTAATGCTTCAGAAGATAGAACAATGAGGCATCCGGTGGACTCAATAACTTGGGCTCAGGTAAACGAAAATGGCCAAAATTTGCTTGTGAACCAAGGAATCTTTGCCTTGGTCTATCAACTGATGGGATGAACCCATTTTCTATTCAGAATACGAAGTATAGTACGTGGCCAGTGTTGCTTGTGAACTACAACATGTCTCCTACGCTGTGTATGAAGGCAGAGAATGTGATGTTGACTTTGTTGATCCCTGGACCTACTGCACCTAGCAACAACATCGACATCTTTCTTCAGCCTTTGATAGAAGATCTTATGGATTTGTGGACTGAAGGTATCGAGGTATATGACTCTTTATCGAAGGAGATGTTCAATCTTAGAGTTATTCTGTTGTGGACTATCAGTGATTGTCCTGGTTTGGAGACTTTGGCAGGTTGCAAAGTGAAAGGCAAATAAGCGTGTAACGTTTGTGGCAAGGATACACCTTTTAGGTGGCTGAAATTTAGTAGGAAGCATGTATACTTGGGCAATAGGAGAAGACTTAGTCCTGGGCACCTTACCGACGCAGACGGGAGTGGTTTGACAACACGATAGAAGAAGGATCTGCACGTAGGATTCAGACAGGGATTGAAATATTTGAACAGTTAAAAGACTTTAGCAATGACTTTGGAAAATCTTTGCTAAAGGAAAGCAAAATAAAAAGACAAGTGTTGTGTGAAGATGATGAACTTTTAGAAGAAGAAGTAGTTGAAGACAGTGATAGATGAAGGTGGAAGAAGCGGTCTATTCTATTCGATCTTCCTTACTGGAAGGTTAGTAGATTCTATAATTCTTTAGCTAACTTGAATTGTTTATTATATTGTAACTGAGATTTTTGTTTCTATGTATTAGGAGATGCCGGTACGTCACAACATCGACGTAATGCATGTTGAGAAAAACGTCGATGATGCCATATTGTCCCTACTAATTAAAAGTCCTAAGTCAAAAGATGGCTTGAAGGCGCGACAAGATTTGGAAGACATGGGTATTCGGAAAAACTTACACGCAGAAGATCGTGGGAAGGAAAAATACTTACCAGCAGTTGCTTACTGGCTGAGCAAGACAGAAAAGAAGAAGTTCTGCAAGAGGTTGTCGGAGTTCAGGGGACCGGATGGATATTGTGCGAATATCGCCAATTGCGTTTCAGTTGACCCTCCAGCATTTGGTGGCTTAAAGTCCCATGATCACCATGTGCTATTACAGAACTTGTTACCCGTAGCTCTGAGAGGTTTGCTACCAAGTGAACCTAGGATTGCAATGAATAGAATCTGCAACTTCTTAAATCGTTTGTGTCAGCGTGTGGTGGACCCATATAAGCTTCTGACATTGGAGGCTGAAGTTGTTGAAACATTGTGTCAGCTGGAGAGGTTCTTTCCTCCTTCCATGTTTGATATTATGTTCCACCTTCCTGTTCATCTGGAAAGGGAGACACGTTTGGGAGGACCGGTCCATTTTAGATGGTTGTATCCCTTTGAGAGGTACTAATTATTGTATCTGTTAATCTCGTTTGGTTATTTAATTATGTGTTCTAAACTGAATCTAACTACGATGTTATCTGTTTGATATGTAGGTACATGAAAACGTTGAAGTCATATGTAAAAACTATGCTAGGCCAGAATCTTGTATGGCTGAAGGATACATGGCAGGAGAATGCATTGCCTTCTGCTTGGAGTTTCTTAAGACATTTGTACCAGTTATGGAAGCTGGAAACCGCAATGAAGATATTGAACAAGATGAGCAGATTCTTGAAGGGCGTCCAATTCACAAGGCTAAACTTGTTATACTTACTGAGAAAGAGCGGGAAATAGCACATAGATATGTTCTGATGAACACAGAAGTTATGTCTCCATTTGTTGAGTAAGTTCTACCACTTGTGATTTTCCATAACTTTTATCAACATCTTACTTTTAGTGCATGAATACTAACATGTGGACATTGGAATACAGTATGCATTTGGATGATTTACAAGCTACAGATGTGCGTTGTGGAAGAAGTGAGACTCAATTATGGAAATTGCATGGGGAAAGATTTACACAGTGGGTTAAGGAGAAGGTATGTACTAGTTATGTATACATATCATATTAATGCAACATTTCTGAAACAAATTATTAGTACTAATCATTTATTTTTCTTGTTTGTCTCTAGATCTCAAGTAACTCAAAGGAGCATTCTAAGAAGCTGAGATGGTTAGCTTTTGGGCCAAGACTTGAAGCTCAGACATTCAAAGGATATATCGTCAATGGACATCGATTTCACACCGATGATGTCAAGCGTAAGACGCAGAACAGTGGGGTATCCTATGAAGCTTTCACCATGTGACGTACTACAGAGTCATACAAGAGATCATTATGCTGGACTACCACATGTTCCAAGTGCCACTGTTCAAGTGTAAATGGGCCAACAAAGGGAAAGGTGTGAAGGAGTCAGATGGCTTTACGCTTGTTAACCTGCATCTAAATCAATATGCATTCTGCCAAGACCCATATATAATGCGATCTCAGGCAAAACAAGTTTTTTACTCAAGCAAAGCTGACTCCTTCCCTTGGTATGTTGTTATGCGGGCTCCACCAAGGGCTATCATGAGTTGGAAACAGAAGAAGATATTGTCGCACCACCATCATCTAGTCAGCAGATTGAAAGTTTGGGGAATCAATCTTCAGAGGACGAGAGTTTCTGTTTTAGAGATGATTGTGAAGGGGTCTCAGTAATGGATTAGTTGTTATAGGATTAGTAGTTCTAGGATTAGTAATAGCATATTAGTAGAGTTAGGATTAGTATTAGATTATTACTGGATTCCTGGTTATATTACGTCTTTATGTTGTTATATTTTCAGAAAATGAAAACAACAGTCGCACAAAGACGCAGCAAGCGTCAGCAAGGCATTGATGTCACTCCTCAACAGATGATAACGCCAACCAGAGGAAGGAAGAAGGCTAAAGCAGCTACAAAAAAAATGATTCCATCTGGTAAACTGAAACAATATGTTCTGTTAAAGAGAGGACAAAAGACTAAAACGTTAGCTGAAGAAGCAGCAAGGAAAATGAAGAAATCGCTCATGAGGATATCAATAACAAAGCTGTTGAAGAAGGTGAAGAAGAGACTTCACCTAATATTGTACAAGCTGAACACGGCGAAGAAGATGATTGGAGGCGCCTTAATGATGAATCAGAGGAAGAGGAGAAAATGGAGGAAGAAGCAGTGGATGGTGAGCCAGAGGAAGAGGAGAAAATTTAGGAAGAAGCAGTAGATGAAGAAACATAAAAAGAAAAAAACCATGAGAAACCAGAAGAGGAAGAGGGTAGAGAAAAAGGTGAAGACGAAGAAAAACTACCAGAAGTCAAACATAGAGAAGCAGCAGAAGATGAAACAATACATAATCCAGCTGATGAAGGCATTAACCAGCAGTCACAAACCAAGAAGAGGAGAACTAGAGGACCAACCAGAATGAGCAAAGTGGCTAAAAGCCATGAGGAAAAAGTGGAAGTCGAATTTAATAGCCTTGGTGAACCTGTGGGAAAAGGATCAGTGACACTTTCTTCTTTTCTTGGACCTCTTGTGAGGAAGCACATTCCTGTACCTCTAGACGATTAGAGGCGCCTTGATGGACAGACAAAAGACGCAATGTGGGAGGTGATTCAGGTACAAGTCAGATTTATATGTACTTTACTTTCCACTATTTGGAGTTTTCTTTTCTGACAGTGGGAAATTATCGTAGGGGAGGTTCAATTTGACAGAAGATTGGCCGAAGCAAAGTGACGTGAAACAGATGGGCTGCATATGGAGGGCTTCTAAATCTAGGCTATTGAACAAAGTGCGTTCTACAATGTCTAAGGAAAATATACAAAGCTTAAAACCGAGCAACATTCACAATGTCTCAGATTGGATAAAATAGGTGAAGAGTAGGAATATCCAAACTTTCAAGGTTATTTATGTTTTAATCTCTCCATTACAATACATTTTTGTATTATAGAAAATTGTTATCTTACTTCTTTGAATGACTTTGCAGGAACGAAGTGACCAATTCAGGGAATTGAGGAAGAATCAGATTCCACACACCACCAGTCGCAAAGTAATGGTTCGCCTAGCCCATGAAACGGTAATGATTAGTTGTATACAAAGATTGAGACTCTGATTCGTTTTAACAACAACGTTTCTTTTTTACCTGTAGACGAAGAAGAAATCAGACCCGCGTAAGATTACTAGAAGCAAGATCTGGGTAGCTGGACATACCCAATCAGATGGACGACCAGTGAAGTTTGAAGAGACAATTATAAGAAGTTATAAAACTCTTGTGTTGGTTTAAATTTTCAACTTATATTATATTGATACAGATTTCAAAATGTATGTCAGGAACAAATTAAATCACTTGATAGTGAGATCGGATCAACATCCAATGCGAGTATAAAAGAAGATGCAGTGAGTAAGATTCTAAGTAAAGACATGAATGGTAGAGTCAGAGGAATGGGAAGAGGGATTACCGCTACCAAGCTAGCTTTCTTGCAGGCCAGAGACGCACACATACAGAAGCTTGAAGCTAATCAAGCACGATTGGTGAGCGAGGATGAAGATTTGAGGAACTTTGTTAAAAATATTGCTTCTCAGAAACAACAAGATGGTGGTTCAAAATCTGAAACCACTGATACAAGCAAAGGAGGACCTAGATATCAACTATTGGATTGGTATTCAGAGGAAGAGGTTGTCATCGGTGAAGGATAATTATGCTTTGTTGATCCGTCTTACAAGATTGGACGTATTCCACTTGGCCCTAATGCGTCGGGTATAGTTGTGAACTCCGCATCTGACAAAGACGCATATGTCTGGAGGCCTACAAAAACTATCACCTCACTTGGGAAAGTTGTGGGAGCCAAAATTGCATGGCCATTCGATAATCTCATTGTGGATGATTTGGAATCCAAAACCCAAAACAAGACTGCTGCTTCTTCGGTAAAGTTCTCATCTTCTCATATAATTAAAGTAAAAATTGTAGCAATAAAAAGCTTATTGGTTACTTATACCACGTTGTCTGTTTGTTGCATGACTCAATTAGGCTACAAGCGCATAAGATAATAGGATCCATATTATTGCTTGGAATTCAGATGATAAAGTAGTTGCTAAGGGATTTCTGACTTCACCTGACCCTAAGGAGATGGTCAATTGCATTCCTTTGGGTCTAAATGCTGCATTGGTGAAGATTGACAAAGTGATTGACAAAGCGGTTTACCTCTGGAGACCAAGTGAAGACATGACTGTCATGAATGATGCACTGTTTGAGACCATAGCATGGCCTATTGCTAAGGTGCAATTGGTAAATCTACTGCCAAGGGAGGATGCAGTTTATAAAAAAACATCAGCATCTAAAGAAGCATTAACAAGAGCAGGACAATCAGTTCCAAAAGTTCCATCCACTTCTAAAGGATCATCACCTTAGGTATAGCTCTACACCTTATCTCTGTATTTTAAATGATAGATGTGTTGGATTGTTTCCTGATTGTGATGATGAGTTGGATTGTTTTCTGATTGTGTTGGTTTGTTTGCATTTGAACTTGTAGAGTGTTAGTAACAGCTCAAACACTAATAACAACTCTGGAAAGAAGAACTGTTTCCTCGTAGATTGCTTTGGATCAGGAAAAATGGTTGCAGAAGGACGAGTTTTATCAAACAATCCAAAAGACAAAGTCCATTTTGTTCCATTGGGTGCAAACGACAGCTCGGTAATGGTTGAGGTCTGTAAGATCCAGGATGCACGCGTGTGGAGACCAACCTCAGAATTCGAGATTATTGCTGATGTGTTAGGTTCTACAGTCGCTTGGCCTAGTGACAAAATTGTTTTTATGTGAACCATTGTCTTCTATGGGATTGTGTAGGGTACTAGTAGAACTTGTTGGATACTTGTGTTTATGATTTGGTTGTGTTAAACATGTTGGTTTGGTTTTTAGAACAAGCGTGTAGCTTTTATTTGGTAATAAATTTCGTTTCTTAAATTATGAATATGTTTCTGCAATGACTAATTGGAACAAATTAATCAGAAACCCAGAAAAAAAATCACTGTAATAATTACAAAATTTAAATTCTATAATAAAACTAATAGTGACATAAAAAATGTTATGAATAACAAAAAACATAACAGATACTAAACGATGTTATAAAATAAACAATTGCATAATTAGACAATGCTATTAAAAAAAAAATAACTAACATAGCATAACAAATAAACGCTATGTAAGTCACCAGACCTATTATGACGAGCGAAGATGGAGCGTTTGCGATAACGCTATGGTATCCAGCAATAGCGTTTATGTGGTGCTCAATATGTGATATTTTCCTGTAGTGCTAGTAAAGACAGTTTTAAGAGATCTTGTGGACAATATCGACTATTCGTTGATTCTACCACAATCATATCACATGCTAGACGCTTCTGATGGACAGAAGGTGGACAAGAGTTCACATGATCATGAAAAGCTACCTAGTAAAAACACTTTTAAGAGCTATGGTGGACAGTATCGCCTATTCGTGGACACTACCACGATCATATCACATGCTAGACGCTTCTGATGGACAGAAGGTGACCAAGAGTTCACATGATCGTGAAAACGTACCTAGTAAACACAGTTTTAAGAGATTCTGGTTGGCAATAAATATTCGTGAATACTACCATGATCATATCACATGTTATACGCTTCCGATGGACAGACGGTGGCTAAGAGTTCACATGATCGTGAAAACGTACCTAGTAAACACAGTTTTTAGAGCTCCGATGGACAGTATCGACTATTTTTGGACACTACCACGATCATATCACATGCTAGACGCTTCTGATGGACAGAAGATGGCCAAGAGTTCACATGATCATGAAAATGTACCTAGTAAACACAGTTTTAAGAGCTCAAGTGGACAATATCGACTATTTGTAGACACTACCACGATCATATCACATGTTAGACGCTTCTAATAGACAGAAGGTAGCCAAGATTTCACACGATCGTAAAAATGTGGACACACAGTACGTTGGGTCATGCTATCCACACAAAAGCAACATTTCGCATGGTCATATGTTATCCATTGGAAACGTCTAACATGTTATATGATAGTGATAGTGTCCACGAATAGCCGACAAGGTGGACACTTAATCTAGACTGTCCACTCGAATCTTCTGTCTCAAGTCCGATTTGTTTTTTTTTTTAATTTCGGTAAATCAACCGATATATATCTCCATTTTAACTATCTATACGGTCGAAAACCTCACCTCCGTTATCCTATCCATCTTAAAAAAAAATGATGGGTGAAAAAAGGATAAAATGAAAAAAGAGAAAGAGTAGAAAAGAAAAAAAAAATTAAAAAAAAAACAAATAACAAACGAATAAGATACGAACATTTTCGTCTGTTCAATCCATTTATTATGATAAAAATTATAAAATTGCAATCAAACATAAAATGTACTAAATTGCAAGGAAAAAAAAAAAAAAAGTTCCATGTGGCTTATGTTAGATTGCAGATCTTGAAGAAATGATGCATCCGTTGTACATCTTGATTGGGCGCCCGTCTTCGACTCATGTATTTTGTAAGATTTCCTAGGGTTATTCAATGTGAGACTGATTGAGGAAACAAGTTAGATGCAAAGACCAATTCTGATATGATATCGACAGAAAAATCATGTGTTGACTTGTATAATATTGCCATCTGATAGCATATACAAATTTTGCTACAAAATGTTCAGCTACGAATTAAGTAAGCCCACTCTAGAGGAATACAGGAAACTTTATCCTGATACAGCCAAACATTTTAGCTGACCATATTTGCTACCTTTAGAATTTCGAAGTCACTGAGTAGCTGAACTTCCTCTGTTTGACGAGCTTGAATCCCTGATTGAGACAGTGGCCAAAGACTTGGAGGCCCATGCTCTAGCGTTCATGGCTCCTCCCTGCAGATTGCTCCTCTTGCAAGGCTCTTTAAGATGCATGCATAATTGTAGAGTTCGGCTCAGAAACCCGCTGGTATGTTCTTGCAGGCTTTCCAGTCTGATGTTCTGAGCAATCCGTCTCCATGTGAACTTCATAAACACAACGAGCGTAGGGAAAACTAAATAGAGCAATCTCATTAGGACGAATACAACAGCAAGAGCCAAATAGGTCTCTTGTCGAAGCCTATTCTCAGGTGATCTCGCCCATGTGAAAGGGCAGTTCTCTGGCTCAGTGTTGTTTTCGTTCCCAAGATGAGGAACTGGTACGCTTTTCTCGAGAGAAGTCTTATCCAGCGAGTCAATGCCTACAATCCCATGTTAGTGAGCTGTTCAAAAAGATCAAAGACAACTAATAGGAGCACAATACCAACAATGTCTATCCATTAGCATACAAAACCAACTCTTTTGTCTCGTCTATCCTCATCAGTGTAAACACAGGAGAGAGAGGCTGCATATATGAACATATGCAAGAACAAAACACCTTACCGGTAACATCGCTGTAGAAAGCAACGAGAGAATCAAGCATTCTCGTCCCTCGGTATCGTGCCCGCATTGTTGAATTCATAAGTAAGAGAGTAGGAAACCCATGAACCCTATACTTTGAGAGGGTGCTGCATCACAACAAGTAATCAAAAGATCATCTTTACAGAAACAAAAGAGAGCTGTTTTAAGGACCGATTTAAAAGATATAAACCCACCTTGGCTTGACGGATGATTCCTTAATTGCAAAGTGAGGAATGGAGGAGTAGATAGAAGAGATGACATCGAAGCTTGGTCTAAACGATCTTGAGAATGGACACCATGATGCATAGAAGAGCAAAGCCACATAGTCACACTTGTTCTTGTGGATCATATCCAAAGCTATTTGTAACCAACGCTCATCGCCCTTCACAACGAAACAAACGCCAATGAATAAACATTTAAATTTCAGAAACTGAACGAGGTGCTGAAGAATCCGAGCTTTCTTTTTTAATCAATTGGGTCATTTGATGGCGCAAAGATCGAAACTTCCTGCGAACCTACCTCGGTGACGGCAACAAAATGAGGACAGTCGTCTAATTCATCACCAATAGCTTCAGAAACGTGACAAGTCTGATCTCGAAACCCAAAGGTGTAATCTTTAACAGACCTCGTAGCACAAATCGGAACCCTAACGGAGAAGGCGTCGACGGCAATGAACGTTAGATTCCCAAACACAATCACCAACAGCAACAAAAAGATCCATTTCTCCATTAATGAAAACTAATTGATACCCGGAAGCTTTCTTCTCTCCCCAACGAGAATCACATATTCATATTCCAAGAAAAGAGATGTTGCAGATTTCAGAGGGATTAATTGTTTGTTGCCCGCAAACCTGAAGTTGAGAAGTCACTTGGATAGTTTAGC
This sequence comes from Orychophragmus violaceus, assembly GCA_030180135.1. Taxonomy (NCBI): domain Eukaryota; kingdom Viridiplantae; phylum Streptophyta; class Magnoliopsida; order Brassicales; family Brassicaceae; genus Orychophragmus; species Orychophragmus violaceus. The sequence continues at coordinate 44,520,400 of CM058229.1, read as the reverse complement.
ATCCATCCATAAATCCATTAGAAATCTCATTAAATTAATAATATTATTTCGGCCCAAGAAAACAAGTCTGTTAAGGAAGGAAGAGTCAGCATCTAAGAGCTATAAATAGGACTATTCACTCTTCATTTTAGGCAGATTGTAACTTGTAAGAGGCCGAGCTACTTCTATAAAGCTCCGACCTCAAGCATAGCTTAGTGAGCACGTCATTCGACGGACTCACACCTCGTATCATCCTGTTCATAGCTCGGCTCCGGCTTTAAGATCAATAAAGAATCATTTCGACCTCACTTTATATTTGTATCTCACCTCGTTGTTCGAACTTATCAGATCGTAGCCCGTAATATCGACTAGGTCGAGTTTCCGTAACAACAATTGACGCCGTCTGTGGGGACGATAAAACTTCTTTACGATATATGACGAAGCCGAGATGACAGGACCATCATTAACAGATAACGACCCGAAGTCGCCTGAGCAAACCCGAAGCCCGCTCGCCCCGAGCTCGGAGTCACCAATTTCGCCAGCTAACACCGGGACCAACCAGACCAGGATAGTTGATACACGTCGGGATGGAGCACGTGCAAACGATCAAAACCAGACGTCTCCTCCCTCATAAGAATGTTAATGGCCCATGTCGACGAGTTGACCAGAGATAACAATGCTCGCCTCGAAGTACTTACAAGCAACCAAGACTCATGTAGAGAACGAATCAACTACCTACAGACTACCGGTTTCCAAGCATCTCAAGCAACCGAAAACCCTACCCCGCGGCTCCCAAGGGTCTTATTCGGGGAAACACCACCTCTGAACACCGAATCTAGCAGGCGACCAACCATTCACCTAGAATTGGCACCGACCGGACACATCCATAATCAGACCGAGGGTGGCAGAAATAGCGAGCTCGAATCACTCAATATCCAACTGGATAACATGACGTCGAAAGTTCACAAAGCCACCAGCTCAGCCTTCGAAATAGATAGGGTCTTGAAGGAAACCCAAAACACACCGTTCACGAGTAAGATAACAAGGACGTCAGTCAAACATCCTGGGAAGATCAAACTACCTACTTACGACGGCAACTCGGATCCACAGTAGTACATGACGGCCTTTACTATCGCAATGGGGCGAACCCAGTTCTTACCAGAAGAACGCGATGCTGGCTTCTATCAATTGTTCGTCGAAAATTTAAGCGGCGCCGTCCTCAACTGGTTCTCGCGGCTAGAAGCTCACTCCATCGACAGCTACCATCAGTTGACGACCACTTTCCTCAAACATTACTCAATGTTTATCCATGAAGGAGCCTCTAGCGCCGACCTCTGGGCCGTAAGCCAGGGCCCAAAAGAACCCCTCAGATCCTACATCGACAGGTTCAAAGTTATTGTCTCAAAGATCACAGTAATGGATAACGAAGGACTCCCAGCATTGCGAAATGGGCTTTGGTACGAATCACCTTTTCGCGACGAGCTGGCCATAAACAAGCCACATACCCTCGAGGACGCTCTCCACCGAGCGGCCGTCTTCGTTGAGATAAAAGAAGAGAAGGATCTACTCACCAAGAAATTCGTCTCAGGCAAGAAAGGCAAAGATACATCCACTAATAATCCCGACGAGAAGGGGAAGAAAGCCACGACGTGCTACGTTGGCGAGCAGCAGCAGCAGCAGCAGATAAGTCAGCAATCATTCCAACAACCATGACGCAATCAAGCAAGCCACCAGCAAGGTCGACCATGGTACAAATACGTACGGTTCGACGACCAGGAGAAAACCTTTTGTAACTTCCACCAGCGCTCTGGGCACAGCACTGGGGAGTGTCGGCATCTCCAAAACCTCCTATTCGGTGAATATCAAAAATGGGTAACGAACATAACCAACCGCAGCCCCCCGTCGGCACCCCCCAGAAATCGAGAAACGCCGCGACAACCCAAGAAAGAAGGAGAATGGTTCAAGCTAATCTAGGAGGAAAAGGCAAAGCATATAAGCCAGCAGAAAACGGAGCCGAGCGACATTGACACAGAGCTGCCAAAGCGAGCCAGCGAAGACGAGGAAGAAGACACACCGGCTCCCAGGAAGCAGATCAACATGATCATGGGGGGACTTCCCACTTGCAACGATTCGGTAAGATCGATAACGGCATATAGCCAAAAAGCTGACGCACGCCAACAATGGAGCAGAATCGTCCCGGAAGAGCTTAAACCAGGAACCGAGATCACCTTCAACGCGGAAGACGAAGAGGGCCTCGACAAACCACATAATGACCCACTTGTCGTTGAACTCCAAATTGGCGCTTGCGAAGTCACCAAGGTTCTAATCGATACAGGAAGCTCTGTCGACCTCATCTTCGAAGAGACTCTACAGAGGATGGAACTCCGCGATTACAGGACGAAGCGCTCGGAGAAACCCCTCACTGGATTCGCCGGAGATACGACCACGACAATCGGGACCATCAAGCTGCTAGTGCACGTCGGGCGCCTGACCAAGTTCGTCAAATTCTTCGTCATAGACCGAACCGAAATTTACAACGTGATCTTAGGAACCCCTTGGATCCACGCTATGAAAGCAATACCCTCGACATACCACCAATGCATAAAATTCCCAACACTGGGAGGAATCTTCACACTCCGCGGCAGCCAGAAGATCTCAAGGTATTGCTTTACGGTAGAGCGCAGAGTGCGACAAGCATCATGTTTCATATCCGAACAAGCGATCGCCAACTCACACCCATACTAAGAAAGACAAAGTCCGCACTTCGACAAAGGTATGACGAGCACCACACCCGCAAGTAAAACATCCTAATTCTACTCAGCCCGTATCTTGATATATATATATGCTAGTAATCGAGCTATGGCTCAAAATATGTAACCAAAAAGAACTACGCTCGGCTTGATCTCTCTTCGTAGAGTACGTAGGCAACCAATGTAAGGTGCAACCACCTCTATATTTTTCAATATCAAAACTTTCATGCATTTTCATACAATCTAGCTCACAAACAACTAACAATCGACATTCTGGCCAAATGTTCGATCCAATAAACACGTATCCCATGCACAGTGACATAGCGTCACATCATCGTTTTTAACGACATATAAGCCGAGCATGTACTCGCACCTAGATAGCTAAGCAGATGACGAGGTAAGCCGAGCCAAAGCTCGCGCTCAGAAACTTCTTTATATAAATGGGCGAGCTTTGAAAATCAAAAACATGATAAGTCGGGCACGTACTCGCACCTATAATTTGACCTCGCCCAAAGCCGAGAAACGACTCGCAAACAAACAAAAAAAACAAGAAATATATATATATATATATATAATATATATAAAACGAGGAGGGAAACAATAATAAAATTTTCTCTCTTTTATTCCATTCTCTTGAAAATTACGAAGGAGACAAAAAAAAGGGAAAAACAAAAAGAGCTACAAAGCTAATCTAATTTCTTGAAACACGATTTCTTCCGGATCGGAGCTCGTACGATAAACCCGGTCTCATCCAATAAGGAGTCGAAATCCTTTCTTGAAACACGATTTCGTCGTCTGTCCCCGGCACGACCTCAAATGGAAGAGGCCCAGCAGCGAACAACGACGAAACCAAACCAAGGTGGGTCATCGTGGGGCAAGAAGGCACGGGCACGCCAACCCCAGCACACCAAAAAAGGGAGTTGAGTCCCGGAGCCCGACCCCACGGTTATCTTGGCCACTCTGACATCGACTGCTCTTCCCAAAGGAATCTTCCCCTTCTTTGGAGGAAAATGAGCCAGCTTGATATCGAGCCCGCTGTCCTGCAAACCATAAAGAACAGGAAAGATTCAGAAAAAGACAAGAAAATTGAAAACACGTCGCAACAAGAAAATAATGCACTTACGTGAAAAGAGACAAGTTCAAGACAGGACAGCCCTCGGCGCGTTACTAAAATCAGTGACGCATCAGATCCACCCAACCGGAGGAACTGCACGTCGCCCTTAAGTTCGCAAAAGCGATAAACAAGGGCGGCCGTCGGTATAAACCCACATATTAACGAGTCCCTATTTCGCGGGGAAAACACGAGCCCACTCGACAAAGAGAAAAACAAAAACTCCGGCGGCCGGAGTCGGCCAACGATGAACACCGGAGAGAAACCCATTGGCAGAGCGGCCTTGCTGCCACGACACGACGAGACACAACTCTACGGCCAAACCAGAATGACAAGGCTAACCCACACGCAGTGAAATTTAAAAAAAAAAGAAGCAGAAAAGTGACGAATAATAGAATGAGGAAAACCAGAAGAATAAAAGGAGTATTTATAGCCAGCAAAGGCAGCAACTGCGGAAACGACGCATTCAATGCAACACATCAGTTACCAATGCATGCCTTCAATGCGAAAACGGCGGTCCACCTTTTCCATAGACACAGAAAAGTAACTCCCAAGAAAAGCAGTAATGGCGCGTTAACCAAGGCTCGAAAATTCAATATGACACGTCTACCAAAGATATCTAAACAACCTCTCGCAAATAAGAAACAAGGAGTAATCAGCCCGCACCAGCAAAACAGAAGCGTAACACCAAGCTCGATCAACAAAAAAAAAGAGAGAGAACAGAAAAGGAAGCGAGCAAAGCATACATACACAACTGAAAATACATGCACTATCCGTACAAAGTTTCACAAGTGTTACACAAAAAAAGGAGGGGAACGGAAGACATGTAATCTGATGCTCACAATTATTTCGTATTTGGCCTACGCACCTCCTGTATCTACGACGTCATCTCGACCTGGCGACATACAAAGAACATCGGAATCCAAAGGATCAGGTCGCAACTCGTTGCTTCCTGCTCCAAGCGAGGCCTGTCCTCTTCAAGTTTTGTGATCAATGCAGGAGGAACCGGGACACCACTTTTCGAGAGCAGGTGATATACGTTAAGAACACCGGACGCTTGGTTAAACTCCAACAGCTTGGGGATGTAGCGATCCACCTGTTCTCTCTCCGCCCTCAACTTTCCCAAACACTTATATGCCTTCTTATACGCGGCTTTTCGCTCAGAACGAAGGCGCTCGCCAAAGGATTCTCGGAGTCCGTCGCACTCAGTAACAAGAGAATCAACTTTCGACCTGAGAGAGCCAGCCTCAGACAAAATACTATGTTTCTCCTCTTCGAGCTCGGCCAACCGCTTCTCCAAGCCTGCCACTTTCTCCTTCTCCAAGGACAAAGCAGCAGAATCCCCTTTCGCCTCGTCAAGATCCTTGCGCACCTGCTTCAACTCACGAGCTGAATGCCTCAACGAATCAACCTGTTCTGTGAGGATGCTTTCCGTCGACTTCGCCTGACGCCTCTCGGACTCGTATGAGTCCCAAATTTGATTCAAGATGGCGCACACCATAACGAGGTGATGACTTAGCTCCTCCTGAAGACGTGGCTTGTGCATACTCGAAACAGGCATGAGATCCTTGACCGAAACTGCCCTGAGCCTTTGAACAAGACTAGTACACGACGATATGTCGTTTATCAAAGGCGCCTTCTCCTTATGAATGTACGACCAAGGCGGCTCGCTCGAATCAAGCACGGCATCTTCTGACCCAGTCGTCAGGTCGGCAGCTCGAGCAGAAGATGAAGAAGGTTGAACTCCCTCAAGACGCTCAGCGCCATCCTCAAGGTCTGACGGCCGCTTCTACTGACGAAGAGCCCCGGCAGGCGAAGCGACCTGATCCGCGACACGCACCAATGATTCCTGTAACCGGTCAGTCCTCCCTTCGCAAGTGCCGGAGATGTCGTCAAGCATAATCACCGGCAAACCTATCACCGCCGCCGATACCTCAGAAGTCCTTTGCCTCTTCCTGGATAGCCGAGGGGGTGGAGGCTCATTATCAGCAAAAGAATCCATCTCCAGAAACGCTAATGCAACAAAACATCAACTTCAGCATCACAGACTGGCCCCTTTTTTTCTTTAAAAAAAAACAGGGGGGAGAGAAGAGTACACATACCTTAATCAATCTTCCTTAGACAATCACGAACCTTCTGATCAAACCGTCGGTTGGCCCCCTCGTCCTTCGATGAAGGCCAGTTCACACCACCGTGAGCTCTTAGTTTCTCCAAATCCTTCGCAAACACCGCTTTCCAGAAACTAGAAGTTGAGCGAATCCAAAACAAAAATGCACCTATGAAACACTACAAGAAAAATCAACATTCATAGCACACGATACAAGCCATCATACGTCATAGATAGCGTTTCCACAAACGCTCTGACAGCGGCAGCTATAATAGACCCCCCCCCTACGATAGCGTTTCTTTCGTGCTATGTTATTGTCTACATATAATAGCGTTAATATTTGGTTGCTATGTTTGACACAATCTATTATAGCGTTTTATATACGTGGTGTACTTGTTCTATAATAGCGTATATAAAACGCTCTAACATAAACAGATAGCGGACCTATATAAGCTATAGTTTCGATCTACTACGGCTCAATACTTTTGCTATGAAATGAGACTTTATAACAGTTTTTATATGCAATTATATATGTTAAGATGGCATTAGTAATACTTGTCTAACATGCTATGAAATATACATATAACCATTCCAAATGCACCTGATTTCATTAACTTTTCATAAAACATAACATACAGTCTCAATCCAACAACAACATCCAAGTACCAGAAACATATCAAACATACACATAATATCACACAACATTTCAAGAAACCATCATCATACTAACAGTCTTCATTCAAGTCTAGAGTTAACCTGATCTAAGCCAAGGACACTTTGTCTTTTGGCCATGCGATGGTTGATCCAATAGCATCTCCCATACACTCTATCTCGGTTGATGGGCGCCAAACTACTGCAGTTGCCACCTTCACTACATCAATCCAAACCTTTACTGCATCAGGACCCAAGGGAACAAAATGGCAGCGGTCTTCTGGGTTGTCTGAAGCCCAGCGACCTTCAGCAACAATCACCTTCTTTCCTGTAATGTCCCACAACTTGCACTTCTGATTTTCTTTCGCCACTGTAGTTGGACCGTGACGCTGTAATGAATCAAACATAGACTGTTTGGTTATATGGTTTCAACACAATAACATCAAAGTAGTTAATAAGGCCTGAAATAATTACCAGAGATCTTCGAGTAGGTGATTGTGGAGCTGGTTTAGATTTCTTTACGGCTGGAGCTTTTGGACAAGACAGTGGACTTTTCTGTGTATGAGCTCTAGGACTTGGTGATGCAAAAACTGAAACTTCAGGGATTTCATTGATTGAACTTGTATGATTCTCTGCAGGAGGCGTTGGACATGTAACAGGCACAGCTGTGGAATCTTCAAACACCAACTTCTTCGCAGGCCATGCAACAAAACACTTAACCGATTGTCCAAGGTATGGCTTCTCTTCAGTTGGCCTCCATAGAAATGTCTCAGGTTCATGGACCACATCAACAAATACCTTGACTGCATTTGGTCCTAGCGGAAGACCATTAACCGTAGCTTTTGATTCTCGACACTGCCAACGCCCTTCAGCAACAATAACATCATCACTTTGAGCCCAATCCAGAAGCTTGCATTTGTTGAAAGAATCAGTCCTTGGGCTCTATCATACATACAGAAAAGAATACGATTACTCTAAGCATAGACAAGTCAAGCATAACTAAATTAAAGTTATGTATCAAAGACTTTACCAGAAGAGGAACGTCTTCAACGTTGAACCCATGGTGATCAATAATAACACACCTACTGGCCGGCCATGCAATCATTTCTCCTACAGCTTGGTCAACATTATATATCTCTGGAGCAGGTCTCCATAGAAAGGCTTCTCCGTTGATTGCACTTTCAAACAAAACTTTAACAGCATTAGGGCCTAAAGGGATTTCATTCACATGGTCATTCGGGTCAGAAGAAACAAGACGTCCCTCAGCAACATTGTCTTCAGTAAGGTCCCAATCAACTAACATACATTTAGGTCCGGTTCTTGACTTAACACTCTACAAATTGGTGGGTTGAACGTGTCAGAATTTAAAATAAAAGATAACTGAAATTAACAATGAAATAACTGACTTACTCTTGCATCAGCTGAGTTTTCACCCATCTCAGGTTCATGCCTCTTGAATTTGGCTAGTTCATCTTCTAAATAAGACACCTTGTCCATCAGCTGATACTGCTTCTCTTCCATTTGAGCCATAAAGTGCTGCTTTACTTGAAAGCAAGTTAACTTGGTCATATTCATGCTTCTACCCATTGCCCTAATCCGACCAGGATTATCAGGACCTAAGAGCTGCGTAAGGTGATCTTCTCTTGGGTTTGTTGAGTCGGATGGACCTTCACTGTCAACAAGCTCAGCTGCCTTTCTCTGCATTACATGAATCAAAAATTAAAGAAGGTAGTGTTCAGTAACATCCAATACTAATTCAGTTACTTACAAACTTCTCAGCCGCTTTTGTATTGACTGGTGTACCATCCCTTTTAGTACGAGACTTGACCCACACCTTTAGTCTAGTCACTTGAGATGGTTCGCCGCTCTCTTTTTTCTGTTGAAAGAACAAGACACCAATTGTTTTCAGTGAGTTAATAATATATGCAACTCTTAGAAGCATTAAGTTAAACTGTCTTACCAGTTGTTCTGCGAGCCTGACCATTCCCCTACGGCTGGAGGTGTGAGGAATCTGTAACTTCCTTCTCTCTTTGTAAGAATCACTCACAACCTAGGATATGAGTGTTAGTTATACACAACCCAATGCATAAGTCTATGTGAAAATATAACATTTTACCTTAAAGGCTGAGCTAGTCTTTGCTTTGACAAATTTACGCCATTCAGTTGGAGAAACATTCTTTGGTCGCAGATTCATCCTCTCTTGATTAGTACTAGCTACATTCCTTATCTGCGAGACTAGGCGTGATTTTGAAGATCTCCACAGACAGCCCATTTGCTTCATCACAACAGCCTTTTGATACTCCTCATCAACCTCAAATCTTGCCTACACACAGAAAAATTCAAACTGAGTATGTATTTCTTAAATTAACACATGAAAATTTGAAAGAAAAGATCACCTGAACAGACTTCCAGAGAACCGTTTTTATTTCTTCAGTGATCTTTCTCCAATCCTCAATCGTCACAGGGACATGTTCCCTCACCAATGGTCCTAGATATGATGATAGCAAAACTGATCCTGGCCCAAGAGGTTCTCCCATGTCACAGAAGGACTATAGATAATGCACGGTACCAAACAAATCATAAACAACAACATTAAACCAAAGTTAAACACATAGATCAACAAGCACATAAATGATAGGAAATTTGGTACAAACCTGTGTCATGATAAGAACGAAAGATAAGCCTCAGATTCCCATTAGTGCACTCACCAACACTTGCAAAATAAATAAACACAGTGAGTATAAGGATATGAAATATAATGTGAAGCCAAGAAATAAGAATATCTAGTATTGAGTGTTCAACAAAACAAAACAAACCAAACTGAGCATATTCATTTGAAGAAAGAGTCCACAAAAATCATGACATAGAAACCAATAATCCAAGAAGAATAAAAACAGATGAACAAACGAAGCTTGAATTCACTGATATCTAAACCAAACATGTTCATTTCTTTCATATCTAAGCTAGAGCAGTGATAGTTTTAGATCTAAAAGCAGTATAGTGTGACATGCATGTAAAATCTAAGAGTACAAATCGTAGCTGTAATCGAAGTAAAGAAAGAACATGAGAACATAGTTAGCATCCACAAAATCGACAGATTCCTTATAGCGACATCTTAAAATCGAAGCTTATAAACATCCAAATAAGGAGAAATGTTGTCAAGAAGAACAAACAATGAACAATTGCAGAGATAAATCGAATGAACAATAGATTAGTGAAGTAAGAAACTTGCCTTCGGCTAGAGCTCACTGTCAATGGATTTAGGGTTCTTAGGGCCGAATTGATTTAGGGTTCTTAGAGGAGAAAGGATTTCGGTAGCTTAGGTCTTTTGGGAATGAAAATTTGTGAAGTAATTTTGGTCTGGGATGATTGTCGGAGAAGAGGGAAACGAAATTTAGAGAGGGAATTCGAAGAGGGAAAATGAAACAAAAGGGGGAAAATGAGTTATGTCTAATTTAGGACCAAAATTTCGCTAAGTGTTTGGCGGTACACCCAATTTTTTGTTCCCGCTTATGGAAACCCTATTATAGCGTTAATGCAATGCTATCTTATAGTTGGAAATTTTCAGAAACATCTACGATAGCATATCAGTAAACCGTGCTATGCTTATATGCTATGAATGAGACATTTTTTTGTAGTGAAACCAATGATAATAACGGGCAAACACAGAATAAGAAGGGCTACCAGGCTTATAGTTCCAGGCTAATCGAAAAACTTTGCTCGCATCAAAAGACAGTGCGCGGTTAACACGCGCGAAAAAGTAGCCATCTTGCCAATCAGAAGTCCTTTCTGGAGGATCAGACACTACCCTCAAACGATGACCAGGCTTGAATCTCACGTAGAACGTACCGGAGATCCCCGGGTTGACCGAGATCGACGTAAGCTCCTCAAAAAACCGAGTAGACATATCAACCTCGCTATCAGCTGCCATAACTAAGATACCTAATATATTACGGATAGCAGACGGGCAGAGCTGAGAAAGGGCCATCTCCCTGGCCTCGCAATACTCAACTAAAACTCTAGGAAGAGGGAAAGGTAAGAAACACTTAGTAAACCAACACTCGTACAAACAGACCCAACCAGGAGGAGCATCCCAAGGTCGCTCGTGCAAGGTCGACAGTCGAAGCTCGAGACCGGAAACACGAGAATATCGCTCACAAATACTATCTAAGTCCGTCTGCTCACATACGGATGAGCGGATCGCCCTAAGAATAACAGCCTTTGTCTCCCTCGCCTCCTTCGGAGAAGCTGTCCGCGAACGATAATCAAGGACGGCCGTGCTGTTTCCCGAGAAATCCTCCAAATCGTCAACCCTAATATCGCTTTCACGACGACTCGTTCCGCCACCGTGACCAAGGTCTCGCCTCATATCGCCAACAGGTTCGCAATCCTCAGGCAATTCCGTTGCAGCTCGATTACCGCGAAATCGACAAGGTTTTCGCCCAGACCAAGACATCCAAAACTCCTCATCAACCTCAATCGACCTAGATATGGTAGGACTACCACCGGACGACACGGAAAAACCGGAATCATCGCTACCAGTAGAAGAATGCTCACTGGAATCTACCCGCATAATTACAACAACGAACGCAAAGCAAAGACTAAGAAGGAAAAGGCAGTTACCCGATAAGAAAAATGGAATCTGGAAAGACGGAGCTTCGTAAGAAGAAAGAAGTGGATCTTCACAAGATATAGGAAATCGTAGCGCCAACGGTTCGCGTCTTTTCGTTCTCTCAAGAATCGTGGTTAAAGCCAAAGGAAGAACACTTACGAATCATGACCGGACTATTTAATAAGATTTTCGCCTGACTTAAATATTCAAAGAAATTCATCGAGCTCAGCATCGCAACTCGACGAACTGGGGGGGGGACTAATAATTGGATATGGGTTTAAGACCCATCCATAAGCCCATTAGAAATCTCACTAAATCAACAATATCATTTCGGCCCATGAAGACAAGCCCTTTAAGGAGTCAACAGCCCAAGGAAGACTCAGCATCCAAGCGCTATAAATAGGACCCTTCACTCTTCATTTTAGGCAGATTGTAACTTGTAAGAGGCCGAGATACTTCTATAAAGCTCCGACCTCAAGCATAGCTTAGTGTGCACGTCATTCGACGAACTCACACCTCGTACCATCCTGTTCATAGCTCAGCTCCGGCCTTAAGATCATTAAAGAATCATTTCGACCTCACTTTATATTTGTATATCACCTCGTTGTTCGGACATATCTGATCGTAGCCCGTAATATCGACTAGGTCGAGTTTCCGTAACAACAAAGTCGATGTCTCTTCGAGCGAAATCGAATCAAAAGCATTTTGTGATGGGAGAGGTGTTAGAGGAGGATATCATTTGAAAAGATGAGGAGAGGAAGAAGAAGCGGCTGTGGTTTCTGGGTACTGGGATGAGCCCGAGGCACAAATGCCACAAATTCATTATAAAAAATCAGTACTGCCACCATTATGTTTCTGAAATTCTTTTTGAATTATTTTTAATCGAAATAGGTAGTAAAAAACTATAAGCCCTTATGAAAACTTAATTATTTACCAACCCAACTTAATCTATCCATCCATACCCGACGACCCCTTCTTAAACCAAGGACCCGCGGACCCGCCCTAAACAAAATACCTGATACTAGCGTAAAAAAAATCCTTAACTCCCTATTTTTTCCAAAATCCCTAACTCACGCTCATCTCACCCAGCGATAAAAATCAGTAGATCGAGCAGCTAGGTCGGCACTGTAGCTCGCTTCCGACGACGACGACCCGACTAGAGGCTCTCCTTCCGACGGCCTTTCTTTTGGAGATTGTCCGAGAGTAGCATTCGTCTTCGTCTTCCGATCCTTTTACTTCGTCAATTCTTCATATTGGTAAGATTTCCTTTTTTTGATCGAGCCTTTTCTTTTATATCGTATTGGTTAGAATTTTAGTAACTCCGGTTTAATGGGATTATTGATTTTGTTCGATTTTGTGAGGTCCAGATTTTGTTCAATTTTTCCTCGTAATAGTGGTGTTGGTTCTTCGTTGTTTTGGTCTTCTCTGTTCATTCGATTAAAGTGTATTTTGGTATGTAATTTTTGGTGATGTGCATATAATGAAACTGTAATTTTATACGAATTTTCCAATTTTATCTAGTTGTACCAGTTGGACCGTATTTTGTATTTTCATAATGTGTTACGATCCATGTGTTACCTTTGTTTCTTCTTGAAATATGTATATTTAGTTTCTAAATGTCAATATTTTTATATGTAGTAATGTCTCGTGCAAGATCCGGTGGTCAGATATATGAGACTACAGAAGCTGCAGAAACAGTAGATGGAGAAAAGGTGAATGAAGAGGTGGTGAACGAAGATCATGTAGCTAAAGATGTAGAGGAAGAAGATGAAGTAGAGGACGAACAGGAAGAAGATGGAGAAAATGGAAATAATGTTCATGATGAGGTAGAGAATGAAGAGGATGGTGATGGAGAGGATGGTGATGGAGAGGATGATGATGGATAGGATGCTGATGGAGAGAAAGTGAACGAAGAAGACCAGGAGGTAGAGGTTGTTGGAGGGTCTAGGGATAGAACGATTCAGGTACAATATGGTCCAACTAGTACTACTTAAACATGTTTGTGTTTGGTACATATTGGTCAACTAGTACAACTGTATTTATTTATGCTTTGTTTCTTTTTTTTCAGAATAACTCCGAGGACGATGATGATGATGATATATCCCAACCCCTACAGCCAGAGAAAATGTTCTTTGGTCCTTCTCATTACATGACTCTGTGTAAGATAGGAACAAGGTGCAGTGCCAGGGCCACAATTGAGTACTTGGAGGGTATTCCACATGCCAAGAGAGACAAACCACATGCTTCAAGTAATGTGGATGCTTCTTCTTCGCACAGCTTCTACGGATATGTGAACATAGTGTTGGTTTGTGGTGAATGGGACACTAATTAGGTATTCCATAAGAGAGCACACGTTGTTGTCTGGTTTTTCTTGCCTTGACTACCCAGAGAACTATAAGCAATTGTGAGATTTTAAGTTTGCAAAAAGGGTCTTTGGAAGGGTTGACGGAATAACAGTTAAAGATGTTGAAGTGAAGCTGCAGGAGATGAATAATAAGAGCTCTTCAGACAGGAAGAAGTTGGTTATCTTGTATTTCCTATGCAAGATAGTCAAATCTAAGTTAAAGGCTAATGGAAAAGTAGATTCGTTCCTTCTGAGGATTGCGGATGATGTGAGTGCTTGTGAGAATTTTCCGTGGGGTAGGTATACTTTCGATGACTGTTTGAAAGGAATCCGGGCAGTAATGAAGAACATGAACGGGTCCGCTAAACCAAAAGCGCAAACTGGCTTTTCTGGATTCATAGTTCCTCTCGAGGTAACTATAAATGAATTTAATATGATCTTCAGTATTTGTGTAATAGTTATTTGATTTTAGCACTAACATGTTTTTACCTTTATGTGCAGATTCTCGCATTTGAGTGCATTCCAATTCTTGGTCGTTCATTTCGTAAAGCTGTGGAAGCCGATGTGGAGTGTCCACCGTTGTGCAAGCATAAGTTCAGTGAAGCATGCATGAGAAGTTTTCCATTGGAAAAATTTTATAAAGCGCTTGGAAGTACTAAGGTAAGAGTTTGTGATCATACTTACTATTATTGTTAAGGATGTGAATGTAAGTTAAGTTTAATGTTATTAACAAGATATCACTAGTATCTTGGAACTGGACACGCATGAGAAAGCTCTTTTGGCGCGTATCGTAGGCGATGATGTTGATGATGGGATATGTTTTATTGATCCGGTTGTTGACAAGTGGATAGAACGTCTTATCGTGCAAAGGAAGAAAATTTGGTGGAAGGATTTGTATGAAAAGGACTTAGAGTCTCGAAGTGTACCTGAGGAGTTGGAGGATGTACCTGAAGTCCCAGAGAAGCTGGTGAATGTTCCTGAAGCATCTATTCTCTCAGTTATTCAGGAAGTGATGGCTAAAGAGTTTGAAAAACTCGCGGTGCAGCTTGGTGATATGGATGCGAAAGTGGATTTAGCAAACGCGAAGCTTTGTGAGTTGGATGTGAGTGTGAAAGATCTTTAGAAGTTTGTTCTGGATCCCAAGAGCCCACCCTTAAGTACTCCGTTTTTTTGCGTATGAGAAAGAAGATGAGAGATAGAGAGAGAAAGTAGGTGATGGGAATGAGAAAGAAGGTGAGGCAAGAAAGAAAGAAGGAGATGGGACTGAGAAAGAAGGTCAGGCAAGAGAGAAAGAAGGAGATGGGACTGAGAAAGAAGGTGAGGCAAGAGAGAAAGAAGGAGATGGGACTGAGAAAGAAAGTGAGGCAAGAGAGAAAGAAGTAGATGGGAATGAGAAAGAAGGTGAGGCAAGAGAGAAAGGAGATGGGAATGAGAAAGAGAAAGAAAATGCCCAAGATCAAGACTTTATGACAGCTCAAGGTGTGCGTATGGAGAAAGAGCAAGAAAAAGATTATTAGGAGAAGAATGAAAAGGTGAAAGAATAGAATAAAAAGAAGAGTGGGAATGCACATAATAAGAGGGAGAAATCAAAGAAGATTGTGGAAGAAAATGATAGTGGATTGGTGATTCAAACAGGGAAGAAGCGGCAAAGACAACAATCGTATTTGACAAAGACGCCGTATCGAGTTCAACCGCGACATTCAGAGCGACTGAAGTATACTGAAACGAAAGAGTAGTGTTCTTATGTATTTTTCTGGAACTTTGGTCTTATGTTTAATATTTGGCACTTTAAGTTCTTTTGGATGATTGGCACTTTAAGTACTTTTGGATGATTGGCTTGTTGTGTACTTTTGGATGATTGGTTATCTAAAGTATTTTAGATGTTTTTCGATGATAAGTTCCAACAGGTTTAACTGGTACTTTTGTGTACAACTTATACTTATTTTGGTTGTGTCGGTACAACTGGTATTTGGTCGTATCGGTACAGCTGGTACAACTGGGACTTGTGTTGGAAGTTTTTGTACTTTGAATGCTTGGCTATCTTATTGTCTTATGTCTTATGTCTTATGTTTCTAAAACATTTAAATGTTTAGAAAATATATGAAAGTACTTAATGTCTTACGGATCTTGTCTTACATAGAAAGCAAATGCTAGTTTCAACACAATTAAAGATAATTAAACAACAACAAGATCTTCCTCCTCTCTTGAATCTACTACATTCGAAGCAATGCCTTCAGCTTTCCAATCTCGTCTTCTTTCTTGGCTAAGCGGTTCTTAAGGTCATCTATTTCATTACGCATTATGCGCACTGACTCACGAATTGATTCCAAGGCCGGACCAGCATTACCTCCATATCGGACAACACTGTCGATGCGGTCTTTGTGCTCTTCAAAACGCATACCAATCCGACGAAATTCTTCTTCTGCTGCATGATCCCACCACTTTTCTAAGTGTTCACCACCATCCTATAAACACACAATCAACATGTTAAATTAAATAAATCAAATAAAACCATCACAAAATAGTATGTCATCACTACCTCGCTCATTGGACATTTGTAGTATTTTCTTCCTCGGTTCTCCAATGTGTTGGATGTTTCCACTTTCAGAAGTTTTCCACACAAACATTTCGACGGGATACCGAAATCACCATCTGCTCTATAGTATAGCATGTCGATATCAGGTTCAGATGAAGAAGGTTCACTGTAACTGATTGGCATTGTCACTAAAACCAGAAAAACAAACGGGATTAAAGCGAACCCTATGTCTAATTTTTTATTCAAAATCGGGTATTACACAAACCCTAGGTCTAATTTTTTATTCAAAATCGCGAATTACATAAACCCTAGATCTAATTTGGATTAGGTAGACCCTTACCTTGGTGGGTGTTCTCCGTCGGTGTTCAGGCGAGGCCGGAATCTGAGCTCTTCCTCTCTCTCTCTCTCTCTCTCTCTCTCTCTCTCTCTCTCTCTCTCTCTCTCTCTCTCTCTCTCTCTCTCTCTCTCTCTCTCTCTCTCTCTCTCTCTCTCTCTCTCTCTCTCTTCTTTCTTATCTCTTCGTAGAAGTGAACGAATGGATAAAATATTGGGAAGAGCAACTGTAAATTTTTTTTTTTAAATTGAGAATTTAGAAAATTCCCTCTAGTTTTTCAAATTCCCGCTTCTTCTAAGAGGAATATGGTCATAGTTGTTCTTAAGTGTACATTTGTACGCTTTTCTTATTAGTTGTACTTTTGTGGTTTTTGTGTATTTGTAGTTGGACTTCGAAACGAGGTATTTTAATGAGTTGGACTAATGTACATTCACGATTATATATCAATTATGATTTTGTCACATAACAATTTGCATTAGTTCAAAATTTTAATCTCTTTTTCAAATCAAGTGAGTAACTACTAACAAAGTCTTCCTAATACTATAAGGGGTGTTTTATGTGAAACCACAATTATGTCTTCCAATTATTACATATTTTCATTTTGAATTTTTATTAGCATATTGGTGTGTTTAAAATCTTATATTTTTTTAGAGGTTTTAAATGTATTTGAAAAGATTAACCACTATAGTTTTGTTAGGTTGGCAAAAACATAGTCTAACATAGTTGAACCGGCTGTACTAAAGGAAAAACAAATGGTTCACTACGAAAATGAAGTGAAATGGTTTTTACAAAAAAAAAAATAAGAATGACAAATACAACTTAAGCTTCCTCGTTGTCACTTTCTGGCTGCAACCACCTCTCTAAGTTTATGCCAGGTACAAACTTGTTCCGTTTCTTTCGGCGCGGTTCTCCGGTAGATGGATACCGCAATTCTTGATTTCTTCCTGGTGAGGGAGTGTACTTTGGCGGTAAAGCGTACTGTTCTTTAATCTCAGCAGGAATTCTCCAATGGGACTCATGCGGCATTGTGTAAATCGTTCGATAATATGCCAATGCCCAAGTCTCTATCAACTAATACTTTGAGCAGAGATCGTAGATTGAAAGATTCGTTGTTTTCCCTTCAGTCCTCATGAGCTTTCTGGTTGCGGCAATTGCATGGACACATGGGTACTTGTCTATATCAAATGTTTTTCAAGAACACCTTTTCATCTTCAAGTCCACCAAATATGTCTTACCTAGACCCGTAACGTCATACTCAAGCAAGAAGCTGTTCAGCTCAGTCACATGTAGTCTTCGTGCAGTTGCACATCTGTCGTGGATTATGTTCTCCATAATAGGCACTACTTTCTTGATGTCCGGCGCAGCAACAGCTTCAGCCCTATGTTTCTTAAACCATTCAGAAAGCTTCTCAACAATTGCATCAGTCAAAAGCAGTAGGGGGTACTTCCTTGCCTTTTTAAACACACTGTTCAATGATTCCGCGGAATTGCTGGTGTCTAAATTGTACTTATCTCCTTCAAAGTAGCACCTAGCCCATCTGTCTCGTTCTATGCTCTTTTCTAGATACTCATCAGCTTTGGGAAACATAGTCTTAAAATCATTATAGCACCTAGCCCATCTGTGTCCTTGTCATACTTCACCTTTCCTCTCACGTTTTGAGATATATGCCATATACCATGCCCACGCTTTGCATTCGGATACACATTCTTGATTACTTTGATGATGCTTGAATGCTTATCGTTCATAAAAACCAATTCAGGTACATCTGGTACAACGTTTTTCAGCTTTCTAAAACACCAATCCCAACTAACATCTTTCTCACCATCAATTACACCAAACGCAATTGGGTAATGGTGATGATTAGGATTCTGAGCTGTTGCAAAAACTAACACACCACCATATACAGTCTTAAGAAAGTTTGCATCCACAATTATCACTTTCCTCATTGCTCTAAACCCTTCAATGCTAGCACCTAAAGCAATGAATAGGTACTTGAACCTTTTCAAACTATCCAATTCCACATTCGTCACTGTCCCGAGATTTTCCTTCTCTAACTCATGTAGATAAGAAAATAAAATCTTGTAGGTTTTTTCAGGACTCCCACGCACATCACAAACATGTTGTTTTTTACCTCTCAATGCGGTGGAATAGGGAACCGGCAAACCAAGCCTTTCTTCTACAATACTCATGATGCTTTTTGGGGTCGGTGTCTCCATTTGACCGGGATAGTCAGTATGCAATATACTCGCAACTAATCATTGTGAGCCTCTCAGTTTAGTATTGCTTGTAGTCGCAGCAATCCGACAATTGGAATGCATTTTTCTATATACTCTGACAGTCCAAAATACTGATTGCTTAGTTCTCGCATCTCGTAAATACCAATTACAACCTTTAAAAACTTCCACAAACTGACTCGGTGGTTGTAGAGATGATGGCAGCTCAACAAATTCATCTCTAGGATACATACCAGTGTCCATGCCAGCGTCCATACCAGCGTCCATACCAGCATCTATATGGTTACCCAATGTGCTGTCCACATCCACCATTTGGTCACGTGATGCATTCTCACATTCCTCATTACAACAAATTTCAACAACATTATCCTCATTACCAACATTTTCAACATCATTATCCGGCAACTCTTCAATAATAGGTTCGTTTTGTAGTTCAGCTCCATGCGCTCTGTATAAAGTAAGGATGCTAGTATCATGTAGATCACCAACAACATCAACTCTGCCATTTGAAACCGCCTCCTCATAATTCACAGCAACTGAGCTTCTTCGCTCCACTCTTGAAAGTTGCTCGAATCTCAAATTATTTCCCACATCATCAGATATCTCCACATGGAAAACAGGTTTAACTCCCTCATTGTCCACGGTTGTTAGATAAATATAAACATATTCGTCATCTAAAATATATGACTCTCTCCGAGCTTTAGATAGGCTATAACTCAATTTCAAATTCCCCATGGATCCATCTATCATAACCTTCTTGCGTATCTTATCTACTAACACCGAGTAAGTTATCTGCTCCAAAGATGAAGTCTGCATCGATATGGCGTATACATGATTACTTGAAATCCACTCATGCTCTTTTGAATAGCACCCTCCAAAGTCAAAATGAACGTTTGTGTTGATTTTCTTCATCGCCTCCTGTAAATAGAATAGAATAAAACACTATTAAAAATGATGCCATTTAGGTACAACTAGTACAATTATATGGTAAAAAGGTAGTTACGGCCCAACTGGTATTTTCGGTCCAACTAGTCCAACTCTTATTGCTATCAGATGTACCAGTTGGAGTACTTTCTCAGTTTTAGAACATGAATTCTCTCGTAAATTCCGCATAAATCGAGAACGAATAGAGTTGATTATTAGATTCAAGCCAAAAATGACCTAATATGAGGCTAGATTCAACATAAAACTAACAATGCAGACCTTGCATTCAACATATTTCATCCTAAACCCTAAAATACCAAATGGAATTGATTAAGCTCATTCATGGAGGGATGAAGAGAGATGAAGACATACGACGGCCGGCGAGAAAATGGGAGGTGGAGAAAGGTGAAGAGGAGCTGGATTCGGGATCCTAGATTCGCCGGGATGGATTCGTTCGTCGAAGCAAAGAAGCTGAGCTCGAGTGCGTGGACCGAGGATCGAATCCGATCGACCAATGATGAGGGATGCGAGAAACGACGTCGTTTAATTGAGCTGTCCAATTTTTTTTTAAATAGTTTATTAAAAAAAATGCCACATCATCTCATTAAGGGCAAAATCGGTATTCCACATTATCAGTGGCAATCTGATTATCAGGTGGCAGCTAAGATTATTTTTTGCTCAAAAAAATCAGTACTGCCACTGTTATGTTTCTGAAAATTTTTTTGAATTATTTTTAATCGAAATAGGTAGTAAAAGACTATAAGCCCTTATGAAAACTTAATTATTTACCAACCCAACCTAATCTATCCGCCCAAACCCGACGACCCGCCCTAAACCGAGGACCCGCGGACCCGCCCTAGACAAAATACCTGATACCAGCGTAAAAAATCCCTAACTCCTTATTTTTTCCTAAATCCCTAACTCACGCTCATCTCACCCAGCGATAAAAATCAGTAGATCGAGCAGCTAGGTCGGCACTGTACCTCGCTTCCGACGACGACGACCCGACTAGAGGCTCTCCTTCCGACGGCCTTTCTTTCCGAGATTGTCCAAGAGTAGCATTCGCCTTCGTCTTCCGAACCTTTTACTTCGTCAATTCTTCATATTGGTAAGATTTCCCCTGTTTGATCGAGCCTTTTCTTTGATATCGTATTGGTTAGAATTTGAGTAACTCCGGTTTATAGGGATTATTGATTTTGTTCGATTTTGTGAGCTCCAGATTTTGTTCAATTTTTCCCGTAATAGTGGTGTTGGTTCTTTGTTGTTTTGGTCTTCTCTATTCATTCGATTAAAGTGTATTTTGGTATGTAATTTTTGGTGATGTGCATTTAATGAAACTGTTATTTTATACGAATTTTACAATGTTATCTAGTTTTACCAGTTGGACCGTATTTTGTATTTTCATAATGTGTTACGATCCATGTGTTACCTTTGTTTCTTCTTGAAATATGTATATTTAGTTTCTAAATGTCAATATTTTTATATGTAGTAATGGCTCGTGCAAGATCCGGTTGTCGGATATATGAGACTACAGAAGCTGCAGAAACAGTAGATAGGGAAAAGATGAATGAAAAGGTGGTGAGCGAAGATCATGTAGCTAAAGATGTAGAGGAAGAAGATGAAGTAGAGGAAGAACAAGAAGAATATGGAGAAAATGGAAATAATGTTCATGATGAGGTAGAGGATGAAGAGGATGGTGATGGAGAGGATGATGATGGAGAGGATGCTAATGGAGAGAAAGTGAACGAGGAAGATCAGGAGGTAGAGGTTGAACGATTCGGGTACAATATGGTCCAACTAGTACTACTGAAACATGTTTGTGTCTGGTACATATTGGTCAACTAGTACAACTGTATTTATTTATGTTTTGTTTCTTTTTTGCAGAATAACTCCGAAGACGATGATGATGATGATGTATCCCAACCCCTACAGCCAGAGAAAATGATCTTTGGTCCATCTCATTACATGACTCTGTGTAAGATAGGAACAAGTTGCAGTGTTAGGGCCACGGTTGAGTACTTGGAGGGTTTTCCAGCAGAACTGAAATGGATCATGCAACATGAGCAGTTTAGGCATGTATTCCACATGCCAAGAGAGACAAACCACATGCTTCAATGAATCTGGATGCTTCTTCTTCGCACAGCTTCTACGGATATGCGAACAGAGTGTTGGTTTGTGGTGAATGGGACACTCATTAGGTATTCCATAAGAGAGCACACGTTGTTTACTGGTTTTTCTTTCCTTGACTACCCAGAGAACTATAAGCAATTGGGATATTTTAAGTTTGCAAAAAGGGTCTTTGGAAGGGTTGACGGAATAAAAGTTAAAGATGTTGAAGTGAAGCTGGAGGAAATGAAGAAGAAGAGCTCTTCAGACATGAAGAAGTTTGCTATCTTGTACTTCCTATGAAAGATAGTCAAATCTAAGTCAAAGACTAATGGAAAAGTAGATTCGTTCCTTTTGAGGATTGTGGATGATGTGAGTGCTTGTGAGAATTTTCCGTGGGGTAGGTATACTTTCGATGACTGTTTGAAAGGGATCCGGGCAGTAATGAAGAACATGAAAGGGTCCGCTAAACCAAAAGCGCAAACTGGCATTTCCGGATTCATAGTTCCTCTCGAGGTAACTATAAATGAATTTAATATGATCTTCAGTATTTGTGTAATAGTTATTTGATTTTAGCACTAACATGTTTTTACCTTTATGTGCAGATTCTCACATTTGAATGTATTCCAGTTCTTGGTCGTTCATTTCGTAAAGCTGTGCAAGCCGATGTGGAGTGTCCACGGATGTGCAAGCATAAGTTCAGTGAAGCATGCATGAGAGGTTTTCCATTGGAAGAAATTTATGAAGCGCTTCGAAGTACTATGGTAAGAGTTTGTGATCATACTTACTATTATTGTTATGGATGTGAATGTAAGTTAATTTTAATGTTATTAACATGATATCACTAGTATCTTGAAACCGGACACGCATGAGAAAGCTCTTTTGGCGCGTATCGTAGGCGATGATGTTGATGATGGGAGAGGTTTTATTGATACGGTTGTTGACAAGTGGAGAGAACGTCTTATCGTGCAAAGGAAGAAAATTTGGTGGAAGGATTTGTATGAAAAGGACTTGGAGACTCGAAGTGTACCTGAGGACTTGGAGGATGTACCTGAAGTCCCAGAGAAGCTGGTGAATGTTCATGAAGCATCTATTCTCTCAGTTATTCAGGAAGTGATGGCTAAAGAGTTTGAAAAACTCGTTGTACAGCTTGGTGATATCGATGCGAAAGTGGATTTAGCAAACGCAAAGCTTTGTGAGTTGGATGTGAGTGTGAAAGATTTTCAGAAGTTTGTTCTGGATCCCAAGAGTCCACCCTTAAGTACTCCGTTTTTTGCGTATGAGAAAGAAGATGCAAGAGAGAAAGTAGGTGATGGGAATGAGAAAGAAGGTGAGGCAAGAGAGAAAGAAGGAGATGGGACTGAGAAAGAAGGTGAGGCAAGAGAGAAAGAAGGAGATGGGAATGAGAAAGATGGTGAGGCAAGAGAGAAAGAAGGAGATGGGAATGAGATAGAGAAAGAAAATGCCCAAGATCAAGATTTTATGACATCACAGGTGTGCGTATGGAGAAAGAGCAGGAAAAAGATGATCAGGAGAAGAATGAAAAGGTGAAAGAACAGAATAAAAAGAAGAGTTGGAATGCATAGAATAAGGCGAAAACAAATAAGAGGGAGAAATCAAAGAAGACTGTGGAAGAAAATGATAGTGGTTTGGTGATTCAAACAGGGAAGAAGCGGCCAAGACAACAATCGTATTTGACCAAGACGCAGTATCGAGTTCAACCGCGACATTCAAAGCGACTGAAGAATACTGAAGCGAAAGATTAGTGTTCTTATGTACTTTTTTGGAACTTTGTTCTTATGTTCAATATTTGGAACTTTAAATTCTTTTGGATGATTGACACTTTAAGTACTTTTGGATGATTGGCTTGTTGTGTACTTTTGGATGATTGGTTATCTAAAGTATTTTAGATGTTTTTCGATGATAAGTTACAACAGGTTCAACTGGTACTTTTGTGTCCAACTTATACTTATTTTGGTCGTGTCGGTACAGCTGGTACAACTGGTATTTGGTCGTTTCGGTACAGCTGGTACAACTGGGACTTGTGTTGGACGTTTTTGTACTTTGGATGCTTGGCTATCTTACTGTCTTATATTTTACGGTTCTAAAACATTTAAATGTTTAGAAAATATATGAAAGTACTTAATGTCTTACGGATCTTGTCTTACATAATTAAAGATAATTAAACAACAACAAGATCTTCCTCCTCTCTTGAATCTACTGTTGGGAATGTCCTGAAATCTACCGTACTATCTCTAGAAAGTATGATAAGTGTCGAGATCAGACATAAGTCATAAATACTGGGTGATCATGATGGCTTGCTAGAGTCCGCTCATGATCTATAAGTTTAGGACTTATTACCAGTATTGTATGATCCCGAAGGGTCACACACCATAGCTAACGGGAAAGTTAAATGGAATTAATACGGTAAGATGCAATGGCATTTACTGTATTAGATCAGAGAATTGGGCCAGACAAAATACAGGCTTTTGTCTGATTTGTGTCTTGGGCCCAAAAGATTAATGAGCCATTAGTCTAATGACTTGGGCCCATTAATGAGAGATAAAAGAATGAGAAAACCCTAAGGAAGAGGCTGATGCTTGCGATTTTTCTCAAGGGTGGCCGCGAGTTTTACATGCTCTCTCTCTAACCTCTCTCTCTGATCTGATCCATCTCTTTGGTCTAGCAGCCATCCCTTGCTTGTAAGAGTGTGGATACTCAAGGAGGAATAGGTGTTACCATCTGTTCTAGCTGATCTTGTCATTACCATCAATAATCCGCTGCAAAAGGTAATGTCACAGGTTTGTTTTATGATTCGTTTTGCAAGAACCTAGATCTGTTTAAGATTATGTGTTAGGTTGTAATTTGGGAATTAAACCTTGAACAAAACACCATAATCTGACAGTGGTATCAGAGCCTAGGCATTAGGTTTCTTGTGAAATTGGATCATATGAATGTTTAATGGTTTAGAATTAATTTTGAATTAAAATTGATTATAGAAATCATTAATCCAAATCGTTTGTGATCTTGTTAATAATCGGTTGCTTGAAAGTTTTGTTATTAACCGAATGTTCATGTTAATAATAGAATGGCATTCAATTATTAAACCCTAAATCGCTTAATGTGGCCGCGTGATATTGGCCTAGATCGATCTCATGATCGTGAGGCAAAGTGGGATCGTGCGTATGCTGCGATAAACGATCGCGTGTGTTGCCGAGATCGATCTTTGCGGTCGTGAGGCTGGCAAGGCCGAGCGTGATGTGATCATGCCGTACGATCGTGATACCTAGGCCGTGATCGTTCGCTGCTTATGCAGTGTACCGAGGACCGCGTGATCACGTCGCGATGATCGATCGCTTACGATCGTGAGCGACTAAAGTTGGATCATGGGTCTCGGTTGGATCATGGGCCTCGGTTGGATCATGGGCCACAAATTGCGTTAATGGGCCGAGTTGGATCATGGATCCGATTGTTTGGCCCGTTAAAATTTTACGTCTCGCGAATAGTCAATCGGTTAAACCGAGCTTCGCGGTTCGTTGCCCAAAACCACACCGATTAAACCGGTCCATTAAATTGGCGGTTAATTGTGTGTTTAAAGCCTAAAACCGCAAGTTAAATCAAATTGGCTAAAACACTAGGTGTTTCTTCCCGGTTTTGGATTTAACTGAACCGATCCAATTTAATTGGTGGTTCAAGCGGTTAACCCAAATCGCGGTTTGCTGGAAATTATTTAATACATGGTATTATTTAATTTCTGGTTAAACCGGATTGAAATTCAAAATTGAATTTTAACCTAAACCGAAGGCTGGTCTAAGTTTGATTTGGTTGGACCAAATAATTTAGAGCTGGTCTGGTTTAGTAAATAACCGATGGTTTTGATAGTTAATTTGGTCTTGGACCAGAATTAATAAACCAGATCGGTTATGTCAAATTATTGGGCCAGCTGGAACTCTATGGTCTTGGGCCAAAGAATTGGGCCTATAATTTGTGACCCAACCCAAAATATTTAATGAAATATTTAAATTAGAAATTTCTATTTTTAGTAAGTTACTAAATTTAGAAAGTTTCTAAAATAAGAAAGTTTCCCAAAATAGTAATCTTCTATTTTTGGAAATAAAACTTAAAATCCTCAAAAACAATATCAAGCTTGGATGTCTTTCCAATCTTGTCAGCTACTTAACGCTTATTCGATTACAGATATGGCTTACAGTGTGAGGTGTCTGTTTTCGCGTAAGTAAAGTAGTATATAGTCACTAATTTCATTCGGAGTCCGAGAATTTAGTGATTATTTGGCTGTAAGAGATTGGTTTCCTTGACTGGGCCATCGGGAGTCCCGGGCCTTGAGACATCTGGTGAATTTGGGCCTCGGGTCCAATTCACAACCGAGAGTTATTGGTTATAACTAGTTGTGTGTATGCTTACCAAGTAAAGCTAATTCCGGGTGACGGCCAGTGGCCCACTTTGGATTTAGCTGAACATGGGTCTCGGAATCATTGCATTCTTATGAGGTTAAACAAAGAAATTTTGAATGCAATGCGAGTTTTCTTATAAGTTGTTAAGATTACTCTTTTATGAACTTAATAACTAAAACTCTATTTATCTCTAAATTTCAGCTATGACAAGCACAAACAATCAAAACACTTTCTCGATCCGGTATGTCCTTGAGATGGACAAACTGAACGGATCAAATTTCTTGACTTGGTCGCGGAACCTGAGGCTAGTTCTCAGGCATGAGAGAAAGGACTATGTCCTTGAGAAAGCTCTCCCCGAGAGGATCGGATCCAAGGCCAGTCATGCAGTATATAATGCTTGGAATAAGCATTATAATGATGCGGTAGATGTGCGTGGTCTGATATTGGCTACCATGGACTCAGAGTTGCGGAAGCAATATGAGAACATGGAGTCGCCAATAGAGATGATCAGCAGCCTGAAATTGAGATTTCAGGAGCAGGTAAGAGTGGGGAGATACCAGTTGGTTAAATCTCTCACTAGCTGCAAGCTACCGATTGATCATCCAGTAAGTCCTCATATCAGTAAAATGATGGGTTACATTGATAACCTGAGGAAACTGGATTATCCAGTTAGCCAAGAAATGGCAACTGATATCATTCTGCAGTCACTGCCGTCAAGCTATGATAAGTTCGTAAGGGACTATATCAAGAAAGGCTTAAAGAAGACGTTGACTGAACTGCATGACATGCTCAAGACAGTTGAGCCAAACGTGAAGAGTACCCTGTACAATCTCATGAAGGAGAAGGGTAGGTTTACTGAACTTAAAGCTAACAAGGGTGAAGACAAAGTTGTCCAGATTTTGAATCATGGCAAGCGTGTGTCTTCTGAGCCCGAGTCAGATACCTCTTACGTTGGTAAGTGCTGCTACTGTAAAGAGACTGGGCATTGGAAGAGAGATTGCATTAAATTCATGGAAGATTACGAGGAGTTGAAGTTGATGTATGAAACTACTTCCTCAGGTATTCATGTTATTACTTCAAGTTATACCTTACAGGTATTGGATACTGGTTGTGGCACTGATATTTGTTATAATATGCAGAGCCTGAGCAACAGTAGAACGTTGAAGGAAGGGCAAGTGGAACTGCGTGTCTGGAAGGAGCTTGGGATGCTGCCTCAGCCGTAGGGTTTTCACTTGTAGATGCCTTTGAGGCTTGGTTTTATTAAGTAATTGCTACAATGTACCTGCTTTAAGCAGAGTTGTCTTTCATTTTCTTGTAAGAATTTGAATGTTTTTCATTTTGATAAAAGACTAGTTTGTTCTTTTGATCTTAATGAAATATTAATTGTAGCACCCTATTCAAGGAATAGGTTTTATGTCTTAAACCAAAGAGTGCCTAAATATAACATAAATACCGCAATTGGTTTAAATCTGATGAGTTAAACCTGATTTTTCTTGGCATAAATGTTTTGGTCATATAGAGTAAGTCAGATTCAGAAACCCCATAGTTATGGACTTTTGGGCTCATTTGAATGGATATCTTATGAGACTTGAATTCTGCTTACTAGACCAAAAGACAAAGGGCCCATCTTAGCCGAGCTAGAGAAAGGCCCAAAGGCTTATTGGAGATTGAACATACTCATGTATGTGGTCCGATGAGCAGTAATGCCAGAGAAAATTTCCTGTACTTCATTGTCTCTACTGATTACTTCAGTGAGTGTGACTGTGTTCATTTGATGAGACACAAGTCGGAATTCTTTGACATGGTCGAAAGAGTTCCAGAATGAAGTATAGAATCTGAATGACAGAAGTATTAAGACTCTGGATTAGATCACGAGTGAGATTACTTAAGTCATTGATTGTGTGATCATCTGAATGAGTGTGAAGTCGTTTCACAGCTCATTTCTCCTGAAAACCTAGAGGTGTTTCTGTGAGAATGAATCAGATCTTATTAGAAATGATTAAAGATGAGTCACACGAGTCTTCCATGATATTCTTTAAGAATAACGCTCTAGAAATATCTAAGTTTACGCTGAAATAGTTCCACCAATATCAGTTGAAAGACACCACGTAAATGTGGATTGGAATCGATCCAAATTCGTCTTTACTGAGTATTTGTAGTTGTGCTACTTCGCTGGTTGTCCTAGGAAAACCAAGGCTTGTTACTTTTACGTCCATTCTGTTTTCTAAGAAGGGAAGTTACTTTCCAAGAAGAACAGTGGGAGTAAAAGTATAACTCGAAGAAATTCGAGAATTACAGGAGGCTGCTCAACCTGTTGAGGGAGAGCAACGGATGGATTTACAGATTTCTGTAGAATCTACACCTGTAAAGCCTGAAGTTCGCAGATCTGAATGAATCAGTTACTAATCCGAGAGTGATTTCTCGTCATTAGTTGAACCTGATGATCATTGAAAGTTCGCATGATCTGATGATCATTGAAAGCGACGAACCTGCGAAATTCAAAGAAGCGAAAGTGAGCCCGGACTCCGAAAATTACACTATGTGTAAGTTAGCTTCATCGATCCATTCATGGATTGAAGCAAACATATCGGAGTTGGAATCTTCGCTCTGTTGAAGTAGTCAAGGTTTTGACTTGAACAGGAACGAAGTGGAACTGTGCGTTTACTAATAGATAAATGGGAGCAATGTTGCATTTCTCATAGTGTATGTCGATGACATACTGATTCTCGGAAATAACGTCCCAATGCTGCAGTCGGTAATGGACTGGCTTGGGAGTTGGTTTTGTGATTGATACGGGTAAAGCCATGTATGTTCTTGGATTTTGGATCTAAAGATAGAGATCCAAAAGAGCTGGTAGGACAAAGTCAGGATTCTTAAATTGACAAAGTCCTACACGTAATCAGCAATCCAAGAAGGGTTTTATGCCAATGTCACATGGCAATACGTTAAGCAAGAAACAGTATCCTACGATATCTTCTGAGCTTGAATGCATGAATAGGATTCCATATGCGTCGGCAATTGGATCTATCATGTATGCCATGACACGTACTTGTTTTGATGTTGCTTTAATGTTAAGCAAGACAAGTAAAGACCAGTCTAATCCAGCAAAGAATCACTGGATTGCCGTAAAGAATATCCTAAAGTATCTGAGGAATACTAAGGATAAGTTCTTGGTTTACGGAGAAAGTGAGGTGCTACAAGTCGATAGAGTCTGAAAGGCAAGTTTCCCAAAGACAAAGATAATTCCTGGTCACAGTCCGGCTATATCTTGTGTCTGTCTGGCGGTGCAAGGCACTGTTGCTGACTCCATGACTTAAGCTGAACATTTCGCAGCTTGAGAAGCGGCGAAAGAGGTTGTTTGGATAGAAAAGTTCATCACTGAACTTGATGTGATTCCCAGCATAGATGAGGCTAGCTGCACATCAGAGGTCCAAAAACACCTTGAGGATAGGTATAACCTATTCCGTGAGATAAATGACAGAGATGTTAAATAGATAAGCAAGTTTCATCGAATGAGAACGTTGCTAATCTATTAACGAAGCCACTCCTATGCCTAAGCACGAGTCGCGGACTGTAGCTGTAGGATGAGTGAAATTAAGATGTAGTCTTAATTTCAGTGGGAGTTTGTAAAGGGCTTTACTTAGTTGTTTTGAAAGGTTCATGTAAACATAATATTTTATGTTTATGAAATCTATGATTTCTGGATTATTTTAACTGTGATATAAAATAATCGTTCCAAAATGATTCATGTCATTATATATGGGCCATCGAAGTACATGAGTAGACTTGATCCTGAAACCCCATATTTAACGAAATGACATAAATCATAGTGTCCATAGTCGAAGGTTGTTGAAATTGGAACAACAACAACCTGTTGAGACTAGATTGTGTTGAGACTTATGACCAGGTTTCGAGGGGTCATAGATGCGCGGCATCAAAGTCGACACATAGGTATATGTAGGGGAGCATATGACCGGACATGGCCCGCTGATGTGAACTCTGCAAGATATTAATACCTGTGTCATAAGAAGTTCTCATATACGACTATAGAGTATAGTCCTTAGACCTGAGTTCGCATGCATGTGGCTGCACATGGAGTGATGCGCTTTGATCATTGTCTAATGCTGTTTCGTAACTGGGAGCTATACGGACCTTGGTTGGGTGTATTATGAATTGTGTAGTTCATAGTGATGGAACAAGATGGGATTTGTCCCTGCCGTTTAACGGAGGTAATATCTCTAGGCCAATCGGAGATTTGATAGCTGGTAAGAGAATGGCCATTCCCAAACGGACTTGCCCAAGTCGTTTGCATTGTCAGTATCAAATCTGGTCCGATAAACATGGTCTGGCTATATAAGGATGACACGCATCTTGCCTTATGCCAGATCGAGATATTGAGACAAAAGGATTAGGGAATGTAGGATTCCAGTACAATCGGAAGATTGTTGGGAATGCCCTGTGTAGGATTCCAGTACAAGTGGGAGATTGTTGGGAATGTCCTGAAATCTACCGTACTATCTCTAGAAAGTATGATAAGTGTCGAGATCAGACATAAGTCATAAATACTGGGTGATCATGATGGCTTGCTAGAGTCCGCTCATGATCTATAAGTTTAGGACTTATTACCAGTATTGTATGATCCCGAAGGGTCACACACCATAGCTAACGGGAAATTTAAATGGAATTAATACGGTAAGATGCAATGGCATTTACTGTATTAGATCAGAGAATTGGGCCAGACAAAATACAGGCTTTTGTCTGATTTGTGTCTTGGGCCCAAAAGATTAATGAGCCATTAGTCTAATGACTTGGGCCCATTAATGAGAGATAAAAGAATGAGAAAACCCTAAGGAAGAGGCTGATGCTTGCGATTTTTCTCAAGGGTGGCCGCGAGTTTTACATGCTCTCTCTCTAACCTCTCTCTCTGATATGATCCATCTCTTTGGTCTAGCAGCCATCCCTTGCTTGTAAGAGTGTGGATACTCAAGGAGGAATAGGTGTTACCATCTGTTCTAGCTGATCTTGTCATTACCATCAATAATCCGCTGCAAAAGGTAATGTCACAGGTTTGTTTTATGATTCGTTTTGCAAGAACCTAGATCTGTTTAAGATTATGTGTTAGGTTGTAATTTGGGAATTAAACCTTGAACAAAACATCATAATCTAACATCTACCACCTTCGAAGCAATGCCTTCAGCTTTCCAATCTCGTCTTCTTTCTTGGCTAAGCGGTTCTTAAGGTCATCTATTTCATTACGCATTATGCGCAGTGACTCACGAATTGATTCCAAGGCCGGACCAGCATTACCTCCATATCAGACAATACTGTCGATGCGGTCTTTGTGCTCTTCAAAATGCATACCAATCCGACGAAAGTCTTCTTCTGCTGCATGATCCCACCACTTTTCTAAGTGTTCACCACAATCCTATAAACACACAATCAACATGTTAAATTAAACAAATCACATAAAACCATCACAAAATAGTATGTCATCACTACCTCGCTCATTGGGAATTTGTAGTATTTTCCTCCTCTGTTCTCCAATGTGTTGGATGTTTCAACTTTCAGAAGTTTTCCACACAAACATTTCGACGGGATACCGAAATCACCATCTGCTCTATAGTATAGCATGTCGATATCAGGTTCAGATGAAGAAGGTTCACTGTAACCGATTGGCATTGTCACTAAAACCATAAAAACAAACGGAATTAAAGCAAACCCTATGTCTAATTTTTGATTCAAAATCGGGTACTACACAAACCTTGGGTCTAATTTTTGATTCAAAATCGCGAATTACATAAACCCTAGGTCTAATTTGGATTAGGTAGACCCTTACCTTGGTCGGGTGTTCTATGTCGGTGTTCAGGCGAGGCCGGAATCTGAGCTCTCTCTCTCTCTCTCTCTCTCTCTCTCTCTCTCTCTCTCTCTCTCTCTCTCTCTCTCTCTCTCTTCTTTCTTATCCCTTCGTAGAAGTGATCGAATGGATAAAATATTGGGAAGAGCAACTATAAAAAAAATTTAAAATTGAGAATTTAGAAAATTCCCTCTAGTTTTTCAAATTCCCGCTTCTTCTAAGAGGAATATGGTCATAGTTGTTCTTAAGTGTACAGTTGTACGGTTTTCTTATTATTTGTACTTTTGTGGGTTTTTTTATTTGTAGTTGGACTTCGAGATGAGGTATTTTAATGAGTTGGACTCATGTACATTCACGATTATATATGAATGTTTTCACATAACAATTTGCATTAGTTCACAATTTTATTCTCTTTTTCATATCAAGTGAGTAACTACTACATTCACGATTATATATGAATGTTTTCACATAACAATTTGCATTAGTTCACAATTTTATTCTCTTTTTCATATCAAGTGAGTAACTACTAACAAAGTCTTCCTAATACTATAAGGGGTGTTTTATGTGAAACCACAATTATGTCTTCCAAATTATTACATATTTTCATTTTGAATTTTTATTAGCATATTGGTGTGTTTAAAATCTTATATTGTTTTTATAGGTTTTTAATGTATTTGAAAAGATTAACCACTATAGTTTTCTTAGGTTGGCAAAAACATAGTTGAACATAGTTGAACCGTCTGTCTTAAAGAGACAAACAAATGGTTCACTACGAAAATAAACTGAAATGGTTTTTACAAAGAAAACTAAGAATGACAAATACAACTTAAGCTTCCTTGTTATCACTTTCTGGCTGCAACCACCTCTCTAAGTTTATACCAGGTACAGACTTGTTCTGTTTCTTTCGGCACCGTTTTCCGGTAGATGGATACCGCAATTCTTTATTTCTTCCTGGTGAGGGAGTGTACTCTGGCGGTAAAGCGTACTGTTCTTTATTCTCAGCAGGAATTCTTCAATGGGACTCATGCGGCACTGTGTAAATCGTTCGATAATATGCCAATGCCCAAGTCTCTATTAGATATTACTTCGAGCAGAGATCGAAGATTGAAAGATTGGTTGTTCTCCCTTCAGTCCTCATAAGCTTTCTGGTTGCGGAAATTGCATGGACACATGGGTACTTGTCTATATCAAATGTTTTGCAAGAACACCTTTTCATCTTCAAGTCCACCAAATATGTCTTACCATCTAGACCCGTAACTTCATACGCAAGAAAGAAGCTATTCAGCTCAGTCACATGTAGTCTTCGTGCAGTTGCACATCTGTCGTGGATTATGTTCTCCACAATAGGCACCACTTTCTTGAAGTCTGGCGCATCAGCAGCTTCAGCCCTATGTTTGTTAAACCATTCAGAAAGCTTCTCAACAATTGCATCAATCAAAGGAAGTAGGGGGTACTTCCTTGCCTTTTTAAACACACTGTTCAATGATTCCGCGGAATTGCTGGTGTCTAAAGTGTACTTATCTCCTTCAAAGTAGCACCTAGCCCATCTGTCTCGTTCTATTCTCTTTTCTAGATACTCATCAGCTTTGGGAAACATAGTCTTAAAATCAATATAGAGTAGGTCGAACTCACTATGAGTATATGCATGTGCACAGTCCCTGAACTTCTCAGCAGCTGTGTTTTTGTCATACTTCACCTTTCCTCTCACGTTTTGAGATATATGCCATATACAATGCCCACGCTTTGCATTCAGATACACATTCTCGATTGCTTTGATGATGCTTTAATGCCTATCGCTCATAAAAACGAATTCATGTACATCTGGTACAACGTTTTTCAGCTTTCTAAAAAACCAATCCCAACTAACATCTTTCTCACCATCAATTACACCAAACACAATCGGGTAATGGTGATGATTAGGATTCTGAGCTGTTGCAAAAACTAACACACCACCATATACAGTCTTAAGAAAGGTTGCATCCACAATTATCACTTTCCTCATTGCTCTAAACCCTTCAATGCTAGCACCTAAAGCAATGAATAGGTACTTGAACCTTTTCAAACTATCCAATTCCACATTCGTCACTGTCCCGGGATTTTCCTTCTCTAACTCATACAAATAAGAAAATAAAATCTTGTAGCTTTTTTCTGGACTCCCACGCACATCACAAACATGTTGTTTTTTACCTCTCAATGCGGTGGAATAGGAAACCGGCAAACCAAGCCTTCCTTCTACAATACTCATGATGCTTTTTGGGGTCGGTGTCTCCATTTGACCGGGATAGTCAGTATGCAATATACTCGCAACTAATCGTTGTGAGCTTCTCAGTTTAGTATTGCTTGTAGTCGCAGCAATCCGAGAACATGAATGCATTTTTCTATATACTCTGACAGTCCAAAATACTGATTGCTTAGTTCTCGCATCTCGTAAATACCAATTACAACCTTCAAAAACTTGTCGGCAACGTAGCATGAGAAGGACCGTATCCAACTTAACAGTTTCGGTCACAAAGCAATTCTTATTTGCAGCTCTGTTAACTAAATCTTGCAATGCCTCCCTAGAACAAAATTCTTGATATAATTCAATACCCGTACCATCTTCCCATTCTTCCACAAACTGACTCGGTGGTTGTACAGATGATGGCAGCTCAACAAATTCATCTCTAGGATCCATACCACCGTCCATGCTAGCGTCCATACCAGCGTCCATACCAGCATCTATATGGTTACCTAATGTGCTGTCCACATCCACCATTTGGTCACGTGATGCATTCTCACATTCCTCATTACCAACAATTTCAACAACATTATCCTCATTACCAACATTTTCAACATCATTATCCGGCAACTCTTCAATAATAGGTTCATTTTGTAGTTCAGCTCCATGCGCTCTGTATACGGTAAGGATGCTAGTATCATGTAGATCACCAACAACATCAACTCTGCCATTTGAAACCGCCTCCTCATAATTCACAGCAACTGAGCTTCTTCGCTCCACTCTTGAAAGTTGCTCGAATCTCAAATTGTTTCCCACATCATCAAATATCTCCACATGCAAAACAGGTTTAACTCCCTCATTGTCCACGGTTGTTAGATAAATATAAACATCTTCATCATCTAAAATATATGACTCTCTCCGAGCTTTAGATAGGCTATAACTCAATTTCAAATTCCCCATGGATCCATCTATCATAACCTTCTTGCGTATCTTATCTACTAACACCGAGTAAGTTATCTGCTCCAAAGATGAAGTCTGCATCGATATGGCGTATACATGGTTACTTGAAATCCACTCATGCTCTTTTGAATAGCACCCTCCAAATTCAAAATGAATGTTTGTGTTGATTTTCTTCATCGCCTCCTGTAAATAGAATAGAATAAAACACTATTAAAAATGATGCCATTTAGGTACAACTAGTACAATTATATGGTAAAAAAGGTAGTTACGGTCCAACTGGTATTTTCGGTCCAACTAGTCCAACTCTTATTGCCATCAGATGTACCAGTTGGAGTACTTTCTCAGTTTTAGAACATTCTCTCGTCAATTCCGCATAAATTGAGCACGAATAGAGTTGATTATTAGATTCAAGCCAAAAATGACCTAATATGAGGCTAGATTCAACATAAAACTAACAATGCAGACCTTGCATTCAACATATTTCATCCTCAACCCTAAAATACCAAATGGAATAGATTAAGCTCATTCATGGAGGGATGAAGAGAGATGAAGACATACGACGGCTGGCGAGAAGATGGGAGGTGGAGAAAGGTGAAGAGGAGCTGGATTCGGGCTCCTAGATTCGCCGGGATTGACTCGTTCGTCGAAGCAAAGAAGCTGAGCTCGAGCGCGTGGACCGAGGATCGAATCCGATCGACCAATGATGAGGGAGGCGAGAAACGACGTCTTTTAATTGAGATGTCCGATTTAATTTTTTTTTTAAATAGTTTATTTAAAAAATGCCACATCATCTCATTAAGGGCAAAATCGGTAATCCACATTATCAGTGGCAATCTGATTATCAGGTGGCAGCTAAGATTATTTTTGGCCTATAGTGGCATTTGAGCCATTAATCCTACTGGGATTGCCCGTTGGAACAAAGCAAAGCCTATATCGTTTAGATTGTGATGACAAAAAAAATTATCTAAACCAGAATTATATTTTGTAAACTATGAAATGGTTTACCTTTATCTGATATCGGTTTTGATTTCTGTTTTGGTTTATATTTGGGTTTTTTATTATTCTTTCCGTTTCAAAATATTTGATTTTCTAACCTTTTATTCTTGTTTCACAATATTTAATTTTCTTTTTTTTATAACATCTCATTTTAGTACTTTATACTGTGAAAGGTGAATACAAATATTTCTTAAGAGAAACAGGGGGAGCATAGTACAAAGTAAATAGATCCAGCGATGTGTTTGCCATTCCCGCCAAATGATCTACCGCCATATTCCGTTCTTTGTTTACATATGCCAATGAACATTGTGGTAACTTCCTGGTCCAGAATCTTATATCAATCAACAAGTTTCCTATTTCTGTACTAGTATCGTCTGTGTTAATAAACTTCGTTAATTCCATATTATCGCCTTCAAACCATACATACCTCAAACCTGTTGACCAAATAAGTTGTAGCACATGTTTGAAAACAGAAGCCTCTGCAGCTAACATTGTCGTCTTATTAGGTAACCGACCACATCCTGATAGTATATGATTCCCTCGTTCATCCCGTATAATCCATCCTGCACAAACCAAACTTGTGTCTTTATTAATTCATGCATCAAAGTTACACTTTAACCATCCTTCAACTAGTGGTTCCCATTTTGTTGATTTCTGAATAGGCCCCACTCGGTGTCCAGCAATTGTTACCTCATTATCATTAGTGCATTCAAACCATTCCTTTGTTGCCAAATCATTCCTGGTGCAGTGTATCATGCTTTTTAAACAATAAATCATTTCTTAATTTCCAAAGATTCCATCCCACCCAAAAAGGTTTAAAACGTTCCATCTTGTCATATCTATTATCCTTTGATAGTTGTATAAATGTCATGACATTCTCTTCCAGAGTTCTCATTCCAGATTGAAGTAGTGTTATACATGTGCATCTCCACACTGCTTTTGCATAATCACATTAAAAAATAATATGGTTGCTAGATTCCTCTGCTTGAAAAAATCTTTGACATAAGGGGTCGACATTAATACCTCTTGTGCGTAATTTTACATTTGTTGACAATGTTCCTGATATGGCTCGCCAATAAAAGTGTTGCACCTTTGGTAATATATCCAGCTTCCATATCTCCTTCTTCACTTGCACATTTAATTGAGCTATCACTCTCGTTGGATCCATATTAAAATGTGTAGCTAGCCAGTATCCCGCTTTGACTGAGTATTCTGAATTTTTATTAGATGGCCATATCCAGATGTCTTCCATTGCATTTTGTGATAGTTCCATACTTATTATTTCATATACCTCTGTTGCAACAAAATGTGACCTTATCAAATCTGCATTCCTTCTCTTTTACCCTGGATCCAAATATCGCTAACTTGGTTAAGCTAAGGTACACTTTGACTGTGCATATTACCTGGTGTCGTTGATGGTATCCAATTGTCCTCCTATATATTTTTCATCCTACCACTTCCAATTTGTTTTCTCAGGTCTTTGATTAGTAGCGCCTTTCCTGCTTGAATAGATCTTCATCCTTAAGAAGCATTAGCAAAACAACTTGACTGTAAGAAACTCAAATTGTTATGATAACGCGCTTTGTATATCCTAGATAAAAGAGACTCCAGATGCTTAAACACTTTCCATGCCTGTTTTGCTAGTAAGGCTTGCTTAAATAAGTAGGTATCTTGAAATCCTAAACAATCTTCTGATTTAGGTAATGTTAACTTTTTCCAAACAATCCATGGTATTTTCTAATTAAATTAATTAGTACATGTATTAAAATCTAATTGACTAATTAGTCTCACCTCAAACAAAGCATTTATTCACTAGTCATTATAAAAATCAATATTCTTGTACTATTTTTTTGTTTGCAATAAAAGTTTTTTATTGTTTTCTCTTATTTGTAAACAAAATGAATCAAGAAGAAAATATGAAAAAAACAGTAGAAGAGGAGAGTCAAGAGATGTTTACATGATCAAATCATACACCATAGGGGAATTGGATTTAAACAAGGTAAATTATGTTGTAGCAGAGCTTCATCCAACAAAGAAATGGAAGAAACCATGTTGCGTATGTTGAAGATTTATTGTCCCAAAATTTTTAATTTTCAATTTTTTCTAATTGTATGCTGGGTTGTTTATCTTTTTCTCTATTATGAATGTAAGTCTTTTATGGCTGTTGCTGGTTTTCAATTATGAACGTGATAAGAATGTAATTGGAAAGAAACTTAAGTTGGCAATAAAAAAAAAACTCTACTTCTTATAAAAATGTCATAAATAAAATGAAAAACCAATCATATGGTGATATTCTTCCTACGTGCCATGTACCAATACCTACTTTGCACACAACAATGGTTGTTATTTCAATTCCGACATGTGAGGACTCCTTTTAACCAAGCCAATTTGGGAAAAAAACAGAACATACATAACATTCGAATCTATATACAAATTGTACCAGCAAAAATAATTTAAGAGATTTCATGGGCATCCAAATTTTTTGTTTTTTCATAAGATATTTGAAATTCAGCAAAGGGGTTTGAACTGAAAACCCAGAAACACCCCACATTGAATCTTATAAACTACCTATGTAATTTAGCATTACCATTGCTAGTAAACTTTGCGGCTGCAGATGCAGGGTCTATGGCGGAGGAAGCGGCAGCGATGGCATCCTCCGCGGTCACACACACCCTCAATTGAGTCGATTGTCTCTTTTGCGTGCTCGATTCTTCACAATCCGTTGAACCGGCTTAAATAACTGGAACAGAAGAACTAACCAGAGAAGAAGAACCGGTGATGATTTCGGAGAGAGAAAAGAAGAAATAATAAACAAACCTCCATCGGAGTTGGGATCATCGTGTTCCAATTCAACTTCGTCATTTTCGTACTCGTCTTCAGTACAAAAAGATGGTGAAGAAGATGGAAAGGCTGTGAGAAGGGCAAAGAACTGGATTTCTGTACTAACCAGTTATTGGAGTTAAAAGCATTTATCTAAAAAGACGTTTTTGCAATGGATGATTAGAATTTGAAAGGTTTAGCTAATTTTAATTACGATCAATCCTTTTAGTTTGTGATTATTTGAGGTGGACTTCTTTTGAGAGATGATAATGCCACATGGTAGTCTAAGAGCAGATCCATTAGAGTCTCTTAGGGGTGGGTCTCTTAGAAAATATATATTAAAATAATGTGGGTCCCATGTGGGACCCACTTTTTTTTAAAAAACCGTATGCGAAATGTCTTGGCTAAGGGACGCTCCTTCTCTCCATCTCGCCACGTGTCGATCTCCCATTGGTCGACTTTTTTTTTTTTGAATTTTTTTTTTTTCGACTTCAAAAAAAAAAAAAAAATTAATAATAAAAAAATAAGGGGAAGGGACGCACCTAGGGTCCTCTGATGGAGATGCTCTAAATATATAATCTGTTTTGCTGATGTGGCTAGCCTCTCTAGGCTCAAAGAAAAACTTTTATATAGTAAATTTTGTTTTGCTGATGTGGATAACCTCTCTAGCCTCAAAGAGCAGCTTTTAAAAAGTATGATTCTCAAAAAAATATTATGCTTGAGCTCTCGCTGGCTTCCCGGTAATGGTGTTTCTCGTTTAAGCCGGGAAGTCGTCTCCCAGTAGGTTTTCTCTGCTCTGGGGCGCCATCCTCTCTCTTCCTTTGCCTCAGGTCGGTGGTGTCTTTTTCTCAGCTCCGGCAGCACATGGTCCTTCTTCTCTTCTAGCGTATGGTGGCTGACGGATTTTCTTCTTGCTCGATGGAAAATGGTATTGGTTTATTCGGTCGTGTCCTGCTTGTTCGTGTCTGTCTTCTTTGTTGCCGCCTCGGCGAGAGTAAAATGCCGGTGATGCTCTGGATCTGTAGGTGGGTAAGATCATGTGTTTTTTTCGTAGGTGGGTACAATGATATCAATCAAGCAAAGTTGTTTTATAGAGAGCAATTTATGCATATTAGGATGATTTCCATCTACCCAAATGCCCCAAATGATCTTCACTCCTAAGCCTAACACACCTAAATCGATTACTACTATCCTTTTCTAAGGTTTTTTTGCCTCTTTTACTTAACCCAATTGATCATATCCTTTTATTTCAACACTAAGAGGATCTAATCACATTTTAACTAGGGAAAAACTATTCTTTCTCGATTTTCATTTTAGCACTCTTTTCTTTTCATTTTAGTCTCTTGTTCAGATCTTTTTCTTTTATTCATGAGCTTTTTGGCTTCTTTTCTTTCGTTTTCTTAGATACTTTCTCTTTTCTTTTCACTTAGAGTATTTTTTTTTTTTCTTAACCTACCACTTATACATTTTGATGCTCTACTTATTTTCCAAATTCCTTTCTTACCCCAAACTTCAATCCTAGCCTAATTTGATATAAAATCGTAATCCACTTGATGTTATGACTCATGGTTTCAAGTCCACAAGCTTGAATGGATGGTAAATGTTGGTAGAGATGATGGTGAAGGGGATGTTGATTGATTCCACAAGCAATCTGAACCGAGATGGATTGAAGGAACCACAAAGAATATGGGAGGATTTATGATACAGCAGGACACTCAATCTTATGTGAATCAAACACATAATAACATAGAAAAGGTTCTAGATAAGTGACTTCGTATAGAGAAGAAACTGCGTTATTTTATTAATCAGCAAAAATGGTGAATTTTACAAAGGTGCAGAAGAATCTTATAAAATGGTTTTTCAGTTGGAGACCTAATTTAGGTCGACACAAAAATAATATAAAAGACTAAAAACAATTGGACTTGTAAAGAAAACTACAAAGCGTTTAAAATACCATTAAAATAAAGTTTGCAAAAATAAAAATAAAAATATCTAAGATCTTTGATCAAAAAACAGATATCTAAGCTAATGATGTCCTATATGAGGCTTGATTTGTGGTTGTTTAAATCTTCATTTACCACAAAGACACTTTGTATTACCTGCACAACTCATAATAAACTGAAGTTACCTAGTTTGTGTGTGTATTGGCTGGTTTAGAAGAGGGACTGTTCTGAGCTGGTAGTGGTCTAATCAACTTGAATCCTTTGATGAATTATTCCTCTTGAAGTCCCATTGGGCTGAAATTGTTGAGGTCTTCAAGTATTTCCACGTGATTAGTTTCAGAATCCTCTTCTTGTTCCACTTGCTTTCTATCAACTAAGCAACTTGTTTTGATGTTATCTTTCAGCTCTGATGTGATATTTGTGTGATTCTTAATGTTTTTCTTTTCCTGCCAAGTAAATATTCAGGCCTTAGTTTAATCGAGGCTAAGCTCTTTTGATGCTCAGGAGTGCAAGGTGGTCCATGAAGTTTAAATCGGGTGCCTTGGAGCTTTGTTGAGTGTTTGCTACATCTATAGAGTTTTTGAGTGTGCCTTCTGGATTCTTTGCATTTAGTATGAACTCTTCCTCCTAACAGGCTTTTTCTGTTATCCTTCAACCCTTGTAATATGTCATTGTGGCTCTCTTAAACTTGGGTTCTTGATGTGGGTAGGTGATTGGTTTGATGACCACGTCATACCCTCCCTATTCAAAAAGTTTTGTCCTCAAAACTGTCTGACCTGTACCAAGAGAAAGTAAGTTAGGTTTCACTCACCTTTAGGAGTTAAGATAATTACCTCGAGTTTGATGCTTTGGAGATGGTTGGTATGAATCTGTTGGTTTCTCCTTGATTTGAATGGAATTGTGTTATTCTCATATGTCCTTATGCATTTGCATTTCATATGTTCCTTTATGAGCAGCCAATGGAAAGAACAAGTGCATTATAACTGGAATGGAGACTTCAAAAATAGAGTATTTGAGACCTCGAGTTGTTATAAATTTATTCAAATCCCATATAAAATTTTGAGTTTCACTTAGTTGTGAACCACACAATGGGCTTTTTAATGACTCAGATTTTATGACGAAACTTGAACTTATGTTCATCTATCCTCCTTACCTTTCTCAATTTGTTTTTGAAAAGACAAGTGCATTATAGCTGTTAATAAATCATGAGGAGTAAGTTGAGTTATGTATGCACTTATCTCAGACATGAGGAGTAAGTTGAAAAGACAATTCCTTGTTATGTTTTCGGTTTCCTGTTGTTGTTTGGTTCTTGATTGAACTCATGATATTAATTCATCTTTTGGAGTTCACAAAACATGTGTTGTAGCTTCATTTATGACCTCTTTTTCCTCATGAGGCTTAGAATCCGAGTATGTTCTTCATCCCTCATCAGTAAACTTGTGATTTTCAATAAGTACAAAGGGTTTTAGAAACTTACCTTGTTCAAGATGATTGTGAGCTTCTGGATGGATTCTTTAGGGATCACAAAATGATTAGTGTTCTGATATGGTGGCTCCTTTTGATATTTTGCCCCTCTTTTCACCTAAATCTGTTTCAACATTTTTTGGCAAAAACAAATGTATTATACTAGCACTTATAATGTTATGATCAGATTCAGCAGGGATATCACACTCTTTAATATTGTTCTTTTTCATTTCTAGAGATTGTGTACTTGTTAATATCTTGGTTGGACAAGCTTTAGCATAGTGTCTCCTACCTTGACATTTATGGTTGACTACTTCAAGTAGATTCAAAGGGTTATAATAGTTACCTTGAGCAGGCTATATTGTTGTTCAAGTGAAGGAGAACTCGGCTCTGGTTGAATCTTCTTTTCTTGCTCTGCTTGTTTACATTCATATCTTAGGTCTTGTATCTGTATCTACACCTTTGGACAAGGAAAAGTGCATCATACCAGTTATGGGATCATTATAAACGGATTGAGACATCTTAGCTTGTACCTTTTATTGTTAGAGGCTGAAACAATCTCATGTTTCTTGTTTAAATGCGGATGAGTGCAACTAGTTTGATCATGATCGTCTTTGGTAACTAGACCCTTCTCAACTCTTTTGACATAATCAATTGTATTGTCTTATCAAAAAGCTAATAAATTTCTTGAGGAGATGTTGAGGTACTTACCTTTGTGTGAGCTGGTTGTGTCTTAGTCATCATGGCATTTAGAGTCTTCTTTTGTCCAGTGACTAAAGCTTGGTTCTTCTCTTGTACTGTTTGTTTATTTGTCACTAACTCTTAACAACTTGAATATATATTGATGTTGTGACTTTCTTGTTTAGAATGTTGTGGACAGTGGGTCTTTCTCCTTATGCATGTGAGAAGTTATTGTTTGTAATTGTTGAGGAACATGAAGTTTACCTTTGCCTTTAGTATTCTCTTGTGGAGCATGGTTTGTTATTTTGTGGTTGAGGAAACCTCTTGGATAATTTCTTTGATTTTTGGTACTAGACTCTTTGGTGCGTACTTATCCCTCAGTAGCTCCTTAAGTTTTCCCCAAGTAGTGATTGTTGGGTCCTTGTAGAACCATCAATCATTTTCTTCTTGCAGCCACCATTTATAAGCATCACCCGTGTGTTTGCCAAATGCATATGATAGTCTCTCCTCTTTCAGGATGTTATTGTAGTAAAACCACTCATATATGTCTCTTTGCCACTCTAGGTAGTTTTTTTTTTTGAAAATGCGTAGAGTTGAATTTCATTGACATGTTGATATTCAGAAAAAAATGAACCCTAGGTTTAGGAGTTTCGGAAGTTAGATGTGGGGTGCTCCATGTTAAACTCCATGTGTTTTCTGGTGGCTTAGGATTCAGCTCTCCATTCCCAGTATGTTCTTCATATCCTCCTTGGAATTTGTCATCTTCAGTCCATAACTCTTCTATGTGGTCATAGTCTTGTTCTTCCTTTTAATTTTCTTTTTCATACCACTTCCTTTGGCTTGAGATGTATCACAAATTATCTGGTGGTTCAGGCTCAGGCTCTCCTCTATATGGGTTTTGACCATAGTTCTCTTCCTCCTCAGACCATGATTCATCTATGTAGGAATATTCCTCATCATACATGCTCTGGTCATAATCAATCTCTATTTCCATTGCATACTCTTGAAACATACTCTTGAAACAGATAAACTCACCCACAAGATTAAATATAATATGGATTTAAGAAGGAACAAATTGTAAATGGATTCAAATAATAATGAATGATGCCTTTTTCACACGGTTAGCAAACAAATTTGAAATCCAAGCACAATGATTTGCACAAAAACCTTCTTTCCTTAATTGGTGACAATGATTATATGATTTTATGGTTATGGTAAATGGAAAATATCAAATGTAGCAATCAAATAAAGGTAATAAAATTATGCAATAATAACAAATGCACAATCCAGATTACGGCCAATAGTTTTTTTCTTTTTTTTCTTTTTCTTTATACGCGACAAAAACAAATATGGGACAATATTCAAAACGCAATGAAAGTTGGCAAGTAACACATCGACAATAAAACTTTGAAATTGAAACACCCCATCCCAACATCTAAGCCAAAAGAGGTTGTCCTCATTCGGTCATTAAGTGACCCGAACCTTCCAGTCTAAACCCTAAGGTTCCAGTCGTTTATCTAAGTCCCAATTCATATGCATTCCATTCACCTAAGTCTATATTTATCAAGCATAAACATATAAGGCAATAAAATAGTATTTTATTAATATAACCAAGGTACTGATACAATGGTGCTTTTGCACAATAGGCTATAACATTGTTCAGTCCTAACTATCCTGTCTAAACCACCACTCGTCCAATGGGTCTTGTGTCCTGCTCGCCTAAGCCTGGTCAACTTTACGATCAACCTCAGGTCTTGCATACATAAACACAACAATAGACTAATAAGACTTAATCATATATCCGTCAACCTAGCATCCAGTTCTATATGCACATGTATTCCCAAACAAACCGTATAAATTCCCTAACAGTTTTAAGGT
Source organism: Orychophragmus violaceus (assembly GCA_030180135.1). Lineage (NCBI taxonomy): Eukaryota > Viridiplantae > Streptophyta > Magnoliopsida > Brassicales > Brassicaceae > Orychophragmus > Orychophragmus violaceus. The sequence continues at coordinate 44,475,486 of CM058229.1, read as the reverse complement.
TCCCTAGCCCGATCTAAGGCCATAAAAAACGGCTCAATGAACCATCACGGACACGGTTCGTGTCCTGACCCGCGAACATGTTGCCTCTGTTTGTAATTTTACCAAGTAATGCACGCACGCCCGGGTTGATCGCGTCCGAACTGACAATTCCGATCATTCCTGTGGGTGCACCCGGTCCGTTATCGCGAGCCATCGTCCCCGATACAGTCTCCTGGACTTATCGGGAGATCGCACGCGTACTTCCCACGTGACCCTTTTGGTCTTTTCGCGGACCCTCCCGCGTATCGTCCCTCTAGTACCATCGCTCGCCCACGATCGATCTGTTGGCCAATCGTGCGGTTTACGAGACTTATGACCGAGACACCTAGATCCGATTTACAATTCCCCCAATCTTAATTTCCGATAAAGTGAGAGACATACTACGCCTCATCCAACCTGCTCGACCGTCAACCGGATAGCTATGCCATGGTCGCGGTTCCGGTGGCATCGGCTCATACTTTTTTTATCCGGTTGCCTTGCCCGGCTACTTAGATGTATTTGGATCCACGGATGATCTTTGTCTGCGCCCCTTCAGCCAATCCTAAACCGCACCAATGGCCTCTTGATCTGCCGGTGACTTCCTCTTCCAAAGAGTCCAGCCAAACCTTCTTCTCTTCTGTGATCCTTTTCGCGATTTCTTTTGTTGTGATTCTGGGAATTTCTCATGTATGAATGTCTGCACAAAATGGCCAGGAATGAAGTATTTGTAGGCCATCAATACCCCATAACCATTCATGGTTTGAAGGGATACCAATGGTTGGCAAATGGGTGCTAATCCATTGGTGTCAATTCGCCCATAACCGCCCATAACTAGCTAGTGTCACTAGCTGGTCTAGACCACCAGCCGACCTAAGCACATAACACTTCATCCAAATGGATTGAGCTGACTAGTTCGACTGCTCACCTCGTTTCAGCTAAACACTCCTCATTCAGCTCCTTTCTTTCTCGGTCAAGCCCCTTTCTCTTGGAACTTAACCTTTCCTTACCATAAAACACTTCATTTATTTTCCCTTGACCGTATGTCCGTTGTTCCGGTCCCATGGTTTGTGCTGCCTACCCTAGCGTGGGTCAGGGGTGTTACAAGTCTCCCTCCCGCCCCCCGAAAGGGATTCATTCCCGAATCTGAATCAAGTTGTTAATTATGTTCAATCTTCATAAACCATTCGGGATATTCGGCTCGCATTCTGCTCTCGATTTCCCATGTGATCTCCTTGGTCCCGTTGCAGATCCACTCCACCTTGACCATATGTATCACCTTTTTCCGTGTTGCGATTCCGACATATCCAAGATCCATATCGGTCTAGCCTCAATGGTCAGGTGTTGGGATAGTGTCCTGAAATCACACTCGTACTCACTCCTGATGATAGTTGTGTGTCGAGATCAGACATTCGTATAATACTGGGCGGTTGTAATGTTTTGCTAGAAGCCTCTTGCAATCTGTAAGCTGTAGACTTACTGCCAGTATTATATGATCTTATAGGGTCACACACCTAGGCAAACTGGAAGCTACGACATGGGAATGATCATTATGGCAATGATCATATTAATGTGTATTGGATGCGCATTATAATCGATATAATGGTGTTGTGTCGATCGACACAGCTTGTGTGTCGGTCGACACAGTGCGGGTTTTCGGAAAGGCTTTCCGAATTAAGACTTAATTAAGTCTGGCCCGTTAAACAAGTTTAGTTCGAATAAAACTTGAGAGTTTCGACCTAAACAGTGAGCCGTCCACTTTTCTTGACAGAAAAAAGAGAAACACCAGAGAGTTTCGATTCCCGTCGATCCGGCACTAGCATCCCGTTTCCAGCTTGTGTGCGTGTGTATCTGGTAGAGGCAAGGCATCTGCGTTGCTCCACTGATCTCGTTCACCATTCTCATTCCGCTGCCAGTTCAAAGGTAAGAACGAGATTGGTTTTATTCAATATATCAAACCCTAGATCCTAGGAGATCCAATAGTGGTATTAGAGCGTGTTAGGGTTTAGACTATTGAATCTGATGCAATTAATTCGAAACTTGTTGTTGTTGAATTGAAAATTGCCTGCTAAAATCGTTTTTCTTATGATTAATCTCGGATTGTATGCATGTTGAAAATCGATGAACTGTTGAAATCGCAATGTGTCGATCGACACAAAGCGTGTGTCGGTCGACACGCCGCGAAATAACACGTAAAATTTTAGGGTTTGTCGCAGAGTGTCGATCGACACAAAGCGTGCGTCGGTCGACACAAAGCGAAAATCCGTAAGTAATTTTAGGGTTTCGATCTGAGATCGAGTACCCGTATTCCTGCTGTGTCGATCGATACACTGGGTGTGTCGGTCGACACAGGCAATGCGATCAGATAGATCGGTTCGATTGGATTGAACCGGTTATCTCGCTCGGTTAATTTTAATTAACCAATTGGTTCTGGTTTGGTAAAGTCGATCGACACACAGTGTGTAACGATCGACATGGACCATTAAACCAAATCGGTTCAATTGGATTGAATCGGTTGTGTAAATTCGATCCGGTTTGACCGGTTATCGAAGAACGGTTTATGTCTGGTTGCGTCGACATTCGCAGATGTGCTGGTTGGACCACAAATTTGCATATACCAGAACAATTTAATCCTAAAAGTTCTAAATGAACATAAACCTAATAAAACTGAATGTTTTAAATAAATTTATAACTTCTTGGATGTATATTGGATATACATCAAGATAAAATAGTTCATTTCCTCAACTAAATATCAAGTGATCTTGATGTCTTGCCCGATCTTGTCTAATGTCAAGACTCGTGTCGTTTGTTGGATAATCTTGGAGTCCTCAGTATCCACTGCAACATGAGTAAGGCAGGTGATCGTTGACAGACTTGCAGTGCAACTGTCAGTGATCACAAGACAGAAAATAGATTGGTTTTACTTGACTGGGCCAACAGAAGTTCTGGGCCCAGAGACATTAGAGTGGATTAGGCATAGTTTGTCTTATCCACGACCAAGAGTTGTACTAGGTACAATTAGCAATGATTTGCTTACCTAGATGGCTAAAGTTTGAGTAACGGCGAGTCGCCCACTCGAATTTTAGAAATCTGAGGATCTTGGCTCATTGTATTCATCTGAGGAAACATAGTTTTGAATACAATGCGAGTTTTTCTTATTAGATAAGAATTCTCATTTCTTGAGCATTATAACTAAAACTCTACCTCTTTTAATTACAGTTATGTCTGTCTCAAATCACATCAACACTTTCTCACTAAGATCCATCCTTGAGAAGGACAAGTTAAATGGATCTAATTTCTTGGAATGGTATCGGAACCTGAGAATAGTTCTCAGGCAGGAGAACAAGGAATATGTCCTTGAAAGAGTTCTCACCGAGAGGCCACGTTCCAATGCCCCGCAGACAGAAAAGAATGCTTGGGATAAGCATTCAGCTGATGTCAAAGATGTTAATTGTCTAATGCTGGTGACTATGAACTCTGAGCTGCAGAAGCAATATGAGAACGTGATGTCACCCATTGAGATGATTAACAGCCTGAAAGCTTTGTTTCAGGAGCAAGCTCGCACAGAGAGATACCAGACGGTTAAATCTCTCATGGATTGCAAGCTGGCTAAGGATAGTCCAGTAAGTCCTCATGTCCTTAAAATGATGGGTTACATTGATAACCTGGGGAAACTGGACTGTGCCATTAGCCAGGAGCTAGCCACAGACATGATTCTGCAGTCTTTACCGTCGTGTTTTGATCAGTTCATCATGAACTACAACATGCAAAACATGACTAAGACATTGACTGAGTTGCACGGCATGCTGAAGACAGCAGAGCCGAATCTCAAGAAGGCAACTCCCAGTGTACTGATGGTACAAGGGGGTAAAAGGTTTAAGAAACCTAAGAAGGGTAAGGGAAAGGCCCAGGTTGTCCAGACTGAAAGTCAGGACAAGCCCAAGCCAAAGCCCAAATCCGGGCCTTCTCCTGAGGATAAGTGCAACTACTGCAAGCAGTTGGGGCATTGGAAGAGAGACTGCAAGAAGTTCATGGAAGATTACAAGAAGCTGAAGAAGACGTATGATGCGTCTGACTCAGGTATTTATGTTATCGAACTTAATGTTATGTCTTCTAGTTCTACTTCGTGGGTATTGGATACCGGCTGCGGTGCTCATATTTGTACTGATGTGCAGGCACTAAGAAACAGTAGGACGCTGAAGAAAGGACAAGTGGAGCTACGGGTCGGGAATGGAGCTAAGGTTGCTGCACTGGCCGTAGGCACCTACGAGTTGTCCTTATCATCAGGCATGGTTTTAATTTTAAATAATTGCTACTTTGTACCTGCGATAAGCAGAAACATAATTTCAGTTTCCGTTTTGGATTTGGAAGGTTTTGATTTTGCTGTTAAGAATAAAGTTTGTTCTTTTAATCGTGATGGTACGTTTTATGGTAGCGCCCCATTAGATAATGGGTTATATGTTTTAAACCAAGAAATGCCTGTCTTTAACATAAATACAAAGCGGTTTAAGTCCAATGACGAAAACCCGACTTTCTTATGGCATTGTCGTTTGGGCCATATCAATGAGAAACGCATCCAAAGGCTCCATCGTAATGGGCTTCTGGGCTCATTTGATTTTGAATCATATGAGAAATGCGAATCTTGTTTGATAGGCAAGATGGCTAGAGCCCCTTTTAACAAACCAAATGAAAGGGCCAGTGACTTATTGGACCTTGTTCATACTGATGTATGTGGGCCGATGAGTACTGTTGCCAGAGGAAATTACAAGTACTTCATTACCTTCACTGATGATTTCAGTAGGTATGGCTATGTCTATTTGATGAGACACAAGTCAGAATCCTTTGATAGATTCAAGGAATTCAAGAATGAAGTACAGAACCAACTTGGCAAAAGTATCAAAGTTCTGCGATCGGATCGCGGAGGAGAATACTTAAGTCAAGAGTTCAGCGACTATCTGAGCGAGTGTGGAATTATTTCACAACTCACTCCTCCTGGAACACCCCAATGGAATGGAGTGTCAGAGAGGAGGAATCGAACCTTATTGGATATGGTTTGGTCTATGATGAGTCATTCAAATCTTCCATTATCCTTTTGGGGATACGCTCTAGAAACGTCTGCGTTTACACTAAATAGGGTACCATCTAAATCAGTGGAAAAGACACCACATGAACTGTGGACTGGGAATGTTCCTAGTCTGTCTTTCCTGAGGATTTGGGGTTGTGAAGCTTATGTCAAACATCTAATCTCTGACAAGCTTGCACCCAAATCAGATAAATGCTACTTCGTTGGTTATCCTAGGGAAACCAAGGCATACTACTTTTACAACCAATCTGAAAACAAAGTATTTGTTGCTCGGGACTGTTCTTTTCTTGAGAGGGAGTTTCTCTCTAAGAAAAACAGTGGGAGTAAAGTACATCTTGAAGAGATTCAAGATGCGCAGGAGGCTACTCAACCTACAGAGGAAGAGAAGCAGCTGGATCCACAGAGTTCTGTGGAACCGGCACCTGTGGAGCCTGAAGTTCGCAGATCCGGAAGGATCCGTCACGAACCCGAGAGATACTATGGATTTCTCGTGACCAATTCAAATGATCTGATGATCATTGAAAGTGACGAACCAGCGACCTTCGCGGAAGCAATGGTGGACCCGGACTCCGAAAAGTGGCTTGGAGCCTCTAAATCCGAAATGGGATCCATGTTAGAAAACCAAGTATGGTCCTTGGTTGATTTACCTAATGGTATAAAAGCCATTGAGTGTAAATGGATCTTCAAGAAGAAGATTGACGTGGATGGCAATGTACAGATTTACAAAGCGAGGTTGGTGGCTAAAGGTTTCAAGCAAATTCATGGTATTGACTATGATGAAACCTATTCCCCAGTCGCTATGCTTAAATCCATTCGGATTCTTCTAGCAATTGCCGCTCATTATGATTATGAGATTTGGCAAATGGATGTCAAAACCGCATTCCTGAATGGTATTCTGGAAGAGGATGTGTATATGACACGGCCTGAAGGTTTTGTCGATCCTAAGAACGCTGGGAAGGTATGCAAGCTTCATAAATCCATTTATGGATTGAAGCAAGAATCACGGAGTTGGAATCTTCGTTTTGATGAAGCAGTAAAACGATTTGGTTTCATCAAGAACAAAGAAGAACCATGTGTTTACAAGAAGACTAGTGGGAGCAAAATTGTGTTTCTTGTACTGTATGTTGATGACATACTCCTCCTCGGTAATGACGTTCCGTTGCTTCAGTCTGTTAAGACTTGGCTCGGAAGTTGTTTTTCCATGAAAGACATGGGAGAAGCCGCGTATATTCTTGGAATCAGAATCTACAGAGATAGAATGAACATGCTGATTGGATTGTGCCAGGACACTTATATTGGTAAGGTACTGCACAGTTTCAGGATGCATGATTCCAAGAAGGGCTTCATACCGATGTCTCATGTCACCAGTCTCATCAAGAAGCAGTGTCCGGCGACACATGCTGAGCGAGAACGCATGAATAGGATTCCTTATGCTTCTGCAGTAGGATCTATTATGTATGCCATGCTCTGCACTCGTCCAGATGTAGCTTACGCGTTAAGCATGACGAGTAGATACCAATCTGATCCAGGTGAAGTTCACTGGACAGCAGTCAAGAATATTCTCAAGTATTTGAGACATACCAAGGATAAATTACTAGTGTATGGAGGAAGTGAAGAACTTGTGGTGAATGGATTCACCGATGCGAGTTTTCAGACGGACAGAGACGATTTCCGATCACAATCTGGATATGTCTTCTGTCTAAATAGCGGTGCAGTGAGCTGGAAGATCTCTAAGCAGAATACCGTAGCTGATTCCACGACGGAAGCTGAATATGTTGCTGCTTCAGAAGCGGCAAAGGAAGCTGTTTGGATCAAGAAGTTCATGACTGAACTTGGTGTGGTTCCTAGTATCTTGGAGCCAGTGGCTTTGTTTTGTGACAACAATGGAGCCATTGCTCAAGCAAAAGAACCCAGGTCACACCAGAAGTCCAAACACGTGGAGAGGAGATATCACCTGATTCGTGATATCGTCAATAGAGGTGATGTGAAGATCAGCCGAGTTCCGACAGACGAGAATGTCGCTGATCCTCTAACCAAGTCGCTCCCAAGGCCTAAGCATGAGAGTCATGCGACTGTTGTAGGCATTAGAGATCTTAAGATGTAATCTTGATTCTAGTGGGAGTTTTAGTTTTGTTTTAGTTATAATAAGACGCTCTTGTAAACATTCATTTGGAAATGTTTAATGAAATTTGATTTCAGCATTATTTATTGTGATCTAAATAATGGTCCCAAAATAAGTTTATGACATATTATAGGTCATCAAGTTGAGGACTTGATCATGAAACCCTATAAGTTAATAAATTATGTTTTGTCCCTGGTCGAGGTTGTCAAAGTGGGACACTGACAACCGCGAGAGACTAGATTGTGAGGTGACTGTTGGCTAAGTTTCATGGAGCCAATGATATGATTATCGCAGTCAGTCACATAGATATATGTTAGTGAACATATGATCGGACATGACCCGCTAATGAGAAGTCTACAAGATAGTTATATCTGTGTCATAAGAGGTTCTCATTACGACTATAGAGTATAGTCCTTAGACCTGAGTTCATCATGCTTTCTTGCATATGAATTGGTACACTTTGACTTTGTCAAACGTCGACCCGTAACTGGCGACTATAACGGCACTGTTCAAGTGTATCATGAAGTGTGCGTTGAAACAGGGATGTAACAAGATGGGACTTGTCCCTCCTGTATAACGGGAGATAAATATCCCAGGGCCTATCGAAGATTGAATACTGAGAGAATGTGTGGCCGCACTCAAACGAACTGTAGTTCAGTTGTTTGTAATGTTCAATATGAGATCAGGAGTTCGATAAACACGATGTTGGCTTAATAAGGATGACACCAATCTTGCCTTATGCCAAATTGAGATATAGAGACAAAAGGATTATAGGAATAGATGATTCCAGTACAAGTGGGAGATTGTTGGGATAGTGTCCTGAAATCAAACTCGTACTCACTCCTGATGATAGTTGTGTGTCGAGATCAGACATTCGTATAATACTGGGCGGTTGCAATATTTTGCTAGAAGCCTCTTGCAATCTGTAAGTTGTAGACTTACTGCCAGTATTATATGATCCTATAGGGTCACACACCTAAGCAAATTGGAAGCTACGACATGGGAATGATCATTATGGCAATGATCATATTAATGTGTATTGGATGCGCATTATAATCGATATAATGGTGTTGTGTCGATCGACACAGCTTGTGTGTCGGTCGACACAGTTTGGGTTTTCGGAAAGGCTTTCCGAATTAAGACTTAATTAAGTCTGGCCCGTTAAACAAGTTTAGGTCGAATAAAACTTGAGAGTTTCGACCTAAACAGTGAGCCGTCCACTTTTCTTGACAGAAAAAGTAGAAACACCAGAGAGTTTCGATTCCCGTTGATCCGGCACTAGCATCCCGTTTCCAGCTTGTGTGCGTGTGTATCTGGTAGAGGCAAGACATCTGCGTTGCTCCACTGATCTCGTTCACCATTCTCATTTCGCTGCCAGTTCAAAGGTAAGAACGAGGTTGGTTTTATTCAATATATCAAACCCTAGATCCTAGCAGATCCAACATCAGGTTGACCTTAAGTTCGCTGGATATCTCCGGAATAATCCCATCTTGATCTGTCAAACACTTCCGGAGCTGAGACACGTGGAACACATTGTGGAACGCTTCCATCTCATTTGGCATGTCAATCTTGTATGCGTCCATTCCCACGCTCTCTAGGATTCGGAACGGTCCCAAATACCTTAGATACAACTTCCCCCATTTTGAATCTCTTGCTCTCCCCTTGTATGCGTCCATTCCCACGCTCTCTAACATTTATTTTGGTCTTGAGCTTCTTTCATTTTGATCCTTAGAAACCCGATTTGCTTCGTGGTCTCTTCGATGATATATGGACTGATTATGCTTGACTCCCCTACTTGCATCCAGAAAAGGGGCGTTCGGCAAGGCCAACCGTACAAGGCTTCATATGGTGACACACCAATACTTGCCTGAAAACTTTTATTGTAAGAGAATTCAACCAAGGGTAGGTACCGTTCCCAGGAGTCACTCCAATCCAGAACGAATGCCCGCAACATGCCCTTCAACGTTTGTATGGTCCTCTGTGACTGACCATCTGTCTAGGGGTGGTATGTTGTACTAATGTGCACCCTAGTTCCCAAAGATTTTTTGAAAGCTTGCCAAAAGTAGGAGGTGAAACGCTCATTTCTATTTGAGACTGTATTTGCTGGAATCATGTGCAACCTTACAATTTCGTTGATGTACCGCTCCGCAAGCTTACAACCTCCATCTGTTTTCTTGGTGGCTCGGAAGTGTGCGGACTTGATCAACCTGTCCACCACTACCTAGATCGTGTCTCTCTTAATTCTGGTTGCTGGCAACCCGGTTACAAAGTCCATCGTGATGTGGTCCCATTTCCACTTTGAAATGGTCATAATTTGTAGTAGGCCTTTTGGAACCTAATGCTCTGCCTTAACCAACTGGCAAGTCAGATACTTAGCCACTCATTCAGCCACTTCCCGTTTCATTCCGACCCAGTGATAGTACTGTTTGAGATCATGGTACATTTTGGTCTGTCCGGGATGGATGGAGAACTTAGACCGATGTGCATCCCTCAAGATGTCCTTCTTTAGTTCCTTAACATTCGGTACACTAACCCGTCTGGTAACCACAATCGTCCTATTTTTGGAGAACTTGTATTCTGTGTTATTGTGGTTGTGGACCTTGTTCAACTCCTCATCATGCCCTTGTGCCAACCGAACTCTAGTAAAAAAATCTGCTTGGTCTACTTCTCCCAAACCCAATGGTTCTTCATTCAAGTTTAAGTGCGTTGAGTGTAAAGACTCAATCATTCCGACCAACTCCTTGGCATCTCGTTCCACTTCTACCTCGGCTCTCTTCCTGCTAAAGGCGTCTGCTACCACGTTTGCTTTCCTGGGGTGGTAAGCAGTGTCCACATCATAGTCGGCCACTAGTTCCATCCATCTTCTTTGTCTCAGGTTAAGCTATGGCTGAGTAAAGACATACTTCAAGATCTTATGGTTGGTAAGTATTTTTACCTTGGTCTCGTAAAGGTAAGATCGCCAGATCATTAAGGAAAATACTACCCCATCCATCTCTAAGTCATGAGTCGGGTAGTTACCCTCATGATTCTTCAATTTCCTTGAAGCATAAGCAATGAACTTCCCCTACTGCATCAAAACACACCCAAGGCCGGTTATGGAAGCATATGTATAAACCATATATTGTACCTCATTCTTTGGTAAAGCCAGGACCTGTGCATTGGTCAATGCGTCCTTTAATTCAAAGAAACTCATTTCAATCTAGTCCGTCTACTCAAACTTCACGTCCTTCCAGGTTAGCCGAGTCATGGCCTTGTCCTTGCTCGTGAACCCACTGACAAACCGTCTATAGTAACAGGCCAATCCAAGGAAACTCTTTACATCCATGGCATTCTTTGGTCTTGGCCACTTCTCTATAGATTTGATCTTCTAGGATCGACCAAGACTCCCTTGTCTGACACAATGTGTCCTAGGAATCCGATGCTCTTCAGCCAGCAGCTGCACTTACTTAGCCTTGCATAGGGATTTTACTCACTTAGTTGTCCGAGTACTCTCCTAAGATGGTCATGGTGTGTATCCCGTTCCTTTGAATAGACAAGAATGTCATATATGACGATGATCACGAACTCATCCAACCGATCATGCAAGATCCCATTCATCATCTTTATGAAAGTCGCCGGTGCATTTGTCAGTCCGAACGGCATAACCACGAATTTTTAGTGGCCATACTGTGTCCAGAACGCCGTCTTCCGTACGTCCTATGGTGCGTTCAGGATATGGTGGTATCCCGATGCTAGATCAATTTTGGATAATACGGTCGCTCCCTTAAGTTGATCCAATAAATCATTGATTCGAGGCACGGGATACTTGTTTTTCACTGTGACTCGGTTTATTCCTCAATAATCGATGCACAGCCTGAAGATCTTGTCCTTCTTCTTTACAAAAAAAAATCGGCGCCGTTCATGGAGAATTACTCGGTCTGATGAATCCCTCTCCAAGAGTTAGTCCAATTGCTTCTTGAGTTCAGCCATTTTAGATGGCGCCATTCGGTACGGTTCTTTGGAGAGTGAAGCGGTCCCGGGCTCGATTTTAATGGTCAATGGATCGGAACAATCATGTGGTAAGCTCGTTCAAGGCCGTGAACACATCCCCAAACTATTTTACAACAGGAATTTCTACAATCTCTTTGTCGTCCCCAACCTCAGTTGTGGTAATTGTAGCCAAGTAAGCCTCACAACCCTTCTCGAGCATCATACCTGCTTGGATTTCTGAAACCACTAGACTTCATGTTGTCGGCCTTATCCCTTGGAACTGAATTCTCCCTTCCGGTGTCTCAAACCACACCCTTCCTCGGTGGCAATCAACCGTAGCTTAGTACCGACCGAGCCAATCCATGCCCAAGATCATCTTTTGGTGCTTGAGCTGGATCACGAATAGATCAACCAGCATACTCACGCATCCTATGGAAATGGGTATGTCCCAAAACATTCCCATTGCTGGCATAACTTGGCCTCCAGCCGCATTAACACCAAAACGATCCACTTGTTCCATTCGGAACAAGCCTCTTACGATCATCTTCTGGCTCACAAAACTATGTGTCGCCCCGGAGTCAAATAGTACGTGTGTTTCCACACCACCAATGGTTACGGTCCCTACGCATTGACCCCAGAATGGTAATTACCAAACCCCCAATTCCCCATGCAATGCATTGCAGAAAAAGTAATAATATAAAGTGTAAAGTCCAGAATGTATAACGTATCATATAGAATGCCAAATGTAGAATGTAGAATATATCATGTAGAATGTCAATTGTAGAATGAAGAACTTATAATGTTTAATGCATGATGTAGAATGCAGAACATATTATGTAAAATACCAAATGTAAAATGTAAAACATAACATGTAGAATGTAGAATACATCATGTAGAATGTAGAGTGTAGAAGTCTTAGGTTAGTGCAGTGGCGGATCTAGAACATTTTTAACCGGGGGCACAATATTATAAATGTATTATATAATTTAAACATATATTAATATTAAATTTTAATATATATATATATATATACACATATATATATGTGTAATATATAAATATAATTGCTAAACAACATCAATTTCACATTAAATAATAATACTATATATTTTTTTGATAATATTCTTTTCGACAAAAGGGTAGTTATATTGTTTTGGAAAATATAATTCAATAAGAAAGAAAAAAAATTTGGATATTAACATGGTTAGTTAATTTATTCAAGAAAAAATTGATTTATATAAAATTTATGATAAATATTGGAAAAACTATAACAAACTAAACAAAAAGGTAAAAGAATCAACCATGGGACCCATAAGACTAACATAAAAACAACAAAAAAATGGAGAGAAAAAGAATACACAGGGCATCGAACTCACACTATCATTTTAGATGGGGGCAACTAGTGCCACTGTGCTATGTAAGACAAGTTGTAGTATGATACAAACAAAGTTATCTATTCTTAGACGGGGGCACGTGACCACTTACGTTAGAACATAGGTTCGTCCCTGGATTGGTGGCGTACCAGTGATCGCATTGAAGGTACCAGCCTCGCTGGAGTCCTTCACCAGCTCATAGACTCGCGGTGCACCGGTCTGGTTCATGTCCTTAACCGCATTGACATGTCTGCAGTCAACCGCTTGGCTTACTCCTCCTTGTGGATGCTTTAGGCAATCCTTTTGGTAATGGCCGGAGTGTCCACTTTGGAAGCAGACCGTTTTGGATTCTATGATCCTTACTTCTGCACCCCGCATACGCCCCACATATCTTCCAACACACCTTTGTGGTTCTTACCGTAAGTAGGCCAGACTGTGCGGCCGCTCGAGCTTTGGGTATCAGTCTCCATTTGATTCCATTTACTCTTCATGTCCCTCCCGGTTCGGCCAGTCATCTTGTCTTGTGACTGTGTCCTCAGCCGGTTCTCCTTGGCTATGTTGGTCTCCACTGTGGAAGCACATTTGACCAACTCCGAGACAGAGTTATAGGTACAAACCGAGCAGTGAGTACGAAGTTCCACCCGCAATCCGCAAAGGAAACAATGTACATGTGCCGCTTCATCCTCGCACTCTTGTACCACAAAACACCGGAGCCGATCAAACTCTGGCTCGTACTCCCATACCGTTCCACGACCCTAGATCAAGTTCAAGAATTGACCTTCCACTCTGTCCCAAGCCTCGCCCAGAAAGTATTTTCGGTTGAAATCCGTCTCAAAGTCCTCAAATGTCACGATCCTTCCCTTGGTGCGCCTCTCTACCGCAAGCCACAAGTTGTGGGCATCCCATTCCAGGAAATGGACCGGAATTTTCGTCTTGTAGTCCACCAGGCACCGAGTAGAAAGCAAGTTTTGAGTCAAATGACTCCTTCACTCGGCTGCCTCAATGGGATCCACACTTTCTTTGAAATGTTTCGTACCCAGTTTTGTGATATTGCCCAAGATGCTAGGATTATCCACCTACCGAGAAGTCCTGATCGGAGGCGGGTCTATCTCGACCATCTCGGCCTGATCGTCCATCGGATCGTTGTTTTCGGGGATGGCAGCGTGGATCCTAGTCTGATCACTAGCTTGCCTTTCCACCGGTGGAGCATTATGTGTCAGAACTGTCAGCCGGTCCATTACCGCTTTCATCATGTTCCACATCTCACTGATGTTTGGAACCGCGGTTGGTTGAACCTCGCCACCCATCACACCGTCCCCCACACGCTCAACCTTGTCATGGGCCGCATGTGAGGTATAGCCCAAATCCTTTGGTTCCTCCCTTTTTGCGGACTTCCAAGTCGTTGACCCTAGTCTCAACGTGTGTAGGGAGAACCGTAGGTAGGGTGCCTGGTTGGAAAATCACAGGTTCGGTTAGTTTAGGTATGATCAGAGTGGTCTGGACCTTTGTACCTTTCTCGGAACCAGATGGCTCCTTCTTTTTATTTTCTTTAGAGATCTTGTTTTTCCAGCCTGAAGATTCAACAAGTTAGTTTACCCTAGCAGTTAACCTCCAAGTCTAAACATATCTACCTAGCGCGGAACATCTATCCTCGGACGAGTGGTGTGTGCCCTAACACAAAATGTCCTAGAAACATCTCCGCTCTAATACCAACTTAAAACACTCCATCCCCGCTTCTAAGCCAAAGAGTTTGTCCACGTTTGGTCACTAAGTGACCCGAACCTTCTAGTCTAAATCCTAAGGTTCCAAACGTTTGTCTAAGTCCTAATTCATATATATGAATTCCATTCACCTAAGTCTATATTCATCAAGCATAAACATATAAGGCAATAAACTGGTATTTTATTAATATAAAAAAGGTATTGATATAATCGTGAGTTTGCACTATAGGCTATAACATTTTTCAGTCCGAACTATCCAGTCTAAACCACCACTCGTCCAATGGGTCTTGTGTCCCGCACGCCTAATCCTGATCATCTCTACGATCAACCTCAGGTCTTGCATACATAAACACATCAATAGTATAATAAGACTTAATCATATATCCAGAAACCTAGCATCCAATCCTATATGCACATGTATTCCCAAATAAACCGTATAAATCTCCTAATTGTTTTAAGGTTCCCTAGCCTGATCTAGGCCCATACGAACAGCCGACTCAATAAACCAGTCACAGACACGGTTCGTGTCCTGACTCGCTAACCTGTCACCATTGTTTGTAGTATTACCGAGTAATGCTCGCATGCCCGAGTTGGTTTCGTCCGGACTGATCATTCCAATCATTCTCATGGTTGCACCCGGTCCGTTTTCGCGGTCCCTCGTCCCTGATACAGTCTCTCGGATTTATCGGCAGATCGCACGAGTACCGCCCATGCGACCCTTACGGTCTTCCCGTGGACCATCTCGTGTATCGTCCCGCTAGTACCATCGCTCTCCCATAATCGATCCGTTGATCGATCGTGCGGTTCACAGGACTTATGACCGAGACACCTATATCTTGATTAACTATTTCTCCAGCATTAATTTCCAAGAGAGTGAGTGAGAGAGAGAGAGAGAGAGAAAGAGCCTTTGCCTTGCCAACCCGCTCGACTGTCGACCGGATGGCTATGATGTGGTCGCAGTTCCTGTGGCATCGGCTCGTACCTTTTGTGATCCGGCTGCCTTGCCGGCTCCTTAGGCATATTTGGATCCATGGATGATCTTTGTCTGCGCCGTTTCAGCCAAGCCTAAACCGCACCATTGCATCTTGATCCGCCGGCGACTTCCTCTTCCGAAGAGTTCGGCCAACCATCTTCTCTTCCTTGATCCTTTTTCGCGATTTCTTTTGTTATGTTTCTGGGAATTTTCCCTGTGGAAATGTCTGCACAAAATGGCCAGGAATGAAGTATTTATAGGCCACCAATCCCCCATAACCATTACTGTTGAAGGGATGCCAATGGTTGGCAAATGAGTGCCAATCCATTGGTGTTCATTCGCCCATAAACGCCCATGACCAGCTAGTCTAGACCACCAGTTGATCCAAGAACCTAAAACTTCATCCAGCTGGGTTGAGATGGTTGTCACTGACTTAAAAAAGTGATTAGATCTTCCCTAGATTGGCACTTGTGAGGTTGAGACTTGGATAGATTGTGGCTGTGAAGCCGTGATGATGGAAGGGTTCAGATTATTGATTGGTTAGATCAGAGAATTGTGGAATGAATCTCTAACACCACGACTTGGTATCTTTAAGAATCATACCAAAAGAAACTACGGGTTTTTTGATATGAAACACCAACAAAATTTATGATCCAAACTCATAAAGATTTTTGATAAAAACATTGGATAAATTCGTAATAAAAGAAGTACATGATATTCATACATTTTCATGCATTTAGGCTTGTGTATAGTTCTTGTTTTGACTTCTTTTCTCCATCATTCATACCATTTTGTCGAGTCATTGTCACATCTAGAGTCTAGAATTTTTTAGGACTAGGAGTAGGCACTTTAGGCTTGCATTTGGAGTGTTTCCTTGTGTTTTTGCAGATGATTTGGAATTGGATGGGGAGTTTGGAGCTTAAAGGACCAAGTAAGAGGCAGCAGGCGGTCATATCGGCCGGGATATCGGGTGGATGAGCCGATACGTTTGTTCGGGCAAAAATCCGAGAGTTCATATCGGGTTCAATATCGGTTGGCTCAACCGATATGAAACTCTCGGATTAAATTCGTTGATTCAATATCGGTTGGCATATCGGTTCAGCCAACCGATACGTTTTGTGCCAAATAAATCTGAGACTTGATATCGGCCCGGATATCGGCTGGCCGAGCCGATACGCGTCCCAGAAGAGGTACCGGATCCGGGTCAACACCCGGTTTGTTCCGGGTTGACCTGGCTCGCACCCTTTAGACTATTTAAGCCAAAAACCTATTTCTTTTTGTTCTTTAAGCTGTTTTTGGTGTTCTAAACTATTTTGTAAGAACAAATTTGATTCTTGAGATTAATCTAGTATTTTCTTCATTATTCCTTCTACAAATCTTTCAATCCCTCACCAATCTCCATGATCAACTCTATTCCTATGAGTTTTATTGATCTAGTTATGATTTGTGAGTAGTTCTCCATAGGCTTGTGGGTTGGGTAGGATTAGGTTGATTAGAGGTGATCAATAGAATTCTAGTGGTTAATTGTTTAGAATCTCATCTAGCAAAGTGTGCTTAATGCCTAATTAATCTTGATCACATTGATTAGGATGTTTAGAATTTCTTGTTCACAACATGTTCGATGAAATTCCAGTATTTAGCTTTGTTAGGACTTTCATATTCTAGCACATGAAAATGTATGTCTAGAGTGATTGTTTGCTAATTGGAACCTGTTTGAATGTTCGTTTGACTTTAATTCACAAATGATAATTTGTTCTTGAGTTAAGATTAAGTGAAGAATTGGTATTGAGAGATTAAACTGATTTACATGGTGTGTTCCTTGCTAGGAGATTAGCTTTTAGAAGTTTGAATTAGGATTCCTTGATCATCCCGAGTCACCTATCCGTTGACCCTTACCCTTGAGCCTTATTTTTCCCATTGATTGAATCGTTTGTTTATTAGCTTCTTGTTTACTTTGGTCTGATTTGCTTTGTTAGGATTGTTAGGAATTAAAAACCCAAATTGTTTGATTTGACTCTGAAGGTTTAGTGTGTGCGTATTGGTTTTATCCGTCCCAGAATAGGTTCGATACCTCAAAGCTATTTCGATAAGCTTGAGGAATTGGTACCTCAAAGGATTGCAAAATCCTTGTTATCAATTTGGCGCCGTTGCCATTTTGGGATTCTGGATATATCAATTCGTTTTCTATTCCTTTTTAGTTCAAGTTATTGTTACTAATTTGCTACTTTCTCTCTTTTTGATGCTAGGTGTATGAACTTGCGCAGCAAAGGGACTACAAACTTAGTTGCAAGAGTTTACGACATCAAAGCACACGAGAGGAGATTAGCAAGGGAACGACGAGCACAAGAACGAGCTGTTCAAGTTGAAAGTGTTGAGCAAAGAGTTATGGATAACCACGAGGATCAAGAGCAGCAGCAACAGCAACAGCAACAGCAACAGCAGCAGCAACAAAGTCCGGTTAGGGCCATTGGTGAAGGAGATACACCTGACACAAATGCTAACCGGCATGGAATCATTCCACCAGCGGTGAACAATAATAACTTTGAGATCCGCGCTATGGTGATGAAAATGGTGCAGAACAATCAGTTCCATGGGTTAGCATCTGAAGACCCGTTGCAGCACTTGGACACCTTTGACAAGATTTGTGCCACCACGAGGCTGAATGGTGTGACTGATGATGGGTTGAAAATGCGTCTCTCCGTCTTCTCTTTGGCAGACAGAGCCAAGGATTGGGAAAGCACTATCCCTCCAGGATCCATCACTACCTGGGGAGACCTGAAAAAAGCTTTCCTGAAGAAGTTCTTCTCACCTACTAGGACTGCCCGTTTTCGCAGTGAGCTTTCCGGGTTTGTACAACGCAACAATGAGAGCTTCGCTGAAGCTTGGGAGAGGTTCAATAAGCTCACCACTCAGTTCTCACACCATGGTTTCACCAAGGAAACACTACTCAGCAACCTCTACCGCGGAGTGCTTCCTAGAATGAGGGCAATGCTAGATTCATGCAGCAATGGACACTTCCTAGGCAAGGGAATAGATGCAGCTATGGAGCTGATTGAAAATCTGGCAACGAGTGATGGCAACTACAATGAGGATTATGAGAGGACTAATAGAGGATCATCATCTTCAGATGAGAAGTATGAGAAAGAGATAAAATCTTTGAATGAGAAGTTAGACAAGATGATCTCCATTGGCCAAAAGAACATCAGCTTTGTGGGACACCAGGAGGATTCTAAGCCACAGTTTTATGATGATGATGAGGATTTGACACAAGAGGAGATTAACTTCATTGTTGGACAAGGTGGTTTCAACAAAGGCTTCAACCAAAACTATAGAAACCACCCAAACTTCTCATACCGCAGCACCAATGTAGCCAATCCTCAGGACCAAGTCTATCCTCAAGCTCAATCTCAAGGACAAGCTCAACAACAAGGGCAACAAGGCTTTCAACAACCTCAACAGCAAAAGCCATTTGTCCCTTACACCAACCAACAAGGGTTTGGAAATAAGCCTCAGTTTCAGGGTCAACAAGGCTATGCACCAAAGCAACACTACCCGCCCGGTTTTGGACAACAACAACAACAAACTTCTTCTTCTTCGGGAGCTGAGAATGAGCTGAAAAGTATGATGCAGCAACTACTTCAAGGGCAAGCCTCAGGAGCTATGGAAGTACGGGACCTTAAGAATGAGCTTCAGAGTTTGACTTCAAGGGTCACAAACATGGAAAACAAGAATGCCTCTACATCCCGCACTCAAGGTACTTTACCCGGAAAATATGAGCAAAACCCAAAAGAATACATCAGCGCTATCACCCTGAGAAGTGGAAAGGATCTGCAACAAAGTCAAGTGCCCAAGCCTAAGCTGACATCTTCACTCAATGAGGACATTGAAGTTCAAGAAGGGGAGGAGAATTCTGAAAATTCTGCTCTCAACAAAGAGAGTGATAGTGATATGGCCAAGAGGAAAGGAAAGGTTGTAGTTGAAGAAGTATTGAATGATACACTCAAGAAGAAGGATAGTGTGTTTGTGCCACCACCTTATGAGCCCAAGCTACCCTTTCCGGGCAGATTCAAGAAGCAACTCCTAGAGAAGTACAAAGCTCTTTTTGAAAAGCAGATGAAGAATGTTGAGTTGACCATGCCTTTGATTGATGCCTTCTTGCTAGTTCCTCAGTATAGCAAGTTTCTCAAGGACGCAATCAAGGAAAGAACCAAGGAAGTGCAAGGGATGGTTGTGTTGTCTCATGAGTGTAGTGCGATCATCCAGAGGAATATTGTTCCAAGGAAACTTGAAGATCCGGGCAGTTTTACTCTTCCATGTGCTATCGGTCCATATCGGTTTGAGGGTTGTTTGTGTGATCTTGGAGAAAGCGCAAGTTTGATGCCCTTCTCAGTAGCCAAGAGGCTAGGTTTCTCTACCTACAAGGCATGTAGGATCTCCTTGGTTCTTGCAGATAGATCAGTGAGATACCCAATTGGTCTCCTAGAAGATCTTCCGGTGAAAGTAGGAGGATTTGAAGTACCAACAGATTTCATTGTATTGGAGATGGATGAAGAACCAAAGGATCCTCTAATCCTTGGGAGACCTTTCCTTGCCACAGCTGGTGCGATTATAGATGTCAGGAAAGGGAAGATAGACCTCAACCTTGGCAAGGACATAGTGCTCAAATTTGACATCAACAAGGTGATGAAGAAGCCAACCATTCAAGGTCAAATGTTTTATATTGAGACTATGGATGAGCTAGCTGATGAACTCCTTGAGGAGTTGAACATGGATGATCCATTAGAGGTTACCTTGACCAAGGAATGTGGGGAGTATGGGTATCTTGAAGAAGAGAGCTGGGCTTATATGAGAGCGCTTGATTCGCACAAGCCTTTGTTAGAAGAGGTTGAGTTCATTGAGCTGGGATCAGATTCAGTGTGTAAGGAGCTGGAGGTGTTTGCTGTAGACGTGGGTGCTGATGGCGCCAAGGGAGTAGAGCTGTGCAAGTAGCAGCTTGTAGCTGATGATTGGAGCGAGCTTAAGGCGCCAAAGGTTGAGTTAAAGCCCCTTCCGCGGGGGCTTCGGTATGCATTTCTTGGCCCTAACTCTACCTATCATGTCATTGTGAATGAGTTGCTGAATGATGATGAATTGATTGCTTTGACCACTAAGTTGAAAAAGTTTAGAAAAGCAATAGGATACTCACTCGATGATATAAAAGGATTGTCACCTAGCTTGTGTACTCATAGGATCCACCTTGAAAATGAATCCATGTCTTCTATTGAGCACCAAAGAAGATTGAATCCTAATCTTAAGGAAGTAGTCAAGAAAGAGATTCTAAAATTGCTTGATGCAGGGATAATCTACCCTATCTCGGATAGCACTTGGGTTTCTCGCGTGCACTGTGTTCCGAAGAAAGGGGGGATTACTGTGGTTAAAAATGACAGTAATGAATTGATTCCTACTAGAACTATCACTGGGCATAGGATGTGTATTGATTATAGAAAACTAAATGCCGCATCTAGGAAGTATCATTTTCCATTGCCATTCATTGATCAAATGCTAGAACGCCTTGCTAATCATCCTTTCTATTGCTTTCTTGATGGATACAGTGGATTTTTTCAGATCCCGATACATCCTAATGATCAGGAGAAAACGACATTCACTTGTCCTTATGGTACCTTTGCTTATCGATGGATGCCATTTGGCTTGTGCAATGCACCGGCTACCTTTCAGCGGTGCATGATGTCTATTTTCTCAGATCTTATTGAGGATATTGTAGAAGTCTTTATGGATGATTTCTCTGTGTATGGTTCTTCTTTCTCCTCCTGTTTGCTGAACTTGTGCAGGGTCTTAAGGAGATGTGAAGAGACGAACCTCGTGCTAAATTGGGAGAAGTGCCACTTCATGGTAATAGAGGGGATTGTGTTGGGTCACAAGATCTCAGAGAATGGCATTGAAGTGGATAAGGCTAAGATAGAGGTGATGACAAGTCTTCAGCCACCAAACTCAGTGAAGGGAATCCGAAGCTTTTTGGGTCATGCAGGTTTCTACCGGCGGTTTATTAAGTATTTCTCCAAGATCGCTAGACCACTTACACGTCTGCTGTGTAAGGAGACAGAATATGTGTTTGATGATGAGTGTTTGACAGCGTTCCACATGATTAAGGAGGCCTTGATTAGCGCCCCGATAGTCCAAGCTCCCGACTGGGAGTTGCCTTTTGAGATCATGTGCGATGCAAGTGACTACGCAGTAGGAGCAGTCCTTGGACAGAGGAAAGACAAGAAACTCCATGTCATATACTATGCTAGTAGGACATTGGACGATGCTCAAGTGAGGTATGCAACAACTGAGAAAGAGCTTCTTGCTTTGGTGTTTGCCTTTGAGAAGTTCAGATCATACTTGGTTGGATCTAAAGTTGTGGTGTATACGGATCATGCTGCGTTGAGGTATCTACTTGCCAAGAAAGATGCCAAGCCAAGGCTTCTGAGGTGGATACTGCTGCTACAAGAATTTGACTTGGAGATTAAGGATAAGAAATGCATTGAGAATGGAGTAGCAGATAACTTGTCAAGACTGAGAATTGAGGATGGTGTTCCTCTAGATGACTCTCTCCCTGAGGAGCAGCTAATGGCTTGCAAGGTTGTTAAGGATGCTCATGATACAAGAATGAGGATTGAGGAGGTCAATTCTATTGAAGACAAGGAACCGTGGTATGCTGATATAGTCAATTTCCTAGCTGTTGGGAAAGAACCACCAAGCCTCGATAGCTACCAAAGAAAAAAGTTCTTTAGAGATGTCAACAGGTACTATTGGGATGAGCCTTACCTCTACACTTTGTGAAAGGATCAGCTCTATAGAAGGTGCATAGCTGATGAAGAAGTGGGAGGCATTCTCCTACATTGTCATGGGTCAGATTATGGTGGTCACTTTGCCACTTTCAAGACGGTTCAAAAGGCTCTACAAGCTGGGTTTTGGTGGCCTACAATGTTCAAAGATGCCCAAGAGTTCATTACTAAGTGTGATCCTTGTTAGAGAAAGGGGAATATCAATAGAAGAAATGAGATGCCTCAAAACCCCATCCTTGAAGTTGAAGTAATTGATGTGTGGGGCATTGATTTCATGGGACCCTTCCCATCCTCTTACGGGAATAGCTACATCTTAGTAGCTGTGGATTATGTTTCCAAGTGGGTAGAAGCAGTGGCGAGTCTAACTAATGACGCCAAGGTTGTAATAAAGCTATTCAATAGCATCATCTTCCCAAGATTTGGAATCCCGAGGATTGTGATCAGTGATGGAGGCTCACACTTCATCAACAAGCTATTTGAGAGCCTTTTAAAGAAGTATGGAGTGAAGCACAAGGTTGCAACACCATATCATCCTCAGACAAGCGGCCAAGTTGAAGTGTCCAATAGGCAAATCAAGGCTATCCTAGAGAAGACTGTTGGAGCCTCAAGGAAAGATTGGGCTAAGAAACTTGATGACGCACTTTGGGCGTATAGAACTGCTTTCAAGACTCCATTGGGCACTACACCATTCACCATGCTGTATGGTAAGTCATGTCACTTACCGGTGGAGGTGGAATACAAGGCCATGTGGGCTGTCAAGTTGCTGAACTTTGACATCAAGACCGCAACTGAGAGGAGGTTAATTCGGCTGAATGAACTTGACGAGATACGGCTTGAGGCTTTTGAGGGCTCGAAGATCTATAAGGAGAGGACCAAGCTTTTCCATGATAAGTTGATCCAGAAGAAGGAGTTCAAGGAGGGAGATCTTGTGTTGCTCTTTAACTCCCGGTTGAAACTCTTTCCCGGGAAGCTCAAGTCTAGATGGTCGGGACCGTTTAGAGTGAAGGAGGTGAGACCATATGGAGCGGTGGTACTTTTGGGAAAATCAGATGAAGAGTTCACGGTCAATGGCCAAAGACTCAAGCATTACTCCGTCTCAGAAGCAATAGAGGAGGGGACTTCGATTCCACTCTCTAGCCCTCCCTCAGCTTGAGATCACGGTTTGCAAAGTCGAGCTTAACGACTTTATATAAAAGCGCACTTGGGAGACATTCCCATGTTTATCCTTGTACATACGTCTTTTGCTTGTTATTTTTGATGTTTTGCTTTGAGTTTTGTCAGGTTTTGGCTTAAGGATGAGGTTGTAGATCAGTTGGAGTTGAGCAAAGGCCGCAGAGATGAAGAAAAATGATGCAGGAGCCAATATCGGGTTCCGTATCGGCTGGCCAGGCCGATACGGTTCTGGTAAAAATAATCCGAGGCTCAATATCGGTCCCCGTATCAGTTGGCCAGGCCGATACGGATTTCCCAGAAATATCGATATCGGTCCCCGTATCGGTTGGCCAGGCCGATACGGGATGCAACAGAAAAAAACCGAGAGTTGATATCGGTCCCCGTATCGGTTGGCCAGACCGATACGGGATGTGGGAATTAAATCCGAGAGTTGATATCGGCTGGCGTATCGGTTGGCCATGCCGATACGCGCCTTCGCCCGGGTAAGTTTTCTCGAACCTAAACCGTTTTAAACCCGAATTTTCACCCAAAATCGATTTAATGAACCGGTTTGAACCGATTTCCTTCTTATTTTCTCCTCCAAGTCGCGACTCTCTCTCTCTTTTCACTCACTCTTGCCATTTCACTAAGAGATTTTCAAAGAACTTCAAACTCTTCAATCTCCATCAATTCTCATCGGATTTTCGTGATTCAAGGCTCTGTGCTTCCGATTTCTCAAGCACTATCTTGTTATCCCCTTGTTTCTCTCATCCTCTCATCCTCCAAACAAGGTAAAGCTCTTCAAATCCGAGTTTATGGTTCATGCAAGAATATTTTTGATTTTTTTCTAGAACTCGAATTTGTGGCTGTTGGTTGATGATGCTTGTTAGAAACCTTTGCTAGGCTGTTCCTAGATGATTACCCAACTCAATTTCGCCCTAGGAATGAATGAATTTGACTTTTGGTGATTTAGAGTTCTTAAGAAATTTGGAATCCGAAAATTTTTGGGGGTTTTCTAATTGGATGGTTTCTAATGATGCATTGGATTGTTAAAGGCTTAATTTTGTGATACTACTTGATTTTGATGAGTTTTGTTTCAAAAAAGTTTCAAAAATGTGCGTTAAGGACCTTTGGTTGATGAGATTGTGAATTGCTCAAGAAAGTGATTGATTTGCTTGTGCATTGTGCTAATGCTGAGCTAGAATTGAGTTTGGTTAAGAGGCTTAAGCTTGTTTACTCCATTGAATTTGAAAAAGTATGCAATTGTTAAGCTCCCACAATTGTTGATCATCAATGCTTTAAGCTCCTATTGATTGTGTTGGTAGATTGTACGATGTGCTTATTCGTTCTTTGAGTTGTCTTTTGTAGGACAATGACAAGGAAGCGCGCCAACCCGAAACCAAACCCAAAGGCACAAGAGCCGGTACAAGATGTGGGAAATTCATCAAAAGGAAAAGGGGTAGCAGTTGAGGAAGAGGTACAAGAGGCCCGAGTAAGGATGATCCAGGTGCCACATAAGTACTCCACCTCTGAGATATATGACAAGCTGGAGGGGATACCATTTTGGCCAACCTGATACCCTCACACCCCGACACTTACTGCACTTGGGCTACTGGATGACTACAACGATATTGTAGAGAACATGGGCCTTAAGGAGTTCTTCAACCTTGCCAGTGACTCCTACCAGAGCTCAGCATGCCAATTTCTCTCATCCATGAAAGCAACAGTCAACATGAGGAGAGCCGCTTTGGCAGGGGAAGTAAGTCGGGGGAAGATTGATTTCCAAATGGTTAAGAAGAAGTTCAGTATGACGTATGAAGACATAGCTGCAGTTTTTGATTTTCCAGAGAATGGTACTCAGCTGGGAACTTTTATCCCCATTGATAAGGACGACCTCGAGGGTGTTTGGCGGATGATAGCTGATGGGCCCTTTAAGCTGGGAGCTATGAAAGCTGCAAGGATCAGACACCCATCTATTAGATACGTGCACAAGGCATTAGCTCACACTTTCTTTGCTAGGAAGGAGGCAAACCAAGTCCACGAACTGGAGATGAAGATACTGTACATTGGGTTGCAGCCTCTCCTGCTCACATATCCCAACGGTCAGCCCATACCACCAGTTGAGCGCCTCCCAAGCTACACCTCCATTTTGATAGAGCAGTTTGCTGTCCACCGAGATTGGGCAATGTCAGTGAGGGACTCTAGTCCAAAGTTCAGCATGGGTGGCTTGATCACGCCGTTTCGTGTGAAGAAGAAGGTAAAACTGGAAGGAAGTCTGGATGAGAAGACATTTGGGGAGCCTACACCAGTAGCATGGCTGGATGTCCCGCAGCTTGTCCGAACTCACTACCTCGCCTCCAAGCCGCCTCTAGAGCTCCATCTCTACCGGATGTGCTCGGGTACATCCCACGAAGAAGGGTATCTCCTCCCAAACCCCGACATTACAAGCTTTGCCAACAGAGCTCATATCAGATTTTTACCGGGGGTAGAGCATGTGTTTGGACCTCACGGGTCACAGAGAGCGACTGCAGCAGAACATGATACTTCTGACGCACCTGCTGGGGTGTATGGGCTGCACAGATACCTTATTGAGCCTCTAGATGATCCTATCGCGAACAAGACAATCAGAGCACTGAGGGACCAGAACCGGGACCTCCAGAGGCAGAGCAAATGGCACGGTAGGAACATTAAGAAGATGGCTTCCTGCTTGAAGAAAGTGACCAAGGTTCTTAAGATGATTGTGGGGAAGAAGGACAAGAGTAGCGCTGCGGGACAGGCCTCCACATCCCGAGAGGCTCAGGCTGGCGTAGATGAGGAGATTCAGGCAGCTACTGAGGAGGTGATAGCTGAGGCCGATGATCTGGTTGAGCAGGCTGAGTTGGAGCAGGGCAGGTACTCGGTTGCTGGACACGAGATATCAGGATCTGCACGCATGGCTCACGACTCCTACTATGAGGATCCTCACCGCCACTCTACTCGCGAGGACAGAAGGAAGAAGAGGAGAGCCATGAGGACACCTTCCTGCTCCTCATCCAACCCGACTTACTCCATGGGGGACTCATCACCTCCGTACCTCCACTACTAGCCAGGTTACACTCCACCTTTGTACATAGTTCTCTTCCTTCTTTTTGTTTGCTTTTTGTGTGTTTTCGGTCTTTCTTCCTTGCCTAGATCACACAAGGGACCGTGTGATTTAAGTTTGGGGGAGAGACCAGTTGCTAATTTTGTTTGTTTTGTTTCTTATTTTCGATTTTTACACTTGAGTCTCATGCATTCATCTAAGGCATAGAAAATCCAAAAAAGTTGAAAATTTTCAAAAAAATTTCAAAAAGAAAAACATGTAGTTGCAACAGCATAATAGGATTGAGTCTAGTTGCATCATATAGGACGCATGCATAGGGAGCAATGATTGAATTTCCTTGTAAGATTGATTGAGTGATGACTTGTTCTTTATGCTAGTTGTTTAAGCTAGTTGATTGTCATAAGATTGTAATTCAAGAAGGGCTAGAAAGTTAAGACGAACCATGCTAGGATTGCTTGCTTTGAAACTTGATTTGAAACTGAAATAGGCTTTGAATTGACACTAGCTCTACCTAAGTGAGAAATTTAATGATGACATCTAATTATCTTACTCATGCTTGCGTGTTAAACTCATGGATACTCTGAAAATATTCAAGCATTCTTGTCCCTTCTACCACTCTCGCTTGCTTGAATAGACTCCACACCTTTTACCACCCTTATTTCAAACCATAAACACTCTTGTTGAGAGGTGGGCCTATTTTCTTGAATGAGCTAGGTAAAAAGTGTTGAGTATGAGGCGACTAGGAGAAATTTCCATATAGATGCAAGCTCAACATCTTTGGCTTTGCAATAGGCTAGGATCGAAGTTTGGGGGATGAGTTGGGAAAGGAGAGAGAGAGAGAGTAAAGAAAAGGAAGAATGAAAAGGGATTTTGGTTGGGATCTTATCCTTATTGGCAAAGTGTTTTAAAAGAAGAAAAGCTCTTATGTGTTTAAAGAAAAGAAAAGGGTCTCATATTTTGAAATGAAAAGAAGCCAAAGGCTCACCTTTAAGAAAGAAAAGAGACCATTGCTAAAGAAAAATTTGAGCTTAGTAAAAAGAAGAGATTTGCCACTGTTTTGAAAAGTCTTTATTGATCCTTGGGGTGTTTCTTTGAAAAGTGTCTGATTAAAAAAAGGGGATGAGGCAACAATAGCCTTGATCAAGGGTAGTATCCATTTAGGTGGGCTAGATTAGGAGAAGAAGTAATTGGGGCATGGGTAGATGGAAATCAACCTAGTATGCACCAATTGCCTCTAACTCTTAGCATTTTACTATAGCTCATTCACTTCTTTATGAGAGAACCTTCATGCTTTTGGAATGAACCCCTCTTTTGATTGAGATCATTTTAATCTCAAAAACCTTGTCCCTTTGCCAAATGAGTTTGGTCACCTTGTATTGAGTATGATCCGCTTGAAAACCTAATGAATGTTAAAGAGCTAGTTGATAGGAATGCTTGTCTAGGTTGAGAATTGAGCTAAGAGTTTTGTCTTGATGAGTGATATATCATGGTTTTTACCCAGTTTAGACCATGATATAGATGTGTTTTTAGTGTCTTTTGTATTCGTTTAGAGTCTTTTACAGGTTTAATCAAGTTTGGAGCTAATTGGAGATATTTGGAGCATTTTGGGACTTTTGGGACGTTTTGGCCGAGAGCTGAAGTCACTGCCTGATTTATTGATCATGCATCGACCGACACACCTTGTGCATCGGTCGACACACTACCGAGATGGGCCGTACACGTCGGTTTAATGAAGTTATGAAGATTTGCAAAGAAGCCCAAGATAGTTCCAGTATTTACACAGAAGCCCCATCCGAGATTATGCCTATATATACTAGTTTTTGGTGTTTTATTTAGTGACGCTTTCATACCAGAGAGCTAAGAGATTTCTAGAGCTTTTGGGGCTGATCTATTTCCTGTATTCACTTATTTTGGAGAAGATTTCGAACCCCTTTATCTATTTAATTTCTTATATGCAATCTATTATTTCTTTGATTATGTTTTCATTAATCATGTCTGAGTAGATCCATAGTTGAGTTTAGGGTTTCTCATTAGGGTTTGATGACTTGCTAGACTTGTTTAATTCAGTTAGGATTCACATGATTAGAATGTTCTTCAAACTAAATTGTGCTTAAAGCTAGTTCTAACCTGATCAATTAGAATCTAGATCTTAGGTTGCTAAATACGTCACGAGAGTAGGGTTTAGGAATCTGAACTATTTAGGTTGAGCAATTAAATTATTCGCAAAGAGATTTGGCTTAGTTTAATTGTGAACAAATCGAACTTGAACTTAATGCTAGTCTAATTTGTTAGTGATTGCAAAGAGATTTGGGTTACTGCACTTAGGCTTACAGAGTTTTCGCAAAGAGATTTGGTTAACTCTATTTCCGTGATTTGAGTTCTAGAACTGAGTTTAATTTGATCCTGACTGATTAGCTTGTCTGCTTGTCTGATTTCCTGAGAATACCCTAGGCTTGACGCTTTTAGTTTATTGCTTACAAAACCGATTCCTGCTACTGTTTACTTTCTTGCAACGCAATTTATTTACTTCACTACTTGCTTATTTCTAGTTTAATCTCTACGTTTCTGTTTCTATTGAGACCAAGTGTCCCTGTGGATTCGATAACCCTATATACTACTTGACATTGCTGTTCACTTGCAGTTTAGAATAGGGTAAAACTTAGAACCTATCAAGTTTTTGGCGCCGTTGTCGGGGACTCTTTGAGTCTTCGATAGGACCGAACTTAGGGTTTTTACTAGAAAATTTTCTTTTTGTTTTTGTTCTTTTTCGTTTTTATTTTTTGATTTTGCTAACTTTGTCTCTGTTTCTTTCTGTCGCAGGTACGAATTTCGCCTTGCGTCGATCGTTGCATACCTTGCGTCGATCGTCACTAGGCGATTTTAAGATTGAATCGATTGTTGCACTGATAGCATCGATCGTTGCTGGACGATTACAGACAGTTTATGCCAACGCAGAAAACTCGAAGTAATCCGAACTCGAGCTTGGTTAATCTCAATCTAGAGGAACTTGGACGTTTAGAAAGAGCTAACAGAAGAGAAAGAAGAGAGAGAATGGTACGAGAACGTTTGATTTTGATACCAGATGCTGAGGGTACCCTGAGGGATCCGAAGAACAATCCTTACAATGCTGCTGGGCAAAGGGTTGATGCTGAAGGGAATGTCATCCCTGACCCTCCTGAGCAACTGCAACAGGAACAAAACCAGGGTCAAAGACGAGCTCAAGGTAGAGAGATGGTTGTTCATGAGAGGACACTAGCTGACTACAACAGACCTGACGAGTTTCATGCAAACCGAGCAGCTTTAGTGCTTCCTGCCTTTGAGAGGAATGACTTTGAGGTCAAGACCATCTACTACCAGCTGATGAGACAGATTGCTTTTCATGGTCACCAAGCGGAGCAGCCTATGGATCACATTGATCGGTTTGAGGACATAGTTACTGGCATGAAGTATGAGGGAGTGTGCCCGGACTATCTGTTCCTTAAGTTATTTCCACACAGTCTTGCTGGAGACGCTAGTGTGTGGCTGAGGCAGCTGGCACCTGGCCAGTATACCACTTGGGCAGCTTTAAAGAGTGAGTTCCTGCGTCACTTCTATGATGATGCGCGTTCAGACCAGTCCAGACAGGACATACTCACTTTCTCCCAAGGAGCTGTGGAGCCTTTAAAGACTGCCTGGATAAGATTTAAGCAGTATCAGCGTGACTGCCCACACCATGGATTCACTGAAGTTCAGCTGATTGGTATTTTCTTCAGAGGAATAGATCTTCCATATCAGTCTGCGCTGGACAATTCCAGTAATGCCAACTTCAACACCAGGACTCCTACACAGGCTAAGCAGTTGATTGAGAATCTAATTGGCAGCAACAGCTGCAAGACTATGGATGAAAGGAGGAAGAAACCTAGTGGAAGTGTTGATAACTCAGAGATGGCTGAACTGAGATCCAGGATGGACAAAATCTGCACTCTTCTAGGTGAAAAGAAGGCTGTCCACTTTGCTCAAGAGGTAGAGGTAATTCAGACTGAGGAGGACACTCAGGAAGAGGATGTGAATTACATCGGAGGATCTGGTTTCCAAGGAAACAGATTTGGATATCAATCTGGAAACAGATTTTCCGGTGGAGGACAGACCAGTAACTCCCAGAGAGCTTACGGATCTGCTTTTGAGATTAAAATGGAGACCATGATGAACAAGCTGCTGGAGGGACAGATTAAAAGCGACGCAGACATACACAAGAGAATAGATACAGTCCATAAGGAGCTAGATGGGAAGATTGAATACCTGAGCACACATATGAAGGAGCTTGATGCTAAGGTTGCGAGAACTGCTGGACATGCTCAGAGGGAAAATGGATATCTTCCAGGAAGAACGGACGCTAATCCCAAGTACCAATGCAATGCAGTAACCTTGAGAAGTGGTAAGGAATTGTTACCCAACCAGAACAAGCAGCTGAGCGTTGAGGAACTCACGGAGATTGAAGAATTGGAAGATGAAATCCGTGACATTCGCGATGCATCGATCGATGCCACCAAGCAACGGTCGACGCAAAGCGATAACGAAGAAACTGTCGTTACAAAGTCGCCCAGCAACGATCGACACAAATACAGTGACGATCGATGCAAGGCGACTGCTGAGGATTCAAAACCTGAGAAATCAAACCAGTCAACCGAAAGAGTTTACAAACCTAAAATTCCCTACCCCAAGAATCCCAGAAAGGCTAAAAGCGAGAGGCAGTATGCCAAATGCAAAGAGCTCATAAAAAAGGTGAAGGTTGAAGTGCCTTTGCTTGACTCCATGGATACCTCGCCAATGATGAGGAGATGCCTTAAAGATATGATTGCTGGAAAATGGACTGATGAAGAGAGTGTGATGATGATCAGTGAGGTATGCAGTGCAGTGATTCAAGGCAGAACTCCTGAGAAATTAAAAGATCCTGGGAGCTTTGTATTGGATTGTACTATCTACAGGGAGAGATTCGAAAGATCCTTATGTGACCTTGGTTCCAGTGTGAACCTCATGCCTCTCTCAGTTGCTAAAAGGCTCGGTATGACTGATTTCAGACCCACTAGGATATCACTGGTTCTAGCAGACAGAACGATCAGGATTCCCGAAGGAGTATTGGAGGATGTGCCTATAATGAT
Organism: Orychophragmus violaceus; assembly: GCA_030180135.1. Taxonomy (NCBI): domain Eukaryota; kingdom Viridiplantae; phylum Streptophyta; class Magnoliopsida; order Brassicales; family Brassicaceae; genus Orychophragmus; species Orychophragmus violaceus. The sequence continues at coordinate 44,444,031 of CM058229.1, read as the reverse complement.
TGGCCAATGTGCGATACCTACTGACTTTGTGGTTCTCCAGTATGGACAGGAACCAAAGGATCCACTAATTTTGGGCAGATCTTTCTTAGCTACAGCTGGTGCAATGATTGACTGTCAGAGAGGTAAAATAGTTCTGAATGTGGGGGATCTGAAGATGAGTTTTGATATGAACAAGCTGGTAAAGAGACCAACCATCGACGGACAGACTTTCTATGTGGACACACTTAGTGAATTAGCTGCCGAGTACTTTCACCAGTCGCATGCTGAAGATCCACTGGAAAGAGCTTTACTGAGCTCTATAATGGAGCTGGAGTACTTACAGGACGAGCCAGCAATGTGCTATACAAGACTGATGGATTCTGTTGAAGCTACAATGCAGATTGAAGTATCTGACGCGACGATGCAACGATCGACACTTGCCAAGCATCGGTCGTTGCAAAGCGACGCAGACTGGGCAGAAGAAAAAGCTCCGAAAATAGATTTGAAACAACTTCCTTCCGGGCTAAGGTACGCGTTTCTTGGACCTAATTCAACTTATCCAGTGATAGTTAACGCTAATTTAAACAACGCAGAGCTCACTTTACTACTAAGCAAGCTGCGCAAGCATCGCAAAGCTCTTGGTTATTCTCTTGATGACATTTCAGGTATCTCACCAAAGCAGTGCATGCATCGGATACATCTTGAGGATGAGTCTAAGACATCTATTGAGCATCAGAGAAGGCTTAATCCTAATCTCCAGGAAGTGGTTAAGAAAGAGATTATGAAACTACTGGATGCTGGGATCATCTATCCTATTTCAGACAGTGATTGGGTCAGTCCAGTCCATGTAGTGCCTAAGAAAGGTGGAGTCACAGTTGTGAAGAATGAGAAGAATGAGCTGATACCTACTAGGACTGTGACGGGACACAGGATGTGTATAGATTACAGGAAACTGAATGCTGCGACTAGAAAGGATCACTTTCCCTTACCTTTCATTGACCAGATGCTAGAGAGGTTAGCCAATCACCCTTACTACTGCTTCCTCGATGGATACTCAGGTTTCTTTCAGATTCCTATCCACCCAGAAGATCAGGGAAAGACTACTTTCACTTGTCCATATGGCACATTTGCTTACCGTAGGATGCCTTTTGGACTCTGTAATGCTCCTGCCACTTTTCAGAGATGCATGATGTCCATATTCACTGATATGATTGAAGACTTTATGGAGGTATTCATGGATGACTTCTCAGTCTATGGATCATCTTATAATGAATGTCTAGATAATCTATGCAAGGTACTGACTAGATGCGAAGAAAAGCACTTGGTCCTTAACTGGGAAAAGTGCCATTTCATGGTCAAAGATGGTATTGTTCTTGGACATAAGGTGTCTGAAGCAGGGATCGAAGTGGATCGCGCTAAGATTGAGGTAATGACCAACCTGCAGGCACCTGATTCTGTTAAGGCTATAAGAAGCTTTCTTGGACATGCTGGCTTTTATAGACGGTTCATCAAAGACTTCAGCAAGATTGCTAGGCCACTAACTGCTTTGCTGTGTCAGGATACCAAATTTGAGTTCGATGCAGACTGTAAGACTGCATTTGAACAGATCAAGCAGGCTTTAGTAAGTGCTCCAGTAGTCCAGCCACCGGATTGGGATTTACCTTTTGAGGTTATGTGTGATGCAAGTGACTTTGCTGTAGGAGCTGTTCTGGGACAGAAGAAGGACAGAAAGCTTCATGCTATCTATTATGCTAGTAGGACACTAGATGATGCACAGAGGAACTACGCAACCACAGAGAAAGAGCTGTTAGCTGTTGTCTTTGCTTTCGAGAAATTCCGCCCCTATCTTGTTGGTTCTAAAGTGATTGTTCATACTGATCATTCAGCCCTGAAGTATCTGATGCAGAAGAAAGATGCTAAGCCAAGATTGTTGAGATGGATTATGTTGCTTCAGGAGTTTGATATCGAAGTGAGGGACAAGAAGGGAGTTGAAAATGGAGTTGCTGATCACCTTTCAAGGATGCTGGTTGAGGAAGACGTGCCCATAAATGACTATTTGCCTGAGGAAAACGTCAACATGGTTGGTACAGTTTTTGAGATGGATTTGGGAGGTGAGTTGCAGAACTGTCGGGAAAATCGCCTTGTGTCGATCGATGCTACGTTGGCAACGGTCGATACAAGTATCGGGGAAGCAACGATCGACACATGCACACGCAACGGTCGATGCACGTCTGATACGAACCGAGAGTCTTTTAAAATCAGAATTGGAAATTATGATTTCGAGATCTCTGCTGTGGCAACCTCTGATCGACCCTGGTATGCAGATATAGCTAACTACCTTGCTGCTGAGACTGAACCAGATGATCTAAAGGGCTATGAAAAGAAAAGGTTCTTTAGGGAACTTAGAAGATACTACTGGGATGAGCCTTATCTCTATAAGCACTGTTCAGATGGCCTTTACAGGAGATGCATTGCTGAATCAGAAGTTCCAGACATCCTCTTCCATTGTCATGGATCAGACTATGCTGGACATTTTGCTACATTCAAGACTGTGTCTAAAGTTCTGCAAGCAGGTTTCTGGTGGCCAACAATGTTCAGAGACACCCATTCTTTCGTCTCTCAGTGTGATGTTTGTCAGAGGAGAGGGAAAATCAGCAAGAAGCATGAGATGCCTCAGAATTTCATTCTGGAAGTTGAGGTTTTCGATTGCTGGGGCATAGATTTCATGGGCCCTTTTCCCTCATCCTATGGGAATAAATTCATTTTGGTTGCTGTGGACTATGTGTCTAAATGGGTCGAAGCAATAGCTAGTCTAACCAATGATTCTTCAGTGGTCATTAAGCTGTTTAAGACCATCATATTCCCCAGATTTGGAGTGCCTCGTATAGTGATAAGTGATGGAGGATCTCATTTCATCAATAAGGTTTTCGAAAAGCTGCTGAAGAAGCATGGAGTTCATCATCGAGTCGCTACTCCTTATCACCCTCAAACTAGTGGACAAGTCGAGGTTTCCAACAGACAGATCAAAGAGATCCTTGAGAAGACAGTTGGAAAGACAAGGAAGGATTGGGCAGCAAAGTTGGATGATGCATTATGGGCTTACAGGACAGCATTCAAGACACCACTTGGGACCACTCCATTCCATCTGCTATATGGAAAAGCATGTCATCTGCCAGTGGAACTTGAGCATAAAGCAGCATGGGCTGTGAAACAGATGAACTTTGATCTTAAGTCTGCTGCGGAAAGGAGATTGGTGCAGCTGAATGAGTTGGATGAGATTAGACATTTTGCTTATGAAACTCAAAGCTGTACAAGGAGAGGACTAAGGCATATCATGACAAGAAGATTGTCTCCAGACAATTTGAGCCTAATGATCAGGTACTTTTATATAACTCTCGTTTGCATTTGTTTCCAGGAAAGCTGAAATCAAGGTGGTGTGGCCCTTTCACAATCAAAGAGGTGCGTCCATATGGAGCTGTCGTTCTAACTGGTAAGGATGGTATTGAATTCACTGTGAATGGACAGAGGGTGAAACATTATTGGGCTAAGGCCGAGATTCCAGAAGGTCAGATTCTGCCTCTGGATGATGATGCACCCTCCACCTAGATCATCTGAAACGTCAAGCTATTGACGTTAAAAGAGCGCTGAGTGGGAGGCAACCCACTGTTTTCATTCTTGCATTTTGATTTTAGTATTTTTCTAGATTTTACGTTTTTGTTTCTGTTTTGGTGAGTTTTTGGTTGCAGGTTTCGGACAAAACGCAGTGCGTCGATCGACACACCATTGTGTCGATCGTCACAATACGAAAAAATCGTACAGCAACGGTCGGTGCACCTAGTGCAACGATCGATGCCTGACTGCGACAGAGGTAAAACCCGAGAGAACTAACCATTCAATTCACTAATTTTTGTTTTCTTTCTTTTAACCAATCCCTTGCTTGACACTACTGGGGACAGTGTGTCTTAAGTGTGGGGGAGGTTCTACTAATTACTTTCTTTTGTTTTCTTAAGAGTCAGTTAAATTTTTAATAAAAAATTTTGTTTTTCGAGTCAAAATTTGTTTAAGTAGGAAACAATGATTTTTTGAGAAGATTAGCAGCATTTGCAGGAACTTAAGTGACCATTGAGATGAAGCTGCAGATTAATCTATGACTATTAGAAAACCCCATCACGGATCAACCTACTGAGGACACCCACATCACTTCAGGTATCAGAGGATCCTTTTACTGACTTCACCCCTAATACTAACTTAGATTTTCTCACCTAAGGGCTTGGTATACTTTGTGTCGGGTTCCTTTGCTAGTTCTGACACAGCTTGTAAACATGTCCTATCTAGTTCCCTTCTCCCCTTCCATAAAGTAAAAAAAAAAAAAAGATAATAAACTGAGGATGAGTTAGTAACTCCGAAGTGGTCATGGGAATGGTAGCTAAAACTCTCATATCCTGTGTATCCATGGAATGTGTCCAAAGTACACCCCATAACGGGAAGAACACTGATAAAAAAAATAAAATGATACCCAAAGGGGAAAAATCAGTTGTTAAGGAAGGGAAAGAGAAGAAAGGGACTAGAGAAAGATATTATGGTGGTCTAGAGCTGGCAAAGTAAGAACCCATGTGCCCTTTGATCGATACTCCTTAGGTGAGACCGCACTTTAATACTTGCAGAAGTCAGTAGGGAGAATTTGAATGCTTGAATGTGATTGTGGAGTTTACTTAGGATAGTTGCTAAGTGTGGGGGAAGTATATGTTGGTCTTGATGTCTGTAGATTGATTCTTTCATGTGGATGACTAAGGGGAATCTGAATGCTGCTGCTTCTAGGACAAAATGAGTTTCTGAAGAGTTTTCAAACCTCTTCACTACATTTTAGTTCTCTGTTTTGCTTGAGGGCAAGCAAAGGCTAAGTGTGGGGGAGTTGATATATCATGGTTTTTACCCAGTTTAGACCATGATATAGATGTGTTTTTAGTGTCTTTTCTATTCGTTTAGAGTCTTTTACAGGTTTAATCAAGTTTGGAGCTAATTGGAGATATTTGGAGCATTTTGGGACTTTTGGGACGTTTTGGCCGAGAGCTGAAGTCACTGCCTGATTTATTGATCATGCATTGACCGACACACCTTGTGCATCGGTCGACACACTACCGAGATGGGCCGTACACGTCGGTTTAATGAAGTTATGAAGATTTGCAAAGAAGCCCAAGATAGTTCCAGTATTTACACAGAAGCCCCATCCGAGATTATGCCTATATATACTAGATTTTGGTGTTTTATTTAGTGACGCTTTCATACCAGAGAGCTAAGAGATTTCTAGAGCTTTTGGGGCTGATCTATTTCCTGTATTCACTTATTTTGGAGAAGATTTCGAACCCCTTTATCTATTTAATTTCTTATATGCAATCTATTATTTCTTTGATTATGTTTTCATTAATCATGTCTGAGTAGATCCATAGTTGAGTTTAGGGTTTCTCATTAGGGTTTGATGACTTGCTAGACTTGTTTAATTTAGTTAGGATTCACATGATTAGAATGTTCTTCAAACTAAATTGTGCTTAAAGCTAGTTCTAACCTGATCAATTAGAATCTAGATCTTAGGTTGCTAAATACGTCACGAGAGTGGGGTTTAGGAATCTGAACTATTTAGGTTGAGCAATTAAATTATTCGCAAAGAGATTTGGCTTAGTTTAATTGTGAACAAATCGAACTTGAACTTAATGCTAGTCTAATCTGTTAGTGATTGCAAAGAGATTTGGGTTACTGCACTTAGGCTTAGAGAGTTTTCGCAAAGAGATTTGGTTAACTCTATTTCCGTGATTTGAGTTCTAGAACTGAGTTTAATTTGATCCTGACTGATTAGCTTGTTTGCTTGTCTGATTTCCTGAGAATACCCTAGGCTTGACGCTTTTAGTTTATTGCTTACAAAACCGATTCCTGCTACTGTTTACTTTCTTGCAACGCAATTTATTTACTTCACTACTTGCTTATTTCTAGTTTAATCTCTACGTTTCTGTTTCTATTGAGACCAAGTGTCCCTGTGGATTCGATAACCCTATATACTACTTGACATTGCTGTTCACTTGCAGTTTAGAATAGGGTAAAACTTAGAACCTATCAATGAGCATGGCTAAATTTTTAGAGTAAGCCTAACTTGATTGCATCTTGGTGACGTTGACTCGGATTGGAACTTGTTGATCTCGGTTTTGTCTTTGGATATGAGCTCCCGCTTTCAAACCTTTTCCCCAACATGTTGTGATTGACTTATGCTTGCTTGTGGACAAGCAAGATTCAAGTTTGGGGGAATTAATATTCATACATTTTCATGCATTTAGGCTTGTGTATAGTTCTTGTTTTGACTTCTTTTCTCCATCATTCATACCATTTTGTCGAGTCATTGTCACATCTAGAGTCTAGAGTTGTTTAGGACTAGGAGTAGGCACTTTAGGCTTGCATTTGGAGTGTTTCCTTGTGTTTTGCAGATGATTTGGAGTTGGATGGGGAGTTTGGAGCTTAAAGGGCCAAGAAAGAAGCAGCAGGCGGTCATATCGGCCGGGATATCGGGTGGATGAGCCGATACGTTTGTTCGGGCAAAAATCCGAGAGTTCATATCGGGTTCAATATCGGTTGGCTCAACCGATATGAAACTCTCGGATTAAATTCGTTGATTCAATATCGGTTGGCATATCGGTTCAGCCAACCGATACGTTTTGTGCCAAATAAATCCGAGACTTGATATCGGCCCGGATATCGGCTGGCCGAGCCGATACGCGTCCCAGAAGATGTACCGGATCCGGGTCAACACCCGGTTTGTTCTGGGTTGACCCGGCTCGCACCCTTTAGACTATTTAAGCCAAAAACCTATTTCTTTTTGTTCTTTAAGCTGTTTTTGGTGTTCTAAACTCTTTTGTAAGAACAAATTTGATTCTTGAGATTAATCTAGTATTTTCTTCATTATTCCTTCTACAAATCTTTCAATCCCTCACCAATCTCCATGATCAACTCTATTCCTATGAGTTTTGTTGATCTAGTTATGATTTGTGAGTAGTTCTCCATAGGCTTGTGGGTTGGGTAGGATTAGGTTGATTAGGGGTGATCAATAGAATTCTAGTGGTTAATTGTTCAGAATCTCATCTAGCAAAGTGTGCTTAATGCCTAATTAATCTTGATCACATTGATTAGGATGTTTAGAATTTCTTGTTCACAACATGTTCGATGAAATTCCAGTATTTAGCTTTGTTAGGACTTTCAGATTCTAGCACATGAAAATGTATGTCTAGAGTGATTGTTTGCTAATTGGAACCTGTTTGAATGCTCGTTTGATTTTAATTCACAAATGATAATTTGTTCTTGAGTTAAGATTAAGTGAAGAATTGGTATTGAGAGATTAAACTAATTTACTTGGTGTGTTCCTTGCTAGGAGATTAGCTTTTAGAAGTTTGAATTAGGATTCCTTGATCATCCCGAGTCACCTATCCGTTGACCCTTACCCTTGAGCCTTATTTTTCACATTGATTGAATCGTTTGTTTATTAGCTTCTTGTTTACTTTGGTCTGATTTGCTTTGTTAGGATTGTTAGAAATTAAAAACCCAAATTGTTTGATTTGACTCTGAAGGTTTAGTGTGTGCGTATTGGTTTTATCCGTCCCAGAATAGGTTCGATACCTCAAAGCTACTTCGATAAGCTTGAGGAATTGGTACCTCAAAGGATTGCAAAATCCTTGTTATCAGTACATGGCTTTAAAAAGAGTTCAGAAGATTGCTTGCATGAAGATCAAGCATTAAATGACTTAGGAACTAACCAAAATACTTAATACAAATTTATTTTCGAAAATTGGTTCCCCTAGAATGGTCTTAACGAAATTTTAAGTTTCAGGCTTGAGGAAAATAAATTTATGGGCCAAAACAATGTGAAATAATTGCCTTATTTAAAACCTTTCTAAGAAAACCCTTTAAGACAAAACTTAGACAATAGAAAAATAACACAATTTATTCACATACCCAATGAGTGATTTCTTTTGGCCTGAATCAAAACCATAATGGTTTGATTAACATCTTCATTCTCCATGCTCTTAAGTGTTTAGGCAGTCCTCCATTGACTTTTCTAAAAAGTTTACCTAAAAGTACAACTTTAAGTTACTTTGATATCCGTTTAAGTTTCAGTTCGGGTTGGTATTACTCGATATCCAAGACACTTAAATTTAAGATTGATTGGAATATTTTTTTTGAAATCGGATCGAGATCTGATATTTAGACCGACTAGGTTTAGTTACAAATGCTAATCCCTAGAAGACAACCAAAACAACACCAAAGTACGAGTTTGTATTTGCATGGGATTACCTATATTTATTGCATCAGATTTTAATTTTGTATATGGTCGATGCTTCGGTAAATGCAGTAAAAAAATTCTCTGCTTTTATGAACTTTTGAGGGTATACACAGTTTTAGGATCTGTCAGCTTATGATATTGGGTCGTGTCTAAAACATAAGACACTTGCATTTGTAACATATGATTCAAATTGTTACAAAACCATTACACAATACGCAACTTCGGAATTAAGCAAAACGACATGTGTCTTGATTTTGCAAATTTGCTTTTCCGTCACATCCAATGCAAGGTAAAAAATCTGAAGTCATATAAAATGAACATGGATTAATCCACCTATTGTTCATTGATTTAAGTTGGAAACTTAATAATATTGCCAATGCTACCGGAGATTGATTTGAAATAGATCAGAAAAATCTTCATTTCAAGGAGATGATTTTACCTACAACCGGAGATTAACTAGTCATATTTGGTCTAGAGAGAGAGAAGATTATATCCATCGCAAATGCTCACATTGGCATTCTTGCTATACTATCATTTATATTTTGTTCGATGCTCCAACACTTGATTGAAGTTAGTCTATCCAATTTAAACTAGGTTTTTTTAGTTGTAACATTCTGGTTTTAACATTGATTTGGATATCTATTTCATAACATTGATTTGGATATCTATTTCATCAGAGTACATTCATTGTTTTGGTCACTTGTCGAAATAAAACTCTAGATTTAAATGTGTTTAAGTTTGAATAATTGAAAAATATGTGAAAAATAAATGATTTATAATATCGTGCAAATGAGGAAAAAAATAGAGAAAAATCGCATAATGATTATATTGATTGTAAACAAGTTTTTCGAACCTTTCGGACTAACACACCGATCGTCGTACGAGGATGGACCCATATACCAAAAATGGACATAGAATCCACAGAAGATGGTAGTCAGGGCAGTACAAATGGTATCAAAACAATGTTCTGTAAACGCGTGCGAATCATGTGGACTCACATCATCAAGTTTCTCCATTTATATGCTCGCTGATCATATGATTTGGTTTTCTTTTCTGGAAAACCAACCCAAGAATCTGGCTTGAAAATGTTGCGACACTTTTCATCGAATACAAGAAGGTAAATTTTGCCACTCTTTCACACGAATACAACAAGTTCGGACAATTCGATTTGATGGATTTGGAGTCGAAATTGCATTTTTTTACTATTACAATGGGTTTCAATAACATTCACACAAAGGTCAAGATTTCTCTCTCTATCCATCCTCTGAATAACGTAATATTTAATGCAAGCTTAAAACGACAAAGTTCAACACAAACACACAGCAATGCAACGGAGGAGTCTACCACACAACACCGAGCTGGACAAGACAACACAAGAATTTAAAAGAGTAGAAGAAAAGAGAGGTACTTGTAAATTGGGACGCTGTAAGTTGTCACCACAAGTATCTGAGTTGGAGTAAGTATGTGCCTGCGCGTCTACTTACTCTGAGTGCGATGTCCAATACATAAGCCCACTGCCAAAACAATTTTAGTCAGCGCCCCGAGATATGTACAACAGATTTGTAGTACTAAGAAAACAAAAAGGTATGCTTTAATGTCTCATTGGAAATTCAAATCACATTTCCAGATTTGACTGTGCCACAAAGAAGTTATACCCATATATATGTCATATGCTACTTCTAGCTTGGAGAACAACTAGAAAACAAACTTTTAGATAATGATATAGTATGGATTCTTCATTATCACTACAAATCTATCGTGATTGTAAGGATGATTCCAAGAGGAAAGTTGTAGTTAAGGTGCAAACAAAAGACAGGCTTAGACTTCAGAGGGCTAAGATTGTAACAATCACTAAACTTCAGGATCTTTTCCTAAAAATATAGGTGAATTTTAACAACTATTTGAGTTCAATCTTCTCAATCTAAAAAAGAGTGTTTGCCAAGTGTTAGAGGAACACGAAAAGTGTAAGAATGGTTTTACCTTATCAATACAAATACACATTGAAAGACACCAGCCACACCAGTCCACGTTGAAGGCCCAGTCTTGACCACCGAATCTTGAATCAGTAGACCAACAGAAGCAGCTAGGGAAACAAACGCTACGACATACGCTACGAACAGCCATAGCTTCAGTCTGTAGTAAGAATCCAAATATACATGTAGAAGCTAAATCAAGAACACTTATGAGTTTTGGAAGCAAGGATTCTCCAATGGAAACTACATGCATCAGTCACAAATTATAGTGAAAACTGGATTTTAAATAAGAAAGTAGCAGGCAAGATATGACTTTCCACAGAAATACAGATTAGACACATGACGTTAACAAATTTCTGATTTCAATTTACGTAAGAGAATGATATTCACTCATTTTAAAAAACATCAATCGAACTCAACGAAGAGAGCACCAAAAGGGTAACCTCCATTCTCCTTCATCATAAGGAGAGTAATCGATGTCTTCTTTCCTGACGCAATTGAACATCAGCGCTCCGAGAGATGCAAATAGGACTGTGAAACCCCAAAATTAAACGTGACCAAAATCGGTCTAAATTTCGGAAACCCTAAATCAGAATTACACCGGGAGAGTTATTGGTGAGAGAAGAGCTGTAACTTTACCGGGAAGGTAGTGGACGAATGGAACTTGGATGGTGCTACAGACGACGGCGTCGACCCAGAACCATCAGCCAGTTCCGAAAACCATAATTGCCCATAATTCAGCCAAAACCATTGCTCGATTATCGTCTCAAATTGGAACTACCACCGATACGGTGGAAATTTTGAGAATAATAACTTGTTGATTATTGTGTTGGATCAAATTCTCACCAGTTCTTTGATTTAAGGAATTTTCCGTTTTGAACCCAAAAAAAAAGGATTTAAAGTCCTCTTCGGAATTTTTTTTATAATTTATTTTAAACTAGTATTCTGGCTCCTATATTGCAGTTGTACCGATATTGCATTTCAATCTATTTATTTCAAATAACATTAAATATTTGTACTCAGCTCAAAAAAATATATGTCATGGAATATTATATTATATAGTTTACATTAATAATATGTAAGATCTAACATTTTTTATGAATCTCCAAAAATCTATATTTTGTGTTTAATATAAAAAATAAACATGAAACAATGAACTTTTGATGAATTGTTAGGAAATATTAAAAATTTATTAAAAATGTTTATTTAAAAGTATGATATGTGAGACCCAATCCAAAAAACTAGGCCCAGTAGAATAATATATATATATACTCATATATATAACATTTTTATGAAAAGCCGTGTTTGGAATTTTTCTTCACCTTTTTTCTGGGATTCATCACCTCCTGAGATTTAAAAATACAGTACTTAAGTTCTACTCAATTTGTAAATATATATATATATATTTATATATATAGAATAAAAACATATAAAACATATTAGTAAATATTCAATTTGTAGATAATAGAGTCGATTTTATTACCTCGTTGCTGCACATCGCTAATTTCTATTTTTTAAGAACTAAACTCAGAAACAAGAATATGTTCAAGTGCCATCTTCTTCTTGTTTTTTTTGCAAAAACAAAAATTAGTTTGGAAAGAAGAAGAAGAAACTAATCCGAAATAAAAAAAAAGTAGTCATAAACCGTACAGATTGGATGCTTTTGTTACGGTAAAAAATCTCAACAGAAAGACGAATGATATGAAACAATGGAAATGAAGAAAAAGAGAGAGCAAGTAGAAAATAAAATTATTAAATCGAAAGTTATATAGGACATTAAACAGTTTAACATCGTGACCATTCTCTTTGAACGTGGTAGTTATAATCTGAGAAAATTTAGGGATTTAGATATTTGGAATTTCAAAGAAAAAAATTGTGATCGATGAGATTTAATTTTGATAAACATTATTATTTATAAATTTGAAAAATGAAAGTTTAGTTCCAGTTATTTATGCAGAAAGATCTTTAGGAAATTGAATCTTGTCAAAAATCTAAGCTATGAATTTTTCAATCTTCTTTCCTAGTTCTCTAGTCAACCAATTGGAAAAATAAATGGAGAAGAAAAAGGTGTTATATATATTGTTGTTGTTCTCTTATAAATGGAGAATAAATTGCTGCGAATCGATTTTTAAGAAAAAAAATGTGGGGATCGTGAGTGGTGGAGACAAAAGAGAGTATAAATATATATTTTAATGTCATATGTATTTATTTTAAAGAAAAAATGTGAAAAATTGACAAAGTGACACATCAGCAGAATCCTATGTGTCAGATGGAGAAGCTCTCTCAATTTCTCTCTCATGACTTCTTAATTATCTAATAAAAATTCGAAATATAGCAAAGTTACTAGTTTACGAGTGTCAGTCACAAATGATAATTTTGACAAAAAAATAATTTGGCAGACGATACAATAATCAAATTGCCACTCATGATATGAATTCTCCATTATATCCTTATTGAAAAACCTTTACATGAAATGGAAGTTTTTTAAGGAGATTTTTAACTAAAAAATAATCAATTAATCTATTTTTCTGGTTCGAAACCGCACATAATTTATTTGGGTTTTTCGATCGAAACTTGTATGGGTTTGTCGAAACCTACTGGAGTATCCGTTGGTGGAAATCATAATTCGGATTTCGGTAAGTCCGAGAGAGTCATGAGTTGGGCGAATCCTCAACTTCTATGCTTATTTGGTATATCCAATTGGTGAATTTGGTCGGATCCTCTTACGACTTTGATATTCTTGTCTCTTTTGGTTGTCTGTAATCCTATTGATCTTGGTGGAGTTTAGACTCCTAAGTACGTGTAGGGCGTTTTTAAGTTTCTTCTTGATTTTCCAAAGGGGTTGTTTTAGAGACAATTTAATCGACTTTTTAAAGTTTTATTGGTTCTGTTGCATTGTTTTCTATGAAGCTTTTGTTGCTAATGTTAGAGCTGCCTCTTTCATATGAAATTTCTGGAGAAAGTTAGGTTCTTTTGCTTTATTCACTGTCTATAAATCTTCTTGTTTTATGTCAAATTATGCGTCTTTAGCCCTTATCTTGACTCATTCTCTTCGTTTTTGGCATTGCTAATCAGTTTCCTGCATTCATTTTAATGTATTTCTTATATTGATTGAGTCTAAGCAGGCTTGTACAATAACGAATTAGTTTTGCAATCTTGCAATGGCATCGAATCAACCTATGTTGTTCCCTACTTCGAGCGGGGTGTCAATACCCTGACTACAATATCAGATAGTACACAAAAGGAAGGACGTTGGATGGGTTCAGCATGAAGAAAAATCTCACTTGATAAGAAATTACTTGACTGGATATCCAAATTTGTATTTGTGTGTATGTATTTATCGGATTTGGACAACATGTATAAGAACATATATGTATTTGTGTGCTTGTATTTTTCTGATTTGGACTACATGTATAAGAACATATATGTATTTTTGTGCTTGTATTTGTCTATTTGTCGGATTTTTACACCAAGTTCAACTAGGTACAACTAAAAACATATTTGTATTTGTGTGTATATATTTAAGAAATATGAAAACAATAAATTAGGTTTATAAGGAATCCAAAAACATGTTGAACTATAAAGAAACAATTTTAAATCAATAAAACAAAAATTTAACATTTTTATAATATATATTATTGATTTAACATAAAACACTTCTTATGGAAGACTTTGTAAATGATTATCATCTTATGATGCTAAAGAGGTGAAAACTATGCTTTCGCACAAATTTTATTATTAAAACTTGGGTAATTTATTTATCTAGTATAAAAAAATAGAGCAATTACTAGGCTAGTACTAATCTTTTGACATTCTTTTTCTATATTTTATTTTCTAAAATACCCCCATAACCATTTGGAAAGAAAAAAATAATTACAGAATTGCCATTAATGTTTTTTTCCATGTGAGCAAAAAAAAAATTAATTATTTACGAAATTGCCACATTCCCTTCGAATTTAAATCCGCAGCCTTTTGTTGAAGATTTTTGTGGTTGCGGATTAGTTTGGGAAATTTACAGATTTATGGGTGCAGATTTAAATTACGTGTGGCAGATTTTTTTCTTTGTTGCGGGTTAAATATTAATCCGCAACAAAGACTATTGTTGTTTTTTAATTACTAAAGTAGTACGTAGTGTTACAGATTTTTTAGTTTGTAACAGATTTTTTAAATTTTTGCGGATTTTAGTTGTAGATTTTTGACTAGTGTTGAAGATTTTTATATGATTTTGCAGTTTTTTTCAATATTTGCAGATTTAAATTACAGATTTTATTTTTAGTGTTACTGATTTTTTTTATTTGTTGCAGATTTAAGAAACTCTGTTACAAAGACGAAATGGTTAAAAAAATTACAAATCCAGTCTTATAGTGTTACAGATTTATTTCATTTGTTACAGATTTATTTTAAGTTTCTACAAATTTTTCAAATTTACTGACGTGGCATTTTCGAAATAATTTTTTTTTTGCAGATTTGTTTGTATTTCCTTAAATAATGTTTAACAATAATATTAAATTTAAAATAAACTTATAACTATACAAGAAAATGATTTCTGAAAATATTAAAATATAATATCGTTAGAAAATAAGTAGGTTAATAGTTTTTAAAATTTATTTTTAATATATATTTTTTAGAAAAAGATATATCATTTTAATGATAATACTACATTGTTTATTTTTGAAAAATTCAATTTTAAAATCCCAAAAATTTATAAACTAATTATTTCTGTAAATGTTATGAATTAATAATAAATTTCTGCAAAAACCGAAATAAGACTATTAGTTTCTTATATATTTTTAAAATTTTAGGAAATATTTTTGATTGATTTTATGGCAAATTTCGAAAAAAAATTCTTTAAGGGAATTTAACTAATATGATTATTTCAAAAACGGAAATATTCTACATGACCATATATGGAAGTCTAATTATTATCATTAATTATTGCTTCAAATTATGGTTTAGAGTTTAGAGTTTAGAATTTAGGGTCTAGAAATTCAAATTTAGGTTCAGTTTATTTTTTAAAATAAACGAAATAAATTTTTTAAGATTTAGAGTTTCAATTTATTTATTTTATATAAAACAAAAATACTTGAAGAAACATGCAATCTTATGATTATCCTATTTTAAACTTAGAGTTTAGGATTTAGGCTCTTTAGGATTTATTTTTTTAACTTTTAAGGTCTAGTTTTTAGGGTTTAGGGATTAGGGTTAGTTTTTATTTTATTTTTTTGTTTAGGTTTTAAATTATGGTTTAGAGTTTTGGGTTTTGGGGTTTAGTGATAAGGGTTTATATTTTATTTTAAATTTTAAAGTTTTAAAATTAGGGTTTAGAGTTTAGGATTTAGAATTTATAGTTTAGAAAATAAGATTTAGGTTTCAGTTTATTTTTTTAAATAAACGAATTCAATTTTTTAAGATTTAGGGTTTCAGTTTATTTTTAAAATAAAACAAAAATACTTAAAGAAATATGCAATCTTAACATTATCCTAGTTTAAACTTAGGGTTTAGGGTTTAGTCTCTTTATGGTTTATTTTTAATCTTTAAAGGTTTACATTTTATTGTTCAGGGAATAGGGTTAGTTTTTTTTTTTTTTTTTTTTTAAATTATGGTTTAGAATTAGGATTTAGGGGTTTAGAGATTAGGGTTTAGCTATTATTATTCTTTAAGATTTCTAAATTATGATTTGGAGTTTAGAGTTTAGAATTTGGGGTTTAGAAATTAAAATTTAAGTTTCAGTTTATTTTTTTAAACATACAAATTTATTTTTTGTCTAAATCTTATTTTTAAATTTACTTTTAATTTGTAATCGTATTAAATATGTTAAATATGACATGTATATATAAGATATAGACAATCAATGATGTCTTCCTGCTTCCCCTGTATACTTCGAACCTTCTTTCCTCTTATCGTATCCAAACTCCACCTGCATCTTTTCTGGTTTATATCCAATAAGACAGATTGTAAGCTCCATGGAAATCACAGTCGATCAACAACACTATATATGTCCCACAAAAACCAATGAGTATTAAATGAATTAAAGTCCGAACACCATTGAGATGAATTGAGTCTTCGAGATAATTGTAAAATCGATTCAAAAGCCTTAAATAAAGCCTATAATTCACATCCATCCAATATATATTATTTAAAAGACTGATCAGACAACTAAATTCAAACCAAAACCTCTTTTGAACAGAAAATACATCTGCCATGTCGTGATCCCAACCCATTGATAACCAAAGAACAATTCCGTAATTCATACACATATAAAACACCCAACATATAGACGACAACCTAGTTCCCTCGAGATCCATTAGCCTAAACCAAAAACTTCTAAGCATACCTGACTTCAAGCTGAATAACTAGTACCGTATTAAGAGTGTAGATAAACTCAAACCAACCATATCGATTATGTGATAAAAGACATCCCTCTGAGATCCCAATATGCTCTCTGACGAAAAACCATCAAAACTGAATATCCTCGAAACTCCTCCACTCCCTCTGTTTGTAAACCAGAACAGGTTATCCATGGCCATGAATTCATACACCAAAACCTTTGTGTCCCATGCCATAAACTGATTCCAGATAGTCCAAGCCCTGCAGCCAAACTCTCCTTCATGTCTCCTTGTCCTATATACTGTTTACAAGAGCTGGTTGTCGCTGACCCTATAGGAATAGACACGATCACCACCCTTAGATATCATCATCCATAATCTATGCCATAATATTTGCCCTAATTCAAGAACCAAAACACCTTCCCTAATCCAAAGTCTCGCAGAACAGTAATATCAAAGAACCACAAGCTTGTATATTCTTGCACCAATATTTGACTAATAGAATCGAAATCATGAATCTCACTGGAGATAACATCATCAAAATTAAATATCAATTGTACCTTAAAAGATTCGAAAGTGTCCTCATCAATAGGAATATCACAGATCTGATTTCCTCCGATCTGAAATAGATCCTTCACTTCCCGAATCACATCCAACCATTTATTCTCGCAAATTTGAGGTCCGCAAATGAGTTGATATTGTATCTTCCCCAAATTCAGAACCCAAATCCAGCTCCGAAAAGTCGCAAGAATCTCGAAGCCGTATCCATAGACCCACATATTGATAGCATCGCCCACCACAAAAGAGAGAGGACCAAAAACCACCGGAAAGTAGACCCATAAATCGATCATTACCTCGAACCCTAGATCTTCGAAATCGCCATTCTTATCGCCGTTTTTTTGTTTCAAATTTTTATGTTTAATATTTTTCTTTCCTATGTAAACTTTAACCTCATTTTTAGTTTCTTTTTCTTAGAATAGTTTTTATTTTAATTAATGTTTGTGTTTTGTTTTTTTATTTAAAATAATTTTTTAAGTAAAAATATTAAAAATGGTAATTTTATTGAAATGGGTAATTAAATCATTTTACACATACTTAATACTAACTTAATAAACTTAGAGCAACAGATACTAAGTTAGTAATTAGTCTAAAGATTAATACTACTTAGAGTAAATTTCACTTAAAACTTCCTAAATGATAACTAAATAGTGGAAAATCATGTGTTCAATTACAACACAATATCCTATTGTAAAGTCCAACAACAAATATGGAAAAATCGTCAAATTATAACTATAAAGAAGAACGTACAATTGTACACTTAGAGACACCTATGTGAAAATACAATAATTTTTAATATTATAAATGGCGCCATGTGTAAAACGTGTTTTTAATGTGAAAATTAATTTTGTAAATTTTTGAATTTCCGCCTTTCTCGTATTTTAGAGTTTTTTTTTTGAATTTTTTGAATTTTTCTAATTTCAATTTTTGGGTTCATCCCGATTTCGAGAATAACCGGTATAACTAAGAAGCGAATAGTGCAACTGGTATAACTATTGGAATATTTTTCTTTTGAATATTTGTTTATAATTGTACCAGTTGGACCAAAATAATAACACAATTATACCAATTGGAACAAAAATATCTTAATAGTCGCACTAGTTGGACCATAATTAAAATATAAATTAACATAATTACAAATCTTACAAACACCCAAAGACCCAACAGCGGAGGAAGTACTTATGCTTGTTGCATTTTTACATAAATAGAGAAGTACAATAGATGCAAACATGTGAGAATACTGACAATGAGGCCACTGAAAGTTACTGATCTTGCAGGTTGTGCTTCACCCCGTCCAGGAGATGACGTCATTGCTCATGATAGTCAGCATAAATTATGGTCTTCAAGCACTCTATTGATGTTGACCATTTTTAAGATTTTGGATTTCTACTAAACTACCGAGACGTTGTTTTTAAGGTTCTATTTTCCAGAAATAAGTCTTCTTAAAATTATAATTTTTTATGTTTAATATAAAAAAATAAACATGAAACAATGAACTTTTGATGAATTGTTAGGAAATATTAAAAATTTATTAAAAATGTTTATTTAAAAGTATGATATCTGAGACCTAATCCATAAAAGCAGGCCCAATAGAAGAATAATATATATATATATATATATACACATATATATATATATGACATTTTTATGAAAAAAGAGACGCGTTTGGAATTTTTCTTCACCTTTTTCTGGGATTCATCACCTCCTGAGATTCAAAAATGCAGTACTTAAGTTATACTCAATTTGTAAATATATATATTTATATATATAGAATAAAAACATATAAAACATATTAGTAAATATTCAATTTGTAGATAATAGAGTCGACCCAAAAAAAAATAAAGACGAGAACCAATAAGAACAGATTATGCGAATTGTACATGTGGCAGAATCCACACCGTTATTCATATCTCCGTCTCTTTCTCTCACACCGTAAGATGAAGACTTTACACGATTATATTCTAGGGTTGATCTCAGTCTTTTCTACACCGTAAAATCAAGTCAATCTCGTTGCCAAATCTGACACAGGCAAACTGAGCTTCACGAAGACTATCTATACACAGGCGAATTGACGCTTCCGCTTCAAGAAGACTCTTTCTCCCAAAGGTAATTAACATAGTTGTTCTGGTTTTAGTTCAATTATGCTTTGTCTTCGAGATTTAATACTAATTTCAGTGTTGCTTTATGAATTGATTCAGAAATGAATAGCCAGAAAATCATAGTCTGCGGTCTCCCGGCAAACGAAAGCATACCACAGATCCGCCCACAGCCACCACAAGAAGCAGATGATGACCAAGGAAGTGATTTAGTGGATCTCACACGAGTAGAATACCGGAAAGCTACGGGATACTTGATACGGGCTGAGGAAGACGAAGACGACATCGAACCTGAGTTCCAAAGACTTGTCCAGAAACTCAGAAAGGAAGAACAAAGGCTCCAAAAAGAAGAACTCAAATCAGCTGCAATGAAACTACCAAAACAAGAAAAAGGAGAGTCCTCAAAAGGCAAGGGTCATCGTCGAGACTAAGGAGCAGAGCTGAAGGTATCTGTGAATTTAATTTTTGGCTAGGTTCATCACAATGTAATTTGTACTTTCATTTTCAACTGTGCAATTTTAACCGAGATATGATATTGGGGTCGAACTACTTCATGTATTTGGCTATTTTGATATGTCAATGATTCAACAGAAATATAACGAGTTAGATGTTTGTGTTTATCTGTTTTTCTTTTGTTTGCAGGAACCATTAGCATAACAAGCATCTTCAGCATTTTGATAAGTGGAATCATCAGCTTGTTGAGACATAACTATTGAAGTTGTTTTTCATGTTGAAATATAAGGATTCTCTTAGTTTTGTAATCTATGACTTAAGCAAGTTCTCAAAACCTTTGTATCACTGAACTTATGTACTCCAGTTTCAATAATAATTATTATAATTTTTTTCAGTTCAAAACCTTTTTATTGTTTTTAAATAAATTTTAGTTAAATACAACATTCTTTGAATGCTATATTAAAAATTGGTTACTGCTATAAAAATAGAAAACTGAAAAAGGTCTACAAATAATTGCGTGCCAGAATTGCTATTAAATAAACAAAATAATGTCTCAACTGCTATAACAAAACTAATGGAAAAATGCTATAAAAATAATGTCTTGCAAAATTGTAACGCTATAAAAAAAAGATTAATCATTACATACTCGACATCGCTATTATAAAATCTCATAAATGCTATAATAACGGCTATTTTATAACCAAAACTTTTCGCTATTGTATTAAATAATATTGCATTGAAGAAAGCGGTATCGTAGACATTAAAATATAGCATTCCCAAAAACCGCTACCTAAAGTGTCGGACCTATTATCGTGGGACATGACATAGTGCTTACCTTTTCGCTATCAAAACAGTATAATAGCGTTTTTCCTATGTTATTAATACATGTTTTTCCTGTAGTGCTTTGTTTGGGATCCTATTGATTAGATAGTGATAACAAGGATTTTGCAATCCTAGAGGTATCAATTCCTCTTGCTTATCGTTGTAGCAAGAGGTATCGAACCAATTTTGGGATAGGATTAAACCAATCGGAATGCACTAAACCAAGAAAGTCAAGCAAACAATTCAGATTTGAAGTTCTAACAACCTAAACACAATCAAACAAGCAAATAAATGAGCAAACAAAGACCAAACTCAAGAAATCAATAATAAAAGCAAGGCCAATGGGTTTAGGTAAATGATTTGGGCAATCTAGAGCTATCAAGGATGCTTAAACAATCATCATAGATGCTAATCCTAAGAAAAGAACACTAATCAATTAATTAATTTAATCTTTTGGTACTAATTACTTTGCCTAATCAATAGTCAAGATCAAATTCTCATTTGTGAATAAAAACAAGGCAAGCATTAATCTCAAGTTCTCTTAAGCTAATAAACACTTTAGACATTCACTTTCATGAGCTAAAACATGTAAATTCCCATCAAAATTCAATCTAGCATTTCATCGAACACATGGTGTGCAATAAAACCCAATACATCTAAATCAACTTAATCAATGTCAATCTAGCAATAAACACATTTAGATAGGAAATATAAATCATAATAAAGCCCTAAGCATCCATGAATCACTCTAAATCATCCTAATCTACCTAACCCATAAGCCTCAAATGAAACTACTCACTAATCATACTTAGTCCAACAAAATCCAGGAGAATGATGTTAAACATCATGATTAGTGAAAAATTAAAGAAAGGAGAGAAGAAATCAAACACAAATACTCTTAGATTAAGAAAAGATTCAAACTTTCTCACAAAGTATTTAGAAACAAAAATAAGCTTAGGAGAGCAAAAAAAAAGGTTTTTGGCCTTAAATAGTAAAGAGTGTCGAACCGGGTCAACCCGGAACAAACCGGGTGTTGAACCGGTTCAATTGGGTCAAGGTGCCAAAATCTGGGAGCAGTATCGGTTGGGTGAGCCGATACCCAAACCGATACGGGTTCACTGGTTTTTGTCGAAGAAGCGTATTGGCTCGGGTGGCCGATACTCCAACCGATATCAATCTATTATTTTCTTGGCCGAGAGGGTGTATCGGGCTGGCCCACCGATACACCACCCGATGCAGAAGCCGCTGTCCAACCTGCATGAAAATCATGGTCGGGGGGGGGGGGGGGGGGGAGAGAATCGTCAGGCTCAGCTCGTCGCGCGTCCATCATCACGTCTCGTCTTTGCTTTGCATGCATGGGCAGCCTACCATTGTTGACCCTCTGACCATGCTCACGCATCCAATAAACATTTCCATTCGCATTGTGTTTGATCACCATGTCATCGTTTGACCAGGTTCATGAGCTCAGCTTTTCTTATACTCGGATTCATCCAAGCCTCGTAAGGAATTTCAAAGCACCTACAAATGATCAAGACACACTCCAAAAAATGCCAAAATATGCAAACTTTAATCATAAATATTCTAACTCATGAATGCATGATTTTATATGTAATATATAAGAAAACTAAGTAGATTATGATTCTAAAAATTTATAAATTGTGCACTTATCAGATAGCATGCTGCCAAGACTGCATCTCCCCAAAATCTTTTAGGAACATTGGTGTGGAACATCATGGACCTAGCAACTTCCATGAGATGTCGGTTCTTTTTCTCAGCCACTTCATTTTGTTGGGGTGTATGTGGACAGCTTGTTTGGTGTAGGATCCCATGTTTGTTCAAGTGAGATTTGAATCTTTGGCTTGTATACTCTCCTCCATAATCAGTGTTGGTGATGAGTGCAAGCTCTCCTCCTTGAGTGGATAAATTCGCATGCTCATTCATAGCCTCTTGAGAGATGTTGGCCCTTGAGTCTTTGAACTTGGATGGCTTGAGATGTGGGTGAAGGATTCAGCACTTGTCCTTGGCATGTCCTTTCTTCTTGCAATTGTCACAGAAGGCATCCTTCCTTTCCTCTTACTTGAACACGCTTTTGTTGGCAGTGACAACAATCCAATGTTTCCTTGCTCCTTTTGGATCCTTGAGCACACCTCTTCAAAGTGAGGAAGTGTAGTCTCCCTTAAGATAGAGTTGATAACCTCATTGTAGACCGGGTTCAAGTTGAGTAGAAGACCAAAGATCTTGTCATGCTCCTTTCTCTCATTGATAACCTTAGGGTCCATAGTACTCGGCCTTAGCATGTCAAGCTCAGACCAGGTAGAAGAGAACTTTCCAAGGTATCTGGTGAACTCACAATCCTCTTGGTGAAGATCACGATGGTCTTCTTCACGTTATACACACGGCTGAGGTTGGAGACATCACCATAAACCTTTTTGAGAGTGTCCCAAAGTGACTTAGCTGTTTCACAGTGGGAGTAAGCTTCAAGGATGGAGGAGTCAAGAGAGTTTTGGAGAAAGCTAAGGACTGGTTGATCTTCTTGAAACCATCTTGCTTCTTCTTTCTTGGTTTCCTCATCCTTTTTCTTTGTTGAATCTTCCTCGCTTGGAGTTTCGTCTTCAAGGATGTGCTCCCAAAGTCCTCTTCCACAAATGGTTGTCTTGGTAGTTCTCTGTCATGTTCTGTAGTTGAGATCCCTGAGAACAACCAGAATAATAGTAGCCTTCAAGCTGGAGTTAACTTGGACAATATTTTCCATGGATACGGTTGAGAGAGTTTAGGGACAATGATGAGAATGGGTAGAAACAGAGAGAATGAAGAAATGAACTGTGAGAATGGTAGAATAAAGAGAGAATAGAGAGAATCAAGAACAATAACTCTATTGCTCTGATACCATGTTGGATTTTGAGAATAAAGACTAAGAGATTTAGGGTTCTTGAGAGAGTAAGAGAGTAGCCGCAAAGTAGAGAAGCCAATAAGTTTCAAAAACACTTTTTTTATGTTTCGATACAATGTTTAAATAGGAGGGACAACGACAATAATGAGTTAACCTAATTGGAATGAGACAAGAACTAGCTAAAGACAAACATGCTGTCACTTTGAACCATGTAAGGCTGGTTGGGACCACTTCTGAATGTGGTCCTTCCTTGTGACAGACACGCCCATGCTGCTCTTGTTTGAACCTCCAACGGTCTGATCAAGTCCCCAACTTTGCACATTGCTTCTACAAACATAAACAGACACTTGATGATCATATTCAAGTGTCCCCGGATTTTCACATTATCAAATGTTCAATTCTTGTGCATATTTTGATAATGCACAACATTTGTACATTTGATATTCCATGATCAATAGCTGTCCCTTTCCTACATGACCGTTGGTGACCAGGCTGGCTGGCTTCTCTTATCTTTATTCAGTTTATTATTTTTTTTTTCTTTGTGTAGCCCTAGTCAACTCACTATATAAGTCTTGTATTGTGTGAATGAGAAATTAAGCTTAGGGATTTATTTTCCTAGCCGCAAACTCTCAATCTCTTGTAACTCTCTCACTTTTGGTTCTAAGAACCCTAATTGATTCTCTTATACTTTCTTCATCATTCTACCTCTAAACTCTGAATTCTAACATGGTATCAGAGCAATAAGCTCATGTACCTATCCTGCTTCCGCAAATCTCTGGTTTAAAGCTCTCAAATCTTGTTCTTATTATGTTCTTGAAGTTCTTGAAATTCTTGTTCTGTTCTTGAAGCGAGTTTCTCTCATCTTTGTCTTTGGCTTCAATATTGGTTTTGTATCTTCAGTCCCTCTTTCTCAGTCCAAAGAATCTTTGTCTTTCACATTTTTTAAACTTGAAACTCCCTTCATCTGTTCTTAATCGGCTCAACAATGAAGAACTCAAGAGTTGTGATTCCTGGACCCTTATGGGTGTTAATTACTTGGTCTGGGCAAGGATGGCGAAGTCTGCTCTAGGTGGCCGTGGTTGTGGAAATATGTGCTCAATAGTGAAGCTTCACCTCAACAAGCTCAAGCTGGAGCAGGCATGGAAATGGTTGCAGCTGATAAGGAAGCAAGGAGATCAGAATGTGATGTCCATACTTCAAAGTTCTCTTGATCAACACCTTTTGGAAGCTTACTCCTACTGTGTGACCTCTAAGGAGCTGTGGGTTACTCTTGAAAAGGTTTATGGAAACATGTCCAATCTGAGCAGAGTGTTTGAAGTTAAGCTTGCTATCAACAACCTTCAACAGGAAACATGGAATCCAAGGCTCATTTTGGCAAGTTCAGATCCTTATGAGCAGAGTTGGAGATTCTAAGGCCTCCTAGTGTTGATCCTCTAGTTCTCAATGAGAGAAGAGAGCAGGATAAAGTCTTCGCTCTCCTTCTGACCTTGAATCCTTCTTAAACAGTCTGATTAAGCACATTCTAAGAGCAGCCACTCTACCTTCTCTGGATGACGTTTGTGGACATATTCAAAAAGGAACAAGGTTCCTTTGGATTGTTTGGTGGGAAAGGAGAGCTAGTGACTGCTAACAAAAGAGTATTCAAACCTAATGAAAAGAGAAGAGCCTGGTTTTGTGAGCATTGCAAGATGAGTGGACACCTCAAAGACAAATGCTGGCACCTTCACCCACACCTCAGGCCATCATCTTTCCCAAACCACTTCAAGGAGCAAAGGGAAAACTTCTCCCATGGAGCAGCTGAACCTAGCTCATCTTCAATACTGTCTGGTGAAGAAGGAAGGGCAATGGTGGTTCTTCAATCTCCTTCCATGGTTGTTCAGAATGATGTAATAAGAAGGTCAGACCATGAAGCGCTTACCAAAGCTCTCAAGTAAAACTCTGGTATGGTTCTTGGTCATTCTCTCTTTGCTTCAAATAAAACCAAACCATTAATTGTTGATTAAGGAGCATCTCACCACATGATAAGTGATCCTAAACTGATTGAAAATATTAAAACTGCTCTAGGAATGTGGTAATTGCAAATGGTGATAGGATTCCAATTCAAGGCATAGGAAACATTAAGTTATTTGACAAAGAATCCAAAGCTTTCTATATGCTCAGTTTTACATCCAACTTATTATTTGTGAAAAGAGTAGCTACTGATCTTAAATGCAATGTTATTTTCAGTTCTAATGATGTGGGTTTTCAGGATATTGAGAAAAGTAAGTTGCTTGGGAAAGGTGTGATAAAGGATGAACTTACATGCTTAAAGACACCAACCCATTTTCTGAATTATCTACTGCTTTTTCTACTTCTATTGGTGTTGATGATTCTGTTTGGCATGCTAGACTAGGACATTCACACTCTCATGCTTTAGGACTGTTATTACCTTCTGTCTCTTTCAAAAACGATGATTGTGAGGCTTGTATTCTTGGAAAATATTGCAAGTCTGTCTTTCCTACTTCTAAATTTGTCTATGAAAAATGCTTTGATCTTGTTCACTCTGATGTTTGGACTGCTCCTTGTGTATCTAGAGAAAACCATAAGTATTTTGTGACATTCATTGATGAAAAATCTAAATACACTTGGATAACTTTGTTGCAAACTAAGGATAGAGTTTTAGAAGCTTTCATAAACTTTCAGAACCATGTTACTAACCACTTCAATGCTAAGATCAAATTTTGAGATCATATAATGGTGGAGAGTACACTAGCCATACATTCAAACAACAACTATCCAATCATGGAACCATTCACCAAACAAGCTTCCCTTACACTCCACAACAGAATGGGGTGGCCGAAAGCAAGAACATGCACTTGATGGAGGTAGTAAGGTCTATGATGTTCTATAGGAACGTTCCAAAACGTTTTTGGGGAGATGCAGTCATGACAGCCTGCTACTTGATCAATAGAACCCCTACAAAAGTTCTCCATGATCAATCACCATTTTAGGTATTAAACAAAACCAATCCATTAGTTGATCACTTACGTGTGCTTGGGGGCATTTGTTTTGTGTTAATCCCAGGAGAACAGAGAGACAAGTTGGATGCTAAGAGCACCAAAGCTATGTTCATTGGATACTCCACAACACAAAAAGGATACAAGTGCTATGTTCCTGAAACTAGGAAGGTTTTGATCTCAAGGGACGTTAAGTTTATGGAGACAAAGGGCTTTTTTGATGAGAAGAATTGGGACAACTTAAAGGATCTTCCCAATTCTCCATCAGACTGGGCCACCAACTTGAGACTTATTATGGAAAGCCTTGGGATCAGTCAACAAAAATAGTGTGCAAGGCCGGTTCATACACCTCCAGTGAGTGAAGCATCTTCAGAAGATGATCATGATACCCATCTTGATCATGAGGAGGACACACATGAATCAGAAGCACAGCCGCAACAATCTGATTCTAACCATGATCAAGATGGTGTAGAAGAACATCAAGCAGAGGGTGTAGTGGAACATCAAGAAGAGGATATTGGGTTTGATCAGTAGGACAAAGAATCTGATCAATCGGTTCAAGTGCTAAGAAGAAGCACAAGAGTGAAGAAAGATCCTTCAGAATGGAAGAATACAAGAGTCTACTTCAATAGCAATGCAGTAGCTCATCCTATCCAAGTTGTATGCACCTTAGCTCATTTACCTTTGGAACATCAAGCGTTTATTGAGCAGTCAGATCAAGAACAAGTACCAACAACTTATGAAGAAGGTAAGGGAGACAAAAGGTGGATGGAGGCTGTGAATGAGGAGACAAAGGCCATGGAACACAATGGGACTTGGTATGAGGCATATCTTCCTAAGGGCAAGAGGGATGTGAGTTCTAAATTGGTATTCACTATCAAGTACAAATGCCATGGAGAGATTGAGAGATACAAGGCAAGGCTATTTGCAAGAGGCTTTACCCAAACCTATGGAAAGGACTACTTGGACACTTTTGCACCAGTAGCAAAGCTACACACGGTTAAAATCATCATGTCTTTGGCAAAAAAGCTTGATTGGGAGCTCTGGCAAATGGATGTCAAGAATGCATTCCTTCAAGGTGAGCTTGAAGATGAGGTGTATATGACACCACCTCCTGGTCTTAAAGGTATTGTTACACGAGGGAAGTTGCTCAGACTTAAGAAAGCTATCTATGGATTGAAATAATCACCTAGAGCTTGGTATCACAAGCTGTGCTCAACTCTCAAGGATAGAGGATTCAAGAAGTCTGAAGTAGACCATACATTGTTCACTCTTCAAAGCCAGGAAGGTATCATTGTCATTCTTGTGTATGTTGATAATATAATCATATCAGGGAGTGACCAAGGAGGTATACAAGACACTAAGACTTATCTTAAATCTGTCTTTGATATAAAAGACCTTGGTGCTCTAAAGTACTTCCTTGGGATAGAAGTGTGTCGATCTAACGATGGACTCTTCTTATCTCAAAGGAAGTACACACTTGATTTATTGTCTGAAGCAGGAAATCTAGAACTAAAACCGGTTAAAACACCTCTTGAATAAGGCTACAAAGTCATAAGAGAGTGGGAGATTGAAGACATACCATTTGAGAACATCACACAATATAGAAGAATGGTTGTTAAGCTAATGTACTTAACTATAACCAGACCTGACATTTGTTTTGCAGTGAATCAAGTTAGCCAACATATGCAATCTCCCAAGATACATCAGTGGAACATGATTGAAAGGATACTGAAGTATCTAAATGGAGCTCCTGGTCAAGGCATTTGGATGGGATGCAATGGAAGCTCAGAAGTTGTTGGGTACTGTGATGCTGATTGGACAGGAGATAGAGTGGACAGGTCTACCACAAGCTATTGCACCTTCATTGGAGGTAATCTGGTAACCTGGAAGAGCAAGAAGCAGAAGGTAGTCTCATTTTCAAGCGCTGAAGCTGAATACAGAGCAATGAGGAAGTTAACAACCGAGTTTGTATGGATCAAGGCTCTTCTCAACGACTTGGGTATTGAAACATCAAAGGCAATCACCATGCACTATGACAATCAAGCAGCTATTCACATTGCATCCAAATCAGTGTTCCACGAGAGAACTAAGCATATTGAAGTTGACTGCGACAAGGTTACGAAAATGGTGGAGCAAGGAGGGATTCTGCCATGTTATTCAAGAAGTGAAGAACAACTTGCTGATGTGTTTACCAAGGCAGCAAGTCTGAAGATGTGTGAGTCAATTCACACGAAGCTTGGACTCATAGACCTTGCTAAATCCTCTAAAGCCGTGGAGTCTACACTCTTTTTCCCTTCATGAAATTTTATCGAGGTTTTCTTCATGAAGGTTTTTAATGAGGTAGATCTCCATTGTTCCAAGCTTGATTCCCACTCACTTGGGCCCAAGATTGAGTGGGAGTATTGAAATGGAGATCCAAGGTGCATTATCAGTGTGTACATATGTGGTATAGTCAGCTATATTAGGTAACTATATCAAGGAATGGGATCTATAGCACGGAACTATATCATGAGAATATAGTCAACTACATATGCAAGCTATGTAGTCAGATACATCATCCATATATATATGAAGGACAAAATAGAGTCACATGCGAAGTTAATGAAGGAGTTGTTGCTCAGCTTGGACAGCTAGGTGCAACATTCCTTCAAGATCTTCATATGGTTGTCTCTCTACCTTGCATGCAATCCTATCTTGAAGTTCATCCCGAAACTGTGCCATCAAAGTTTCTTCTGAATCCTCTACTTCAAGCCTGTCCTTCAAGGTCTCAAACTCCGCAAAGTATTCTTCCACAGACTTGCTACCTTGAGACAGGATTCTAAACTTCTTTTGTAGGTCTTTGTGGTAGTAGTCTGGGAAATATCTCTTCATCAATGCAAACTTCATGTCATCTCAATTGATAATATGTCCATGCCTCAATCTCCTTCTCTCAGATGCTTCTCTGTCCTACCATGCTAAGGCATTGTCAGTGAGTTGAGTTGCAGCTAGAGATACCTTCCTATTCTCTGAGTACAGATAATACTCAAAGATATACTCCATTCTTCTCTCCCAATCCAAATAAGCTTCTGGAATCAATCTACCAGCAAAAGTAGGTTCTGTGAGCTTAAGATCTTTGCCTCCACGCCTCTGATCTTCTTCTTCATTGTCTATGTCTCTAACTCCATGCCTAGGCTGTTGGTTATTTCTTCTGCCTCTGCCTCTCCATGTTGGTTAAATCCTCTGCCTCCTTGGTTTGGTTCACGAGGTATGTCATCTTCTTCTAACTCATGCATATCTTCATCTGTTGAATCATCAGTTTGTTGCCTCTGGTTTCTGTTCAGGTTTCGGATTGACTCTGTCTGTGGATTAGGCCTCAGTTCCAGTGTTGTAATTCTAGCATTGATGCTTCTCATGGCTTAAAGGAGTTGAGCCATAGTGATTTGATCAGTAGCTGCTTCTTCTCCCATGTTCATGTGCCTGAAAGTCAATTACAAGGGCAGACAAGTAACAATAGGTTCTGAACTTTCTTCCTTAGAGTTGTGCAAAGCTATGCTCGGTTGTTATTGATGCACACAAGCTTCAAAACAATCTAGATAGCCTAAAAAACTTAACCACACTTTTGATTTCCTCTTAGCAAAGCAATGAAAAGATTAAATCGGTTTAGAACTTTTAGGAAGTTTGACCTTGAATCTAGGAAAACCAGTGAGAGAATTTCGAAATAAGGAGTTAAACCACCTTTTCTTTGCTTTAAATAAAGTAACACTCGGGTCTGAAATAGGTTTAGGGATTTGGAAAACCGGTTTTGAGAGGTTGGTTCACTTAAACTTTCAAAGAACAAAAGAGCGGCTAGGGCTTTCGGGTTGAAATGCAAACTTTCCTTTTTTGATTGCTGCACACGTTTTTGGCCTTGAAAGAAAGAGGAAAACTCTTTGTTTGGTTTGGTTTTTCGAAAAGTAAAGGTCAAAATAAGAGGAATAAACACTTTCTTTTGGATTTTGTTTAGATAAACCGAATCAAACAATGAAAACACTTCTTTTTCTTTTTAGGCTTTATAAAACAAATAAGAACAATATGAAACACAATCGACAGAAACTACAACTTGGACTCTCTCTTTTTTTTTGAGTTTTGAAAACAAAATAAGGATGCAGAAACAAAAAGTAATAAGGAAACAAAATCAGAGACTCTTTTATGGATTTTCGATTTAGGTATGCTACAAGCAAACAAAATGATATGAACTAGCAAGGAAGACAATTTATAGGGCTTTTTCAATATGTGATGCAGTGAAAAAACATATAATTAACTAGATTGAATTTTTTTTATGGGTTTTCAGTTTTTAAGATGCAATGACAGAACAAAATAGCGGATGAACTATGGAAATCAGAAACGAATGCAGATGAATCTAATGAGAAGTAACAAGAGTATTGGATATAAAACACCTGTATAGGAGCCTTTCGGCTCTGATACCAGATGATGTAGCCCCTGGACAGAAGCTTGGATGATAGATTGATGGAGAACATAACACTGGTTTTAGGACTCTCTTGATCTGCTCGGATTGAATGGAATGGATTAGTTTTGGATGGAACTTGATCTGTTGGTCTTAAGACTCTCTCAAATCAAGTCAGAGAATGGATTGATGGAATGAATGTCGCCACAAAGACCTATGGATATGATCTCTGATAAGAAAGAACTCTTCTCTCAAGTTGAATCACACAAACTTAAGAAGAACAACAAGAAACTTCTTTGCTCTGAAAGAAAAATGTGTTCGCTTTATTTATCTTGTAAATGATACACTGCTGTAGAGGGGACTTTATAATAGTCCAAACAGCTATGCCCTTCTTGGGGACTTGAAACAAATAAAAACAGAAAAGGAAAGTACAAACTCGATTATTGGGACCTAAAGACTCAACAAAATAAAACTATAGTCTAAGCTGCAAAACAAACAACAACGGTCAGAAAATGTGTATAACTTAATTTAAAACCATACTTTAGCTTGTTTGGTCGTTGTTCACATTCTAGACTTCAAGTACAGCTTCTAGACTTAAAGTGTAGCATTCTGTATTTCACATTCTGAGCTAGGTGTAATGCAACATCTGGTAAATCGTTTTCGAGCTGAGTTGAATATGGTTGGACCGTCCAATTTTAGGTAGACTTGCTCTTGTTGTTGGACCTGGTCAGTGGCTTGATTCATTAGACATTGCACAACTTCATTGACTTGGTTTCTCAAAGCCCTTGTTGCTGATCTTGTCAATGGACTTTTCCTTATGATTGGCATTGGATCTTCTGCTATAGGTTCTATGGCCTCATCAGGAACTTGCGACTATTCTTGTAGTCGTAACATTTGACGACTATTTGGGGACAATATTGCTACTATTTTACGACTACATATGTATGGACGTGTATTAGTCACTAATATACAACCAAAAATGATTCTAGCCAATTTAGTCGCTGATTTACGATAGATTAACGACTATTATCGAGCCCTGAAACAATAGTCGCATCGTAGTCGGTAATATGGCGACTAGTTTGCGTCTGATGTGAAGAGTCGTATAAATGTCGCAAATTGGTCACTACATGGGCGACTAATTCTCTACTTCGTGTATAGTAGTAAAAAAGTCGTTTATTTGTCATTATTCTTACGACTAATATGCAACTCATTATTCGTGTCGCAAAGTAGTCGGGTATGTGTTGTATCATATAGTATGATTTCAACAACATCACCATCAAGTACATGCATCCAAAACCATGGCTTGATGACATGTTGGACGAGCAACATGGCGCCTCAGTCTTCTCCAATGTAGATTTAAGAAGTGGATATTATAAGGTGAGGATGAAGGAAGGAGACAAATGGAATACTGCCTTAAATACCAAGAAAGGTATGTACGAGTGGCTCATCCTGCCATTTTTTCTTACCAATGCCCCATCCACATTCATGAGGCTCATGAACCAGGTATTAAGGGCCTATATCAGTATGTTTGTGGTTGTTTACTTTGATGACATTTTAATTTATAGTAAATGTTTTTTCGACCACATTGTGCACCTTGAGAAAGTATTAGAGACTCTTCGTCAAGAAGGTCTTTATGCTAGCCTCAAGAAGTGCACCTTCTTCATTGGTCAGCTCATTTTCCTAGATTTTGTTGTGAGTTCGCAAGGATTACATGTGATCAAAAGAAGGTGAAAACAATCCAAGAATGGCCCATGCCAACCAGCATCGACCATGTCAGGAGCTTCCATCGTTTGGCTAGGTTCTACAGATAATTTGTCAAGGATCTTAGCCCAGTTGTTTCACCTCTCACAGTCGTGGTAAAGAAGGACATGGCCTTCAAATGGGGACAAAGTCAATAGGATGAATTTCAAAAGCACAAAGATTTCTTAACTAATACTCCTAGTGACTTTCCTAACTTTGACAAAAAATTTGAGATTGAAAGTAATGTTTCAGGTTTAGGAATTGGAGTCATGCTCACTCAAAGAGGTAGAGGCGTGGCTTAATTTAGTGAGAAAATCAGTGGAGAAACTCTCAACTATCCCACATACGACAAGGAGCTGTATGCATTGTTGAAATCTTTGGAGACTTGGCAACAATACCTTATGGGAATTCGTGATCCATGCAGATCATGAGACGTTGAAGCATCTCAGAGGACATACAACACTCAAAAGGAGGCATGCTAGATTGCTGGATTTCTTGGATATTTTCCAGTAAATCATAAAATATATGAGGGGAAAGGAAAACGTAGTAGCTGACGCCCTATCCAAGAGATATGCATTGATCTACACCATGGAGGCCGAGGTCATGGGATTCCAGCATATCAAGGAAACTATGAAGATGATCCAGATTTTGGTGAGATCTTTCAAGAATGGAGCAAAGGAGCTAAGGGACTATTATTCTACGTGCATGAGGGGTTCATAGATACAAACGGTTGTGCATTCCTCAACGCTCAACGAGAGAGCTCTTGATCAGAGGGTCGATAGGACACTTTGGGTGGAAGAGACTGATTGTTATGGTTGATCATTTCTTCTAGCATCATCTGAAACGAGATGTAGAGAGATTCTTCTCCAAATGCATCACATGCCTTATAACTAAGTCCATGTCACATACCTATAGTCATTATATGCATTTTCCTATTACTAACAAGCATTTTTATGGACTTCTATTAGGTTTACCAAAGATTAGACACAAGGATAGCATTTTTGTTGTTGTTGACCAGTTCTCAAATATGGCACAATATATTCCATGTGCTAAGACTAATGATGCCACACAGACCACAAATTTGTTTTTCAAGGAAGTGGTGAGATTTCATGGACTATCACGGTCCATAGTATCAGACGGAGACCCGAAGTTCCTAAGGTATTTCTAGAAAACACTCTGGAGAAATCTAGGAACCAAGCTGCTGTTCTCCCGATGGACAAGCCAAGGTTGCCAACAAACCCTGTCTACCCTATTAATGGCCACAGCTGGTAAAAATTTAAGTAATTGGTTAGATTGTCTTCCTTATATTGAGTTTTCTTATAATCAACCACTCAGCTACTAAGTTGTCACCGTTTGAGATTTTTTATAGATTTAAGTCAGAGACCCCCTTAGATTTGAAGCCATTTCTGCCACTAGAGTGTGCCAATCAGAACAGAGAAAGAAAAGCAGAGATCATAAGGATATTGCATCAGGAAATCTGGGCAACTTGGAGAAGAAGACAGCTCTATAAACTTCAAGCAGACAAAAAGAAGAAGGAGATCATATTTGTACCAGTATATTGGGTCTGGTTGCACATGAGACCAGAGAGGTTTCCAAACCAATAGAAATAAAAACTAGCACCCCGTGAAGACGGCCCGTTCCGAGTTTTGGAGGGGATTAACAACAATGCCTACAGACTTGAACTTCTAGGTGAGTTAACAATTTCACCAAGCTTTGATGTTACATATTTATCTCTCTTTTTTGCAGATGATGTTGTTATGAGGTCATAACCTTTCAAGTGGGTTGGAATAATGAGGACATCAATTTGGCTGAGCCGGATCAACCAATCGTGATCGAGCCAGTTTGTGCCAGCACTATCGATTAGCTCGAGCAATTCTCCACCATGAAGAATGCATGAAGGACATGATTAGGCCACAAGAAGCTCCGAGAAGAATTCAATTGTGCCATTGAGACATTGATCACACATAGTAGCATAGGAGACATTACTGAGCATCTGGACCAGCTGGTCCATGATCAGCCCGTGTTGAACCAATTGGCCATGTGAGTGGCTGAGACGAGCCAGAGAGAAGCAATTGGCCATCCGACTAAGCCCAAAGCCTTTTCCATCAAGAAGACCATTCTGGATCAGAAGATTTCCAAGGCCACACGACCACACCAGGCCTAACTGAAGGATTATGTGTGTTCATGGTGTAATTGTCAGGTTACAGCCTAGCACATAATCATCTAGGATCTAGGTGATTTGCAGTTGAATCATAAACAGATCAAGATCATTACCTTGTGATTGCAGCGGATTGATCAAAGGAATATCGAGATCTGCAAGAGCTGATGATTACCGGCTCCTCCTAGGTATCCACACGCTTACAAGCTACGGATCAGGCTGCTAGACCAAGTCAGGAATCAACAGAGAGAGAAGAAAAGAGAGGCAAAAATCGCAGGAGAAGAAGCGTTAGGGCTTCCTGCGCCTTTCCTCTTCCTTATATGGGCCCAAGTAATTAAACTAATGGCTCATTAGGCTTTTGGGCCCAAGGCCCAAATCAGACAAAAGACTGTCTTTTGTCTGGCCCAATTCTCTGTGCAAATACAGTAAGTGCCTTGCATCTTACTGTATTAATTCCATTTTAACTTTCCCGTTAGCTATGGTGTGTGACCCTTTGGGATCATACAATACTGGTAATAAGTCCTAAACTTATAGATCATGAGCGGGCTCTAGCAAGTCATCATGATCACCCAGTATTTATGACTTATGTCTGATCTCGACACTTATCATACTTTCTAGAGATAGTACGGTAGATTTCAGGACATTCCCAACAATCTCCCACTTGTACTGGAATCCTACATTCCCTAATCCTTTTGTCTCAATATCTCAATCTGGCATAAGGCAAGATGCGTGTCATCCTTATATAGCCAGACCATGTTTATCGGACCAGATTTGATACTGACAATGCAAACGACTTGGGCAAGTCCGTTTGGGAGTGGCCACTCTCTTACCAGCTATCAAGTCTCCGATTGGCCTAGAGATATTACCTCCGTTAAACGGCAGGGACAAATCCCATCTTGTTCCATCACTATGAACTACACACTTCATAATACACCCAACCAAGGTCCTTATAGCTCCCAGTTACGAAACAGCGTTAGACAATGATCAAAGCGCATCAATCCATGTGCAGCCATATGCATGCGAACTCAGGTCTAAGGACTATACTCTATAGTCGTATATGAGAACCTCTTATGACACAGATATTAATATCTTGTAGAGTTCTCATCAGCGGGCCATGTCCGGTCATATGCTCCCCTACATATACCTATGTGTCGACTTTGATGCCGCGCATCTATGACCCCTCGAAACTTGGTCATAAGTCTCAACACACTCTAGTCTCAAGTGGTTGTTGGTGTTCCAATTTCAACAACCTTCGACTATGGACACTATGATTTATGTCATTTCGTTAAATATGGGGTTTCAGGATCAAGTCTACTCATGTACTTCGATGGCCCATATATAATGACATGAATCATTTTGGAACGATTATTTATATCACAGTTAAAATAATCCAGAAATCATAGATTTCATGAACATAAAATATTATGTTCACATGAACCTTTCAAAATGACTAAATAAAGCCCTTTACAAACTCCCACTGAAATTAAGATTACATCTTAATTTCACTTATCCTACAGCTACAGTCCGCGACTCGTGCTTAGGCCTAAGGAGTGGCTTCGTTAATAGATTAGCAACGTTCTCATTCGTTGAAGCTTGCTGATCTACTTAACACCTCTGTCATTTATCTCACGGAATAGGTTATACCTACCCTCAAGGTGTTTGGACCTCTGATGTGCAGCTAGTCTCATCTATGCTGGGAATCACATCAAGTTCAGTGATGAACTCTTCTTTCCAAACAACCTCTTTCGCCGCTTCTCAAGCTGCGAAATGTTCAGCTTAAGTCATGGAGTCAGCAACAGTGCCTTGCACCGCCAGTCAGACACAAGATATAGCCGGACTGTGACCAGGAATTATCTTTGTCTATTGGAAACTTGCCTTTCAGACTCTATCGACTTGTAGCACCTCACTTTCTCCGTAAATCAAGAATTTATCCTTAGTATTCTTCAAATACTTTAGGATATTCTTTACGGCAATCCAGTGATTCTTTGCTGGATTTGACTGGTCTTTACTTGTCTTGCTTAACATTAAAACAACATCAAACAAGTACGTTTCATGGCATACATGATAGATCCAATTGCCGACGCATATGGAATCTCATCCATGCATTTAAGCTCAGCAGTTATCGTAGGACACTGTATCTTGCTTAACGTAATGCCATGTGACATTGGCACAAAACCCTTCTTGGAATGCTGAAAACGTGTAGGACTTTGTCAATTTAAGAATCCTGACTTTGTCCTACCAGCTCTTTTGGATCTCTATCTTTAGATCCAAAATCCAAGAACTACGTGGCTTTACCCATGTCAATCATAAAACCAACTCCCAAGCCAGTCCTTTACCGACTGCAGCGTTGGGACGTTATTTCCGAGAATCAGTATGTCATCGACATACAATATGAGAAATGCAACATCGCTCCCACTTATCTATTAGTAAACGCACAGTTCCATTTCGTTCCTGTTCAAGTCAAAACCTTGACTACTTCAACAGAACGAAGATTCCAACTCCGATCTGTTTGCTTCCATCCATGAATGGATCGATGAAGCTAACTTACACACAGTGTAATTTTTCGGAGTCCGGGCTCACTTTCGCTTATGTGAATTTCGCAGGTTCGTCACTTTCAATGATCATCAGATCATGGCAACTAATCACGAGAAATCACTCTCTGATTAGTGACGGATTCATTCAGATCTGCGAACTTCAGGCTCTACAGGTGTAGATTCTACAGAAATCTGTAAATCCATCCGCTGCTCTCCCTCAACAGGTTGAGCAGCCTCCTGTATTTCTCGAATTTCTTCGAGTTATACTTTTACTCCCACTGTTCTTCTTGGAAAGTAACTTCCCTTCTTAGAAAACAGAATGGACGTAAAAGTAACAAGCCTTGGTTTCCCTAGGACAACCAGCGAAGTAGCACAACTACAAATACTCAGTAAAGACGAATTTGGATCATTTCCAATCCACATTTACGTGGTGTCTTTCAACTGATATTGGTGGAACTATTTCAGCGTAAACTTAGATATTTCTAGAGCGTTATTCTTAAAGAATATCATGGAAGATTCGTGTGACTCATATTTAATCATTTCTAATAAGATCTAATTCTTTCTCACAGAAACACCTCAAGGTTTTCAGGAGAAATGAGCTGTGAAGCGACTTCACACTCATTCAGATGATCACACCATCAATGACTTAAGTATTTTCACTCGTGATCTAATCCAGAGTCTCAATACTTTTGTCACTCAGATTCTATACCTCATTCTGGATTCTTTCGATCATATCAAAGATTCCGACTTGTGTCTCATCAAATGAACACAGTCACACTCACTGAATTAATCAGTAGAGACAATGAAGTACAGGAAATTTTCTCTGGCATTACTGCTCATCGGACCACATACATGAGTATGTTCAATCTCCAATAAGCCTTTGGGCCTTTCTCTAGCTCGGCTAAGATGGGCCCTTTGTCTTTTGGTCCAGTAGGCAGAATTCAAGTCTCATAAGATATCCATTCAAATGAGCCCAAAAGTCCATAACTATGGGGTTTCTGAATCCGATTTACTCTATTTGACCAAAACATTTATGCCAAGAAAAATCAGGTTTAATTCATCAGATTTAAACCAATTCGGTATTTATGTTACATTTAGGAACTCTTTGGTTTAAGATATAAAACCCATTCCTTGAATAGGGTGCTACAATTAACATTTCATTAAGATCAAAAGAACAAAACTTGTCTTTATCAAAATGAAAAACATTCAAATTCTTCACAAGAAAATGAAAAACAACTCTGCTTAAAGCAGGTACATTGTAGCAATTACTTAATACAAAATCAAGCCTCAAAGGCATCTACAAGTGAAAATCCTACGGCTGAGGCAGCATCAATAGCTCCTTCCAGACACGCAGTTCCACTTGCCCTTCCTTCAACATTTTACTGTTGCTCAGGCTCTGCATATTATAACAAATATCAGTGCCACAACCAGTATTCAATACCTTTAAGGTATAACTTGAAGTAATAACATGAATACCTGAGGAAGTAGTCTCATACATCGACTTCAACTCCTCATAATCTTCCATGAATTTAATGCAATCTCTCTTCCAATGCCCAGTCTCTTTACAGTAGCAGCACTTATCAACGTAAGAGGTATCTGACTCGGGCTCAGAAGACACGCGCTTGCCATGATTCAAAATCTGGACAACTTTGTCTTCACCCTTGTCAGCATTAGGTTTAGTAAACCTACCCTTCTCATTCATGAGATTGTACAGGGTACTCTTCACGTTTGGCTCAACTGTCTTGAGCATATCATGCAGTTCAGTCAACGTCTTCGTTAAGCCTTTCTTGATATAGTTCCTTACGAACTTATCATAGCTTGACGGCAGTGACTGCAGAATGATCTCAGTTGCCAATTCCTGGCTAACTGGATAATCCAGTTTCCTCAGGTTATCAATGTAACCCATCCTTTTACTGACATGAGGACTTACTGGATGATCATTTGGTAGCTTGCAGCTAGTGAGAGACTTAACCAACTGGTATCTCTCCACTCTTGCCTGCTCCTGAAATTTCAATTTCAGGCTGCTGATCATCTCTATTGGCGACTCCATGTTCTCATATTGCTTCAGCAAATCTGAGTCCATGGTAGCCAATATCAGACCACGCACATCTACCGCATCATTATAATGCTTATTCCAAGCATCATATACTGCATGAGAGGCATTGGACCCGATCCTCTCGGGGAGAGCTCTTTCAAGGACATAGTCCTTTCTCTCCTGCCTGAGGACTAGCCTCAGGTTCCGCGACCAAGTCAAGAAATTTGATCCGTTCAGTTTGTCCATCTCAAGGACAGACCGGATCGAGAAAGTGTTTTGATTGTTTGTGCTAGTCATAACTGAAATTTAGAGATAAATAGAGTTTTAGTTATTTAGTTCATAAAAGAGTAATCTTAATAACTTATAAGAAAACTCGCATTGCATTCAAAATTTCTTTGTTTAACCTCATAAGAATGCAATGATTCCGAGACCCATGTTCAACTAAAACCAAAGTGGGCCACTGGCCGTCACCCGGAATTAGCTTTACTTGGTAAGCATACACACAGCTAGTTATAACCATATAACTCTCGGTTGTGGATTGGGCCCAAGGCCCAATTCACCAGATGTCTCAAGGCCCGGGACTCCCGATGGCCCAGTCAAGGAAACCAATCTCTTACAGCCAAATAATCACTAAAGTCTGGGACTCCCAATGAAATTAGTGACTATATACTACTTTACTTACGCAAAAACAGACACCTCACACTGTAAGCCATATCTGTAATTGAATAAGCTTTAAGTAGCTGACAAGATTGGGCAAGACATCCAAGCTTGATATTGGTTTTGAGGATTTTAGGTTTTCTTTCCAAAAATAGAAGATTACTATTTTTGGAAACTTACTTATTTTAGAAACTTTCTAAATTTAGAAACATGCTAAAAATAGAAATTTATAATTTAATATTTTATTAAAGTTTTCGGTTGGGTCACAAATTATAGGCCCAATTCTTGGCCCAAGACCACAGAATTCCACTTGGCCCAATAATTTGACATAACCGAGTCGGTTCATTAATTCTGGTCCAAGACCAAATTAACTACTAAATCCAACTGGTTATTTACTAAACCAGACCAGCTCTAAATTATTTGGTCCAACCAAATCAAACTTAGACCAGCCTTCGGTTTAGGTTAAATTCAATTTTTGAATTTAAATCCGGTTTAACCAGAAATTAAATAATACCATGTATTAAATAATTTCCAGCAAACCGCGATATGGGTTAACCGCTTAAACCATAATTATCCAATGATTTGAATCGATTTTGTCTTTTAGCTTAAAGACAAAATCAAGATCTTTTACAAATCGTGATTTAACTTGTTAACAATCGATCGGAATATTCACTTAATATTGTGACATTAACAAACAATATCATCGTTTCTTATTATCAAATAAGCGATTTACAAGCAATCGATTCATTATCAAATAAGTCATTAACACGATTAAACAAATCAACACGTTTTTGACCTTAAGTCAACATACGATTCAATTAAACTTGACTTTTTAATACAAACTAAGCGATTCATACCAAGCACTTGTTTGATAATTAATTCAACCTTATAGAAGCGATCATGTGATTGATAAGAATCACTAAACAACAAACACGATTTTTTTTTGTCATTTAACAAAACCGAATTAAACAAATCGATTCTCTCTATTGATTACAACAATGTCAACAAGTGAAATTAACAATTCACTAAAGACAAAACTAAAGTCAATCATGCCATCGTGACTCATTAACATACAAGGATTATAACATTCACGCATAAACACATTCACATAAAGACAAAATCAATTTTGACACAAATCGTATGACTTAATTCAATAATCATCACGACATTCACTTATACAAACCAAAGACGATTCCTTTGATTATCAAACAAAGCAAAGTCAACATAATCTATCGCTTTCAAGCATTTGAATTATTTAATTAAAGACCAAATGATCATCACAATTCATACAAAGAAACGAGTTTCATTAAAATCGATTATGAAAAAAAATCGATTCTTAAACCAGTTTCTAATTTCTAGGTTTTCCAAGTTTCAATCAATTTTACTCATTAAAATCGATTCATCAAACTAATAAACAACCTAGTATGATCCAAAAAGCAAAAACCTAACGACCTAGGCTCTGATACCACTGAAGGATTATGTGTGTTCATGGTGTAATTGTCAGGTTACAGCCTAGCACATAATCATCTAGGATCTAGGTGATTTGCAGTTGAATCATAAACAGATCAGGATCATTACCTTGTGATTGCAGCGGATTGATCAAAGGAATATCGAGATCTGCAAGAGCTGATGATTACCGGCTCCTCCTAGGTATCCACACGCTTACAAGCTACGGATCAGGCTGCTAGACCAAGTCAGGAATCAACAGAGAGAGAAGAAAAGAGAGGCAAAAATCGCAGGAGAAGAAGCGTTAGGGCTTCCTGCGCCTTTCCTCTTCCTTATATGGGCCCAAGTAATTAAACTAATGGCTCATTAGGCTTTTGGGCCCAAGGCCCAAATCAGACAAAAGACTGTCTTTTGTCTGGCCCAATTCTCTGTGCAAATACAGTAAGTGCCTTGCATCTTACTGTATTAATTCCATTTTAACTTTCCCGTTAGCTATGGTGTGTGACCCTTTGGGATCATACAATACTGGTAATAAGTCCTAAACTTATAGATCATGAGCGGGCTCTAGCAAGTCATCATGATCACCCAGTATTTATGACTTATGTCTGATCTCGACACTTATCATACTTTCTAGAGATAGTACGGTAGATTTCAGGACATTCCCAACACTAACCATTTATCTCAGCCCAATAGCTGAATGTACCATTATCAAGACCGACAACCCATCTGTGATCTTCACCATTCAATCCATCGAGCCTTAGACCATAAAAATATCTTGGAACAAGGTTTATACTCTTTTCCCTTAGTGTGGTTTTATCCAGTGGGTTTTTCTACAAAGGTTTTTAATGAGGTAATCCATGGCGCATTTCATGAGAAGTGATACACGGCCCACTTCGCTTCCTTGTCTTGTTTTCTTGTATTTTCGACATGCGCATTATGCCTTGTCTTATTTACGAAATCCTAAGCTTATTAAGCACCTTTCATATCTTGTAAATCATTAAGAAATTTATTACAAAGTTATTTTCAAACAAAGTTTTCTTTGACCTAAACCGGCTGTCGGTTTCTTTGAGCTTGTGAGGTTTCCCCTTGCTCTTGAGATCACTTGTTCCTTTCATCCTATCCACACGCCATACAATGACACAAGTAGAGAGATCCCTTTGGCTAGGGAGTCGTGTTCCATCTTCCACGGCAACCTTTGGACAAAAAAAGAGCGCCCATCGACCAACTTGTTGTTCCCACGACCAGCTTTGTGTGTGACCTTCTTTGGATCTTCACCATCCGAACATCTCTTGTAGAGGTATGGTTCATTCTATTAGAACCGAGAAGCATCACAAAATAATTTCTTCTTGTGTTAGTTATCTAACTCAAAAGGCTCTTTCCCACTAATGAAATAGTTCACCAAGTAAGAATACCATGACAAGCCATCATCCTTAAGACTTTTGACTTCCTAAATCTCAATCTCACTTGGTAAGATTCCTATAATATTATTATTGTTATGAGGGTCTCTTACGGACCTGTATCATCCAAGGGTATTGAATCCTCAATCCGTAGCCTAGAGGGGTGATCAGCCACTCCATTCTCTATCTCTTTCTTGTCTTTAATCTCGAGGTCAAACTCTTGTAGCAGAAAACTCCTTATCAAAAACCCTGTTTAGCCTCCCTCTTGGCTACAAGATATCTCAACGCAGAATGATCAGTATATACAATAACCTTTGATCACACCAAATAAGACATGAACTTCTCATACGCATCCTTGAAAATTTCTACAATATCTTCTATTGAATTAGAGAAGTTCGACATCATGCACCTCTAAAAAGTAGCAGATGCATTACGCAACCCAAACAACATCCTTTTATATGCAAAGGTACTGTAGGGGAAAGTAAAGGTCTTCATCTCCTGGCCATTCAGGTGAATGGGAATCTGAAAGAAATACCCATCAAGAAAGAAATATAATTGATTATTAGCTAATAATCTCGCTAGTATTTGATCAATGACATGATGTAGAAAATGGTCTTTCCTAGATGATGCATTCAATTTCCTATAATCTGTAGCATGTGATAGTCCTAATCGGGATCAGTTCACCCTTATCATCCTTAATGACCATTGTGCCACCTTTCTTAGGAACAAAATGAACATGAGAAACCCTTTTCACTATCAGAGATAGGATAAATGATTCCAGCATGAAGCAATTTCAAGATCTTTTCTCAATAACTTTCTTAAGATTAGGATTCAATCTCCTTTTGTATTCAATTGATGTCATAGATTTCGTTTGTTACCTCATTCATACTTACATAAAATAAAAGGAAAAGCTATTTTAGGTTGATTGTTGCATAACGGCCCGATTTAGTGTTTTGCTTGTTTCGAGTTTTGTTTTCTGTTTTGCATCATTCATTGCTTGACCTTTTCATCATACATCTTGGGTTGTTATTTTATAATCTTTTGCATCATAAATTAAAAAAAGGAGGTTAAGGTTTTAGTTGCATCCGCGGCCGTCTTGAGGTTCTATATCGACTAGGTTTTGTATTCGAGTGTGTCAAAAGGCTTGTTGCGTGTGTTCTTTCTTGTTTCCTGATTTAGTTTTGTCTGGTAATTTTCCTGACTAGTCACTGCATCCTCTCATTCACCTATTTACATCATAAAACCCCAAAAGAAAACATTAAGTTCTTTGTGTTCATATCATTCGCGGTTAAGATCATAAATTGCATTTGTTTTGTTTCCTTGATTGATTTAGTTTCTATATATTTCCTGTTAGGTTGTTAGTTTTTCTGCATATTTACATTAGAATCCATTATAAAAGTTAGAAACTGGCTGGACCTCATAAAACTATAAGTTTGCTTGTTTGTGAATTTTCAATTTTTTGAACCGCTTGCCTTTTCTTTGTGTGCGATTTGCCTTTGTTGTTTCTGGATCTTTTCTTCTTTCCTTTTCACTTGATCTCTTTCTTGTTTTATTTTTACAGGATCATTAACCATGGGAGACAACAATGCACCCAATGAATTAGCCCAAGTACTCGGAGCAATCCAAGCCCTTGGAGAGCGCTTGAACTGGCTTGAGCATTGACCACCAGGACATACACAATTGCCTAGACCACCACCACTCCAAGATCTAAGAGGAAAATCTGTGCGTGCCAATCAGCAGGAGGACACTGATAAATATCATGCCGCAGAAGAGATAGAGCCTGAGCCAACCAAACTAAGCTCCTCACCACTGTGGGTTGATTTAAATATAATTCTTATAACCATGGTTCACAATCCATAAGTTTCCAGGAACAGAAAAATATCTTCATTGGGAAAAAGATTTGGAGGACTTAATGAATTTTAAATAAAAATAGGATTAAGATCATGTTTTAAAACCACAACGACGCCTTGATAATAACATCCCAGAAGGAGACAAGCCCTCAAAGAGGCCGGCCAAGCACAAAGACAACATCCTTGGTTAAACAAGCCTCAAATCAAGCACGCTTGCTTAAACTAAAAGCTACGCCTTAAGGTAAGTTTTCTGACCTTAATGGATTAAGTAAAATAACTAGCTACATGTACAAATTAAAAGGACATGTTATCAAGCTCCGTC
Organism: Orychophragmus violaceus; assembly: GCA_030180135.1. NCBI lineage: Eukaryota > Viridiplantae > Streptophyta > Magnoliopsida > Brassicales > Brassicaceae > Orychophragmus > Orychophragmus violaceus. The sequence goes on along the minus strand of CM058229.1, from coordinate 44,399,056 downwards.
CCACAAGGAGAGCTATAAAAAAACTAGAACCGGTGCAACACAACGTGACATGTGATCCGCAAGCTAATCCAATCAATGTCCACACTGAAAGTTGTCAATAGTTTACCATGATCCAAAAACTTTTTCAATGTGCTTGCCCTTTTCGAAAAGTGTTGAGAAGGACGCAGGTAGAAAACAGAAGCAGATGGGCTGGACCGACACACCAACGGAGGAAGAAGCACTCTCCGGCCCTATCCAAGAAAAGGGGGATTCAGCACTGAGTAAAACAGAGGCCTCTGCGTTGTCTAAAGATACTCTAACCTTCATATCACTATAGAACCAAGTCCGCCCAAGAAGTTGTGACAAAAACACCAGATCTGAGCCCCAAGTCAATCCCTAAACCGCAAGACATCCGCACACGTGAAGAGGTTCAGGTCTTGGCCACTAACAAGGTGACTTCTGAATTTAAAAATGCAAAATCCAAGGTAGACCTATGATTAGATAACTTACAAATCAATGAACTGGTCCAAGCTGAAACTTGTTTAACTATTTATGATTACATGACTACGATAACACACTTGTTTCTTGCCAAGAGTATTGGAGATAAAACAGGTACAAGAGATGAGATCACAGACCACCAAGCAGATTCAAAAGAAAAGAAGCTACTTTTGGACATTTATGGGTTATTGAACAACACCTATTGTTGCACAAAATCAGCCAAAGAGCAAATCAACTTCCAACTATGGAGTCTAGAACACAGGGATCTGTGAAGATGGTAGGTCTAAAGTTTTACCCTATACTAACTACAAGTGCACAGTAATGTCAATGTAGTACTTAGGGATCGAATCCACGAGGACTCTAGGCAACGATAGGATTAAGAACTTAAAGAGATTGAAACTAGGAGGAAAAAAAAACAAATTATATTGAATAACTAAAAAGCAAGCGAGAAAGTAAACAAGTAGCAGGTTGTTGTTGTAGGCAATAAACTAAGGGCGCTAAGTCTAGGGCGCTCTCAGGAAATCAGACAAGCAGATAAATCATTCAGTCAGGATCTAATTAAACTCAGTTCTAGAACTCAAAACAAAGATATAGAATTAACCAAATTCCTTTGCGAGAATTCTCTAAGTCTAAGTGCAGCAATCCAAATTCCTTTGCAATTACTAACAGATTAAACCAGCTTTAATTCCAAATTTGATATGTTCACAATCTAATTAAACCAAATTCCTTTGCGAGTAATTAAATTGCTCAACCTAAATAGTTCAGATTCTAAACCACACTGTCGTGTCGTATTTAGCAACCTAAGATCTAGATTCTAATTGATCAGGTTAGAATTAGCATTAAACACAATTTAGTTTGAAGAACATCTATTGATGTGAATCCTTAACTGAATTAATTGTATCTAGCAGGTCATGAAATCCCTATGAGAAACCCTAAACCTAACTATGAAACTACTCAGACATAGATGATGTAAACATAATCAATGAATTAATAGAAATCATAAAAGAGATTATAATATAAAAGGGGTTCGAAAACTTCTCCAAAACGAATGTAGTACAGGATCAGATCAGCCCCAAAAGCTCTAAAAACTCTCTGCTCTAAGTTATGATAGCGTATCTAAAACTGAAGCTAAAAACCTAATTAAATAGCTAAAACACGACTTGGGGCTTCTGTGTAAATATCTGGAAATTCTGGGCATCTTTGCAATATTAGAAATCTTCATTAAACCGCCGAGAATCTGGCCCAACTCGCTGTGCATCGATCGATGCAGGTGTGCAACGATCGACACTGTACTCTGTTTCGGACAGTGAGCACAACCTCTCGGGTCAAATCTCCAAAGTGTTCCAATTAGCTCCATAGTCTCCACTTTTGCTCCAAACGTGCGTGTACCTAATAAAACCTGCAAAAGACTCTAAAGGAACACCAAAAGACACTAAAATAGACTTATATCATGGCATAAAACCGGTAAAAACCATGATATATCAGAAGACAAGGCAGCAACATCCAACCCAACCCACCACGTCCAAATCTAAAATAAGCCCAAATTTTAAGGGGGTTCAAGCTGCGGCCAGCAACATGCGGACAGAGACTGATCAAGGGCCCAGAGGCAAAGCTGTAATCGAAGAGGATCCACCCGACCCAAACGAGAACACTAAGAGTTTTAATCAGGTAAACCTCTCTTTAATAAAATTTATTTCTTCTGATTCCACTGTTGTGCTAAAGGACTTAATGAATTTTAAATAAAAATAGGATTAAGATCATGTTTTAAAACCACAACGACACCTTGATAAGAGCATATGTTGAACACGCTAGATTCTGTCCTAAAGAACACCTAATGCACTTGTTTCTTGCTAAAGGTATCCATCTTATTGTTGGAACCAAGGAAGAGAACCGAAAGAAGTACCACCAGACCTTAGACGATGCAAGAAAGCATCACTACCATCGAATCAGAACAAGACCAAGGCCAAAGTAGATGATGGTGCAGATTGATCGTATCAGGGATAAAACGTGCAAGTTTCAGAGAATATCTACCTAACCAGAAGGATTTAAGATACGAATCAACCTGTTATAGAAACTTAACTCCTCAAGGGATCATCACGAAGTGGAAGTGCTTCTAAAGCTTTTCACATGAGGAATTATGCAAGTTACAATACATAAGATTTCCAAGGAATCCGTTGGGGACTAACTTCCATTTATTGGAGAGCTCAGAACAGACCAGGATAAATCAAGCAACAAAGTAACTTATTCTCAAATCTTGATATGTTAGGGAATCCATGAGAGTTGGAATCAGAGTAATCCCAGTTCAGATAGAGAAGTTATTCAAGCTCTAATACAATGGTTTCTCGACTTGCCTTATTTGGAAGCTCATGGATTTAATGCACTTCAGACTTATATTTGGCGACCATGAGGTGCATTGAAACATCTATTTGGGACAAGTTTTATACTCTTTTTTCCCTTAGTGTTGTTTTATACCAATGGGTTTTCCCACTAAGGTTTTTAATGAAATAATTCAAGGTCCGCTTCATGAGAATGAGACATGCATCCGATTTTCTTTTTTCCTTGTTTTTGTTTAGTCTCGTTATACATTGTTTTCATTTGTTAATTTGTGGCCTATATAAACCACTTTCATATTGTGAAATCCCTCAACGCAATTATTACAAAGAAGTTTAAACCCTAAGATTCCTAGCCCTTGACGGCGGCTACCCCTTTGCATTGAACTTGAATGGCTTCCCCGGTTTGTGTGAGACTTGTTCCTGGTTTGAGTTCACAATCTACCCATCAGCATCAGCAGAGAGCGACCTTAGTTCACAATCTACACCATATGTCTTTAAACCTTTTAACACATATATGATGCACTTGCTCTTGTCTTTAGTACTTCACGTAGGTATAAGTTCTACTATGGAGTCTAGAACACAGGGATCTGTGAAGAAAAGGCAGCACCATCCAACCCAACCAACCTTGTCCAAATCTAAAATGAGCCCAAATTTTAAGGGTTCAAGCTGCGGCCAGCAACATGAGGACCGAGACTGATCAAGGGCCCAGAGGAAAAGCCGTAATCCAAGAGGATCCACTTGACCCAAACGAGAACACTAAGAGTTTTAATCAGGTAAACCTCTCTTTAATAAAATTTATTTCTTCTGATTCCACTGTTGTGCTAAAGGACTCAATGAATTTTAAATAAAAATAGGATTAAGATCATGTTTTAAAACCACAACGACACCTTGATAAGAGCATATGTTCAACACACTTATTTTGTCCTAAATAACAACTATTGCACTTGTTTCTTGCCAAAGATGTCCATCTTATTTTAGGAACCAAGGAAGAGAACCGGAAAGAAGTACCACCAGACCTTAGACGGTGAAAGAAAGCATCACCACCACCGAAGGAGAACAAGACAAAGGCCAAAGGAGATGATGGTGCAGCTTGGTCGTATATGGTACAAATGTGTACGTTTTGGAGCACATCTAGATAACTAGGAAGATTTAAGCTACAAATAAACATATTCCAGAACTTAACTTCTCAAGAGATACAGATGAAGTGGAAGTGCTTCAAAATTTTATCATATTAGGAACTTTTGCAAGTTACAACACATAAGATTTCCAAGGAACTCGCTGGAGACCAACTGCCACTTATTGGAGAGCTCAGAACGGACCTGGATGAATCAATAAAAAAGTAACTTGTTATGAAATCTTGACTCATCAGGAAATCCAGGAGAGTTAGAATCAGACCAACCTCAGTTCGGATAGAGAAGTTATTCAAGCTCTAATCCAATGGTTTCTGGACTTACCTTTTTTGGAAGCTTGTGGATTTATTAATGCACTTCAAACTTATACTTAGTAACCAGGATGGGCGTGCAACATCTATTTGTACATGGTTTATAATCTTTTTCCCTTAGTGTGGTTTTATCCCAGTGGGTTTTTCCACTAAGGTTTTTAATTAGGTAATTCAAGGCTCGCTTCATGAGAAAGAGACATGCGGCCCATTTTCTTTCTTTTCTTCTTATTTTTGTTTAGGCCCCTTATGCCTTGTTTTTAATTGTTATTTACGTGGCATATACAAGAAAACTTTAATATTGTGAAAACCCATAAGAAATTATTTACAAAGAAGTTTAAACCCTAAGAGTCCTAGCCCTGGACGGCTGTCCCCTTGCATCGAACTTGAGTGTTTTCCCCCTGTTCTTGTGCGAATTTTTCTTGGTTCGAGTTCACAATTCACCCATCAGCATCAGCAGAGAGCTACCTCAGTCCAGCTAATCGTGCACCGCCCATATCATGCCCATAGCCAAAACAGAGAGCGACTTCAGTGCAGCTTACATCATCTAGTATCATAGCTTAAGGCTCCTTAAAATTCGGTTACATCTACCCCTTGGTCTTTCTTCTTTTGTGTTCTTTGTTATTTTCTTAGTTTGCATCATAAAATCAAAAATCATATAAAAATTGCATTAGATCCTTCATATATTACTTGTTCATGTTGTTCCATAATCATCTTAAGAAAATAAAATAAAAAATAAATTGATAGGTTGCATCTAGTAGTTTTCGGACGCTCGCCCTTGTTCATTAGGGTTAATTGGACCAATTGTTTTAGCTGCTTGTTGCTTGTTGCTTGCTTGTTTGCTTCACTTGTCATCCGGACTTTGCATCAGAGCGTCTAAGTTTGTTAGCTCATTCATATAGTTGCATAAAATAAAAGTAAAATGTATTTTAGGTTGATTGTTGCATAACGGCCTAGCTGCTCTATCTAGGGTTAATTGGACCGATTTAGTGTTTTGCTTGTTTCGAGTTTTGTTTTCTATTTTGCATCATTAATTGCTTGACATTTGCGTCATACAGCTTAGGTTGTTATTTTATAATCTTGTTACATCATAAATTTGAAAAAAGGAGGTTAAGGTTTTAGTTGCATTCGTGGATTGCTTGAGGTTCCATATTGACTAGGTTTTGTATTCGAGTGTGTCAAATGCTTGTTGAGTGTGTTCTTTCTTGTTTCCTGCCTTAGTTTCGTCTGATAATTTTCTTTCCTAGGCACTGCATCCTCTCACTCATATATTTACACCATAAAACCCAAAAAAGCATTAAGTTTTTAGTTTGCATATCATTTTCGGTTAAGATCATAAACTGCATATGTTTTGTTTCCTTGATTGATTTCGTTTCTGCATATTTCATGTTAGGTTGTTAATTTTTATGCATATTTATATTATCATGCATCATTAAAGTAAAAAAAATAAAAGAGTTTGAAACTAACTAGACTTCATAAAACTAGAAATTTGCTTGTTTGTGAATTTTACATTTTTTTGAACCGTTCGCCTTTCTTTGTGTGCGGTTTGCCTTTGTTGTTTTTGGTTGTCTTCTTTTTACCTTTTCACTTGATCTCTTTTCTAGTGTGATTTGTACAGGAACATGAACCATGGGAAACAACAATGCACCCGATGACTTAGCCCAAGTACTCGGAGCAATCCAAGCCCTTGGAGAACGCCTGAACCGGCTTGAACAACGACCACCAGAACATACATAATTGCCTAGACCACCACCACTCCAAGATATTAGAGGACAATATATGCATGCCAATCAACAGGAGGACAATGATGAATATCATGCCGCAGACGAGATGGAAGCCGAGCCGCTAGACCGTCACCACCATGGGTTGAGTTTAAATGCAATTCTTACAACCATGGTTCACAACCCACAAATTTTTCAGGAACTGAAAAATATCTTCATTGGGAAGAAGATTTGGAGGACTATTTTTGGATAATAACATCCTAGAAGGAGACAAGCCCTCAAAGAGGCCGGCAAAGCACATAGACAACATCCTTGGTTAAACAAGCCTCAAATCAAGCACGCTTGCTTAAGCTAAAAGCTACGCCTTAGGGTAAGTTTTCTGACCTTAATGAATTAAGTAAAATAACTAGCTACAGGTACAAATTAAAAGGACATGTTATCAAGCTCCGTCCCACAAGGAGAGCTATAAAAAAAACTAGAACCGATGCAACACAACGTGACATGTGATCCGCAAGCTAATCCAATCAATGTCCACACTGAACGTTGTTAATAGTTTACCATGATCCAAAAACTGTTTCAATGCGCTTGCCCTTTTCGAAAAGTGTTGAGAAGGACGCAGGTAGAAAACAGAAGCAGATGGGCCGGACCGACACACCAACGGAGGAAGAAGAACTCTCTGGCCCTATCCAAGAAAAGGGGATTCAACACTGAGTAAAACAGTGGCATCTGCGTTGTCTAAAGATACTCTAACCTTCATATCACTATAGAACCAAGTCCGCCCAAGAAATTGTGACAAAAACACCAGATCTGAGCCCCAAGACAATCCCTAAACCGCAAGACATCCCCACACGTGAAGAGGTTCAGGTCTTGGCCACTAACAAGGTGACTTCTGAATTTTAAAATGCAGAAACCAAGGTATACCTAGGATTAGATAACTTACGAATCAATGAACTGGTCCAAGCTGAAACTTGTTTAACTATTTATGATTACATGACTGCGATAACACACTTGTTTCTTGTCAAGAGTATTGGAGATAAAACAGGTACAAGAGATGAGATCAGAGACCACCAAGCAGATTCAAAAGAAAAGAAGCTAATTTTGGACATTTATGGGTTATTGAACAACACCTATTGTTGCACAAAATCAGCCAAAGAGCAAATCAACTTCCAACTATGGAGTCTAGAACACAGGGATCTGTGAAGACAAGGCAGCAACATCCAACCCAACCAACCACGTCCAAATCTAAAATGAGCCCAAATTTTAAGGGGGTTCAAGCTGCGGCCAGCAACATGCGGACAGAGACTGATCAAGGGCCCAGAGGCAAAGCTGTAATCGAAGAGGATCCACCCGACCCAAACGAGAACACTAAGAGTTTTAATCAGATAAACCTCTCTTTAATAAAATTTATTTCTTCTGATTCCACTGTTGTGCTAAAGGACTAAATGAATTTTAAATAAAAGTAGGATTAAAATCATGTTTTAAAACGACAACGACACCTTGGTAAGAGCATATGTTGAAAACGCTGATTCTATCCTAAAGAACACCTAATGCACTTGTTTCTTGCTAAAGGTGTCCATCTTATTGTTGGAACCAAGGAAGAGAACCGAAAGAAGTACCACCAGACCTTAGACGGTGAAAGAAAGCATCACTACCATCGAATCCGAACAAGACCAAGGCCAAAGTAGATGATGGTGCAGATTGATCGTATCAGGGACAAAACGTGCAAGTTTCATAGAATATCTACCTAACCAGAAGGATTTAAGATACGAATCAACCTGTTATAGAAACTTAACTCCTCAAGGGATCATCACGAAGTGGAAGTGCTTCTAAAGCTTTTCACATGAGGAATTATGCAAGTTACAATTGATAGGTCGAGTTTTAATCCCTATACTAACTGCAAGTGCACAGTGATGTAATTGTAGTACTTAGGGTATCGAATCCACAGGGACTCTGGTCAACGATAGATTATAAAACAGAAGAGATTAAACTAGGGGAAAGCAATATGGGAAAGCAGTAAATCAGCAAGCAGAAAGTAAATAGCAGCGAGTTGTGAGCAAGGAAGCGAAGCGTTAGGTTTCAGGAGTTCTCAGGAAATCAGGAACACAAGCAATCAGTCAATCAGGATCTAATCAATAACTGTTCTAGAACTCAAACACGGATATAGAATTCACCAACTCTCGTTGCGAGAATTCTCTAAGTCTAAGTGCAGCAATCCAAATCTCTTTGCAATTACTAACAGATTAAACTAGCATTAATGATCAGGCTTGATATGTTCACAATTCCCCTAAACCAAATCTCTTTGCGAGTAGATCAAATTGCTCATCTAGGTTCTTTCTAGCTAATTAACCAACTCTCGTTGTATCAATCAACCTAACATCATAATTCTGATTAGCTACTTCAGATTAAGCATTAAGAACAACCTAAACAAAGAACTAGCAGATATGAATCCCTACAGATTGATTTAAACTATAGTTCCATGAAGTCCCTAATGAGAATCCTTCAACCTAACAGGTAAACTACTCAGACATGTTCATCGAAACAGAAAATATCATAAGTAGAAAACCAAATATCATAAAACAGAATAATCAACAGGGGTTCGAAATCCTCTCTCTTTCGAGAGCAAGATCAGCCCCTAAGGCTCTCTGAAATAAAATAAAACTAAAGTAAAGCGTAGCCTAAACAATGGCTTAAAAACCCTTATATAATAGCTAAAACACGTTTTGGGCTTCTGTGTAAATATCTGGGCTTTCTGGGCTTTAGTGCATTAATCCTCATTCTTCATTAACGCTCGCGAGATTGTCTGCGTCGACCTTGCATCGATCGTTGCCACAGGTGTATCGATCGATGCAGGTCTGTGAATTCGACAGTGAAGTCCATCTCTCGGGTTAAATCTCCAAAATGCTCCAGAATGCTCCAATAACTCCAATTATGCTCCAAACATGTCTAAACCTGTAAACATACTAAAAAGACTCCAAAACATAACATAAGACTCGATAAATAAGGCATATACCATGGTTAAAACCGGTAAAATCCATGGTATATCAACTCCCCCACACTTAGCTCTTGCTTGTCCTCAAGCAAGTAAAGAACCAAAGTATAAGAGAAGAGGTTTGAAAACACAGAAACTCATTTCGTCCTAGGAACTTTCACAATCACATTCACTTAGTAAGCCACTGAAAACTTTCCTACAGAACTCAAGACCACAATGTACTTCCCCCACACTTAGCAACTGTCCCAAGTAAACTCCACAATCACATTCACGCATTCAAATTCTCCCTACTGACTTCTGCAAGTATTTAAGTGCGGTCTCACCTAAGGAGTATCGATCAAAGGCACATGGATTCTTACCTTATCAGCTCTAGACCACCATACTATCTTTCTCTAGTCCCTTTCTTCTCTTTCCCTTCCTTAACAACTGATTTTTCCCACATTGGGTATCATTTTATTTTTTTTATCAGTGTTCTTCCCGTTAAGGGGTGTACTTTGGACACATTCCATGGATAGCACAGGAGATAATAGGGGTCTCTACCACTCCTGTGACCACTTCGGAGTTACTAACTCATCCTCAGTTTATTATCTTTTTTTTTTTACTTTATGGAAGGGGAGAAGGGAACTAAATAGGACAGGTTTACAGGCTGTGTCAGAACTAACAAGGGAATCCGACACAAAGTATACCAAGCCCTTAGGTGAGAAATCTAAGTCAGTATTAAGTTGAAGTCAGTAAAGGATCCTCTGATACCTGAAGTGATGTGGGTGTTCCCAGTAGGTTGATCTGTGTCTGGGTTTTCTAATAGTCATAGAGGCTCTGCAAGTCTGTCCAATGGTCACTTAGTTCCTGTTCAAGCGAAAAATTTCCTCGAAAAATCATTGTTTCATACAAATTTTGACTCAATAAAACAAATTTTTTTTTTTGAAAAACTAAGAAAACAAAAGCGTGCGTCAGTAGCTCCTCCCCCACACTTAAACTACACTGTCCCCAGTGTAATCAAAGCATGAGCTCGGTGAAAGAATAATCAAATTGAAGAACAAACTGAAAGTTGCATATTACTTACCTGTCGTCGCCCTGTGTCGATCGATGCCACAAGGGTGTCGATCGATGCAAGGCGAATATGCTCGCGGTTATTGAGATAACCGGTGTCTGAACCGCAATCAAATTGGCTAACCGTAAATCGCACTATGTCGACCGATGCACTATATGTGTCGATCGATGTAGTGCGCTTCTGTCTGTTTCTCTCGGCTTTGAACACACAAAAAAGAAAAATTAAAAATACCAAATCAAAACGAAAAAAATGAAAACAAAAACGAACCTAACAGTGGGTTGCCTCCCACTCAGCGCTTGTTTTTTTTTAGTCATTAGCTTGACTATGGTACAGAGATTTGACTCATGGCGGCTTCAACAGAGACTTTGAATGTCTCTGTGAATATCTCTTCATCCAAGGAGGTGTATAGGCTTTCAGATCATGAGGCTTCCCAAGGAAAGAGAAATCAGAATCAGGGCGGGAGCGAAGCTTGGGCGGTCTACTGCGTTTTCCTGCATTCAAAACAATGTGATCAGAAGGTTTAAGCTTAGGTGATTTGTACCTTACCTTTGATGTATATCTGATGTCGGGAGCTTTCTGCTTATGAGCAGTTGCAGGTGCTGAAGATGTTATAGCAGGTTCAAGAGGAACTGCCATCTTCTTCTTTCCACTATCAGATACTTTAGTTCCACCAATCTTGACTTCTTCTTTCAGATGACCATCAGTGGAGATCATCTTCTTTGCATGAACTCGCAAAGTTTCAACTGTTGGTGTTTCATTCACCTTCTTATCTATCACTTTTATGCAGTTAGCCACTCCTATCTCTTGTTTGGAGGGTTTGGGAACCTTAGGATATGGCACAGGGGGCTTATAGACTTGTTCTGGTACTGTTGCAGGTTTCTGGTCATGTCTGCGTTTTGTGTCGATCGTTGCATGATGTGTGTCGATCGATGCAAGGCGATTCTGTTTCTCGATAGAACTCGAAATTGCCGTCAGAACGGCGTGTCGATCGACACTAAGGGGGTGTCGATCGATGCATGTATCAGGCAGACAATATTCATCCAGAAAATCCGAGATTATGCTCTCTTCTTCACCTAGCAACTCAATCTCATCCCCTAAGGTCACAGCTTTGATGAATTTGTACTGTTCAGCTTTCCTAGCTTCATTATGCCTTTGTATTGCTCCAGCTGTCTGCTGAACTTGGACATCTAGCTTCTTCAAATGTGTGCTCAAGTATGCAAGCTTCCCACTCAGATTTTCATGTATAGCTTCCAGCTTCCTGTCGAAGTCCACAGCAAACTTGGTCTGGTCCTCTAGCAGCTGCTCCATCATGGATTCTATCTTGCTCTTATAAGCATTAGCTGCAGGATGTGCCTGATAGGATGGTGATCCATAAGTCTTTTGATAGGAGTCACCTTGCTGATCTCCATACCTGTTTCCTTGAAACCCAGAACCATTTATGTAGTTCCTCTCCTCTTCCTGTCTTTCCAGTAACTGCTCCATCATAGTTTCCATCCTAGTCTCAAAAGCAGTGGCTGCAGGAGGTTCTTGCCCATACTTTTCAAGTATAAGACTATGCAGATAGTCGGCTTTACTCTTCAACTCAGCTATCTGTGAACTGTCAATCCCTGGACTGAAGAAATCATACATCTTCCTTACGATATGTGTCGATCGATGCAGGAGAAGCGTCGATCGATGCAAGCGCGTTTATGTGACGATCGACACTCAGGACCGTGTCGATCGATGCAGTGCGATTACAGGCGTACCTGAAACGCAAGAACAGAAAAAGAGAAAAAAAATTAGTAGCAAAAATTAAAAACGAAAATCCTAGTCTAAACCCTAAGTTCAAATCTATCGGAGACTCAAAAGAGTCCCCGGCAACGGCGCCAAAAACTTGATAGGTCGAGTTTTAATCCCTATACTAACTGCAAGTGCACAGTGATGTAATTGTAGTACTTAGGGTATCGAATCCACAGGGACTCTGGTCAACGATAGATTATAAAACAGAAGAGATTAAACTAGGAGAAAGCAATATGGGAAAGCAGTAAATCAGCAAGCAGAAAGTAAATAGCAGCGAGTTGTGAGCAAGGAAGCGAAGCGTTAGGTTTCAGGAGTTCTCAGGAAATCAGGAACACAAGCAATCAGTCAATCAGGATCTAATCAATAACTGTTCTAGAACTCAAACACGGATATAGAATTCACCAACTCTCGTTGCGAGAATTCTCTAAGTCTAAGTGCAGCAATCCAAATCTCTTTGCAATTACTAACAGATTAAACTAGCATTAATGATCAGGCTTGATATGTTCACAATTCCCCTAAACCAAATCTCTTTGCGAGTAGATCAAATTGCTCATCTAGGTTCTTTCTAGCTAATTAACCAACTCTCGTTGTATCAATCAACCTAACATCATAATTCTGATTAGCTACTTCAGATTAAGCATTAAGAACAACCTAAACAAAGAACTAGCAGATATGAATCCCTACAGATTGATTTAAACTATAGTTCCATGAAGTCCCTAATGAGAATCCTTCAACCTAACAGGTAAACTACTCAGACATGTTCATCGAAACAGAAAATATCATAAGTAGAAAACCAAATATCATAAAACAGAATAATCAACAGGGGTTCGAAATCCTCTCTCTTTCGAGAGCAAGATCAGCCCCTAAGGCTCTCTGAAATAAAATAAAACTAAAGTAAAGCGTAGCCTAAACAATGGCTTAAAAACCCTTATATAATAGCTAAAACACGTTTTGGGCTTCTGTGTAAATATCTGGGCTTTCTGGGCTTTAGTGCATTAATCCTCATTCTTCATTAACGCTCGCGAGATTGTCTGCGTCGACCTTGCATCGATCGTTGCCACAGGTGTATCGATCGATGCAGGTCTGTGAATTCGACAGTGAAGTCCATCTCTCGGGTTAAATCTCCAAAATGCTCCAGAATGCTCCAATAACTCCAATTATGCTCCAAACATGTCTAAACCTGTAAACATACTAAAAAGACTCCAAAACATAACATAAGACTCGATAAATAAGGCATATACCATGGTTAAAACCGGTAAAATCCATGGTATATCAACAATACATAAGATTTCCAAGGAATCCGTTGGGGACTAACTTCCATTTATTGGAGAGCTCAGAACAGACCAGGATAAATCAAGCAACAAAGTAACTTATTCTCAAATCTTGATATGTTAGGGAATCCATGAGAGTTGTAATCAGAGTAATCCCAGTTCAGATAAAGAAGTTATTCAAGCTCTAATACAATGGTTTCTCGACTTGCCTTGTTTGGAAGCTCATGGATTTAATGCACTTCAGACTTATACTTGGCGACCATGAGGGGCATTGAAACATCTATTTGGGACAAGTTTTATACTCTTTTTCCCTTAATGTTATTTTATACCAATGGGTTTTCCCACTGAGGTTTTTAATGAGGTAATTCAAGGTTCGCTTCATGAGAATGAGACATGCAGCCGATTTTCTTTTTTTTTCCTTGTTTTTGTTTACTCTCGTTATACCTTGTTTTCTTTTGTTAATTTGTGGCCTATATAAACCACTTTCATATTGTGAAATCCCTCAACGCAATTATTACGAAGAAGTTTAAACCCTAAGATTCCTGGCCCTTGATGGCGGCTACCCCTTTGCATTGAACTTGAGTGGCTTCCCCGGTTTGTGTGAGACTTGTTCCTGGTTTGAGTTCACAATCTACCCATCAGCATCAGCAGAGAGCGACCTCAGTTCACAATCTACACCACATGTCTTTAAACCTTTTAACACATATATGATGCACTTTCTCTTGTCTTTAGTACTTCACGTAGGTACAAGTTCTACTATAAAGTCTAGAACACATGGATCTGTGAAAAAAAGGCAGCAACATCCAACCCAACCAACCTCGTCCAAATCTAAAATGAGCCCAAATTTTAAGGGGGTTCAAGCTGCGGCCAGCAACATGAGGACCGAGACTGATCAAGGGCCCAGAGGAAAAGCTGTAATCCAAGAGGATCCACCCGACCCAAACGAGAACACTAAGAGTTTTAATCAGGTAAACCTCTCTATAATAAAATTTATTTCTTCTGATTCCACTGTTGTGCTAAAGGTCTCAATGAATTTAAAAGAAAATAAGAATTCAGTTCATGTTTTAAAACAACAACGAGACCTTGATAAGAGCATATGTTCAACACGCTTATTTTGTCCTAAATAACAACTATTGCACTTGTTTCTTGCCAAAGATGTCCATCTTATTTTAGGAACCAAGGAAGAGAACCGGAAAGAAGTACCACCAGACCTTAAACGGTGAAAGAAAGCATCACCACCACCGAAGGAGAACAAGACAAAGGCCAAAGGAGATGATGGTGCAGCTTGGTCGTATATGGTACAAATGTGTACGTTTTGGAGCACATCTAGATAACTAGGAAGATTTAAGCTACAAATAAACATATTCCAGAACCTAACTTCTCAAGAGATCATCATGAAGTGGAAGTGCTTCAAAATTTTATCATATTAGGAAGTTTTGCAAGTTACAACACATAAGATTTCCAAGGAACTCGCTGGAGACCAACTGCCACTTATTGGAGAGCTCAGAACGGACCTGATGAATCAATAAAAAGGTAACTTGTTATGAAATCTTGACTTATCAGGAAATCCAGGAGAGTTAGAATCAGACCAACCTCAGTTCGGATAGAGAAGTTATTCAAGCTCTAATCCAATGGTTTCTGGACTTACCTTTTTTGGAAGCTTGTGGATTTATTAATGCACTTCAAACTTATACTTAGTAACCAGGAGGGGCGTGCAACATCTATTTGTACATGGTTTATAATCTTTTTTCCCTTAGTGTGGTTTTATCCCAGTGGGTTTTTCCACTAAGGTTTTTAATTAGGTAATTCAAGACTCGCTTCATGAGAAAGAGACATGCGGCCCATTTTTTTTCTTTTCTTCTTATTTTTGTTTAGGCCCCTTATGCCTTGTTTTTAATTGTTATTTACGTGGCATATACAAGCAAACTTGAATATTGTGAAAACCCATAAGAAATTATTTACAAAGAAGTTTAAACCCTAAGAGTCCTAGCCCTGGACGGCTGCCCCCTTGCATCGAACTTGAGTGGTTTCCCCCTGTTCTTGTGCGACTTTTTCTTGGTTCGAGTTCACAATTCACCCATCAGCATCAGCAGAGAGCTACCTCAGTCCAGCTAATCGTGCACCGCCCATATCATGCCCATAGCCAAAACAGAGAGCGACTTCAGTGCAGCTTACATCATCTAGTATCATAGCTTAAGGCTCCTTAAAAATCGGTTACATCTACCCCTTGGTCTTTCTTATTCTGTGTTCTTTGTTATTTTCTTAGTTTGCATCATAAAATCAAAAATCATATAAAAATTGCATTAGATCCTTCATATATGATTCAGCTTGGTTACTTGTTCATGTTGTTGCATAATCATCTTAAGAAAATAAAATAAAAAATAAATTGATAGGTTGCATCTAGTAGTTTTCGGACGCTCGCCCTTGTTCATTAGGGTTAATTGGACCAATTTTTTTAGCTGCTTGTTGCTTGTTGCTTGCTTGTTTGCTTCACTTGTCATCCGAACTTTGCATCAGAGCGTCTAAGTTTGTTAGATCATTCATATAGTTTCATAAAACAAAAGTAAAATGTATTTTAGGTTGATTGTTGCATAACGGCCTAGCTGCTCTATCTACGGTTAATTGGACCGATTTAGTGTTTTGCTTGTTTCGAGTTTTGTTTTCTATTTTGCATCATTAATTGCTTGACATTTGCGTCATACAGCTTAGGTTGTTATTTTATAATCTTGTTACATCATAAATTTTAAAAAAGGAGGTTAAGGTTTTAGTTTCATTCGTGGATTGCTTGAGGTTCCATATTGACTAGGTTTTGTATTCGAGTGTGTCAAATGCTTGTTGAGTGTGTTCTTTCTTGTTTCCTTCCTTAGTTTCGTCTGATAATTTTCTGTCCTAGTCACTGCATCCTCTCACTCATATATTTACACCATAAAACCCAAAATAAAGCATTAAGTTTTTAGTTTGCATATCGTTTTCGGTTAAGATCATAAACTGCATATGTTTTGTTTCCTTGATTGATTTCGTTTCTGCATATTTCATGTTAGGTTGTTAATTTTTATGCATATTTATATTATCATGCATCATTAAAGTAAAAAAAAAACAAAAGAGTTTGAAACTAACTAGACTTCATAAAACTAGAAATTTGCTTGTTTGTGAATTTTACATTTTTTTGAACCGTTCGCCTTTCTTTGTGTGCGGTTTGCCTTTGTTGTTTTTGGTTGTCTTCTTTTTTCCTTTTCACTTGATCTCTTTTCTAGTGTGATTTGTACAGGAACATGAACCATGGGAAACAACAATGCACCCGATGACTTAGCCCAATTACTCGGAGCAATCCAAGCCCTTGGAGAACGCATGAACCGGCTTGAACAACGACCACCAGAAAATACACAATTGCCTAGACCACCACCACTCCAAGATATTAGAGGACAATATATGCATGCCAATCAACAAGAGGACAATGATGAAGATCATGCCGCAGAAGAGATGGAGGCCGAGCCGCTAGACCGTCACCACCATGGGTTGAGTTTAAATGCAATTCTTACAACCATGGTTCACAACCCACAAATTTTTCAGGAACTGAAAACAAGCCCACAAAGAGGCCGGCCAAGCACAAAGAAAACATCCTTGGTGAAACAAGCCTCAAATCAAGCACGCTTGCTTAAGCTAAAAGCTAGGCCTTAAGGTAAGTTTTCTGACCTTAATGGATTAAGTAAAATAACTAGCTACAGGTACAAATTAAAAGGACATGTTACCAAGCTCTGTCCCACAAGGAGAGCTATCAAAAAACTAGAACCGGTGCAACACAACGTGACATGTGATCTACAAGCTAATCCAATCAATGTCCACACTGAACGTTGTCAATAGTTTACCATGATCCAAAAACTGTTTCAATGCGCTTGCCCTTTTCGAAAAGTGTTGAGAAGGACGCAGGTAGAAAACAGAAGCAGATGGGCCGGACCGACACACCAACGGAGGAAGAAGAACTCTCTGGCCCTATCCAAGAAAAGGGGGATTCAACACTGAGTAAAACAGTGGCATCTGCGTTGTCTAAAGATACTCTAACCTTCATATCACTATAGAACCAAGTCCGCCCAATAAATTGTGACAAAAACACCAGATCTGAGCTCCAAGACAATCCCTAAACCGCAAGACATCCCCACACGTGAAGAGGTTCAGGTCTTGGCCACTAACAAGGTGACTTCTGAATTTTAAAATGCAGAAACCAAGGTATACCTAGGATTAGATAACTTACGAATCAATGAACTGGTTCAAGCTGAAACTTGTTTAACTATTTATGATTACATGACTGCGATAACACACTTGTTTCTTGCCAAGAGTATTGGAGATAAAACAGGTACAAGAGATGAGATCAGAGACCACCAAGCAGATTCAAAAGAAAAGAAGCTAATTTTGGACATTTATGGGTTATTGAACAACACCTATTGTTGCACAAAATCAGCCAAAGAGCAAATCAACTTCCAACTATGGAGTCTAGAACACAGGGATCTGTGAAGACAAGGCAGCAACATCCAACCCCAACCCACCACGTCCAAATCTAAAATGAGCCCAAATTTTAAGGGGGTTCAAGCTGCAGCCAGCAACATGCGGACAGAGACTGATCAAGGGCCCATAAGAAAATCTGTAATCGAAGAGGATCCACCCGAACCAAACGAGAACACTAAGAGTTTTAATCAGGTAAACCTCTCTTTAATAAAATTTATTTCTTCTGATTCCACTGTTGTGCTAAAGGACTGAATGAATTTTAAAGAAAAATAGGATTAAGATCATGTTTTAAAACCACAACGACACCTTGATAAGAGCATACGTTCAACACACTGATTTTGTCCTAAAGAACACCTAATGCACTTGTTTCTTGCTAAAGGTGTCCATCTTATTGTTGGAACAAAGGAAGAGAACCGAAAGAAGTACCACCAGACCTTAGACGGTGCAAGAAGCATCACTACCATCGAATCAGAACTAGACCAAGGTAAAAGTAGATGATGGTGCAGATTGAACGTATCAGGGACAAAACGTGCAAGTTTCAAAGAATATCTACCTAACCAGAAGGATTTAAGATACGAATCAACCTGTTATAGAAACTTAAATCCTCTAGGGATCATCACGAAGTGGAAGTGCTTCTAAAGCTTTGCACATGAGGAAGTATGTAAGTTACAATACATAAGATTTCCAAGGAATCCGTTGGAGACTAACATCCATTTACTGGAGAGCTCAAAACAGACCAGGATAAATCAAGCAACAAAGTAACTTATTCTCAAATCTTGACATGTTAGGGAATCCATGAGAGCTGGAATCAGAGTAATCCCAGTTCAGATAGAGAAGTTATTCAAGCTCTAATACAATGGTTTCTCGACTTGCCTTATTTGGAAGCTCATGGATTTAATGCACTCCGGACTTATACTTGGCAACCATGAGGGGCATTGAAACATCTATTTGGGACAAGTTTTATACTCTTTTTCCCTTAATGTTATTTTATAGCAATGGGTTTTCCCACTAAGGTTTTTAATGAGGTAATTCAAGGTCCGCTTCATGAGAATGAGACATACAGCCGATTTTCTTTTTTTTTCCTTGTTTTTGTTTAATCTCGTTATACCTTGTTTTCATTTGTTAATTTGTGGCCTATATAAACCACTTTCATATTATGAAATCCCTCAATGCAATTATTACAAAGAAGTTTAAACCCTAAGATTCCTAGCCATTGACGGCGGCTACCCCTTTGCATTGAACTTTAGTGGCTTCCCCGGTTTGTGTGAGAATTGTTCCTGGTTTGAGTTCACAATCTACCCATCAGCATCAGCAGAGAGCGACCTCAGTTCAGATGCTCGTGTACCGCCCAAGGTGTAATAACCAGTTCCACATAATGGGTCAACGGGCAGCAGAAAGTCAATCGGGACAATTTTGTAAATTCCAAGAAGATGAGGGGCATTTTGGTAATTTTACCAAAATACGAGCCGGAAGCCGAGATGGACCAAATTTTTATATTTTAAGTAAAGAAAACATTTAGAAGACAAATAATGGTGGAATCGGACATTAAACGAGTTTTTCGGACTATCGGGAAAGAAAACCGATATAACCAAGAAAACTTGTAAAATTCATAACGGGAGCTACGGATGTCCAAACGGAGTGATTCAAATTGCTAAATTCATCTAAATTCATCTATATCTGCAGAGATGCTCATTGGGAAGAACAAGTGCATTATATATATTCTTGGAGTATTTAAAACAGATTGTATGATACTTGTACTTACATGGTCAGTTTCAGTGGGTTGTATGACGGTTTGGACCTGGTCATCTTCTTCTTTTCTGATCACCAAAACATGTTGCTCTGGTCTTTGATTTTCCCTACTGACTTTGGCTTGCTCATGCTCCTTTCTGCTCAGTTCTTCTTTCCCTGTATCAAATCCTTTTGGCAAAGACAAATGCATGACACTAGAATTGGGAAATAATAAATCAGAATGAGCTAAACTATCACTTGTTTTAGTTAATGCAGTTTTCTCTCCTAGTGATGTTTCTTTCAAAAATTTCTTAGATGGAAAAGTTGCAGCAAAATGTCCTCTCCTACGGAACCTATAACATGTTGGCTCTTTGGAATTTACAAGGTTAGAACACTTACCTTGTGTTGGCATTTGAGTGAGGCATCAAAGCTGGGTCCGGTTGCATTGGGTGAAGCTTTATGGCTCTGCTTCTGCTCTGGTTTCTTTGGGTGCAATATCTCCATGATCTTTTGCCATTCCTGATCCTGTTTTGCGTGAAGAGCCTTATTTGCTTCTGCTTGGTGGGTGTAAGTGTTTGAGAACACATCCTTGGGCTTTGGATAGCAAACAGATTTGTGCTTAGGAGCAGTATGCGTTTTGGATGTAGGCTTCACTCTCTTGGCTGTAGTCTGAAGCTTCTCTACAAATTCCTTATCCATTCTGAACTAGAGATCTCTCCAATCTAGTATTGGCTTCTATATATGGTTGGTGTGCTCTCCTTTAGCCACCATTCATCAGCCTTTTTGTGAATGTTGAGGCAGCTTGTACTAGCCTCTTTTCTTCTGGAATCTTGTAATCTTGTAACCATTCCTCCATGTCAGCTTCCCATTGCAAGTATACTTCAGATTTAATGCTTCTTCCTGAAAACACTAGGGGACCTCTTCTCCTTTTGGTTTGTTGACTCTTACTGGTTTGTTGCGTTGGAGCTTTCTCTGTTTCAGTGAGCTTATGTTGAGCTGGTACATTGTATGAAGTAACTCCATGATTGTCTGCTTCTGAATCTTCACTATCCTCACTGATTTACATGCTAAGTTGACTCCAAGATGAGGTTGCAGCTCCTTGTACTGCGGTTCTGGATGGTTGGAACATTGCGCTGAGAGTTCAGGATCACAGCCTTCACCATCTGAATCATCTCCATACTCAGAGACATCATCTCCTGGCCATGGTGGTGTTTCATAATCTGTCTCCTCATCTGAGCAGATTAAGCTTTCTTCTTCCTCACTCCAATTGTCTGATTCTTCTTCTTCCATGTTGCTGATTCAGTATCTGAAATCAAAGAATTAAGGTGTATCAATGTGTTATGGATTTTCTGTAGCTTAAGTTTAGAACAAGCAAACCAAACAAAACAAGCAAACCAAACAACAAAAAGTTCAACACACAACCTCAAAGAGTTTTTTTGGGAAGTTGAGTTCGAATTTTAAGAAACCTTGTTTTGGTCTTGGTTAAATAAAAGGATCAAACACGGTTTTTGGCCTTTAAAAGGATTTGGAATCTTCAATTTCAATTTAAGAAAACCGGTTTAGAGCTTTTTGAAAACAAAGAGAAAGAGTTTAAAAAACAAATATGTTCCTTCCTCTTTTAAAATTTTGCACACAATTTTGGAGGCTTTAGAAAAGGAAAAAAAATAACTTGGAGCCTCTTTTTGGTTTTGATTTTCGAATCCCTAATGAAAATAATGGAAACAACAACTTTTTGGTTTTTGAGTAAGAAAAATGAATTAAATAGGCTAAAACTCTTTCTTCTTCAAAAAAAATTTTTGGCTTTTATGAAGACAAAGATAAGAACTAAACTCAACAGAATCAAAACTAAGGCTATTTTTATGGGTTTTTGGGTTTAGGAAAACGAAATATGAATGAAAACAGATGAAACAGATGAAAACTAAAGAGATAACAAAAACATAGACTTTCTTAAGGGTTTTTCGTTTTAAGATGCAAACAAAACAAAACAGATTGAAAATCCTAAACAGAATCACACAAACAAGTTAATCCAAGGTTTTTCAGTTGAGTATGTGAATCACACACTTATTCAAAAGAAAGAATAAACTCTTAACGAAGACTCTCTTTGAAAGAAACTGAATAATACTTTGATTGATTGAAAGGTGTCTGATACAAATGGTCTAAAATGAGCTTATATATGCTCTTAGACGCGTCCTACAAGGTTAAGACAATAAAAGAACTAGCAAAGATTAAGGAATGTGGCTGTTGGAGCCATTAAGAAGAAATCTGCCCAAATAAGGCAAGAGGAGCTGAACTTGAATCTTGACAGCTTTGCCATGAATGTATGGTGTCTTGGGACGTCCTGATTCAGTGGATGAGCCTCCAAAATGCATCAGCTGAGAAGATATAGTCGTTGGTGGTTTAAAGCTCCTATTTTGAATGCATCCATATATGGAAAGTTGAGTATATCTTTGATCCTCCTGATAAAGTGGTTGCTAGTGTATGGTAAAGTGTTGGTTGACTCTCCTGAATGGTTTGATATGTCTCCTGAATGCTTAGATGTATCCCATGGTCGCCAAAGTTTGGTTTGCAATTGATTGAATCCTTGAGCTTCCAATGAAGCAAGCTGAGAATCATCTGTTTTAGAAGTTGAATAACTTCTACATCTGAACTCCAATTGTGATGAATCAAACTCTCCATGATTCCTTTATGGGTTAAGCTTCTGGAACAAGTTTAATTGTAGCTTAAGTCCTCCTTGTTGGGTAGATATTCTCCAATACATGCACATATGTCTCTGGTGCGCTCAAACTGCTTCTCTCTAAGGGTCTTACTTGGTTGATCTATGTCCTCTCCATGCTCCTTGGTTGATGATGACTTGATGTCCTCATCATTCAGGTAGTCAGTTTGTGTGATACTTATCTCGGTCATGGGACCGGGTAAGTTTGTAGTTACCTATTTCGGTATAGCACCGAGTAGGGTTGGTGATGGTGGAGATGGAATAGGACTTGCAGGATAGATCGGTGCTGTGTTACTTTCTGTTGATCTTATCAGTCTTGTGTTCTATGTTAGAGTCCCAGTGAGTATGCGTGTTTACTTTACTGCCCTAGGACTCTAGGGTGCGTTAGATCCCGTAAGTCTAGGTTTGAAAGCGTTCTGGTACTTCGGACCCGATTGGATCCTCGGGTAGTTTCCTGACCGGTTCACGTGGTAAATCTGGTTATGGATTGAAATTTCTGAGTGACGTTTGTAGGTGTGTGGTCCGGCGAATACGGGGTCATGTCCTAGTGCCGGACTTCATGGAAACTTAGGCTATCGAGGGTAGCCGGAGTCGCTGTGTATCGATAGACTGAGAACAGTGTCCTAGGTCGTAGGACTTCGTGTTTACGTCTAGGAGTCGTGGATAGTTTTGGTTACCATGTCGGTAGCTAAGTATTCGCGTGGAAGTTACCGAGTTCGCATAGTGGGTCCAATGATGTTAAGTTTGTTTCCGCAATAGTTAGAACGAGTCTAATCGAGGCATATGACGCAATGACTTTGATTTCCTTAGTCTTTCCTTTTGGTAGAGAATGCATGTGTGTTGTGGGTTTATCACACGACGGTGGCACATGATAAGCTATTCCTTTCTTTTGATTGTTATTTTGGGTTTTGGGATGGGATTAATAATTGTAGGTGAGATTAGAAGCCGCTAGTGGGAGCCGACTCGCCGGGTGATCTTAGATCGCTCATTAGACTCTTTTGTGTTTTCCAGGTTTTGGCAGCGACAGACGTGGGAGGTCCTTGGTGTAGTTTCAGGATTGCTTGCGGGCCGGAGATCTTTGATTCGATGTTTTGGTTGATGTATTTTGGTTTGGATTAGAACTAAATAGGCAAATTGTTTTGTAAAAACCGTAAATTACTTAGAAATGAAATAGCTTCCCTAATTGTTTGTAATTAGAACTAAATAGGCAAAAAAAATTTAAAAAATCGTAAATTACTTAGAAATGAGATAGCTTCCCTGATATATTGGTTTTGTCCGAACCAACACAACTCGTGGTAGCAATACAAGTTGAAAATCTTTGTATTGTGGAAGCGAGGTACACGGGGTGAAGGACGGTTTGGTGCGAGCCTTTGTCTCAAACCAGACTGTCTCTGGCTTTTGTGACGAACTTTTCTCGTTTGACTTGTTCGGGTTCGATCGGTCATGTTCTTGTTTGATTGTTGACCGGTCAGCGTGACGGCCAACGGATAACGGGAAAGGGGCGTTATAAATTGGTTGTATCAGAGCACGGTTTTCGTCATGGGTTTCGAAGTGTTTCATTTTCTGAGTATTATTCGTGTTTTATCGAGTCAAATGAGTCGCCCAAGGATCCATTAGGAAACCAAGCCGCGTCTGTCAAACCCGGGGGGAAATGGGAAGCAGAATTTTTATTAGAATTGTACTAACGTTTTAATGTTTTTGGATGCAGACTTGCAGCAGCGTACCCCAAGGTGGATCGGAGCGTGCGGTGTGTGTGTGGTGTGGGTTAGTTTTGAGATTAAGAGCAGCTGCGGTTCAGCTGGATCCGGACGAGCCCGTTGGGGGTAATGTGCACATTCTTTGGCGCGGGGTTCGTGTATTTCAAACCGTCCCCCAACTTCCAATTCGCGCACTAGTTGGCGCCTCTGCAGCAGCAGCTGCCACTACTCCCCTTCCATCACCTCTGACTGCCTCACTCATGGATGATGCAGACTCAGTCGATCCTTACGTCGGTTTTCTTGACATCTTCGGGTTAGCAGGCGTCGAGCTACCACCATTTCCGCCTCTCGCACCCGAGCCACCTGTACAGCCTGAGCAGCCGGTGCCTATTCTGGAGGTGCCCGATTTTCCTGAGCCTTACACTCCGGCGACCACTTGCTTAGCTCATTGTCAACGGATTTCGACCTATCGATAGAGCCCATTGATCCGCTCCAGCATCAGGAGTGGGAGGCACACATCGCCGAGCAGACTGCCATGCTCGTTGATGCCCTGGAGCAGCGTATCGGCGCTCATCACCCGCCACCTCCCCAGCCCCAGCCATCTCTCCCAGCTGATTCATCTAAGTCTCCGCCACCGGAGATGCCTCAGTACGCGCACTGCAAAGCTTGCGGAGCGCGAGGGTTCCACTTCCACTGGTGACCTATACCGTCTAACCCTCGATACCACGAGCCATACCAGCATGTGCCGCCACCCGACATCTGTCAGATCTGCGGCCATGAGGGCCACTTAGCGCCTCTTTGTCCGATGGCAGAGCCACAACCCAGCACGGCACCACCCACATGAAATTCGCACCCTCGCCATCCCCCTGGTACACCTGCCAGTGGTTACTCCTGCGAGTCGTATTGCCCTCTTTGTTGGGTATTTCGGTCTTGCTGGAGGCGTTAGGTTAGGGGTTAGAGTAGGCCCAGGTAAGTAAGGGCTCTAACTCATTTTTGATTGTACATAGAACGACGTATTATCATCACTAACGAATTTCAGTTATGTAGCGGCGCACGATTTTGTTTTCGGGTATGACGGGCGTTCGCTTTGTAGTAGACTTCGGCGTAAACTATGTACTAAAAACTCGATGTATGATTATGGATATTTTTATGTTTATGGTGGATGACGGGTATTCAATTTAACGTTTTGAGAAACATAGTAATTTTATTGCATGCATGTGATGGTTTGTGAATGAAATTTAATTACAATGTGAAAACAAATGATGGTCGGAACAAGTGATCACTCACCATGACCCATGAGGCGTCCGCATTGACACACCGAGACCATATATATTGATTGTGTGATTGTTTGTTGTGTGATGTTTTGTTAAGTTTTGATTGATTCTCGCGTGTTTGATTCTTTTTGCATTGCATCGCCGCTAGGTTGTTAGTTTATCAGTCTGAATCGCCGCATTCATCCGATCGCTAGGCTGAAAGCTTGTTTAATGCATTGCATTGTGTGATAGTTAGAACTGCTAACGATGTATTTATTTGACCGCTAGGTTGATAGCCTTGCATTAGCGTGACTGTTAGGTTGCTAAAAATGCATTGCTTGATTGTAAGTGGTAGTATTACATTCGCTCGATCGCTAGGTTGTTACATCTTCATTAAGCATTTTTAAGTTGCTAGACTTGCTGTTCTTGATATTTGCATTTCTAATGTGTTAGGATTGTTAGTCGAAATCGTGAGCCTTGTTACATTGTTAGATTCGCTAGGTTGCTGGTAGTTCTAAGTTAGGGTTAGCTAATCGTTGAGACCAGCCGGCTAAGTAGTTGAGGTTGACGTATGTTGTTAGACCTAGATAGTGTTATAGACGAAATGTTAGGTTATCGATTAGACTAGTTATAATAAGAAGGATAGAAACCTGTTAGGTAGAACTAAGCTGGGAATTGGCAATCGGTTTTGATAGGAAGCTTATTCGCGAGAAAGCGGACACATATTCCACAAATATAGATGTACTTATTCACGTATGAAGAAGGAAATGGACCCATGAAATCAATATCCCAGCCGTCAAATACCTCAACCACCAAGATGACGTTTTGTGGCATCACACATCTCTTACTAATCTTCCCTCTCCTCTAACAAGAATCACATTGCGATAAAAAGGTCTCAGCAACCTTCAACATTCTAGGCCACCGGAACCCTGCTTAAAGAACTTTGGACACAGTTTTGAAAGTTTGAATGTGTCAGGCGTCCTCAGATCCATGACAGTGGTACAACACATCCTGATCTTCAGATTTTGCGATACATCGTCTATAAATACCATCTGAACAATGCTTGTACATATAAGGTTGGTCGCAGTAGAACGGTCTGATTATCCTTAGGAATTTCTTCCATGTATATCCTTTGAATTCATATGGTTCATTCTCTGCATTAAGGTAGTTGGCGATGTTAGCATACCAGGGTATATCAAGAGTAAGATGAATGGTAACAGCACCACCAAAATCATCAATTTGTGACGACCGTGGTCGAGTTCCGTCTATGTTCTCGAGCAAGGTGTCAAATGACATTGAGATGGTGTTGACCGACACCATGTCTCTTAACTTATGGAAAATGCAAGTTTTTGACATTCTTCGATTGCAGACATGTTTCAACCCAATAGATGTTCTCCTCATGCAGAAATCATCGATATGAACGTCCTCATCCACTCTGATCCTAGAGAGATGATCAGCAACACCATTTTCAACTCATTTCTTGTCCCTTACATCAATATCAAACTCTTAAAGAGGTAGAATTGATCACAACAATCTAGGTTTAGCATTTTTTGCATCAATTACTTGAGTGTAGAATGATCCATATGAAAAATTACCTTGGACCCAATGAGATAGGAGCATAATTTCTCAAATAAAAAGACCACAGCTAGCAATTTTTTTCAGTTGTTGTATATTTCCTTTGTGCATCATCAATTGTCTTACTTGCATAGTAGATCCCATAAAGTTTATTATATTTCTTTTGACCCAAAACAGCTCCTACTGTGAAATCACTGACATCAAACATCACCATGAAAGGCAATTCCCAGTATGTAGGTTCCACAATTGGAGCACTCACCATGGCTTGGTTGATTTTCTGATTTGCTAAAGTCTTTGATGAACCTCCTGTAAAACCCAGCATGTCCCAGAAAACTTGATGCAAGATGGAAGCGTGATTGATGTAGAACAGGGACTGAATTCTCTCTCTTCTAGATCGTGAGTGGTGATGTGGTGAGATGTATCCAACTGTGGGTCTCTAGACTCCTTAGGAAGGACGTTGAGATGATTAAATGAAAGTAGAAATGAATGAATGTCGCCACACAAGAGGTGAATGATCTTGTGATAAGATTGATCTAAGGTCGCTTGATATGACTCACAAGAAAGCTTAGAATCGAAAGTGTTTTCTCTCAAGAAGAAGAACTGTGTTATTGTATTGATGCTAGGTAAATGATACACGGCTGCTAAGGATCCTTATAAAGGGGATCGTGCAGCTGTTGCCTTCTAGGGCAGAAACATAATACATTGATTACTAAAGTACTAAACTACCCTATGGTTCGAATTCAAAAAGTAATACAGGGAAACGTTGACTCACTTATGCGACTAATACAATGTTTGACTCAGACGACTAATATAATGTTTTGGACCTGAAAAATGAACAAACACAATATATGAAATGAAATCTTACCTTACGGAGCGTGTGTGGTCGTCCAAGGTTGGGCCTAGGTGGGCTGAATTGAGAAAATCATCTTCAAGTCTTCAAATGGCTTCAGTTGGGCCTCAAGACACTTAACTTGAATTCTGGCCGGTTGCTCTTGATAGTCTTGAGGTAGGAGACTCTGAATTGACTTATTAAACAGTGCTCTGAATCTTCTAGTTCCTGATCTTGTCCTTGGAGGATCTGTCATGGTTGTAATGTCTTGAGGAGCAGGTACTTCTTCTAGGTCTTCTTGACGTATCTCTATGCTTGAGTCAATGTCCTCATCATTCCCTCCCTCTTGAGAAGATTCTGACCTCAGAATTCCATCATCTGCATTATAAGGAAGCAAGTCAGCAACATTGAATACTGGCGAAATGGTCAACTCACCTGGCTGATCCAGCTTGTATGCATTGTTGTTGACTCTCTCCAGCACTCGAAATGGTCCAGCTCCTCTTGGTGCTAGCTTGGATTTCCTCTGATTTGGGAACCTCTCTGTACGCATGTGAACCCACACCCAATATCCTGGATTGAAGATGAGCTCCTTTCTCCTTTTGTCAGCAGCCTTCTTATACTTGGCCGTTTTCTCCTCTATGTTGGTCTTCACCTTTTGATGCATCTTCTTGATCATCGCAGACTTGGAATTTCCATCCTGATTAGTAACATCTAATGGTGGCAAAGGAACAAGGTCTAAAGGGGTTTCTGGCTGAAATCCATAGACAATCTCAAAAGGAGACAACCTAGTAGTAGAATGGTTAGCATGATTATAAGCAAACTCAACATATGGAATACAATCTAACCAGTTCCATAAGTTCTTACCGACCATGGCTCTTAAGAGAGTAGATAGAGTTCGGTTTACAACCTCAGTTTGTCCATCAGTTTGTGGATGACAAGTTGTTGAGAAGAGTAGCTTGGTTCCTAGCTTCCTCCAAAGAACTCTCCAGAAATGACTTAGAAACTTCGTGTCTCGGTCAGAAAAAATAGTTCTTGGGATCCCATGCAAGTGTACTACTTCTTTAAAGAATAGTTCAGCAGTTTGAGTGGCATCATTTGTCTTGGCACATGGGATGAAATGCGCCATCTTGGAGAACATGTCCACTACAACAAAAATAGAATTCTTTCCTCGGATTTTGGGTAAGCCTAAAACAAAATCCATTGATATATCAACCCAAGGCATACTAGGAATAGGAAGAGGCATATATAAACCATGGGGATGTGACCTGGATTTTTCTTTGAGACAAGTTACACACTTGGAACAGAAACGTTCCACATCCTTCTTGAGATGAGGCCAAAAGAAGTGTTCTACCAAAACGCTCAGGGTCTTATCCACTCCAAAATGTCCCATGAGTCCACCACCATGTGCTTCCTTGATCAACAAGTCTCGCATAGAACCATGTGGAATACACAAACGTTTCTCCCTAAACAGATAGCCCTTATGTAAGTAGAAGGAACCTGTTGGGGCAATGTTACAATCTTGATAGACTGAGCCGAAGTCTGGATCATTTTTATACGCTTCCTTGAGGTGCTCAAATCCTAAGACTTTAGCCTCCATAGTCGTGATCAGCATGTGTCTTCGTGATAATGTGTCAGCCACAACGTTCTCCTTGCCCTTCTTGTACTTTATCACATATGGGAATGCTTCTACAAACTCCATCCACTTAGCATGTCTTCTCTTCAGTCTTGTTTTCCCTCTAAGGTGCTTCAAAGTCCCATGATCAGTATGCATGACAAACACCTTGGACAGAAGATAGTGCTGCCATGTTTCCAACGACCTTACTGGTGCATAGAGCTCCTTGTCCTAAGTTGGGTAGTTCAAGCTGACTCCACTTAGTTTCTCGCTAAAGTAGGCTACCGGACGTCCTCCTTGAGTTAGCACAGCTCCAATACCTAAGCCTGAAGCATCACATTCAATCTCAAAAGTTTTGTTAAAGTCAGGTAATACCAAAACTGGTGCATATGTTAAACGATCTTTGAGCCTGTTGAACGCGTCTTCTTGAGCTGATCCCCACTGAAAGGCCATGTCCTTCTTGATCACAGCAGTTAGAGGGGCGGCTAAAGTACTGAAATATTTGACAAAACGCCTATAGAAGCTTGCCAACCTGTGGAAACTCCTGACTTGTCCTATGTTGTTTGGTCTTGGCCATTCTTGGATGGCTTTGATCTTCTCTTGATCAACCTGTAAACCTTTGGAACTGACAACAAAACCTAGAAAACCACTTCATCAGTACAAAATGAGCACTTCTTAAGGTTCCCATATAGGCATTCCTTTCGAAGTGTGTCAAGGACTAACTCAAGATGTTTCTAGTGATCCTCACTCGATTTGCTATAAACCAATATATCATCAAAATAAACTACTACGAATTTACTGATGTATGCTCTTAAAACCTGGTTCATTAGCCTCATGAAGGTGCTGGGTGCATTGGTTAGACCAAATGGCATGACTAACCACTCATAGAGCCCCTGCTTGGTCTTGAAAGCAGTCTTCCATTCGTCACCTTCTTTCATTCTTACTTGATGGTATCCACTCCTAAGATCAACATTAGAAAACACATTAGATCCAGATAGTTCATCAAGCATATCATCTAACCTTGGAATTGGATGTCGATATTTTATGGTGATGTTGTTGATTGCTCTGCAGTCTACACACATCCTCCAAGTTCCATCTTTCTTTGGCACTAAGAGGACAGGTACAGCACACGGACTCAAGCTTTCTCTAATGTAACCTTTCTCCATTAGGTCTTGAATCTGCTTCTCCAACTCCTTAGTTTCTGTTGGGTTCATTCGGTAATCTGGACGGTTGGGCAATGGTACACCGGGAACTTGATCAATCTGATGCTCTATTCCTCTAATAGGTGGTAATCCAGATGGTATCTCTTCAGGGAACACATCTTTGAACCTGTCAAGCAATGAAACAATTTATGGCGCAAGTACATTGTCCTGTGAACATGTAATCAACACATCTCTAAACACCATTGGTAGCACCGTTTCTTTACGTTCTAAAGCCTTATAGACAGTACTAGGAGTTATGTATAGGTTAGTTTTACTTACCTTGGCCTCAGCAGCAAACTTGGATTGCATATCATGTACCTCTTGAGGAGATAAGGGAGCAAGCTGGAATTTGCGCTTGTTATGTGTGAAAGAATGAGTATTGGTGCGTCCATTGTGTATGACCTCTCTATCAAGTTGCCAGGGACGGCCTAGAAGCATATGGCCTACTTGCATTGGGACAACATCACACAAAACTTCATCCTCATACTTTCCGATCTTGAACTGAATCAGGACTTGCTCGTGTATCCTGATTTCTGTGCTGGAATCTAATCATCTCAGGCGGTATGGCCTCGGGTGTTGGGTCGTCTTTAAACCTAGCTTTTCCACCATAATCTTGCTAGCAGCATTAGTACAAGATCCACCATCAATTATAAGACTACATACCTTGTTTTGAACTGAACATCGAGTGAAAAACAAGTTTTCTCTTTGGATGGTGTTTGGGTCACTCAAGGCGCTCAACGCCCTGCATACGACTAACATCTCTCCTGTCTCTGGAAATGCTACTTCCTCTTCTGAATCCGCAACTTCAAGATGCTCCTCCTCGTCTTGTGACTCATATCCTCCATCAGGTGTTAAGATCATAACTCGCTGATTTGGACAATCCCGTGCATAGTGACCTTTACCCTGACACTTGAAAAAAGTTATGTCTCGAACTCTTGTATTAGAGGTTAAAGACTTACCTGAGTCAGATCGGTTGTTCCTTGACGCTTCATAAGTTGGCTTTTATCTTGGGAACCAGAGACAACGGTCTTGCCTTTGTCAATGTTCTTAGCTTGCGGTGCACTCCATTGATTCCTAGTCGGGGTGTGTTCCATGAGTTAGGTCTGGAGAGACTGGCTGCTGCTTTCTTCCTCTTGATTCTTTGTTCAGCCTGCACAGCTACAGGCAACAAATCGTTGAGGTCATGACGAGGCTGACGTTCTACCTTTATGGCGATCCAGTCATTGAGTTCATCAATGAAATGACCCATGAGAACTTCTTCACTCTCATCCAACCCTATTCTGTTATTGAGTTGCTCAAATTCTTCATAGTATTCCTCTACACTCTTGTTCTTCTGTGACAACTGCCTGAACTGCTTTTGCATCTCTCGGTGGTAATGTGGTGGCACAAATCGCCTCCTAAAGTTGTACTTCATGGCTGCCCATGTCGTGATTCGCTCAAATTTATTCCTCCTGCGGTCTTGGACTTCTCTGTCCCACCAGGTTAAAGCATGATCTGTGAGTTAGCTGAAGCTAGAGCTATCTTCTTCTGGTCATTGTATTCATAGTAATCAAAGATGTACTCCATACACCTCTCCCAATCCAGGTATGCTTCCGGGTTAACCCTACCTGCAAAAGTTGGCACAGTTAGTTTCAAATCTTTTGCAAAGTTCCGGTTTACCTCTTGTTGTGGTTGGCGATCACGGCGGTGGTGTTGATTATCTCGGTCTCTTCCTCTTGCTCCTGCATTCAGATTATGTTCACTCTCCTCATCGTCCGATTGCTCGTCATTCCTTGGAAATTCTAGTCGTCCTACCCTCTGATCAATCCGTCCAATTTGAGCTGACAAATCGTTCTTCAAGGCTTGAAGCGCTTCTAAAAGAGCTGCATTAGGGTCGACTTGGTCTCCTGCCATTGGTTTCCTGTTCCTACACACACTTGAACAAGCGATCAAGGGACTAGGGAACAAAAGGCACAAAAGAAGAAGGAAGATCCTAAGCAAACCTATGTTACCTTGTGCTACAAACTATGAGTCAAGAACTAACACAAGGGAAGGCACGGTTTTAGGTAGAGTAAATAAGAAACACGCTCGGTTTTGACAAAAGAAGTTTTGGAAGGTTGAAAACCGATTTAGGAAGATATAGAAAATCTTTAGGAAGTTTGAAAAAGATTTAGGAAGTTTTGGATCTTTTTTTTATTTTTTTGAAAACTAGATTTGACCAAAGAAATAGAAACTAGAATATCCTTAAAAATCTAAAATATTTCGAAATCGTTTTTTTTTTGAAATTTGAAA
This sequence comes from Orychophragmus violaceus, assembly GCA_030180135.1. Taxonomy (NCBI): domain Eukaryota; kingdom Viridiplantae; phylum Streptophyta; class Magnoliopsida; order Brassicales; family Brassicaceae; genus Orychophragmus; species Orychophragmus violaceus. The sequence continues at coordinate 44,366,617 of CM058229.1, read as the reverse complement.
ACAACTTTGGGTAGCAAGACAAATCGACTCTAAAACCCTAAAACTAACAAGAACCTTCGCCTAATGATTCAAACAATAAACGATCTTATAGAAATGAAGCAAGGTATGATGATCAACAATGGAGCTAGATGCAACAGGATACTTTTTTTTTGAATGTAGTAATCGAAAGCTATAAACTAGATGCAAGGAAACCGAAAGGAAAAGGATAGATACACCTGATCTAGGAACCTTTTGGCTCTGATACCATATGATGCAAGATGGAAGCGTGATTGATGTAGAACAGGGACTGAAGTCTCTCTCTTCTAGATCGTGAGTGGTGATGTGGTGAGATGGATCCAACCGTGGGTCTCTAGACTCCTTAGGAAGGACGTTGAGATGATTAAATGGAAAGTAGAATGGAATGAATGTCGCCACACAAGAGGTGAATGATCTTGTGATAAGACTGATCTAAGGTCGCTTGATATGACTCACAAGAAAGCTTAGAATCGAAAGTGTTTTCTCTCAAGAAGAAGAACTGCGTTATTGTATTGATGCTTGGTAAATGATACACGGCTGCTAAAGATCCTTATAAAGGGGATCGTGCAGCTGTTGCCTTCTAGGGCAGAAACCTAATACATTGATTACTAAAGTACTAAAATACCCTATGGTTCGAATTCAAAAAGTAATAGAGGGAAACGTTGACTCACTTATGCGACTAATACAATGTTTGACTCAGACGACTAGTTTAATGTTTTGGACCTGCAAAATGAACAAACACAATATATGAAATGAAATATTACCTTATGGAGCATGTGTGGTCGTCCAAGGTTGGGCCTAGGTGGGCTGAATTTAGAAAATCATCTTCAAGTCTTCAAATGGCTTCAGTTGGGCCTCAAGACACTTAACTTGAATTTTGGCCGATTTCTCTTGATAGTCTTGAGCTAGGAGACTCTGAATTGACTTATTAAACAGTGCTCTGAGTCTTCTATTTCCTGATCTTGTCCTTGTACGATCTCTCATGGTTGTAATGTCTTGAGCAGCAGGTACTTCTTCTAGGTCTTCTTGACGTATCTCTATGCTTGAGTCAATGTCCTCATCAAAACTCCTCACTCTTTTGACTGAATTGGATGCCTGTAAACATGTCATGACCTCAAAAATAGTGCAATCAACCTCAACCCATGACCCATAAACTCTTTGCCCAAGTGCAATGCCATCTCTGACCATAAATTGACATTTCTCCCAGTTCAAAACCATGTTCTTATCTTCACATCTAGAAAATCACCTTATACATATTATCCAAACAGATGTGGTAGGATGGTCCATAGACAGAAAAATCGTCCTTGAGACTTCTATGAAATCCTCAATCATGTATGTAAAGATGAACATCATGCATCTCTAGAAAAGTCAAAGGAGAGTTACATAGCCCAAATAACATTATGTGTTATGCAAATGTACCATAGAGACAAGTAAATTTGGTCTTTTTCTGATCGTCTGAATGGATTCAGAATCTGGAAAAACTATATGTAAGCATCGTGGAGGCATTGATATGGGTTGTTTACTAACCTCTCCAGCATCTGATCAATGAAGTGAAAAGGAAAATGGTCTTTCTTAGTCGCGCCATTCAACTTCTTGTAGTCGATGCATATCTTTTGTCCAGTGATAGTCCATGTAGGAATCAGCTCGTTACTTTTGTTCTTCACCAATGTGACCAGTCCTACAGATTTGGAACCACATGAACCGGACTAACCCAATAGCTATCTGATATCAGGAGATGATCCCAGCATGCAGCACCTTCATGATTTCCTTCTTTACAACCTCCTATAGATTTGGATTCAACCTCCTCATATGCTCAATCGACGACATCCTCAAGGCGAATCCTATCATGCAAAAGTTCAGATAGATACATGAAATGTCATCAATAGAATAGCTAATAGCTTTGTGATACTTGCACGGCTTACTTAACAGTAACGTGAGCTCTGCATTGTCCAAAGAAGCATTCACAATCATATGATATGTAGAATTCTGACCAAGAAACGCATATATTAACCCTACAGGGAGCTGTTTCATCTCAATTTGGGGAGCCTTTCCCTCTCTCCAATTGCTGAGTATCACAGCTTTTTGGGGAAGTACAAACCATATCCTCATGAGTGACCATCTGCATCATATTCTCACTAGCATATATCATCTTGATATACCCAGAAGCAATGTCATCATGATGCTCCATTTCCTGCTTAGAACTGATCAAGGCTCTCTCCAAAGGATATGCATGATGCATCTCATGAAAGATCTCATTTGCTAGATTGCTGAGTGTCCACCTAGAAGGTATTTTTGTCAATTGTAGTCGCTTCATCTGCTTGTCCATGTAGAAATTTATCACCATATCATCCACATTCAATTTGATTTAACCCTTCACATCAATGACGACACCAGTTGTAGATAAGAAATGTATGCCCAAGATCAGATGACCCTTAAGATCAACACCATACTGTAGAACCACAAAGACAGTGGGGATCATACAATCGCCAATTTGAATTGCCACATCTTCCTAAAGACCCTTTGGAATCTTGACAGATTGATCAGCTAGAATAAGAGAGGTCATAGTATGTGTGTAGTATGTCATCCTAGGTCTTAATGCAACCGAGTAAGGCATCAGATTAATGTTCGACCCCAAATCACACAGCGAAGTCATGGACTTGACTCTGAAGATAGAGAAGTCCAAGACTAAGCTTCATGGGTTCTTGAGTTTCTCTGGAATTCTGTTATGAATCACTGCGCTGCAAACTTCAGAGATCATCATCACACCTTCTTTTTCATTCATGTCTGGTATAAGCATATTTTTTAAGCACCTTTTGACCAGTGGACTAGTCTTTATAACATCGATTAAAGGAACCTCAATAATTAAATTTTCCATTATAGCTTTTCAGTTAGCCAAATAAAGATCCTACTTTTACTTCCTGGAATTTCTCGGGAAGGGAATCTTAGGCTTGTACGCCTTCTCATCGGTAATCTTCTCAAATTTCTTTGAAATTTTCTCAACTCGTTTGTGGTGTCGATAGACACTGATATGGTGTCGGTAGACACTGCTTGTATTGGGTGACTCCTTCGATGATTTTCCTGTTGTATCAACATTATAGTCGAGCATGGTCGATTTTGGTCCGTAGGGACTCAAAATCACGATTTGGGTAGTCGGTATCGAGCAATAATGGTTGGGTGTTGGGCGACACTGGTTGGGTGTCAGGAGATACTGGTTGGGTGTCAGTTGACACTTGACTCGCCTGACTCCACTTTCTTATGTGTGTCGACCTTATTCGATCTCGCTTTGTCGTAGAAATTCGAAGAATCCTCGTTTTGTACTGGTGCCAACCAATACCACTAGAAAATCCTCATCTTCAAGATCTTCCAACTCCACGAGTTCTTCTGCACTAAACCCATTTTTTAGCACTTGATTTAGCTCTTTCAACTTATCAGCATGATGACATTTCACTGATGTTTGGGATTAGTGTCAATCCTTCCACGAAGGAATCCCTCTTGCCTCTTTAAAGCTCCAACAATATGAGCAACTTGAGTGTTCAGATACTTCACATTAGTGTTCAATGCCTAAAAATTTTCCATTCAGATCTACATAGAGTGTATCGACCATCCTATTAAATTCAGCAATGCTCTGTTGCTAACCTTTAAGAACATGTTCAAGCAAAGACTCCAATCTACTATCATGTTTTGGTCCACGAGGCGTTTGGTAAAAAGAAGAATCATAGTTCCTTGAGAAAGAATTGTTCTACTGGAAAGGATTCTAATACGCAGGTTTTTAAGTATAGCCAGAAGAATTTTGATTGCTTCTTAAAGCACTCTTCTGATCATGACCACTGAAGTTTGTATTCCCCTCATGATTCCCATTTCTCTGACCCTGAAAACTATTACCTCCAATGTAGTGGACATCTTCTTCTACACATTCATCAATTGGCTCATAAGTCTCAACCTTTGCAGCAAAGTGAACTGGCTTTTTGCCCATCAAAATGTTGTGCACAAAATCCAGATACGTATTCATCTCAGCAATCTGAACGTCGTCCATGTTTCCAAAAAGATTTTGCCACTCAAAATTGGCATTCTTGGTGTTGTTGCTAGACGCCAAGTTTTCGATCAGCCCATTTTCTTGTTCTATGTACCTCGTGTTGAAGTTACAATTGCTAGCAGCATCCAAGGTCATTTTATACCTCCAATCAACACCTTTGAAGAAAATGTCTACCAGTGAACTTCAAAGATACCATGGTGTGAACAGTCACGCTGATACACTCTAAAATACACCCAAGCAGCCTTAAAGGCTTCACTAAGACCCTTAGAGAACTGAGAAATCTTGTTCCCCATGTCATGTGAACTTGCATCATCATAAATTTTTCACAGGAAAGCTTTCTTAATGTCATCCTAGTTAGTCTGAGAACATGTTGACAGCTGCTTCAACCAATAAGTTGTTTCACCACCAAGAGAGTGTGGGAAGATATTACAAAAGAGATAGTCATAGCTGACTTCATTGTGCTTCATGCTAGTCACCAAGTCCTCAAACCTCTCATTGTGGTACATAGGATGCTCGTGAGAAAGACCATGAAATTGATGCTGATCCACAAGAGTATGCAAGTTTCAGCTCAAAATCTTTCTCTGGAAGGTAGGAACACAGACTTCTTCGTACAAAACTCACCAGGCTTGTTATAGTCACCGAGTTTCCTGTTCTTGCATCAGCATGCGTATCACCCCCCCCCCCTCTTGCAGCGGCTTCATGTACATAAATGATGTTTCTTGCCTCATCCAATCTCTGTCCATGTTCGTTTCACCCATGACCCTCGTTTCTCGAATAACCCCAACGACTTCATGTCTCAAAATCATAGGATCTATCGTTGTCAATGTTGCTTCTTGTAACACGTTTAGGCATGCACCTGAAACACAAAAGACAAAAAAATATAGAACAATGTAAGTAAACAAAAAAGTAAAAGCTTAGTCGAAATTCTAGACTTAAATCTATTGGTAAATCAAAAGGCCTAGAGAAACGACGCCAAAAACTTGCAACATCGCCAAAAATCTGATAGGTTAAGTTTTATCCCTTTTACTAATTGTAGGTGCACATCAATGTAATCGTAGTACACTACGGTATCAAACAAAGAACCTCAACATCACTCAACAGGTTGTTCGTTTTGAATTAAACTAAGCAAGATTAATTATATGAAAGTAATCAATGATAGTAAATTAAACAAGTTTAAATTGATGGAAGAAAGTGTCAGACTCAAGGAATTTCTCAGGAAATTACACAGTGCATATTACTGGTCAATTAGAATTCATTTATAGTGTAGCTTCTAGAACTCGAAATATAGAAATATAACAAATCAACTCTCGTTGTGAATATTAACTATGGCTAACAACTTAGTTATCCAACTTTCTTTTTGATTCTAAAGTTCTAAACAAGTATTACTTTAAGGTTCGATTTGTTCTCTAAATCAAATCTCTTTGCGCTTAGATAAATAATTCACCCTAAGTTCGTTTCACATTATTAATCACAGTCTCGTGTTAATCAATTAACATGTGATCTAATTTCTTTGTGATCAATCCATATATGATAAGCATTAAGATGAACTTATGGTGATGAACTAATTAGATTATGAATCCCAATCAACCAGATAACCTAACATAGTGTATTATCTTTATGAAAATCCCTAAATCTAACAAGGTAAACTACTCATATATATCAATCAAGTAGTATAAAGTAACAAATCAGCCCCAAGCATCTAAATCTCTCAATCTCCAAAAACAGAGAACAAGATAGCCAATAATGGTTGTAAAACCTAATTATAAAGTCTACACAATTTGGAGTCTTATTACAAATACTGAAACTTTTGGGCAAAGATACAAATTTGCAAAAGATCTTTAAATTCTGCATGAGAACTTCTGGCACAAACTTCGTTCTACTAAGCAGCTTGATACAAAACTCTCCAAAATCTCCAATTCGGCTCCAATCGTATGTTAACCTATAAAAGACTTGACAGACTCGAAAAACAATGAAACGACTATATACAAACATATATCGCGGTTAAAAACCGAAAAACATAATATATTAACATTAGATCAAGCTCTAGAAGAACCTTTTTGCAAGTGGATCAGCTTTAACATTATATGTTCTTGGAAAAAAATATGAATCTAATCTTATCAAACTCAGATACAATATCACAAAGATTAGCTAGAATATTGGAAATCTCTACTCTCTCATCTTCTTTATTGATATCGTTACGAACTTGGTAATCAGAGAGAAAAACAGCATCTTAAATACCTCTCGTTCTAGATTTGAGCAACCCTCTTAAGACCGTCATTGCTTCGGCTTCAAGAGCCGATTTAACAATATTTCTCGCATCCATTACTTCTAATGTAGAACCATCCATCAGATCACGAAAAACCATCACTTTGCCACATTTTGCAGACAATACATGATTGATGCTCTGTTTCATGTGTAATCCCAGAAGCTGCTCCATGTGCATACAACGGTTGTGCAGTCGTCTGAACTAACTAGCTTTTAGCCTCATGCCATTCTTTTGCTCCTTTAATAGCCTTTGTAACTATTTCTTATTCCTTCTAAATCGTTTCCCCACGCGTGATAGACTAAGAGATTGGGGTCTTCAATCTGATGATCTCTGTCTCCTCTACAATCTTCATATTGAGTCTCGAAATCATTTATTCTTTCTCTGTGACTACTCTTACTCTGTTTTGGGAAACCTTCTGCACAAAATGAACATTATAAACTCTCAACGAGATTGGGACTTCAACTTGGATCTCCTTCTATCACTGAATGGTTTAGCTCATCTCAAATACCTCGCAAAATTCGTTTGGCAAGCTTCGATCTACGAAATCTGGAAGGAGAGGAACCATCGTCTTCATCGGAACACCCATCGTTCATCTTTTGCGATCCAGAAAGATATTGAGAACATCGTCAAAAACAGGATCTCTTCACTCAGGCAGTTTAATCCGGGTCTCTCCAGTGACTGCATGCAGTGACTGCATGCAGTTTAATCCGGGTCTCTCCAGTGACTGCATGCAGTGACTGCATGCAGGGGTGTTGGCTTTCCTAGCCCTATGAGGCCAAATAAAATATACAATGCTCCTCCTTAATCTACAATACCCTTCTCATTTAAATGAGAGTGGTTGTTTACGAATCTGCCCTTACTGATTTAAAAAAAAATTGGAAATCGAAAATCAAAATCGGGTTGTATCCGATCCGAGGGGCTCTTGATCCGATTCCCGTTTTGACCCGAGATTCTCTCTCATCTCTCGTCTCGTTCCATTCGGGATCGCCGAAACTCTTTTTCCTTTTAGCTCAACTTCTCTTCGATCTTCGCCTTCGCCTCCTACACCGCCGTCGACGTCTCCTTCGCAGCGCCGCCGCGTCGTAGCCGCTGCATTCCCCTCCAAACCGATATTTAACCATTTATTGGTCTCTGTAACGAATGTGTAGATTGGTCTCTTTAATCGATTTCAAATGGTAGATTGTAATCGATTTGATGCACATTGGTGTCTAAAGAATGTTTCTGGGTTTTTATGAGTCCAAATTGGTTACAGAAGCATTGTTGTGGTTGAGTCATTGTAAAATTTTACTTTTTCAGATCTTGAAACCAATTGAATTGGGTTTTGGGTTCATGTTCATTCGATAATAGTATAACTAGGTAAAACCAGTAACACTAGGAAATGTTGTATAACTAGTAAAACTAGGGTATAACTATGTACATCTAATGTATAACTGTGAACAACTAGTGTGTTACTGTGAACAACAATTGTATAAATGTGCACAAATAACTGTTTTGATTGAGTTTTTGGGTATTGTTTGGCAGGTTAAAATGATCAACAACGTCAGCATACATTATAAATGCGAAGGTCGCATTTATGGTCTAGTGTTTAAGGCATCAGTTAAGGAGATAACAATGTCGATGGTAGAATCTAGGTTATACAAGAAGCTTGGTTTGGATGGAAGTAAGGTTAAATTCCAATTGAGTTACATTCCTAGGTTGGCTGGATGTGAGGAACAGTCGTATATTTTTGATGATGAGGAGCTGTTTGTGTATCTAACGCATGTTGATAATGAGAACCGTAGATGTGTTTTGTATGTGGAGGTGTTGAGTACACCGGAACTGCCTGAGCAACAGTCGAGAGCGGGAAAAGCTCTTATGGTGTGAACTATGAAGATTCGCAGCCCAAAAATCAAGAAATAGGAGAAATAGGACTTGATTCCATCATGGTGTATGTTGACAACGAAAAAGGGAATAAAGAAAAAGAGGATGATGATCTCAAAACTGATGGAGATTCTCTTGAAAATGATGGAGATGCTCTCAAAAATGATGGAGATGACCTCGAAAATGATGGAGATGATCTCGAAAATGATGGAGATACAGTACGTGATGAATATGAGGGCAATGGTATGGATTCATCAGATTTGTGTGATGAATATGTTGAGGAACCACCTGTTGTTGTTCTGTGTAGTCTGAGTTTACCACCATGGGAAGACGGTTTGGATTTGATTGTTGGTGTATAATTTCCAAACAAGAATGTTTTAGCAATGTTGGTTCATAGAGGCGCATTTATTAACTCTTTCGGCTATTATACAAAAATCCGATTCTCAGCGATGGGTGGGTAGATGTGCTCAACGAAGCTGTAATTGGAGAGTACGAGCAGCAAAGATCACAAACTCCGAAAGTTTCTCTATTAGAACGTACACAAAGATGCACACATGCAGTCGGACTAGTCAGAGTGAAGAAAGCAGGGAGAAGAGGGAAGGATCATCAAAACTAGTTGCATCTCTGTTGAGTGAAGATTATCCAGGGAAATACTAGACTCCAACTCCTAAAGTTATCATGGATATTGTGAAGAGAAAAGTTGGTGTAGGGATATCATACTCCACGGCTCTGAGAGGGAAAAATCAAGCAGTTTGCGATTTGCGTGGTAGTCCAGAAGATAGCTATCGGATGTTGATTGTCATCTGTACGTCCTAAAAGAGCTTAATCAAGGTACGGTAACTGATAGGTTCTAAGTTTTCCCTATACTAAACTGCAAGTGAACAGCAATGTCAAAGTAGTATATAGGGTTATCGAATCCACAGGGACACTTGGTCTCAAGAGAATCAAACTATAGGAATAAATACTAGAAATAAGCAAATAGTGAATGAAATAAATTGCGGTGCGAGAAAGTAAATCAGTAGCAGAGATTAACGGTTGTGAAGCAAGTAATTAAAAGCGTCAAGCCTAGGGTATTCTCAGGAAATCAGACAAGCAGACAGTTCATTCAGCAAGGATCTAATTAAGAACAGTTCTAGAACTCAAAACACAGATATAGAATTAACCAAATTCCTTTGCGATAATTCTCTAAGTCTAAGTGCAGCAAACCAAAATTTCGTTTGCGAGAACTAACAGATTAAACTAGCAATAAGTCCAAGTTTGATATGTTCACAATTATCCTAAACCAAACTTCCGTTTGCGCAAAGTTTAATTGCCCAATTTAATTAGTTCAGATTCCTAAACCCCACTTCCGTGACGTATTTAGCAACCTAAGATCTAGATTCTAATTGATCAGGTTAGAACTAGCTTTAAGCACAATTAAATTGAAGAACAGATATAGTTATGAATCCTTAACTGAATTTGAACAAGTCTAGCAAGTCATGAAATCCTATGTGAGAAACCCTAAACCTAACTAGGAATCTACTCAGACATAGATAATGAAAACATAATCATAGAATGAATAAATTGCATAAAAGAATAAGAGTAAAAGGGGTTCGAAATCTTCTCCAAATACAGATGCTGTAACAGGTTCAGATCAGCCCCAAAAAGCTCTAAAATCCTCTGCTCTTAATTATCAAAGTGTATTGTAAAAAGTATAAAGCGTCTCTAATAAAAACACTAAAAACTCTAATATATAGGCATAATCTCGGCCAGGGGCTTCTTTGTAAATATCAGGAACTTCTGGATCAAAGTGCAATAACTTGATTCTTCTAAACCGCCGAGTTTCTGGCCCATCTCGCTGGTGCATCGATCGTTGCTAGAGTGCAACGATCGACACCTTCCTCTGTTTCGGACAGTGAGCTCTATCTCTCGGCCAAATACTCCAAAAATCTCCAAAATGCTCCATTATCTCCAATTCAGCTCCCAACCTGATTATACCTGTAAAAGACTCTAAAAGAACACAAAAGACAGTAAAAACACACTTATATCATGGTCTAAAACTAGTAAAAACCATGATATATCAACTCCCCCACACTTAGCCTTTGCTTGCCCTCAAGCAAAACAGAGAACTAAAACATGGTGAAGAGGTTTGAAAACTCTTCAGAAACTCATTTCATCCTAGAAGCTACAATACTCAGATTCCCCTTAGTAAACCACTGCAAGAATCAATCACAGGATATCAAGACCAACATGTACTTCCCCCACACTTAGCAACTGTCCTAGGTAAACTCCACAATCACATTCAAGCATTCAAATTCTCCCTACTGACTTCTGCAAGTATTTAAGTGCGGTCTCACCTAAGGAGTATCGATCTAAAGGCACATGGATTCTTACCTTATCAGCTCTAGACCACCATACTATCTTTCTCTAGTCCCTTTCTTCTCTTTCCCTTCTTTAACAACTGATTTTTCCCCACTGGGTATCATTTTATTTTTTTTATCAGTGTTCTTCCCGTTATGGGGTGTACTTTGGACATGTACTTTGGACACATTCCATGGATCACATGAGAGATAATAGTGTTTGCTACTATTCTCATGACCACTTCGGAGTTACTAACTCATCCTCAGTTTATTATATATTTTTTTTTTACTTTATAGAAGGGGAGAAGGGGACTAAATAGGACAGGTTTACAGGCTGTGTCAGAACTAACAGGGAATCCGACATAAAGCATACCAAGCCCTTAGGTGAGAAATCTAAGTCAGTATTAAGGTTGAAGTCAGTAAAAGGATCCTCTGATACCTGAAGTGATGTGGGTGTTCCCAATAGGTTGATCTGTGATGGGGTTTTCTAATAGTCATAGATAGATCCTGCAACTTCATCCCAATGGTTACTTAAGTTCCTGCAAGTCTTGTAAATCTTCTCAGAAAATCATAGTTTCTTACTTAAACAATTTTGACTCAATAAAACAAAAAATTTTGAAAAACGGACTGACTCTTAAGAAAACAGAAAGATATAAGTCAGTAGCACCTCCCCCACACTTAAGACACACTGTCCCCAGTAGTGTCCAGCGAAGGATTGGTAAAAAGAAAGAAAAAATTGAAAGGGTGAAATTATGTCTGTCGGGTTACCTCTGTCGTCTAGCATCGACCGTTGCACTAAGTGCATCGACCGTTACTTGGCGACTTTCGTGTATAGTCGATCGTTGCTTAGGACCGCAACGATCGCTGCAATGCGATTCCTTTCGTGTTGTGACGATCGATCCAGAAATGCATCGATCGCTGCACTGCGATTTAACCGAGACCTGCAAACATAACTGCACCAAAAACAAAAACAAACGTAAAATCCTAACAAAAACACAAAAAATGAAAAAGAAAAACACCAGTACCTAATGGTGGGTTGCCTCCCACCCAGCGCTTGTTTAAGGTCAATAGCTTGACCGGACGGATTGGAATTTTCAAGTGGAGGGTGCAGCATCCAGAGGCAAAATCTGACATCTTGGAATCTCGGCCTTAGCCCAATAGTGTTTTACCCTCTGCCCATTAACAGCAAACTCATTACCTTCCTTGCCAATTAAAATTACAGCTCCATATGGACGCACTTCCTTTATTGTGTAGGGACCGGACCATCTTGATTTCAGCTTCCCTGGAAACAAATGCAGACGAGAGTTGTACAGAAGTACCTGGTCATTAGGCTCAAACCGTCTAGAAACAATCTTTTTATCATGATAAGCCTTAGTCCTCTCCTTGTACAGCTTTGAGTTCTCATAGGCAAGATGTCTAATCTCATCCAACTCATTAAGTTGTATCAACCTTCTCTCTGCAGCTGATTTAAGGTCAAAGTTCATCTGCTTCACAGCCCACGCTGCTTTGTGCTCAAGTTCTACTGGCAGATGACATGCTTTCCCATACAGCAAATGGAATGGAGTAGTCCCTAATGGCGTTTTAAATGCAGTCCTGTAGGCCCATAAAGCATCATCAAGCTTAGCTGCCCAATCTTTCCTTGTCTTCCCAACTGTCTTCTCCAAGATCTCCTTGATTTGTCTGTTAGAAACCTCTACCTGTCCACTAGTTTGTGGGTGATAAGGAGTAGCAACTCGGTGATGCACTCCATGCTTCTTCAGGAGCTTCTCAAAAACCTTATTAATAAAGTGAGATCCTCCATCACTAATTACTATCCGGGGTACTCCAAATCTAGGGAATATGATAGATTTAAACAGCTTAATGACTACTGAAGAGTCATTGGTTGGACTGGCTATTGCTTCTACCCACTTAGATACATAATCCACAGCAACTAATATGAATTTATTCCCATAAGATGAGGGAAAGGGTGTTGGAATTGTGTCCAGTAATCTCGGTACTGTCTCTAGAAAGTAAGAGTATGTCAAAGATCAGACATAAGTCATATAATACTGGGGATCATGATGGCTTGCTAGAGTCCGCTCATGATCTATAAGTCTTGGACTTATTGCCTTTATTATATGATCCCATATGGGTCACACGCCTAAGCTAACAGGAAAATGTGTTGGAACGGCTTAGCAGAAGTACGACAAAAGTGCCAGGCATTTGTCGTACTAAGAGAGAAAGATTAATGGGTCTGATTAAAAGGGATTTAATCAGATTGGTGTTTTGGGCCCATAAGCCCAAAAGGGAAAGAGAAGGCTTTTAATGATCAAAAGCCAAATCTCTTTCTCCCTAAAAACCCGAACCCTAGCCGCGAATCCTCTCTCCCTCTGCGCCTCTCTCCTCGTGGTCTAGCAGCCATTCCTGTGATCGCGTGTGTGAACCTTTGGAGGATTCATCCCTCGGTGCATCTATCTGATCTCTGACCTGTTCTATTCCTTCCGCTGCAACAAACAGGTAAAAGGTGAGATCATCTAATGTTTCTATTCAAGAGAACCTAGATCTGTATGTTTAGGTTGAGATGAATCTGTGAATTACATCAGGATCAACCAAACGAATTCCCACAGTGGTATCAGAGCCATTGGTTCTTAGGATTTCTTGTTTTAGATTCATGTTTAGGTTGTTTATTCTGTTTAGAAGTGTTTTGAATCCATTACTGATAAGAAAAACACTTAAGAAACTGAATTGAATCCTGAACAAACGTTTGAAATCACAAAACCGAGCTATATGACTCGGGTTTTGTTGATCGGCCAAGGAGTGATCGACCGGCTTGGCCGGTTGGTGATCACGGCCGAGAGGTATGGCCGGTTCGATCGACCGCGAGGCAAGCGTCGCATGGATCCGTAAGGATCGCATGGACTGCGTCGTCCGGTTGGATCGAGTCGATCGTGGGCTTAGGCGGGCGGATCGGATCGTCCGATCGAAGGATCGATCGCGTCCCGGCTGTGCATCGCCTCGTCCCGTCCCGAGCTTCCCGGCTGTCCCGATCTCGACGATCATCCCGTCCGGTCATCTCGATCTCGGATCGTGCGGCTTGCGGCTGGACGATCGTGACTTGATCGAGAAGCTAGGTCACATCGTGATCGGTTTGTGACCATTCGGTTCGGTTCGGTTTAAAACTTGATTAAAATCATCGTTCTGGTTTAATAAACAGATTTTAATAATTTTATTAGATCTGGTTAAACCGGGATAAGAAATCCAATGTCGAAAGAATTATTGGATTTAGTGCCTAAACCAGGAATTTCTAATTTGATTTGGTTGGACCAAATAAATTGAGAAATTCCGGTTTAGTGAATAACCGGTTGACAATAGTGGTCATCGTAGTAATTAAAACTTGGTTAGACCAGTTTTAATGAACCAGACCGGTTATGTCAATTAATTGGACAATTGGGTCATGTCTTGGACATGGACAAATTCTTGGGCCTCGGGCCAAGAAGTTAAAACAATTGGGCCAATTATTTGAGTCTTTCTTCAGATAAATTTAAAATTTATTTTATAATATTATAAAGTCGATTTTAAATTAAAGTTTCCGAAATTTTGAAATTAGAAAGTTTCTTAAAATAGAAGTTTCTGAATTTGCGGGTTTTGGATTTTAAGAAATTTCTAAAGTTAGAAAGTTTCCGTTTTTAGAAAGTTTCCAATTTTAGAAAGTTTCCAAAAATAGTAGGTTTCCATAAATAGAAAGTTTCCCGAAATAGTAATCTTCTATTTTGGGAATGAATTTTAATAAACCTACGAACCTCAAATAATATCAAGCGTTGGATGTCTTGTCCAGGCTATGTCAGCTGTCAAAGCCCATTCAATTGCATTCATGGCCTTACAGTGTGAGGATGTCTGCTTTTGCGTGGGTAAGACGGTTTGTGATTCATAAATGTCATTGGGAGTCCCAGACATTAATGATTACATGACTGTATAGTCTGGTTTTCTTGACTAGGCCATCGGGAGTCCCGGGCCTTGAGACATCAGAGTGGATTGGGCCTCGGGCCCAGATTCACAACCAAGAGTTATATCACGGATATAATTAGCCGATATAGGGCTTACCGATATAAACTAAGGTTGGGTGACGGCCAGTGGCCCACTTTAATCTTAGTTATATGTGGATCTTGGAATCATTATATTCTATTGAGGGTAACTGATGTTATTGAATATAATGCATGATTAATCATATTAATTTTTAATACGAGATTAGTCATTTTGAACATAATAACTAATAACCTTTTTATTTATATATTTCAGATATGACTACTACAAGCACACAAAACACATTCTCGATCCGGTCTGTTCTCGAGAAGGAGAAGCTGACTGGAACGAACTTCCTGACATGGTCAAGGAACTTGAGGCTGGTCCTCAAGCAGGAGAAGAAGGATTATGTCCTTCGAGATCCCCTCCCCGAGAGGCCTCTTGCCAATGCTGCCAGGACTCTGCACAATGCTTGGGAAAAGCATTCGTCAGATGAAAATGATGTCTATTGCCTGATGTTGGTGACAATGACTCCTGAGCTGCAAAAACAGTTCGAAAGTGTATTGTCTCCCATCGAGATAATGGCAAGCCTGAAATCGCTTTTTCAGGAGCAGGCTAGGACTGAGAGGTTCCAGACAGTTAAGAACCTCTTGGACTGTAAGTTGGCTGCGAATGCGGCAGTGAGTCCTCATGTCTTGAAGATGATGGGTTATCTCGATCATCTTCAGAAACTCGACTGCCCAATCAGCCAGGAACTTGCCTGCGACATCATTCTGCAGTCTTTACCTGCAAGCTATGATCAGTTCATTCTGAACTTTAACATGCATGGCTTGAGTAAGACACTACCTGAGCTTCACGGAATGCTCAAGACTGCAGAGCCCAACTTGAGGAAAACCGCCAAGGACCCCAATGTGCTTATGGTGCAAAAGGGCAAGGGGTTTAAGAAATCCTCTGCTAAGGATAAGGGAGCGGCCAAGGCTGTCCAAGTCGCGGACAAGGACACGCCAAAGCCCAAGCCCAAGTCCAAGGCTGGGCCTACTGACATGTGCAGGTTCTGCAAAGAACTGGGGCATTGGAGAAGAGATTGTAAGAAATTCCAGGAAGGTCTAAAGGAATTGAAGAAGAAGACTTTCGAGACTTCTTCATCAGGTATTTTTGTTATAGAAGTTAATACAACTACTTCTAATAATACCTCATGGGTCATGGATACTGGTTGTGGGGCTCATATTTGTACTAATATGCAGGCACTCAGCAACAGTAGAAGGCTGAAGCAAGGACAAGTGGAGCTACGAGTTGGGAATGGAGCGAAAGTTTCAGCACTAGCTGTAGGCACATACTTGTTGTCTTTACCTTCGGGATTGATTTTAGAACTTAATAATTGTTATTTTGTACCTGCTATAAGCAGAAATATTATTTCAATTTCTTTGTTGGATTTGGAAGGTTATGATTTTTCAGTTAAGAATAAATTATGTTCCTTCAATCGCAACAATTTGTTCTATGGTTCTGCCCCTCTTACGAATGGGCTTTACATACTCGATCAATCCGCGCCAATTTATAACATTAATACAAAACGGTTTAAACCTAATGAGGAAAACCGAACGTTTCTATGGCATTGTCGTTTAGGGCACATCAGCGAGAAACGCATCAAGAGGCTCCATTCGAATGGACTTCTTGGCTCATTTGACTTTGAGTCATGTGAGAAATGCGAATCCTGCATGATGGGCAAAATGACACGGGCCCCCTTTAATAAACCTAACGAGAGGGCCAGTGACTTATTGGGCCTGATACACACTGATGTGTGTGGCCCAATGTCCACAAATGCAAGAGGAAACTATCAGTACTTCATAACCTTCACTGATGATTTCAGTAGGTATGGATATGTTTATTTGATGAAACATAAGTCTGAATCTTTTGAAAAGTTCAGAGAATTCCAAAATGAAGTACAGAACCAACTTGGCAAAAGCATTAAGGCTCTTCGGTCCGACCGAGGAGGAGAATACTTAAGCCAGGAATTCAGTGATCATCTGAGAGAGTGTGGGATTGTATCCCAACTCACTCCTCCTGGAACACCTCAATGGAATGGTGTGTCTGAGAGGAGAAATCGGACCTTATTGGATATGGTTCGATCTATGATGAGTCACACAGACCTTCCAATATCCCTTTGGGGATATGCTCTGCTAACAGCAATGTTCACTCTAAATAGAGCGCCATCAAAAGCAGTAGCAAAGACACCATATGAATTATGGACTGGAGAAGCTCCAGTGCTGTCTTATCTCAGAATTTGGGGTTGTGAAGCTTATGTCAAGAGATTAATCTCAGACAAGCTTACACCAAAATCTGATAAATGCTATTTCATTGGTTATCCACGGGAAACCAAGGCTTATTACTTCTATCTACGTTCCGAGAACAAGATTTTTGTTGCCCGGGATTGTAACTTTCTTGAGAGGGAGTTTCTCTCTAAGAAAGACAGTGGGAGTAAGGTACTGCTTGAAGAAATTCAAGATGAACAGGATACTGCCCAACCTAATGAGGAAGAGCAGCAGGAGGACCTACAAGAAATTGTAGAGCCTGAACCTGTAGTACCTGAAGTTCGAAGATCCGGGAGGATCCGTCACGAACCCGAGAGATATCAAGGATTCCTCGTGACTAACTGTCATGATCTTTTGATCATTGATGGTGATGAACCATCGAACTTCAATCAAGCCATGATGGGCCCAGATTCCTCTAAGTGGCGCAAGGCCACTGATTCCGAAATGGACTCCATGTCGGTCAACCAAGTTTTTTCGTTGGTTGACTTACCCGCTGGTGTAAAAGCCATCGAGTGCAAATGGATCTTCAAGAAGAAGATTGACGTGGATGGAAATGTCCAGATTTATAAAGCCAGGTTGGTGGCAAAAGGTTTCAGACAAGTTCACGGTGTGGACTACGATGAAACCTATTCACCAGTGGCTATGATGAAATCTATTCGGATTCTACTAGCAACTGCAGCTTTTCATGATTATGAAATTTGGCAGATGGACGTGAAAACCGCCTTCCTGAATGGTATTCTGGAAGAGGATGTGTATATGACACAACCTGACGGTTACATAGATCCGAAGAATGCTGGGAAAGTATGCAAGCTTCATAAATCCATTTATGGATTGAAGCAAGCATCGAGGAGCTGGAATCTTCGTTTTGATGAAGCGATCAAGCAATTTGACTTCATCAGAAACGAAGAAGAACAATGCGTGTATAAGAAATCTAGTGGGAGCAAGATTGTATTTCTTATTATGTATGTCGATGACATACTGCTTCTCGGAAACGACGTTCCAATGCTAAAGTCCGTAAAAGACTGGCTTGGAAGTTGTTTTTCCATGAAAGACATGGGTGAAGCCGCATACGTTCTTGGAATTAGGATCTATCGGGATAGACCTAAGAGGCTGATAGGCTTGT
Organism: Orychophragmus violaceus; assembly: GCA_030180135.1. Classification (NCBI taxonomy): domain Eukaryota; kingdom Viridiplantae; phylum Streptophyta; class Magnoliopsida; order Brassicales; family Brassicaceae; genus Orychophragmus; species Orychophragmus violaceus. Next base: position 44,348,673 of record CM058229.1, on the reverse strand, counting down.
GTCAAGACTCATACATTGACAAAGTCCTACAAAGATTCAGCATGAAAGATTCCAAGAAGGGCTTCACGCCAATGGTACATGGCACAACGCTAAGCAAGAAGCAGAGCCCTACGTCGGCTGCTGAGCTTGAGCGCATGAAGAATATTCCTTATGCATCTGCAATAGGATCTGTCATGTATGCCATGATCTGTACTCGTCCTGATGTTGCTTATGCATTGAGCATGACGAGTAGATACCAGTCAAATCCAGGTGAAAACCATTGGATTGCCGTAAAGAATATCTTGAAGTATCTAAGACATACTAAGGATAAATTCTTGGTGTACGGTGGAAGTGATGTGCTTAAAGTCAGTGGATTCACGGACGCAAGTTTCCAGACAGACACAGATGATTTCCGGTCACAGTCCGGTTATGTCTTTTGTCTGAATGGCGGTGCAGTAAGTTGGAGAAGCTCCAAGCAGGACACCGTTGCTGATTCCACTACAGAAGCTGAATATATCGCCGCCTCAGAAGCAGCGAAGGAAGCTGTTTGGATACGAAAGTTCATTATGAAACTAGGTGTGATACCAGATGCGGCTGAGCCTCTGGCACTGTTTTGTGACAACAATGGTGCTATAGCTCAGGCAAAGGAACCAAGATCACACCAGAAATCCAAGCATGTTCAAAGAAGATATCACTTGATACGTGACATCATTAATAGAAAGGAAGTCAAGATCAGCCGAGTTCCGACAGATGATAATGTCGCTGATCCGTTGACAAAGCCACTCCCAAGGCCTAAGCTCGAGTTCCTGACTGAAGCTGTAGGCATTAGAAACATTGAAATGTAATCTAAATTTGAGTGGGAGTTTTGTGAGCTTTATTTTAGTTATTTGATATGTTCTTGTAAAACATTATTTTATGTTTTAATGAAATTATTATTTCAAGATTATTTTAACTGTGATGAAATAATCATTCCAAAATGATATGAACCATTTTATAGGTCATCGAAGTAAATGACTTGATCTTGAGTCATCGAAATCATTTAGCTTGATCATGAGACCCTATATTTGATAGATGTTTTATATCATCCCGTCCCCAGTCGAAGGTTGTTGAAATTGGAACATCAACAACCGTGTGAGACTGGATTGGTACGTGACTTATGACAAAGTCTCAGTGTGTTATAGATGCGCGGCATCAAAGTCAGTACATAGGTGTATGTTGGGAACATACGACCGGACAAGACCCGCCTATAAGAACTCTTCAGGATATTTATATCTGTGTCATAAGAGATTCTTACTACGACTATAGAGTATAGTCCTTAGACCTGAGTTCACATGCATGTGACTGCACATGGACTGATGTACTTTGATCATTGTCTAACGCTATCGTTCCATGATAGCTATAAGGACCTTGTTTGGGTGCATTATGAAATGAGTAGTTTACAGTGATGGAACAAGACGGAATTTGTCCCTCCAATATAAGTGGAGTGAATATCTCTAGGCCAATCGGAGATTTGAATACTGGAAAACGCATGGCCATGCTCAAACGGACTTTCCCGAGTCGTTTGGATTGTCAGTATCAAATCAGAGTCCGATGAACAAGATTAGGCTTTATAAGGATGACACCAATCTTGCCTTATGACTAATCGAGATATTGAGACAAAAGGATTATGAATACAGAGATTCCAGTACAAGTGGGAGATTGTTGGAATTGTGTCCAGTAATCTCGGTACTGTCTCTAGAAAGTAAGAGTATGTCAAAGATCAGACATAAGTCATATAATACTGGGGATCATGATGGCTTGCTAGAGTCCGCTCATGATCTATAAGTCTTGGACTTATTGCCTTTATTATATGATCCCATATGGGTCACACGCCTAAGCTAACAGGAAAATGTGTTGGAACGGCTTAGCAGAAGTACGACAAAAGTGCCAGGCATTTGTCGTACTAAGAGAGAAAGATTAATGGGTCTGATTAAAAGGGATTTAATCAGATTGGTGTTTTGGGCCCATAAGCCCAAAAGGGAAAGAGAAGGCTTTTAATGATCAAAAGCCAAATCTCTTTCTCCCTAAAAACCCGAACCCTAGCCGCGAATCCTCTCTCCCTCTGCGCCTCTCTCCTCGTGGTCTAGCAGCCATTCCTGTGATCGCGTGTGTGAACCTTTGGAGGATTCATCCCTCGGTGCATCTATCTGATCTCTGACCTGTTCTATTCCTTCCGCTGCAACAAACAGGTAAAAGGTGAGATCATCTAATGTTTCTATTCAAGAGAACCTAGATCTGTATGTTTAGGTTGAGATGAATCTGTGAATTACATCAGGATCAACCAAACGAATTCCTACAAAGGGACCCATAAAGTCTATGCCCCAGCAATCAAAAACCTCAACCTCAAGAATGAAATTCTGAGGCATCTCATGCTTCCTGCTAATTTTCCCTCTTCTCTGGCAGGCATCACAATGAGAAATAAAGGAATGAGTATCAGCGAACATTGTAGGCCACCAGAAACCTGCTTGCAAAACCTTAGACACAGTCTTAAATGTAGCAAAATGTCCTGCATAATCTGATCCGTGACAGTGGAAAAGGATATCTGGAACCTCTGACTCAGCAACACATCTTCTATAAAGGCCATCCGAACAATGCTTATAGAGGTAAGGTTCATCCCAATAGTACCTCCTAAGTTCTCTGAAGAACCTCTTCTTTTCATATCCTTTCAGATTATCTGGTTCAGTCTCTGCAGCTAGATAATTGGCTATGTCTGCATACCATGGTCGATCATTTGTTCCGACAGCGTAAATCTCGAACTCATGCTTTCCAATCCGCACCATAAAAGTTTCTGGGTCTGTATCCGCACTGCAACGATCGTCACAGTCAGGTGTATCGATCGTTACTGCCCCGATAGATGCATCGATCGACGCTGATGTAGCATCGATCGACGCAACGCGATTAATCCGACAGTTCTGCAGATTTCTGTCCAGATCTGTCTCACAGATTGTCCCAACCATATTGACGTTTTCTTCAGGCAAGTAGTCATTAATTGGCACGTCCTCCTCTACTAGCATCCTCGAAAGATGATCAGCAACTCCATTCTCAACCCCTTTCTTGTCTCTCACTTCAATATCAAATTCCTGAAGCAACAAGATCCATCTCAACAGTCTTGGCTTAGCATCCTTTTTCTGCATCAGATACTTCAGTGCTGAATGATCAGTGTGTACAATCACCTTGGAGCCAACAAGATAAGAGCGAAATTTCTCAAATGCAAAGACAACTGCCAGCAACTCCTTCTCTGTAGTTGCATAGTTTCTTTGTGCATCATCCAGTGTCCTACTGGCATAATAGATAGCATGAAGCTTTCTATCTTTCTTTTGTCCAAGAACAGCTCCTACAGCATAATCACTTGCATCACACATTACCTCGAAAGGCAAATCCCAATCCGGTGGCTGAACTATGGGAGCACTCACTAATGCCTGCTTGATCTGTTCAAATGCAGTTCGACAATCTGCAGTGAACTCAAATTTGGTGTCTTTACACAGCAAAGCAGTTAGTGGCCTAGCAATCCTACTAAAATCCTTGATGAACCGTCTATAGAAGCCAGCATGTCCAAGAAAGCTTCTAATAGACTTAACAGAATCAGGTGCCTGCAGGTTCGTCATTACCTCGATTTTGGCGCTGTCCACCTCTATTCCTGCTTCGGACACTTTATGTCCAAGCACAATGCCATCTCTGACCATAAAATGACACTTCTCCCAGTTAAGAACTAAATGCTTCTCTTCACATCTTTTCAGAACCTTACACAGATTATCTAAGCATTCATTATAGGATGAGCCATATACTGAGAAATCATCCATGAATACTTCCATAAAGTCCTCAATCATATCTGTGAATATGGACATCATGCATCTCTGGAAAGTGGCTGGTGCATTGCAGAGTCCAAAAGGCATCCTACGGTAAGCAAAAGTCCCATATGGACAAGTAAAAGTGGTCTTTCCCTGATCCTCTGGATGGATGAGAATCTGAAAGAAACCTGAGTAGCCATCTAGGAAGCAGTAGTAAGGATGATTTGCTAACCTTTCGAGCATCTGATCAATAAAAGGCAAAGGAAAATGATCCTTCCTAGTAGCAGCATTAAGCTTCCTGTAGTCTATACACATCCTGTGTCCTGTCACAGTCCTAGTAGGTATCAGCTCGTTCTTCTCATTCTTCACAACTGTAACACCGCCCTTCTTTGTCACTACATGGACTGGACTCACCCAATCACTGTCAGAGATAGGGTATATGATTCCAGCGTCAAGGAGTTTCATAATCTCCTTTTTGACTACTTCCTGCAGATTAGGATTAAGTCTCCTCTGATGTTCGATTGATGTTTTGGACTCATCCTCAAGATGTATCCGATGCATGCACAGCTCCGGTGAGATACCTGAAATATCATTAAGGGAATAGCCAAGAGCTTTGCGATGCTTGCGCAGCTTGCTTAGCAGTAAAGTGAGCTCTGCGTTGTTCAAACTAGCGTTGACAATCACTGGATAAGTTGAATTCGGTCCAAGAAATGCGTACCTTAGCCCGGATGGAAGTTGTTTCAGATCTATTTTCGGAGCCTTTTCCTCTGCCCAGTCTCTGTCGACTTGCAACGATCGTTGCTTAGTTGGTATCGATCGTTGCAGTCCCGCGTCAGACACTTCTACTTGCATTGCAACCTCGACAGAATCCATCAATCTTGTATAGCACATCGCAGGCTCGTCCTGTAGGTATTCCAACTCCAAAATAGAACTCAGTAAAGCCCTTTCTAGTGGGTCCTCAGCATGTGATTGATGGAAGTACTCTGCAGCCAAATCACCCAATGTGTCCACATAAAAGGTCTGCCCGTCGATGGTCGGTCTCTTCACCAGTTTGTTCATGTCAAAACTCATCTTCAGATCACCCACATTCAGAATTATCTTACCTCCTTGACAGTCAATCATCGCACCAGCTGTTGCTAAGAAAGACCTGCCTAGAATTAATGGGTCTTTTGGCTCCTGTCCATATTGTAGAACCACAAAATCAGTTGGGATTACGCACTTGCCAACTGTTATAGGCACATCCTCTATTACTCCTTCTGGAATCCTGACTGATCTGTCTGCCAGAACCAGTGATATCCTAGTTGGTATAAAATCTGTCATCCCCAGTCTTTTAGCAACAGAAAGGGGCATTAGATTTACACTGGAGCCAAGATCACATAGGGATCTTTCGAACCTCTCCTTATAGATAGCACAATCCAACACGAAGCTGCCCGGATCTTTCAATTTCTCTGGAATTCTACCTTGAACCACTGCACTACATACTTCATTGAGCATCATTATACTTTCTTCATCAGACCATTTACCAGAAATTGCATCCTTGAGGCATCTCTTCATCATGGGGGAAGTTTCAATGGAATCCAACAAAGGTACTTCAACCTTTACCTTTTTTATGAACTCCTTCCATTTTGCATATTGCCTATCATTCTTAGCTTTTCTAGGGTTCTTGGGATAAGGTATCTTAGGCTTGTATACTCTTTCAGCCGACTGTCTCGGGTTTTCAGCACTCGAACTTTCTGCAGTCACCTTGTGTCGATCGTTGCCTTTATTGCACCGATCAATGCTAGGCGACTTTGTTACGACCTCCGGTTCCTTGATTTCGCTTGGCAACGATCGCTGCTGAGATGCATCGATCGATGCTCGGCGAATATCGCGTATCTCATCCTCCAATTCTTCAATTTCCACGAGTTCCTCAACGCTTAACTGCTTTTTCTCGCCAGATGACAGCTCCTTACCACTTCTCAATGTCACGGCATTGCATTGGTACTTAGGATTGGCATCAGTCCTCCCCGGGAGATATCCTTCTTCCCTTTGAGCATGTCCAGCAGTTTTTGCAACCTTAGCATCAAGCTCTTTCATGTGCGTGTTCAAACTTTCAAACTTCCCATTCAGCTCCATGTAGATTGTATCCATCTTTGCGTCAGCATCTGCTGCGTACTTAGTCTGATTCTCCATCAGCTGTCTTAGCATCATCTCCACTTTACTATCAGACTCATTGGCTTTCTTAAAACCACTTTGCTGAACTCCATTTGAGAATCTGTTTCCCTGTTGATTTCTAAATCTATTGCCTTGGAAACTAGAACTTCCCATGTAATTCACTTCTTCTTCCTGAGTGTCCTCCTCAGTCTGAATCACCTCTATATCTTGGGCAGAGTGGACAACTTTCTTACTTGTTAGGAGATTGTAGACTGTGTCTAGCCTAGATCTAATCTCAGTCATGTTAGAATCCTCTATACTTCCACCGGATTTCTTCCTCTTTTCATCCATAGACTTGCAACTGTAGCTGTTAATAAGGTTCCCAATCAACTGCACAGCTTGTGTAGGAGTCCTGGTGTTGAAGTTAGCATTACTGGAATTATCCAGCGCAATCTGATAAGGGAGATCTATGCCTCTGAAGAAGATACCAATCAGTTGTACTTCTGTGAATCCATGGTGTGGACAGTCACGCTGATACTGCTTAAATCTCATCCAGGCAGTCTTCAAGGGCTCCACAGCTCCTTGGGAAAAGGTGAGTATGTCCTGTCTGGACTGATCCGAGCGTGCATCATCATAAAAGTGACGTAGGAACTCACTCTTTAAGGCTGTCCAAGTAGTATACTGACCAGGTGCCAGTTGTCTCAGCCATGCACTAGCGTCTCCAGCAAGACTGTGCGGAAATAGCTTAAGGAACAGATAGTCCGGGCATACTCCTTCATACTTCATGCCAGTGACTATGTCTTCAAACTTGTCAATGTGATCCATAGGCTGCTCTGCTTGAAGACCATGGAAAGCAATCTGTCTCATCAGCTGGTAGTAGATGGTTTTTACCTCAAAATCATTCCTCTCAAAAGTAGGAAGCACTAGAGCTGCTCGGTTTGCATGAAACTCATCAGGTCTGTTGTAATCAGCTAGTGTCCTCTCATGAACCACCATCTCTCTACCTTGGGCCTGTCCTTGACCCTGGTTTCGGTTCAGCTCCTGTTGCTCAGGAGGATCAGGGATGACATTCCCTTCAGCATCAACCCGATGCCCAGCAGCATTGTACGGGTTGTCCTCTTGGTCCCTCAGGGTACCTTCAGCATCTGGTATCAAGGTCAAACGTTCTCGTACCATTCTCTCTCTCTTTTCTCTTCTGTTAGTCCTTTCTAGACGTCCAAGTTCTTCTAGATCGAGATTAACCAAGCTCGAGTTCGGATTACTTCGAGTTTTCTGCGTTGGCATAAACTGTCTGTAATCGTCCAGCAACGATCGATGCTATCAGTGCAACGATCGATTCAATCTCAAAATCGCCTAGTGACGATCGTCGCAAGGTATGCAACGATCGACGCAAGGCGAAATTCGTACCTGCGACAGAAAGAAACAGAGAAAAAGTTCAGCAAAATCAAAATAAAACGAAAAACGAAAAAGAACAAAAACAAAAAGAAAAATTTCTAGCAAAAACCCTAAGTTCGGTCCTATCGAAGACTCAAAGAGTCCCCGGCAACGGCGCCAAAAACTTGATAGGTTCTAAGTTTTCCCTATACTAAACTGCAAGTGAACAGCAATGTCAAAGTAGTATATAGGGTTATCGAATCCACAGGGACACTTGGTCTCAAGAGAATCAAACTATAGGAATAAATACTAGAAATAAGCAAATAGTGAATGAAATAAATTGCGGTGCGAGAAAGTAAATCAGTAGCAGAGATTAACGGTTGTGAAGCAAGTAATTAAAAGCGTCAAGCCTAGGGTATTCTCAGGAAATCAGACAAGCAGACAGTTCATTCAGCAAGGATCTAATTAAGAACAGTTCTAGAACTCAAAACACAGATATAGAATTAACCAAATTCCTTTGCGATAATTCTCTAAGTCTAAGTGCAGCAAACCAAACTTTCGTTTGCGAGAACTAACAGATTAAACTAGCAATAAGTCCAAGTTTGATATGTTCACAATTATCCTAAACCAAACTTCCGTTTGCGCAAAGTTTAATTGCCCAATTTAATTAGTTCAGATTCCTAAACCCCACTTCCGTGACGTATTTAGCAACCTAAGATCTAGATTCTAATTGATCAGGTTAGAACTAGCTTTAAGCACAATTAAATTGAAGAACAGATATAGTTATGAATCCTTAACTGAATTTGAACAAGTCTAGCAAGTCATGAAATCCTATGTGTGAAACCCTAAACCTAACTAGGAATCTACTCAGACATAGATAATGAAAACATAATCATAGAATGAATAAATTGCATAAAAGAATAAGAGTAAAAGGGGTTCGAAATCTTCTCCAAATACAGATGATGTAACAGGTTCAGATCAGCCCCAAAAAGCTCTAAAATCCTCTGCTCTTAATTATCAAAGTGTATTGTAAAAAGTATAAAGCGTCTCTAATAAAAACACTAAAAACTCTAATATATAGGCATAATCTCGGCCAGGGGCTTCTTTGTAAATATCAGGAACTTCTGGATCAAAGTGCAATAACTTGATTCTTCTAAACCGCCGAGTTTCTGGCCCATCTCGCTGGTGCATCGATCGTTGCTAGAGTGCAACGATCGACACCTTCCTCTGTTTCGGACAGTGAGCTCTATCTCTCGGCCAAATACTCCAAAAATCTCCAAAATGCTCCATTATCTCCAATTCAGCTCCCAACCTGATTATACCTGTAAAAGACTCTAAAAGAACACAAAAGACACTAAAAACACACTTATATCATGGTCTAAAACTAGTAAAAACCATGATATATCAGTAACAGAACTGAAACTGGATGAGGTGGAAAAATTCAAGTACTTTTCATAGCTTTGGGAGCTTGCATTGAAGGGTTTAAGTGCATGAGGAAAGTGATTATGGTGGATGCAACTTTTCTGAAGACCGCATATCGTGGTGTAATAGTTTTCGCCGTAGCTAAAGATCCCAATCGTCACATTTATCCTATAGAATTTTGGGTACTCGACGGTGAGAATAATGATAGTTGGGCCTTGTTTTTCGAGATGTTGAAAACCGTTGTAGCCGACTCTTCCGAGTTGGTGTTTGTGAGTGACAGAAATTTAAGCCTCATCAATGCCATAGCTAACGTGTATCCACAAGCTCATCATGGGTATTTCTTATGGCATTTGGCCCAAAATGTTAAAGGTCATGCTCCTCATCACGCAAATAAGGACTTTGTCGCCAAACAATTCCAAGAGTGCGGTTGGACTCACACGGTTTATGAGTTCAACAATCTTTATGACGAGTTTAAGAAGAGATAGTCTTCAGCGGTGAAGTATGCGGAGGAAACCACCTTGCTAGAAAAATGGGCAAGATGTGTATCTCCGGCTGATACATACAACCTCGATACTAGTAACTCCGTCGAATCTCTAAACAAAGTTTTTAAGGACGCCAGGAAGTACTCCTTACTACCGTTGCTGAATACCATACTTCGAAAGTTTTCTGATTGGTTTAACGATCATAGGAAAGAGTTTGTGGCAGGACCGAGTACAAACAAAATGGTACCTTTGGTTGAGAACTTCTTGCACAAAAAATGGCTTGAGGCTGATAAATTGCATGTGTGAGAGGTAAGCAGTTATTCACTTGAATACGAAGTTGATGATGATGAAGGAAAACTCCATTTAGTGAGCTTGGTAGATAAAAGTTGCACTTGCAAGTTCATCGATATTCATAAGTATTCTTGTATCCATGTTCTAGCCGCTTTCATCTATTTCAACGAAAATGGAAGGCGTCGTAGTGATATCCACATAGAACTTCATGATATGTGTTCGAAATATTATTTGAACGAGTTGTGGACATTGGCTTATGTCAGGTCGATCTATGTTGTGCCTGATATGTCTACGTGGGTTGTCCCAGATTACATCATGGAGAAGCAGATAATACCTCCGGATATCATCGTAAGGAAGGGTCAAAAAAAGGTAAAAATACGTAAATGGCAGGGGGGAAGAACAATGCCATGGTTGTTGTATGGAGAAGACTATGTTTTGTAGAATTTTTGAGCATTTGTTTTGCTTTTGTTATGTAAAACACTGCATTGGTTGTTGTCATTTGAGTAATACTATATAACGATTTTGTGAGTTCTGGGTAATACTAGTATAACTATGCATGAGTTGTAATACTTTACCCTTTCTAAAGTATTTATGTTTGGTTAATTGAAATTAAACATTAATCATCTGATGAAAGCATGGAATTTTGGGAGAACTATGTGCTTATATTATATGTTTTACAAAGAATAAATTAACCAAATCTTATTTAAAATGGGGCTCTATGAAAACATATTCACCCAATCTTTCCTTATACTTTAAGAAATACTTTCTAATGGAGAACCCACTTGGGAAGTGAAAGTTACTAAAAATAATATTCAAACAAAGAAATGCACTGGGCAATGAGATTCATATGGTAGATTAATAAAAACAAGTGTAGCAAGAAAAGGAATTACTTAAATAAGTTCAAAAAAAAACAACATAGCAGAGAATCATCGGTGTCTCTAAAAACCATCGCCACCTCCCCTCCGAGACTTCACAAAATCTTCAAGAGGCTTGATCCTTTCATCCATCTTGGTGACCTTCTCCACAAGCAAACTCATCTGCTATCACATGTTCGTAAACGCGGCGGACAACTCTTCCAAAGAAGCCTTGTGATTTCGGCGTTCTTTCTCTACTCTTCCTGCCTCCTTCTTAGGTTGTCGCCCTTTCAAATCTTCTTTCATCATATCTTCAAACCAAACAGTTAATCCTTGGTCTAGACTCTTGCACCAACTTTCCACAACAATATCGTGCTCATCGACATCGTCCTCTTTCTCCATGATCTCTTCCAACAGCTCATTCTTATCAGACGTGGCTACCAAAACACTCTCAATGTCCTGTAAATTTTAACATATGTAAACAATCAAAATTTGATTATTCCAATTGATGCTAGTATTACCAAGTACTACTAACCTTTGTATCACCGAGTTTCTCGTAGACTGTCTCAAGAGGTCACCCTCTCATGTCGCCTTTTTCCACTTGTACTTGCACATCCTCGGACAATCGTCGTAAGGAAATGGTACAACTTCTCGGAAGTTGTCTCTCAGTCTCTGAATGGCCTCCATCGCCAAAATCTACAAAAAAAAATTCAAAAATTAGACATTACAAAAAGATTAATTAAAATGCAAAGTCCTAAGATTATACCTCCAATGGAACACAAAAACCAGGAATCGTCCATGGGCCGACACCTTCCCTTTAAAATGATCCATCGTCTTGTAAATGGACTCCAACATATACTCAAACGACAATCTTCCCCAAGGAAATGTCTGACATAAATCCAGATCATTCACGTATCTTAGAAATACGTCCAACACGGGTTTGGCTTTATTTCCAGTTTTGTTGGGACACTAAACAATGCTGCTCAAGAAATACAGCACTACCATCTTCAGCATATCTCCAGTCTCATCCGGTCCCATTTCGTCAAGCTTCTTTTTCACGTCTTCACGTAAAACCTTCCCGCCGAAATACTTCTTCTTGAAGTCCAAGGATCCTTGTCTCTTCCAGTTGATAGGATAGTTGCGGCAGTCGAGTCCTGAAATCAACGCGTGCTCTCGTTACTTGTATCGGATGGAAACACCGTTAACCAGAAACCAAGCTTCCTTTTTCCTTTTGATTTCAGCGGTACGCAGCAGAAGCATCCACATGGGTTGAACCTTGTGATTTCTCCTCGGCATGTGATAAATGTGTGAGAACTGCGGATGGTTCTCAAACCATGACGTCTCCTCCGGATTAAGATTCAATTCATCAAAAGTTTTCAAAGTTTCCTCGATGTAGCACCGCATTGGTAGCTTCACGCTCTCAATATACTGATCTGGCGGGAAGTACATTTTAAGAGGTCGCAGGGCTATCGTTTCCTCCGAGGCTCCCTGCAAACAAAAATACAGTATCACAAACAACACACAGTATAACCAAGTTATTCTAGTTTTACCTAGATCATCCAGTTTTACCAAGAAATCCTAGTATTACCAAATTATACTAGTTTTACCTAGTTATCATAGTATTACAATGTTCTCCTAGTTTTTCCTAAGATAATTAGTAATTCTTAGTTATCTTAGTAATACATTATCAAATATACTTAGCTAGTTTTCCTAGTATTACTTATACTAGGGTTTTACTTACCGGATTAGGACCGTCGGTCTCCTCATCGGATTCCTCCTCCTCCGATTCATCCTCCCTTGATTCATCCGCCTCATTCTTCATCTGATTCATCTGATTATGTCGCCTTTACATCGTCTCCCTCCGCTGTCTCCGCCGTCGCGCCCTCCTCGGCGGTTTTTTTCATTTCTCGACTCGGCCGCATTTCCTTCAACATTCTCCGGAGCCGGAGCAATAGCCAGAGCAGTAGCTGGAGCAGTAGCCGGAGCAATAGCCGGAGCAGTAGCTGGAGCAGTAGCCGGAGCAGTAGCCGGAGGAACCGACGCCTGCGAGGCTTCTCCACCCATGTTTTTTCAGTTCTCGTCTCCCCATCGCCCGCCGCATCTGCTTCAACACTCGGACGAGGAGCCGGAGCTGGAGCCCTAACCGACACACCCGAAGCTTCTCCGGGCGTTTCTTCAACCGCCGCTTCTCCACGCCGCCTCTTCTTCGACACCCTCTCCGCCGCAGGACTCTTCGGCTTCGTCTTCTTCGAAGCATTCCTCGTCTCCATTATCGTCGTTGATTGATCTCACCGGAGATTCGAGTTTGAGAGAGAGGAGAAATTACCCGAGAGAGAGAGAGAGAGAAGGAAAGGGGATCGTAAAATGTAAATTTTGGGGATTTATGGATTTTGACCCGATTTTGGTAAATTTGTTTTAACCCGGGTAGAATCCGAGTGTATGGGGATAGGTTGAGGAGAATCGGGTTTGACCCAGGTATGAATGGTAATTTCATGCCCCTTCACTCGGTTTTTCAGTAATTTACCATTTTCTCATGTTTAATTTAAATGAAAACGAAATTCTTCTTATAACAGAGGCATGGGAGATTTGTTTTTGAGTACGGAAGGGCACAGGAGACGGTTTCTGGTTGAGCGCTTCGTCTCACTAACCACATAATTATGGAAGTGCTTCTCTCCATTTGAAAATGGGCTATCACTGTTGGGCTTTTCTGTTATTTAGCAAAAAAATCGAAATTGGGCTGCTGTGAAAGTTTAATGTGCTACGGTCCAGTTAACACCATCTTGCTTTTGGGTCACCTTATTTTCCATTCTATGTATACCTATTAAAGATGCCTAAAATGTTGGGCTCTTTTGCTATATTTAACATTTAATGCAAGGAAATTTTCAACAAAAAAAAAAAAAAAAAACTATTTCTTATTCCTTAAAAGCAAAGTACGTTTTATGATTTCCACATTTCCCAACAGATCCGAGTGTATATATATGCTTTGTTAACTCATGTCAAAGGTAGAGATATCCACTTTTACTGATCCAAGTGTATATATACGTTCTGTATACTAACAGAGGTAGAGAGAAGAAGAGAGGAATTAAACACTTTCGTGGATTTATGCTTACATGGCAGGAAAAGCAAAGAGGCTTTGCAGTTCAAGAGTTTCTTCTTTATATATGATCGTCTAGGTCTTTGGGAGGGGTATGCTGAATGATGTGTAAAGTGTTGTTATGAGACCTCGGTCACGATCGTCATGAGATCGTAACCCATTTCATCTTCTTGTTCTGGGTTTTGTCCATTTCAGTAACAATTGTGAGTTTCTATGTTCATTGCGGATATTGGATTATGGGTTTAGTGTTGATAAGAGAGGGTTGTGACTCTGAATTTATCATTCTAGTTGACCACATCTCTTGCAAAACTTATGAGTTACCAAAATAGGAGCTGATATACCTGGGACCTATACGAATAAAAAATATATCTAAAAAATTATACAAAACAAAGAAAACAATTAAAACAAAAATAATAACAGAAAAATAATAATAAAAAAATATTTTAAATATATAATCTTATACACTAACAATTTATATTTTTAATATTTTCTCAAAATATTTTATGTTTTATATGATAAATATATGAAATATATATTTTTACATAAGGTTTTTCTAAATTTTGGAAGTCTTATACAGTGGGAGCCCATTTAAATGTTTCGAGTTACCAAACCCCAACGAGCTAGTTCTTCGACGCTTTTTTTCAGTGATTTGTATTGATATTCCTGATTAACAAATAATGATACATTCGATTATTTATATAATCTTCTCGTAGGAGCAGCAACAAAACCCACACACTTGAGTGCCAATTCCTACTCTTATCGAACATTCGAGACAAAATAATTTGGCAAGAAAAACATGTGTTAGAGCTGAGCTGTTTTTTTTTCCGACCAAAGATCTTTAGTCAAGAGAGCAGGACACTTGTATGATGTATCGCAAACTCGAGCCTCATGATAAGCTTATTTGCACTATTTGCAAACCCATCAAACAACCCTCCAGTTTTTCTCCTCTACCATTGCCAAAAGTAGTTGCCAACTTTTCTCAAAAGGTAAAAAAGAAACCAAAAGAAAAAAAGAAATTAGAAACTATCTTCCATGCAGTAAAAAACCAGTAATTTCTTCAGTTTGTAAGGTTGGTTTCAGGAGTCTTAAGCTAAATCCTCTCTTGCCTCTTGTATGATGGACAGTTTCTGCGGAAGTGACGGCCTCCGCATCTTGTACTGTTTGAACAAAACAAAGAACACAACCATTGTTACTCTTTTTTATCTTATAAGATGATGTGAAAGTGTTAAATGAGTGTTGTTATGTCTTTTTACCTGTTCAAAAAAGGCTTTTATCTCCTCCTCTGTAAGAGCTTCGTCTTCGCCATTGTTTTCATCCCAGCCAAGCGATCTGAGAAACTCAGCTTCTTCCTCATCGGGAGTGTCAGCTGCCTCAAAGCCAATAGTATTCCTTTGAGTCACTTCAAGACCACTTGTAGACTGTGGACTTGACGGGTTACTAGCTACAAGCTCCTTTGATCTGTTGACCTTTTCCTCGACAGAAGAAGAGACGCAAGAGGATGTAGAGTTAACAGGATCGATTGAGATGTTTGTTGACGTAGTTTTCTGCTTCAGAGCACTGTAAAATGCGTTTCTGCTCTGAGTTTGAGATTGGGAAGATTTATTTTCATTGGTTTGTCCAGAAGTTATGGTGAAGGAAGTAGGTCCCTTGTGCTCCCTTGGGCTGTTTGTAATTCTCAGAGTAGCCGATTGTGTTGATTGAACAGTGTTCATTAGCTGGCTAGAGGCGGGTCTACTGTTTGGATTACCACTAGAATATCCAGATTCTTTAACTGCAACAACACCGTTTTCTCTAGCAGGTTTGAGAACCAACAGCTTCTTCTCTGACTTGATTTGACCAACAGGATTACACTGGAAATTCCCGAGCAGGACAGAGTGCTGCTGTTGAGCGTTTCTTGAGGGAGCAAGACAAGTTTCACCAGCTCGAACCGCTTGCTTTGTCTTGGATTTGTCGGAAGAATTAAGAATCTGAAAAATCGATCAAAACAGATTTAGATTGTACAAAAATACTGAATGATAAAAAAAAATAAGATTAACCAAGGGGGACACTTACCGAGCACTTTGGTACTGAAGGCACAACCGGTATCAACTGCCTTGACTGCTTGATTGCCAAGTCCTCAAGTCTTTGTGCCTTCGCCGATCCCTACAAACAATGGTTATCATCTTAGACAAGTAGAAAGGTAAGAGTAGAATAAACCCCAACGATGTGACACAAATCATACTTGTGGAGGGGTAAGAGTTCTTGCTGGAGCTTGCACCAATGCTTCGGCCATGTTAAGACCAGTTGAAGTTCCTGTGCGAACAACATTAGCTTTCGGAGAAGTTAATGGCCCAGTACAAGCCTTCTCGATGACATTGGGAACCTCTGCCAGAGCCGACGTCCAACCTTCTCCGCCAATCAAAGCTGAGTTACCAATTGGCAAGCTCTGAACCGCTGAGCTTAGACCAGGAGATGAGACTCGTACAACGTCTTGCCCACCATGCTTCTCTTCAGCTCCAAGGGAAGGAAAATCCTTATCAAATCCAGTTCTCTGAAAGCTATTGCCAATACTAGGTCCATGAAGTATACCATTTCCATTGTAACTAGTACTACTGCCACCATTTTTCAAGCCCACTGAAAGCCCTCGAGAAGAGTGGTTTGCCTGTTTCCTTGTCACCATTGAATGTGATCGTCGCAATTGGTCCAGATCCCTACCAGTTACAATATTTCTGAGAGGAACAGAAGAGTCAAGGCACGGATCCACATAGCTTACCCTATCCTTGTCCCTGCTGCGGTCCTTATCCCTTTGATTCCTATTGAAGTTGAAACTACTATACGGATGCTTTGAAGACCCATTACTAGAGCCCCTCCTTGAATTAGTAGAAGAAGATCGATCCAGACAAGGAGAATGAATTGAATCAACATCACTTTTGCTCCTAGAGTTCCTATTCCGACTATTATGTGATAAAGATGAAGAATCTAAACACACAAGATAGGAAACAGTTAAGATCACCCTACTCCGAAAAACCAAAAAACAAACTATCAATTAGATGATATGACTCGAGCATACCTGAGTGAGAAGAAGATGATACGAGGATGTGGTTTGAACTCCCACCACCAGAAGCATGCCCTGAACTTCTCAACCATTCCGGAACTAAAGAGGGTTCACCTTTGTCCATTATTAAAGCCGTACCTCATCAGATAAAAAGAACGATACACACTTTCTTCTCTAACCTCCCCACAAATAACAATAGAGAAAGCTCCTTTTTTGTTTCTACCCTTCTCACAAAAAATGAAGCAATGTTCTAAAAAACTGTCCTAGCTTTCTCTAGCATCTAACAATCTACCACTGTAAAGGCCAGGAGTGGAAATCCAAATCACTCGGCTTCAATCTTCTACAAACCCAGAATGAGTTGTCTCGTGAATACGCACGAAGATGACAAAAACCTTCTAGACTTCCATCTCTCACACAGATGGCTAAGAAGAAAATTAGAAGAACACACTAGAGAAGCCTCATCGTAACCAAAATCGCACCTATAAGCCGGTTCAATGCCTTAGCCACAATTCCAAGAGATGATACCAAAACAAGAAACCCTAACACCTACGCATATATCTCTCTATTCTGCAATTACCAGTGCCAATCTTAAAATAAGCCAAAAGGCTTTAGGGTTTCAAAAAGAGGTAGAGTCCCCTCAATCCAAAACTATCCCTAACCCGAAACGGCCGAGGGCAAAATGGCAAAGATGGAGAAAGACGAGATAGAAAAAGAGAAGACACCAAAACCCTAATCCGGAAAGGAAATTGTTCGTCTTAACGCATGAAACAGGCGTCTCGTAGATGCAATCACTCAATCGAAACCAATGGCTTTCCACCAACACGCGGAGAAACGAGACAGATTTTGGAAACAAGAGGATAGAGAGGGCGATGGAATAGAAAGGATGTTGAAAGAGGAAAATTATGGAATCAGAAGGAAGATGGGAAGAGGAAATTAGGGTTTTGTATGCGAGAAGGAAGAGTGGTGGTACAAGACGGGAGGCGAGGAAAATTGATAATTTGTGTTGTTCTATGTTGTTATTGTTATTTGGGAATTAACTTGGAGGAACGAAACGTATGAAGAAACAACACCCTTTTTTCCTCTCTTAAGAAACATTTAAAACAAAAATCAAAATTTTAAATTGGTTAATCTATACTATTATGTTGACAAAAAAAAATACTCAATACTATTAAAACAGAAGTACAATATAGAAAATACCAAAGATTTTCCAAATAATTATAAGTTATGACATTCATTTTCTTTGTTAAATTCCACATCTCACTAAAAATAAAAATATATTTATAACTTCTAACAAAATATGACATTAATGAATCAAAATTGAAAGTAAATTGTGTTATAATTTACTCGAATGTTTTAGTAATATTTCAAAAAAAAAATATGTGAGAATCTCACAATATCTTTTAAAACAGTTTAATAATTTATTTGAAATTTTTTACAAACTACAACCTATTACATTAACTAATCATACGGTTTAACAATATTTTAAATAATTTTACTAATCATAATCTTATTATAGTATTATTCAAAATTCACACATATATATATATATATATTAGTTTTATAACTACAAAATTAATTCATAACTTCAAAACACGAAATTTAATTTAATAGTCAGACAAAAAATTGTAAAGAATAAAACGTTATAAATTTTTAAAATCCATCTTTAAAACTAGGATTTTTAACCAATTATTTATTTTTCTAATCAAATTCACTAAATTTTCAAAAAAATAAACCGTTCTATTTTAAAAATTAAATAATATAACACTTAATGTTTTCGAAAGATAAAACACTAACTCAAACACAATGTGTGATTTTCAAAATTTTAAATATAACATATTTTATTCATTTTTAAATATGAAGATTTTATGTTTAGGTAATAATCATTGGCTAGATTTTTTTGCAACAATAATTACATAAGCCACATATAGTAGATTTCCTTAAATTATTATTATTATCTATATCATTAAATAAAGTATTTCTAACCTTTCCTAAAATTGTGTTTATATCAAAAATAAATCAACATTAAAAAGTAAATCCGAGAAAGAAAAAAAATCAACATTAATATCGGTTTTGATTTTCATTAAAGATCATATCTAAATTATTAAAACCAAATCCTACAAAACAGCATTTATAGCAGAAAATTAAAAATATAGATAGTAAATATTTTAAAATTTGGATATTAGCATATTCTTGATTTGCATTGAGTTCGTTTGAATAATAGATATCAACAATATCTTTACATATTGAATATGATAATATATTTTATGTTTTTGTTAAACACGAATTCAGCATTGACTACCTAAATATTTGGCAATATTATACCTACACTAAGGCCTTAAATTTGTGATCCATATAAATACAATGTAATTGTTTTTATTTTTCACTCCAACGAAATTTTTTCTTATTTATTCATTCTTTAATTTATGGTATCTTTCTATTTCTCTAGAACCATTAAGTTAACATTGATGATCCGTTTTTTTAATTGTTTTGGTGTTTGCAATGGTAGGAAGCGTTGTACCAGTTTGCTAAAACATTGGAATCAGTTTACAAAACTTTTGGAGAGAAGACCATTTGCCTCCACCTCCAGCAATAGCAGAATTTGCTACAGCAAATTAAATCAAGATGGGTTTCCACAGAGAGTTGTTGAGGGTTCGATGGCAATATGTTCGTTTCTTAAGGAAGTTAAGATCAGAGCTGGTTACACGTGTCTGACACTTGTGTCATCGCCACATATTGATATACCATACCATCACCTCTTCCCGATTGGTCCATTTGATGAGGTTCCAACTCTTTCAAGTCGTAGTGATCTTCATAGAAAATTGGGAAACTGTTGTTTTGGTTGCAACCAGAGCCTACTTGGTGCATGTAAATTAATAAAACACACATTGTTTGTACATCAGTTTATGTAGCAGTCTCACACATGTTTCTCAGTACAACTGGTTAATAATAATCATTGGTTTACTAGAGACCTGTTATTGAACTTATGACATGGTTAGTTAAACCCTTCGTAAATGTATGCTCATTGTGTCTCGCGCTTGCACATGTTCATCTCCTCAGTTTTCATCACACAACCGAGATTCATTAGCTTGAATATAAAGGGGTTTATTGATGCTTTTGTTTTGTACAGGGAACAAGCCGGGGCCATGCGAAAAATGTCGTAGCGCAAACATTATTTTTTTCTGCACTGCGACATATACATCCACGAGAGCTTACACAACTGTCATGGCTGCGAGAGCATTCACCCTCCCCAACCCAACCAGTTTCCTTGATGGAAGAATGAGAGAATGTGTTACACACTCTCACAATTTTTCAAACATTAATTAATTATCTTTATGGGATAAAGGTTACAGATAAATTAGTGGAAGACTCGCTCAAGTTTGAAATCAAGTTGTACTAGATTTTGACATGGTGGAATTTGCCATGGTTTGTTATGATTGTGTTTCTGAGTATTTTTTCACAAGTATTGCAAATCATGAATTTGATCGGTTAGGTTGACTCTCTTTCAATGGTTAGCTAGAGTTGGTGAGCACCGATGAATTCTCAGCGACTACTGTGTCTTCCGAAGAAAGATCAGACACAAGCAGGTAATAATTTTTAATAATACCACGTTTTTAAAAATATATAAATATATTGTTAAATAATTAATTATTTTTCACATCCCAATTTAAATTTCTTTTTTAGTACTCCATTTTAATTTTTAAGATAATATAACATAAGTTTAAATTAATATATCAAAACCCGAATTAAAATTTGCCTTTAAGATTTTAAATTTCATTTTCCTATTACTATGTTCTTCCGTATTTAATTTTACTTTACTTTTATGCTATGATTCACTAACTAATTAATATTCTGATATTTTTAAAAATATTATTTTAAATCATTAAATTTAGTTTAGCTAAAATCTTAAACGTGTGCTCTTAAAAAATAGATTTTCCATATTTTACTACAACTAAGCTAACTTCATCAATATCTATTCAAATTATTAAAAATACCATAGCTAATAAGATGATGAAAATCCAATTTTTGTAAGGTATAAAATCAATGTTACTATTTAAGTTTATAAAGACATATTCTGGATATCAGAAATGGGATTATAGCATGTAATTGCTTGCTTGAATATATTTTATAAATCGTTCAATTTGTTTTAAAAATATTATATTATATACATGTATTTTTTTTAATTGCAGGTATAAGTAGCAGATGTGAATGAATCAAATCTATTAAAACAGGAATGTTTTATAAAATAAACATGCCCTTCATGTGTTATTTACAGACTCTGCCATTGGAATTATAAGATAATTTAATATATTCATTAACGGTAAATATGTCATATTCAAAAGAATATGTCGGTACATGAATGGGTAACGCCCGAGTTTTAAACTGGGCAACACGCGGATCTTTTTACTCGCGAGACTATTATTTGTATTTTGCCCATTAGCATATTTGGCCCATCAAGATATTTGTGAACGACACCAATTAGCATATATGGCCCATCATTAATTCTCGGAAGTTTCTAAATAAAGTAGTGGCCCATCAACATATTTGTTTGTTCCAAAACAGGGAGCCTACATATCAAAAACAGAGCCATTGGATCAATATATATATACGATCTAATATATATATATACTATATTCATGAAACAAAACTAATATCCATGGTATCTATCTATTTTGTATATTCAGTTTTACACATTTTCATACGTTTTTTTTGTTTAAAATAGATTGTTACCAATGTAACATCATATATTGAACGTAACTCTTCAAATATTCAGATAGTCTAAAAATTTGTAATTCAATGCTAATTTCCATACTACTCAAATAACTTATTTGATTATTTAATTTAGATTTTATACCACATCAGAAATCTATTATAACTACTATATATATATATATATATATATATATATAAATGGCTGATAAATATTCCAATATATTCTAAATCTTAACAATTTTAACAATCTAAATAATTTTATATATCAAATCGGAAATCTATCATAACTATTATATCTATTAACAATCAAACTCATAAATATTACAATATATTCTAAATCTTAATAATTCTAACAACCTAAATAATTTGAAGTTCACATATATGTAATATACGAAATTTGGTAAATCTTAATCATTATGCTTTCCAAAAAAAAAAAACTCGCCAAGCATATTAATAATCTTAAGTAAATATTTCGTAAATCTTAACCATTTTAACAACCTAACAAATCGAATTACAAAAATATATTTAACTTTCCTTATACTCACAATTCGGGTGCCACATATCAATAAATTTCAAAGATATGTGAATATTCTTACGTAACAAACTCGCAATTAACTAGGGCTTATTCGCTTCTATATATATAGCGACCATAAACCATTGAAACTCACATTCTTCAAACAAAGCAAAAAGTTGCGATCACAAAATGTCTCTATTGAATAAGATAACTAAAACTAACCTTGACAGTGTTAAACCTTTCAAAACCAGTTGAAAGATTCAAGTGAAGGTTCTGCACTCATGGAAGCAGTATACTGCACAATCTGGAAAAACTTTAGAATTGGTGTTAGTCGATGAGAAAGTAACAGAGAGAGATAATAAAAACGAGAGTACTCGGAAAACAAAAAGGCTAATTTGCTAAAATCAAAGTGAAAAGAACATATCGAAATCTAAAACCATCAAACACCAATAATAATGAAGAGAACAGACTGAGATCAAATTTCCAGGAAAACCATAATATAAAAGACAATCAGTATGTTCCTCCAACATGCAAAGATAGATTTAAACAGGAAACAAAATCGGTGGATCTTTGAAACAAAGACTATACCTGATGGGGATATTGTCTACTGATTTGAGTAAATCTGTTGTTTGTGCCGAACTAACTGTAAAAAAGACAGAGATTGTCGAAGTTATTATTTCTTAAATCGAATCGTAGATTCCAGATAAAACAGGATTTTAACAAATCTTGAAACGGAGAAACAACTTGGAACAAAAATACACTTATCAGCATAAAGGAGAAGATCGATAACACTTATGATTTTTACAGTTATCGTTTTTAAAGAATTCATGTAAGAAATCGAGAAGGGTCTGACAAAGGAAATAGGGTTACATTACAAAAAAAAGTGGCATTGATAGCACTTTAGGATAGCACGGTTTTCACAAGTGCTATAAAAGATGATATGCTTGATTTGGAGACTCTGTTATAGCATTTTAAAAACGCTATGCCAAAATTCTATGCCAAAATTCATTAAGCGGGAGCAAAAAATGACTTGGAGCCAAAAATTTTGCTTTGAGCGGTAACACTTAGGATTTTTGGGATTTTGGTGAAAAAGTTTCCCCAATTTTCCCCCTCTTTCGCTAAAACACAGATTCATCTGTAAAAAAAAAAAAGAAAACACAGACACTTTTTCCTCTCAGTTCTCTCGTATCTCTTCTCTCTAACTCCTCAAAACCATGGTTCTAAACTTCACTGGCCCATCTCCTTCACCGCGACCACCGCTTTCCTCTCTTCTTCCTCAAATTCCGCCGTCCTCCTCCTCACCCAAACCCTAATTCTCCTTCTCGTCTGCAAAACCCTAGCGCTAACTCCATCGCTTGAGAAGAGCTCTCTGCTCTCGTCGACAAAGATTCATTCCAGCCATCCTCTTATCTACTCTCGTCAAAATTAAATCTAGTGTTTACTCAATCAAGGATTCAGATGAAAATGGCGAGGAAGAACGCGGGGAAGGAGTTAGCGAAGAATTAGATCTGCGTCTGAATATCTCCATGCGCTTACTGGTGGTTTTCTCCTCTTATGCCTTCAATTGATGTTTCCCATCATGAACGAGTTTGTCCTGATCCCAGTGAAAGCGACCATGGCTTATGTTGCTGAACATCTAGCCGGATTGCTTCCTCTTCATCTTAGCTACAGTCTAGCTCATGAAAGTGCAATTGAGGTATAGAGTTACGCTTATGCAGTATACTAAATAGCATTGCTTTGTAATTATATGATTTTTCCGTTTGCTAGTAACTACTGCAAGCTTGTGAAACCGAGTACAAACACTGATGATAATCTTCAGCTAAAAGAAGAAGCTAATGGCTAAAAAATTGTTTTTCACAGGACTGGACATGGTCAGTGGGTTGCAATCCCTTTTCCATAATTTCTCAAGGTTGGCAGCTTTCACAGTTTCAATCTAAGTACAACTCCCTTAAAGTTGTTATTTATATATCAGTTGGTATATGTCTTGAGAGAGTTATTTATATATGTTCATAGGATTAGTAAAGAATGATTGCATCATATACGTTTGTATGAAATGATTGAAACTGAAAACTGTTGTATATGTTTGTATCAGGTTGTGGAACATGGACTTGGTCATCTTCCATTCACAGAGAAATAGAACCATTCCAAAAGGTAATGTTTGTGTTATTGTGTCTCTTATCCAAACAGATTGGAAACGTTCTCAATAGATGTTAACAAAACCAAACATGAAAAGAATCCTAAATTAACTGGGGGTTAGTCATAACTCTTTCTTAAAGATGTCTTTACATGTCTTTTCGAACGATCTATGTTTTTACTTCATCTAACCGTGGTCTTACAGGTAAAGAGCCTTTGGCTCCCAGAGTTCCACTTTCAAGGAGAACTCAAGTCGTTGTATCAAAACCTGTAGCGCCTTTTACGTTCTTCAGTTGCCTCCAAGAATGAATTGACATCTTCTTGCTCTTCACTTGAGAGCTGTCTCAGTGTTTCGTCAAGCGCTTCTAGCAAGTCTTCTCTAGATACGGTAAAGCAGAAGAAAGCTCAGAGTTTAAGAACAACTTCCCATTCTAAGGCAAATGGATCCACATCTAGAGCTGCATCTATACTCATAGGCCAGTCTAGAGTTCCTCCCCTCTCAGCCAGTAGGACATACAAGTCCAAGCTTTCGTCCAATGAAGATTCAGGTTTGTCTATTCTCTTTTTGAGAATGTTTTAGTCAGGATATAGAGATAGATTGGGTACATGTAATCATTTTGTCTGGTTATTATGTTATATATCTTGTTAATAATCCACACATGTTGTATAGTTGTCTGGAGGGTAACAAGATTACTCTGTCATCTCTCAGGTAGAGAAAGAGGCTGAAGCTAAAGGTGTACCAATGGGCCAAGCGCTAGACATAGCAATTCCTCCCCCACGGCCTAAACAAAAACCAAGCAATCCTTATCCTAGAAAGAAAGGGAGTGGAACTATCCCGATGTTAAAAACCGGTGTGAATGATGGAATAGAGTCCCTTGGATCAGAAAAAGTTTCGGTTCATGAGGTGCATTTTCATGGTCAAGGATATCTTGTTTGTAGTGTGTCATATTGCTCCTCATGTAATTGATGCAGATTGTGTACTTTTGTTTTTAGATGGCCAGTGAAGATCTGCAGGACGACAACTGTTCAGATTGTCTCACTCATCAACACCTCTCTGCTGCATCTTCCATCAATAAAAGTACTTTTCGAGAGTTCTTACCTTCACGGGAAGAGGTAAAACCAATCTTACATAGCTTTGAGGTTTAAGACGATTATTACTTTACAAAGCTGAGGTATTCTCTTGTATGTGTCTTCTCCATATCCTTGATTTTTTAGTCTTTGACTCTTAATAAGATTGTGTGTTTGACTTGTGGATTCTGCTTGTTGAATGCAGATCATGGATTGTGCCACTGAAAAAGAAAGAATCAAGATCAGGAAGAATATGAGAAGAGAAAGGAAGAAGCAATGAAGGACTTAGTTTTATGTTAATTTAGATAGTTTTGTTAATGAATTTTTGTAAACATGTTTTGGTTCATTAATAAAATCATTTGAAATATATATTTTTATATAAATCCAATTATTACAATATATATATATATATATTAATACGAAAAGCTATTATAGATGCTAGCACCACGTATAATGTTATAATAGAATGCATCAAACATAGCAACGAGCGATTAACGCTATTATATTCAAACAATAACATAGCACGAAAGAAAAGCTATCGTAGAGGGGGGGGGGGGTCTATTATAGATGCCGCTGTCAGAGCGTTTGTGGAAACGCTATCTATTACATACGATAGCTTGTATCGTGTGCTATGAATGTTGATTTTTCTTGTAGTGAAATTAAGGGATCAGAGCCCTAATCTTCTTTGTCTGATTTTTTTTAGTTGTCTGACGGCAGACATTTGTTTGTTGTGTTGTAGAAAAATCGGATTGGGCTTCTTTGGGCTGTTATACAATTGTCAAAATTTGTAGTTAATATTAGTTAAGTGGGCTTATGTTAGAATTTAAATGTTATGTATAGATATAATAATATACTACATGTTAATATATTAAATTATAAAAAAGAAACTAAAATTCTTATAAATAAAACACACAATTTTAAAATTTAAAACGTTTTAAAACATATAATTTAAAAAATAAAAATATTACCAAAAATAGCAACATATATTTAATGATAATTATGTAGTAATTTAAAAATCACACATTCATATTATTAAAAGAGTGTGTATTTATAACTGACATATCTGAAAACTATAAAAACATATATAACTTTGTATCCTAAAAAATAACAATAAAACATAATTATTTAAAATATACAAACTAAACCAAATTGCCACAAAAAACATCTAGCACCATTTTAGCAATATATATAGTTAAAAAACTAATTATAACAAAAATATAAAAGAATATTTATCAAAATAAAACTGTTGGTTGGATGTGTTTGTGTTTTGTCGAAAAAATCAATCCGAAATGGGAAAAATCTTGGCCTTTAGATCGGCATGTAAAGATAAAAATTTGTTACTGTAATATTAATTGCTAGCTCTAAGAGAAACGTTTGTAAATTATTATATTGTATATATAATATAAAAATATACTGCATACTAATATATATAATACAAAAAAATATCCTCTTTATAAATAAATAACATAGATTTTACAATTTTACTTAAATAGTATGTTTTGTCCGCTACTATATATGATAACTATTAAAACATGTAACATTGATTTTGTATTTTAAAACAATAAAAATAAACCGCAACTACTGTTACAAATATAATAAATTAAACAAACTCACAAACCAATTTTAAATTTAGCATCATCTTATCATATTATATAATTAAAAAAAAATTTATTAAAAAAACTTAAAAATAAAAAATATTTTTTTCAAAGAAACATAAACCCGCATTCTCAAAGCGCGGATCAAAATCTAATATTAAATAAATTAGCAACGACGATCATATAATTCTAGGAACAAGAGATTTTTTCCACTTGATACAGTTCATAATATTGCATAATATATGTAAAATGTTATAAACCACTCTTTTTTGAACTCCATGTATAAACAATTCTCTATGATAAAGTTTATATATTATTCAAGACCAAATTTATTATAGATATAACAATAAAATATTTTTTTTGTAGATTCGAGATATTAAACGAAATACATATCGACTTCTTCATATTAAAAAATTTCTATGTGCTTTAGTAAATATATTTAAAAAGCACATAGACATTTTTTTAGGAAAACATATATCTTTTAGTTCTCTTATAATTCTTTTCACTTTTCTTCAAAGTACTATATAAATATTTTCTTTCACTCTACATCTTGATTAAGAAAAAACGTCATTAAATCTAAATCTCATTATTTCTCTTTCTAAAATGGTCACTTCCTCTCTCTATTGCTTCTCTAAAAGCCTACAAGTCATCGTGGAAAGCTAACATCAAAGTTTTGAAAATAGAAAAAAATATCTAAACATGGTTGAAACAATTAATACATTTGTCGTTAATGATAAAGTAATAACAATAAATTCAATTAATCTAACGTCTATTTGATATTCATATACCTAATCACTTTTTAAAATTTATATTTTTTTTAGAATCATAAGATTCATGTCACAATTAGAAAAAAATCGGATTGCCAAATCACTCTTACATGGTCGAAGATACTAAAACTGCTATGAAAGGAAGTAGAATGATATTACTATACTTCTTTAATTAAACTCTTCTGACTTGTGGGAACATATTGAAATTTTGAGACTAACGAATGCTATGAGGTTACTTGGTGGTATTTGTAGTAATGATGCGTAAGAGATAAATGAAATTTCAAAATGACTACTTGATATAAGAGATGGTAAAATAAATGAGTCTATTGATGTAGAGGTTTTGATAGATATTCCATAAGATCTTCTTATAAAAGATCTTCTTCTTTTTTATCGTCTAAACGATCTTCTTATAAACGATTCCAAGTTGATGCCGTTTACGGAACGAGTTTGTAGATCAGAATGATCCAATTTTAACATTATGGAGCTATGTTATATATCCTACTAATGAAGATGTAACATGAAAACTGAGGCGGGTTATACATGACACATTTTGCTGATCAACAAAAAATTGTGGGCCATAGCGGACGGGTCAAATGGGGCAGATTTGGCATGTTTCCCAGCTATAATATTAGTATTGTCTGAACTTTTAATATGAGACTCTTATTTTTTATTTTGGGTCAAATGTGACTAAATATTATGATTTATAAATTTAATCAATCAAACAATTATGAAGATTGAGGTTTTAAATTTACTAATAATTTACAAAGTCAACATAAAAGATAAAATAATAGTTTACACTTCCAAAATAATATCAAATTGGAAATCCAAAAATATATATTTAATAAATGCCTCCAACACATGAATCTTTGTAAACTGAAAACATATACAAGTCAAAATTTTAATTATGATAAACAATATATTGATAAAATATATAACAATAAATTTTTAACAGTATATAGTATAAACTAACATATTGATGAAATAAATAAAATAAAAATTATTATGATAAAATACTTTTTTGCAGATAAAATACTATAAAATCAATTTAAAAATAAACAAGAAACTGTTTTTAATGAACTCCCGCCCTCAGGTGGATCAAAATCTAGTTTCGAAATTATTTTTCCAGTACGTAATGCTTGATGGACCCACAAAACCATTTTTTATTGTTTTCACCAATATCCACCTTTTTCAATGGAGCATACGCTGAAAAATGATTATCTCTAAACATAGTCTCGACTAACCCTACACTTTCCCATCTAGTTTTTACGGATGACGTCTCTGCTTTTGTAAAGCTGATTTTTTTTACAATTTACAGAAATAATAAAAATTATCAAGACTTACGTGGACATATCATGCTAAAAACTCTATAAAGTAAAATCTTTAATCTCCTTTAGAAATAAAGTAGACGCGAACATACGTTGCAACATTAAGAAGGGGACTGATATCACAATGAAGGTGGGATAATCATGTATTTAGGCCTTCTAGATCAAATTTGTAGATCAAAGAAAAAAGTCGTTGCATTTGTACGAGATCGCCTTAATCGCACGATTAGTAACTATAATTTAATACTATCTAGGGGCGGAAAAGAGGTGCAAATCCAATCGGTGGCACAAGCAGTACCGACCTATGTTATGTCATACTATCTCTTCCTTAAACACTTGACTAATAATTTAAACAGTGCTATCTCAAAATTTGGTAGAGCTCCAAACAGGACAACAAAGGCCTCCACTAGATAGTATGAGATTAAAATCTTGAATTACTCGCAAAACAACTGCGGAGAGTACTTTTTATGCTTCATCCTTACTAGCAGTTGTGCTACGTGGGAGTTATTATTGACAAAAAATTTCTTTAGAAGATCATAAGCTCTATTCCCCATCATTTGGATGGTGTAGTATCATGGCTGCAGACAAACACTCCGACAAGGTTTACCAAAAAATAATGGATCCATATATAACACCGGAGTATGATGGGAACCATCGATTATTGATACTCAAGCTCGACCACCAAGAGGACGTGATGAAACAAGATATAAAGACATGTTAATGCTTGTCCACACCTTAATTAGACAATATATGAAGGAGTGGAACGAGGAAGCCCTCCGTGATATATTCCATCTCAATGATATCCCACTTATTTTAGGGATGAGATCTATAAATTACTTTATACCGGATGGCTTCACTTGGAATCATACTAAATTTGGAATGTATGCAGTAAAATCAGGGTATGAACTTGCAAGGAGCATGAATTCAACAATTTTGAACCAATAAGTTTTAGAACCAAGCATTACTAGCCTAAACGTTCATGTGTGGAAGATCCAAGCACCAATGAAAATCAGACGTTTCATGTGGCAATCAATCTCGGGATGTTTGGCAACTTGCCAACGTCTATCTTACAAGTACTTAGTGACAGACTTATCATGTCTCAAATGTGGAGCTCCAAAGGAGACTATTAATCATCCCCTCTTTGAATGCTCCCCTGATGTACAAATATGGGCTCTTTCAGACTTTTCATCCATTTCGGGTTGCTTCCCGAGTACATCTAATTTTTGTATCATGGATTTCCTCTTTCGGAGACCAAAAGAGGTGGGTCTTCCCGACCCACAAAGAAAAACTATCATTTGATTTTGTGGTATATTTAGAAATCCCAAAATAGTGAGTTTTCATAAGGAAAGGAGGTTTCTACCTTTGAGACACTTGAATTAGCCACTATAGAGGCAGAAATTTGGAGGGATGCAAACAAAAAAGAAAAAAAGGAAGACAAGGTTAAGTGATTTTTACGATCTTTAAGAGATGACCACTCCTTTCTCACTACCCCTGCACTCCCCACGTGTCAAATTGACGTCTTGTGGGTGGAATATGACGTGACCAGTGGCCTAAGGTGGTTCTTCAAATATCTGACTGGCTGGAGATACACAAGAGTACAAGACTGTAGATGAAGCTTTTAACCATTACACGCAGAGTTAGATGGGTTACTTTGGACAATGTCATGCTTCCGGGAGGGGAATTCTTTCGATGATAATCGATATGAATGGTTCAGACCTGGTTTCTATGACAAATGACCCTCAAGATTGGTTGGGCTTCAAGATGGAATTAACCTCTTCACGTCCTTTAGATTTTCTTTTGTGTCTCTTGTTTTATCTTTGATTACTGAAGTGCTAATGTGCGTGCCGACTCCCTTTCAAAAGGGACGAGGGCATGCAGTATTATCTTTTCTCATATAAGTCATGAAGATTCGGATCGGTTTACCTTATAGGTGATAACTCGATCCGAACAACATTGATTTAATTTATGGAAATTTAGTTGACAAAAAACCCCTTTTCTCTACATCAAAAAATATTAAAACTACTCCTAGTCTATTAGTTCACATAACTTTTTTAACAGCTAATTTTACTAATATAGAATTTAAAAGTACATATACAATACATTGAATAATAAAAAACAGTTAATAGTATAATGAAGATGATGAAATAAATACAAAGAAAATTAAGTAAATTGTGAAACGTTGTTTTTAGGTCTCTTTTATTAACATAATTTCTGTTAATTTTCTTGCGATCTTCAAGTCTAAGTCATATCATAAACACCAACTTCTTTCGTTGTATAACAATGGCCACATCCAATTTAGATATATAGATATTAATCGGTTTAAAATTTAATATATTGATTCTTCCGACGAAAATAAAGATCGAAGTGCCAATTTTAACGATTATATGAATACCTCCATACAACAAAGATAATACATCTTCAATTCTGAATCATCGTCCTCTTCATGGTGACTTCTATATTTTCAACGATAGATCACATTTTTATATAAATCGATACCAAATATATTGTATAGAACTATGGATTTTCAAAGATTCTTCATTCATTTTTGAAATTGATCTTCGACCCCCTAGCCTTCCACATTTCACAGCATATTCCAATTTCCATATCATCTCATCACACTACAAGAAAACTGGCTTATAGCCACGGCAGAATTCGTGGCTATACGCCATTTTTCATGGCTATTTGGCTCATAGTCACAAATAACTAAGAAATCAGATTCGTGGGTTTGGGCTTGTGGCTATTCTGAATTCGTGGCTATCTATAGTAATCCTTCCATGAACCAGCCACAAATATTTAAAACATGGGTTCGTGGCTATAATTGCTACGAATAGCCACAACATAAATCGAAGATAATGTCATGACATAGCCACGACCATATTCGTAGCTATTCTGTGTATATTATTAAAAACTAATAATAAAAATAATTTTGATTTAATTTATAATAAAATAAATTACAATAACTAATTGTATAATTAATATTAACAATATAGAAAAAAGGAAATCGGTAATGTCTCGGCGAGGTTAACGGAGGTGCGACAACGATGGTGGTGGCTGGGAGATGGCTGGGCAAGATGGGATGCGACGACGGCGGTGATGGATGGGAGATGGCTCGGCGAGATGGGATGCGACGGTTAGAAGATGAATCGGCAATGGCTCGGCGAGATGCGACGAAATTGGAGATGCGACGGCTCGAGAGATGGGTTGGCTCGAGAGATGCGACGGCGGCGAAGATGGATGGGAGATGCGAGGGCGGTCAGATGTGGCGAGATGGCTGGGAGATGCGGCGAGATGTGACTGAGTCGGCGATGGTCTCTACCATATGCAACAGGCGGAGTCTATGGCGACGTTTATGGATGCGAAGACAACGGATTCTATGGATGCGACGACAAAGAAAAAAACTTTTTTTATTTGTGTCACAGGTTGAAGATCGAAGAAGGTGGGTCTGAAGGTCGAAGTAGATGAGAGAGAAGAGGAGAAAAAAAAGAACAACAAAGAAAAAGGAAAAAAGAAAAGAAAAAGTAAAAACAGATTTAACTGTTCAAATTTAATAGAGAATATAAATCTAACGGTTGAAAAGCGGGTCCATGTATATAGTGAAATGCAACCTGAGCGATATATATATTTTAATCAACGGTCCACCTTGTGATCCATGTGATGAAGACATTAACCAATACGAAAATTATGTGAGTTTAATTCATAAATAATAATAAAATGTTTAAAAAATAATAAAAATAGTTAAAATGAAAATTTTAAAAATTTGAAATTTAAAAGTGTAAGAGATTATAATTTTTAAAGTGTTAAAAATTTAAAATAATTAAAATGAGCATATATATAATAAGTAAAATGATTTAAAAATAATAAAATGATTAAATTTGATTTTAATTTTTTATATGATTTTAAAAATTATAAATTTATTTATGAATTATATGCAATGACTAAATTATTGCTTAATATTTTTTATTTTATTATTAGAACTAAAAGATTAGTAGCTTTAAAAAAAATCATACGACTTTTTAATTTATTAGTGTTTAATTATATGCAAAGTGTATATGTATAAATAGTAGATTTGGAAAATAAAATTCTTCTTATAACTGTTGGATCTTAATTTTATATATGTTATAACAATTTAGTTTTAATAATTAGACTAAAATTTATACTTAAGGGTTGATTTAGGGTTTTTGGGTTTGAGAGTTTATATATAAGATTTAAAGTTAATGCATGAAAATATAGATTTAGAAAATAATATTTTTGTAAGTGTTGGATCTTAGTGAGCTATATGTTATAATAATTGAGTTTTAATAATTAGATTAAAGTTTATACTTTAGGGTTTAGAGTTTATTTGGGGTATAGGGTTTAAGAGGTTATATTTAAGATTTTAAGTTAATGTTTGAAAATATAGATTTAGAAAATAATGTTTC
The DNA here is from genome assembly GCA_030180135.1 of Orychophragmus violaceus. NCBI lineage: Eukaryota > Viridiplantae > Streptophyta > Magnoliopsida > Brassicales > Brassicaceae > Orychophragmus > Orychophragmus violaceus. Next base: position 44,315,656 of record CM058229.1, on the reverse strand, counting down.
TTTTCAAAAGTGTTGGATCTTAGTTTTATATATGTTATAATAATTGGGTTTTAATAATTAGATTAGAGTTTATACTTTAGGGTTAGGTTATTTGAGGTTTCTTATCAACTTTTGTTTTTTAATAAGTTTTACAATATGTAGTAATGTAGTTTTACGTATAAGTATAAAATTTATAGTTTAGATTTAATATTTTAAAATTTATATATATTTTTTTAATTTATTAGTGTTTAAAATACTTTTAGTTAATCATATGCAAAATATACATGTAAATTGCTTAAATATTACTTTTATGTATATATATATAATTAATGGTTATATTTTTATTTATAGTTTATGATTAAGAGTTTAATGTTTGGAATATGATTATGGTTAGGGTATAGAGTTTGAAGGGTTATATTTAAAATTTTAAGTTAATTTTTTTTAAATAGTTGATTTGAAAAATAAAAATTCTTTTTATAAGTATTGAATCTTAATTTTAGGTATAGTATAGTAATCGGAGTTTTAACTATTAAATTTTTGTTTATACTTTGGGTATTAGGGATTATGGTTTTGAATAGCCATGGATGAATTCGTGGTTATCTCATAAATCCGCGAATTGCTACGAATAAAGTCGTAGCTATAGTATATATATTTATATATTCATAAATATAGCTACGAATAGCCACAAAAGTATTTTATGGCTATTTTTCCACGTTTCATGTCGTAGCTATTCGTGGTTATTTATTTCCACGAATGTGTTTGTAGCTATGTGTGGCTATTTTTCCATGAATAGCTACGATCCATTTTTCGTGGTTATTTAGCCACGAATATCTACAAAATAGCCACAAAATACATATTTTTTAATTCGTGGCTTGTTTGTGGCTATTCGCGTCTGGAAAATCATATCCACTAACAGTTCGTGGATGGTTCGTGGCTATAGAGCAGATTTCTTGTAGTGTCATGGAAATTTGTTAACAAATCCAGTGATATTCATGGATCCCAAATTCTCTGACCAAAACACCATTACAACGATGAGTAAATAGGATTACAATCAAAATTTGACAATATCCCATCAAAATTACATTGCGGCGGGCCTTTTCCACCACAGAGATTAAATATGTCTGAATGGAACTGTCAAAAAACCTTCCCACACCGACATCAAATTCGGAATTCACTTACAATCAATGGATTTCTAATCACCAAATAAGATATTACTCACTGATTGGTGATGTGCTTGATCTACTGATGCAAGATAGAAGCGTGGTTGATTTAGAACATGGACTGAAGTCTCTCTCTTCTAGATCGTGAGTTATGGTGTGATGAGATGGATCCAACCGTGGGTCTCTAGACTCCTTAGGATGGACGATGAGATGATTGAATGGAAAGAACAATGGGATGAATGTCGCCACACAAGAGATGAATGATCTTGTGATAAGACTGATCTAAGGTCGCTTGATATGACTCACAAGAAAGCTTAGAATCGAAAGTGTTTTCTCTCAAGAAGAACTGCGTTATTGTATTGATACTTGGTAAATGATACACGGCTGCTAAGGATCCTTATAAAGGGGATCGTGCAGCTGGTGCCTTCTAGGGCAAAAAAACCTAATACAATGATCACTAAAGTACTAAACTAAACTATGGTTCGAATTCATAAAGACATAAAAGGAAACATTGGCTTATACGACTAGATGGGCTGAATTGAGAAAATCATCTTTAGGTCTTCAAATGGCTTCATTTGGACCTCTAAGCACTCCACTTGAATTTTGGCCGATTTCTCTTGATAATCTTGAACCAGTAGACTCTGAATTGACATGTTAAACAATGCTCTAAGTCTTCTAGTTCCTGATCTTGTCCTTTGAGGATCTCTCATAGTTGTGATGTCTTGAGCAGCATGTATATCTTCTAAGTCTTCTTTATGAATCTCTATGCTTGGATCGATGTCCTCATCATCTACCATTGATGATGTTGGATTGGAATCAAGTTTAAAACATCCAGATTCTAATCGACCATCACCATCGTAGGAACACAAACATACACCAGTTCCGCTACAAGACAAAGAACAATACCATAGTAGATATATCGTAGAACAAAGGCCAAACCAATGGCCAATTTCATCACCAGAAACATCATGTGGATGTTTTGTTCATAGAAGAATCTTCGGAAACTGTTTATGGTGTTGATCGGAACAGGATTTTGGCAGTTGAGAGAAAAGGACAATCACCTTTCCAATCGCCATGGATATCGCTTCTCACGCGGATGTTCATTTTTTTTGTCAACAGTTCATATAATTTATTATATAAGTATTTTCATTAAAATTACTATTGATGTTTTCATCTTTTCTGATAATTTAATATATATAACTATTTTATTAAAAAAATAAATAACTCATTTAAAATATGAAAGAACTTAATAATACTCCAAAATATTATATAGTAAAAATGAATTTAAATTTTTTTTTAACAAAATATAATAAAATGTAAATTTGATAAATATACAATTAAATAACTCTAATAGAAAAATAATTAGTTTAAAGAAAGATTGTAAATTTACGTTACCGTATAAAATTAAAAGATAATATAGAATTTCAAATCTATTTCACACATATATATATATATATATATATATTTATGATATATGAAATAAACAATTGAGAAATTTTGTGTATACTATTTATTGATTTCTTGAAGAAAAACAAAAACATTTTAAAAAGTATTGCTATAAAGAGGAATATATTAATAAATGTTACATACTGAAATATGTAATACTTTTTCTAAATAAATAACTAAATTTAAGATAATATATTAAAAATCTTCAATATTCAGAACTGTATCGGAATAAGAAACGTTTTATAAAGTTTATTTGTAAATGTAATACACGTTTATAGAATAGTTTACTTTAAATATGTAAAAATTATGAAAAAATATAAAAATTGAAAATTTTAGTGAGTTTTTAAGTTATAAATATTTATAATGATAATATATAACAAATATTTAAAATTAAAGATCAAATTATATTTGAGGAGAGAATTTGCTAATATTATTTGATGTTTACGCCATTAGAAAAATATTAACTGATATGAGAAAAGTCTATGGAGATTGACTGGTGAATATAATTATATAATATGTATTTGAAAAAGAAATATGTGAGTAAATAAAAAGTAAAAAATATTATGAAATGAACAAACTCAGTATCAAAGATGATGAAAAAAACTAGAAAAAATAATTAAACTAAAAAACTTAGAAATCAGAGGATATATACAAAATAAAATATAATTGTTTGCATCTCTTTTACTATGTAAAATGAATAATTAATTATAAAACTACTAATTTATTGTCATATTTAAACGCTTGGTAATATAATTTGTTTATGTAATATTATTTATATTCTCTTATAATTTAAAATTTACATGGTAATATTTATATTTAATAATCTCTGTTGTTAATAATACTAAAAAATAGTGATTTGGATAACCTTAAATTAAAACTCTCTTAAAACTCTCTTAAAACGATTCTAAAAATAATGTGGTGGGTTTGTATCCTTATGCTTATCTATGGTTGTTGTAAGTTAGAAGTTAAAGATGCTATTGTTGTTCTGCTGTTTTTTTTATTTTCCCATGCTGTAACTTTTTCACCAGCTTTCAATAGAAAAACTTAGTTCAAAAAAAAAAAAAAATGTGGTGGGTTCTTAAAGTTATTTGACTGGTTTAGTAGGATGCTAGGAGGGAAGCAATGATGCTCGCAGGTTCCTAGACCCCGTAATATCCTAAAACGCTCAAGACAATCCTTGAAGATAGATTGGTCACAACTCACAAGTTTACGACTACACTTGATCAAACGATTTGACTCATCAATGATTGAAATGTTCCCATGGAAAAAATAGAATTACTCTCAAAATATAATTCGATTGAAGAAGACAATGATGTGTTACAATATGAGTTGCCAAAAACAAAGCAGACAATTTGACTAAGTAAATTCGGCCATAGACCAATTCCTAATCTTCCGTTTTGATACCAGAGTCAAAGTAACTACTAGCCTTATAATTATGATGAGGACATTAAATCATCATCAACCAAAAAACATGGAAAGAACATAAATCAACCAACCAAGATTTTTTTAAAGAAGCAACTTGTGCATATCTTCCTAATAAGGTGGATTTAAGCCACAAGGCAACATGTCTTAGAAACCTAACTTATCAAAGAGTCACGGAGAAGTGAAATTAGTTCAAAAACTTTTTAACTAAAAAGATATTCAAGTTACAATTTAGCAAACTTCCAAGGAACCCTAACCCATAAGAGGCGCAAGGAGAATTTGATTCGGTTCAAAATAATTTATGGTTTAAACGTTAGTCAACTTTTAAACCAGAGTATGCCCAACTTACTTTATTTGGAACCTTTCGGGTTTGGCAGGCTTCAAACATATATTTGGCGACCATGAGAAACACATAATCAAAGCTGCAACATTTTGGGATCTAAACTAAAGCATCCAGAAGACCCTAGCATCAATAAACAAAATCGAGTTTTTCCTCTTGTAGCAAGAGCAACATGTTTTCTGCTTAAACTTGTGTGATTCAGTTTGAGAGAAAGATTTGTCTTATCAGAGATCAATCCTATAGTCTCTATGGCAACATTCATTCCATCTCTATCCACTGACTTGATTTGAGAGAGTCCCAAGACCAGCAAATCAAGCTCCATACATAAACCAATCCATTCCATCTCAGGCAAATCAAGAGCGTTCTTAAACCAATGATTATGTTTTCCATCAACCCATCATTGTAGTACTGCAAAAAGTCTACATTAATAATACATTGTAATAGCACGGTTTACCAAATTACTATTAAAGATGAATTTGTAATTATAGTTACTATATAATAGCATTTCCTAAACGCTAAGATAAAATATCAGTAAGAAAAAAGTTAAATCACTTATTCCGCCAAAACTTAGGGTTTGAATGGTATGTCAGATGATAGCAGAATAGCGGAATAACTGAATGATTGTTGGCGGGACGAAATGAACTGAATCAAGTTTCTGCAGAAAAATACAAAACGCCGAAAAGCTAGTTTTAGTAGATTAATCACGTGTTGTTTTCTATAGTTATATTTTTAACACGCTAGTTGTATATAGCGGAATCACGTTCTCAAAACATGAAAACGTGAATAAGTGATGAATGTTACGAATGGTAAAAAATAGCGGAATCACGTTTTCAAAACGTGAAAACGTGAATAAGTGGTATAGCATTCAAGCCCTTAGTTATTTTTTTCTTTCACTTAAGCGCCATAATTAAGTTATTTTGCTTTTCTGAAACAGCCTCATAATCTGATACAACCTCATAATATGTGACTAGGATGGTGGGAGATGGAATAACATGTGCTGGCTTTGAATCTCTGTCACTTGCTCAGATTTGAATGGATGTGCGAGATGGATGGGTGGATGAACAACTCTCTTGTTCAGTGGGCTGATTGACTCTCTCAATCCTTGGCAGAAGCAGTCTCCTTGAATTTCACAAAGAAAACTAATTCTGGAAACTCAGAAGAAACAATGAATCACTCAATTGAATATAATGAACAAAACTCAGAGAACACTCTTTGAAACGAAAACTCTGTTTATTCTTGATTGATTGAAAGGTGATTTTTACAAGGGATCATTCTGAGCTTATATAGGCTCAAAATACAGTGTTTATAAAGTCTAATCAAGAAGAAAATCACAAAAATAAATGAAAAACTAGATGTTGAAGAATTTATGAGAAATCTGTCCAAATAAGGTAAGTTGGAGGATCCTTGTATCTTGACAACTTGGGAAGGAACTGGTGCACCTATGGAATATCCAGGATGATGTATGAATGCTCAATCACGAGCACAATGATAGAAATGTGACCGTAGTGTTTTATTGCTCCAAATTTCCAAATAAGGCAAGTTGGGTATCACCTGGTTTGAAAGTTGAATAACTTTTAAACCATACGTTATATTGAACCTAATCCAATTTCCCCTGAATCTCTGATGAGTAAAGTTTTCAGAACAAGTTTGTTTACAACTTGGTTCGTCCTAGTTTGATCTTAATGTTTCAATAAGTGGTTGTTGGTCTCCAACGGATTCCTTGGAAGTCTGCCCAGTTGTAACTTGAATATCTTCTTCATGTGGAAAGCTTTTGAACCAATTCCACTTCTCTGTGACTCCTTTATGAGTTAGTTCTCTGGAACAAGTTTCTTTGTCTCTTAAGTCCATTTGTTTGGGAATATATATGCTCCAAGATATATGAACATATGTCTATGGTGTGCTCGGTTTGGTTTTCTCCATGGGTCTTGATTGGTTGATTTATGTCCTCTCCATGCTCCTTGGTTGATGATGAATTGATGTCCTCATCATACTCTCCCTAAAAGGTTTCGACCTCGGAACTGGATAATCTGCACAAAGAGAAAGAAAGTTAGCTTTCATTCTCCTTTGGGAGTTTAGGGTCTTACCTTGATGTGTATGTGGTCTGGTGATGTGTGGAGTGTCTGGGGTTCTACATTAAGAAGATAGGATAGTAGTACTCCTTTTCTTTGTACTGGTAAGGCGCCTCTCTCCTTGGGCTAGTAACTACTTATATCTTCTTTGTTTATCTTGCTTCTGCTCTCCTTAAGACCTGCAAGTATCTCAACACTTAGGGCAAGAAACAATTGTGTTATGAGTTTCTTATTATGAGATGAAGCAATTTCCTTGACAAATTATGTTTCTACATAAGGAGTAACATCTGTATAATCTGCATTTTCAGTAGCACATATTTAGGAGTAAGTGAAACAAAGCTGGTTAACTTATGGCTTACTTGAAGAACATGCTGAATGTTCTTGGTAGGCATCTGATCCGGAGGTTTCTCCTTGATGTTCTCCTTTTCTCTAATGCCTTAATCAGTCTGAACATTTAGTGTAATGACTGATTCCGAGCTTCTCTTCACATTATCTTCTGACTTGTATTTTATATCTGTAGAGATGCTCATTGGGGAGAACAAGTGCATTATATATGTTCTTGGAGTAGTAAAAACAGATTGTATGATACTTGTACTTAAATTGTCAGCTTTAGTAGGTTGTATGAGGGTTTGGACCTTCTGCTCTTCTGAGCTGGTGTTCATCAAACGGTCTTCTTCTTTCCTGATCACCAAAACAAGTTGCTCTGGTCTTTGATCTTTCCTAATGACTTTGGTTTGTTCATGCTCTTCCCTGCTCATTTCTTCCTTTGTAGCACTTGTACCTGAAACAATGCTTAAGATCAAGTGCATCATATATGTGATTGAATTTGCTATAATAGGTCTGGAAATACTTAAACTCACAGAGATGGTGCTAGCAAGTTGTAACATGGTATGTTCTTTGTGCTCTTGAACTCCTTGGATGCGGCTATCCTTTAGTCTAGGGATGACTAAAGCTATTTCAGGGTATGCCACCATTGGATGTAGTGTGTTATGGGGCGTCAATGAGTGCATGTAGCTTCACTTGATCAGGTGGTGATGTTGTTCTTCTGTCCGCTTGACTTTCTCATCCAACTTTAAAAAATTCAGGTTTGGTAGTTTACTCTGACCTCTATACTCTTCCTCTGATCTTGTTCTTGATTAAAAATCCTTGGGAAAAGAAAAGTGCATGAGTCTTGAATTGGAAATTAAATGATCAGATTGCACAAAGCCTTCATTTGTTTCAGTTACTTCCAATTTCAACTATGATGTTCTATCTTTAATCAGCTTCCTAGATGGACAATTTGTAGCAAAATTCCCTCTCCTATGGCACCTTTAACATGTTGGCTCTTTGAAATTTACAAAGTTAGAAGGCTTACCTTGTGTTGGCATGTTTAACAGCTTGAGTAAGGCATCAAAGCTGGGTCTGGTTGCATTGGGTGAAGCTTTGTGGCTCTGCTTCTGCTCTGGTTTCTTTGGGTGCAACATCTCCATGATCCTCTGCCATTCCTGATCTTGTTTTGCTTGAAGAGCCTTCTTAGCTTCTGCTTGGTAGGTGTAAGTGCTTGAGAACACATCATTGGGATTTGGATAGCAAGCAGACTTGTTCTTAGGAGCAGTCTGTGTTTTTGATGTAGGCTTCACTCTCTTGGTTCTGGTTTGAAGCTTCTCTACATATTCCTTATGCATTTTAAGCTTGAGATCTCTCCAATCTAGTACTGGCTTCTTATAGATGGTTGGTGTGCTCTCCTTTAGCCACCATTCATAAGCCTTTTCTGTGAATGTTGAGGCAACTTGTACTAGCCTCCTTTCTTCTGGAATCTTGCTATCTTGTATCCATGTCAGCTTCCCATTGCAAGTATACTTCATGTTTACTGCTTTTTCCGGAAAACACTAGGGGACCTCTTCTTCTGTTGGTTGGCTGACTCTTATTGGTCTGTTGCATTGGAGATATCCTTGTTCCGTTGAGCTTATGTTGAGCTGGTATATTGTATGAAGTAACTACATGGTTGTGGATTACACTCTTCCGCCTAGGTAGGTGGTACTTTCTATACATAGCTGCTTCAGAGTCGTCACTATCCTCACTGAGTTCCATGCTAAGCTGACTCCAAGATGAGGTTATAGTGCACATTTATATGAACTGCGATTCTGGATAATTGGAACATTGTGATGAGAGTTCAGGATCACAACATTCACCATCTGACTCATCTCCATATTCAGAGGCGTCATCTCCTGGCCATGGTGGATGTTCATAATCGGTCTCCTCACTTGAGCAGATTAAGCTCTCTTCTTCCTCACTCCAATTGTATGGTTCTTCTTCTTCCATGTTGCTGATTCAGTACCTGAAATCAAAAACTTACGGTGTATCAATGTGTTTTGATTCTCCCCTAATTATGCAAGACAATGCTATGCACGGTCCAACAAGAATATAAACCAAGGTTATGAATACATGAGACACACAACTTAAGTTATGAAACAGATTTGGAAATCCGGTTTAAATCTGGTTTGAAACAAAGAATGCTTGGTTTAGGAAAATGGTTCTGAAAAACTTTTTTTCTTTGGTTTAAATCAGGTTGCTCACGGTTCAAAACCTGATTTAATGTTTGGTTCAAGGCCAACACAATATGGGTTTCGAAATTGGTTAGAATAAAAGTGAAAATCCCTTCTTCTTTTTGTAAACTTTCTACTTTCTTTAAAAACACCACACAGTTTGCAAATTATGGAAACAAGGATTTCTGGTGATACAAAACTGTTAAGGGGAGCCTTTCATGTGTTTTAAATTTCGAATTGAAAGAAACAAATAAGGAATGAACTCTTTTGGCTTTTCTTTTAGGGAAAATCAGATCAAACTTCACGAAACACTTCTTTTTCTTTTCTTTCTTCTGGTTTTCGAAAACAAAGCTTCTTTTTCTTTTCTTTCTTTTTCCAACGGTAGTTCTACAGAAGCTAATCCGGAGGAAGTTGATAAAGACGTTTGAAGAAGAAGTCTTATCTCACTTGCGAGTATTCTCGTTGATAAAGGTATTGGAAGTTAAAATATTGGAAGGCCGCCTACTAGTGTAGGATCGGAAACATCATAATTTTACTTCGTCTCAAAATCCTTTAGGTATGGTATCGCTATTGTATCATGGTTTTGTTATCTTCACCCATATGTGGGTGAGAAAGATCAATAGCTTCTGATGATATTTCATACATCGAGCTTCTTCTATGTTGTAATTGTAACAAATCAGTAATAATAAAACAGCGTAAAAAAAAAAAAAAACAAAGCTTGTAAGAACACTAAAAATGAAAACTAATGCAAATAGACTTAATTTTTTTTGTTTTTGGTTTAAAGGATGCAAATCAAACACTATAAAACAGAAACATACTATTTTCTTTGGTTTTTTTGAACGATGAATGAAAACAAAGAAAACTAAACTTGATGAAAATCACTTTCTTTTTGGTTTTTAAATGTAATGAAACTAAGAACATAAGCTATATGAATGCAGTCTAATTTTTCTTTTGTTTTTGATGATAAACTTAAAACACATAAACAATCTACATGCAAATATGATGATAAACATAATAAACTAGTGAATGAATGCAAGACAAAATGATTTTTTATGGCTTTTCTTATAATGCAAACAAATCAGAAACTGTAAACTAAGCAAGATGATATAAAATACGATTTTTATGGGTTTTTGATTTATGATGCAATGAAACTAATCATAACAAGTGATGAACAATGAAAACAAAAACGAATTCAATGAGTTTTTGGATAGAAAACACATGTTTAGGAGCCTTTTGGCTCTGATGCCAGATGATACAGCCTCAAAATCATAGACTAGGATGGTGGGAGATGGAAGAACAAATGCTGGCTTTAAAGCTCTCTCACTTGCTCAGATTTGAATGGATGTGCGAGATGGATGGGTAGATGAACAACTCTCTTGTTCAGTGGGCTGATTGACTCTATGAATCCTTGGCAGAAGCAGCCTCCTCGAATCACACAAAGAAAAACTAATTCAAGAAATTCATAAGAAACAATGAATCACTCAGTTAAATCTAATGAACACAAAACTCAAAAAACACTCTTTGAAACGAAAAACTCTGTTTATTCTTGATTGATTGAAAGGTGATTTTTACAAGGGATCATTCTGAGCTTATATAGGCTCGAAATACAGTGTTTATAAAGTCTAAATCAAGAAAAAAAATCACAAAAATAAATGAAAACTAGCTATTGGAGAATTTATGAGAAATTTGTCCAAATAAGGTAAGTTGGAGGATCCTTATATCTTGACAACTTGGGAAGGAAGATGTGCACCTTTGGAACATCCATGATGATGTAGGAATGCTAGAAATGGGACCGTTGTGGTTTATTGCTCCAAAGTTCCAAATAAGGCAAGTTGGGTATCACCTGATTTGGAAGTTGAATAACTTTTAAACCATAAGTTATTTTGAACCGAATCCAATTCCCTATGAATCTCTGATGAGTAAAGTTTCCCAAACAAGTTGGTTAACAACTTGGTTCATCCTGGTTTGATCTTAATGTTTCAATAAGTGGTTGTTGGTCTCCAACGAATTCTTTTGAAGTCTGTCCAATTATAACTTGAATATCTTCTTCATGTGGAAAGTTTTTGAACCAATTCCACTTCTCTGTGACTCTTTAATGAGTTAATTTTCTAGAACATATTTTCTTGTGTCTTAAATCATTCTGGTTGAAAAGATATGCTCCAAAATATTAACATACGTTTATGGTATGTTCGGGTTGGTTTTTTCCATGGGTCTTAGATGGTTGATTTATGGGGTGAATTGCACATATTATATCTTTTATATTTTTTTATTGCAATTTGGTATCTTTTCAAAAGAGTTTGCATTAATGTATCTTTTTTGTAGGGTCTACCATCAAAAAGACTATTTTATCCCTTACACTCTCTTTCTTACTCATTTCTTAATCATCTCATCCACCGAAAATCTATCCATTCTTTTATTATTATTATTTTTCTTTTTCTTTTCCTTATCTTTCTTACTTTTACATTTATTTCACCCCACATTTTTTGAACGGTGGATATCATGCAATGAGTGAGGTTTCCGGTCATATAGACCGCCGGAATGGAGTTAAAACCGGTCGATCTACCGGAATTAAAAAAAATGGACTTAATACGGAAAGTGCGAATGGAAAGTTGAGGCTAGATGTCCATAATATCTATCCATGTCGATAATACAATGATCAAATCACATGCAAGATGCTTACCATGGGTAGGAAGTAGCCAATGAAAATGTTTTTTTTTGAATAGATAGTGGTCTACACCTACTCTGTGTCCACAAATTCACAATCATGTGAACTCTTAACCAACTTTTGTCCATTAGACTCGTACTTTGTGTCCAGAGCCGTGTCAAGAGATACGTAGACCGGAAGCGGTGTTACAAAATTAGGCCCAATAATATATAAAAAATCATCATCTTCTCAAATTCATATGAAATCAATAATAACCATCATCATCCAAAAAAATAAACAAAAAACAAACTATTAATTCTAAAACATAATTTTTCTTCCCTTCTTTCCAATAAAATCGTTAACTAAACGCTCAAAATCAACACTTTTAAGCAACTCCTTTTCGATAGACATGATAGCCAAGTCACTCAACCTCTCTTGTGACATACTAGAACGAAGATAAGATTTTATCAACTTCAACTTTGAAAAACTTCTCTCAGCAGATGCAACTGAAACTGGAATCGTTAATAAAACTCGATAAGCTGTCCATGAGTTTGGATAAAACTCTTCAACCTTCTTTAAAAAGTCTATCACTTCAATAGGCCTCATATTAACACTTGGTAAAGCTTCTCTTAGAATTTTGAGTTCATAGAAAAGATCATTACCAATAATATCTGAATGCTTCCCATGAGTTAGATAACCTTCAAGTTTGATACACGATGCCATCAGATTATCCTCACTCGCTACCTGCAACTTTTTCAGATCAAACAAAAATCCAAATATTTGTTCATACTTCTCAAACTGTTCAAATATCGTTTTAAGTGAGTAGAGAGCTTGATCCATAATCTGAATGAAGTAATCAACTCTAAAGCTCTCCTCTGGTGATAAGACATCATTTCCTTCAACTTTCTCAGATTCCTCACCATAATGTTGTTTTCTTCTAATGACCCTCTTTGCCTTTTTGGAAAATACAGCCTTAATCTCCATAGAATCTGCAATTACTTTAGCTTCCAACTTTGCTTTCTCAAAACCTGAATCTCTGTACTTCTGAAAGTAAGCAACCAGCCCCTTCAGTTGAGAGATAGCAACATCAATATCCATGTCTTCTGATTGCAAAATCTTACTGACAATGTTCACAGCACAAAGAAGATTATACCAAATGACCATTGAAACCAAGAACTCAAAACTCCCAATTCCATGTGTTTTACTTGTTGCAAGACACTCAGATTCGCTCCGCTCCAGTGGATTACCACTATTCTCAGCAATATAAACTAAAGCGTCCATAATTTTAGGAGCTTGAAATCGAATTGCCTTAACACTTTCAACATGACTTTCCCATCGAGTCTGAGATAAACGCTTGAGTGTTAGGCCTCCTACCTTATCTTCTAATATTTGCCACCGCTTATTTGAAGCTGCAAAGAAGCAATAAAGGCGTTGGATGATTCCAAAAAATGAGATTGCCTTCGAAGAAGTGGCTGCCATAGATTAATGAGATTACCTTAGGGCTGTGACAACCACAAGGTGTATAAAATGCTCATGGATTAATCTCAAGTAATCTTTTCTGTACTCCTTTATGTTTTCTCTTCATATTGGAGCCATTATCATAACCTTGCCCTTTCACATCATCAATTTTCAAATCAAAAGCAATCAACACGTCTTGAAGCTCACAGAAAAGTCCTTCTCCGGACGTATCATTAACTTTCAAAAATGTCAAGAAAAATTATTCGACCTTAGTTTCAGTGGATGAAACATCTACACACCGGATGATAACAATCATTTGCTCATGATGGCTAATATCTGGAGTACAGTCAAGAATGACAGAGAAGAACTTTTCACCTTGAATTTTCTTGATGATCATAGCTTTAATCTCATTAGCTAACAAAGCTATCAGCTCATTCTGGATTGTGTTGCTGAGGTAATGACAATGAGTTTCGTTTTCTTTAAACCTTCTAAAATGCTCTATCATCACATGATCGAAATCAGCAAGCATCTCAATGAAACTCATAAAGTTCCCATTGCCATCTTCTCCAATCTTTCCCTTGCTTCCACGGAACGCTAGATTTTGTTTAGCAAGTGTCTTTACCACATAAATGATTCTCAGCAACACCTGCCTCCAATGAATCCTCTCTTTGTTCCTTTCATCTTGAGCATATTTATCAATGGTTTGATTTTTCTGTAGCCTAAGTTCTAGCTCTACCCATTGATTCATGCAGACAATGTGTTCCCGACCAGATTCATGCTCTCTAAGTCTTTTCAAAACATTTCTCCAATCACTGAATCCCGTAGATGCCAATTGACCATTGTCACGATGATTGAACACCGAATATTTTGTTCAACGATTTTGAGTAAACTAGCCAACGCCGATCTTGTTTTTCTCCATCACTCATTTCTCTTGTGTAATACAAATGTGAGAAATGCTTCTTAACACTATCTCTTGGAAATTTATAATCAAGCGGTAGTCTTTTTGGCGGGCCTTGGACAACCATGAAATCTCTCCATTCATTCCATCCTTTTTTATACTTTTCCAGTTTCCAGGATCATACATATAAAAAAATCCACAATTCTCCATGAGATCATCATCTTTTTCACATTCAACCTTCTCCTCATCCTCTTTTCCATCCTCTTTTCCATCCTCTTTTTCATTCAAGTTCTCCTCATTCACTACATCCACATTCTCTGTCTCAAAAAATGTTTCTTCTCTTTAAAACTCAGTCATATCCTCATCCACTTTATCATCTCCAACATGGGCATGTTGTTCATCATTATTTACTACAAATTCATCAAGAGTTTCAGGTTTTTTGAAGTACCTCAATAGAACATTCTCTTGCTTTTTTGTATCTTCTTCTAGTCGTTTTTTCTTCCTTAATTTGTCTGCTCCACACGGCACTCTTTTAAAACTTCTTGGAGGCATCTTTCTGAAATTAATTTAAAAAAAAACAATGTTACAGTATCATTAGATGAACTATAAAACATTAATTCATAACAAAAAAATACTAAAGTCATCACAATTCACACAATAACGTAATTGATTTGATGGATAATAATTATAGTAGTTTAAGAATAAGAAATCACTCTTCTTCAAATAAAACAGAGGAGACAACGAAACAAAAAAGTTTTTGGACTATTTTTAATGGAGTAGGCACTGCTACACAACACCCAATTTACAATAATGCTTAAATTCAGAATGACACTAATAGTTTACAATAATGCTTAAATTCAGAATGACACTAAGGTCACACCTAGCCACGGCCCCAAATCATATCACCCAGTTATCATTATTATAAGCGATATGTGGATTCATTACATAATAAATCTCTTCTCCTTGCTTAATTCCATCCAAACCCAAATCAAATCTCCCTTAAATTTATAAATAATGATACTATAATATGAAAGAAACCTACTTGTAATTGTTGATTGCAAATTTGCACTTTAGAAACAATAAAGAAGATGAAGAAAAAGTGATGAATTTAGTAGCTATTGTTTTAAAATTGAGAAGAAGATGAATGAGTGTGTATTAGACTATTAGCTAACCCTATTTTTTTTTTTAAATCTGACGTTTCCTAATTTTCTTTAAGTATAGTAGACTAGATTAATTAAATAACTAAAGGATAACTATATTTGGGTTTAATATATTAAACTAAATATAGGGCCTTGATGTTTTCCCAAAAAGGGCCATAAGCCAATGTTTCTTTTTTAACACATAGCCACGGCCCTGTTTGTGTCCACGGATCACAATAATGTGAGCTCTTGACCACCCTATTGTCCATCATAAACGTTTAACATATGATATAATTGTGGTAGTGTCCACGAATAATCAACTCAATATACTTTTGTGACCACGGATCGCAATAATGTTAACTCTTGACCACCTATTGTCCATCACAAACATTTACCCATGATAAGCATCTTGTTAACTATTGTCCATCATAAGCGTTTGTTTACCCATGGTAAGCATCTTGTTAAGCATCTTGTCCATCATGTTAAACCATCTTGTTAAGCATGAGATGTGATCGTCCAACATACTTTTGTGTCCACGAATAATCGACCAACTTGTTAAGCATGAGATGTGATCGTCCAACATACTTTTGTGTCCACGAATAATCGACCCAACATACTTTTGTGACCACGGATCGAAACAACGATGGTAGTATCCACGTGGATGGATGTTGTGGACATCTACTCTAAACTATCAATTCACAAATTCCGTATTATGTCCATTTTTTTTTTTTGAATTCTGGTACATCGGCCTATTTTATCATCATTCTGGCGGTCTATATTGTCGGAATCATCACCTCCCCTATCATATCTACCGTCCAAAAAATAATTAATAAAGTAAGAAAGAGAGTGTAAGAGAAAAGAAAAGAATTAAAAAATAATAATAAATTCGGATGGATAGAAAGGTGAATTGTGGATATTTTATGTGATTAATTATCTATCACAAAAAGACAAAAGCTAAGGTTAAAATAGTCTTTAACGAGCACTAAAAAATAAAAAAATACATAATTACAATAAGATTTTGAAAGATACAAGATTGTTATTATTTGTGAATAAGATACATTGCATGCAATTACTTCTTAATTTATGTCCTCTCGAATCCTTGTTTGATGATGCTCATCAAGTTCGCGACCTAAACATCTCATAATAGTTGACAAAAAAAACATCCCATAACAATCTCAAACCCATCCTTCCATGAGATCTCTTCACAAACCCTAGTCTAGTCACCCACTCTCTTCAGCCCTCTCTCTCAAACGCTAATATAGTCTCCGACAAACCTTCACTACCGAATTTTCTCCAGAGCATGAACCCTTGCAATTTAAGATTTTATGCTGCGTAGCAACTCCGTTTGTCCTCCTTGTGGTTGCGATTGTCCTCCTCGTTTTTCTCTCATCGAGATTGCTCATGGTACTATAACCATCTTCTCTTTCGTTCTGATTGAATGTATCGTATATGTGCTCCGTTTGATTCAGAAATTTTGAGTATTTTAGTTCATTTTAAGAGTGATTACGAGAAATTCGAGCCATCCTTTTCTCCAAAATTGATGTATTATTGTTTATGCGATGAATATATCGTTCATTGTCGTTCGATTTCTAACAAGTTTCATGCTTATTATATTCTTTTGCAGGGTTGCAACTCTCTGTTACAGGTTAGATATCGTTCTCGACCTTGATTTTTTTTTTTTTTCCGACCTTGAATTTTTTTTTGAAACAATGTCGTCTTAGAATTATGGTGGATAGCTATTATCCAGATTCTAGTATCTCTATTAATTAATATGGTTAATATTCATAGATGAAAATGGCATGTGACATCATTTTTGCATCAATACTATTAAAAAATTAGAGTCAAAAGTAAACTAATCTTTTGTTCATGTATTATTTACAGGATATGCTACTGAAATAATGAAAAAAATTTAAAATTTCATTAAGGGTGAATTTGGAAATCTTATATTATTATAAAGCGTGGATACGGGTCGTGGAAAATGGATACACGCGGGTTCAACCATTTTAAAATCTGGACCTTTTATTTTTTAAAATATAATCTTAACCATCCATTTTAAAGACTTAAACTAAAACAAATTTGTTAGCTAAGAAATAAACATCCCGAATTGCATTGGCCCATTCATTTTCTGGATAACATACAAGAAAGTGTGTAATCCATATCACTTTTGTAGTATGGCCCATGCAATTATCCACGCATTTAGAGCATGTACAACCTTGAACCCCCTCATGGGGTTCTTAAAAAATTTTTTTTTTTTTTTTTTACACATTTCCCCAAAAAAAAAAAAAATAGACGAATGACAAACTGCCACGTGTCATGAACAGTGTAAGGACCGATCCTTAGCTAAGGATTTTTAGACCCCGGTTTCTTAACTATTCACGTAGGACCCACGTGAATAGTTAAGAAACCCGAGCTTAAAAACCCTCGTTGTACATGGTCTTAGAGCATGACCATCAATGAACCCCCTTTGGGGGTTCTTAAAAAAAAAAATTTTTTTTTTTTTTTTGGGAAAAGTGTAAAAAAAAAAAAAAAATTCAAAAAAAAAAATTAGACGAATGATAAGCCGCCACGTGTCATGAACAGTGTAAGAACCGGTTCTTAAATAAGGATTTTTAGGACCCGGGTTCTTAACTATTCACGTGGGACCCACGTGAATAGTTAAGAACCCGAGCCTTAAGATACCTCAATGGCCATGCTCTTATATTTCCATAAACCTGAACAGAAAATGTAATAATGGTTATACATATGAAATATTTAGGTATCAAATATAACAATAATAGCTTACAAATTTTTTAAGGTAACAACCATCTATTCGTTTGATATAAGAATTACTTAGCTTATATATGAAATTTCGTTTTGATACAGCATTTGTCATCATATACTGGTGTTTCCTTCCAAATCGTCACTATACAGATACAAGAAACAACTTTTAAACCATTATCTATATCCATTAAACACTATATAAACAAATCAAACCACACAAAACAGAGGAATATCTATATATTTTTAACATTTCATAAACCATAGATCACTGATAGCAAATCACTGAATCCTTTTGGAAATATAAAGAAATATATCACCTAATCGTGCAGTAAGCTTGGTTGGAATATGATTTGCTACTCCTTGCTAATGGTAGAAATAATAAACTAAAGTTCCTGCAAAATAAATCCCAAATATAAATATAACATTGACAGAACAATGAATAATACCACATATAAAGATCAAAGAATAATCATAAGAGAAAGAAATCATCATATTTTCTCTTAGGCTTCGGTAGATAGAAGATCCAAAATCAGAAGTTGAAGAGTTTGAAAACAAGTTTTTGAAGTCACGTTATAGACATAATAGCAAAGGAGAAACAGTTTTCCATCAATCTTATCTACATGCAACAAATCTAATCCCGCTAAAAATCATGTCAACGATAAGATCTTAAGAAGATTTTGTTTATGTTTAATCGATTAAATATGAGCAAATCGGATAACAAAAAAAAGACGATACGACCATATATACATGAGTTTGTCGGAGAATTTGTTGAAATCGGACAGTTTTGGTAAGAATCGCAGACGGATATGGAACATATGAACAGAGAAGAAAGTTGAGCTAATTTTGGTCGGCTGAACTAAAAGAACGCAATAAACCCTAGATATTTTTTTAATATCTCGGTTAAATGATTAAGTGGGACTAATTGGGTTATTGGGCCATTTTAAATTAAGTTATAAAAGTTTGGCTTAAATTTAGAATATTAGATCAAACAAATGTACTAAAAACCACATAAAATAGTAGAAAATTTTTGGGCCAGTATATTAAAGTTTTTGGGCTGAATTAAGATTTTTTATTATATGTTTTCAATATTATAAATTATATAAAGTAGATGAAATACATATGAAAGTTCACAATTTTATTTTTTAAAATTACATCCAAAACATAATTTCAATTTCATAACAAATAGTCATTCCTTAATTTATTAGCTATATGCAATATATAATATAGATATGACAATAGAAACTTATTACAAATATTTCCTTTACATAATCAAGTTTAATATAAAAAATATTAAAATTATATGTTAAAGCAATAAAGATTTATATAAACTGAAAAAACTAAATTTTTTAATGCTTCCGATTATAATGATCCAATGACCATTAAGATGAACACAAATCAATACTGTTTAAAATGTTATTCGACATTCCTTTCGTAATTATATTAATTTAAACGATTTGAAAACAAAAAAAAAGTAGTTCAAGAATAAATTATCAAATTCGATTCATCATTCCTTTTATAATTATATTAATTTTCAATTACTTATAACAAAAGAATTAGCAACCCTAATAATCAAAAATAATCAATCAATACTTAAAAAAATAAAAAAAATATGAATCCGTCAAAATCTAGTTTGTTATGTTAAAGACTTTTAACGTGTTAACCATTCACTAATAAGTTTTATATCGAGCTGTCTTTTGACAAGGTTAGAGTTGATACTTGGCCTTCTTGATTCTACGAACACTAAGAATCAACTTGATGGTGATGCAGCATTGTACAAATTAGCAAATAAATCTATGGCACTTTCTCCAGTTGATGCGGCTCCTCCTTCTCCAACACAAAGGGTGAGTTCGCTTCTTGCTTCAGTTCTCCAATACATATGTTGTGGAAGTCTCAATCCGGTAATATGTTTGTCTTTTTGTGACAGATTTATCTCGGAGAGCAATATGTAAATAATGCTACGCTGTCTGATGTAACTTTTCTAGTTGAAGGTAATCATATTAATCCGGAACTTGCTGCAATCTTGTTAGCTCCAAACTCCATATGTTACACAGAAAAAATCATACTGCAGGAAGGAGATTCTATGCACACAGAATTTGTCGTCTTGAATATTCAGATGCATTTGCGCAATGTTTGATGCTGGTTATAGAGTAAGTGAACTATGATTTTTGGGTGACCGATCCTTTCAATATGTTCTCTTGGAGGAAATAAAAAATATCATTTACTAACTATGATGACTATGGAATATGGGTTTATGCTGCTCCACTGCTCTGTCAAAGGAATACTTGGATAATTATGTATCTTGTTTGAAAATTAGAAGTAAAATATCTCATTTAGTTTGTGTTTCGTTTTTACCACAGGAAAAAGACTCTAGAGATATTGAGATTCCAAATATCAAATGGGAGGTTTTTTTGTTTTGTGTTTCTTTTTTCTCATGACTACACCATTCCCTTTTTTTTTTGAAAATAACTTTTTCTCAAATATGGCTCATCTGAAACATAAGGAATTATGTCAGAAATGTTGAAACTTGAGCTAACTTTATACTTACTTGGAATTTTAATTTTGTAAGCATTGTCATTGATCTTTTCCAACACTATCAAAGGTCCATTTGTTCTTGGCAAGAGCTTTGATTTCCTTTCTTTAGGGAACATTTCCTTCCTTAGGTGAATCCATACTAGCTCTCATGGCTCAAATATTCGATTCCACCTTCCTTTGTTGGCTTCTCTTTGGTATAGCTGGGTATTTTCCTCAATTTCTCTAACCTCTTTCATGCTAGGTAGCACGGAAGCTTTGTCGGATGACCGTTTCCCGCTTCGGAATCGGAAGCTTGTGGAAGCTTTCGGAAACTCGTTTCCAAAACGCTTCAAAAAAAACTATTTAAAAATGCATTGCAATCTTACGCTTCCGTTTTGGGAGCTTGCGCTTCTATTTTAAAATTCTGATGTTGTAAACAATAAAAAAATGTAGAGTTATATTTTATATGATTTTTATTTTATAAAAAAGTTCTAGAACTAGAGGGAATAAAATCATATATAAAACATTGAAACTAATAATAAAATTTGATATTTGTGCATTATAATTTTTTATAAAGAATTTTGTTTAGATAGACTATATTAATCATTTGTGATTACTAGAAATGATTAATTTAATTAGTTGGACAATATTATATTTGAAAATTTGGAATTTTTTAGTTATTTTCAGATATTTTGAGCTTATCTTATTTGATGTAGAATACAATATTTTGATATTTAATTTTGAATCATATAAGTTTTAATTATGAGTTATATTATATTTTTAATAATATATATATATATATATATATACACACGCTTCCAACACCTACCGCTTCCTATATATTTTTAAAAAGTCGTTTCTGTGCTTCCATACGATTCCGCTTCTACGTACCCACTTCTGATTCCATGTAACGTAGCTTTCATGTATCTTCTTTACAGGTTCAGCCTTGTTTTTGCCATTTAGAATATCTTGTGCACTCAAATGTAATTGTGTTACGTCCAAAGGTGTTAAATGATTAAAACCATAAAAGATTTGAAAAGGTGAGTACTTAGTAGTAGAATGAACAACATGATTATAAGAAAAATCTACATTAGGTAAGCAATATTTCCAGGTTTTTATGCTCTTTTAATGATTGCACGCAAAAGAGTAGACAAAGTTCTACATACTAATTTAGTTTGACCATCTATTTGAGTGTAGTAAGCTGTTAAAAATAAGCGTTTAGTCTCTAGCTTAGACCACAAAGTTCTCCAAATGTGAGAGTTTATTGTCCCTATGATAAACTATTGTTGTATGCATGTCATGCAATTTTATCACGTCAATAAATAACAATTCAACACACTACAAGAAAATAGCTATTTTTAACTTACGATAAATGCTATTATATGTGATTTATTTTATTTTTGAAATGGTTATGTCTGCCCCAACTATAATAGGTCGGTCATATTTGGTAGCGTTTTCGGTCGTGATATGATATAGAACACTTATGATAACGATGTTTTCCTTTGCTATTGAATCTGCTTGTAATAGCTTTTTTTATTTATCATAATAATTTTTTTTAATAATTGATAACTATTTTTTTTATTTTATAATATATTTTCTGTTTTGGATTTATAGAAAAAATAGATTTGAAATTTTAAAACTTTCATTAATAACTCAAAAAATGTCTAACGCAACATTACAAATCATAACTAAGGCAAAAAACATTACAAAATTAGAACCAAATCAAATTTTAATGTCTAGAACCATAATCTCATGAATAGTAACATCTTGTTCCTTTGGGAAGAATCTCTAAACAGTCAACATAAATGGTATTTGAAACTGCAAAACCTACTCTTTGCCTCTTCTAAATCTCAAAGTTTGATCGTACCACTAGCAACTTAATCAAACATCACTGAATTAATTCCGCTCAAGTGCCCATACAAGCTCTGACAACTATACTACATTAGGCTGCACAATAATAACAATATGGTTAAATTCTAATGCTATATTTGTGAGATAAAGTAACAGAGACTAAATTATTAATTTCGCTAACCTGTCGCCATGTACAATGCATCTCTTCAATTTTCTAGTCCTGGAGCTTCTCTTCACTTCCTCAACTTGAAATAATAACTAAAGTTAATGAAATGATTCTAAAGTCCATATGATGGATCATCTTTTGGTTCAGGAGTAGTACAACGACATGTCACAATGTAAATGCAGAGACAAGAAAAGAAGAGAAATCAAAGGATGATGTAATGAATAACGATGTTAACAATGTCCATTTTTCTTGGCTCCGAGGAAGTCTGGCAAAGAAAGAGCATGAACCTCCGAGGAAGTCTGGCAATTAACTGAAAGCACAGAGCACTAGATCTGGTAAGTAGTGGCTACAAATGATATCTGAATTTCTCAGGTTCGGTTTGAATAGAAAGCAAACTACCTTGAATCAATGATTTCGTGTAATATGGATAAAGATTTGGGTTCTAGCAGCTACAGCAGAATAAATAAGATAAAGTACAAATGATAATACTTGACCAAAGAAAAAACTAGGCTGAGAGCTGTACATGTATATTTGATGGTCTTTGCACAAGAAACTTCTTAGCAGCAAGCCAAAGCATCTTCTTGAAACCGGTTCCAGCATTTACAATGTACATTATGTGCAACGTCTGCAATATAATTTGTAACTTGCAACAACCCGGTATATATGCAAAGAAGATTTAAGATGTAAATTAAGTACCTCAGGGTAGCAGCTATTGTCTATCTTCTATTAAGATCTATGGGCTTCCAACCTAAAATCAATTGGTGATAAGTGGAGTGGCCCATGTGCCTTATATATTATTAAAGATCCCTTCCGACTACCGATGTGAGACTTATGTCCCTAATACGCCCCCTCGAGATAATGGCTCTTTGACCATTAATCTCGGAATGTTCGGGCTTGGATCGACGGCAGCAATTTGGGCCTGGGTTGTCGATGATTGGACCAACTTTAGGTCGGATCGGGTTGGATTGCATGGATCAGACTCTGATACCATATTAAGATCTATGGGCTTCCAACCTAAAACCAATTGGTGATAAGTGGAGTAGCCCATATGCCTTATATATTATTAAGGATCCCTTCCAACTACCGATGTGGGACTTATGTCCCTAATATCTTCGACATGGCAGCCACAAGATTTGCAGCTGTTGATATAAAATTCTCCATGCCCTGTGATTAACACGACACTTTCCAGGTAAGAACTGGAAGTAAGAAAAGAGCAATAACACAATGCAGAAGCCCAAAACATGGGAATAACTGAAAATAAAGTACCAGTCCTTGCACATCCAGTATTGTAATCGTGGAATAGATTCGGCGCTTTGCTGCGAACGAGCATGCATGGAATTTTTCCAGAAGAGCTCTCTCAAACTCTTTCACATGGTATTTTAGATATTTATCGATGGTGGTGATATGCATAATCTTAATGGGATGAACTTTTCCAAGTATTTCAATGTAGACAGGTCTTCCTTCCTTATCAACTCCATGATAGCCTTGAGGATAGTATTGCAGAACTTCCTGCAGCTCTTCGAAATCAAAATCCTAGCATCCACGTCCATAGAAGTATATTAATATAAAAGCTTGATGATGAATATTAACACGAGAAACTACTTATTTCTTTCATATGGAACAACAAATAAGCTGGTGTCAAACTTAACTCAATGAATCCTTTTTTTTTTTTTGAATGACTAGGAGGTTCTGGGCCCGTAGGCCCGTACATCCCCCTAGAGCGAGACCCCTTACCTATAGTATGGTATCTGTTCCATATTCTTTTCTCCATCGAAACATCTCTTCCTATATCTAGATGGTTTTTTCAATGTTAAAATCCCTTGCCTTCAAAAATGTACATATATAAAATGAATACTGAGTTAGCTGGAGAACCCACTTATTCACAACACATCACATTTTAAACTTAAGGGACCAAAGTGATTATGTAGCTAGTAATTAAGGACAAAGTAACCTAAGAAGAGTATGGTACTCATCATGTCTTGGAGATAATAAATCTCTCTCGAGAAGGTTGCGGCGAAATTCAAGCACAACACTCTCCTCTTTTTTCATCTCGTACATCTTCAATGGAGACAGCATGAGTAGTCAATTTTCTTTTTTCCCCTTTTCTTCAAGGAATGAGTGAACTTGGTTGAAGCATTAATCGCCTTCAGTCAGAACGAATGTTTCTCGTCTAAGCTTCTGTACATCACACTACAACAATGCGTGTCCAATAATCACTAACCCCCACATCTAAAAACGATCCATGATTATACTTCTCAGCAAAGAAGATTCAACTTGAATGTTATTCTGAATAGAGGATGTCAAAGTGGGATTATTGTCTGCAAAGACCCTCCGTACTCAAATAAAATCTCGTTTACCCCTCTATTTATTAGAATATTATTTACAATTATTTATAAATAGAAAACATAGAAAATTACCGAAAGACCTCAAAATTTTCTGATAATTACATGGAAAACCAGACGGTTAACCCGAGAAAACCGAAATCTTAAAGTTGACCCATACCGAACCCAATTGAATCCGATTTTGTGAATATTCGCGGGCCGACACGATTTATATGGGTCAGATAACCTAATAAAACGGGTTAGACCCGACTGATTAAAATCCCTAATTCTCATTCGGATTCTCATTCTTCGATCCCTTCGACTTCCCCTTACTCTCATTCTCCCTTCTCCATCTTCCGCTTTCCAACCCTCTTAACTTCTTCTTCTTCCCATTATCTCTCCTCTTCTCCTTTCGAGTTCTTTCACGTGAATCCGTAAAATATGCCGCCCAAGACCCGTCTAGCCACCAAGAAAATCGATGTCGTGAAGGATAATCATCCTCCGGCGAAGGCGAGCCCTACAAAGCCTAAGAATGCTCCTCCTCCTCCGGCGACGGCGAGTGGTGTAGCAAGCCCTACGAAGCCTAAGAATGCTCCTCCGACGACGACAACGAGTGGTGTAGCAAGCCTTACCACTACCACGATGCTATCCCGAATGCTCCTCCTCCGGTGAGCGATGGTGTTGGTGAAGGATTATGTGTGTTCATGGTGTAATTATCAGGTTACATCCTAGCACATAATCAACTAGGATCTAGGTGATTTGCAGTTGAATCATAAACAGATCAGATTCATTACCTTATGATTGCAGCGGATTGATCAAAGGAATGAAGAGATCACAGAGAGCTGATGATAACCGGCTCCTCCTAGGTATCCACACTCTTACAAGCTACTGGATCAGGCTGCTAGACCAAGCTGGAATCAACAGAGAGAGAGAGGACGGCTAGACCTAAGAAAATCGCAGAAGACTGGTGTTTCTGGCGCCTCCTCTCTTCCTTATATGGGCCCAAGTGATTAAATTAATGGCCTATTAGGCTTTTGGGCCCAAGACCCAAATCAGACAAAAACTGTATTTTGTCTGGCCCAATTCTCTGTACAAATACAGTAAATGCCTTGCATCTTACCGTATTATTTCTTTGTTAACTTTCCCGTTAGCTATGGTGTGTGACCCTTAGGGATCATACAATACTGGTAATAAGTCCTAAACTTATAGATCATGAGCGGGCTCTAGCAAGTCATCATGATCACCCAGTATTTATGACTTATGTCTGATCTCGACACTTATCATACTTTCTAGAGATAGTATAGTAGATTTCAGGACATTCCCAACAGTTGGTACCACGACCACGAATCGAGAAAGTGTTTTGATTGTTTGTGCTAGTCATAACTGAAATTTAGAGATAAATAGAGTTTTAGTTATTCAATTCATAAAAGAGTAATCTTAACAACTTATAAGAAAACTCGCATTGCATTCAAAATTTCTTTGTTTAACCTCATAAGAATGCAATGATTCCGAGACCCATGTTTAGCTAAATCCAAAGTGGGCCACTGGCCGTCACCCAGAAGTAGCTTTACTTGGTAAGCATACATACAGCTAGTTATATCCAATAACTCTCGGTTGTGAATTGGGCCCAAGGCCCAATACACCAGATGTCTCAAGGCCCGGGACTCCCGATGGCCCAGTCAAGGAAACCAATCTCTTACAGCCAAATAATCACTAAAGTCTGGGGCTCCCAATGAAATTAGTGACTATATACTACTTTACTTACGCAAAAACAGACACCTCACACTGTAAGCCATATCTGTAATTGAATAAGCGTTAAGTAGCTGACAAGATTGGGCAAGACATCCAAGCTTGATATTGTTTTTGAGGATTTTAGGTTTCAATAGATTTCCTCCCAAAAATAGAAGATTACTATTTTGGGAAACTTTCCATTTCAGGTAACTTACTAAATGTGGAAACTTTCTAGTTTTAGAAACTTTCTAAATTTGGAAACTTACTATTTCCAAAAATTTCCTAACATGCCAAAATTAGAAACTTCTAATATTAGAAGCTTTCTAATTTAATGTTTTATTAAAGTTTTTTTTGGATGGGTCACAAATTATAGGCCCAATTCTTGGCCCAAGACCACATAATTCCAATTGGCCCAATAATTTGACATAACCGAGTCGGTTCATTAATTCTGGTCCAAGACCAAATTAACTACTAAATCCAACTGGTTATTTACTAAACCAGACTAGCTCTAAATTATTTGGTCCAACCAAATCAAACTTAGACCAGCCTTCGGTTTAGGTTAAAATTCAATTTTGAATTTAAATCCGGTCTAACCAGAAATTAAATAATACCAATTGTATTAAATAATTTCCAGCAAACCGCGATTTGGGTTAACCGCTTGAACCATAATTATTCAATTTGACCTTTTTCAAATTGATTATTTGAACCAAAATCGATTGCTAACAATTGACTTATTCCAAATTGTTTGATAATTAATTCAATCAACAATTATTTACAATCATGACATCATCAATCACTAACCTTAACCTTATACAAATCGCTTGATACATAATTCAATAATTGCTTATTTATCAATCGATTTTGACCTTTTTCAATTCGTTTCAAGCATAAGTTTTCCAAACCTTGAAAACGTTTATGTCATTAGCTTGAAGACAAATCATCATCGTTTATAAAAACAAAGTTTTCGGTTTGACTTTATCAAGCAAATATCAATGACGACGATCGTTGATCGTTAATAAAAACAAAGTCAACATGCGATTGTCATCATAACATTAACGATTCTAGGTTTTCAAAGTTTCAATCAATTTTACTCATTAAAATCGATTCATCAAACTAATAAACAGCCTAGTATGATCCAAAAAGCAAAAACCTAACAACCTAGGCTCTGATACCACTGAAGGATTATGTGTGTTCATGGTGTAATTATCAGGTTACATCCTAGCACATAATCAACTAGGATCTAGGTGATTTGCAGTTGAATCATAAACAGATCAGATTCATTACCTTATGATTGCAGCGGATTGATCAAAGGAATGAAGAGATCACAGAGAGCTGATGATAACCGGCTCCTCCTAGGTATCCACACTCTTACAAGCTACTGGATCAGGCTGCTAGACCAAGCTGGAATCAACAGAGAGAGAGAGAGGACGGCTAGACCTAAGAAAATCGCAGAAGACTGGTGTTTCTGGCGCCTCCTCTCTTCCTTATATGGGCCCAAGTGATTAAACTAATGGCCTATTAGGCTTTTGGGCCCAAGACCCAAATCAGACAAAAACTGTATTTTGTCTGGCCCAATTCTCTGTACAAATACAGTAAATGCCTTGCATCTTACCGTATTATTTCCTTGTTAACTTTCCCGTTAGCTATGGTGTGTGACCCTTAGGGATCATACAATACTGGTAATAAGTCCTAAACTTATAGATCATGAGCGGGCTCTAGCAAGTCATCATGATCACCCAGTATTTATGACTTATGCCTGATCTCGACACTTATCATACTTTCTAAAGATAGTACAGTAGATTTCAGGACATTCCCAACAATCTCCCACTTGTACTGGAATCCTACATTCCCTAATCCTTTTGTCTCAATATCTCGATCTGGCATAAGGCAAGATGCGTGTCATCCTTATATAGCCAGACCATGTTCATCGGACCAGATTTGATACTGACAATGCAAACGACTTGGGCAAGTCCGTTTGGGAGTGGCCACTCTCTTACCAGCTATCAAGTCTCCGATTGGCCTAGAGATATTACCTCCGTTAAACGGCAGGGACAAATCCCATCTTGTTCCATCACTATGAACTACACACTTTATAATACACCCAACCAAGGTCCTTATAGCTCCCAGTTACGAAACAGCGTTAGACAATGATCAAAGCGCATCACTCCATGTGCAGCCACATGCATGCGAACTCAGGTCTAAGGACTATACTCTATAGTCGTATATGAGAACCTCTTATGACACAGATATTAATATCTTGTAGAGTTCTCATCAGCGGGCCATGTACGGTCATATGCTCCCCTACATATACCTATGTGTCGACTTTGATGCCGCGCATCTATGACCCCTCGAAACTTGGTCATAAGTCTCAACACACTCTAGTCTCAAGTGGTTGTTGGTGTTCCAATTTCAACAACCTTCGACTATGGACACTATGATTTATGTCATTTCGTTAAATATGGGGTTTCAGGATCAAGTCTACTCATGTACTTCGATGGCCCATATATAATGACATGAATCATTTTGGAACGATTATTTATATCACAGTTAAAATAATCCAGAAATCATAGATTTCATAAACATAAAATATTATGTTTACATGAACCTTTCAAAACAACTAAATAAAGCCTTTTACAAACTCCCACTGAAATTAAGACTACATCTTAATTTCTCTTATCCTACAGCTACAGTCCGCGACTCGTGCTTAGGTCTAAGGAGTGGCTTCGTTAATAGATTAGCAACGTTCTCATTTGTTGAAACTTGCTGATCTACTTAACACCTCTGTCATTTATCTCACGGAATAGGTTATACCTACCCTCAAGGTGTTTGGACCTCTGATGTGCAGCTAGTCTCATCTATGCTGGGAATCACATCAAGTTCAGTGATGAACTCTTCTTTCCAAACAACCTCTTTCGCCGCTACCCAAGCTGCGAAATGTTCAGCTTAAGTCATGGAGTCAGCAACAGTGCCTTGCACCGCCAGACAGACACAAGATATAACCGGACTGTGACCGGAAATCATCTTTGTCTGTTGGTAACTTGCCTTTCAGACTCTACCGACTTGTAGCACCTCACTTTCTCCGTAAATCAAGAACTTATCCTAAGTATTTTCCAAATACTTGAGGATATTCATTACGTCTATCCAGTGATTCTTTGCTGGATTTGACTGGTCTTTACTTGTCTTGCTTAACATTAAAGCAACATCAAAACAAGTACGTGTCATGGCATAAATGATAGATCCAATTGCCGACGCATATGGAATCTCATCCATGCATTCAAGCTCAGCAGATATCGTAGGACACTGTATCTTGCTTAACGTAATGCCATGTGACATTGGCATAAAACCCTTCTTGGAATGCTGAAAACGTGTAGGACTTTGTCAATATAAGAATCCTGACTTTGTCCTATCAGCTCTTTTGGATCTCTATCTTTAGATCCAAAATCCAAGAACTTACGTGGCTTTACCCATATCAATCATAAAACCAACTCCCAAGCCAGTCCTTTACAGACTGCAGCATTGGAACGTTATTTCCGAGAATCAGTATGTCATCGACATACACTATGAGAAATGCAACATCGCTCCCACTTACCTATTAGTAAACGCACAGTTCCATCTCGTTCCTGTTCAAGTCAAAACCTTGACTACTTCAACAGAACGAAGATTCCAACTCCGATATGTTTGCTTCCATCCATGAATGGATCGATGAAGCTAACTTACACACAGTATAATTTTTCGGAGTCCGGGCTCACTTTCGCTTCTGTGAATTTCGCAGGTTCGTCACTTTCAATGATCATCAGATCATGGCAATTAATCACGAGAAATCACTCTCGAATTAGTGACGGATTCATTCAGATCTGCGAACTTCAGGCTCTACAGGTGTAGATTCTACAGAAATCTGTAAATCCATCCGCTGCTCTCCCTCAACAGGTTGAGCAGCCTCCTGTATTTCTCGAATTTCTTCGAGTTATACTTTTACTCCCACTGTTCTTCTTGGAAAGTAACTTTCCTTTTAGAAAACAGAATTCCGAACAACCTAACTTCGTTTTCGGAATGGACGTAAAAAGTAACAAGCCTTGGTTTCCCTAGGACAACCAGCGAAGTAGCACAACTACAAATACTCAGTAAAGACGAATTTGGATCATTTCCAGTCCACATTTATGTGGTGTCTTTCAACTGATATTGGTGGAACTATTTCAGCGTAAACTTAGATATTTCTAGAGCGTTATTCTTAAAGAATATCATGGAAGATTCGTGTGACTCATCTTTAATCATTTCTAATAAGATCTGATTCTCTCTCTCAGAAACACCTCCAGGTTTTCAGGAGATATGAGCTGTGAAACGACTTCACACTCATTCAGATGATCACACCATCAATGACTCAAGTATTCTCACTCGTGATCTAATCCAGAGTCTCAATACTTCTGTCACTCAGATTTTATACCTCATTCTGGAACTCTTTCGACCATTTCAAAGAATTCTGACTCGTGTCTCATCAAATGAACACAGTCATACTCACTGAAGTAATCATGAAATATAATGAAGTACAGGAAATTTTCTCTGGCATTACTGCTCATCGGGCCACATACATGAGTATGTTCAAGGTCCAATAAGCCTTGGGCCTTTCTCTAGCTCGGCTAAGATGGGCCCTTTGTCTTTTGGTCCAGTAAGCAGAATTCAAGTCTCATAAGATATCCGATCAAATGAGCCCAAAAGTCCATAACTATGGGATTTCTGAATCCGACTCACTCTATGTGACCAAAACATTTACGCCAAGAAAAATCAGGTTTAATTCATCAGATTTAAACCAATTCGGTATTTAT
This sequence comes from Orychophragmus violaceus, assembly GCA_030180135.1. Lineage (NCBI taxonomy): Eukaryota > Viridiplantae > Streptophyta > Magnoliopsida > Brassicales > Brassicaceae > Orychophragmus > Orychophragmus violaceus. The sequence continues at coordinate 44,284,416 of CM058229.1, read as the reverse complement.
GTTACTTTTAGGCACTCTTTGGTTTAAGATATAAAACCCATTCCTTGAATAGGGTGCTACAATCAATATTTCATTGAGATTAAAAGGACAAAACTTGTCTTTTATCAAAATGAAAAATATTCAAATTCTTACAAGAAAATGAAAGACAACTCTGCTTAAAGCAGGTACATTGTAGCAATTACTTAATACAAAACCAAGCCTCAAAGGCATCTACGAGTGAAAACCCTACGGCTGAGGCAGCATCCATAGCTCCTTCCAGACATGCAGTTCCACTTGCCCTTCCTTCAACGTTCTACTGTTGCTTAGGCTCTGCATATTATAACAAATATCAGTGCCACAACCAGTATCCAATACCTATAAGGTAGAACTTGAAGTAATAACATGAATACCTGAGGAAGTAGTCTCATACATCAACTTCAACTCCTCATAATCTTCCATGAATTTGATGCAATCTCTCTTCCAATGCCCAGTCTCTTTACAGTAGCAGCACTTACCAACGTAAGATGTATCTGACTCGGGCTCAGAAGACACACGCTTGCCATGATTCAAAATCTGGACAACTTTGTCTTCACCCTTATCAGCATTAGGTTTAGTAAACCTACCCTTCTCCATTACGAGATTATACAGGGTACTCTTCACGTTTGGCTCAACTGTCTTGAGCATATCATGCAGTTCAGTCAGCGTCTTCGTTAAGCCTTTCTTGATATAGTTCCTTTTGAACTTATCATAGCTTAACGGCAGTGACTGCAGAATGATCTCAGTTGTCAATTCTTGGCTAACTGGATAATCCAGTTTCCTCAGGTTATCAATGTAACCCATCATTTTACTGACATGAGGACTCACTGGATGATCATTTGGTAGCTTGCAGCTAGTGAGAGACTTAACCAACTGGTATCTCTCCACTCTTACCTGCTCCTGAAATTTCAATTTCAGGCTGCTGATCATCTCTATTGGCGACTCCATGTTCTCATATTGCTTCAGCAAATCTGAGTCCATGGTAGCCAATATCAGACCACGCACATCTACCACATCATTATAATGCTTATTCCAAGCATCATATACTGCATGAGAGGCATTGGACCCGATCCTCTCGGGGAGAGCTCTTTCAAGGACATAGTCCCTTCTCTCCTGCCTGAGGACTAGCCTCAGGTTCCGCGACCAAGTCAAGAAATTTGATCCGTTCAGTTTGTCCATCTCAAGGACAGACCGGATCGAGAAAGTGTTTTGATTGTTTGTGCTAGTCATAACTGAAATTTAGAGATAAATAGAGTTTTAGTTATTCAGTTCATAAAAGAGTAATCTTAACAACTTATAAGAAAACTCGCATTGCATTAAAAATTTCTTTGTTTAACCTCATAAGAATGCAATGATTCCGAGACCCATGTTTAGCTAAATCCAAAGTGGGCCACTGGCCGTCACCCAGAAGTAGCTTTACTTGGTAAGCATACATACATCTAGTTATATCCAATAACTCTCGGTTGTGAATTGGGCCCAAGGCCCAATACACCAGATGTCTCAAGGCCCGGGACTCCCGATGGCCCAGTCAAGGAAACCAATCTCTTACAGCCAAATAATCACTAAAGTCTGGGACTTCCAATGAAATTAGTGACTATATACTACTTTACTTACGCAAAAACAGACACCTCACACTGTAAGCCATATCTGTAATTGAATAAGCGTTAAGTAGCTGACAAGATTGGGCAAGACATCCAAGCTTGATATTGTTTTTGAGGATTTTAGGTTTCAATAGATTTCCTCCCAAAAATAGAAGATTACTATTTTGGGAAACTTTCCATTTCAGGTAACTTACTAAATGTGGAAACTTTCTATTTTTAGAAACTTTCTAAATTTGGAAACTTACTATTTCCAAAAATTTCCTAACATGCCAAAATTAGAAACTTCTAATATTAGAAGCTTTCTAATTTAATGTTTTATTAAAGTTTTTTTTGGATGGGTCACAAATTATAGGCCCAATTCTTGGCCCAAGACCACATAATTCCAATTGGCCCAATAATTTGACATAACCGAGTCGGTTCATTAATTCTGGTCCAAGACCAAATTAACTACTAAATCCAACTGGTTATTTACTAAACCAGACCAGCTCTAAATTATTTGGTCCAACCAAATCAAACTTAGACCAGCCTTCAGTTTAGGTTAAAATTCAATTTTGAATTTAAATCCGGTCTAACCAGAAATTAAATAATACCAATTGTATTAAATAATTTCCAGCAAACCGCGATTTGGGTTAACCGCTTGAACCATAATTATTCAATTTGACCTTTTTCAAATTGATTATTTGAACCAAAATCGATTGCTAACAATTGACTTATTCCAAATTGTTTGATAATTAATTCAATCAACAATTATTTACAATCATGACATCATCAATCACTAACCTTAACCTTATACAAATCGCTTGATACATAATTCAATAATTGCTTATTTATCAATCGATTTTGACCTTTTTCAATTCGTTTCAAGCATAAGTTTTCCAAACCTTGAAAACGTTTATGTCATTAGCTTGAAGACAAATCATCATCGTTTATAAAAACAAAGTTTTCGGTTTGACTTTATCAAGCAAATATCAATGACGACGATCGTTGATCGTTAATAAAAACAAAGTCAACATGCGATTGTCATCATAACATTAACGATTCTAGGTTTTCAAAGTTTCAATCAATTTTACTCATTAAAATCGATTCATCAAACTAATAAACAGCCTAGTATGATCCAAAAAGCAAAAACCTAACAACCTAGGCTCTGATACCACTGAAGGATTATGTGTGTTCATGGTGTAATTATCAGGTTACATCCTAGCACATAATCAACTAGGATCTAGGTGATTTGCAGTTGAATCATAAACAGATCAGATTCATTACCTTATGATTGCAGCGGATTGATCAAAGGAATGAAGAGATCACAGAGAGCTGATGATAACCGGCTCCTCCTAGGTATCCACACTCTTACAAGCTACTGGATCAGGCTGCTAGACCAAGCTGGAATCAACAGAGAGAGAGAGGACGGCTAGACCTAAGAAAATCGCAGAAGACTGGTGTTTCTGGCGCCTCCTCTCTTCCTTATATGGGCCCAAGTGATTAAACTAATGGCCTATTAGGCTTTTGGGCCCAAGACCCAAATCAGACAAAAACTGTATTTTGTCTGGCCCAATTCTCTGTACAAATACAGTAAATGCCTTGCATCTTACCGTATTATTTCCTTGTTAACTTTCCCGTTAGCTATGGTGTGTGACCCTTAGGGATCATACAATACTGGTAATAAGTCCTAAACTTATAGATCATGAGCGGGCTCTAGCAAGTCATCATGATCACCCAGTATTTATGACTTATGTCTGATCTCGACACTTATCATACTTTCTAGAGATAGTACAGTAGATTTCAGGACATTCCCAACAGTTGGTACCACGACCACGAATCCGGTCAATAATGCTCCTCCGGGGAACCCTCCTCCGGTCGTTAATGCTCTTACGATGGTTGGTTACGAAGAACGAGAAGTTGATCTCGAGAAACAGAGCGAAGGAGATGAGAGTGAAGTAGAAGATGATGAAGAAGATGATGACGAGGGTAAATCCGATGACGATGAGACATGGAGTTCATAAGATAGTGACGAGGTCGAGTCACAGCAACAGAAACAGCAACCGCAACAGCAACAAACCCAGTCGAGAGTGGAACCACCGAGAGTCGAGGAGACAAACGTACCAAACACCAAGGATGTATCTCCGGAATCTTCGGAAGAAGAACAATTCGACGACAGCTCTGATTCCCAATCTGTAAGTGTTATACGGTTGTTGGATTAGATGGTGAAATAAAACTGAATATAACTACTAAGTAAAACTTGTAAAACTTAGTAAAACTGTTGGATTAATACTCGTAAAACCGAGTATAACTAATAAGTAAAACTTAGTAAAACCTAGTAAAACTAATAGTGTAGAACTTGTAAAACTAAGTATAACTATTCCGGTCTAACTGGTAAAACTGCGTGAAACTGGTAGAACTAAGTATAACTATCCTGGTATAACTGGTAAAACTTGGTGAAACCAGTGTGTAAAAACTTAGTAAAACTAGTGGAATAACTTGGTAAATCTCTTTTTTTGCAGGATTCTGGGGTTGACTCAACAGCCATGCAACCTCTGAGCTGTCGATGATTTTTTCCTTGGGGCAAATTCTGCTATGACCATATGGTTGGTGAGATCTCTCACACAATGGACCATTTTAAAGGGGTTGTCAAGGAGAACAAATTGTGGCAGATTCCCATTTTCTGTATCCCTTTGGAGGTATGTATTTTAAGTTTTGGTTTGACTTATTGTTGATGTGCTAATCTGTACCATATGTGTGTTGTTGTGTAGCTGTTAGCCTTTGAGGCAATTCCAGAGCTAGGGAGTACTTTCCGCGAGCCAGTTGTAGGGGAAGACCGTAATTGTCCAAGGATGTGCAAGGCGCAATTCAAGAGTAACTCAACGAGAGGGTTTCCTCTCTCAAGGATCAATGAAGAACTTGCTAGGATTAAGTGTCCGCAAGGCATTGACAACATCCTGCCAACTCGAGATGGACATGAAGAAGCTCTCCTTGAGGGTATTTATGAAGAAATCAATATCAATGATCTCGACGATCCTGTTGTTCAGAGTTGGATGAAGGTTATTTCGGTTGGGAAGAAGGTCTATTTTCAGGAGATGTATAACAAAGCGAGGGATTTCCGACAGGCAGAGGAGGAGGAAGAGCTCAAAAAACCTGAGATCAAAAGACCCGAGCTCAAAAAACCTGAGGAAAAGAGACCTGCTGCCATTGATGCACCTGGAACTTCGAATTCTAATCAGAGTGAACTTGTCGAGGTCATGAAAGGGATGCAGTCAACGATGCAAGATGGATTTAAGATGTTGCTTGGGAAGTTTGTCGAGATGGATAAGAGAGTCAAACCCATTGAAGAATACATGGATCATATGAAAGACCTAGAAGCACAAATGGTAAAAATAGTTTCAAATATTAATGAAAATACTTGGAGAACTGGGTATTCTAAGTGTATTCATATGATTGCAGGTCCGAGAAGAGATCGAGAAGACTAAGGCAGAGAAGAAAGCGGCAGAGAAGGCACTTGGAAAACGAAAGGTGGGGGATACATCCAATGCACCTGAGAAACGTAACACAAGGTCGAGGACGGATTAGGACTTGATTCATAAACTTTTTTTTTTGACAACACTACTTTGTTGGTTTGAAGTTGCTTTTTTGAACCTTATTTGAAGTTCGGTAAAACTAATCTCGTAAAACTAGTAAAACTATGTATAACTAATCTGTCATAACTAGTAAAACTATGTATAACTAATTTGTCATAACGGGTAAAACTATGTATAACTAATCTGTCATAAATAAGTAAAACTATGTATAACTTGTCTGTCATAACTAAGTAAAACTATGTATAACTTATCTAGTATAACTGGTAGAACTATGTATAACTAGAATGTATAACTGGTAGAATTGTGTATAACTAGGTTACCCTGGGGTAGAACTAGATTGTGCATTTAAGCAATAAGTGGCATTACAAACTGAGATAAACTCTTAAACAAGTCTTAAAACCAAAAGGAAACCAACATGGAAACCCAACCAACATGACAACATTCTAATAACATTAAACATTTGTGGAATGTGTAGCCCATTTTTCCAGCAATTCCTTAAGCTTTTCAATCTCTTCACCTCTTTTATTGAGCGCCAATCCCAACTGCTCAATTCGATATTCATGGCTTTCAATCTTCACTGCATGGGAGTCCACAACATTCCTTAAGCTAGTGGCTTCTTCCTCGGTGTCTCTAACCCATAGTTTCCGAATGTGTAGCCCATTATCCTGCACATAAAAAAACTCTCCTTAAACACCGAACCAACGACTCGCCAAATCAACATATATCACCTTAAACGCATTACAAACAAAGTATCTCTTTCCCACGTCAGGTTCAGGCTCCACAATGATTCGACCACCGCACGGGCATCTTGTCGGTATGCCATTGTCACCATCTGCGATTAAGCACATCCTGTCGTACTCCTTCTTCTTCTGCTTCATGTCACTGTAGTAAGGATCGGATTCAAATTTTTCCATGTCCAGTAAGAAGTTGAATTGAGAAGAAGTTGAATTGAGAAGAAGTTGAATTGAGAGAGACCCGAGAGAGAGGGAGAGAGTGAAAAGGGGAGAGAGGGAGAGAGTGAAAAGGATGGGCTTGGTAAACTGTGAAGGGAAAAGTAAAGTAAAGTATGGTTTTTGGACGCCAGAAAATTGGTTAATTTTTAATTTTCCCGCCTCAAAATTGGTCAATTTTGAATTTTCCCGCTCTCCGAGTAACACATAGTTTTACAGGAGTTTGTAGTTGTACAAAGTTTCTTAATAGTTGTACTTTGCCTGTTTTTAATATAATCAATTTTACTGAAACTTTAAATTTCATTTTATAGTTTTACAGATGATTTTAAACAATTAGTCTATGCATCTAGTATTTCGGTGTATTAATATGTCACACTTCTCAATTTATGAAAATTTATCCTCCTAACTTGTCCATTATTCCAAAAATGTTCTTGAAAGTATATGAACATTCTTGGTGATTTCCAATCTGTGTATTAATATGTTGAGTGATTTTCAATCTACGTAATATAAACCATTGACCATTGTTAGGGTAAAAGTGATCCTACAAGTTAAAATCTCATATAGCTATATGTAAAATATTTTCTCCAATGATATTCATTATAATTACGATAATCAATTAATTTTACACAGTTTTACACAGTTTTACACAGTAGTACATTGCATCATGTTTAACATTATCTGGTTCAAAAGTACATTGCAATAATTAAGTGCACAAAATACAAATCACAAAGTGATACCGAGTTTTACAGAACCAAAGATTACACACAAATCACTCACACTCAGAGTTTGAGTCATATCCAAATAACAGCCTTGATAGTCTTCCTGGGTGACTTTTTGGCCGCCTTTTATTCTGTGTCCTTCGCCGTCTCCTTCCTTCTCCAGCTGATGGAAATCTATGTATTCTCTTCCGACCCCTCGTTATCTTGTAATCCAGAGGTAGGATTTGCATCGCTTTGATGTAATCCGGGACGTTCCATGCTGACATATGAGGGACAACATAGATGGACCTATAATAAGCCAATGCCCACATCTCCGTCAAATAATATTTCGAAATCAAATCAAGGAGTATTATTTTGGTAGCACTTGCACGAGCTCTATCGCTTTTTTGTATGTTCTTTATGCTGCTAGGGCATGGAGACAAGTATACTGCTGAATATTGAAGAAACCACATGATCAACTTTTCGATTCCAAGTTCACCAAATAAACCTTTCCATCAATATCATCGACTTCGTACTCGAGCTCGAAAGTGTTTACCTCCCTCACAGCTAATGTCTTAGCAATTGGCCAATTTTTATGCACGAAGATCTGGACCAAAGGCACGAGATTGTCTTTAGCATCTCCAGACAGGGCCTCTTTTCTATGCTTGTTAAACCAATCTGAAAACTTGCGAATGATAGTATCAAGCAGTGGCATTAAGGAGTACTTCCTCGCATCAAGAAAATTCTTGTTCAGACATTCCGTAGAGTTACTCGTGTCCAAGTTGTATCGTTTACCTGAAAAAAAATCTAACCCATTTTTCCTTGACGGTAGTCTCCTCCACATACTTCGCGGCTGAAGGATATCTCCTCTTAAATGTCTCGTAACGACTGTAGAACTCAGCTGCTGTGTGAGACCAACCCATCTCCTGAAACCTATCAACGACTACTTTTTTGTTTGCATTTCCAGCATGTCCTTTCACGTTTTGGGACAAATTCCATAAACAGTACCCATGATGAGCTTGTGGAAACATGTTTGCTATTGCATTGATGAGGATTGCATTTCTATCACTAACAAGTACCAATTCGGACGAGTCGCCTATAACGCTTTTCAACATCTCAAAAAACCATGTCCAACTAGCTAAATTCTCACCGTCAAGAACACCGAACGCTATGGGATAAATGTGACGATTAGGATCCTGAGCCACGGCGAAAACAAGTACACCACCATATCCGGTTTTGAGGAAAGTTGCATCAACAATTATCACTTTCCTCATGCATGCAAACCCTTCAATGCTAACTCCCAAAGCTATGAATAGATACTTGAATTTTTATTTTCTCATCCACTACCACAACAGTTACCGTTCCAGGATTGACCTCTTCTAACACGTACAGATAACGATATAACAACTTGTAGTTATCTTCCGGACTACCACACAAATCACAAACTGCTTGAATTTTCCCTCTTAACGCCGTCGAGTATGATATGTCTATGCCATATTTTCGCCTGACTAGATCAATGATGGTTCTAGGCTTTGGAGTTTCGAAGTTCCCAAGATATTCCTCACTCAAATACGATACAACTAGCTGTGATGAGCCTTTCATTCAATCAGCGCTTACAATTTGATCGGCACGGTTGCATGTGTGCATATTCGTGTACGTTCTAATAGAGAACATATCCGAGTTCGGAATCCTTGTTGCTCGTAGAACCCATTTACATCTCTCAATAGAACATTTAACCACCCACCGCATTCTATCAGAATGTTGAGTAACATAATCAAAATAGTTTCTAAATGCCAAACTCTCTATCAACTCTATAACCGCCTTCTTATCTCGGAATTCTTGATGCACACTCAACCCAAGACCGTCTTCCCATGGCACGACAAACTGACTACTTTCAACAACGGGTGGTACCTAATGATATTCATCACGCATACCCGACGTATCCATAACGTTATCCTCCAATTTCTCGCCATCATCCTCTCTCACTTGCTCTTCCTCTCTCACTTTCTCTTCTTGACTTGCTTGACCGTTTTCAAAAAACAACGGCACAACATTAGCTCCTATTTCTCCGTTTTCAACAAACAATGTCAAGGCATTAGGTCCTACTTCTCCGATTTCATCATGCTCATAGTTCAAACCAGCAGAGCTTTTCCCCGCTCTCGACTGTTGCGTGGGCAGCTCCAGTCTAGTCACGACCTCCACACACAAAATACTTCTACGGTTCTCATTATCAACGGTCATTAGATAACCACAAAGATCTTCATCATCAGAAGTACTCAAATGTTCTTCACAACCAACCACCAAAGGAATGTAACTCAATTCCAATCTAACCTTATTCTCATCTAACGCATGCTTCTTGTAAAGCCTAGCTATTACCATCTCCAAAGTTATCTCCTCTTTAAACACTAGGCTACACATGCGCCCCTGATATTTATAATGGATGCACACTCTGTCGCTCATTCTATCCTGCCAAAACAAAAGCAAAAAACTCAGTATATACTTGTAGTTGTACAAAGCTTGTTCTCAGTTTTACAGAAGTTGTCCTCAATTGTAGTAGTTACACTAGTTATACCAGTTATAATAGTTGTACCAGTTATACTAGTTGTACCAGTTATACTATGTGTACCAGTTATACTAAGTGTACCAGTTATACTAGTAGTACTAGTTATAGTAGTTTTACTATTTATACTAGTTGTACAAGTTATACCAGTTTTACTAGTTATACTAGTTGTCCCCAGTTCTACAACAACATGAACACAAATTTGAATCGATTTCAAGATCAAATTAGAACAATACACACCCGATTCTACCTCTGAAATGCATTTATACTCAATTCGTAGTCCAAATTGACCAAGAATCAATGGCTAAACAACAATGTAGCAACTCATCAGTTGAATCTACCAAAAAACAATCCCAATCATCCCAATCCCAATCATTCCAATCCTATTCAAATGGAGCTGAATGCAGACCGAGGGGGAGCCACAAACCTCGGTGGGTTGACGGAGCACGATGGAGGCGGCGATTGGTGGTCGTAGACGCGACGCGACTACGCCGACGAGCAAAACCAGTTCAGAGAGGCGACGCGAGCTGAGCGGAGCTGGGAGGGGAGTGGAAGCTCGGGATTCATATTCTTTTTTTTTTCCAGAAACTAAATCCCCATCCAATTGAGATCCAATTCTCTTAAACCCAATTCCAACCCAATCCAATCATAACCAATTTCTCCATTCCAATTTATGATTTCTAAACCACTATTTTCATAGTAAACCGAGGGCAAAAGGGTCAAACTACATTTAATTAAAGTGGGAAGGGTATGGAAGATTAGTTGGGGGTAGTCTGAATTTTTTTTAGATATATAAGGCTACCAGAGAAGTTGACCCTGTCAAAGTGCTGGTACCTTTGGTTTGATATAGCGAAAACCATGTAAGCTCTTGATGATATTTTCGAATTTGTCGTGGGAAAATTGGCTGGTATGCCCCTATATCTGAAACTGAAATCAGATATGCCCCTGTTATAGAAGGGTTTTTTTTTGATTTTTTTTTTTTTACGGAAAATAATGAAATTACTCTAAAATTGGAGAAAGTTAGATAATTACCTGTCCTACCAGCCAATATCCGCCCATCCAAACACCCACCCAAGTCAATCGGGTTAGACCCGGAAAATTCAAACCCCCCCTCCCCCCAAATTGGAATCTAAATCCCCAATTTCAGAATCATTAACTCCATTAACTTCTTTTTTCCGTTACTAATTCTCGAATCTCTTCTCCATTCTCTACTTTCTCTATCTCGAACGACAAAGAGAAGAATTTACGCAAGTAAAATCGAAACATATGGCGCCGAAGACTCGAGCCATGAAAATTGATGTCTCAAGTACGTTTCCCGACGGGAATGCGGAGCAAGCGCCAACGATGGCGATTGATGTAGTTGCTCCGGGCGTTGCTCCGGTCACAAATGCTCCTCCGACGAGCGATGTTGTTGTTCCGGCCAGGAATTCTCCTCCGGTCGCGAATGATCCTCCGGTCGATAATGCTCCTCCGACGGTTGATAACGAAACTGCTGCTGATGAAGAAGTTGATCTCGAGAATTAGAGCGAAGGAGATGGGAGTGAATAAGGAGATGATGACGACGCGACAGAGAAGACATAAGAAGGAGACGATGTCGAGCAACCGAACTCGAGAGTCTTAGAGACAAACATGATACCAAACAAGGATGTATTCGAAGAAGACAATGAGGAGGAATCCCGCGACAGCTTCGATTCCCATTCGGTAATTATTGTACCCATTTAGTAATGTCAAACTAGGGAAAATTGGGAAAAATTGTTTTTAGTTGGATTAGATGACGAAGAAAGCATTTGAATTTGTTGGATGTTAAGTAAAACTGGTAAAACTGGATATAACTAGTTAAGTAAAACTTGGTAAAACTAGTTAGGTATAACATGGTAAAACTGAACACCGTATTATTGGTAAAACTAGTTAAGTAAAACTAGGTATAAATTGGTAAAACTAAACACTGTATTACTAGTAAAACTTGATGAAACAAGTTAAGTAAAACTAGGTATAACTTGGTAAAATTAAACACAGTTTTACTGGAATAACTTGGTAAAACTTATTGTTGCAGGAATCCGGTGATGAAATGACATCATCTGCAACCTCTGAGAATATACTTATTGTGCTACGATCACATGGTCGGTGAGATCTCTCACACGATGGACCATTTTAGAGGGGTTCTCAAGGAGAACAAATTATGGCTGATTCCCGATTTCTGTATCCCTTTGGAGGTATGTACTATTCAGTTGTGGTTAAAGTAAGTGTTCTTGTGCTAATCTCTAACTAATCTCTACTATATGTGTGTTGTTGTGCAGCTGTTAGACTTTGAGGCAATTCCAGAGTTAGGGAGTAGTTTCCGCGAGCCAATTGTAGGGGCAGACCGCAATTGTCAAAGGATGTGCAAGGCTTAGTTCAAGAGTAGTTAAATGAAAGGGGTTTCCTCTTTAAAAAATCAATGAAGAACTTGCTAAAAGTAAGCGTCAGGGCATTGATAGCATCCTGCCAACTCGAGATTGACATGAAGAAGCTCTTCTTGAGCGAATATTTGAAGAAAATTATTTTCATGATCTCGAAGATCATGTTGTTTAGAGTTGGATGAAGCGTCTCTTGGCTGGAAAGACGATATTTTTTGAGGAGATGTACGACGAAGAGATGTCTGCCCGAGTGGTAGAGGAGGAGGAAGAGCTCCAAAAACCTGTGTAAAAGGGACCTACTGCCATTGATAAACATGGATGTAAGAATCCTAGCGACATTGTTGCGATGGTGAATGAGATGCAGAAAACGATGGAAGATGGGTTTAAGCTGTTGAATGAGAAGGTTGACAGGAAGTTTGACTAGTTGGCGAAGAGAATCACACCCATTGAAGAATACATGGCGCATATGAAAGAAATTGAAGAACAAAAGGTAAAAATAGTCTCAAATATTACTGGAAATACTTGGTAAAAATGTATTCTAATTGTATCCGATTGCAGGTCGAGGAAGAGCTCCAAAAGAACGCGGCATAGAAGAAAGCGGCAGAGAAGGCAGCTGGTAAACGGAAGGTGGCCGATACTGTACTCGAGAGGCCTAACACAAGGTCGAGGAGGGGCTAGGAATTGGTTGGATGTTAGGACTTTTGTTTTCTAGTACTATGTTGGTTTTTAAGTACTTTGTTGAACTTTGTGGGTTTTAAGTACATTGTTGAACTTTTTATCTGTTGTAAAATTGTTGCTATTAGGTACAACTGGATCTGTGCTTAAGTAAAACTGGTGTATCTAGGTAAATATACGCTTGGAAATGTTCTTGAGTAAAACTAGTAAAACTATGTATAACTAGTTAAGCAAAACTAGTAAAACTGAGTATAACTAGTTAAGTAAAATTGGTAAAACTCGGTAAAACTAAGTACGTAAGTAAAACTGAGTATAACTAGTTAAATATACGTTTGGAACTGTTCATGAGTAAAACTGGGTATAACTAATTAAGTAAAACTAGTAAAAGTGAGTATAACTAATTAAGTAAAACTAGTAAAAATTGGTATAACTAATTAAGTAAAACTAATAAAACTAGGTAAAACTAGGTAACATTAGAACTGAATTGAACATAAATAAGTCTCACAATCTAGAGAATAGAACTAGTTAGCATTACAAACTAAAATGAACATAAATAAGTCTTCCATAGATAAGTCTTAATCATTGATCCGACCCACAACACTAGCCACCACCTCCTTCAGCTTTTCAATCTCTTCTCCTTTGTTCTTGAGCGCCATTTCCATCTGCTCAATACATATTCATGGCTTCGAAGCTTCTCGGCCTGAGAGTCCACCGTCTTCCTTAAGTTAGTGTCTTCTTCCTCAACGCCTTTAACCGACAGTTTCCGAATGTGTAGTTCATTATCATGCAGATAAAGACAGTAACGTTTCAAATGATGCTTAATCACCAAATCACCAAATCAGCATATCTCACCTCAAATGCATTGCTAATAAAGTATCTCCTTCCCACGTCAGATTCGGGTTGTGTAGGCTCCACAATGATTCGACCACCGCATGGACATCTTATCGGTATGCCATTGTCACCATCTGCAATTAGGAACATCCTGTCGTAATCCTTCTTCGCCCTCTTCATGTCACTGTAATAAGGATCATATTCGAATTTGTCCATATTCAAGAGAGAGAGAGAAGAAGATGAAATGGAAATGAGAGAATTTGAGTGAAAATTGAGAGAGAATATTGAAGAAACCAATGGGAGAGAGAAGGGGATGTGGGGAAAGAGATAGAGGGAGAGAGAAGAGTAAGGTTGGCGATTTTTTAGTTTGGATGCAAAAAAATTGGTTAAATTTGAATTTTGCCGCAAAAAATTGGTTAAATTTGAATTTTGCCGCTAAAAAAACACATAGTTTTACAAAATATAGTAGTTTTATAAAATTTCCAAATAGTTGTACTTTAGTTGTTTTCAAATTAAACAGTTTTATTGAACTTAAAATTTGAGTTTGTAGTTTTACAGTTGATTTTCTCAATTAAATTTATCAATCTAATATTACTATGTATTAATATGTTATAATTCTCAAATTTTGAAACTTTATCCTCTTAACTTGTCCATTATTCCAAAAATGATCTTAGAAGTATATGAACATTGTGGGTGGAATTACTTTGTTGAGTGATTTTTCGATTAAACTTTCAATCAAATTTGTTGTAATAGCAATATATGACCACTGTTATAGTAAAAGTGATCTTAAGTTTAAATTTTATATATCTATATGCTAACTCTTTTGTCGAATAATTTTTCATTCTAATTACGATAATCACTTAGTATTACATAGTATTACCAGTTTTACCAACAAAAATGATGTGACATATAGTTACTAGTTTTCAATCTTGTCTGTCTTACAAGTAACATTAAAAAAATAGTAGATTACAAACAAAATTTCAGGCGTCCAAACATCAACAATTGAAGTGTCTTGGCCGCCTCATGTTCTGAGTCCTCTTCCTCTTTCCTGTTTCCCTACCGATGGAAACCTGTTAGTTTTCTACCTTCCTTTCTTTTTGAGTTTGTCAGGAGGTAGTATCTGCAAATTTCTGATGTTATCCGGAACATTCCACTCCGACATATCCTACACTAAATAAATTGTCATGTAATACGCCAATGCCCACAACTCCATCCAATAATATTTCGAAGAAACTCATGTTATTCCATATCCTTAGCTCTATAGGGATCCTGTTTGAATTTAATGAAAGAGGCAAGTGCATGCACACAAGTATACCTTTCAATGTCAAAGACACTGCAACTGCACGATTTCAACCAAGTAAGGCTTTCCATCGCTACCACATCGTACAGAAGCTCGAAAATATTTAACACCATGACAATTAATGTGTCAGCTTCTTTCCAAAGATCGTGATTATGGTTTTCCACTATAGGCACTACCTTATTATCAATCGTTCCATACACTGTCTCCTTCTGATGTTTGTTAAACCACATCGAAATTTTCTTTACAATTATATCTAGCAAGGATATTAATGCATACCTCCGGGCCTCCTTATAAGTATTGTTCAAAGACTCTACACTGTTGCTTGTGTCTAGGTTGTATCTTTCTCAGGAAAACAACACTGGCCATTTTTCATTCACGGTACTCTTCTCCAGATACTTGGCCGCTGAATGGTATCTCGTCTTAAAAGAACTATAAGAGGCGTCGAACTCAACCACCATTACTCATCTCTGTGAGTCTAAATTCAACTACGTATTTGTTCACATTAGAAGCATGGGCTTTCACATTTGGGACAAATTCCATACACAGTACCCATGATGAGCTTGGAGATACACATTAGCTATGGCATCAATGAGGTTTGCATTTCTGTCACTCACAAACACCAATTCAGAAGAGTATACAACCGGTTTACAGGATCTCAAAAAACCAAGTCCAACTTTCATTTTTCTCACCATCAAGTATCCCAAAAGCTATGGGGTAATTTTTATGATTAGGATCTTGAGCTGAAGCGAAAACTAGACAACCACCATATCCATTTTTGAGAAAAGTTGCATCCACGATTATCACTTTCCTCATCATTTGAAACCCTTTAAAGCTAGCTCCCATAGCTATGAATAGGTACTTGAATTTTTTCTGCTCATCCAATTTCACACACGTTACTGTACCTAGATTGACCTTTTCTAACATGTACAAATAACAATACATCATCTGATAAACTACCACGCAAATCACGAACATCTTGATATTTCCCTCTCAACGATATTAAGTACGATATGTCAACACCAAGTTTTGTCTTAACAAGATCCATGATAATTCTAGGAGCTGGAGTTTCCATTTGTCTTGGATAATCATCATGAAAAGAGATGCAGCTAACGAAGGTGTGCCTTTCCTCTTCGATTTGATTCCACTCTGAATACTTCAACTACATTAATGCATATTAGTGTACGTTATAATCAAAAAAATTTGCGTCTCTCCAACCTTTGCACACTTGCAGCTTGCTACACGACATTTTAACACCAATCACTTCATGTCCGACTTCTTTACTGCATAACCAAATACATATTAAATGCGCC
Organism: Orychophragmus violaceus; assembly: GCA_030180135.1. Classification (NCBI taxonomy): domain Eukaryota; kingdom Viridiplantae; phylum Streptophyta; class Magnoliopsida; order Brassicales; family Brassicaceae; genus Orychophragmus; species Orychophragmus violaceus. The sequence continues at coordinate 44,268,511 of CM058229.1, read as the reverse complement.
TCTATCCACCAAATCATGAATGACCGTTTTACTTAGAAATTCTTGACGCAAACTCAAACCCTAACAGTCTTCCCATGCCTCTATAAACAGATTTGGTTGTACAACAGGTGCCGGCTTGACATATCTATCACAATTATCCGATATATCCATACCTACATCACGTGATAAATCATCCTCATCCTCATCCTCTATTGTCTCATGTTGTTCTTGTAGTGATTTTACCTTTTCCACGTACATAGTTATGACTTTAGCTCCGATTTCATCGTCTTTTGACTAAAACTCTTCATAGTTCATACCAATAGAACTTTTATCCACTCTCGACACTTGCTCGGTCAGTTCTGATACATTGATGACCACGACATACAAAACACATCTACGATTATCTTTATCCATAGGCGTTAGGTAAACACAAAGATCCTCATCTTCATACATAGTAAGATCTTCCTCACATCCTACCAGAAATGGAATGTAACTCAATCGCAGCTTAACCTTACTTACATCTAACCCAAGCTTCTTGTATACCCTATCTTCTATCATCACCAAAGTTATATCTTCCACTGATTTCTTCAACAACAAACTATACATCTAATTTGGCATTTAAAATGTATGCTGACGCTGTTGCTTATTATATCATGCAAAAAAATACAAAAAACACAATCAATGCTACTAGTATTACTAGTTTTACTAGTTCTACCGAATTTCTCAGTTATCTAAGTTTTACTGGTAAAACTAGTTTTACAGAAATTGCCCAGTAGTGCTGTTTTACGAGTATTACTAGTTTTACAGAAATTATCAAGTAATGTTACTTTTACTTGTATTATTAGTTTTACCAAATTCCCCTTTCTCAAAAAATGAAATTGAAATGAATTCCGATCTTGAATTCCTCCAAATGGGAGAAGATTGGGTACTAATCTATGTACAAAACACTAAATTCAACCATGAATCATGGGCTCTACCTCAGTTAACATACCAAAGCAATGTGCATCCCCAATAATTCAAAATCGGATTCAATTATGAGCCCAAAAAATTTTTGAGCCAAAATCAATCCACATTGACTCAAAGGATGAAGAATTGAAGGACGAATCTCGATCTTGGAGAGATATACAGCTTCAAAATGTCGCCGACGAGAGAGCTCGAGCTCGGGGAGAAGAGCTGAAGGAGGGCGATGCCGCAGAGAGAGAGAGAGAGAGAGAGCTCGACAAGAGGAGAGAAGCTCGAACTCGAATTTGTTTTTTTCTTTTCTTTTATTTTCGCAATTTTTTTTAATAAAACAATTAAACAAAATAAAAAAGAGATGGGAAAATCGGGTTAGCATGGGTTATTGGGTCCGAGACATTTTTGTCTTTCCCTATTTCATTTAAATGAAGAAGGGCATACAAGTTATTTAAGGGTATAACATATTATTTTTTTTTAAAAATAAGGGCATATGGGATGTGTAATGGCCCTGGCCCGGCCCATTTAAAAATTTTAAGGAAAAGGGAGAAAGCCCGAAGCCTAGGCCCAAAAGCCCATTATCTTCCCCAAAAACCCTAGCTCCCTCCCATATAAATAAGAGCCTCCCTTCTTAGAAATATGTAAAGAAGAAGATTTACAGCGAAGCCCTGCCCCGATCCTGTCGTGCCACCACCTCTAAAGACTAGATCTGTAGCTCCTCCATTGTTTGATGTCGAAGGTAATCCCGAAACCCCTGTTTAAAATCTGTTTTCTTCCAACCCAAATACTAAAACCTCTGTATCTTTCTGACCGTGAGGAATCTGGGAAATCCGAGACCACCATCGCGTTTCTCTCGACGAGACGAAGCCGTAGCCACCAACCATGCCTCCGTAGGAGCCACGACTCGCACGCACGCACCACTGGAAATGGCGTTGTGGCATTTGGAATTGCTTGGCAAGCTGGACCATGTTGTTCAAGCGCAAGTGGACAAGGCGGATTGTTTGAAATGGAAATCCAATGGAAGAATGTTAGGAAAACACTATGGCGGATTTGCAAGAAGCTGCAAGGGAGAGCAAAGGATGGCAAGTGTAACCGGGGAAGGAAATCCAAAGGATGGTGTTTGGAAAGCACCACATCTTGATCAGAAGGTAGGAAACCTTTAGCTGGAAGTCAGATTGGAAACCGGTCTTGGAATCAAAGTGCGCAGTGGAAGCGTGGTAGGTCGTTCCCCTCAAGTCAGATTGGAAGCTGGTTTGGAAATCAGAGTGCGCAGCGGAAGCGTGGTGGATTGTTCCCCACAAGTCAGGTAGCCATAATGGACATGGTTAACCTTATCGTTCACCAATGAAAAGCAAGGATGATGGTTTGTGCAACAGTCAACACCATAATGCACGGTAATGGAAAACTGTCAAAGAGAATCCATTTGTAAGTGGATGATGCACTATGGAACGGTAATGGAAACTGTTGAGGAGAACTGGTTTGAAGCGGAGCATCTCATTCAGGTATTAGAACCACTCGAGGGATGAGTGTTGTTCTAAACGTTGGAGAACGAACCTAATGGACATGGACGGTAGCATGTGGCGTTTGTGTTGCATTCTTGTAGTTGTTATCGGATTGATACCAAGGAGAAGGACACTCCAGAGCGTGGTTTGAAATAAGGAGGGGAGAAGCAGTCTTCAGGATTCAAGGACAAGATCTTTTCAGGAAGGCAAGCGATCAAGTTCAGTTTTGGTTCAACAAAGTTTGTGGAGTGCTGCTGGTAAGGAGTTGCAGTAGAGATCCCTCGCCACAGAGTTCGGGACGAATTCTTTTCAAGGGGAAGGGGAGAATTTGTAACGGCACTTGCCCGACCCGTTTTAAATGTTTGAAGAAAAGGGAGAAAGCCCGAAGCCTAAGCCCAAAAGCCCATTATCTTCCCCAAAAACCCTAGCTCCCTCCCCTATAAATAAGAGCCTCCGTTCTTAGAAATATGCGAAGAAGAAGATTTCTGGGGAAGCCCTGCCCCGATCCCGTCGTTCCACCACCTGTAAAGACAAGATCTGTAGCTCCTCCATCGTTTGATGTCGAAGGTAATCCCGAAACCCCTTTTCATATATATTTTCTACCAACCCGAATACTAAAACCTCCGTATCTTTCTGACCGTGATGAATATAGGAAATCTGAGACCACCATTACGTTCCTATCAACGAGATGAATCCGTAGCCACCGACCAAGCCTCCGTAGGAGCCACGACTCGCCCACACGCACCACCAAAAGATCCGCGAGTGGATCTAACTCCCCCCGCCGTCCGTCCACGCGCTGTCGCCGCCGCCGTCCATCCTTGCGTTGTCGCGGCCACCATCTTCCGTCATGCGCCGCCGTCGTTTGCCGGAGCTCCGCCGCCGCTGATCACCGGAGCCGCCGCCGAGTCAACCCAGCCGGCGACCGAATCAACTCGGTTGACCGGGTCGGGTTGACCGTTGACCGGGTCGGATTGACCGTTGACCGTTGACCGGGTCGGTTCGGACCGTTGACCGGGTCCATCTTAGGTTAACCGGTTCGGTTTTCCAATTTCAATTTGATTTCAATTCTATCTCCGGTTAGTTCAATTCGATCGGTTAAGCTGGTTTGGGTTGGTCATTTTCAAACAATCATAACTAGCTCATTCTAAGCCTTATTTGAGTGAAACGAAACCCTAATCCACTTCGTTTTCCGTCCTATTTCCAGATCTGATGTTCGTTCGGGCTAATGGAACTTTTAAATTACTATTTTGCCCTTTTTTGGCCAAGGTGAGGAACGGTCTTGACCCTTGCTTACTTCATTCGGTTCCAGATGATAGTCCCTTGTTAATACCGTCTTTCCTAGGTAGTCTAGGCTAGAGATACCAGTGTTTGATTGAAAGAACGTAGAATGCTAGGTTATCGCTTAAACCGAAAACACTGATTGTGCTTGATGGATATGTATGAATTAGAACTGTGGTAGGGCCCCCGAAAGGGTGTTCTGTGGCGGCACGTGTACATTGCGTTTGGTATGTGTCTCTTGTATCGTCGGAAGGGGGTTTTGGCGAGCCCCCAAGTTGTTGTTGTTGTTGAGCACTGGGGCCAATGGCGGGCTCCGAGGCTGTTGTTTTGTTTGCGCTTCGGGCGGTAGGAGTCCAGAGTGCGAGGTACGTGGTGCCGAAGTACGACCTGGACATAGATTGCGTGGTGAAAGCCTTCGGGTGATGGTTGCAAGGTGATATTAGCCTAGGACTTGTGTTTCGTAATTGTGTAGCGTAAGGTGGGATCGCGGTTCCTTAAATCCGCCCTCGCTGGGTAATTGTGTTTGAAACAATTACACAGTCCTCTTCCCTTCCCTGTCCCCATTTTCTTGCTGGTCTGGATGCGGGATTGATCGGTCGTGTGGCATCATTGGTGGATTTGAATACGAAGGAAGCGCCGGGTCCTGGGACAAGTTGAGTTGGCATCCCGGTTGGACCGAAATGGGTTCAACGGGTGCCCTAATGCTGCATCTCTGGTTCGTCGGGAGATGGGTGTTACAATTTTGGTATCAGAGCCTAGGTTAAGGTCTCCCAGTCCCGTCCTGAGAGATCAGCTTTCGTTGTTTTTCCAAAAACTTTGTTTTCAAATCTTTTTCCAAAGTGTTTGCGAAATTTTTATAAAATGGTTACTTTGCGAAAGGATTTTTCAAGCACCAACTATATCATAGATTGTTCTCCACGCCGGTCCTAGTCTAGATAGAATTTCTCCTTGCAGGTTGGAGTCACTGTCTTCAAACCTTAGTGGTTCTACTGCCCTTAAGAAGTGCGCTGGATGTATGTCGTGATGTGTGCCGTTGAGGTGAATGTTGGGATGTGTGTTGTGGTGTGCGCCTACACGGTACTCAGCACTATTGGGGTGTGTGTTGGGATCATCGTCTATTCGAAGTGTGTCCAACCAAGCGTGCTAAGGCGATAAGGATGTAGAGATGATCAAGCGAGAGGCTAATGCGGAAATGTTGATAGATGCGTTGTAGAAGTTGCAAGGAGTGCTACAGGAGCTGCAAGAGGTCGATGGAAAGACCGGATTGCAAGAAGGCTATTTGGAAGTGGCGGCGAGGCTATCCAAATCTCTTCTAAGTATGGAATCTTAAATTTATATTTGTGACATCAACTTCGATGAGTTATGGACCGCTCGTTTGAAGTTTGATCAAGCTGGAAACTGGAGGAGATCTTCATGGCATGGCAGGCTCGAGATTGAACGGTCGAACCGGAAATAAAATGGTCTGCCCTGAAGTTCTTTATGGATTACTGGAGAAGCTAATGGAGTTCCTAAAGATGGAAAGAAGATCGCAGAAGCGTTTTGGGAAGTGGCGTTGTGGCATTTGGAATTGCCTTGCAAGCTGGACTCATGTTGTTGCAAGCGCAAGTGGACGAGGCGGATTGTTGGAAATGGAAATCTAATGGAGGAGTATTAGGAAAACACTACGGCGGATTTGCAAGAAGCTGCAAGAGAGAGCAAAGGATGGAAAGTGTAACCGGGGAAGGAAACCCAAAGGATGGTGTTTGGAAAGCACCACATCTGGATCACAAAGTAGGAAACCTTGAGCTAGAATTCAGATTGGAAACCGGTCTGGGAATCAGAGTGCACATCAGAAGCATGGTAGGTCGTTCCCCTCAAGTCAGATTGGAAGCTGGTTTGGAAATCAGAGTGCGCAGCGGAAGAAAGGTGGGTCATTCCCCACAAGTCAGGTAGCCATAATGGACATGGTTAAACTAATCGTTCACCAAGAAAAAGAAAGGATGATGGTTTGTGCGACAGTCAATACCATAGTGCACGGTAAAGGAAAACCGTCAAAGAGAATCCATTTGGAAGTGGATGACGCACTATGGCACGGTAATGGAAACCGTTGAGGAGAACTGGTTTAAAGCGGAGCATCTCATTCAGGTATTAGAACCACTCGAGGGATGAGTGTAATTCTAAACGTTGGAGACCGACCCTAATGGACATGGGCGGTAGCATGTGGCGTTTGTGTTGTATTCTGGTAGCTGCTATCGGATTGATACCAAGGAGAAGGACACTCCAGAGCGTGGTTTTAAATAAGAAGGGGAGAAGCAGTCTTTAGGATTCAAGGACAAGATCTTTTTAAGCGGGCAAGCGATCAAGTTCAGTTTTGGTTCATCAAAGTTTGTGGAGTGCTGCTGGTAAGGAGTTGCAGTAGAGATCCCTCGCCACAGAATTCAGGACGAATTCTTTTCAAGGGGGAGGGGGGGGGGGAGAATTTGTAATGGCCCTGGCCCGATCCGTTTTAAATATTTGAAGAAAAGGGAGAAAGCCCGAAGCATAGGCCCAAAAGCCCATTATCTTCCCCAAAAACCCTAGCTCCCTCCCCTATAAATAAGAGCCTCCCTTCTTAGAAATATGTGAAGAAGAAGATTTCCGGCGAAGCCCTGCCCCGATCCCGTCGTGCCACCACCTCTAAAGACCAGATTTGTAGCTCATCCATCGCTTGATGTCGAAGGTAATCTCGAAACCCCTTTTTCATATATATTTTCTACCAACCCGAATACTAAAACCTCCGTATCTTGCTGACCGTGATGAATCTGGGAAATTCGAGACACCATCGCGTTTCTCTCGATGATACGAAGCCGTAGCCACCGATCACGCCTCCGTAAGTGCTACGACGCGCCCGCACGTGCCACCGGAAGATTCACGAGTGGATCTGACGCGCTTCCGCCATCCGTCCAAGCGCCACCGTCGTTCGCCGGAGCTCCGCTGCCGCCGATCACCGGAGCCACCGCCGAGTCAACTCGGCTGGCGACCGAGTTAACTCGGTTGACCGGGTCGGGTTGACTGTTGACCAGGTCGGATTGACCGTTGACAAGGTCGGGTTGACCGTTGACTGGGTTGACCGTTGACCGGGTCGGGTTGACCGTTGACCATTGACCGGGTTGGTTCGGACCGTTAAACGGGTCCGGTTTATGTTAACCAGTTCAGTTTTCCAATTTCAATTAGATTTCAATTCTATTTCCGGTTTAGTTCAATTCGATCGGTTAAGCTAGTTTGGGCTATTCATTTTCAAACAATCATAACTTGCTCATTCTAAGCCCTATTTGAGTGAAACAAAAACCTAATCCACTTGTTTTTCCGTCCTCTTTCCAGATATGAAGTACGTTTGGGCTAATGGAACTTCTAAATTACTCTTTTTCCCTTCTTTGGCCAAGGTGAGGAACGATCTTGACCCTTGCTTACTTCATTCGGTTCCGGACGATAGTCCCTTGTTAATAGCGTCTTTCCTAGGTAGTCTAGGCTAGAGATACTGGTGATTGATTGAATGAACGTAGAATGCTAAGTTATCGCTTAAACCGAAAACGTTGATTGTGCTTGATGGATATGTATCAATTAGAACTGTGGTAGGGCCCCCGAAAGAGTGTTGTGTAGCGACACGCGTACATTGTGTTTGGTACATGTCCCTTGTATCATCGGAAGGGGGTTTTGGCGAGCCCCCAAGTTGTTGTTGTTGTTGAGCACCGGGGCCAATGGCGGGCTCCGGGGCTGTTGTTTTGTTTGCGCTTCGAGCGGTAGGAGTCCAGAGTGCGAGGTACGTGGTGCCGTAGTACGATCTGGAAATAGATTGCATGATGAAAGCCTTCGGGTGATGGTTGCAAGGTGATATTAGCCTAGGACTTGTGTTTCGTAATTGTGTGGCGTAAGCCGGGATCGCGGGTTCCTTAAATCTGCCCTCGCTGGGTAATTGTGTTTGAAACAATTACTCAGTCCTCTTCCCTTCCCTGTCTCCATTTTTTTGCACGTATGGATGCGGGATTGATCGGTCGTGTGGCATCATTGGTGGATTTGAATACGATGGAAGCGTCGGGTCCTGGGACAAGTTGAGTTGGCATCCCAGTTGGACCAAAATGGGTTCAACGGGTTCCCTAATGCCGCATCTCTAGTTCGTCGGGAGACGGGTGTTACAGGATGTCTCTTCGTTGGTCGAGGTTGTGCTCCCCGGGTGGATCTGGTTGAGCATTGTTCAATATTTACGCGTAAGAAACCTAATTTCTTAATCTATATTGTTTTCTCTCTAATAACGTTTTTATGGTTCTAAGCACTTTGAAAAACAAATTTGGAGTTTTATGTAATTTAAGCTTGTTTCTTCAAATCTTTCTTGTTTCTTCATCTCTAATTATTACTCTTGACATGATTTCTGTGAGTTCCATTAGAGCTCATCGGTGAGATCGATTAGGGTGTGACTAAGGTTAATCTTGGATGTTTATGGCTTGATTTATCTAGATCTATATTTGTTGTATGCTCTTAATGCTACATTGGTCTTGATCAAGTTGATTTATATCATAGGGATATTTATACACTGAAAGTGTTTGTGAAATTTCCCAATGAATTTAATGAAGGATTTGTATGCTTAGCTCATGAACGTAAACGTTTAAGGTGCATTTGGTTATTCGATCATGATTCTCAGGCTTGTTGATTGCTATTCCACGAATAGAAATTTGATCTTGAGTTAGTAAATAGCAAAGTGATAAAGATCAACAAATATAATTTGTCTTCCTTAAGAGTCTAAACCTAGGTACTAGTGATTGATTGATATCATGAATGTTCTTGACTAACCTTATGGTCATCTAAAATCATTGACCTCACCCAATGGTTCACTTCTTTTAATTCTCTTGAACTTGATTTGTGATGCAGGCACGGATAGGTGATGGAGATTGATCAGCTGGCTGTGTAGCTCTCTCTGATGAATCTGGTTGATTGTGGATGAGATGAACAACTCACTTGTTCAATTGGGCTTATTGACTCTCTCAATATGTGGTTCAAAAACTTATTTGAATCACACAAACAAGTTAATCCAAGGGTTTCTAGAGAATATGTGAATCACACACTTATTCAAGATAAGAGAAAAACTCTTAACAATGACACTCTTTGTAAGAAACTGAATAATACTTTTGATTGACTGAAAGGTGATTTTTACAAGGGATTATTCTAAGCTTATATAGCTCGAAATACAGTGTTTATAAAGTCTAAACCAAGTAGAAAATCACAAAAATACATGAAAAATTAGATGTTGGAAAATTTATGAAAAATCTGTCCAAATAAGGTAAGTTGGAGGATCCTTGTATCTTGACAACTTGGGAAAGAACTGTTGGGAATGTCCTGAAATCTACCGTACTATCTCTAGAAAGTATGATAAATGTCGAGATCAGACATAAGTCATAAATACTGGGTGATCATGATGACTTGCTAGAGTCCGCTCTTGATCTATAAGTTTAGGACTTATTACCAGTATTGTATGATCCCAAAGGGTCACACACCATAGCTAACGGGAAAGTTAACATGGAATGAATACGGTAAGATGCAAGGCATTTACTGTATTTGTGCAGAGAGTTGGGCCGTTAGTTTAATCACTTGAGCCCATATCGAGACAAATGACTTGTGTCGATCGACACAAGTGTATGTGTCGGTCGACACAGTTGCGAAACCGAGACATCGGTTTAGGTTTATGACAGAGTCGATATTTATATGAGTCGTCTTATAATTTCGACTCTAACAGTCTGCGACCTAAAACCTGAGCCGTCTCTCTTCTCTCTCTGATCAATCCATTGCTTTGGTCTAGCAACCATCCCGGCTTGTAAGAGTGTGGATACTGAAGGAGGAACAGGCATCTGATCTGTTCTAGCTGATCTCATCATTACCATCCATCAATCCGCTGCAATCTGAAAGGTAATGATCAGGTTTGGTTTTGTGATTCGTTCTGCAAGAACCTAGATCTGAGTTATATGTGCTAGGTTGCAATCTGTTAATTGAACCATGAACACACATATAATCCTACAGTGGTATCAGAGCCTGGTTATTGGTTTTTGCTTTATGAATCTGATTTAGGTTGTTCTTACTGTTTAAAATCGAATTTGGTTAAGAAATTTGATCAGAAAACATGAAAACCTAAGAATTAGATCGCATCTATCCGATTGAAAGCCATTGGTGTACGATCTGGTCGCCCGTGTCGATCGACGAGGGAGCGAGGTATCGGTCGATATCGATCGATCCGATTGACATCTCGCGGTCCTGATGACCCGATTGACCCGAGCTGATACTCGCTAGTATCGATCGATACGAAGGCGATGCAGATGATCCGCGAGTAGCCAATCGGTTCAGCCGAGCTTCGTGGTTCATCTTTCCCTAAACCGAGACAATGAACCGATCAATCCGATTGTGGTTCATTGTCTACTTTAGCCAGAACCGCAAGTTAGGTCAAAATTGGCTAAAACACAAGGTGTTTCTTCCCGGTTTTGGACTTAACTGAACCGATCCAATTTAATTGGTGGTTCAAGCGGTTAACCCAAATCGCGGTTTGCTGGAAATAATTTTATTTCTGGTTAAACCGGATTGAAATTCATAAAATTGAATTTTAACCTAAACCGAAGGCTGGTCTAAGTTTGATTTGGTTGGACCAAATAATTTAGAGCTGGTCTGGTTTAGTAAATAACTGATGGTTTTGATAGTTAATTTGGTCTTGGACCAGAATTAATAAACCGGATCGGTTATGTCAAATTATTGGGCCAATTGGAATTCTGTGGTCTCGGGCCAAGAATTGGGCCTATAATTTGTGACCCAACCGAAAACTTTAATAAGTTACTAAATTTAGAAAGTTTCTAAAATAAGAAAGTTTCCCAAAATAGTAATCTTCTATTTTTGGAAATAAAACTTAAAATCCTCAAAAACAATATCAAGCTTGGATGTCTTTCCAATCTTGTCAGCTACTTAACGCTTATTTGATTACAGACATGGCTTACAGTGTGATGTGTCTGTTTTCGCGTAAGTAAAGTAGTATATAGTCACTGATTTCATTGGGAGTCCCAGATTTCAGTGATTATTTGGCTGTAAGAGATTGGTTTCCTTGACTGGGCCATCGGGAGTCCCGGGCCTTGAGACATCTGGTGAATTTGGGCCTCGGGTCCAATTCACAACCGAGAGTTATTGGTTATAACTAGCTGTGTGTATGCTTACCAAGTAAAGCTAATTCCGGGTGACGGCCAGTGGCCCACTTTGGATTTAGCTGAACATGGGTCTCGGAATCATTGCATTCTTATGAGGTTAAACAAAGAAATTTTGAATGCAATGCGAGTTTTCTTATAAGTTGTTAAGATTACTCTTTTATGAACTTAATAACTAAAACTCTATTTATCTCTAAATTTCAGCTATGACAAGCACAAACAATCAAAACACTTTCTCGATCCGGTCTGTCCTTGAGATGGACAAACTGAACGGATCAAATTTCTTGACTTGGTCACGGAACCTGAGGCTAGTCCTCAGGCATGAGAGAAAGGACTATGTCCTTGAGAAAGCTCTCCCCGAGAGGATCGGATCCAAAGCCAGTCATGCAGTATATAATGCTTGGAATAAGCATTATAATGATGCGGTAGATGTGCGTGGTCTGATATTGGCTACCATGGAATCATATTTGCGGAAGCAATATGAGAACATGGAGTCGCCAATAGAGATGATCAGCAGCCTGAAATTGAAATTTCAGGAGCAGGTAAGAGTGGAGAGATACCAGTTGGTTAAATCTCTCACTAGCTGCAAGCTACCGATGGATCATCCAGTAAGTCCTCATATCAGTAAAATGATGGGTTACATTGATAACCTGAGGAAACTGGATTATCCAGTTAGCCAAGAATTGGCAACTGATATCATTCTGCAGTCACTGCCGTCAAGCTATGATAAGTTCGTAAGGGACTATATCAAGAAAGGCTTAACGAAGACGTTGACTGAACTGCATGATATGCTCAAGACAGTTGAGCCAAACGTGAAGAGTACCCTGTACAATCTCATGAATGAGAAGGGTAGGTTTACTAAACCTAATGCTGACAAGGGTGAAGACAAAGTTGTCCAGATTTTGAATCATGGCAAGCGTGTGTCTTCTGAGCCCGAGTCAGATACCTCTTACGTTGGTAAGTGTTGCTACTGTAATGAGACTGGGCATTGGAAAAGAGATTGCATTAAATTCATGGAAGATTATGAGGAGTTGAAGTCGATATATGAGACTACTTCCTCAGGTATTCATGTTATTACTTCAAGTTATACCTTAAAGGTATTGGATACTGGTTGTGGCACTGATATTTGTTATAATATGCAGAGCCTGAGCAACAGTAGAACGTTGAAGGAAGGGCAAGTGAAACTGCGTGTCTGGAAGGAGCTTGGGATGCTGCCTCAGCCGTAGGGTTTTCACTTGTAGATGCCTTTGAGGCTTGGTTTTATTAAGTAATTGCTACAATGTACCTGCTTTAAGCAGAGTTGTCTTTCATTTTCTTGTAAGAATTTGAATGTTTTTCGTTTTGATAAAAGACAAGTTTTGTTCTTTTGATCTTAATGAAATGATAATTGTAGCACCCTATTCAAGGAATGAGTTTTATATATTAAACCAAAGAGTGCCTAAATGTAACATAAATACCGAATTGGTTTAAATCTGATGAATTAAACCTGATTTTTCTTGGCATAAATGTTTTGGTCAAAGAGTAAGTCGGATTCAGAAACCCCATAGTTATGGACTTTTGGGCTCATTTGAATGGATATCTTATGAGACTTGAATTCTGCTTACTGGACCAAAAGACAAAGGGCCCATCTTAGCCGAGCTAGAGAAAGGCCCAAAGGCTTATTGGAGATTGAACATACTCATGTATGTGGTCCGATGAGCAGTAATGCCAGAGAAAATTTCCTGTACTTCATTGTCTCTACTGATTACTTCAGTGAGTGTGACTGTGTTCATTTGATGAGACACAAGTCGGAATTCTTTGACATGGTCGAAAGAGTTCCAGAATGAAGTATAGAATCTGAATGACAGAAGTATTAAGACTCTGGATTAGATCACGAGTGAGAATACTTAAGTCATTGATTGTGTGATCATCTGAATGAGTGTGAAGTCGTTTCACAGCTCATTTCTCCTGAAAACCTAGAGGTGTTTCTGTGAGAATGAATCAGATCTTATAAGAAATGATTAAAGATGAGTCACACGAATCTTCCATGATATTCTCTAAAATAGCGCTCAAGAAATATCTAAGTTTACGCTGAAATAGTTCCACCAATATCAGTTGAAAGACACCACGTAAATGTGGATTGGAATCGATCCAAATTCGTCTTTACTGAGTATTTGTAGTTGTGCTACTTCGCTGGTTGTCCTAGGGAAACCAAGGCTTGTTACTTTTACGTCCATTCTGTTTTCTAAGAAGGGAAGTTACTTTCCAAGAAGAACAGTGGGAGTAAAAGTATAACTCGAAGAAATTCGAGAAATACAGGAGACTGCTCAACCTGTTGAGGGAGAGCAACGGATGGATTTACAGATTTCTGTAGAATCTACACCTGTAGAGCCTGAAGTTCGCAGATAAAAATGAATCAGTCACTAATCCGAGAGTGATTTCTCGTCATTAGTTGAACCTGATGATCATTGAAAGTTCGCATGATCTGATGATCATTGAAAGCGACGAACCTGCGAAATTCAAAGAAGCGAAAGTAAGCCCGGACTCCGAAAAATTACACTGTGTGTAAGTTAGCTTCATCGATCCATTCATGGATGGAAGCAAACATATCGGAGTTGGAATCTTCGTTCTGTTAAAGTAGTCAAGGTTTTGACTTGAACAGGAACGAAGTGGAACTATGCGTTTACTAAAAGATAAGTGGGAGCAATATTGCATTTCTCATAGTGTATGTCGATGACATACTGATTCTCGAATATAACGTCCCAATGCTGCAGTCGGTAAAGGACCGGTTTGGGAGTTGGTTTTATGGTTGACATGGGTAAAGCCACGTAGTTCTTGGATTTTGGATCTAAAGATAGAGATCCAAAAGAGCTGGTAGGACAAAGTCAGGATTCTTAAATTGACAAAGTCCTACACGTAATCAGCAATCCAAGAAGGGTTTTATGCCAATGTCACATGGCAATTCATTAAGCAAGATACAGTGTCCTGCGATATCTGCTGAGCTTGAATGCATGGATAGGATTCCATATGCGACGGCAATTGGATCTATCATGTATGCCATGATACATACTTGTTTTGATGTTGCTTTAATGCTAAGCAAGACAAGTAAAGACCAGTCAAATCCAGCAAAGAATCACTGGATTGCCGTAAAGAATATTCTGAAGTATTTGAGGAATACTTAGGATAAGTTCTTGATTTACGGAGAAAGTGAGGTGCTACAAGTCGATAGAGTCTGAAAGGCAAGTTTCCAATAGACAAAGATAATTCCTGGTCACAGTCCGGCTATATCTTGTGTCTAACTGGCGGTGCAAGGCACTGTTGCTGACTCCATGACTTAAGCTGAACATTTCGCAGCTTGAGAAGCGGCGAAAGAGGTTGTTTGGATAGAAGAGTTCATCACTGAACTTGATGTGATTCACAGCATAGATGAGGCTAGCTGCACATCAGAGGTCCAAACACCTTGAGGATAGGTATAACCTATTCCTTGAGATAAATGACAGAGGTGTTAAGTAGATAAGCAAGTTTCATCGAATGAGAACGTTGCTAATCTATTAACGAAGCCACTCCTTATGCCTAAGCACGAGTCGCGGACTGTAGCTGTAGGATGAGTGAAATTAAGATGTAGTCTTAATTTCAGTGGAAGTTTGTAAAGGGCTTTACTTAGTTGTTTTGAAAGGTTCATGTAAACATAATATTTTATGTTTATGAAATCTAATGATTTCTGGATTATTTTAACTGTGATATAAATAATCGTTCCAAAATGATTCATGTCATTATATATGGGCCATCGAAGTACATGAGTAGACTTGATCCTGAAACCCCATATTTAACGAAATGACATAAATCATAGTGTCCATAGTCGAAGGTTGTTGAAATTGGAACACCAACAACCACTTGAGACTAGATTGTGTTGAGACTTATGACCAAGTTTCGAGGGGTCATAGATGCGCGGCATCAAAGTCGACACATAGGTATATGTAGGGGAGCATATGACCGGACATGGCCCGCTGATGAGAACTCTACAAGATATTAATATCTGTGTCATGAGAGGTTCTCATATACGACTATAGAGTATAGTCCTTAGACCTGAGTTCGCATGCATGTGGCTGCACATGGAGTAATGCGCTTTGATCATTGTCTAACGCTGTTTCGTAACTGGGAGCTATACGGACCTTGGTTGGGTGTATTATGAATTGTGTAGTTCATAGTGATGGAACAAGATGGGATTTGTCCCTGCCGTTTAACGGAGGTAATATCTCTAGGCCAATCGGAGATTTGATAGCTGGTAAGAGAATGGCCATTCCCAAACGGAATTGCCCAAGTCGTTTGCATTGTCAGTATCAAATCTGGTCCGATAAACATGGTCTGGCTATATAAGGATGACACGCATCTTGCCTTATGCCAGATCGAGATATTAAGACAAAAGGACTAGGGAATGTAGGATTCCAGTACAATCGGAAGATTGTTGGGAATGTCCTTTGTAGGATTCCAGTACAAGTGGGAGATTGTTGGGAATGTCCTGAAATCTACCGTACTATCTCTAGAAAGTATGATAAATGTCGAGATCAGACATAAGTCATAAATACTGGGTGATCATGATGACTTGCTAGAGTCCGCTCTTGATCTATAAGTTTAGGACTTATTACCAGTATTGTATGATCCCAAAGGGTCACACACCATAGCTAACGGGAAAGTTAACATGGAATGAATACGGTAAGATGCAAGGCATTTACTGTATTTGTGCAGAGATTTGGGCCGTTAGTTTAATCACTTGGGCCCATATCGAGACAAATGACTTGTGTCGATCGACACAAGTGTATGTGTCGGTCGACACAGTTGCGAAACCGAGACATCGGTTTAGGTTTATGACAGAGTCGATATTTATATGAGTCGTCTTATAATTTCGACTCTAACAGTCTGCGACCTAAAACCTGAGCCGTCTCTCTTCTCTCTCTGATCAATCCATTGCTTTGGTCTAGCAACCATCCCGGCTTGTAAGAGTGTGGATACTCAAGGAGGAACAGGCATCTGATCTGTTCTAGCTGATCTCATCATTACCATCCATCAATCCGCTGCAATCTGAAAGGTAATGATCAGGTTTGGTTTTGTGATTCGTTCTGCAAGAACCTAGATCTGAGTTATATGTGCTAGGTTGCAATCTGTTAATTGAACCATGAACACACATATAATCCTACAGGAACTGGTGCACCTATGGAACATCCAGGATGATGTAGGAATGCTCAATCACAAGCAAAATGATAGAAATGTGATTGTTGTGGTTTATTGCTCCAAAGTTCCAAATAAGGCAAGTTGGGTATCACCTGGCTTGAAAGTTGAATAACTTTTAAACCACAAGTTATATTGAACCTAATCCAATTTCCCCTTAATCTCTGATGAGTAAAGTTTCCAGAACAAGTTGGTTTATAACTTGGTTCGTCCTAGCTAGATCTTAATGTTTCAATAAGTAGTTGTTGGTCTCCAGCGGATTTTTTGGAAGTCTGCCCAGTTGTAACTTGAATATCTTCTTCATGCTGAAAGCTTTTGAACCAATTCCATTTCTCTGTGACTCCTTTATGAGTTAGTTTTCTGGAACAAGTTTCCTTGTGTCTTAAATCCTTCTGGTTGGGAATATATATGCTCCAATATATATGAACATATGTCTATGGTGCGTTCGGTTTGGTTTTCTCCATGGGTCTTGGTTGGTTGATTTATGTCCTCTCTATGCTCCTTGGTTGATGATGACTTGATTTACTCATCATACTCTCCCTCTTGAAAAGGTTTCGACCTCGAAACTGTATAATCTGCACAAAGAGAAAGAAAGTTAGCTTTCATTCTTCTTTGGGAGTTTAGGGTCTTACCTTGATGTGTATGTGGTCTGGTGATGTGTATAGTGTCTGGGGTTCTCCTTTAAGCAGATAGGATAGTAGTAATCCTTTTCGTTGGATTGGTAAGGCGCCTCTCTCCTTGGGCTAGTAACTACTTATATCTCCTTTATCTTGCTTATGCTCTCCTTAAGACCTGCAAGTATCTCAACACTTTGGGCAATAAATAAGTGTGTTATGGGTTTCTTATGATGAGATGAAGCAATTTCCTGGACAAATTATGTTTCTACATAAGGAGTAACATCTGTGTAATCTGCATTTTCTTTTAGTTCTAACAAGTTCAGTAGCACATATTTAGGAGTAAGTGAAACAAAGCTGGTTAAGTTATGGCTTACTTGAAGAACATGCTGAATGTTCTTGATAGGCATCTGATCCTGAGGTTTCTCCTTGATGTTCTCCTTTTCTCTAATGCCTTGATCAGTCTGAAAATTTAGTGTAATGACTGATTCTGAGCTTCTCTACATTATCTTTTGACTTGTAGTTTATATTTGTAGAGATGCTCATTGGGAAGAACAAGTGCATTATATATGTTCTTGGAGTAGTAAAAATAGATTGTATGATACTTGTACTTACATTGTCAGCTTCAGTAGGTTGTATGAGGGTTTGGAACTTCTGCTCTTGTGAGATGGTGTTCATCAAACGGTCTTGTTCTTTCCTGATCACCAAAACATGTTGCTCTGGTCTTTGATCTTTCCTATTGACTTTGGTTTGTTCATGCTCTTCCCTGCTCATATCTTCCTTTGTAGTACTTGAACCTGAAACAAGGCTTAAGAGCAAGTGCATCATATCTGTGTTTGAATTTGCTATAATAGGTCTGGAAATACTTAAAATCACAGAGATGGTGCTAGCAAGTTGTAACATGGTATGTTCTTTGTGCTCTTGGACTCCTTGGATGCGGATATCCTTTAGTCTAGGGATGACTAAAGCTATTTCAGGGCAGTCACCATTGGATGTAGTGTGGTATGGGGCGTCAATGAGTACATGTAGCATCACTTGATCAGGTGGTGATGCTGGTGCTTCTGTCCGCTTGACTTTCTCATCCTCCTTTAAAAAATTCAGGTTTGGTAGTTTACTCTGACCTCTATGCTCTTCCTCTGATCTTGTTCCTGATTCAAAATCCTTGGGCAAAGACAAGTGCATGAGTCTTGAATTGGAAATTAAATGATCAGATTGCACAAAGCCTTCATTTGTTTCAGTTACTTCCAATTTCAACTCTGATGTTCTATCTTTAATCAGCTTCCTAGATGGACAATTTCTAGCAAAATGCCTTGTCCTATGGCACCTATAACATGTTGTCTATTTGGAATTTACAAAGTTAGAACACTTACCTTGTGTTGGAATTTTTAACAGCTTGAGTGAGGCATCAAAGCTGGGTGTGGTTGCATTGGGTGAAGCTTTGTGGCTCTGCTTCTTCTCTGGTTTCTTTGGGTGCAACATCTCCATGATCCTCTGCCATTCATGATCCTGCTTTGCTTGAAGAGCCTTATTAGCTTGTGCTTGGTAGGTGTAAGTGTTTGAGAACACGTCCTTGGGCTTTGGATAGCAAACAAACTTGTGCTTAGTAGCAGTCTGCGTTTTGGATGTAGGTTTCACTCTCTTGGATGTAGCCTGAAGCTTCTCTACAAATTTCTTATGCATTCTGGACTTGAGATCTCTCCAATCTAGTATTGGCTTCTTATAGATGGTTGGTGTGCTATCCTTTAGCCACCATTCATAAGACTTTTATGTGAATGCTGAGACAGCTTGTACAAGCCACCTTTCTTCTGGAATCTTGTTATCTTGTAACCATTCCTCCATGTCAGCTTCCCATTGCATGTATACTTCAGGTTTACTGCTTTTTCCTGAAACACTAGGGGACCTCTTCTTATGTTGGTTGGCGGACTCTTACTGGTTTGTTGCGTTGGAGCTTTCCTTGTTTCAATGAGCCTATGTTGAAATGGTACATTGTATGAAGTAACTCCATGATTGTTGAATACACTCTTGCGCCTAGGTGGGTGGTACTCTCCATACATGTCTGCTTCTGAATCTTCACTATCTTCGCTGAGTTCCATGGTAAGCTGACTCCAAGGTGAGGTTGTAGTGTGCAGCTCCTTGTACTGCGGTTCTGGATGGTTGGAACATTGGGCTGAGAGTTCAGGATCACAGCCTTCACCATCTGAATCATTTCCATACTTAGAGGCTTTATCTCCAGGCCATGGTGGTGTTTCATAATCTGTCTCCTCATCTGAGCATATTAATCTCTCTTCTTCCTCACTCCACTTGTCTGATTCCTCTTCTTCCATGTTACTTATTCAATACCTAAAACAATAAGCTCAAAGTGTATCAATATGTTCTTAAGTTATGTAACTTAAGCTCAGAACAAGCATTTGCAAAATTGTTCAAGTCTCAAGCAAACTATACACAAGCTTAACACGGTTCTAAAAACCTTTGGAAGTTTTACACTGACTTTAGGACAGCTTGAAATCGATTTAGGATGGCTAGTTATGTTTTTCGGAAGATTTGAAATCAATTTAGAAAACCGGTTAGGCCTTTTTTGAAAATAAAAGTTTCTTTGGGTTAACTTGGTCCACGGTTTAATAAATCAAATAAAACTTCTTTCCCCTGGTTTAAATCAATTAGCACACGATTTAAATAGGTTTTTGGGGGTTTGAAATTTAGAAGCTGGTTTGCTTAATTTTTTTCCGAAAAGTACATAATATGGCTTGGGAAAATAATTTGGATTCTTTCCTTTTTAGAAGATTGCACACGGTTTGGCCTTTGAAAAGAAATGGAAAACAAATTTATTTAACTTAAAGTGGAGCCTTTTGATACTGGTTTTCGAAAATATCACTTGGGAAATAAGGAAATTAAAAACTTTTGTGGGTTTTGGTTAATAGAATTTGAATCAAAATGCTAAAACTCTTTCTCTTTTGCTTTTCTGGTTTATAAAACATAATAAGAACAATGCAATTAAAATTTGGCAGAAACTTTAAACAAGTGCAATTTCTTTTGGTTTTTCGGTTAGGGATGCAAATCAAGACTATAAAACAGAAACATACTATTTTTATTTGGCTTTTAAAGGATGAATGAAAACACAGAAAACTAAACTTGATGAAAACAGAATGAACTAGTGAATGAATGCAGGATAAAACGATTTGTTTATGGCTTTTCAATTTAAGTATGCAAACATAATGATTTAAACAAAATGACAAAGAACATGATGATTTTTATTGCTTTCTCGATTTAGGATGCAATGAAACAAACAAAATGATAACTAAACATATTGAAACATAAATAATGATTTTTATGGGTTTTCTTATGAATATGCAAACAAATCAGAAACTATAGCTAAGCAGGACGATAAAACATACAGTTTTTATGGATTTTTATCTAAGATGCAATGAAGAACATAAATTATGAATCTAAATGCAAAGAAAACCGAAAGGTAATGGATAGAATACACCTGATTTGGAACCTTTCGGCTCTGATTCCAGATGATGCAGACACGGATAGGTGATGGAGATTGATCAGCTGGCTTTGTAGCTCTCTCTGATGAATCTGGTTGATGGTGGAAGAGATAAACAACTCACTTGTTCAATTGGGCTGATTGACTCTCTCAATCTGTGGTTGAACAACTTATTTGAATCACACAAACAAGTTAATCCAAGTTTTTATAGAGAATAGGTGAATCACTCACTTATTTAAGAGAAGGGAAAAACTCTTAACAAAGACACTCTTTGAAAGAAACTGAATAATACTTTTGATTGATTGAAATGTGATTTTTTACATGGGATCATTCTGAGCTTATATAGGCTCGAAATACAGTGTTTCTAAAGTCTAAATCAAGTAGAAAATCACAAAATAAATGAAAATGTAGCTGTTGGAGAATTTATGAGAAATATGTCCAAATAAGGTAAGTTGTAGGATCCTTGTATCTTAACAGCTTGGGAAGGAATTGGTGCACCTTTGGAACATCCAGGATGATGTAGGAATACTCAATCACGAGCCCAAACTGATAGAAATGTGACAGTTGTGGTTTATTGCTCCAAAGTTCCAAATAAGACAAGTTGGGTATCACCTGGTTTGGAAGTTGAATAACTTTTAATCCATAAGTTATATTTAACCGAATCCAATTTCCCATGAATCTCTGATGAGTAAAGTTTCCAGAACGAGTTGGTTCGTCCTGGTTTGATCTTAATGCTTCGATAAGTTGTTGTTGGTCTCCGGCGGATTCCTTCGAAGTCTGTCCAGTTGTAACTTGAATATCTTCTTCATGTGGAAAGATTTTGAACCAATTCCACTTCTCTGTGACTCCTTGATGAGTTGGGTCTCTGTAACAAGTTGCCTTGTGTCTTAAATCCTTCTGGTTGGGAAGATATGCTCCAAGATATGAACATATGTATATAGTGCGATCGGGTTGGTTTTCTCCATGAGTCTTAGTTGGTTGATTTATGTCCTCTCAATGCTCCTTGGTTTATGATGACTTGATGTCCTCGTCAATTAGTATAGTGCTTAGCTTATTTCCTAATATCTCTTTGTTATTTACTTGCCGTGCTTTAATAATTGGTTGCTTGTTTTACTTAGGATTTGTAGATACAAATCACTACTTGGATTATTGAGTATTGTGCATTTTTGGTGCTTGTTATTATTCCATTTGTAATGATACCTAATATCTATTACAATAATATGTTAGTGGTTTCAGGAATTGATATGCTTTGATACTGAAAATTACCCTTTATCAATATGGCGTCATTGCCATTAGGAATCATCAATAGCCACTAGAATTTAAATTTTTCTTGAGATCAAGTTGGTACTTTACTTCGTTACTAATCTTGTTTTCTTCACTTGCTTTGTTTCTTCAGGTGAATGAACCTATGAACCTAAGATCAAGGGGTCAACAGAACATGGTAGGAGCTATTGACGATATTGAGATGTTGGCCAAAGGAGAAAGGGAAAGAAGGGAGCGAGAATGAGCTGAACACATTGAGCGGTTGGGGAATGGAACATGAGGACGATAAGCCAGCTGCTATGCATGGACAACAAGGACTAGGCGATCATCGGTATCATGAGAATCCTCTACCAAAACCAGACAATCAATAGGGTCATGGTGGTGTTGCTAGAGATGATAGGGTGACGGTGCATCCTCCAAGGAGAGCTCGGCATGTAGGAGCAGGGGATGCTCCCAACACATATACCAAAAGACAAGGGATCATACCGCCACCGTTGGAGAATAATAACTTCGAGATCAAGGCTGGTTTGATCTCTATGGTCCAAGGGAACAAGTTCCATGGATTATCCATGGAGGATCCCCTCGTTCATTTGGATAAATTCAACCGGATATGTGGTATGACCAGGAACAATGAGTCTCGGAAGACGGCTTCAAAATCCGCTTATTCCCATTCTCTTTAGGACAATGCTCATCAATGAGAGGCATTATTGCAAAGTTCTTCTCAAGATAACGCACCAGTATGCCTGAAATGATATTTTAGGGTTCACACAAAGAAAAATGAAAGCTTCTTAGAGGCATGTGAGAGGTTAAAGGCTTCACGATGCAATGCTCTCCCCATGGGTTTTCTGATAAATCCTTCTTAGCACACTCTATGGAAGAATCAAATTTTTGCATACTTCTTGATGAAACAAGCAATGGGAACTTTTGTGGGAAGGAAGTGGATAAAGGTTTGGAGCTGTTAGAGAACTTACAACAAAGTGATGGTAACTATGGAAAGGATAAGGACTGTTCTTCAAGAGGTAGTGGTTCAGCTAAGGATAAAAAGAGTAAAGAGATAGACTCTCAATGATAAGATGGATAAGCTTTTGTAAGTTACTTAAAAGGCTTTACACTTTATTGGTTATCATGAGGGCAACCTGATTTGCCAAGATGTTGTTGAGGAAGCATAAAACCAAAAGGAGATTAATTATGTTAGAAATCAAGGAGGATACAACAAGAGATTCAACAACAATTATTTAAATAATCCCAACTTCTCCGATAGGAGTACTAACGTTGCAAATCCTCAAGATCAAACCTACACTCACTAATAATGTCATGAGAAAGGTGGCCAACAACAAGGTTACAAAAATTCTAATCAACAAAAGCCATTTGTTGCCACCAACCAACAACCAGGAGAGTATGTTCATAATAATGCATTTCAGTTCAACTAAGGTGGTTTTCAGAAGCAACCGACTTATGAACCACCAGGGTTTGCACCTCAAAGACGAGCTAGTACTTCTTGAACTCTTGATTTAGAGATGAAATCTCTTCTACAATAGCTTCTACAAGGTCAAGCCAATCAAGATATGGATGTGAGTAAGAAGATGGATGAGATCCACAACAAGGTGGACTTCTATTTTGGTGATATTAGTTCACAAATTCAGAAATTAACTTATACAGTCACCAACATGAAGAACAAGATAACTGAAGATGCAGCAAGCTGGAGGATGAGCTACGACAACAGCTGAATCAATTAGTATGTGAATCAGCGTCTGCATCAACGACAGAGATGAGATAGAGCATGAGCTGGACTCGAAGAATATGGAAGCTAGGGACGCTAGTAGCTGACTAGGACAAAGTCAAAGGAGCATAGCTGAGCTGTACAAGGAGATCTAAGAAGAAATCACAAGAAATATACACTTGAGAGAGTTTAGGAAAATAAGCTTTTTCCTAATAAAAGATTAATGGAAATATTCCTAAGGGTAGTTAGGAAAGTTGTAAGATGACCTATGAAGTATAAATAGCTCATCTAGGGCATCTGTGCTTGTGCGCTTTTCGTGAGAGATTGCTTTTAACAAGGGTTTGGGTATTCTTATAAAATAATTAAGCTTGGGTGTTAAGGGTGAATCTAGAGAGCTTTAAGATCATTGTTAGATCGAAAAGCTGCTAAGAGACTAGGTTGTTAAGGTGAAACTATCGTTTGCTTTGCAATAAAAAGTCTTTGGAAAAGAATACCCTTGTGTCACATTCTGTATTACATAGGTCTCGCATTTTCAATTGGTATCAGAGCGGACACTTG
The DNA here is from genome assembly GCA_030180135.1 of Orychophragmus violaceus. Taxonomy (NCBI): domain Eukaryota; kingdom Viridiplantae; phylum Streptophyta; class Magnoliopsida; order Brassicales; family Brassicaceae; genus Orychophragmus; species Orychophragmus violaceus. The sequence continues at coordinate 44,244,767 of CM058229.1, read as the reverse complement.
TTGCTCATATATACAGGTGAGATTCTGTGGAAGAAATAGAGAAATACAATGAGCTAATCAATAACTCTAGAGTAATACTAGATGCGACCACCTATGGCTTCTGGAAAGCAAGAACAAGATCGCAAATCACAGGAATTGATCCACTTGCATGGAGGCAGTAGAATCAAGTTGGTAAGCTCCCACTGCGAAGAATGATGAGGGAGTGATGTACCTAAACATGAGGAACTCTGGACCGAGGTAGAACTCAAACTGTCCAAATTCAGCTCCAGAGCTTTTACTGCAATCCATTGTGGTGTAGCCAAAAAGAAAATTGAGCTGATACAAGGATGTGAACTGGCCAAAGAGGCATGTGACATCCTCCAAATTCACTTTGATGGAACAAAGAAGGTGCAGAACTCCAGAAAGGATCTTCTAGCTACCAAGTTTGAAGATCTAAAAATGGAAGATGATGAAACAATCTCTGACTTCAGTGCCAAAATCAGCTCACTAGCTTAGGAAGCATCACTTATTGGCAAGAAGTACAAAGACAAGAAACTGATCAAGAAATTTCTAAGGTGTCTACCAGCCAAGTATATGCCATACAAGGCAGCAATGAGTGTATCAACCAATATTGAAAGCGTGAGCTTTGATGAGCTAGTTGGAATGCTGCAAGTACACAAACTAGAGCATGATGGTACTAAGAAGCCTAAAGGCATTGCACTCGTCTCACAAGCAAAAGATAGTCAGGAGAACGAGGAAGAGGATCCAGTAAGTCTTATTGTTCGAAGATTTGATCGTGCTCTAAGAAGGGTAGAACAAGGAAAAAGTTCATACAAGTATAACAAGAGATCTACTGATGGGGAAAAGACAACCAAGAAATCTGAGATGCAGTGTCATGAGTGCAAGGGGTTCAAACATTTCAAAACTGAATACCCAACAGTCAGGAGAAGAGAGATGAAGTGTTTTGGTTGCAAAGGAACTGAACACACTCTTCTAGAATGAGTCAATGATCAAAAGCGAAGACAAGAAAAATCACTGTTGGGAGTAAACAATGGTGAATTTGATGATGACAGTGAAAGAGCGAGAAGTAATTCTGTGTGAAAAAGTGAAGTCACTAGAAAAAGTCAAACCAAGCAGAACACAGAAGAATCACCCCATACCATAAGTTTTAGGAGATGTGAATGATGATCGAATGACTAGGAAAGTCAATCTGAACTTCAGACAAAAGGTGCGGTTTGCTTGCTTTGTCTCATTCATAGAGCCTAAAACACATGTTCAAGCCTTGGACGATGAGTTCTGGATTGTAGCAATGGAACAAGAGCTAGAACAGTTTGTGCACAATGATGTATGGGAACTTGTACCACGCCCTGAAGGAGTGAACATTGTGGGGAGTATGTGGATTTTCAAAAATTAGATTGATGAGAATGGAGTAGTAGTACGGAATAAGGCTCGACTGGTGGCTCAGGGACATTCTCAGATTGAAGGAGTTGATTTTGAGGTGACTTTAGCACCTGTTGCACGTCTTGAGTCGATCATGTTGTTTCTTGAATGTCGTGCATCATGAACTTCACTGTGTATCAGATGGATGTAAAGAGTGCTTTCCTGAATGGTTTTATCCAAGAGGAAGTGCATGTCGAACAACCAAAAGGATTTAAGGATGCAATCAACCCTGGATATGTGTACAAACTTAAGAAAGCTTTATACGGTCTGAACCAAGCACCTAGAGCATGGTATGAACGGCTCACGAGTTTTCTTCTTGGAAAGGGGTACACAAGGGGAAGTGTGGACAAAACTCTCTTTGTCTTGGAACACAAGGATGAGATTATCATAGTACAAATCTATGTTGATGATATTATCTTTGGAGGAACGGCACAAAAACTGGTTAACACGTTTGTATAGGACATGACTCAAGAGTTTGAAATGAGCATGGTAGGAGAGTTGAAGTACTTTCTGGGATTACAAGTTAGCCAAACAAGTGATGGAATGTTCATCTCTCAGAGCACCTATGCTAAAAACTTGTTGAGCCGGTTCAAACTGGATCAATGAAAGGAGGCTAGAACACCAATGAGTACCACAACCAAGCTTGCAAGAGATGATGATGGAACATATGTGGATGTTAAGTTGTATCGAAGAATGATCGGCAACTTATTATACCTAACAGCTAGCAGACCTGATCTGTGTTTGAGTGTAGGTATATGTGCAAGATACCAAGCTAAACCAAAGCAATCACATCTTGAGGCAGTTAGAGGATCATCAAGTATGTCAAAGGGACAGTTAATCTGGGGATTTGGTACTCGAAAGGATCCAACAAACATTTGGTTGGTTACTGTGATGCAGATTGGGCAGGAAGTCTGGATGATAGAAAGAGCACTAGTGGAGGATGTTTCTTTCTGGGGAATAATCTAATTACATAAATGAGCAAGAAGCAAAACTCTGTGTTACTATCTACGGCAGAAGCCGAGTATATTGAAATGGGAAGTTGTTGTGCTCAGCTTCTCTGGATGAAAAAAATATCAGCCGACTATGGAATTGATTCAGGGCCCCTACTAGTTCACTGTGGTAATAAGAGTGCTATAAGCATCTCGAAGAATCCAGTTCTACACTCTCGGACAAAGCATATTGACATGAGACACCATCTCATTAGTGGAGGAAAAACAGGTAGTAATTGAATACATAGTTACTGATCTACAACTGGCCGATTTCTTTACAAAACCTCTTGATTTTAACCAATTTATCCCTCTAAGAAACTCAATCGGTGTACGTGAGATATAATGTCTGTCAAAGTGTACAAGGCTGATACATGCACTAGCTCATGAAGTACAACAAGTTCTGATTTATTTTGGAGTCAGGAAATCTAGTGGAAAAGAGCTGCATGGTGTGCCATCTTGTCTCATGTACAGTACAATTTTCTCGAGTGAGATCCAAAACCCAGACATAATAAAAAAGAGGCTAGAGGTTGATATCCTGAAAAATCAAGTGATGAAATCAACTTCAATAATATCTCAGTTACTGACTCAAAAAAAGAAAATAAAAAGGGATTGTGGCGATCTCACTCAAAGGATAAAGGTTGAAAACTGATTGAGACATGATAAAGGCATGAGAGTGTGAAAGCTAACCACTGGGAGAATGATGGCCAAATGGAAGAATCATATGAGCAAAAGATATGAACAGAGTCATGTGAAATGTCAGTTCCTGACACACACAACACTGAGCTGAGGATTCAAACAGAGAAAGGTATGTTTTTCATGTTTAAAATGCCAAATGCTTCAGTAAATATGTAGGAAATTCACTCGTGTTAATCCCCATTGCTTGAAGATACAATGTGGTTGATCGAATATGATCATATATGCAAATTTTTCTAATAAACCGCGCAAGTGATACATTGAACAAGAATCATGGTTCAAGTCGGTTATCATTGGTTCGGTGTTGGTTGATAAGAAACAAAAATCCGAGATTCGAGGGCACAAAAGAGGAAAAGAAGATTTGAAAATTTTAAAATTCAAATTCTTTGGAAAATCCATCTCCCAATCAAATCACATGCAAAAGGAAACAAAATCTCTGACAAAGGTTCTACCTCAGCTATTAAAAGAAGAAAAAGGTAAAAGGAAGAATCATTTTTCTGCAATCAAAATTCCGAAGAAACAATGCTCCTTCTAGTTCACAACCTTTCTGTTCAATCTTCGGAAAAATCACCATGGTGCACGCAACCAGAAGAGACAAAGTGGGTTCAAGCTCAACTCAGCGACAAGCTCTGGTTCCATCTTAGAAGAATCCACCGCAACTGATTGATGACTCAAGCTCCGAGGAGGAGGCACCGCCACCCAGAAACCATAACCGTGTCTCCGATCAGATTATGGGTGAGACTCAACAAACTAACACGAACTCATTCGCAACCGCCCCATAGGTGGAGGTAACAGATCCAGTCGATGATTGTGTGGAATAAGAGAAAGGGGATGACGAAGCAGGTCGTGTCTCAGAAGCAGACATTCAACAGACCAAACCGCCATATGTCCTAAAATAGAGGAAATCCAGTCAGAAGAATCGCCTAAGGACGGCGACAAGGAAGCTGAGTCAACTCGCCGAGATGACAAAGACAACCTTGAGGAAATAGGCGAGCAAGAAAAAGAAGCCATCGATGGTTTAGCCTCACGGCTCTTAGAAAACAATCCTCTAGCTATGGTTATTGCTGAACCAATCACTGACGTACCCATTGATGCGAATCATGCTGAGCAGAACACAGGAAACGAACAATCTGAGCCAGACTCCGTGCCGAAAAAGAAAAAAGCCACGTAGCAAGTTGGACCTTCGCAGGGTCAAAAGAAGCCTCGCACTGAGAAAATTAAAGAGGCAAAACCAGTTCAGAAGAAGAAGAAGAAGAAGAAGAAGAAGAAGAAGAAGAAGAAGAAGAAGAAGAAGAAGAAGAAGTCATCTACGACAACTGAGCCTTCTGCTTCAACTGGTGTACCAGCCCAGCCCAAAAACATGTTCTTCTCCAAGCGCTTTCCATCCAGTGAGGTTAAAGCCAGGTATGCCTTGTTCAAGGATCGTGGAATCTTAGCTGAACGGATAGTTGATTTTGATGAAACAGATAAGTGGGGGTATCTGGGACTGATAAATATAGGAATGATGAGGAGTTCTGTTGATGGATTGATTGGATATTTCCCTGAAATTGTGAAGAAACTCTACACAAATTTGCATGAACCTAGTCCTACTGTCTCTGATAAAGGAAAAAGAGTCCAAGTTGTAGTTTATGTCGATTTTGTTTCATATTGTTCTTATTTGTTTTCATAAACCCTAAAAAGAAAAAAAGAAGTGTGTTCATTGTTTGTTTCGATTTCCCTAAACAAAAACCAAAAACCAGTGTTTATTTCCTCTTATTTGACCTTTACTTTTCGAAAACCAAACCAAGAGTTTTCCTCTTTCTTTCCAAGCCAAAAACATGTGCATCAATCAAAAAAGGAAAGTTTGCTTTTCAAACCGAAAGCCCTAGCCCCTCTCTTGTTATTTCGAAAGTTTAAGTGAACCAACCATTTAAAACCGGTTTCCAAATCCTAAACCTATTTCAGAACCGAGTTTTACTTGATTTAAACCAAAGAAAAGGTGGTTTAACTCCTTATTTCAAAATTCTCTCACTGGTTTTCCTAAATTCATGTTTAAACTTTCTAAAAAGTTCTAAACCGATTTAATCTTTTCTTTTGCTATGCTAAGAGGAGATAAAACCGTGTGGTTAAGTTTTTTAGGCTATCTAGAATTTTTTAAAGCTTGTGTGCATCAATAAAAACCGAGCATACCTTTTTACAACTCTCAGGAAGAAAGTTTAGAACCTAGTGATACATGTCTGCCCTTGTAATTGAATTTCAGGTACAGGAACATGGGAGAAGAAGCAGCTATTGATCAAATCACTCTGGCTCAACTCCTTGAAGCCATGAGAGGTATCAGTGCTAGGATCACAACACTGGAACATAGACCTAATCCACAGAGAGAGCCAATCCGAAACCTGAACAGAAACCAGAGGCAACCAACTAATGATTCAACAGATGAAGATATGCCTGAGTTAGAAGAAGAGGATATACCTCCTGAACCAAACCAAGGAGGCTAAGGATTTAACAATCATGGGAGAGGCAGAGACAGAAGAAACTTTCATCAGCCTAGATGTGGAGTTAGAGACAGAGACAATGAAGAAGAAGATCAGTTGCTTGGAGGCAAAGATCTAAAAGCTCACATCACCTACTTTTGCTGGTAGAGTGGATCCAGAAGCTTATCTGGATTGGGAGAGAAGAATGGAGTATACCTTTGAGTATTATATGTACTCAACTAAGAGGAAGGTATCTCTAGCTGCAGCTCAACTCACTGACAATGCCTTAGCATGGTAGGATAGAGAAGCATCCGAGAGAAGGAGATTGAGGCATGGGCAGATTAGCAATTGGGATGACACGAAGTTTTCATTGAGGAAGAGATATGTCCCAGCCTACTACCATAGAGACCTACATAAGAGGTATAGAAATCTATTTCAAGGAAGCAAGTCTGTGGAGGAATACTTTGAGGAGTTTGAGACCTTGAAGAACAGACTTGAAGTAGAGGATTCAGAAGAGACTTTGATGGCACAGTTTCTGGATGAACTTCAAGATAGGATTGCACGCAAGGTAGAAAGGCAGCCATATAAAGACCTTGAAGGAATGTTACACCTAGCTGTCCAAGCTGAGAAACACATCAAAAGAATGGTTGCTGCAACCAGTAGAGGCGGTATTCAGACAAAGGGAAGGGAGCAGAAGTCGATTCCAAGTTTAAGAAATCAGTTCCTGACCAGCCTAAGTTTAACAAAACAGAAACAACCAGTAGCAAAGCTCCACCTCAAAGGTCTAGAGACATTACATGTTTCAAGTGCCAAGGGAAAGGTCATTATGTTAGAGATTGCCAAAACCAGAGAGTGATGGTTTTGAGAGACAATGGAGACATTAAATCACAAGATGAGGGAGAGAATGAGCAGTCTGAATCAGAAGAAGAGGTTACTGAATATCCAGACGTGGGAGAGATACTTGTGACAAGGAGAGCTCTCAATGCATTATTTGAGCCAGAAAAAATTTGATACAGCCCTGGAATCACTCCAATGCTAAACCACTTGATGATCATAATATCTCAAGCCAAAGCCTGCGGAAGATGGTGTTGAAGGTGGAAGCGGTGGTGATGAAGATTTGATTGACTCTCTCAATATGTGGATATGACTGACTCTCTCAATCTGTGGGGGAACTAGAATTGTCTGAATCTCACAAACAAACCTAATCCAGGAATCAATAGAACCAAATGAATCACTCAAATGAATCCTAAAGACAAAGAACACTCAAAGAAACTCTCTTTGAAACAAAACATTTTTTTCTGTATTAACTTGATTGAAAGGGTGTTTAGAAATGAAAGTCTAAATGAGCTTGTATAATGCCCAGTACATGTTTTATAACCTAAATAAAGAAACTGAAGCTGTGAAAATTAAAAGAAACACTACAAGAAATATGAGTATTGATAGCAGTTCAGGATAGCACGAATTCACAAACTGCTATTAAAAGTGGTAAGTTGGGACGCCAAGTCTATCATAGCATTAAATCAACGTTATGAAATATTTTCATCAAGCGGGAAGGCAAAAATTGACAGAAATCTTACTTTACCTCCAATTTTTTTGCATCTGTAACACTAACACCAAAAAATTGGCTTTGGCGGAAATATATTTTTTGGCCAAGTCTTTTTTCCTCTAAACATGTTTAGAATTTGTGAATAAAACAGACCAAAAAAAAATCAAATGTTTTTCTCCACCTCTTTTCGTTGTTCACCAAAAAAGACCATCTGAAAATTTAGGGTTTATTAATGTTTTTGGGGATTTTGTCTTTCTCAATCAATCTCGGCCTCACTCTTTCGTCTCTCTCTGTCCAACCACAATGACTCCGGTCTCTTTTCTTCGCACCCTATCCTATCCTTACGCATCTGCTTTTCTCCGGTCCGGATTAGCTCGACGCTCTTCTCTCAGCTCCAGTTCTTGCCGGAGCTTTGCTGTCAAGGCCCATGCTGTAAGTTATCGCAAGCTCGAAGGGTTTATGTTTATTGGGGGTTAATTAGGGGTTTAATAGGTTAATGACCATGTTTCTGTGAATTAGACTAAAAAGAAATTTGATTGAAACTTTGGACTATGGTTGTTAGTACTGTTATTAGTAGTGATGACTACTAAAACATGATAAATAATTTTGAAGTTTTTTGGTTTAGTGAAACTGAGTCACATTTTAACTATACTCTGATAAGTGATATATAGGTAGCTCTATGTAGTTTTTGGCAGTACCCAGATTCTCCGATTGTTGATTTAACGAGTTTACTTTTGTGTTTGTAGGATGATCTCCTGCTGGTTGGAAACAAGGCGCCTGATTTTGAAGCAAAAGTTGTGTTTGATAAGGAGTTCATCAAGGTATCTTGTCTGAAGCACCTTCGTTTTCTTATCTTGACTAGTTTCTTACAACAATGTTAAATATATTTAGGTTTGAAGCTAAAGGAGTAGTCTTAATATTCCTAAAACTAATAGTTAATTAATGAATATGTTTCCAGGTTAAGCTCTATGAGTACATTGTGAAGAATTATGTGATGATTCTCTTCTTCTACCCCTTCGACTTCACTTTTATCTCCCCCAACAGGTTAGTATTGTTCGAGAAGTATAACCAAATTGAAAATCCGAGGTGCACTGCATCCTTATCTCTTTTTTGTCTTGTGTCTTTTAGAGATTACTGCCTTCAGTGACCGTCTGCAGAATTTGAGAAGTTGGACAAATAAGTACTTGGCGTCACTGTCGATAGTGTGGTAAGTATGAATTGACTTGTCTCTATGTCTGATAATGTGCAAGTGAGATTCACTATACAGTAACTCAATTGCTTGACACATCTTTACTTATTGTGCTAGTGTCCATGTAGTTCTCGCACCTTCTGTGGGTCCAAACTGACAGAAAATCAGGATACTAACAAACCAAAGAAGACTGCTACTTCGTTTTTCTCTTCTGGTACTTACCCTGAAAACACAAACAACCAGAGATCACAGACGGTTATCCAATCTCACACATCTATTCTAGCTATTTTGTAAACCCAGCAAAGACGCAAGAAAGAATTTGTCAGAGGAGCTTCCTGGGATAAACAACAAAACTCGGATATTTTGCACAACCTTCAGAGGTACATATTTTGTTATTACATTATGTACAACCTTCGTTTCTAGTTCTAGAAGTCTTTGAGTTGTAATTTTTTTCACGGTTGAAGTTATGGGTTGAAGGCATATGTATGTAGGACTGCAAATCTGCAACAACATCGATGCCTTGAATTTGACCTGATCTCATGCGTCATTTATGGACCTTTGTTTTTATTTGAGAAAGATGTAGTTAATCTTCACTTTGTATTGTCTTGGTCCCTTTGTAGGCATTGTTTGCTTCTAATTCCATGCCACAAGCTTCTCGAAGATCATCTCCAAGGGTGACAAATGCCTTTTTTTGTTGGAAATCCTTTGAAGCAGAGAGAACCAATGTGTTTGATGGTCTCGTTAACATTGGAAATCCTTATGTCAATGTTAACTTAGATATGTGTTTTAATGATCTTTTTGTAAACATGTTTTGAATTATTAATGAAATTTTTTTATAATATAAATCATTTATAATAATAACCATTATAATAATATTCAACAAATTTGTATATATGATAATATTTAGAAACTGCATAAATAGGGCTTTAATTTTAGTTTAAGAAATATATATATATATATATATATAATATATATATATATATATATATATATATATACTGAATACTAAATTAAACATAAAATCAAAAGTTAGAAACAAACTATATTCAGACTTAGTTAGTATCAAATAGGGTTTAGGGTTTGAAAAAAATTCTAATTGTAAACACAAAATTTCTAATTGTATATTATTAAACATAAACATAAGATAATATGCAAAAACATTCCAACAATTAATAAAAAACAATCAAGTATAATTATGTTTTTCATCCCAAACTCTAAAACCTTAACTCTATACCCTAAACACAAACCCTAAACCCTACTATTAACCCTTAATGATAAACACTAATTTTTAAACATCAAACAATGATAAACCATTTTGCAAATGAAATTGATTATAAATGAGATATACCTTCAAATAATTTGTAAATAATTCTAAGACATGTAGTTTATCTTTTATATAGTGGTTATAAATTAGAAAATAACCACTAATTAAAAAATATAAAAAACAAAATGTCAAACTTAAAATGCAATTAGAAACTGCCTTTAACTAAAACAACAACAAAAAATTAGGGTATTGGATGATTATGGTTAATGTATTGGAAGGTTAGGGTTAATGTATTGTTCAATAAAAGTTTTGGATTCACACTTGCAAATTATATTGTCATTATATTGTTGTGAATTTTATGAACTAGCTTTTGTAAACTTTAATTTCTTATGTAATTGTATTTATTATAATGTAATGTCTTTATTTTTATTAAAAAAATTTCTTTCAAAAATTAATATTCAGAATTTAGTTTAGGGTACATATAGGGTTTAGGGTTTGATATAAAAATATTAAGTATAAAATATTTAATCTCATACCTAAATTGAAACCATAAATCTATACCCCAAACTTTAAATCCTAACTTTATACCCCAAACTTCAAACCTTAAATCCTAAACTTATAATGTTTAACTTTATAATCTTAACCAAAAAAAATTAATTACATGCATAAATCCTAAATTCTTAATTTTATACTTAACTTTAAACTCTTAATCATAATAATTAAATCATGATACATATGTCTAAAATATAACTTTTTCTTAGTTTTTTTTTTTTACAGTACATTTGAAGCGTCAAAAATTTAGGGAAAAGTTTTGATTTTACCTCTCAAACACAGGCAAATTTTTAATTTTTTTTCCGAAACCTAAAAAATCTGAACATCTCTCCTCTCGCCAGAAAATCACAGTCTAAGATTCTGAAAGAGACGAGAAGATTCGGACTTTTCTCTCTCTTAAGAGGCGATAAGGCGATAAATTTAACCCCTTTTTCTTCACGACCGCCGAGGCCGTTCACGGCTCCGGTTACCCCCTCCTCCGATGCCAAAGAAGAAAAAGCACCCCCCTCGGCACTCTCCTCCCAGATCTACCCTCCCTGGGGAAAATGGTCAGTCTGCAAAGTCCGATGTAGCTCATGTAGCAGAAGCTTCTGGAGCAGTAAACTGTGTAGACTCTCCATCGATTCCCAGTTCTGAGAAGGTCCCGACTGTCGGTCCTCCCCCAAGCTCAGAAACCCCGAATGTTAACGCTCTCCAGAAGTCAAAGACTTCAATTTTGACCTCTCCTCCGAGAGAATCTGAGTCAAAACCTGAAGCTGAGGCAACATCTGAAGAACCTGGTGAAGCTGAGACTAAGAAAACAACCAAACCAACTTGGTCGGACCTTTTTAAAGGTCCAGCTGCTACCATGGAAAAGAAAGGTACACCTTTTGTTTTGGAATCAGGGGAGCTTTGTGTCGAAGTTACAGAAGACGTCATTAAAGCTACTCAGCACCGCTGGGAACCCTTCATACTGGGACAATTCCATGGAAACTCACCATCTCATGGAGCCCTCCACGCTATCTTCAACGGAATTTGGAGTAACAGATATAGAGATATAACGATATCAAAAATGGGAAATCGAACGATCCTCATTCGTATACCAAATGCAGATACTAGAAGACGTGTCCTTAGTCAAGGAGTATGGAAAATTGAGGGACAGACTATGTTTGTAGCTGACTGGGAACCGGGACTCTTGCCAGTGATGCCGGAGCTCACAAGGGTTCCAGTATGGCTCGAATTCCGTGGTGTTCCTCCTCAATTCTTCTCGGAACCGGCTCTTAATTATGTTGCTGGATTGGTTGGTCACCCAGTGAAGCTTCATTCATCAACGGCCAACCTCACCAACCTCGAAGTTGCAAAGGTCCTAACAATTATTGACCCTAATAAGGCTTTGCCGGAGGCAGTCAATGCTAAATTTGGGTCTGGACCAATAGTTCGTGTGATTGTCTCATGTCCCTGGTTGCCTCCAATTTGTGACCATTGCCACGAAGTTGGTCATAGTATCCGACGCTGTCCGTTGGCGCCTATCACTTGCCAGAAATGTCAATCTTCAGCACATGAACCTCAACAGTGTCCTCTTTTGAAAAAGACCGAAGCTCGATCAGAGGAGGCAGGGAGATTAAAGCCTTTAAGTAAAAATCATGCTCGAAGGAAAAAGGAGTATTCTAAAAGGAAGGTCTTGGGATATGTTGAAAAACAGAGAATAAAGGTCCCTGGAGTTGAGGAAAATGTTCTAAGGAATTCTTTATCTACTAAAGAGTTTGGATCTACTAGCAAGCATAAGAAGAAAGCTAGAAGAAACATACCCCCAAAGGACACTTCCGAAAAGGAATCGGACAACACAGAAAAGATGAGGGGGAAAAAATTGCTCTAGTAGTGCCTGATTCTGATACTACTATTCCTGATGACCAAAATGGTGCCTATTCGACGTCTTCAGAGGATGATTCAGAGGAGGAAGGAGAGATCACGTCATCTACTTCTGACTACCCATCAGGAGAAGATGATAACCCGGATGAGAACTCTGAGGAGTTTGCGCAAATTCTGAAAAAGAAGCAGAGAGAACTGCACCGTCTATTGATGGGGAAGACCCCCAAACCCAACCAATAATATTTTTTTATGTCAGTACAAGCTTTTTGCTGGAATGTACGGGGGCTCAATCACTCCATCAAGCGGAATAAGTTAAGATTATGGCTACGGCAGACCAAGCCATTTTTTGGAAGTCTCATTGAGACGCGGGTTAAGGTGCATAAGGCACATAAGTATGTACAAGCTTGCTTTCCTGGTTGGAGTTTCGATAACAACTATGAGCATGCAGAATTGGGAAGGATTTGGGTAGTTTGGAGATCTTGTGTTCAGTTAACCGTTCACTCCAAGTCAAAGCAGATGATCACTTGTGTGGTGAAAGCTCCAAAATTCACCTCGGAGGTTGTTGTGTCATTTATATACGGAGTTAACTGCAAATATGGAAGAATGGAGTTATGGGAGGATCTTAAGGTCTTGGCAAAGGATCCGATCTTAGCGGCTTATCCCTGGATTGCTCTCGGTGACCTTAATCAAATTTTGAATTCTGCAGAATCGTCTACGGGAAGCACGAGGATTTCCAAAGGAATCTCTGATCTGAGAGACTGTCTGGAGTCCGCGGAGCTAACTGATCTCACCATACGCGGCAACTACCATACATGGTCAAACAAGAGGGAAGTTGATCCGATTATTAAGAAATTGGACCGCATTCTAGTCAATGATAAATGGGTACAACAATATCCGCTGTCCTACGCATTCTTTGGAGAGCTAGGAATATCGGATCACAGTCCTTCTTGTTTAATGCTTAGCAATTCTCAGAGTTGTAAAAAGCCTTTTCAAGTCAACCATTTCCTTTTCTCTCACGAAGAGTTCATTCCGAGAGTTGCTAAATATTGGAATGAGGCTTCTCACTCAGGCACAGCTATGTTTGTGCTCGTAAAGAAGCTAAAGGGGCTGAAGATGGTAATTATGAACATTAACATGGAACATTTCTCTGGTATCGGAACAAGAGTAAAGTCTGCTTTTGATACTCTGCAAGAATGTCAGCATAATCTTCTGATTAATCCTTCCTCAGCGAATGCAAGATCAGAGAAGTTGGCTAATATGAGATGGTGGAATTTAGCTCAATCAGAGGAGCGCTTCCTGCAACAGAGGGCTAGAGTCAAGGGCGTTGAATGTGGAGATAGCAACTCTAGCTATTTCCATAGGAAAATGTCTACTAGACAAGCAATGAATCAAATACACTATCTGGTGGATGAATCGGGTCGTAGAATCGAGCAAGTGAAAGAGATTGAGGACCATTGTGTGAGCTTCTATGAAAATCTGCTGGGTCAAGCACCTTTGCCTCTTACAAATACGGACTTAGACCAGATATCTTCTCTCACTACGTTTCGGTGCTCTGATGCACAGAAACGCATTCTGCAGAGACCAATCTCTCCTGAGGAAGTCGGGCTTGAGGTATTCGCTCTTCCAAAATCAAAGTCTCCTGGGCCTGATGGATTTACAGGGGAGTTTTTCCAGAAAACTTGGGAAATAACGGGCAGCGATTTCAAAAGAGCAGTTTTGGAATTCTTTTCATCTGGTAGGTTGTTGAAGCAACTAAATTCAACTGCTATTACTCTAATACCAAAGAAGATTGGCGTGGAAAAGTTGGGAGATTTCCGTCCAATTTCCCTTTGTAATGTGATCTTCAAGGTTATTTCGAAAATCTTAGCAAGAAGACTGGCAGTCATCCTGCCCTATTCAATCTCCAACTGTCAATCTGCTTTTGTAAAGGGACGCTTGATGATCGAGGATGTTCTTCTTGCAACGGAGCTTGTTCAAGGATTTAAGAAGAAAAACATCTCTAAAAGAGGGCTTCTAAAGGTTGATCTGAGAAAGGCTTTTGATTCGGTTAATTGAGAGTTTATCTTACAGATTCCGCGTACTGCTGATTTTCCGGAGATGTATATCACTTGGGTAAGTGAATGCATAACTTCAACCTCCTTCTCGGTGAAAGTCAACGGGAGTCTATGTGGCTACTTCAAAGGAGGAAAAGGATTACGTCAGGGAGATCCTCTCTCCCCGTATCTTTTCGTAGTGGCAATGGAGTGTTTTGCTAACCTGTTAAAGACCGAAGTTGACAGGAGGAATATTGGGCTTCACCCACTGTGCCAGAATCCCAAAATCACTCATTTAGCTTTCGCTGATGACTTGCTGGTACTCTTTGATGGACAAATCTCCTCTCTTCAGGGCATCATTAATGTTCTTCAAACCTTCCATAGACTCTCCGGTCTACAGATGAATAAGGAAAAGACTTCTCTCTTCTACGCGGGTCTCTCGGAAACTGAAAGTGAAGTCATGAAAGTGGTTGGCTTCCGTGAAGAACAGATGCCGCTAAGATATCTAGGCCTTCCTCTTCTAAACCGCAAGCTCAGGAGGAGTGATTATTCTCCTCTAATGGACCAGATCTCTGGCCGGTTCAACTCTTGGACCACTAGATGCCTTTCTTTCAGTGGCCGGTTACAATTGATTGCTTCAGTTATATATAGTACTCTGAATTTCTGGTTTGCTGCTTTTTCTCTGCCAAAAGGTTGCCTTAAGGATATTGAATCTCTGTGCAATAAATTCTTGTGGATGGGGGATCTAAATAAGAGAACTAATGCTAAAGTAGCATGGAAATCAATATGCCAACCGAAGAAAGAGGGGGGATTGGGGCTGCGTGATTTACTGATTTGGAATAAGACTTTGAACCTAAAGCTGGTGTGGCTCCTCTTTGCTAATACATGATCTCTCTGGGTGGCTTGGAACACAGAACACAAACTGAAAAGGGGAAATTTTTGGTCTGTGGAAGAAAAACAAGGAGACAGTTGGGTATGGAAGAGACTCCTTGCGTTACGTCCTGTGGATAAGTTGTTTCTTTCATGCACGGTTGGAGATGGAACCAAGATCTCATATTGGAGCGGTTCTTAGTCCACTTATCGATCATGTTGGAGCGGATGGACCAAGGAAAACTGGAATTCCGTTGCTAGCTACTGCCGCGCAGGCGTCTAATTCCTTGGGATGGAGCCTACCCTTGGAACGTTCACGAACGGTATCATTGCAACAGCTGAGGAGAACGCTGCTGCTTACACCGCCTCCATCAATTGAGAAAGGTTCTTACCAATTCCACTGGGGTTTAGAAGGACAGAACGGGACAGATTCATCTCCAAAACTACTTGGAATGCTCTTAGAGACCCTAAAGAAAGATCGCATTGGTACAAAGCTGTCTGGTTTAGTGCTGCGGTGCCTAGACATGCCTTTCACTTCTGGGTAACAAATTTGGACCGTCTTCCGGTGAAAGCGAGAGTCGCTAGCTGGGGCTATGACATTGATACACAGTGTTGTCTTTGTAATCAAGATGAAGAGACTAGGGATCACCTCTTTCTTCATTGTGATTACTCGAGATTGCTATGGGGGAGAGTTCTTGCTAGAATTCAAAGAATCCCACCAATTTTTGCTTCTTGGAATTGTTTGATTTCTTGGTTGGTAAACAAGACTGATGGTGTTTCTCAGACTTTAAAAAAACTAGCAGCACAAGCCACAGTTAGTCTCTTATGGAAAGAGCGGAATGAGCGAACACACAATAGTGTTCTGACTTCACATGATGGAGTATTCACTCAAGTTGATAGATCTTTGCGGGACACTTGTCTTGCCCGGCGTTACAGGAAAGGATGCTCCAAGCTGTTTGCAAACTGGATGAAGCTAGTTTAATTTATTAGCTACATAGGATCTTGATTCTCTTTAAGTTTCTTTACCTTTTTCCACTTTTTTTGGGGTAAGAGAAACTAACGGCTATAAGTAGCAATGTACATAAACTTTCCTTTTGGTAATATAATTCACATTTTATCAAAAAAAAAAAAAGAGACGAGAAGAGCAGACGTTTCTTACGTTTCCTAGGTAAATACACTCTCATCTCCTTCTTCTTCTCTTAGATAAAAAATCACTCTTCTCTTAAGTTTCTAGGGTTTCGTTCTTCTCCAATTTCCTTCAATGGAAACTGAGATTTCACCTGTTTCGTGAGACAGTCGTAATGGTGTCGAAGAGGAGATTTCGCCTTCTATGTGGCCAGGTTGATTCTGCAGAGGAGCTCGGGGAAAGGATATAACCAGAGAATGGTGTCGGAGAGGAGAGTTGCGGAGTACGAGGTTTACTCGAGTTTCGATTTTCTTCAGTCAATCGATTGTATCCCCTCTCTTCTTCTACGAGATTTGTTTTACTTGTTCACTTGTTCGTGTATGAGATCTCTTGTGGATCGCGTACGACACCAGGTTGCTTCTTCAGAGGAGCTCAAGGAATGGCTTTTCTCGGTTAGTGATTTCGCTAATTATCTGATGTTTCCTCTTAAGGATTTTCTTCGTGAGATTTGGAATTTGTTGTTAGGAAGCAAGGTAAAGCTACAAGAAATTCTCAAGCGCCGGAAAAGAGCAAACCCCTCTTTTCCTCTGAATTGCCTTCGTCTCGACGCGTTTTACACTCTTGCTCTTACATCCAGAAAGGTAAAGATGTTTCTCTCTTTGTTATCGTTGGATTCTATGTAATATGAAATTAGTTTATCGTATATACTCTGTAGTGCCTTGTATGACTCATAATTGAAGTGACCATACCATTTTAGATTGTGGAGTCTTTATGTCCTTTCATTAATGTATAATAAAAACTTCTTTTAGGGGGTGCTATTAAGCCGACAACTGATGGGCGATGGGCTCATCTGGCGTGTGCTATTTGGATCCCAGGTTCAATATTAATGATTTGTTGTGTATAAGTTTGCTTTCTAGTGAAGAAATAGAAAGCCTTTTACCATTTTGACACTTTCTATTTATTCAAAAACATGTTTATCTGTTGTCAAGAAGATGGAACCTATTGACGGGGTGAATAAAGTCAGTAAGCTTTGTGATCATTTTGCTTTTCTGTTTTCTTTACCCTGACAGTGTGGCCTATTCAAAACTCTAATCCTTCTTCTTCTTTTTTCCAACTCTTAAACTAGGATCGCCGGAAGTTAATGTGCACCATCTGTGGGGTATCTTATGGAGCTTGTATCCAAATAAGATTTCGTTCTATGTTAATAGAAACTAAATAATTCTTATGCATTATGATCGATTCACGTTACACTGTTATCTAGTTGAAATTGCCTGATGAAAATGCTCTACCATACTGGCTTTATGAAAATTTTGGGTTTCAGTAGAGGAAAAGCAGCATAATTTCTGATCATTACTGTAATCGTTTAGAGTATTGCTTCTGAACTTAGTGACCTTTTTCAGAGTATAAACTTATTGATTTTTTTCTAGAAGCTATGAAGCATATTTAAAATCCATTTGGCAGGAATGTGTGTCCTGTGAGTTTTCCAGCGGAGGTTTTACTGCTTATATATTGTTTCTTTTTGTCTACTGCCCAGGTCCCGTACAGTTTTCTTATTGATCGAGATTCTTGAAATATTTCATTATGATATCTTGACAAGGTAAATATTTATGTACTGCTTAATCTCTCTAATGAAACTGCTTGGCAAAACATATTTGCTGTTCCTCAATTGACTGTCAAAATATGATGAAAGACTAATTAATGCATGGGTTTTAGATGTTTTTATATCTTGACATGTTAATAAAGTTGTTGTACTTCGTTTATGTGTTGTGGTGTTATATGATTTTGGGTTGATTTCTTTTGATTTGTTTGGTATTTCAGGCCATAGTCAATGCACGAGTACAATTTGTTCATTTGGAGTGTCAATAATGGAAGAAGTGCACCTTAAAGGCAGAATAGAGCTTTGACCCCCCAAAAAAGGCAGAGTAGAGCATGAAATTTTTTGTTTTTCCATATGATGTTTAGTTAGAACATATGTACTTAATCTTGGTGTAAAAACATGTTTTGGGTTACTAATAAAATCAACTTCTAAAACAAATTTCAAATATATTTTTTTAATACAAAATCAATTGATACAAATATATAAGAATAAAAATTTAATATAGCTCGGTTCTGCTCATATAATTGAATATGGCTCACAATAATACAATAAATTTAAAAAGCTATTACAAAATATAAGATAACAAGAAAATGATGCTACAATTAAACATATCAAAGCGAAATATTAGAGCTACTATAAAATGTAAAATGGCAATAATAGGTTGTTGTTATAAACTGTATAATAGCTACGAATTTCGCACTATAATAGATTGCGATATAATAGCAGAAGAAATTTACGCTATTGTATGAGGAGGGTCTAAGATAGCTCCTCATGTCATGGCTAACATTAAAACGCTGTAAAAGACTTATTATAGCGTTTTCACTGTGCTAACAATGTGCATTTTTCTTGTAGTGAAACTAGCCGTTGGACAATTAAGTGGAAAATCCAGCCAAATAAGGGAAGCTCTTCATATTTGTATCTTGTGAGTTTGGGAAGGATTCTAGGCACCTTCGGAAGCTTATCTTTAGTGCAAAAAGTATTCAAGTTGTAGCTAAACTCAAAGAAAAGTAGTTGTTGCGGTTTAATGCCTTTCGGGTCCAAATATGGTAAGTCTTGTGGCTGAGTGATCTTATGTGGTTTGGTGCAGCTAGGGTCTTATGGATTCCTTAATGAAGATCCAAAAATGTTGTATATTTGATTTGGTGTCTCTCCTCGTCGCCAAATGTATGCTTGAAGCCTGCTAAACCCGGAAGGTTTTAAATAAGCAAGCTGGACATCTTCTGGTTTAAAAGTTGAATAACTTTTAAACCATTAATTATTTTGACCCAATTCAACTTATGTGTGCCTCCTTGATGAGTTAGGTTTCTGAAATAGGTTGCCTTGTGGCTTAACTCCTCCTGCTTGGGAAGATAAGCTCCTAGACATGAACATATGTCTCCGGTGTGCTCGGGTTGGTTTTCTCCGTATGTCTTGGCTGGTTGATGTATATCCTCTCCATGCTCCTTGGTTGATAATAGCTTGATTCCCTCATCATACTCTCCCTCTTGAAAAGTTTTCGACCTCGAAATTGAATAATCTTCACCAAGAGAAAGCAAGTTAGCTTTCATTCTATTTTGTGAGTCTAGGGTCTTACCTTGATATGTTTGCAGGTGGGTGATGCAAGGGGCATCTGGAGGTTCTCCTTTGAGTAGATAATTCAGTATGACTCCTCTATTATCCCCTTCTGGACACTGATAAATGGTGGCACCATTCTCTCTTTTGGTTATATTGCTCTTATTCTCCAATGGTGGTGATGCCTTCTGGTTCTGAACTTGGTCTAGCAGCAATTTATGTTCAGGTATAAGTCCTCTGTGATTCAAACCCTTAGTACCTGCAATATGATTGACACTTTGGACAAGAAACAAGTGCATTATGGATCCTCTTGTTAGAATTTCAGAGGCATACATGAGGAAGCTCTTATTATCTAGTTTGGGTCATGAGACATCCATAAGAATCTCTGAACCATAACTCGTAACAAGAACCGAAACAAATTAAAGAAGAGGAATGAAACCGGTTCTGCTCAACAAAGACAACTAGTTTGTACTCAAGAAAACCATTAAACTGCTTGTATAAAGGAGTCCTTAGCTATATGAAAACACTTCCAAGAGCTTAACATCTCACCAGGAGAGTCTACTCATAAACATGGAAGAGAATCAGCAATTAACTAAAGAACATCCAAGAGAAGATGAAAGAGCTATCTATTAGCAATTCTCTCATCATACTTGGATTAACTATGGAAGAGTTATCCAAGCATGATAAGAGGCTGCCTTAAGCAGCCATAACCGTGGCTCTTTGAGAGACTACATTGTATATGAACTCAATATACAATAAGGGGAAAGAGTAGAACCGGTCGTAAGAAGAAGAGAGGAAGAGATAAGAACTTTGTTTGTAACAATATGTTCTGAATTGTATTCTGAATTAGCAAAGCTTAAAATGGTTGTGTTCCTTTGTTATATAGGCATACAATTAGGTTAAACACTCATTAACAAAGATATTAAATCACATCCATTGATTCTTTTGGAGGGAAACCCGAATTCAAATGGATGGCTGGATCTTCTTAGCTCCATTTTGGTTCTTGTGTGTTCACACACTGAAAGTGACTTGTCCTTACTCTTAATCCACGTATGCAGGTCTGGAGATAGAGAGAGAGAGAGAGTACACTCCCAAATGGTGAGAGTGACATGTCTTCGCTTCTGCTCAGACCTTAACTCTACATGTGACTCCTTCTTGATCACACACTTGCACATTTCGAACTTGCTCAATGTAGGACCTGATTCTGCTCCTCTTTTGCACATTGATTCCAACATGTCCTAATAATCTTTGGCCCTGATTTTGCACAAACTATCTTCTGATTATCTAGGTGCCCCAGCTTTGCACATTGCCACATCTTGATAGTTGCCTTTGATGCTCACTTAAGCATATCTTTACTTGCTTGTATCAACACCAAGGCTCCAACTAGGAATGAGGCTTGGCTTTGTCTTTATGAATTCAGCCTCTCCTCTTCCATTTCATCTTCCTCTCTAATACTCCCCCGCAAGCTTGAGCGTCGAGACGTAAAGGGAGAAGAGGACCAAAGGCCATGCTTGGAGCTGTTGAACCACTTCATTGAAAACCTCCTTAAGGAAAACCTCTTTTGGATAAAACCTTAAGGAGAACAAAAAGAGTATAGCCCACATACTCAAGATGTAACTTGACATTGGTATGAACATCTAGAACCACGACTACTCCTTTCCATAAATCCTCTATTCCTTAGCATTCCTTGACTTGATTTCTCTTGATATGAACTTCTTGATCTTGTTGTGTCTTTTGAAATTTGGAGTCCGTAGGGCTCCGGCCTTTAACCCCAACTTCCATCATCCTTCTCTTCTTGGAAGAACTTCAAGTCGGTCTCATCTTCCTTTTGGATAGACTTCAAGGCGTTTTGATGCTCATTATGGCTCCTTCATTTCCTAATGCTCCTTAAGAATGTCCATGCCTTTCTCCTCTCCTTATAAACCTTCAACACAAAGGTTTAAAGGAAAATTGTTGAAGTATATGCAATGGCATTTAGGAACATTAGCTTTCGGAGAAACGTTTTATAAAATGGATTGTAAAACGTTTTATATATGAGACACATGATCACAACAAGACACAAATGAAAAACTGAAGTTTGAAAACATTTTTGAGAATGAGTTAAAACGTTTTTGACTTTGAAAGGAAACATGATCATAATAAAGAGAATCACAAGAGTTTGAGCTTCTATAGATTTCAAAACGTTTTTGAGAACTGATTGAAAACGTTTTCAACAATTCAAACACAATCAAGTCTTTAAGCAATCTAAGGTAATGGTAAATGAATTGAAATGAGAGAGTTTTAGAAGCAGCCTGATCATAGTTGTTTGAGTTGCGGTTTGGATTTCAACTTGAACTCCCCCGCACTCTTGACTTGCTCATGGCTTTACACCTTGACTTCACAACTTGTGCAATCTGACTTTGCACAACCAATCTTCAAACACATGATCACAAAACGAGTTGGGATGATTCATCGTGTCACTAGCTTGCATATCCACTTGATCTTCCACCATAGCCATCTCTTTGGGTCTGCAATCTTCATGTATGCCTCTTTGGCCATCCGCCTTCAAGACAATCCGGATTAAACTAGGTTGGGCTTGTATTGTGGTCTTACTGATAGGTTTAGTTTTATCCCTATTCTACTGCAAGTGCACAGTTAATGCAATCGTAGTATATAAGGTATCGAATCCCACAAGGACTCTCAGTCACATAATAGATTATTAGTAGTTCAGATTAAGTTAAGCGAAGCAGATGTGAAAACAGTAAACGAAATAGCAAAGTAAATCAAGTGAGTTTGTAAGCAAGAAGGCGAAGCGTTAGGTTTCAGGAGTTCTCAGGAAATCAGGAACGCAAGCAATCAATCTATATAGATCTAATCAATAACTATTCTAGAACTCAAACACTGATATAGAATTAACCAAATTCCTTTGCGATAATTCTCTAAGTCTAAGTGCAGCAAACCAAACTTTCGTTTGCGAGAACTAACAAATTAAACTAGCATTATTCCCAAGTTTGATATGTTCACAATTATTCTAAACCAAACTTCCGTTTGCGAACAGTTTAATTGCTTATCTAGGTTCTTTCTAGTTAAATTAACCAACTTCCGCTGAATAAATCAACCTAACATCATAATTCTGATTAGCTACTTCAGATTAAGCATTAAGAACAACTTAGACAAAGAACTAGCAGATATGAATCTCTACAGATTTATTAAACTATAATTCTCTGAAATCCCTAATGAGAATCCTTCAACCTAACAGGAGATCTACTCGGACATATTCCTCGAGACAGAAGATATCATAAGTAGAAAACCAAATATCATATAATCAAATAAGAACTGGGGTTCAAAATCAAGTCTCTTTCGAGATCAGGATCAGTCCCTCAACTCTCTCTGAGTAAAACTTAACGTAAGAAAAACTTTTTTGCCTAACAAGTGGCTGTAAAACCTAATTATAATCCTAAAACACGTTTTGGGGCTTCTTTGTGAATATCAGGAACTTCTGGGCAAAACTGCAATTTCATCATTCTTAATTAAACCGTTGTTTGGCCCATCTCGCTGGTGAAACGATCGATGCCATAAGTGTGACGATCGTTGCAGCTCGGAAATATCAACAGTGAACTCTATCTCTCGGCCAAATACTCCAATTAGCTCCAGAAAGTGCCAAAATCACCAAATATGCTCCAAATGTGCTTGTACCTAGTAAACACCTGAAAAGACTCTAAAACATAGTAAAAGACTCGATAAATAACACATATACCATGGTTAAAATCCCTAAAATCCATGGTATATCAACTCCCCCACACTTAGCTCTTGCTTGTCCTCAAGCAAGACAAAGAACTAAATGTAGTCAAGAGGTTTGAATAACTCTTCAGAAACTCTTTTCATCATAGAAGCAACAACACTCAGATTCCCCTTAGTAAACCACTGCAAGAATCAATCACAGAATATCAAGACCAACATGTACTTCCCCCACACTTAGCAACTGTCCTAAGTAAACTCCACAATCACATTCAAGCATTCAAATTCTCCCTACTGACTTCTGCAAGTATTTAAGTGCGGTCTCACCCAAGGAGTATCGATCAAAGGGCACATGGATTCTTACCTTATCAGCTCTAGACCACCATACTATCTTTCTCTAATCCCTTTCTTCTCTTTCCCTTCTTTAACAACTGATTTTTCCCCATTGGGTATCAATTTTTTTTTTATCAGTGTTCTTCCCGTATTGGGGTGTACTTTAGACACATTCCATGGATCACATGAGAGAAAATAGTGTTTGCTACCATTCCCATGACCACTTCGGAGTTACTAACTCATCCTCAGTTTATTATTATTATTATTTTTACTTTATAGAAGGGGAGAAGGGAACTAAATAGGATAGGTTGACAGGCTGTGTCAGAACTAACAGGGAATCCAACACAAAGTATACCAAGCCCTTAGGTGAGAAATCTAAGTCAGTATTAAATTGAAGTCAGTAAAAGGATCCTCTGATACCTGAAGTGATGTGGGTGTTCCCAGTAGGTTGATCTGTGATGGGGTTTTCTAATAGTCAGAGATAGATCCTGCAACTTCATCCCAATGGTTACTTAAGTTCCTGCAAGTCTTGTAAATCTTCTCAGAAAATCATAGTTTCTTACTTAAACAATTTTGACTCAATAAAACAAAAAATTTTGAAAAACGGACTGACTCTTAAGAAACAGAAAGATAAACGTCAGTAGCACCTCCCCCACACTTAAAACACACTGTCCCAGTAGTGTCAAGCGAAGGATCGGTAAAAAGAAAGAAAAATTGTTAATGGATGTTTTAGTTCTGTCGGGATTACCTCTGTCGCTCATGCATCGATCGTTGCACTAAGTGCAC
The DNA here is from genome assembly GCA_030180135.1 of Orychophragmus violaceus. Lineage (NCBI taxonomy): Eukaryota > Viridiplantae > Streptophyta > Magnoliopsida > Brassicales > Brassicaceae > Orychophragmus > Orychophragmus violaceus. The sequence goes on along the minus strand of CM058229.1, from coordinate 44,220,801 downwards.
CGACCGTTGCTAGGCGATTTTGTTGGGTGTCGATCGTTGCTTAAAGCAGCAACGATCGTTGCAATGCGCATATCGGATCAGACAGCTAGTTAGCAGGTTAGTCCGTCGGTTTATGTCATTTTTTTTTAAAAACCTGCAGGCTGAAAACACTAGAAACATAGTAAAATCGAAGCAAAAGATGTACCAAATAAAGTACAAATCATCCAAACATAATAGAGTTCTAAAAATCAAAAGGAGAAAAGTGCAAAAGAAAAGAAAAAGTCAGAATACAGAACCGAAAGTCTGAACATGGAGATCACTCTCACTCGCTAATATCATCTATCCCACCATACAATGCATCGTCATCGGCTGCCTCAGCTGCGGGATCAGTATCAGTCGGGGGAGGAGGAGTCGGGGATCGTCGTCTGCGTCGAGAAACGGGTATGGGCTGATGAACTGGTGGTTGTCTCCTGCAAGTGCAACCACGCATCCATTCCCACATAGTCTTCCATATCCCATCACTACGCTCTCTCCACTCAGCCTCAGACATATCACCGTAGGGCACTGTCATCTCAGGATAAGGGCCGATATCAACCGGAGCAGCAGCAGGCGCAGATGCAGCAGAAGTCGAAGCTCGTGTGGAAGGCTCTCCCAGCGGATGAGCCATAGTAGGCACTGCACGTCGAGCGCTAGCGGGAGGGTGGAAACTCAAAGCATCAATGGTATCAATCCGAGTATACCTGGCAGCAGGAAGATCGATGCCATACTGTGTATCCTCAGGGTCGTGGTAGACCCACACTCGCCCCTCCTTCAGCCACGTAGCACTCTGCAAGTGACTGAGATCCAAGAACTCGCGCTAAGTAACGCACTCTGTATCCCTCATAGGGATACCGCAGTGTCTGAAAATAGGAGTGAGAAGACTCCCTACTGTCTCCTTGCGCGCGCCTTCGTAAGGCTTCTTCTGCAGCTCGCAAAGGTGATGAGCAAATACGGCTCCCAGGTTGACTTTCCTAGCCGGGTTTCTCACATCAGTACTCCTGAACTGCTCTGTCAGTCCTCTAAATAGAAACTCCAACTCGTTCTTGCGCATCTTGTTGGCCTCATGCTTGCACAATAGAGTGCGTCCCAAGATACGCAAGACATACCTGAGAACCGGATGCCTAACCTGAATAACAGGCGTAGTCCGTGAGTGATACCGTCCACCACCAATGTACTGCCAGAACTGCACTGCCTCTGCTGGTTCCCATGGAAGGGTCATGTTGGTGTGTGGCTGCTCAATGCTAAACCCATAAATCCTACAGTTATCGAGAAGGGGTACTCGATACCTGGCGCCGAGACACATGAAAGTGAAAGTGCCTCCTCGAGCATCCATGCTGTCCGGGTTCGGGTAGACAACCCTGCATGTGGCAAGCAACTGTCTCACCAGCTCTGGGTATAAATCGTAAGGCTGCATCGGCATTGTCCCCAGACCAATGCCTCAGCACAGCTCCATAACCTGTGTGTCTATGCCGAGACTCTTGCAGGTTGAGTAATCAGCGAACTTGGTTGGCGCTATCTCCATACCACACCAACCGTTATACAACAACGTGTCGTATTCGTCCCAGTACTCGTGTAGCGGCCTCTCTGTGAAATCGTCCGTACCGAGCATCCTCTTAATAGAACCACTCCAGTTGCGATTACTCTGGATCAGAAGTTTCTCTGCCCTTGGCCATGGTGGTCCTATGGTCGCATGAACCAAATGATACGGCTGTGGAGGATCAGAATCCCTGTTCAACCATTCCGGTGGTGGAATGTATTGTCGTGAGGCGCTTGCGGCTGTTGCTCGTTTCTTGCGGGGTTGATTCTGAGTTGCCATCTGCAAAACAGAAAATTTGAACAAATCAGTCTCGGCAACTCTCTGTGGAATCGTCGTGCAACGACCGTTGCACTGAGGCAGCGATCGTTGCAAGGCGATTCCTAATACTCGAACATTTCCCCAAAATCGCAGAGCAACGACCGTTGCCTTAGTGCAACGATCGGTGCTCAGCGATTCTGGCCGCAATCAACAGTTAGCATAATCGTTCTAAATCGTGTTATCAACCACAAAATCAACAACAATCCATCACTAAACAACCTAAAGCATAATCATTTCAACATGCATTCATCAATTCCATCTAAAATTTCCAATTTCTAAAACCCTAAAAGTGAAATCCGAAAATCATCAAATAGAAGTGCATTACCTTGATTTCGTGAAAAATGGGTAGGAGAAATAGATTGGGGATGCAAAAATTAGTGAAATAGTGATTTGAATCAAGGAAATCGATGAAGAAATGGCGATTGTGGTTTTGGCTCTCGGTGTATCGGCGACGAGAAAATGGAGAAGAAAGAGAGAAAAAGGATTTAAGGTAACTTACCTTGGTCGTGGGTGCAACGATCGTTGCATGTGTATGCAACGATCGATGCTGGTTGAACCAGATTGATTCCGGTTTAGCGCGACATACCTTTATTTTCGATTTAAACCAATTGCAACGACCGTTGCACATGTGAGCAACGATCGTCACACATCTCCAGACTGGGTTCTGTATCTAAAACTAGCAAAAACAAATAAAAACGTGAAATCTTAGGAAAAACACCAAAAACGAAAAGGAAAAATAATTAAACCTAGCAGTGGGTTGCCTCCCACTCAGCGCTTGTTTTAAGTCATTAGCTTGACTTTTGGAAATGAGGTCACAATCATGGAGGTTTCAACAGAGACTTTGAGTGTCTCTGTGAATGCCTTATCATCCACGGTGGTGTGTAAGCAGTAGCAGCGTGATGTCGTTCAAGGAACGTAGGAAAGAATGTGGGGTGGGATTGACATTTGGGTGTTTCAAAGCTTTTTCCTGCATTCAAAACAGTGGAGTCAGGAGTTTTAATCTTAGAAGATTTATGCTTTACCTTTGGCAGAGATTTGATGTTCGGAGCTTTCTGCTTAGAAGCAGCTTTAGGTTCTGAAGATGTTAGAGTAGACTCTTGTGGGGCCACCATCTTCTTATCAACCACTACTGTGCACTGAACAACATCTTTAGACCTTACAGGAGCCTTCGGGAATGGTATTGGAGGTTTGTAGATCCTTCCCTTAGCAACTCCACGAGGTATAAGTGAAACTGGTTTTTTACGGGGTGCAACGATCGTTGCATTTGGTGCAACGATCGACGCGGTTGTTTCAGCTCGAGTTTCCACTATAGTCTCGGGTCCATCAGCTTCCTGGTATAATTCAGCAATCTCAAACTCAAATTTCTCCTCTTGACTTGGTCCAGCATCAGTGTTAACTATCGAAGCCAAAAGATCCATATCAATCTCCGTTGAGTCAGGTCCGTCGAAGCTCTCAAACTCAGGGAATTCAATATCAGACTCCTCTCTGTTTTCCTCAGTTCCCATAGCCTTGACTGCTAGATATGTTTCGTGATCAATCCTGTGGTCAATCGGAATAGGAGCGCCAGCGACATTGGCTTCCTGAGTATCCTTCCTTGTGGTAGGACTTGAAATTTGATCCATCTGTGTATCTAGTAACTTCATATGAGTGTTCAAAGACTCAAATTTCTCATTCAGATTAGTGTACAAGCTCTCAAGCTTCGAGCTGAAAGACGCTGTGTTTTGTTGTTGTTTCGCAATGGATCGCTCCATCATGATCTCTAATCTGCTCCTCTGTGCAGGTACAGAAGATGATGGGCAGGATGTATAACCATAATCTCTTGATCCTTGAGCATGCTTAGAACCTTGTCTCTGCTGATGTCCAAATGTATGTCCATAAAAATCAGCTCCAGCCATATATTTTGCCTCTGCAAATCCCTCAGTTTCTGCATCAGCTCGGAACTGTCTTTCCCTTAGTAGAACGTTGTGGATGTCATCTATCTTATTTCTCATCTCAGCTACTTGCCCAACCAATACATGGTAATCTGGCAAGATGGGGTTTCCTTCCCCATCTAGTTTCTGACCTTTTGCGTTGCATATATTGTTGGAATTGTGTCCAGTAATCTCGGTACTGTCTCTAGAAAGTAAGAGTATGTCAATGATCAGACATAAGTCATATAATACTGGGGGTCATGATGGCTTGCTAGAGTCCGCTCATGATCTATAAGTCTTGGACTTATTGCCTCTATTATATGATCCCATATGGGTCACACGCCTAATCTAACAGGAAAATGTGTAGGAATGGCTTAGCAGAAGTACGGTAAAAGTGCCAGGCATTTACTGTACTTAGAGAGAATAAAAGGTTTTAGCCACTGTGTGTCGATCGATGCACATGATGTGTCGATCGACACAGTGCGCGAATGGCCAAATGGCCCAAGAGGAATCGGACGAGTTTTATAAATAAAACTCGAGTCTGTTTTCTTCTTCAACCCTAACCGAGCCGCCAACTCTCTCTCTACTGCGACGCCTCCTCAGCTTGGTCTAGCAGCCGCTCTTCCTGCTTGGTGTGCGTGTGTGAACCTTTGGAGGATCCATCCCTTGGTGGCTCTCTGATCTCTGACCTGTTCTCCCTTTCCGCTGCACAAAACAGGTAAAAGGTGAGATCAACAATTGTTTCTAATCAAGAGAACCTAGATCCGCATGTTTAGGATAATCTGAATCAGAGAATTGAATCAGGATTGATCCAAACATTCCTGTAGTGGTATCAGAGCTATTGGTTCTGGTTTTTCTTGTTTAGATTCAAGTTTAGGATTGTTTTCTTGTTTAAGAAGTGTTTTGAATCAACTACTGATAAGAGAAATCACTTAAGCAACAAGGAATTGAAACCTAAACACATTTGAAATCGCAAAAACCAAACTATATTGATTTGGAATGCGATTTTTCAAAAATGAGAATCGGCTGTGATCGCATGGATCGATCGATACGATCGCATGGATCGGTCGACACAATCCGAGAATATCTCGGCCAAACCTGATAACCGTCCGTGCATGCGTGAGAGCATCGATCGATACATGATCGATGCACGATCGATGCAGGATTGATGCTTAGAGCATCGACCGATGCGGTTGATGGATCGATCGATGCGGTTGGTTCATCGACCGATATGGTTGGTTTAAGGCTCGGTTTAATGATTTTATTAAAATTATAAACGTCACGGTTTAATAAACAGACTTAATAAATTTATTAAGTTCTGGTTAAACCGGGATAAGAAATCCAAAGTCGTAAATTGGATTTTGTGCCTAAACCAGGATTTTCTAATTTGATTTGGTTGGACCAAATAAATTGAGAAAATCCGGTTTAGTAAATAACCGGTTGACAATTGTGGTCATCGTAGTAATTAAAATTTGGTTAGACCAATTTTAATGAACCAGACCGGTTATGTCATTTAATTGGACAATTGGGTCATGTCTTGGACATGGACCAATTCTTGGGCCTCGGGCCAAGAAGTTAAAACAATTGGGCCAATTATTTGAGTCTTTCTTCAGATTAATTTAAAATTTATTTTATAAAATTATAAAGTCGATTTTAAATTAAAGTTTCCGAAATTTTGAAATTAGAAAGTTTCTTAAAATAGAAGTTTCTAGATTTGCGGGTTTTGGATTTTAAAGAAATTTCTAAAGTTAGAAAGTTTCCAATTTTAGAAAGTTTCCTAACATAGTAGGTTTCCAAAATTAGAAAGTTTCCCGAAATAGTAATCTTCTATTTTGGGAATGAAATTTTAATAAACCTACGAACCTCAAATAATATCAAGCATTGGATGTCTTGCCCAGTCTATGTCAGCTGTCGAAGCCCATTCAATTGTATTCATGGCCTTACAGTGTGAGGGTGTCTACTTTTGCGTGGATAAGACGGTTTGTGATTCATAAATGTCATTGGGAGTCCCAGACATTAATGATTACATGACTGTATAGTCTAGTTTTCTTGACTAGGCCATCGGGAGTCCCGGGCCTTGAGACATCAGAGTGAATTGGGCCTCGGGCCCAGATTCACAACCAAGAGTTATATCACGGATATAATTAGCCGACATAGGGCTTACCGATATAAGCTAAGGTTGGGTGACGGCCAGTGGCCCACTTTAATCTTAGTTATATGTGGATCTTGGAATCATTATATTCTATTGAGGGTAACTGATGTTATTGAATATAATGCATGATTAATCATATTAAATTTAATACGAGATTAATCATATTGAACATATTAACTAAAATCCTTTTATCTTAATTTTCAGTTATGACTAGCACAAACACTTTCTCGATCCGGTCTGTCCTTAAGATGGAAAAGCTGAACGGATCAAATTTCTTGACTTGGTCGCGGAACCTGAGGCTAGTTCTCAGACAGGAGAGAAAGGACTATGTCCTTGAGAGAGCTCTCCCCGTGAGGATCGGGTCCAATGCTTCTCATGCAGTATATGATGCTTGGAATAAGCATTATAATGATGCGGTAGATGTGCGTGGTCTGATATTGGCTACCATGGACTCAGACTTGCGGAAGCAATATGAGAACATGGAGTCGCCAATAGAGATGATCAGCAGCCTGAAATTGAAATTTCAGGAGCAGATAAGGGTGGAGAGATACCAGTTGGTTAAGTCTCTCACTGGCTGCAAGCTACCAAATGATCATCCAGTGAGTCCTCATGTCAGTAAAATGATGGGTTACATTGATAACCTGAGGAAACTGGATTATCCAGTTAGCCAAGAATTGGCAACTGAGATCATACTACAGTCACTGCCGTCAAGCTATGATAAGTTCAGAAGGAACTATATCAAGAAAGGCTTAACGAAGACGCTGACTGAACTGCATGATATGCTCAAGACAGTTGAGCCAAACGTGAAGAGTACCCTGAATAATCTCATGAATGAGAAGGGTAGGTTTAATAAACCTAATGCTGACAAGGGTGAAGGCAAAGTTGTCCAGATTTTGAATCATGGCAAGCGTGTGTCTTCTGAGCCCGAGTCAGATACCTCTTACGTTGGTAAGTGCTGCTACTGTAAGGAGACAGGGCATTGGAAGAGAAATTGCATTAAATTCATGGAAGATGATGAGGAGTTGAAGTTGATGTATGAGACTACTTCCTCAGGTATTCATGTTATTACTTCAAGTTCTACCTTAAAGGTATTGGATACTGGTTGTGGCACTGATATTTGTGATAATATGCAGAGCCTAAGCAACAGTAGAACGTTGAAGGAAGGGCAAGTGAAACTACATGTCTGGAAGGAGCCTGGGATGCTGCCTCAGCCGTAGGGTTTTTCACTTATAGATCCCTTTGAGGCTTGGTTTTGTATTAAGTAATTGCTACAATGTACCTGCTTTAAGCAGAGTTGTCTTTCATTTTCTTGTAAGAATTTGAATGTTTTTCATTTTGATAAAAGACAAGTTTTGTTCTTTTGATCTTAATGAAATATTAATTGTAGCACCCCATTCAAGGAATGGGTTTTATATCTTAAACCAAAGAGTGCCTAAATGTAACATAAATACCGAATTGGTTTAAATCTAATGAATTAAACCTGATTTTTCTTGGCATAAAAGTCTTGGTCACATAGAGTAAGTCGGATTCAGAAATCCCATAGTTATGGACTGTTGGGCTCATTTGATAAGATATCTTATGAGACTTGAATTCTGTTTACTGGACCAAAAGGAAAAAGGGCCTATCTTAGCCGAGCTAGAGAAAGGCCCAAAGGCTTATTGGACCTGGAACATACTGATGTATGTGGCCCAATGAGCAGTAATGCCAGAGAAAATTTCCTGTACTTCATTGTCTCTACTGATTACTTCAGTGAGTGTGACTGTGTTCATTTGATGAGACACAAGTCGGAATTCTTTGACATGGTCGAAAGAGTTCCAGAATGAAGTATAGGATCTGAATGACAGAAGTATTAAGACTCTGGATTAGATCACGAGTGAGAATACTTAAGTCATTGATTATGTGATCATCTAAATGAGTGTGAAATCGTTTCACAGCTCATTTCTCCTGAAAACCTTAAGGTGTTTCTGTGAGAAAGAATCAGATCTTATTAGAAATGATTAAAGATGAGTCACACGAATCTTCCATGATATTATTTAAGAATAACGCTCTAGAAATATCTAAGTTTACGCTGAAAAGGTTCCACCAATATCAGTTGAAAGACACCACGTAAATGTGGATTGGAATCGATCCAAATTCGTCTTTACTGAGTATTTGTAGTTGTGCTACTTCGCTGGTTGTCCTAGGGAAACCAAGGCTTGTTATTTTTACGTCCATTCTGTTTTCTAAGAAGGGAAGTTATTTTCCAAGAAGAACAGTGGGAGTAAAAGTATAACTCGAAGAAATTCGAGAAATACAGGAGGCTGCTCAACCTGTTGAGGGAGAGCAACGGATGGATTTACAGATTTCTGTAGAATCTACACCTGTGGAGCCTGAAGTTCGCAGATATGAATGAATCAGTTACTAATCAGAGAGTGATTTCTCGTCATTAGTTGAACCTGATAATCATTGAAAGTTCGCATGATCTGATGATCATTGAGAGCGACGAATCTGCGAAATTCAAAGAAGCGAAAGTGAGCCCGGACTCCGAAAATTACACTATGTGTAAGATTAGCTTCATTGATCCATTCATGGATGGAAGCAAAAATATCGGAGTTGGAATCTTCGTTCTGTTGAAGTAGTCAAGGTTTTGACTTGAACAGGAACGAAGCAGAACTGTGTGTTTACTAATAGTTGGAATCTTCGTTCTGTTGAAGTAGTCAAAGTTTTGACTTGAACAGGAACGAAGCGGAACTATGTGTTTACTAATAGATTAGTGGGAGCGATATTGCATTTCTCATATTGTATGTCGATGACATACTGATTCTCGGAAAAGACGTCCCAATGCTGCAGTCGGTTAAGGACTGGCTTGGGAGTTGGTTCTAATGATTGACATGGGTAAAGCCACGTATGTTTTTGGATTTTGGATCTAAAGATAGAGATCCGAAAGAGCTGGTAGGACAAAGTCAGGATTCTTATCCCGACAAAGTCCTACACGTTTTCAGCATTCCAAGAAGGGTTTTATGCCAATGTCACATGGCATTACGTTAAGCAAGACACAGTGTCCTAAGATAACTGCTGAGCTTAAATGCATGGATAAGATTCCATATGCGTCGGCAATTGGATCTATCATGTATGCCATGAAACGTACTTGTTTGATGTTGCTTTAATGTTAAGAAAGACAAGTAAAGACCAGTCAAATCCAGCAAAGAATCACTGGATTGCCGTAAAGAATGTCCTAAAGTATTTGAGAAATATTTAGGATAAGTTCTTGATTTACGGAGAAAGTGAGGTGCTACAAGTCGGTAGAGTCTGAAAGGCAAGTTTCCAATAGACAAAGATGATTTCCGATCACAGTCCGGTTATATCTTGTGTCTATCTGGCGGTGCAAGGCACTGTTGCTGACTCCATGACTTAAGCTGAACATTTCGCAGCTTGGGAAGTGGCGAAAGAGGTTGTTTGGAAAGAAGAGTTCGTCACTGAACTTGATGTGATTCCCAGCATAGATGAGACTAGCTGCACATCAGAGATCCAAACACCTTGAGGATAGGTATAACCTATTCCGTGAGATAAATGACAGAGATGTTAAGTAGATCAGCAAGTTTCAACAAATGAGAACGTTGCTAATCTATTAACGAAGCCACTCCTTAGGCCTAAGCACGAGTCGCGGACTGTTGCTGTAGGATAAGTGAAATTAAGATGTAGTCTTAATTTCAGTGGGAGTTATTAAAGGGCTTTATTTAGTTATTGGATATGTTCTTGAAATAACATTTAAGATGTTTAATGAAATTATTATTTCAAGATTATTTTAACTGTGATGAAATAATCGTTCCAAAGTGATATAAACCATTTTATAGGTCATCGAAGTAAATGACTTGATCTTGAGTTATCAAAGTCATTTAGCTTGATCATGAGACCCTATATTTGATAAATGACTTATATCATTATGTCCCTAGTCGAAGGTTGTTGAAATTGGAACACCAACAACCGTGTGAGACTGGATTGGTACGTGACTTATGACAAAGTCTCAGTGTGTCATAGATGCGCGGCATCAAAGTCAGTACATAGGTGTATGTTAGGGAACATACGACCGGACAAGACCCGCTTATAAGAACTCTTCAGGATATTTATATCTGTGTCATAAGAGATTCTTACTACGACTATAGAGTATAGTCCTTAGACCTGAGTTCGCATGCATGTGACTGCACATGGACTGATGCACTTTGATCATTGTCTAACGCTATCGTTCTGCGATAGTTATAAGGACCTTGTTTGGGTACATCATGAAATGAGTAGTTTACAGTGATGGAACAAGACGGAATTTGTCCCTCCAATATAAATGGAGTGAATATCTCTAGGCCAATCGGAGATTTGAATACTGGAAAATGCATGGCCATGCTCAAACGGACTGTCCCGAGTCGTTTGGATTGTCAGTATCGAATCAGAGTCCGATGAACAAGATTAGGCTTTATAAGGATGACACTAATCTTGCCTTATGACTAATCGAGATATTGTGACAAAAGGATTATGAATACAGAGATTCCAGTACAAGTGGGAGATTGTTGGAATTGTGTCCAGTAATCTCGGTACTGTCTCTAGAAAGTAAGAGTATGTCAATGATCAGACATAAGTCATATAATACTGGGGGTCATGATGGCTTGCTAGAGTCCGCTCATGATCTATAAGTCTTGGACTTATTGCCTCTATTATATGATCCCATATGGGTCACACGCCTAAGCTAACAGGAAAATGTGTAGGAATGGCTTAGCAGAAGTACGGTAAAAGTGCCAGGCATTTACTGTACTTAGAGAGAATAAAAGGTTTTAGCCACTGTGTGTCGATCGATGCACATGATGTGTCGATCGACACAGTGCGCGAATGGCCAAATGGCCCAAGAGGAATCGGACGAGTTTTATAAATAAAACTCGAGTCTGTTTTCTTCTTCAACCCTAACCGAGCCGCCAACTCTCTCTCTACTGCGACGCCTCCTCAGCTTGGTCTAGCAGCCGCTCTTCCTGCTTGGTGTGCGTGTGTGAACCTTTGGAGGATCCATCCCTTGGTGGCTCTCTGATCTCTGACCTGTTCTCCCTTTCCGCTGCACAAAACAGGTAAAAGGTGAGATCAACAATTGTTTCTAATCAAGAGAACCTAGATCCGCATGTTTAGGATAATCTGAATCAGAGAATTGAATCAGGATTGATCCAAACATTCCTGTATATATGACCCTCTTGGTCTCGTAGAACGCCGTTTTCACCGCGAATCAGAATCACAGGTTCCATAGAGTGGAACCTATTGAACGTCTCAGATCTCAGCATTGCTGTTCTCGCCTTGTGTCGATCGATGCAAGGTAGCAACGATCGATGCAGTGCGAATCCCTGCGAATCCAAAAATCAAAAACGTGAGTAAACAAGAAAATTAAAAAGAATGCCTAGTCTAAATCCTAGTACTAAGTCTATTGGTGAACTCAAAGAGTCCCCAGCAACGGCGCCAAAAACTTGATAGGTTTAGTTTTATCCCTATTCTACTGCAAGTGCACAGTTAATGCAATCGTAGTATATAAGGTATCGAATCCCACAAGGACTCTCAGTCACACAATAGATTATTAGTAGTTCAGATTAAGTTAAGCGAAGCAGATGTGAAAACAGTAAACGAAATAGCAAAGTAAATCAAGTGAGTTTGTAAGCAAGAAGGTGAAGCGTTAGGTTTCAGGAGTTCTCAGGAAATCAGGAACGCAAGCAATCAATCTATCTAGATCTAATCAATAACTATTCTAGAACTCAAACACTGATATAGAATTAACCAAATTCCTTTGCGATAATTCTCTAAGTCTAAGTGCAGCAAACCAAACTTTCGTTTGCGAGAACTAACAGATTAAACTAGCATTATTCCCAAGTTTGATATGTTCACAATTATTCTAAACCAAACTTCTGTTTGCGAACAGTTTAATTGCTTATCTAGGTTCTTTCTAGTTAAATTAACCAACTTCCGCTGAATTAATCAACCTAACATCATAATTCTAATTAGCTACTTCAGATTAAGCATTAAGAACAACTTAGACAAAGAACTAGCAGATATGAATCTCTACAGATTTATTAAACTATAATTCTCTGAAATCCCTAATGAGAATCCTTCAACCTAACAGGAGATCTACTCGGACATATTCCTCGAGACAGAAGATATCATAAGTAGAAAACCAAATATCATATAATCAAATAAGAACTGGGGTTCAAAATCAAGTCTCTTTCGAGATCAGGATCAGCCCCTCAACTCTCTCTGAGTAAAACTTAACGTAAGAAAAACTTTTTTGCCTAACAAGTGGCTGTAAAACCTAATTATAATCCTAAAACACGTTTTGGGGCTTCTTTGTGAATATCAGGAACTTCTGGGCAAAACTGCAATTTCATCATTCTTAATTAAACCGTTGTTCGGCCCATCTCGCTGGTGCAACGATCGATGCCATAAGTGTGACGATCGTTGCAGCTCGGAAATATCAACAGTGAACTCTATCTCTCGGCCAAATACTCCAATTAGCTCCAGAAAGTGCCAAAATCACCAAATATGCTCCAAATGTGCTTGTACCTAGTAAACACCTGAAAAGACTCAAAAACATAGTAAAAGACTCGATAAATAACACATATACCATGGTTAAAATCCCTAAAATGCATGGTATATCACTTACTCCACTAGTTGAACCACGGTTCTAACACCAACTCAAACCATATTGCCTTCCCCTCTTGGGAAACAACAAATGAGGATTTCAGCTAATCCACAACTACATGAGGATTTCAGCTAATCCACAACTACATGAGCTCACTGGTTTTGTTGGAGACTTCTTCAGCTCCTCAACCACCCAGCTCCTTCAACATCAGCATGAACCACCTTTCAGACTGATCCTTACTGCCAACATATCGCCATTCCTCCTAAGAACACCAAAAACACAAAACAATACTCAAGCAACACAAGTTTGATCAGAACCAATGAGTTTGAATTAAGTTCCTGTGCAAGAATTAATGAGTTCTTTAGGAGTGAACTTTAGAGTAATATTTAAGTAACCAGAAGTATGGGATGTCACACAACTCAGATTAAGAGTGTGTGCATCAGAGAATGAGAGTATGTGATTTTAGAATACAAAAACTCAGATTAAGAGCATGTAAACCAAAATCGGAGAATAGAAGAATGGGAGAATGGGAGAATGAACTGAAAATAAAAGTGTTTCAGGTTCAGGGACTAAGATGGCTTAGTATAACTCATAAGCAATCACATGTTTAAGCTTCAGGGATTCAGACTCTTGCTCAGTTTAACTCATAAACATCTCAATGGTTCAGGGACTGAGTTTGCTCAGTATGAAACAAGCGGAAGCAATAAGGAACCAGAGAAGCAAGAGTGAAAGAAACAAATATTTGCACTTGTTCTTCTCTGATTTCTCAACAACAACTTGTTAGCTCTCAGAACAGATGGAGCAACAAGTCTTAAGAGAATGGAACCAAGTAAATCAGAAGCTTGGTCCATAGAAAAACATTGCAGATGTAAGAGAATAAAGAAGACAGAGTTTGCTCTGCCTTAATACAAAAATTAGCAGCCAAGAACTTGCTGCTCTGATACCATTTTAGAATTTCAGAGGCATCCATGTGGAAGCTCTGATTATCTAGTTTGGTTCATGAGACATCCATAAGAATCTCTTAACCATAACTCATAACAAGAACAAAAACAGATTAAAGAAGTGGAATGAAACCGGTTCTGCTCAACAAAGACAACTAGTTTGTACTCAAGAAAACCATTAAACTGCTTGTATAAAGGAGTCCTTAGCTATATGAAAACACTTCCAAGAGCTTAACATCTCACCAGGAGAGTCTACTCATAAACATGGAAGAGAATCAGCGATTAACTAAAAGAACATCCAAGAGAAGATGAAAGTGTTGGAATTGTGTCCAGCAATCTCTGTACTGTCTCTATAACGTAAGAGTATGTCAGTGATCAGACATAAGTCATACAATGCTGGGGGTCATGATGGCTTGCTAGAGTCCGCTCATGATCTATAAGTCTTGGACTTATTGCCTTTATTGTATGATCCCATATGGGTCACACGCTTAAGCTAGCTGGAAATAATGTTGGAACGGCTTAGCAGAAGTACGACAAAAGTGCTAGGCATTTGTCGTACTAAGAGAGAAAGACTAATGGGTCTGATTAAATGGAATTTAATCAGATTGGGCCCAAAAGCCCAAAAGGGAAAGAGAAGGCTTTTAAATGACTAAAAGCCAATTCTCTTCTCCCTTAACCCAACCCTAGCCGCGAAACATCTCTCTCTCTGCGCCAGCCTCCTTGTGGTCTAGCAGCCAATTTCCGGTGATTGCGTGTGTGAGCCTTTGGAGGATCCATCTCTCGGTGAATCTCCCTGATCATTGACCTGTTCATCAATTCCGCTGCAAACAAACAGGTAAAAGGTGAGATCATAAGTTTCTAAATAAGAACACCTAGATCTAATGCATGTTTAGTAGGTTCAACTAATCTGAGAACTGAACCAAGAGTCTAAACTTTCCAACAGTGGTATCAGAGCCATTGGTTCTTAGGTTTCTTGTTTTAGATTCATTGTTTAGGTTGTTTAATCTGTTTAGATGTGTTTTGAATCCATTACTGATAAGAAAAACACATAAGAAACTGAATTAGAACCCTAAACACACTAAAACAGATCGCAAACTGAGCTATATGACTCAGGTTTGGATCGGCTAAATGGTATGGTCGGACGGTCGGGAGAGAGAGTCGGACGGTCGGGTGGGTTGGCCGGTCGGACGGATCGGATCGGATCGTTTCACACGATCGCGATCGATCATCGCGTCACGACCGTGCATCCCGCGTACCGTCCGTGCGTCCCGATCGCGTCCGTCCAAGCCGAGCATCCGTCCCGATCGTCCGTGAACCGTCCCTGTCCCGTCCCGTTCGCGGCCATCACGATCTCGGATCGAGTTGGCTAGGGTTGGCGGCTGGAAATTAGGTCACAACCAACTCGGTTTGGTTCGTGACTAATTCGGTTCGGTTCAAGGCTCGGTTTAAGATTTTAATTAAAATCAACGTTCTGGTTTAATAAACAGATTTAATAATTTTATTAAATCTGGTTAAACCGGAATAAGAAATCCAATGTCGAAAGAAATATTGGATTTAGTGCCTAAACCAGGATTTCTAATTTGATTTGGTTGGACCAAATAAATTGAGAAAATCCGGTTTAGTAAATAACCGGTTGGCAATTGTGGTCATCGTAGTAATTAAAATTTGGTTAGACCAATTTTAATGAACCAGACCGGTTATGTCAATTAATTGGACAATTGGGTCATGTCTTGGACATGGACCAATTCTTGGGCCTCGGGCCAAGAAGTTAAAACAATTGGGCCATTAATTGAGTCATTCTTCAGATTTAAATTTAAAACTTATTTTATAAAATAAAATTATGAAATTCGATTTTAAATTTTATAAAGTTCCGAAATTTCGAAATTAGAAAGTTTCCAAAATTAGAAGTTTCTGAATTTGCGGGTTTTGGATTTTAAAGAAGTTTCTAAAGTTAGAAAGTTTCCAATTTTAGAAAGTTTCCAAAAATAGTAGGTTTCCATAAATAGAAAGTTTCCCGAAATAGTAATCTTCTATTTTGGGAATGATTTTAATAAACCTACGGACCTCAAACAATATCAAGCGTTGGATGTCTTGTCCAGGCTATGTCAGCTGTCAAAGCCCATTCAATTGCATTCATGGCCTTACAGTGTGAGGATGTCTGCTTTTGCGTGGGTAAGACGGTTTGTGATTCATAAATGTCATTGGGAGTCCCAGACATTAATGATTACATGACTGTATAGTCCGGTTTTCTTGACTAGGCCATCGGGAGTCCCGGGCCTTGAGACATCAGGGTGGATTGGGCCTCGGGCCCAGATTCACAACCAAGAGTTATATCACGGATATAATTAGCCGATATAGGGCTTACCGATATAAGCTAAGATTGGGTGACGGCCAGTGGCCCACTTTGATCTTAGTTATATGTGGATCTTGGAATCATTATATTCTATTGAGGGTAACTTAGGTTATTGAATATAATGCATGATTAATCATATTATACTTTAATACGAGATTAATCATTTTTGAACATATAACTAATAACCTTTTTATTTATATATTTCAGATATGACTACTACAAGCACACAAAACACGTTCTCGATCCGGTCTGTTCTCGAGAAGGAGAAGCTGACTGGAACGAACTTCCTGACATGGTCAAGGAACTTGAGGCTGGTCCTCAAGCAGGAGAAGAAGGATTATGTCCTTCGAGATCCCCTCCCCGAGAGGCCTCTTGCCAATGCTGCCAGGACTCTGCACAATGCTTGGGAAAAGCATTCGTCAGATGAAAATGATGTTTATTGCCTGATGTTGGTGACAATGACTCCAGAGCTGCAGAAGCAGTTCGAAAGTGTATTGTCTCCAATCGAGATCATGGCAAGCCTGAAATCGCTTTTTCAGGAGCAGGCTAGGACCGAGAGGTTCCAGACAGTTAAGAACCTCTTGGACTGTAAGTTGGCTGCGAATGCGGCAGTGAGTCCTCATGTGTTGAAGATGATGGGTTATCTCGATCATCTTCACAAACTCGACTGCCCAATCAGCCAGGAACTTGCCTGCGACATCATTCTGCAGTCTTTACCTGCAAGCTATGATCAGTTCATTCTGAACTTTAACATGCATGGCTTGAGTAAGACACTGCCTGAGCTTCACGGAATGCTCAAGACTGCAGAGCCCAACTTGAAGAAAACCGCCAAGGACCCCAATGTACTTATGGTACAAAAGGGCAAGGGGTTTAAGAAGTCTTCTGCTAAGGATAAGGGAAAGGCCAAGGGTGTCCAAGTCGTGGACTCAGACACGCCAAAGCCCAAGCCCAAGTCCAAGGCTGGGCCTACTGACATGTGCAGGTTCTGCAAAGAACTGGGGCATTGGAGAAGAGATTGCAAGAAATTCCAGGAAGGTCTAAAGGAATTAAAGAAGAAGACTTTCGAGACTTCTTCATCAGGTATTTTTGTTATAGAAGTTAATACAACTACTTCTGATAATACCTCATGGGTCATGGATACTGGTTGTGGGGCTCATATTTGTACTAATATGCAGGCACTCAGCAACAGTAGAAGGCTGAAGCAAGGACAAGTGGAACTACGAGTTGGGAATGGAGCGAAAGTTTCAGCACTAGCTGTAGGAACTTACTTGTTGTCTTTACCTTCGGGATTGATTTTAGAACTTAATAATTGTTATTTTGTACCTGCTATAAGCAGAAATATTATTTCAATTTCTTTGTTGGATTTGGAAGGTTATGATTTTTCAGTTAAGAATAAATTATGTTCCTTCAATCGCAACAATTTGTTCTATGGTTCGGCCCCTCTTACGAATGGGCTTTACATACTCGATCAATCCGCGCCAATTTATAACATCAATACAAAACGGTTTAAACCTAATGAGGAAAACCGAACGTTTCTATGGCATTGTCGTTTAGGGCACATCAGCGAGAAACGCATCAAGAGGCTCCATTCGAATGGACTTCTTGGCTCATTTGACTTTGAGTCATGTGAGAAATGCGAATCCTGCATGATGGGCAAAATGACACGGGCCCCCTTTAATAAACCTAACGAGAGGGCCAGTGACTTATTGGGCCTGATACACACTGATGTGTGTGGCCCAATGTCCACAAATGCAAGAGGAAACTATCAGTACTTCATTACCTTTACTGATGATTTCAGTAGGTATGGATATGTTTATTTAATGAAACATAAGTCTGAATCTTTTGAGAAGTTCAGAGAATTCCAAAATGAAGTACAGAACCAACTTGGCAAAAGCATTAAGGCTCTTCGGTCCGACCGAGGAGGAGAATACTTAAGCCAAGAATTCAGTGATCATCTGAGAGAGTGTGGGATTGTATCCCAACTCACTCCTCCTGGAACACCTCAATGGAATGGTGTGTCTGAGAGGAGAAATCGGACCTTATTGGATATGGTTCGATCTATGATGAGTCACACAGACCTTCCAATATCCCTTTGGGGATATGCTCTGCTAACAGCAGTGTTCACTCTAAATAGAGCGCCATCAAAAGCAGTAGCAAAGACACCATATGAATTATGGACTGGAGAAGTTCCAGTGCTGTCTTATCTAAGAATTTGGGGTTGTGAAGCCTATGTTAAGAGATTAATCTCAGATAAGCTTACACCAAAATCTGATAAATGCTACTTCATTGGTTATCCACGGGAAACCAAGGCTTATTACTTCTATCTACGTTCCGAGAACAAGATCTTTGTTGCCCGGGATTGTAACTTTCTTGAGAGAGAGTTTCTCTCTAAGAAAGACAGTGGGAGTAAGGTACTGCTTGAAGAAATTCAAGATGAACAGGATACTGCTCAACCTAATGAGGAAGAGCAGCAGGAGGATCTACAAGAAATTGTAGAGCCTGAACCTGTAGTACCTGAAGTTCGAAGATCCGGGAGGATCCGTCACGAACCCGAGAGATATCAGGGATTCCTCGTGACTGACTGTCATGATCTTTTGATCATTGATGGTGATGAACCATCGAACTTCAATCAAGCCATGATGGGCCCAGATTCCTCTAAGTGGCGCAAGGCCACTGATTCCGAAATGGACTCCATGTCGGTCAACCAAGTCTTTTCGTTGGTTGACTTACCCGTTGGTGTAAAAGCCATCGAGTGCAAATGGATCTTCAAGAAGAAGATTGACGTGGATGGAAATGTCCAGATTTATAAAGCCAGGTTGGTGGCAAAAGGTTTCAGACAAGTTCACGGTGTGGACTACGATGAAACCTATTCACCGGTGGCTATGATGAAATCTATTCGGATTCTACTAGCAACTGCAGCTTTCCATGATTATGAAATTTGGCAGATGGACGTGAAAACCGCCTTCCTGAATGGTATTCTGGAAGAGGATGTGTATATGACGCAACCTGACGGTTACATAGATCCAAAGAATGCTGGGAAAGTATGCAAACTTCATAAATCCATTTATGGATTGAAGCAAGCATCGAGGAGCTGGAATCTTCGTTTTGATGAAGCGATCAAGCAATTTGACTTTATCAGAAACGAAGAAGAACAATGCGTGTATAAGAAAACTAGTGGGAGCAAAATCGTTTTTCTTATTCTGTATGTTGATGACATACTGCTTCTCGGAAACGACATTCCAATGCTGAAGTCTGTAAAAGACTGGCTTGGAAGTTGTTTTTCCATGAAAGACATGGGTGAAGCCGCATACGTTCTTGGAATTAGGATCTATCGGGATAGACCTAAGAGGCTGATAGGCTTGTGTCAAGACTCATACATTGACAAAGTCCTACAAAGATTCAGCATGAAAGATTCCAAGAAGGGCTTCACGCCAATGGTACATGGCACGACGCTAAGCAAGAAGCAGAGCCCTACGTCGGCTGCTGAGCTTGAGCGCATGAAGAATATTCCTTATGCATCCGCAATAGGATCTGTCATGTATGCCATGATCTGTACTCGTCCTGATGTTGCTTACGCATTGAGCATGACGAGTAGATACCAGTCAAATCCAGGTGAAAACCATTGGATTGCCGTAAAGAACATCTTGAAGTATCTAAGACATACTAAGGATAAGTTCTTAGTGTACGGTGGAAGTGATGTGCTTAAAGTCAGTGGATTCACGGACGCAAGTTTCCAGACAGACACAGATGATTTCCGGTCACAGTCCGGTTATGTCTTTTGTCTGAATGGCGGTGCAGTAAGTTGGAGAAGCTCCAAGCAGGACACCGTTGCTGATTCCACTACAGAAGCTGAATATATCGCCGCCTCAGAAGCAGCGAAGGAAGCTGTTTGGATTCGAAAGTTCATTATGGAACTAGGTGTGATACCAGATGCGGCTGAGCCTCTGGCACTATTTTGTGACAACAATGGTGCTATAGCTCAGGCAAAGGAACCAAGATCACACCAGAAATCCAAGCATGTTCAAAGAAGATATCACTTGATACGTGACATCATTAATAGAAAGGAAGTCAAGATCAGCCGAGTTCCGACAGATGATAATGTCGCTGATCCGTTGACAAAGCCACTCCCAAGGCCTAAGCTCGAGTTCCTGACTGAAGCTGTAGGCATTAGAAACATTGAAATGTAATCTAAATTTGAGTGGGAGTTTTGTGAGCTTTATTTTAGTTATTTGATATGTTCTTGTAAAACATTATTATTTATGTTTTAATGAAATTATTATTTCAAGATTATTTTAACTGTGATGAAATAATCGTTCCAAAATGATATGAACCATTTTATAGGTCATCGAAGTAAATGATTTGATCTTGAGTCATCGAAGTCATTTAGCTTGATCATGAGATCCTATATTTGATAAATGTTTTATATCATCCTGTCCCTAGTCGAAGGTTGTTGAAATTGGAACACCAACAACCGTGTAAGATTGGATTGGTACGTGACTTATGACAAAGTCTCAGTGTGTCATAGATGCTCGGCATCAAAGTCAGTACATAGGTGTATGTTGGGAACATACGACCGGACAAGACCCGCTAATAAGAACTCTTCAGGATATTTATATCTGTGTCATAAGAGATTCTTACTACGACTATAGAGTATAGTCCTTAGACCTGAGTTCGCATGCATGTGACTGCATATGGACTGATGCACTTTGATCATTGTCTAACGCTATCGTTCTGCGATAGCTATAAGGACCTTGTTTGGGTACATCATGAAATGAGTAGTTTACAGTGATGGAACAAGATGGGATTTGTCCCTCCAATATAAATGGAGTGAATATCTCTAGGCCAATCGGAGATTTGAATACTGGAAAACGCATGGCCATGCTCAAACGGACTTTCCCGAGTCGTTTGTATTGTCAGTATCAAATCAGAGTCCGATGAACAAGATTAGGCTTTATAAGGATGACACTAATCTTGCCTTATGACTAATCGAGATATTGAGACGAAAGGGATTATGAATACAGAGATTCCAGTTCAAGTGGGAGATTGTTGGAATTGTGTCCAGCAATCTCTGTACTGTCTCTATAACGTAAGAGTATGTCAGTGATCAGACATAAGTCATACAATGCTGGGGGTCATGATGGCTTGCTAGAGTCCGCTCATGATCTATAAGTCTTGGACTTATTGCCTTTATTGTATGATCCCATATGGGTCACACGCTTAAGCTAGCTGGAAATAATGTTGGAACGGCTTAGCAGAAGTACGACAAAAGTGCTAGGCATTTGTCGTACTAAGAGAGAAAGACTAATGGGTCTGATTAAATGGAATTTAATCAGATTGGGCCCAAAAGCCCAAAAGGGAAAGAGAAGGCTTTTAAATGACTAAAAGCCAATTCTCTTCTCCCTTAACCCAACCCTAGCCGCGAAACATCTCTCTCTCTGCGCCAGCCTCCTTGTGGTCTAGCAGCCAATTTCCGGTGATTGCGTGTGTGAGCCTTTGGAGGATCCATCTCTCGGTGAATCTCCCTGATCATTGACCTGTTCATCAATTCCGCTGCAAACAAACAGGTAAAAGGTGAGATCATAAGTTTCTAAATAAGAACACCTAGATCTAATGCATGTTTAGTAGGTTCAACTAATCTGAGAACTGAACCAAGAGTCTAAACTTTCCAACAGAAAGAGCTATCTATTAGCAATTCTCTCATCATACTTGGATTAACTATGGAAGAGTTATCCAAGCGTGATAAGAGGCTGCCTTAAGCAGCCATAACCGTGGCTCTTTGAGAGACTACATTGTATATGAACTCAATATACAATAAGGGGAAAGAGTAGAACTGGTTGTAAGAAGAAGAGAGGAAGAGATAATAACTTTATTTGTAACAATATGTTCTGAATTGTATTCTGAATTAGCAAAGCTTAAAATGGTCGTGTTCCTTTGTTATATAGGCATACGATTAGGTTAAACACTCATTAACAAAGATATTAAATCACAGCCATTGATTCTTTTGGAGGGAAACCCGAATTCAAATGGATGGCTGGATCTTCTTAACTCCATTTTGGTTCTTGTGTGTTCACACACTGAAAGTGACTTGTCCTTACTCTTAATCCACGTGTGCAGGTCTGGAGAGAGAGAGTACACTCCCAAATGGTGAGAGTGACATGTCTTCGCTTCTGCTCAGACCTTAACTCTACATGTGACTCCTTCTTGATCACACTTGCACGTTTTGAACTTGCTCAGTGTAGGACCTGATTCTGCCCCTATTTTGCACATTGATTCCAACATGTCCTAATGATCTTTGGCCCTGATTTTGCACAAACTATCTTCTGATTATCTAGGTGCCCCAGCTTTGCACATTGCCACATCTTGATAGTTGCCTTTGATGCTCACTTAAGCATATCTTTACTTGCTTGTGATCAACACCAAGGCTCCAACTATGAATGAGGCTCGGCTTTGTCTTTATGAATTCAGCCTCTCCTCTTCCATTTCATCTTCCTCTCTAATACTCCCCCGCAAGCTTGAGCGTCGAGACGCAAAGGGAGAAGAGGACCAAAGGCCAAGCTTGGAGCTGTTGAACCACTTCATTGAAAACCTCCTTAAGGAAAAACTCTTTGGGATAAAACCTTAAGGAGGACAAAAAGAGTATAGCCCACATACTCAAGATGTAACTTGACCTTGGTATGAACATCTAGAACCACGACTACTCCTTTCCATAAATCCTCTATTCCTTAGCATTCCTTGACTTGATTTCTCTTGATATGAACTTCTTGATCTTGTTGTGTCTTTTGAGGAAGCTCTTATTATTTAGTTTGGGTCATGAGACATCCATAAGAATCTCTGAACCATAACTCATAACAAGAACAGAAACAGATTAAAGAAGAGGAATGAAACCGGTTCTGCTCAACAAAGACAACTAGTTTGTACTAAAGAAAACCATTAAACTTCTTGTATAAAGGAGTCCCTAGCTATATGAAAACACTTCCAAGAGCTTAACATCTCACCAGGAGAGTCTACTCATAAACATGGAAGAGAATCAGCAATTAACTAAAAGAACATCCAAGAGAAGATGAAAGAGCTATCTATTAGCAATTCTCTCATCATACTTGGATTAACTATGGAAGAGTTATCCAAGCATGATAAGAGGCTGCCTTAAGCAGCCATAACCGTGGCTCTTTGAGAGACTACGTTGTATATGAACGCAATATACAATAAGGGGAAAGAGTAGAACCGGTTGTAAGAAGAAGAGAGGAAGAGATAAGAACTTTGTTTGTCAACATGTTCTAAATTGTAACTTGAATTAGCAAAGCTTACAATGGTCGTGTGCCTTTGTTATATAAGCATACAATTAGTTTAAACACTCATAAACAAAGATATTAAATCACAGCCATTGATTCTTTTGGAGGGAAACCCGAATTCAAATGGATGGCAGGATCTTCTTCACTCCATTTTGGTTCTTATGTGTTCACACACTGAAAGTGACTTGTCCTTACTCTTAATTCACGTGTGCAGGTCTGGAGAGAGAGAGCACACTCCCAAATGGTGAGAGTGACATGTCTTCGCTTCTGCTCAGACCTTAACTCTACATGTGACTCCTTCTTGATCACACACTTGCACATTTTGAACTTGCTCAATGTAGGACCTGATTCTGCCCCTCTTTTGCACATTGATTCCAACATGTCCTAATGATCTCTGGCCCTGATTTTGCACATACTATCTTCTGATTATCTAGGTGCCCCAGCTTTGCACATTGCCACATCTTTGCACATTGCCACATCCTGATAGTTTCCTTTGTTGCTCACTTAAGCATAGCTTTACTTGCTTGTGATCAACACCAATGCTCCAATTAGGAATGAGGCTCGGATTTGTCTTCATGACTTCAGTCTCTCCTCTTCCATTTCCTCTTCCTCTCTAATATCTCTATGATAAGATGAACTTCCTGAATCTACTTCCTTAGCACTAGTTCTAGAAAAGCTTTCTACTGTGGGTTTTAAGCAGATTATTTTCTCATATCTTGTATGTTTAGTATTCTTCAACACAATTGTGGCTTCATGAGGAACAAATGGAGTCAAAGAGAGATTTACCTGTATAACACCTACAATGTTCTTTGCTTGGTCTGGTGGTTTCTCTTTAATGCTCTCCTCTCCTTTAGTACCTTGTGCAGTGTTGGTACTTAGTGTGATGGCAATGTCTTGTACTTTTTCTTTTATGTCCATCTCTTCTGGTCCTGCATTAATTCCCTTTGACAAAGACAAGCGCATTATACTAGAATTGGAGTTTAACAAATCAAATTGATTCAAACTATCACTAGTTTTAGACAATGTACAACATAGTGTCCTCTCTTATAACATATATAACATTTTTGATCTTTAACTTTACTAGAGTTGGAACACTTACCTTGGTGTGGTGCTCTTTGTTGCTTATGTAAGGTACTAGAGACATTGACCTCTTCTTGTGGTTTATGGTACTCTGCTCTTGTACTGCTTGTTCCTCTTCTTGTGGTTTATGGTACTCTACTTGTTCCTCCCCAACCTTGGAAGCTTGTGGCTTCTTTTTGCTGGATGTTTTCGTTCTTGTTTTAGGGATGACAGTCTTTATTGGTGGTGTAATTGTGATCCACCTTCTTGGTTCTTGAGGAATTTGACACCTTGAGTAGTATGGGTCTGTTGAGATATCTTCTACAAACTCCTTATGTAGAAGTTGCTTCATTTATTCCCAAGTGCGGTCTGGTAGATCATAATCAAGTCTGAGATAAGCATCTTTATCCCATTCTAGATAGGCTTCTTCAGTTAAATTTTCTTCAGCAATTGTTGTTTCTCATTCTCTGGAACTTGATTTGCTTGAAACCATTCATACATATCGCTTTCCCACCTTAAGTAAGCCCCTGGTCCTTGTACACGACCTGAAAAACAGATGTTGTATGGTTCTGGTTTGCTCTGCCTCTTCACTGATGTTATCTTCTGATTCAAATTCATATTCTGAGTTTTCTTCACACTTAGTGTTTGACTTGATCTCTTCACTCCAAGACTCAGTCTCGTAGATGTCTTCTTCTTTCTCATACTCAGGTTCAGAAAGGTATTCAGAACCAGTTTGATCATACCACGCATCTTCTGCAGCTTCTTCATGCCTTAGCTGATGTTTGGGAATGTGTTCTTCACCATTGTCATCTTCAGGTTCAGTCCCATAAGTGATTTCATCACCCTCTTGTTCCTCCTCTAAATCAGTTTCTAGTGCAGCCTCTTCTGTCCATTGCTCTTCTTCAAGTTCTGATTCATCTTAATACTGCTCTAATTCTTTCTTGAAGTGAACTTCTGATATATCCTCTTCTAACTCATCTTCTCCTTCCATACTGATTTCAGAATCAGTTCCTTGTCCCATGAGCTATAGTTGGATTCTGCTTCTCCATTCCATGAGTGGTTCTCTTCTTCACCCCAATCAATTTCTCAGATAGTAACTTCTGTTGTCACATCTTCTTCCTCCATACTTTATTTCCTGTGCACAAGTTAAAAGGTGTATTAGTGTGTTAAGAAGTAAGGTAAATAGAAGAGAAAAATACATATCGAAATATTAAAGCCTTGGATGTGCATTTTCTTTATTTTTCCTTAAGTGTGCTTGGTTTAAAACGAAAATGGAAAGGTTTTATGTCAAAATATTAACACAGACTCAGCCTTCTCGAAATTCAAACTAAGAAAACTTGAAAAGGAAACTTAGTTAGCACATAAAAGGGAAAACTTATGGTTCAATTTTTTGACTTTTTTTTGGGATTTCAAAAACAAGGTTTAAAAAAGGGAATAAACACTTTTTTGACCCTAAAGACTAATAAAAATCGAATCAAAAATAACTAGGAACTTCTTTTTCTTCTTTTCTTTTTTCTGGTTTTTATAAAAACTATTTGATGAACTCTAATAGAAACTCGAAAATGAATGAATCAAGGACACTTTTTCTTTTTGGTTTTTGATTTAAGAATGCAAAGATGAATGAAAATAGGAACAACTAATGAGAATGCAAAAACAGAACTGTAAGATCTCAACTCGGTCTATCCAAAGATAGAAAGAGTTTTAGGGTTTGTAATTAGGGATTCTAAAAGAAGAATTAAAGAACGCGGTGAGATTTGGGAATTTAGGGTTTAAAGCCGGTGTTTCCGAGGTGGAAGCCGGTAAAGAATGTTATGAAAGTCGCCGGAGAGAGTTTTAGGTTAAAGTTGCTCTAAGTCTCTTAAGCGAAAAATATTAAGAAAAGCGTGTCTTTCATTGAATGTCGGGGTTCCCTTATATAGGGTTACAAGTCGGTTTATTAATAAAAGGAAAGTGCGAGATAATTACGAATATTTCCTAATAACTCGGCTATGCCTTGATATGGAATATTCCCTTTTGCCGACTTTATCGTACGGCGCCTATGGACTAGACACCTTCCAAACCCTAGTGAAAGCCGGTTTAGCCCGAGTTCGGTTTAACCTAATTTTACCGCCTTGGGCTTTTGTCGCCGACTTTCCCTTCTGGGCCGGCCTAAACTCATGAAAAGGCCTCTTTAGAAAAGTGCTAATCTTGACTCCAACAATAAGCCCCCCCCCCCCAGTGTGGCGACTTGTACTCAAGTCGTCATTACGAGTTAACTCATGGTTTATGATATGATTTCGGTTTGGCCCATATCTGTCGTTTATCGAGGTACGTCGCTATTTCGGCCCATATTACTATTTTTATTGGGCTGGTCCAAACTTGGCCTAGAATGATGAAATCGAACGAACCGGTTTTGAAAACCATTAATGACCCGTCGGAACCGGAATTGATTCTCGGTTCAATTACTGGGTAGGTGAAACATACGAAGCGTCGCCTAGGTAACGATGCGCCTTGGTTCCTGCGCCGTCATTTTTCTATAAATAGTTCCCTCATACTTCATTTTTCTCATTTCGCTCAAGTGGAGAAGTTTCAAGAGGTAATCTTCTCTCTGTCTTATTTATTTTCCGGCCATATTTCCGCCGTCGCTCCGCCTTGTGTTCTTAGGATTTTTAGATCGAAGCATTACTTTTTTGTTGCGTTCATCTTCTGTTCTTCCGAAAATCATGTCTTTGATCCGCTGTTCAACGGGAAAAGATAAAGAAGTTGTTTCGGTATCTTCTGCGGATGATTCATTAAGTCGTCCATCCGCTTCTACTTCTTCAAATGCTTCGTCCGGCTTGGATAGCCGTCCTGCTCGTTCTGAGATCGAAGAGTTCAGGCTTCGCTGCGAGTCGTCACACCAAGCTGCTGCTGAGACTTCGGGCCGAGAAATTTTTACCGTCCCGCAGCTTCGAGACGAGGACGCGATTGATACCGACCAAGATGTTTCCCACGAAGACGTCTCTTCTCCTGCGTTACCTGTCGAACCGAGAGAGCTATATGGTAATGTTTTCGGGACTCGATCTACTGCAGAGACGGTTAGATCTTCGCTTCGTGGTTGTGGAGCAGATCCGGCGATTAAGGTTATTATTCCCTTTCCGCTCGACCGTCCTTGGACGCCTCCGCCCGGCTATATGACCGTGTACGAATCATTTTTTATGAATACCAAGTCCGGCGGTTGTCGCTGTTGGTTTCCGTTGCCCGACTTGCTAGTTTCGTACTGCTTTCGTCGCGAGATCGCCATTTCCCAGCTTTCGGCCGTCGCGGTGCGCCATATGGTCGGTCTCCTAATGCTGGGTGCTGAAGCCGGCGTTACAATTACTGCGAGTGTTTTTGAAGAAATGACGTCGATCAATGCTATGTGTTCCAGCCCGGGGTGCTATGCAGTGAAGTTCAAAAGTGGCCATCGTATACTGACAGATGCCCCTAAGAAAATTAATAATTGGGCAGAGAAATTATTTCTTTGTTGAAATTTCCTCAGTAGTCGTCCCTGATGAGCACAGGGAACTCGTCAGGACTTCTTGGAACACAGATCTTGGTAGATGTCGTTCTAAATTTGCCGTCATTCGCATGTGATGATTTACTCAAATTTTTTTTTTTTTGTTGCAGTGCATCATCCGTTGTTCAAGCCGTACCCCGACAACTACTTTTCAATTCTTGAAAAGATCCAATCTCTCGGTCTTCGCAAGTGGTCGGATCTCTCCCGGGATCGCATAACCAAGACGCTTCCGCAAATCTCCAAAGGTCAGTTTCTTTTTGAGCATAACTCGTCATTGCGATTCCTTCTTTTTTTTTTAAAACTTGTTTTTTTTATCTCTCTAGTGAAGTGGAATACCACGGTGAAGGTCACTCCTGAGCAACTCGTGAAACCCGGGAAAATGGGCAAGGTGCAGCGAATCAGTTATGTTGATTATTCCAAGGAGATTTCATCCCAACCGTCTTCTTCTGCTAAGTCGTCAAAAGGGACGGACGCGCCTCCTCCGGCTTCAGTCGGCAACCAGCTTGGTGAGAAAACCGTGGCTCGAGCGGCAAACTCCCCTTCCCTTCCGCCTAAGGTTCCGTCACGGAAGAGACCTGCTGATGATAAGTCGGTTCAAGATAAACCGGCAAAGGCGTCGAAGACCGGCAAATCAGCTCAGGATACTTCTAAGGAGGTGGCGCCCGTCAATGAGCCTGCTAAACAAAAGGACCCGTGGCAGCGTTTTTACAAGTTCAAGGGGACCGTTCCCGACTCGTCTGGCAGTTCTAAGCCTTTTGAGTCTAACAAGGAACTCGTCCTGGTGCGACCACGGCGCGAGGTGAAAGAAGGGGAAATGCGTCCTTCAATCCATAACTTCGCTTATCAATATGAGAGCGAGGTTCCTTTCATCAACAACCCCCGAGCTTGTTTCGATATGCTGACATGCGTGAGGGGTAATGAATCAGATTGGCCAGTTTTAGAGGAATTGCCTCACTCTGATGCCATCGTCAGGCTAAAGCATGCTGAGGCGACGGTAGGTTTTTCGATATTAGAATTTCATTTTTTGTTAAAACGACATCTCTTCTTCTTTTAAACGACCTTTGCTGTTTTTCAGATGATCGCGGCTTCGAACCGTGTGGCTTTGGAGAGTTCCTGGGCCCAAAAGAAACTGGCTGACGCGGTTACCAAGCGGGATGATCTTCTAAAGAAGATCAAGGAAGAGAAGAAGGTTTTGGCGGCGAGCAACCTGGTTCTGGAAGGAAAATTGAAGGAGGCTGAAGAGAAGTCAAAAGCCGATTTCCTCAAATTTCAGCTGGAGAGAAAACAGCTGCAGAAGTCTTGTCTCGACCTGGTTCAGAAGGAGCGGGAGAGAGTCGAGGCTGCTGCTAGGACGAAGGCGCAGACCCATTTCGACCTCATCCAACGCTATATCGGTGACCAAGAAACCGCTGTTGCGATGCAGGTCAAGCAGGCTCAGATTTCCGGTCTTAAGAAATGTCTGGAGAAGCTTAGCGGGCAAGGCGTGTCGGTTCCTCAAGTTGTTCTGGACCAGATAGCCGCTGATGAGATCGCGGCGGATGCGGAGTTGGATAACCTGGACGTTGTGACGAAGGAGGAGCTTACATTTGTGCTCTCACCTATTCATCATCCGCTCCTTGACCGTTCTCATGATTCTCCTCCTCCTGTCCCGCGGCATGTCGACCAATTTGGGACAAATGTCGGCATTATCCCGGAGGCGGTTCCGGCCGATCTTGTCCAGTCGGTTCGGACAGACATTTCAGCTGCGGACGGCGGGCCTTGAGTAGTCGTCAAATGTCTCTAATATTTATTTTGTATTGGTTTTGTAATAACTTTTATTTATATTTGCAAACTCTTATCTTTTTGGTTGAATCGTTATTTTGCATTAAGTTTGTTTTAAGCTTGATAGCGATTAGAATCATTCTATCTTACAAGCTTTTTACTAAACTTTAGCAATAATAATTGGGATATGCGACCAGGTCGGGCTACTGTATTTAAACTTGCAGCGACTCTTAGATCAAAATATTCAAACGCGCCACCAACTTACTAAAGCTTGCCGTCAAATCGATGAATTAGTGGATTCTCTAGTAGTCGGACTAATCTCGTATTTAAAAGTTTATCCTTAGACGATTTAGTGACTTGGAATAGTCAGACTAATCTCGTATTAGGCTTGTCGTCAAACTTTAAATGATTTTAGCGACTCTTGCCATGAGGCGGTTTGCGAGGCTTACTAGTGCTCGGCTTTTATTCTTAGGGTGGGGGAATGTGCGATGCTGTGCTCGACTTATTTGTTATCACCCACCGCTGAGAATTTGCGGGACGGATCCCGGCTTTTCCTTACCACGATGTGCACCTCGTGCGCAAGGAAGACCACGCCCCTGGCCAGGAGGCGTGATGCTAATGATGCGAGTCGTTTGCTCGTCTTTTTGCGAGTTGATACTCGGCTTTTTGCGAGTTGATACTCGGCTTTTTGCGAGTTGATACTCGGCTTTTTGCGAGTTGATACTCGGCTTTTTGCGAGTTGATACTCGGCTTTTTGCGAGTTGATACTCGGCTTTTTGCGAGTTGATACTCGGCTTTTTGCGAGTTGATACTCGGCTTTTTGCGAGTTGATACTCGGCTTTTTGCGAGTTGATACTCGGCTTTTTGCGAGTTGATACTCGGCTTTTTGCGAGTTGATACTCGGATTTTTGCGAGTTGATACTCGGCTTTTTGCGAGTTGATACTCAAATATTTGAATATTAATGAAAGGACTTACCTGATTTTTGGCTTTGCTTCTCTTTCAAGACGGTTATCTGAAAAATAAGGTTTTTATTAGATTTGTGACTGTGCCGGTAAAGGCTGCCTACGTATCCTCCGAGGAAGAATCAAGTCACTCGTAGTTCTTAGTACATAATATATATATATATATATATATATATATATATATATATATATTTATTTTTTTTTTTTTAGGCGCCTTGCCGTCCTAGTGGTACTCCTTCAGGCTTGCCGAGTTCCAGGATCGAGGTAAGGCCTCGCCTTTCGTTGACTCAAGCTCGTAGACTCCTGGTTTGACGACTTTCGTGACTTTGTAGGGTCCTTCCCATTTCGCCCCGAGTTTCCCTGCTCTTCGCTCCTTGGTGTTTTCGTAAACTTTGCGGAGGACGAAGTCACCGACTTGAAAATGGCGTTCTTTGACTTTCTGGTTGTAGTACCGAGCTGCGAGCTGTTGGTAGTTTTGAATCCTGAGTAGGGCTCGATCCCGTTCTTCCTCTAAGGTGTCGAGGGCCTGGATTAGCATCTTTTCGTTGATTTCAGTATGGTGCGGCATGAGAGAGCGGCGGAGAGTGTAAATGTTAGCTTCTGCCGGTACCATTGCTTCCACGCCAAAGGCTAAGGAAAATGGGGTGGCTCCTGTTGCACTGCGGGGTGTCGTTCTATGCGACCAGAGGACTCCGTCTAACTCATCTGCCCAAACTCCTTTTTTGCTTTCAAGGCGTTTTTTGATGCCGGCAATGATGGTTTTATTTGTAGCTTCGGCTTGGCCATTCCCCTGAGGATACCTTGGTGTCGACTTGCTAAGGCGTATATCCCACTTTTTGCAGAATCCTTCGAATACTTTCGAGATGAATTGCGATCCGTTATCTGTGACGATCTCATTAGGTAGCCCAAAACGACATATTATATATTTCCAGACGAAATTTTGAACCTGGACATCGTGGATGGCGACGTAAGCCTTGGCCTCTACCCACTTTGTGAAGTAGTCGGTCATAATGAGTAGAAAACGTCTTTGATTGGATAACGGTAATGGTCCGACGATGTCCATTGCCCATCTCATGAATGGGTAAGCCGCAGTTGACGTTGTGAGTAGCTCTGTAGGTCGATGTATGAATGGCGCATGTCGCTGGCACTTTTCACACTTGTTAGAATAGTTCTCGCAGTCGGTTATCATAGTCGGCCAATAGTGACCATTCAACTTGATCTTGAGGGCGAGAGATCTGCCTCCGGAGTGATTTCTGCATGCTCCAGAGTGTGTTTCTTCGAGAACCCGACTTACTTCGTCTCCATTTATGCATCTGAGGAGGATCTTGTTAGCAGAATACTTGTAGAGGATACCTTCATGTATAGTGTATCGCGCGCTTTTGACTTTAAGTCATCGCGCTTCCCATTTATCTTCTGGGAGCTTCCCTTCCGTCAGGTATGCTCTTATCGGAAGTCGCCAGTCTTTGTTGTCGCCGGTTAGGACAGCGATGAGGTCTATGCCCTTTGCTTGAATATTATAGCACATGTCGTCCTTATCACTCGGGATCATTTCTTCAGTTTCTTCCTGATTGCTCTCAGGGGGCGGGATGCTTGGCTCGTGGATCGTTTCTACCGGGATCCGTCGACAGAGATTGGGATTAGATGCCAGCGACGCAAGTGCATCTGCCGGGGCATTTTCCTTTCTTGGTATCTGGATAATGTCGAAGAATTCGAAGGAACTGGTGAGTTCCAACGCCGTCTTTCGATAAGCCTCCATTCGTTCATTTTTAGCTTCGTAGTCGCCGTTGATCTGGTTGGCTACAAGCATGGAATCACAGTGGGCCAAGAGATGTCGTACTCCGATTTCCCTGGCTAGTCTGAGACCGGCTAACAAAGCTTCGTACTCGGCTGTGTTGTTAGAAGCCGTGAAACCTAGTTTGAATGACTGCTCTAATATCTCGCCGGTTGGTGATATGAGACGTATCCCTATCCCGGCTCCTTTTTTAGATGAAGCTCCGTCAACGAACAGTTTCCAATTTTTGTCTTCTGTCTCGGTACCGACATCCAATTCAGGTGATAATTCGACAAGGAAATCAGCTATTACCTGCGATTTGGCGGTTGTCCTGTTCCTGTACTCGATGTCGTACTCACTTAACTCTATTGCCCACTTGGCTAGACGACCAGACTGTCCCGGGCTATGAAGTATCGTTCGAAGAGGTTGACTGCTTAATACAGCAATCGGATGTGACTGAAAATATGGTCGCAGCTTCCGTGCCGAGATGACGACTGCGAAAGCCAGTTTTTCCATTGCAGGATACCTGGTTTTGGCTCCGTTCATTGTTTTGCTGACGTAGAAGATTGGCTTCTGTTCTCCTCGATCTTCCCGAACTAGCACGCCACTCACTGCTGTTGTCGAAACGGCGATGTAAAGCAGCAATGTCTCGCCATTCTCGTGTTTAGACAGTATCGGCGGGTTCGTCAAGTAGTCCTTGAGTTGGATGAAGGCTTCTTGACACTTCTCGTCCCACACGAATCTTTTGTTCCCTCGTAGGAGCTCGTAAAAAGGCAGACATTTATCCGTTGACCGGGATATAAACCTGTTCAAGGCGGCTATGCGGCCAGTGAGGCGTTGTACCTCTCGAGTGTTCTTGGGAGATGGTAAGTCGATTATGGCTGTGATCTGCTTTGGATTAGCTTCTATTCCTCTCTGAGTCACCACGTATCCTAAGAACTCTCCCGATGTCACCCCAAATGTACACTTAGTTGGATTAAGTTTCATGCCGTATCGGTTAAGGATGTTGAAACATTCCTTTAGATGACCGACATGCTGAGAGGTAATCAGAGACTTGACTAGCATGTCGTCGATATAAACTTACATCGTTGCACCAAGTTGCCCTGCAAACATCCGGTTTACCAGCCGCTGGTAGGTGGCGCCGGCGTTTTTGAGGCCGAAAGGCATGACTTTGTAGCAATACGTGCCTCGTTCAGTGATGAAGGCCGTCTTTTCTCTGTCGTCTGGGTTCATGAGGATTTGGTTATACCCTGAGAACGCATCCATGAACGATAGCAGTTCGTTCCCGGCCGTCGCCTCAACAAGTCGGTCGATGTGCGGCAGCGGGAAACTATCCTTGGGGCAAGCTTTGTTGAGATCCGTGAAATCGACACACACTCTCCACTTCCCGTTTTTCTTCTTCACGACCACTGGATTGGCCAGCCAGTCAGGATATTTGACTTCTTGGATTGAACCGGCTTCGAGTAGCTTTTCTACTTCATCGTTGACTGCTTTAGCTCTTTCTGGGCCGAGTTTTCGCCTCTTTTGCTTGACTGGCTTGTAAGTCGGATTGACATTCAACTCGTGAGTTGTAATGGTTGGGTTGATACCCTTCATATCCTTCATCGTCCATGCAAACGTTGTAACGTTTTGCTGTAGGAAGGTGATCAGTTCCTCTTTGATGTCGTCCGGTAATCCTGCGCCAATGCCCACACACTTGCTTGCATCTGATTCGTCAATGATGACTTGCTGGATTAGTTCTTTCTCCGGTCCTTTTCTTCCGTGTTCTGTGTTGATCATGCAGGAAGGCACCCTGATCTTATGTTCTCTTGCGAAACACGACCGACTTGCGCTCTGGCATCCTTTGACTGTCTGGATTCCTTTAGGTGTCGGGAATTTCAGACATTGGTGGTACGTCGAGGATACCGCCTTCATGCTATATAGCCATGGAGTTCCAAGGATCACGTTATAGATGGTTGGCTTGTCAATGACGTGAAACCTCACCAATCTGTTAACTCCTCCTGCGAAGACAGGCAACTTGATCGTTCCAATTGTGTACGTCGTCTCACTTGTGAACCCGGTGAGCGGCTTGGCCTTCTGCTTGATATCCTCCTCCTTAATGTCCATCTTCTTGAGTGTATCTAGGAAAATTAAGTCTATCGAGCTCCCGGTGTCCACCAGTATTCGAGATACTTGGCAACTTCCGATCAGAAGCTCAACCACCAGCGGGTCGTTATGGGGGTAGTGAGTTCCATAGAGGTCTTGGTCGATAAAGATGACGGGCGGATCGTCTGATAGGATTGGTTGAGGCGCTTTTTGCGCGGCCAATGCTAGGCGTTCATAGACCTTGATTGACCTGACCGAGTCGTTTACGGAGATTAGACCACCCATGATCATGTTGATTCTTCGGATGGTTTTGGGGGTTTCTTCTTCGTCGTCCTCCTCTTCTTCTTCACGGTTACGTTTCAAAGCTATGCTTTTGATACGCCGTGGCGGTTTATCTTGCTTGGGGGCCTGCTCGTCGCTTTTGTCTTCCTTCTGTCCCGATTCTTCCTTCTTCAACCTTTCGATGGCCGCCTTGATTTCTTCATTGGAAAGTCGAGAATAGAGTGCGTTTCTGAGATTCCGACATTCAGCCGTTTCGTGCGTCGTAGCTTGATGGTATTCACAGTACTTGTCCCCCGTAGCGGAGGCTGCTTGCGCCTTCTTCACCTCTTTCCCTCTTTTATTCCACGGCTTTGATGACCGGGACTTGTCGGCGCTGTCCACAACCATTGTTTTGGCGCTTTTACCGTCGTAATGCTGCCTGGGTTCTCTTTCCTCCTTCTTATCTGCCTGTTTGCCAGGACCGAATCTCTTTGCCAATGCGACCTTCTTCTCCTCCAATTCCACGAATTTGTTTGCCCGATGAAGTGCGTCCTCGATAGTTAGTGGCGGGTTGATGACTAAATCTTGGTAAAATGGCGATTCGTGCCAGACGGCGTTTGTCAGGGCTGCGATAGTGAACTTATCTGGTGCCTCAGCTCGTGTCATCACCGCTCTGAACCTTTCTACGAAATCTTTCAAGGTTTCCTTCTTCTCTTGCGTCATCGACATCAACGCGCTTAGCGAAGTGTCTTTACGAATGTAGGCAAAGTGATGCCTTACGAATGCCCATGTGAGGTCCGAGAAGCTGTCGATTGACTTGGATGGAAGTCGGGAGAACCAGTTTAGCGCGTCTCCTTCCAGGGTTTCGGTGAATAGTTGGCAGAAGCCGATGTCGCGCTCCTCACTTGATGAGAACCGCGCCTTTGCCGCCATGATTTTAAACGTTGTGAGATGGGTCGCTGGATCTTTGGTGCCGTCGTACATCGGTATCCTAAGCTTCTCTCTTTGCCTGATATACGTGTTCGTGATGCGCGAGGTGAAGGGAGTCCTACGAGTTTCCTCGATGATTCGGTCTATCTCGGGTGCGGACCCCTTCACGCCATGGACCTCCCTTTTTAATTCTTTTAGGGTGTCTTTGAGCTCAATCAGTTGTTTCTCGACATGGTTGCGACTTGCTCCGCGAATAGACGCTCCGTGAGTTTTCTCGTACGACATACCTCGCTCGCGGCGATGGTTGTCTCGGTGCGAGCCATTCTCACGTCGCGAATTTCGTCTGTGGTGCACGTCCCGTGTCTGATGACTGGTATGTTCTTCCCTGTTGGGTGAATACCTCTCGTCACTTCGGTCGTTATGTCTACTTTCGCTCCGTTTGGGTCTTTCAGAACCCTCCTTTCGATGTGAGCTATGCTCGCGAGGATCCTTGTTGCTTTCCTTACGCGGGTTGCTCCTGGACTTGCTGCTCCGGCTCTGTTCATGGTGGCTTTCTTCAGATGTGCTATAGACCAGTCGTCTGGCGACTTTGTCTTTCACCTTTGACGGCACTTCTCTCCTGGGTTTTCTGGATTGTTGTCCTGAAAGGATCTTTGCTTGCTCTGTTTGCAGAAGGTCAATTTTCTCCGAGAACGTTTTGATCAGGTCGTTCTGCGAGTCGATCTTGGCCATTAGAGTGGCTAAAACCTTGTCTTGCTCGATTTGAGCCTCTGTTTCGCTTGGCGGGGCATGTTTGCCGCCATCTTGAGCTTTGTTTGTCTTGGCGGCGTCTCGCGGCTGCTTGCCGCCTTTGGCCGCATCGTCTTCGTGATCACTCTGGTTGTAATCACTTTCATCTTGAACGCTTAATTCAACCATAGGGTTTTCTTCGTCGTTCTCCTTGTGATTCCCTGACATCTCGTTTCAGAAATTTCTCTTAGAAGTCCCCACAGTCGGCGCCAATTGTAAGATCTCAACTCGGTCTATCCAAAGATAGAAAGAGTTTTAGGGTTTGTAACTAGGGATTCTAAAAGAAGAATTAAAGAACGCGGTGAGATTTGGGAATTTAGGGTTTAAAGCCGGTGTTTCCGAGGTGGAAGCCGGTAAAGAATGTTATGAAAGTCGCCGGAGAGAGTTTTAGGTTAAAGTTGCTCTAAGTCTCTTAAGTGAAAAATATTAAGAAAAGCGTGTCTTTCATTGAATGTCGGGGTTCCCTTATATAGGGTTACAAGTCGGTTTATTAATAAAAGGAAAGTGCGAGATAATTACGAATATTTCCTAATAACTCGGCTATGCCTTGATATGGAATATTCCCTTTTGCCGACTTTATCGTACGGCGCCTATGGACTAGACACCTTCCAAACCCTAGTGAAAGCCGG
Organism: Orychophragmus violaceus; assembly: GCA_030180135.1. Classification (NCBI taxonomy): domain Eukaryota; kingdom Viridiplantae; phylum Streptophyta; class Magnoliopsida; order Brassicales; family Brassicaceae; genus Orychophragmus; species Orychophragmus violaceus. The sequence goes on along the minus strand of CM058229.1, from coordinate 44,183,884 downwards.
TTTAGCCCGAGTTCGGTTTAACCTAATTTTACCGCCTTGGGCTTTTGTCGCCGACTTTCCCTTCTGGGCCGGCCTAAACTCATGAAAAGGCCTCTTTAGGAAAGTGCTAATCTTGACTCCAACAATAAGCCCCCCCCCCCCCAGTGTGGCGACTTGTACTCAAGTCGTCATTACGAGGAGTTAACTCATGGTTTATGATATGATTTCGGTTTGGCCCATATCTGTCGTTTATCGAGGTACGTCGCTATTTCGGCCCATATTACTATTTTTATTGGGCTGGTCCAAACTTGGCCTAGAATGATGAAATCGAACGAACCGGTTTTGAAAACCATTAATGACCCGTCGGAACCGGAATTGATTCTCGGTTCAATTACTGGGTAGGTGCAACATACGAAGCGTCGCCTAGGTAACGATGCGCCTTGGTTCCGGCGCCGTCATTTTTCTATAAATAGTTCCCTCATACTTCATTTTTCTCATTTCGCTCAAGTGGAGAAGTTTCAAGAGGTAATCTTCTCTCTGTCTTATTTATTTTCCGGCCATATTTCCGCCGTCGCTCCGCCTTGTGTTCTTAGGATTTTTAGATCGAAGCATTACTTTTTTGTTGCGTTCATCTTCTGTTCTTCCGAAAATCATGTCTTTGATCCGCTGTTCAACGGGAAAAGATAAAGAAGTTGTTTCGGTATCTTCTGCGGATGATTCATTAAGTCGTCCATCCGCTTCTACTTCTTCAAATGCTTCGTCCGGCTTGGATAGCCGTCCTGCTCGTTCTGAGATCGAAGAGTTCAGGCTTCGCTGCGAGTCGTCACACCAAGCTGCTGCTGAGACTTCGGGCCGAGAAATTTTTACCGTCCCGCAGCTTCGAGACGAGGACGCGATTGATACCGACCAAGATGTTTCCCACGAAGACGTCTCTTCTCCTGCGTTACCTGTCGAACCGAGAGAGCTATATGGTAATGTTTTCGGGACTCGATCTACTGCAGAGACGGTTAGATCTTCGCTTCGTGGTTGTGGAGCAGATCCGGCGATTAAGGTTATTATTCCCTTTCCGCTCGACCGTCCTTTAGGGTTTCTAAAAGAAGAATTAAAGAACGCGGTGAGATTTGGGAATTTAGGGTTTAAAGCCGGTGTTTCCGAGGTGGAAGCCGGTAAAGAATGTTATGAAAGTCGCCGGAGAGAGTTTTAGGTTAAAGTTGCTCTAAGTCTCTTAAGCGAAAAATATTAAGAAAAGCGTGTCTTTCATTGAATGTCGGGGTTCCCTTATATAGGGTTACAAGTCGGTTTATTAATAAAAGGAAAGTGCGAGATAATTACGAATATTTCCTAATAACTCGGCTATGCCTTGATATGGAATATTCCCTTTTGCCGACTTTATCGTACGGCGCCCTTGGACTAGACACCTTCCAAACCCTAGTGAAAGCCGGTTTAGCCCGAGTTCGGTTTAACCTAATTTTACCGCCTTGGGCTTTTGTCGCCGACTTTCCCTTCTGGGCCGGCCTAAACTCATGAAAAGGCCTCTTTAGGAAAGTGCTAATCTTGACTCCAACAAGAACCATGTTTAAAAAAAAAAAGATTTGAATGCAAGAAGAACAATGACAGAAACTAAATTCAATGATACTACTTGTTTTGGCCTTTCTTTTAATTATGCAATGAAACTAAATGATATAATCTAGACAGAACTTGATAGATCTATTGAAACAGAACCATATTGATGCAATGAAACATAATGGAACAAATGCAGATGGAATCTAATGAATGAAAACAAATAGTGATGGATAGAGAACACCTGTTAGGAGCCTTTCGGCTCTGATACCAGATGATACAGCCCTGGAATCACTCCAATACTAAACCACTTGATGATCGGAAGATCTCAAGCCAAAGCCTGCGGAAGATGATGTTGAAGGTGAAAGCGGTGGTGATGAAGATTTGATTGACTCTCTCAATCTGTGGATATGACTGACTCTCTGAATCTGTGGGGAACTAGAATTGTCTGAATCTCACAAACAAACCAAATCCGGGAATCAATAGAACCAAATGAATCACTCAAATGAATCCTAAAGACAAAGAACACTCAAAGAAACTCTCTTTGAAACAAAACAGTTTTTTTTTGTATTAACTTGATTGAAAGGGTGTTTACAAATAAAAGTCTAAATGAGCTTATATAATGCCCAGTACACGTTCTATAACCTAAAGAAAGAAATAGAAGCTGTGAAAATTAAAAGAAACTAGCCGTTGGACAATTAAGTGGAAAATGCAGCCAAATAGGGGAAGCTCTTTTTATCTTGTGAGTTTGGTCAGGATTCTAGGCACCTTTGGAATCTTATCTTTAGTGCATAAAGTATTCAATTCGTAGCCAAACTCAAAGAAAAGTAGCTGTTGCGGTTTAATGCCTTTCGGGTCGAAATATGGTAAGTCTTGTGGCTGAGTGATCTTATGTGGTTTGGTACAGCTAGGATCTTCTGGATTCCTTAATGAAGATCCAAAAATGTTGTATATTTGATTAGGTGTCTCTGCTGGTCGCCAAAAGTATGTTTGAAGCCTGCTAAACCCGGAAGGTTCCAAATAAGGCAAGCAGGACATCTTTTGGTTTAAAAAGTTGAATAACTTTTAAACCATTAATTATTTTTACCCAATTTCACTTCTGTGTGCCTCCTTTATGAGTTAGGTTTCTGAAACAGGTTGCCCTGTGGCTTAACTCCTCCTGGTTGGGAATATAAGCTCCTAGACATGAACATATGTTGCCGGTGTGCTCGGGTTGGTTTTCTCTGTATGTCTTGGCTGGTTGATGTATATCCTCTCCATGCTCCTTGGTTGATGATGGCTTGATTTCCTCATCACAATCCAAAGAGAGAACATCTTTCATTCTAGATGCACCATAGACGCCAAGGTATGTAGTCTGATCATAGATAAAAGATCTTGTACTAATGTTGCTAGTGCTTATCTTGTAGATAAACTGAAGCTTCAGAAGACCAAGCATCCAAGACCATACAGATTGATATGGCTCAATGATAAGACTGAAATGAGGATAGATGAGCAAGTCATGGTACCATTAAACATAGGTAAGTACCATGATCAAGTGAGATGTGATCTTGTTCCAATGCAAGCAGGTCACCTACTCTTAGGAAGGCCGTGGAAATTTGACAAAGAAACCATGCACAATGGAAGGACCAACATATACAGCTTCACACACCAGAACAAGAAGCACATCCTAGATCCATTAACACCACGGAGGTATATAAAATACAGAAAGCAATGGACAAAGGATCAAAGGTAAGTAAGACCAATCTTTTTATTTCACCTTCTAATGTTCTGAAATCCTTAGAGCATAAAGAACATGTGCTACTCATAGGTGTAAGTTTTAATCCCTATACTAACTGCAAGTGCACAGCAATATCAATGTAGTACTTAGGGTATCGAATCCACAAGGACTCATGGCAACGATAGATTTAGAACATAAAAGATTAAACTAGGAAAAAGCAAATGTGATTAGAAAACTAAAAGCAAAACAAGAAAGTAAATCGATAGCAGGATTGGTTTGAAAGCAATTAACTAAAAGCGCTAAGTCTAGGGAGTTCTCAGGAAATCAGACAAGCAGATAAATCATTCAGTCAGGATCAAATTAAGTACAGTTCTAGAACTCAAAACACAGATATAGAATTAACCAACTTTCGTTGTGAGAATTCTCTAAGCCTAATTGCAGAAATCCAAATGTCTTTGTAATTCCTAAGAGATTAAACCAACTTTAACAATCAAGTTCGATATGTTCACAATTCAATTAAACCAAATTTCTTTGCGGGTAATTCAATTGCTCAACCTAAATAGTTCAGATTCTAAACCACACTTTCGTGTCATTCTAGCAACCTAAGATCTAGATTCTAAGTGATCAAGTTAGAACTAGCATTAAACACAATTTAGCTTGAAGAACATCTATTGATATGAATCCTTAACTGAATTAATTTTATCTAGCAAGTCATAAAATCCTTAATGAGAATCCCTAAACCTAACTATGAATCTACTCAGACATAGAATATGAAAACATAATCAATGAATTAATAGATTGCATAAAAGAGAATAATAAAGTAAAGGGGTTCGAAATCTTCTCCAAAATAAGCAGAAAGCAATACAGGAATCAGATCAGCCCCAAGCTCTAAAAACTCTATGCTCTAAGTATGATAGCGTCTGTCAAAACTGATGTAAAAACCTAATTATATAAGCTAATCACGTCTTGGGGCTTCTTTGTAATTCTTGGAAACTTCTGGGCACAATTGAAATATCTTCATTCTTCATAAACCGCCGAGTTTGGCCCATCTCGCTCGTGTGTCGATCGATGCACATAGTGTATCGATCGATGCATTACTCTGTTTCGGACAGTGAGCTCTATCTCTCGGGTCAAAGCACCAAAATGCTCCAAAAAGCTCCAATAACTCCAAATCCACTCCAAACGTGCTAGTACCTAATAACACATGTAAAAGACTCTAAAGAAACACCAAAAGACTCTAAAACATACTTATATCATGGTCTAAAACCAGTAAAAACCATGATATATCAGCTACTCATGATCTTTAGAGAAGGGTATTTTTCAGGTCCAGATGAGCAAGAACATCCTCTAGCCGTGTGTGAGTTGTTAGAGAGGTTCAAAGATGTGTTTCCAGAAGACATACCACCTGACTTCCACCTTTGAGAGGCATTGAACACCAAATTGATTTGGTACCAGGAGCCCCATTACCCAACATACCAGCTTATAGAGTGAATCCAGAAAAATCTAAGGAGCTGGAAAAGAAAGTTCAAGAGCTTATGTCAAAGAGATATATCAGGGAGAGCCTGAGTCCATGTGCAGTACCAGTTCTGCTAGTCCCAAGGAAAGATGGTACATGGATAATATGTGTTTGATATACTTGTATTTTCATGCATTTAGGCTATTGTTAGGATCATGTTTTACTTCTTTTTAGTTTCCTTTAGCTTCATTTCTTTGGTCATTGGTGTGTTTAGAGTATAGGATCATCTAGAGCTAGGTTTAGGCATTCTAGGCTTGCATTTGGAGTGTTTCTTATGTTTTGTAGGTTCTTGGAGTTGCTAAAGATGTTTGGAAGAGTTTGGAGGCCAAAGGAGTGATTGCAAGTGAAATGGTGATGAAGGACCAAACCGATGAGCTTGAAAGATTGAGTCATATGAAGATATTACGTTGACTTTTAGCTCTGGGATTCTAAATACAAATCATGGGAAATTGAGTTACCTTTCTAATGGAGGTGGTGTAAAGTCATTCGGAGCTATATGTAAAGAGTTATGCCTGATTTACTGGATGCATCTCAACACAGTCTTCATATCGGGTTGCATATCGGCCAGCCAACCGATACGACCTCTCGGATTAATTTTTGTGTATCCATATCGGTTTGCATATCGGTTCAGCCAACCGATACGCTCCTTCGACAGAAAATCCGAGAGCTCGTATCGGTCGGCGTATCGGGTGGCCAACCGATACGCGTCCCAGAAATTGCCTTGGATCCGGGTCAACACCCGATTTGTTCCGGGTTGACCCAGCTCGCACCCTATTGACTATTTAAGCCAAAAACCTATTTCTTATTGGGAAAAAAGCTTTATTTTATGTTCTAAAACACTTGGGAAGAACAAGTTTGATTCCTTTGATTAATCTAAGTACTTTTTGGTGATTTCTTTTCTTAATGTTCCTTAAAATCTCTAATCTCTAATGATCAACACTAACCCTATGGATTTTGTTGTTCACATGATGATTAGTGAGTAGTTCTTCATAGGGCTTATGGGTTAGGTAGGATTAGGTTGATTAGGGGTGATCAATGGATTTCTAGTGCTTGATTGTTTAAAATCTCATCTGTCAAAGTGTGTTTAATGTCTAATTAGCTTTGATCAAGTTGATTAGAATGCTTAAGATTTCTTGTTCACAACATGTTCGATGAAATTCCTGTTCATAACTTTGATAGAACTTTCACATTCTAGCGCATGAGAATGTATGTTTAGAGTGATTTTTAGTTGTTTGGAACTTGTTTGATTGCTTGCTTGATTCTAATTCACAAATGAGAATTTGTTCTTGGATTAGGATTAAGTAAAGAGATTAGTATTAAGAGATTAAACTGATCGTATCGTTGTGTTCCTTGCTAGGAGGTTAGCTTGTTTGAAGTTTGAATTAGGATCCTTGATCATCCCGAGTCACCTATCCGTTGACCTTAACCCTTGGGCCTTATTCTTGTCATTGATTGAATCGTTTGTTTATTTGCTTTTGTTTACTTCGGTTTGATTTGCTTTTGTTAGGATTGTTAGAAAGTAAAAACCAAATTGTTTGATTTGACTCTGAAGGTTTAGTGTTGGCTTATTGGTTTTATCCATCCCAGAATAGGTTCGATACCTCAAAGCTACAACGATAAGCTTGAGGAATTGGTACCTCAAAGGATCCCAAAATCCTAGTTATCAATTTGGCGCCGTTGCCATTTTGGGATATTAGATAGATCAATTCGATTTCTAATCCTTTTTAGTTCAAGTCTTTGTTACTAAATTTGCTCCTTCTTCTAGCTTTGATGTCAGGTGCAAGTATTGTTGCGCCAACACATGAGGAGAATACTCAAGTCCAAGATGACTTCTTGAAAGAAGCTGAAGAGACTATTAAAGAATTTGAATTGCTTCTTGGTTGTATAGTTGGCGAAGACCTTATAGTGCGGTATGAAGATGAGTTGGTTGTTGAGTGCAAGAACATCAAGGAAGAGAGCATACAAGATGAGCCATCAATCATGAAAGAAGAGCCAAGACAACCAATTCACAAGAAAGAGTCAATTGGAAGAAATCTTATAGAGAAGCAAGATGACCTCAAGGAAGAAGCCTTCAAGGAGGATGAAGAAGATGGATCTCCAATGGCTCAACACCCTCACAAGCTTCTTGGTATAGTCTCTACCACACCATTGAGCTCTCATGATCCAAGGAAGATCCATTTTGAGGATATAAGGATGAAGGAGTTTAGGGGGCGGTTCTACGATGAGTATGATCCCGGTGATACAAACTCATGCCACACCCCTAACCAAAAAGAGTGAAGGGATAGTCAAGCTTAGTGACTCAAAACAAGCTCACTTGGGAGGAATTCCCATGTCTATCTTTTTGAGGAGCTTTGGGATAACTGCAAAGAAGAAGGGAATGAGTTTTGGGATTGAGCAAGGGACTTCAATACTAAATCAAAGGATGAGAAGCCAATGCAATGGTCTAATATTGTAGAAGTCTCATGCCAAATCAAAGATGGCTCCACCTCCCATTCCTCCTCTCCATTCCACTCTCCAAGTAACACTCCAACCTTTGTAAGTATTTTGCCTCTTTTCTTTTCTTGCATTTGTTTGTTTTCCCGGTTTTTCTTCCTTGCTTCTTTCACACAAGGGACTGTGTGATTTAAGTTTGGGGGAGAGACCAGTTTCTAATCACGTTTCTTTTGATCTTATTTTTCTTTTCTATCACTTGAGTCTCATGCATTTCATTTATGGCATAGAAAAACCAAAAAAATTGAAAAAAAATTCAAAAACAATTTCAAAAAGAAAGCATGTAGTTGCACTTGCATCATAGGACCGAGTCTAGTTGCATCATATAGGACGCATGCATAGGGAGCAATGATTGAATTTCCTTGTAAGACTGATTGAGTGATGACTTGTTCTTTATGCTAGTTGTTTGAGCTAGTTGATTGTCCTAAGATTGCAATTCAAGAAATGCTAGAAAGTTAAGACGAACCATGCTAGGATTGCTTGCTTTGAAACTTGATTTGAAACTGAAATAGGCTTTGAATTGACACTAGCTCTACCTAAGTGAGAACTTTAATGATGACATCTAATTATCTTGCTCATGTTTTGTGTGTTAAACTCATGGATACTCTGAAAATATTCAAGCATTCTTATCCCTTTTACCACCCTCGCTTGCTTGAATAGACTCCACACCTTTCACCACCCTTCTTTCAAACCATAAACACTCTTGTTGAGAGGTAGGCCTATTTTTTTGAATGAGCTAGGTAAAAAGTGTTGAGTATGAGGCGACTAGGGAAAATTTCCATATAGTGCAAGCTCAGCACTTTTAGCTTTGCAATAGGCTAGAATCCAAGTTTGGGGGAGGAATTGGGAAAGGAGAAAGAGAGTAAAGAAAGGGAAGAATGAAAGGGATTTTGTTTGGGATCTTATGTTTGTTGGCAGTGTTTTAAAAGAAGAAAAGCTCTTATGTGTTTAAAGAAAAGAAAAGTGTCTCATATTTTGAAATGAAAAGAAGCCAAAGGCTCACCTTAAAGAAAGAAAAGAGACCATTGCTAAAGAAAGATTTGAGCTAAGTTAAAAAGAAAAGATTTGCCACTGTTTTGAAAAGTCTTTATTGATCCTTGGGGAGTTTGATTGGAAAGTGTCTGATTGAGAAAAGGGTATGAGGCAAAAATAGCCTTGGTCAAGGGTAGTATCCATTTAGGTGGTGCTAGATTAGGAGAAGAAGTAATTGGGGCATGGGTAGATGGAAATCAACCTAGTATGCACCAATTGCCTCTAACTCTTAGCATTTTACTATAGCTCATTCACTTCTTTATGAGAGAACCTTCATGCTTTTGGAATAAACCCCTATTTTGATTGAGATCACTTTAATCTCAAAACCTTGTCCCTTTGCCAAATGAGTTTGATCACCTAATGAATGTTAAAGAGCTCGTTGATAGGAATGCTTGTCTAGGTGGAGAATTGAGCTAAGAGTTTTGTCTCGATGAGCATGGCTAAATTTTTGGAGTAAGCCTAACTTGGTTGCATCTTGGTGACGTTGACTCGAATTGGAACTTGTTAATCTCAGTTTTGTCTTTGGATATGAGCTCCCGCCTTCAAACCTTTCTCCCAACTTGCTTTGATAATCTTATGCTTGCTTGTGGACAAGCAAGGTTTAAGTTTGGGGGAATTGATATACTTGTATTTTCATTCATTTAGGCTATTGTTAGGATCATGTTTTACTTCTTTTTAGTTTCCTTTAGCTTCATTTCTTTGGTGTGTTTAGAGTATAGGATCATATAGAGCTAGGTTTAGGCATTCTAGGCTTACATTTGGAGTGTTTCTTATGTTTTGTAGGTTCTTGGAGTTGCTAAAGATGTTTGGAAGAGTTTGGAGGCCAAAGGAGTGATTGCAAATGAAATGGTGATGAAGGACCAAACCGATGAGCTTGAAAGATTGAGTCATATGAAGATATTACGTTGACTTTTAGCTCTGGGATTCTAAATACAAATCATGGGAAATTGAGTTAGCTTTCTAATGGAGGTGGTGTAAAGTCATTCGGAGCTATATGTAAAGAGTTATGCCTGATTTACTGGATGCATCTCAACAAAGTCTTCATATCGGGTTGCATATCGGCCAGCCAACCGATACGACCTCTCGGATTAATTTTTGTGCATCCATATCGGTTGGCATATCGGTTCAGCCAACCGATACGCTCCTTCGACAGAAAATCCGAGAGCTCGTATCGGTCGGCGTATCGGGTGGCCAACCGATACGCGTCCCAGAAATTGCCTTGGATCCGGGTCAACACCCGGTTTGTTCCGGGTTGACCCGGCTCGCACCCTATTGACTATTTAAGCCAAAAACCTATTTCTTATTGAAAAAAAAGCTTTATTTTATGTTCTAAAACACTTGGGAAGAACAAGTTTGATTCCTTTGATTAATCTAAGTACTTTTTGGTGATTTCTTTTCTTAATCTTCCTTAAAATCTCTAATCTCTAATGATCAACACTAACCCTATGGATTTTGTTGTTCACATGATGATTAGTGAGTAGTTCTTCATAGGGCTTATGGGTTAAGTGGGATTAGGTTGATAAGGGGTGATCAATGGATTTCTAGTGCTTGATTGTTTAAAATCTCATCTGTCAAAGTGTGTTTAATGTCTAATTAGCCTTGATCAAGTTGATTAGAATGCTTAAGATTTCTTGTTCACAACATGTTCGATGAAATTCATGTTCATAGCTTTGATAGAACTTTCACATTCTAGCGCATGAGAATGTATGTTTAGAGTGATTGTTAGTTGTTTGGAACTTGTTTGATTGCTTGCTTGATTCTAATTCACAAATGAGAATTTGTTCTTGGATTAGGATTAAGTAAAGAGATTAGTATTAAGAGATTAAACTGATCGTATCGTTGTGTTCCTTGCTAGGAGGTTAGCTTGTTTGAAGTTTGAATTAGGATCCTTGATCATCGCGAGTCACCTATCCGTTGACCTTAACCCTTGGGCCTTATTCTTGTCATTGATTGAATCGTTTGTTTATTTACTTTTGTTTACTTCGGTTTGATTTGCTTTTGTTAGGATTGTTAGAAACTAAAAAACAAATTGTTTGATTTGACTCTGAAGGTTTAGTGTTGGCTTATTGGTTTTATCCATCCCAGAATAGGTTCGATACCTCAAAGCTACAACGATAAGCTTGAGGAATTGGTACCTCAAAGGATCCCAAAATCCTAGTTATCAGTGTTGAATGCAGGTCTATCAACAACACAATCAAGTACAGACATCCTATTCCAATACTTGATGACATGCTTGATGAGCTGAGTGGAGAAACCATCTTCTCAAAAATAGACTTGAAGAGTGGATATCACCAAGTCAGGATGAAAGAAGGAGATGAGTGGAAAACAGCCTTCAAGACCAAGCAAGGGCTTTATGAATGGATTGTCATCCCATTTCGTCTCCCCAATGCTCACAGCACGTCATGAGACTAATGAACCAGGTTCTAAGAGCTTTTATATGCAAGTTCGTGGTAGTATATTTTGATGACATTCTGATTTATAGCCACTGCTTAGATGATCATGTTAAGCATCTAGAACAGGTTATGCAAAAACTTTGATCAGAAGGTCTTTATGTAAACATAAAGAAATGCATCTTTTTCACTGATCAATTGGTTTTCTTAGGATTTGTTGTAAGTTCACACAGGCTTAAGGTGGATGATGAGAAGATCAAGGCAATACAAGATTGGCCAACACCTACAACAATAGGACATGTTCGGAGTTTCCATGGTCTAGCAAGCTTCTACAGGAGATTTGTCAAAGACTTCAGCACCATAGCCGCACCTCTTACCTCAGTGATCAAGAAGGACAAAGCATTTGAATGGGGAGAAGCTCAGGAACAAGCATTCACACGGCTCAAAACCAGCCTCACCAATGCACCTGTGTTGGTACTTCCTAACTTTGATAAAATGTTTGAGATTGAGTGTGATGCTTCTGGTGCAGGCATAGGTGCAGTGTTGTAATAAGGAGGCAGACCAGTAGCTTACTTCAGTGAGAAAATGAGTGGCGCAACACTCAACTACCCAACATATGACAAAGAGTTGTATGCCCTGGTAAGATCACTCGAAACTTAGCAACATTACTTGCTTTCTAAAGAGTTTGTGATACATACAATTCATGAGACTCTAAAGCATCTAAGAGAACATAGCACTCTTAAAAAGAGGCATGCAAAGTGGTTGGAGTTCATAGAAACATTTCCCTATGTGATCAAGTACAAGAAAGGGAAAGAAAACATTGTGGCAGATCTATCTAGGCGCCATGCTCTCATATCAACAATGGAGTCTAAGATCATGGGATTTGAACATATCAAAGACATGTATGCTGATGATCCAGACTTCAAGGACGTGTACCAGGAGACATCTAAAGCAGCATTTGGAGTGTTCTATCAGCAAGAAGGGTTCCTGTTCAAGGAGAAGAGGATGTGCATCCCACAAGGATCCATGAGAGAGTTAATCACTAGAGAATCTCATGGAGGAGGTTTGATGGGGCATTTTGGCAGAGACAAGACCTATAGTGTTCTGAAGGAGCATTTCTTTTGGCCACACATGAAGAGAGATGTGGAGAGTTTCTGTGCCAAATGCATCACCTGCCTAAAAGCCAAATCCAGGTTACATCCACATGGTTTATATATGCCTTTACCAATTCCTAACACACTATGGGTGGACATTCCAATGGATTTTGTTTTAGGATTTCCCAAGATCAACAGCAATGATTCAATCTTTGTAGTTGTTGACAGGTTTTCTAAAATGCCTCATTTTATTGCTTGCAACAAAACTAATGATGTTGTGCAGATAGCTGATCTATTCTTTAAAGAAGTAGTTAAGTTGCATGGGATTCCAAGAACTATTGTTTCAGACAGGAACACAAAGTTCTTGAGCCACTTTTGGAGGATACTTTGGAGGAAACTAGGTACTAATCTGCTCTTTTCCACCACTTGTCATCCCCAAACAGATGGACAGACTGAGGTAGTAAACAGTACTCTCTCATCACTCCTGAGAGACACGGTTGGTAAGAACATAAGGAAGTGGTTATCTTTCTTACCATTCATTGAGTTTGCTTATAATCATGCAAATCATTCTGCTACTAACCATTCTCCTTTTGAAGTTGTATATGGATTTAATCCTTTGGCTCCTTTAGATCTTGTTCCATTGCCCCATGCTATATACTCAAGCATAGAAGGAGAAACCAAAGCAGCCTTTGTCAAGAAGCTGCACCAGAGAGTTAAAGAGAACTTGGAGAAGAAGATTGAGAAGTATAAGCAGAAAGCTGACAAGGGGAGAAAGGAGGTGACCTTTGAACCAGGAGATTGGGTCTGGCTATAAATGATACAAGAAAGGTTCCCCAATCAGAGGAAGTCAAAGCTAGCACAAAGAGGAGATGGACCATTTCGAGTCTTGGAGAAGATCAACAACAATGCATAGAAGCTGGAGCTGCCAGGTGAGTTAAACATGTCTCCAACATTCAAAGTTTCTGATTTAGCTCCTTGTGATACAGGTCAATCAGTTCTGAGGTCAGAACCTCTTCAAGGGGGAGGGAATGATGAAGGACATAGAACTAGAAGCAGAAGATCCAATGCCCATCATAAGAAAAGGTCCATTGACAAGATCAATAACAAAGGCTCTGAGAAACCAAGTCAATGAAGTTGTGCAATGTCTAATGAATCAAGCTACTGACCAAGTGCAAGAGCAAGATCAAGTCATCATCAGAATGGACAGTCCAACATTATTCAGCTCAGCTCAGAAGGGACTCGCCATATGTACCATCACGCCTAGTTCAGAATATGATGTCCACAACACTACACTTGAAGTCTAAAGGCTACCCTTGAAGTCTAGAATGTGATCCACGACCAAACAAGCTAAGGTATGGTTTTTAATTAAGTTATACACATTTTATGACCGTTGTTCTTTGTTCATCTTAGACTATAGTTTTATTTTGTTGAGTCATTAGCTCCCAATAATCGAGTATGTACCTTCCTTTTCTGTTTTTAGTTGTTTCAAGTCCCTAAGAAGGGCATAGCTATTTGGACTATTATAAAGTCCCCTCGCACAGCAGTGTATCATTTTTACCCTAGATCAATAAAGAAAACGAATTTTCCTCTCTTGCAGCAAGAGCAACATGTTTTCTGCTTAAACTTGTGTGATTCAGTTTGAGAGACTTTGTCTTATTAGAGATCAATTCCATAGTCTCTATGGCGACGTTCAATCCATTTTCATCCACTGATTTTTTCTGAGAGAGTTCTTAAACCAGCAGAATCAATCCCATCTTCATTCCATCCCATCCAAATTGAGTAGATCAAGAGAGCTTTGAAGCCAATGATCTGTTCTCCATCAATCCACCATTGCAGACTCTGTCCAGGGGCTACGTCACCTATGGTCTCTATATGTCTTTAGTTATTCCTAACAAACCTTGGGTGGATCTATTTATGTATTTTGTACTAGGTTTGTCAAAGATATGGCACAAGGACTTTATATTCTTGGTTGTGGATCGGTTCATGAATATGACACATTTCATTCCATGTGCTAAAATGAATGATGCTACACAGACAAGTGATTTATTTTTCAGTGAAGTGGTTATTACGTGATCTTCCACGGTCCATTGTTTCAAACCGAGACACGAAGTTCCTAAGCCATTTCTGGAGAAAATTTTGGAGAAAGCTAGGAACCAAGCTGCTCTTCTTAACTACTTGTCATCCTCAAACTAATGAACATACCGAGGTTGTCAACATAACCTTATCCATTCTATTAAGGGCCATTATTGGTAATATCTTGAGTAATTGGTTGTATTGTCTACCTTTTATTGAATTTTCTTATAATCATGTTAACAACTTTGTTACTAAGCTTTAACCTTTTGAGATTGTTTATGGATTTAAGCCAGAGACTCTATTAGATTTAGCGCCATCGCCGCCATTGGATTATGAAAATAAAGATGGAGCAAATAAAGCAAAGATCATCAGGAAGATACATCAAAAATCTAAGGACAATCTGGAGAAAAAATGTCCCAATACAAGCTTCAAGCCGACAAAAGAGGAAGGAGATCATATTTGAACGAGAAGAATGAGTATGGAGACACATGAGACTAGAGAGGTTTCCAAACCAGAGGAAATCAAGCTTGCTCCACGTGGAGATGGACCATTCAAATTCATGGAGAGAATCAACAACAATGCCTAAAGACTTGAACTTCTAGGTAAGTTCTCAATAGGGTGATAATTATGAGTCATCACTACGGCCGAGACATATCAAACGTGCACTGCCAAACCGCCCGAGCTATTCTTGGAGATGAAGAATGCACATAGGACACGATCGGGCCACATGAAAATGAGATAGGAATTCAAAAAGGCCAAGGAGACATTGATCACCCTAAGAAGCCTATAAGGCATTATTGACCATTTAGACCAGGTTACCTGGGATCAGCCCGTGCTAAACCAACCAGCCATGAAGATGGCCGATATGAGTCATAACGAAGCTTTCGAGCCATCCTATCAAAATAAAGGCCTGGATCATCAAGGAGACCATCCTAGACAAGAATAGAAGCAGGCCCACACATCCATACCATCAATTCAAATTTGGCCCATCCCAATGACCGAATGGCCCATGATCAAAGCTGACGGCCCATCGGTGATATTCACCATCCGAGTCGTCGAGCCATGACCTGTGCAATATCTTTGGGCCAAAGACCATACTCTTTTTCCCTTAGTATAGTTTTATCGCAATGAGTTTTCCTACTAAGGTTTTTAATGAGGTAGCACTAAGGCCCACTTCATTTAAAGAGACACACGACCCATCTTTCCTTTCTTATTATCCTTTATTTTTGTTAAGGCCCTTTTCCTTTTTACTTAGTAATTTTCGAGTCTTATTACAATAAAGATCAGCAAGTATTCTCATGTCCAAAAGCCCTAGGGGTCGATTTGTTCTTGAGCATAGAGCGAATTACCCTTGTTCTTGACCAAGCCATCTTTTTACCTAATTACTTCCTTCATCCATCCATTGAACCAAGAAAAGAGTGACATTCAGACAATTGTGAATTCCCACATTCCATGTATCTATCCAAGGACCGAGAGATGAGTGCCCTTCGCTCAATCACTTTGCCCTAACATGGTCGTGTGTTAGGTCCATCCCTTGGATCTTACATCAGAGTATATAAAATAAAATATGGAATATGTACTATGGAATATGTACTATGGAATATGAGGATAAGGATTAATGGATTATGGAAGGGAATTAGTTGGTTAACCAGGGAAGAGTTGTCTAGCGGTGTTAGATTGATTAGGAATACAATATATCTGGTCCCATTCAGATTAGGGTACACACAATTATGTGTTTGAGTTTGATTATGGTTGGGCCCGTTTAGACACAATAGTCCCCGTCAAAGACTTTGACGAGCCTGAGTGCCTTCGGGGTGATGCTTGCTGGTGGATATTAGCTTAGGACTTTGGCATGATGTCCTGTGAATGTTTGAGAAGATTTTGTGTGTTCCAAAAGCCTGCATTCATTGGTTAATCCAAATTACTCATTCTCATTCTTGTAGGTACGTTGAGGAGCTTCCGAAGTTGGCGGCATTTGGGTATTTATTCTCAGTTGTTTAAGATTTGATTGGATTACATTTCGGTTTTGATTATGTTAACGTTTTCGTTTGATCGTCTTTCTCTGAATAAGAGGCGATACATAATCAACTTTCATTTTTTGAGATTAAGATTGATATAAGTTGAGAGATTGGACTTGTTGTTTAATAAAGGAACTAGGTGATCGACCAGCACGCATGTGTGTGTATTATTTTGTTTGTTAGTTAATTTATGTGTATTTTTCGCTTAGTGTCAAGAAAAAACATGATATAGGTTTTTTTCTCTCGATTGAGATGGTATAAGATTTAATTTATAATTTTATATGTACATCGAAATTATTACATTCGGATGCATAAAATAATAATTATATACACATACGAATAATAATTATAACATTATTGTATGTATGGAAAAATTACCACAGATGTAACAATTTGATGGAATCTAATCAGCCTAGGCGATCGACCCGCACAAATGTGCGGGCATTAAACTATGTTTTAGTTAACCTATGTTATTTGTTCGTTTTTTTAAGAACAAAACGGTATATAAGGTTTAATTCATAGTTTTATATGCACGTCCAGATGTAAATACATTTGGATACATTGTTTACGTAATTATATACACATCCGAATTTTATGCACATACGAAATTAATAAAATCCAATACAGAACCAGCAAAACAATTTTCTTAAAACGAAATAGCCCATAATTCCTATTCTCAAATATACAACGAATAAAACATTTGTCTCCAATAAAGAATACCATCGATTACAAACTAATAAAAATCTACTTAAGGTTATTGAACACTTCTGTGAAAACAACATTCTTTGTTCTCTTAACTTGGTTTTCTTTCTTTATTTGTGATCAATATCTTTAGACTGGTTCTGGAAGTTACTCTTGAAACGGCAACATACAACTGGCCTTGAGTAAAAAAAGGTTTTGGAAGATACAAATCAAATTTCTCTAATGTTTGTCCTTGACTTTTGTTTATAGTCATTGCAAAGGAAAGAGCCACGGGAAACTGCATACGCCGCATTCTGAAAGAAAATCTTGCCTCAGGCGGCGTGACAAACATCTTATGGAGTGCAACTTTCCGACCAACCCTAGATCTAGTTATTATTCTAGCCTCCATAGTTTGACTTTCCAACAGAGTAACTTGTAACCTAATGTCATTGCATAAACCATTCCTCTGATCAATATTCCTAAATAACATAATAGGAGCTTCAACCTTTAATTTAACCTTTAATTTCAAACCATAGTTCGGCAGTCCAGATAGCATGTTGATATTCAGAAATTCCCGGGAGTATACCATATCATCATTTTTGCTTTATATCAAGTATCAATGGTGTCAAAACTGATATACGTTTTTTTTTGCGCATGTTATCTAAGAAAAATAACTTTTAATGTCTACATATTACAATAATAAAATTTCAAAAGATAATATATATATATTATTGGATTAAACATTACCATATATAAAATTACAAACAGATTACCTTGTAATGATTCAAGCATATAGTCATTGACATTATCAGCATCTTGGTTGGTCGGACTCAAAATTGCTCTTCCTTGATAAAACTTTGGGTCAAACTCAACTGCATAAGAATCTTCATATATTTCTTTAACAATTGCTTTAGTAGGTTATGTAGGATCAAGTATAAGCAAATCATTTGGAATATCTATCTCAAAAATTTCATCATCTCCACCGTTGATCTTTCCATCTCCTATATCCAAAATCCAGTTGGAGATTTCCATTAGAGCATGAGCTTGATCAGTACTTAAACCATTGATATATCATGGTTTTTACCGGTTTTATGCCATGATATAAGTCTGTTTTAGAGTCTATTTGTGTTTCTTTAGAGTATTTTACAGGTTTTATTAGGTACACGCACGTTTGGAGCTAATGTGGTGATTATGGAGCTTATTGGAGTGATTTGGAGATTTGGTCCGAGAGAGAGAACTCACTGTCCAGTTTTGGGATCTGCATCGATCGACGCACACATGCATCGGTCGATGCACTACGCGAATGGGCCAGACTCGGCGGTTTAATGAAGAATGCTGATATTGCAGAAAAGCCCAGAAGTTCCAGATATTTACACAGAAGCCCAAAAACGTGTTTTAGCTATTTAATTAGGTTTTTAGATCAGTTTTTAGATACGCTTACATACGCATTCATAATTGAGAGCAGAGAGTTTTTAGAGCTTTTGGGGCTGATCTAATCCTGTACTACATTTGTTTTGGAGAAGTTTTCGAACCCCTTTACATGTTTAATCTCTTTTATGATATCTAACTATTCATTGATTATGTTTACATCTTCTATGTCTGAGTAGATTCATAGTTAGGTTTAGGGTTTCTCACATAGGATTTCATGACTTGCTAGACTTGTTTAATTCAGTTAAGGATTCATAACTTTATCTGTTATTCGATCTAAATTGCGTTTAATGCTAGTTCTAACTTGATCAATTAGAATCTAGATCTTAGGTTGCTAAACACGACACGACAGTGTGGTTTAGAATCTGAACTATTTAGGTTGAGAAATTAAATTACTCGCAAAGGAATTTGGTTTAGTTTAATTGTGAACATATCGAACTTGGAATTAATGCTGGTTTAATCTGTTAGTAATTGCAAAGGAATTTGGATTGCTGCACTTAGACTTAGAGAATTCTCGCAATGACAGTTGGTTACTTCTATATCCGTGATTTGAGTTCTAGAACTGTGCTTAATTAGATCATGACTGAATGATTTGTCTGCTTGTCTGATTTCCTGAGAACGCCCTAGACTTAGCGCCCTTAATTAACTGCTTTCGTAACCGATAATCCTGCTACTTATTTACTTTCTCGCATTGCTTTTTAGTTACTTCACATTGCTTTCATCTTAGTTTACTCTCTACTGTTCTTAATCTATCGTTGATCGGAGTCTCTGTGGATTTCGATACCCTATATACTACAATCACATAACTGTGTACTTGCAGTAGAATAGGATAAAACTAGACACCTATCAAGTTTTTGGCGCCGTTGCCGGGGACTTTTAGAGTCTTCGATAGCTTCGAACCTAGGGTTTATACTAGGATTTTTATTTTTTGTTTTAGTTACTAATTTTCTCTGTTTTCTCTCTGTCGCAGGTACCAATTTCGCATAGCGTCGATCGTTGCACCTTTTGTGTCGATCGTCACTAGGCGATTCTGAGATTGAATCGATCGTTGCACTGATAGCATCGATCGTTGCACTGATAGCATCGATCGTTGCTTGACGATTACAGACAGTTTATGCAGACGCGTGAAACTAGAAGTAATCAGAACTTGAACCTCGTTAATCTCGGACTTGAAGAACTTGGACGACTAGAGAGGACTAACATAAGAGAAAGAAGAGCAAGGATGGTACGTGAACGTATGATCCTGATACAAGATGCTAACGGTATCTTGAGGGACCGAGATAACAATCCGCACAATGCTGCTGGGCAGAGGATTGATGCTGAGGGACGTGTAATCACGGATATTGAGGAACCTGAACCACAGCCGCAGGCGCAAGGCCAAGGACGGAACCAAGGTAGACATATGGTTGTTCATGAGAGGACTTTAGCTGACTACAACAGACCGGATGAGTTTCATGCAAACCGGTCAGCTCTAGTACCTCCTGGTTTTGAGAGGAATGATTTTGAGATCAAAACCATCTACTACTCGCTGATGAGACAGAATGCTTTCCATGGTCACCCATCGGAGCAGCCTATGGATCACATTGATCAGTTCGAGGATATAATCACTGGCATGAAGTATGATGGAGTTTGCCAGGATTATCTGTTTCTTAAGCTCTTTCTGCACAGTCTCGCTGGACACGCTGCTGCATGGTTAAAGCAACTGCCACCTGGGCAGTTTACTACTTGGGATGCCCTGAAGAGTGAGTTTCTGAGACACTTCAACGATGATGTGTGCTCAGATCAGTCCAGACAGGACATTCTGACATTCTCCCAAGGCCCTGTGGAGCCACTAAAAGCTGCCTGGATGCGATTCAAGAAGTACCAGCGTGACTGCCCACACCATGGATTCACTGAGGTCACATTGCTAGGTATCTTCTTCAGAGGCATAGATCTTCCATATCAGATTGCACTGGATAACTCCAGCAATGCAAATTTTAACACTAGGACTCCTGCACAAGCTAAGCAGTTGATTGAGAACTTAGTGAGCAGCAACAGTTGCAAGACTACTGATGAGAGGAGGAAGAAATCTGGTGGAAAGGTAGAGAATTTGGAGATTGCTGATATTAGATCTAAGCTGGACACAGTGTGTAATCTCCTAGCTGGTAAGAAAGCTGTCCACTTTGCCCAAGATGTTGAGGTAATTCAGACTGAGGAGGACACTCAGGAAGAAGATGTGAATTACATAGGAGGATCTGGATTCCAAGGTAATAGATTTGGTAATCAGCAGGGAAACATGATCTTCAATGGAGGACAGAGGAGTGCCTTCACAGGCAATCAGAACTCCTCTGGCTTTGGACAGACTAGTGGTTTTCAGAAACCTTTTGGACAAGGTACTCAGAGAACCTATGGATCATCTTCTTACCAAGCACCTCCTGTAGCCACTGCTCATGAGATTAAGATGGAGGCAATGATGGAACAGCTGCTGGAAAGTTAGACCAAGATTGATGTGGACTGCAATAAGAAGTTGGATGCTGTCTATGAGGATCTCAATGGGAAGTTTGAGTCTCTGAACACTCATGTGAAGCAGTTGGATACTCAGGTGAGTCAGATTTCTAGTTCTGTTAAAGGAAAAGGAGTAGCAGACACCCATATTAAGGCCTGGTCAGTGTACATTGATGATGGATCACACCTAGGTGAAGGATTTGAGCTAAGCACAGCTGAGTTGGAAGAAGAGGCTGAGTTTTCGGATTTTTGGAAAAAATATCTCGGGTAGAAACTGTGAAAACAGTGATGCATCGATCGACGCACCCTTAGCGTCGGTCGTTGCAGGTCATGAACAGACAGACTCGCAGGATTCTGAATGCATTGATGCAGATTTAGAGCTTGATCGTTTATTCCCTAGAGTGTCTGAGATTACTCAGCAGGAGATTTATGCACAATCCATTAGATTATTTCCCTCAGTGTCTGAAGTGATTAAGCAAGAGATTGAAGAGCTTAAGAAGCTGGAAGATATTGGTGAAGAGTTGGAAGAAATTCCATCATTTGATGATCCACCTTATCACCCATGTGTGCAGAGGTACTTGAATAAGATGTTGCCTTTGGATGAAGAGCTGAAAGATTGGGTGATTGTGGTCCCTCAACAGATAAGTGATGTGCTGTTAACCAAGATCCCAAAGAAGCTGCCTGACCCTGGTGTCTTTGTGCTTAACTGTTCTATCCTTGAGGATAGTTTTAGGCGTTCTCTGTGTGATCTGGGAGCTGCTGGAAGTCTTATGCCATATTCGGTGGCAGAGAAGCTGGGTATGTTGGATTTTTCGCCTACTAGGACCTCTCTTGTCCTAGCTGATCAGTCTATAAGAGTTCCAGAAGGACTCCTTGAGGACATCCCGGTGAGAGTTGGAAACTACTTAGTTCCAACAGACTTCTTAGTGCTGAAATATGACAGTGATCCTGATGATGCGCTGATACTTGGGAGACGATTCTTGGCTACAGCAGGAGCAGTAATAGATGTTAGACACAGTCTGATTGATCTCCACCTAGGAGATGAGCCGCTGCATTTTGAGATGGACAAGCTGCGCAAGCCACTGATAGATGGGCAGACCTTCACCATTATGAATGGATATGATAAGCAGCCAAGTGATACTGTGATTTTGGATCCTGGGGAGCAGTTTACTCCTTCTTTTCTTGGACAAGTTCATTCTGATACAGCTTACTCTCCGCCTTGGATGAGGAGACTTGCACAGAGACAATCAAAGTCTCTGTCAGGATCTCACGGTGCATGATTCTTGTTCGTCCGCTCAAGCTAATGACCTTAAACAAGCGCTGAGTGGGAGGCAACCCACTGTTTTCGATTTTGCATTTTCATTTTAGTGTTTTTGTAGGATTTTATGTTTTCTTTCTGTTTTTGGTGAATTTTGTTCTGCAGGTCTCCGAGAAATCGCAGTGCGTCGATCGACACACATTATGTCGATCGTCACAACACGAAAGAAATCGCATTGCAGCGATCGTTGTGGTCCTGAGCAACGATCGACACACGACGAAAAATCGCCCAACAACGGTCGATGCACCTAGTGCAACGGTCGATGCAGGAGCGACAGAGGTAAAATCAGACAGAACTCAACACGTCCATTAACATTTAACTTTTTCTTTCTTTTTACCAATCCTTCGCTTGACACTATTGGGGACAGTGTGTCTTAAGTGTGGGGGAGGTGCTACTGACATCTATCTTTCTGTTTTCTTGGAGTCAGTATATTTTTCAAAATTTGTTTTATACAGTCAAAATAGTTTAAGTAAGAAACGATGGTTTTTTTAGAAGATTAATAACACTTGCAGGAACTTAAGTAACTATTGAGATGAAGTTGCAGATTATCTATGACTATTAGAAAACCCAGACACGGATCAACCTACTGAGGACACCCACATCGCTTCAGGTATCAGAGGATCCTTTTACTGACTTCAAACTTAATACTGACTTAATTTTCTCACCTAAGGGCTTGGTATACCTTGTGTCGGATTCCCTTGTTAGTTCTGACATAGCCTGTAAGCATGTCCCATTTGGTTCCCTTCTCCCCTTCCATAAAAAAAAAAAAGATAATAAACTGAGGATGAGTTAGTAACTCCGAAGTGGTCTCTGGGAGTGGTAGCTACAACTATCATATCCTGTGCATCCATGGAATGTGTCCAAAGTACACCCCTTAACGGGAAGAGCACTGATAAAAAAAAAATGATAGCCAATGGGGAAAAATCAGAATGCTAAGGAAGGGAAAAGAGAAGAAAGGGACTAGAGAAAGATAGTATGGTGGTCTAAAGCTGATAAGGTAAGAGTCCATGTGCCTTTGATCGATACTCCTTAGGTGAGACCGCACTTAAATACTTGCAGAAGTCAGTAGGGAGAATTTGAATGCGTGAATGTGATTGTGGAGTTTACTTAGGACAGTTGCTAAGTGTGGGGGGGAAGTATATGTTGGTCTTGATGTCTTAAAGGTGAAATCTTTCATGTGGATTACTAAGGGGAATCTGAGTGTTGTTGCTTCTAGGACAAAAAGAGTTTCTGAAAGCTTTCAAACCTCTTCACCATGTTTTAGTTCTCTGTTTTGCTTGAGGGCAAGCAAAGGCTAAGTGTGGGGGAGTTGATATATCATGGTTTTTACCGGTTTTATGCCATGATAGAAGTCGGTTTTAGAGTCTATTTGTGTTTCTTTAGAGTCTTTTACAGGTTTTATTAGGTACACGCACGTTTGGAGCTAATGTGGTGATTATGGAGCTTATTGGAGTGATTTGGAGATTTGGTCCGAGAGAGAGAACTCACTGTCCAGTTTTGGGATCTGCATCGATCGACGCACACATGCATCGGTCGATGCACTACGCGAATGGGCCAGACTCGGCGGTTTAATGAAGAATGCTGATATTGCAGAAAAGCCCAGAAGTTCCAGATATTTACACAGAAGCCCAAAAACGTGTTTTAGCTATTTAATTAGGTTTTTAGATCAGTTTTTAGATACGCTTACATACGCATTCATAATTGAGAGCAGAGAGTTTTTAGAGCTTTTGGGGCTGATCTAATCCTGTACTACATTTGTTTTGGAGAAGTTTTAGAACCCCTTTACCTGTTTAATCTCTTTTATGATATCTAACTATTCATTGATTATGTTTACATCTTCTATGTCTGAGTAGATTCATAGTTAGGTTTAGTGTTTCTCACATAGGATTTCATGACTTGCTAGACTTGTTTAATTCAGTTAAGGATTCATAACTTTATCTGTTCTTCGATCTAAATTGCGTTTAATGCTAATTCTAACTTGATCAATTAGAATCTAGATCTTAGGTTGCTAAATACAACACGACAGTGTGGTTTAAAATCTGAACTATTTAGGTTGAGCAATTAAATTACTCGCAAAGGAATTTGGTTTAGTTTAATTGTGAACATATTGAACTTGGAATTAATGCTGATTTAATCTGTTAGTAATTGCAAAGGAATTTGGTTTGCTGCACTTAGACTTAGAGAATTCTCGCAACGGCAGTTGGTTAATTCTATATCCGTGATTTGAGTTCTAGAACTGTGCTTAATTAGATCCTGACTGAATGATTTGTCTGCTTGTCTGATTTCCTGAGAACGCCCTAGACTTAGCGCCCTTAATTAACTGCTTTCGCAACCGATAATCCTGCTACTTATTTACTTTCTCGCATTGCTTTTTAGTTACTTCACATTGCTTTCATCTTAGTTTACTCTCTACTGTTCTTAATCTATCGTTGACCGGAGTCTCTGTGGATTTCGATACCCTATATACTACAATCACATAACTGTGCACTTGCAGTAGAATAGGATAAAACTAGACACCTATCAACCATCAACGAGAAGTCGCATGTTTTTGGAGAGCTTCATAACTTTGCATTTGTTCCATAGTAACGACGAACTCAGAGCGGCCATAACAGTATGCTCTCTTCCACCATCTATTATTACTGGTAAAATATGTCTAAAATCACCACCAAAAACGATATGTTTACCTCCAAATAGAACATCTTGTCCCACAATATCTCGCATGCTCCGATCCAGAGTCTAAAAATAATGTTTACTCATCATTGGTGCTTCGTACCATATAATAATTTTAGCTAACTTGACCAAATTTGTTTGATTTGTTCCACTTTTCAGAGTAGAACACATCGTCCCTTCATTTACTTGAATAGGGATCACAAATATAGAATGAGCCATTCTACTACCTTTTAGTAACAAAGCAGCAATACCACTGGATGCAATATTTAATAATATATGGCCCTTAGATCGAATAATTTTCAAGACATGACAATAGTAGGAGATTCATTACGCCTTTCCGAAATTTGAAATGTAAAAAATTCTCGCATAGTGATCTTTCTTCTCGTCGTTATGTTGGTGTCAACAAAGCATGTATATGCCTCGCCTGAAATTAATTTTAACCATAAAAGTACTAAAGTTAACCATTTACAATGACAATAATATAATTGTTGAACCATTAAAACACCCTTACTAACCTTAAATCTTCTTCACCATATGGAAATAGCAAAGGATATTGCAATGGAAAATAGGCAGGATGCAATTCACTTATTCTTTGTAATTCACCTGATTTACTTTGATTAATAACAACGTGCGGTTCCATTGCATTTGGAAATTTTCTGGTATTAATCCAGCCACCTCGTCTGTCGTTAGTAGATTATGGGTCCTACCATTTCTATCTCTTCTTCTTGGAATTCTAAGTTATATACTTTCCATATTTTTTGTCAAGTCCATTCGATCTCTTGCTGATCTAAAAGCACCCACGTGAGGATTAATTTTGTCCAACATTTTCTTGATCATATCCACTATTTTTGGTCTAATTTTTTTCAAGTGACACAGTCCTCCTGAAAACTTAAACAACATAATTCCATAAAACACACAATAAAAATACATGTAAGGATAAGTGAAATAGTTACACGTAAGCCTTTATTCGGTTATTGGTCTCGTTGTGGCAGTCGTGAATATAGAGTTTCAAAAAAGATGGATCTTGATCAGGATTTGCTAACATACCCGATATGTTATGGTAGTTTTCACCTTGTAACTGAAACATATAAGGTCTTTTTCAATTGTTCAATTTTTGGTTCACTTTCCCGACGATAGACGTGAATGAAAACATCATATTATAAGCTCTAATAATCTCCTGAATTTTTTTGCTATCATCATCACCATTATATAAAAATGCAAGCAATGTAGACAGGGATGTTTTAAGAAGAGGAATCTTAACTTTTCCATGTTTACAACACATTGAGAAAACCGGTCGCGCTTTTGATCCTCTTTTATTTATACGCTCATCAAACCATATATAAGCACCACAATGGGTACACGTGTATGAAGGATCTCCATGGTCCTTGTATCCTAATGTCATATATTGTAAAAACTTAATCAAGCTATAATCAAATCAATGGATGGAAAATAATTGTGAATAAATAACTTAAATCAATTAAAAAGATACCATTTTCCGCAATTCCATGTTTAACGCTCTTGGATCCCAGATGCATCTTATTGAACCTTTCTATTAGTTGCACTCATTTTACTTTCTTGTAGGATATGATCTGCTGTGTGATTACTTTCAACATTGTAATCATGAATGGAAGTCGGGGCAGTGGCATCAAACTGATCGTCCAAATCTATACATATAAAGAGTACACATAACTGATTAAAAAGTTAATTGAACGGCTTCAAAACTAAGTCGATGTTTTCATAATTATTACCTTCATTGTTTGATTCTTATTCATGTTATGAATTTGTTGCTACAAATGCAACGAACTCATCTTCATATGCAAAAGAGATCAGGGTATCTGTAGAAAATTAGCTTCAACAATGAGTTTTATAAAATAAACATCGATTACAACAATAAATCGTCTATAAATTTAATAAAACTCGTCCCATATATTCTACTATTTAATGTTGAAGCTAATATAGTGTTAAATATAAACTAATATGGTTTAAACAATCAATTTATAAAAGGTAACAAACCTCCCTTTTGAGGTTTTCCCGTGTTTTCCGGACAGGATTCGTTGGAGTTCGAGTATTTACAAAACTTTGTGTAGATGGTAACCTTGTATTAAGTAAGCATAAGATAAGATATATAATGTATGAAAATTAATCGTTTATAAATATCAAATGAACCTGAATTCTGAGAAAAAAAAGACGACCAATTCGCTTTTATTTTATAATGTTCATCCTAGAGACCCGATACTCAATACATTTGTAACATCCATGAATGGAGTTTTTTGGATTGGCCTTCTACCTAAAAGTAAAGAATAATGTGCCAAAATAAATATATATTGTTATAAACCCTAAAGAATGATAATGTCCTTAACTTACTCTCCGTAATAGAGGTGGTGTAGCAATGTTGGTAACATTCATGAATGGAACCATATTCTGTGAAATAGTTACACAATTGCTTGAAGGACTTCAAGTTTCTTTAACAATAGTTAGTTTTATATTTCTTTCAGCTAAGTAATATAAATATTAAACAATATTTTAGAGGTTATCATATGCGAAAAAGAATTTATACTTATCAAGAACTACAATTTACTAAACTTATGTTTCCGTAATGGGGGTGGAGGAGCAATATATCTTTATCCAAGCCAAAAATTAATGGCTTCTTAGGTTTCATTGCTAATCTTGATGTTTAAAAAGTAAAAAAAAAAAGTGTAACAAAAAAATACTACATTCGTATGGTTTTAGAAAGGCATTTAATAATCAAAGCATCAAAACATTTACAACTAAGTTCGGTAAAAATATGAGCACAACGATTAGTAAATCTCAGTTTTTTCTTCACCTACAACTACACAACTTGTTAACAAAGAAAGCAAAAAGTAAGAATATGGAAAATAACAACTTCATTAGAAAATACATATTCACGCAGTAACGACGATAGATTTGTTTGTCAACAATGATAGGAAGAAGACTTCGAATATAGCATGTGTGTGGGTAATATTTAGGGATTTCCTTTTGTAATATTTCTTTATGTTAACTGCCCATAGTTTGTAGATTTTTAGTATATATTGTGTAATTTTGGTAAATTTTGTTTAGATCCTATGATCATTTAGTTATTTATGCTAATAAAAGATATAGTATAATTGATATGACTGATTAAAGAATAAAAACTGTTTTAGGAATAAATGAAGAAAATAGTACCCTCACTATAGTTTACACACTAAACCCTCAAAATAGCAATTGTCTCATAGTCACCAATTGAATACCAATATTCATAAAATTGGACTGTCAATTTTCCTCTAGCAATGCATTTGATTGATGTCCCACTATAGAAAATTTTGATTGTAATATAAGTATTTCAATAAAAATAGCCATATTAATATGTGAAAATTACTCCCAGTTGCACAAATTTTAATGTTAATTACTAGAGTAGCATTATGCTGTATTTTTTACTAGAGTAGCATTCTATAATGATTTAAAATACTATATTGTCCTTTCCTTAGCTTATCTTTTTTTTAAAGAAATAATATATATAATCATTAAAGTAAAATAAATAATTAATATAATTAAAAAAATAACTAATATAAAATTCTTTTTTTTAAAAATAAATAATTAATATAAATTCTTTTAAAATAAATAAATAATTAATATAAATTCATTTTTAAAAAATAAACAATTAATATAAATTCGTTGGAAAAATAAATAGTAAGAAACTAATAAATTTTTTAATTATAAAAAATAATTTAAATTGTTTTCAAAAACAAGAAATAAATACAACATAATGTTTTAATAAATCCAAAATTTAAATAAAGAATTGATAAAAAGATTATTTTGTTGCTTATTTTTATTATTTTAATTTTGAAAACAAGAATTTAATATAAAAATAATAAATAAATCATTCAAATGCGAAATTAATAGAAACAAATTTTGTTGGTTATTTTTATTATTATATTTATTTTGAAAAAAGTTTAAAACAAAAAAAATAATAAATAAATTATATAAATAAGAAATTAATTGGAAAAAAAATTTGTTGGTTATCTTTTTTTTTTGCCAAATATTGAATTTATTAAGTGAATATTTAGTTACCATAAACGGTTCCTAAAAATCACGAGAAGATCATTCAACAATTATTCGAATTATGTACATTTTCAATAAATCCGCAACACTATATTGAAGAGGTTATTAAAGCTTTCAAAAATACGCAACACTATATTGTAACCTAAATTTAAAACAAATCCGCAACAAAAGGAACAAATCTGCAACATTTAAACATTACTCTGTAACAAAGGGTGCTAACACAGTAATTTTCAAAATCAATTTTATGTGTTGCAGATTTATTTAAATCCGCATCACATAAAACAAATCTGGAGTATTAATATCCCGGTTTATAAAAAATCTGGAAAACAAATCCGGAGTGACTTAAAAATCTGTAACACATGAAATGACACGTCAGCAAAATAGCGAAAAATCTAGAACATTAAGGAATAAATCTGCAAAAAATATGAAAATCTGCAACACTATGTGCTAATATATTAATTTTTGAAACATTTTTTTGCGTGTTACAGATTTATTAAATCCGTAACAAAGAAAATAAATCCACAACAAGATGATGCGGATTTGTTTAAAGCAGATATAAATCTGGAAAAAAATAAATCCTAAACAAGGAATGCGGATTTGTTCAAAAAATACTTGCGGATTTATTTTAAAAATGCGGTTGCATTTTTGTAAATAAGTGCATTTCTGTCTGACGTGGAAAAAAAATAATGGCAATTATGTAATATGTTTTTTTCCTAACAATGACTAATAAGGGTATTATTGTCTAAAAATTAAACATTTTCCTAACAAAAAAACAGATGCTACTATAGTAATTTTCCTATGTTTTTGTGCTAGTATAGTTAATTTCCCATTTAATATTTACACTAAGATATATTATCAGAAACACATTAGAAACTTACTTTATCTCTATGATATGAAAGTCATTTATTTTGTCGTCTTTTTTTTGCCATGCCTTGTATTTTGTATTTCCCCAACATGACAGATGACTCCAAAAAGATCTAAAAAGGAAAATCATGAAACCAAAAGGATTAAAATTTTAAACGCGAAAATGTTTTAAATAATATAAATCTTACCAGTTCATCACATAAGATCACATGACATACTTCGCCATGGAGGGAAGAATTTGTAAACCATCTTCTTACATACAGTCTTCACACGAATTCTCTTGTTGGTTGTTGTGTTATCAATTTGCGATAACAATGAAAAAACTTCCACTTTTTAAGTTTTGAAAAATATTTTAGATCTTTAAAGAGAGAGACGATTTGGAAATAGTCGAAAAGGAATGAAATGAATCTATACATATAAGGGCATGGGAAAAGAATAAGTTTGGTTGTTATGACTAATAATTTAGTTTCGAAATTATTAATAGCGGAGCAACCGTTATAAAAATATATGTATACAAATATTCTCAATTTTTATTGTATATAAAAATTTTAAACACTTTATGATTTTATTTAAGGGATTGTAGAATATATGAGTTTTCAAATCACCAATACTGTATAGATTACAAAAATTGACAATACATTGTACTATACATCTATACATTTTGTTACAGTTTGTTTTAAGACCATTTATATTATGCATTTGGCCTTTCCGGTCATTGATTTTTTTTGTTTCTGTCACTCATGATAATTACTAAATTTATCGATAACAAACACCACAATTAAATATTTTTTAATATGTGTGCAATATGAAACCTAAAAAGTCATCAGATGTGGCTGCTACGAATAGGGGGTCATGGTGACCTATCTTTTCAAATACAGTGATAATAAATTAGAGTGAAACTTGAGAATCCAAAATATCTACTAAAGATCATAGAAAGAGAAAATCATGCATAAAAATATCATTTTTTAATTTTTGATTCTTATAGTTGTTTGTCATATTTATATGCAAGAGTTTACTTTATTAATATCATAAAAATAGAAAAGAAAAAATACATATAAAACAACGTCTTGAAAATCTTGAATAACCAAAAAATTAAATGATATGCTATGTTTTAAACAGATGGAAAAAATATTTATTATAATGTGTTTTTCTCAATAAATACTATATTAAAAGAATTAAACATGTATATTATAATGTTATTTAAAGCATACATGATAATATTTAAGTTCGATTTTGTCTATTTTTACTAAAACATTAAATTAGATGCGTAAAACATGTTAGATATATTACTTGTCATGGCATTTTTTTAGGGGGTTTTTAGTTTCCATACATTTGAGGCTAACTAATTGTTTTCCAAACATGGAACATTAATTGTTACTTATGGTGAAGGTAAATATACTCTAAAGAAAACAAACATGTAACTAAAAAGAATAATAAATATAGACTAAAGCTTATATACATCAGAAACGAAATGACTTTTTTATGCCAAATTATTTTAAAAAGAAAATTATACAAAATATGATTTGGTAACTATCTTTCAGAGACATCTTACTGTGTCGCAAGGAAAGCTTAAATGGTCTCAAATTCGTCCCTCATATCTTCAACTTATGGTAAAGGAGGGTTGATTAGAATATCATACAATCCATTTTGAGTCTCTACTTCAGTATTTGAAGTATCACCTACATAAAATCTGATAATTAGTAATAGTTATATAAAGCTTCTAATAAGATAAATAGGATACATTTAAAAGAATGAAAAATTACCTCCAAAATAGTTTATTTTCCAAAATTTCAAAACACATATAACATCTTCACATTTTTTTTTTTGACAACAATGATAACATCTTCACATTTAGAAGCAGCTAATCGATTTGTAAAAGCATGGGCGTGAATACCTAAAGCTATACATCTTAGATGGCTACCCCTACAAAATGTAAAACAAACTAAATTAAAAACTATTATTTTCAGATTATACAGAGAACAATTACTCTATAAATTAATACTTAATATTACTGTGAGTCTTTGATATGAGATATTCTTTTTATGTTGCATGGTTATCAACTTTTACATGCATGGGTCCTGAACTGGACATCATACCCATTACATCTGCAAAATCATGAATATGTTAAGATAGTAAATAACCAAAAAAAGAATATTATATGCCAATAAAAAACATCAGCATCCATATCAACAACAACATTAGTCGGAGTTGAGTAATCTTGGACTTCTTTGATAGTTAAAAAATCCAAAAATGCATATCATTAATGGCAACTGTCTTCCGGATGCTAGATCCTGGAATTATGCAGAGGATGTATTCAGACTTCATTTCCCAAAATCTGGAAGAATCGTAGGCAATCTTGACACATTTTATATCAATACACTTTCCTTCTTCTTCTTCTAACCCCTTATAGGCAATAATAACCAACTCCATCTTTGTACCCTACATAAATAATGATTGACATTATTTTTGTATATAGATATAAATATATGTTTGTTTGAACTAAATATCCACTATTAATATTGTATAGAAAACAAATCTTTTGTTTTCGCTTACCATTTCATGATCGATCACATAATTCCGGTAGAACCCTTGACCATGATTGTAATACTCATACGCTCTTAGCATTTTAACCTTAAAATGTAAATCATTTGTTGATCGGTTAACCTATGAAAGCCTTGACCATGAACGTAATACTTATTTCTAAACGATCTAGGAGATTGTTTGGCCGAAAGTAATATTCTCCATGACTTAACTTCGTTTTCAATGTCTACAAATTTTATAAATATGCACATATGCACGTAATGTTAGAATTTATAGGACCAAAATAATGTCAATTCCAAATAATAAAATTCTGAATATTTACATTAAGGAGATTCCATGATTCGAATTTCGAAAGTGACATATTGTCTAGAACGTGTTTATAGTTTGGAGATTCAACCTATTAAGCATAGTTTGCCTAATCATTAAAACGCAAATTCATATTTTATTTCAACTATGTTCATGATAAGAAATCATTACCTTCTCGTAATGCTTGGTATGAAACAAATCTGCAAAACCCTGAATATCAGAATATAAATATTAGACCCTGAATAATTATAAGAAATAAATACCTATTTCTTTGGAGTGGAATGAAACAAACCTATAAATTCACACATACAGCAATGCAAAACTAAAACCATGTTATTTTAGATAGAATATATACATCGATATGTGTGGTTTTGAACATGGTAAAGGCTCTATTTACAGCGATCTTACAATTTAGGATTGAACTAAATAAACAAATTATTATGTTGGAAGATAGGTATATACTAAATAATATTTTTTAAAAATCAAACTATAAAGATATTCAATAATATATTGTGATATGTTTTAGGAAAGTGAATTAATGAAATGAATAAAAATTGAGGTATGGAAATAAATTTATATTTATTATAAATATATGACAAATCATCATATTAAAACAGAAACTTGATTTTTAGAATATATTTTCTTTTCAAAAATATTTAAGGTATATATTGCACTCAATAGATAACTAATAAAAACCAATTTATACAATTTGTTTTGTTAAGATATAATAATTTGTAATTGTTATGATTTGGTTGAAGTGTTTACAATTCGTTGACCAGTTTTATTATTTTAAAACTGCGTCATTAAACAAATGTTAACTTGCTATTCAGTTTTACAAAAGTAAACATTTAGGACTCAACCCAAATCCATATTCTCATAGAGATTTTTTTTTTTTAAATCTGTATTTGAACCTTTAATAAATTTATTTTTCCAAGATTTTTTATGATATCTAAATATATTTATTTATTTAAGAGATTTTGATACTGAAAAAGTTGTAAACATTACCGATATATAGATTTGTAACACAACATAAAAAGATCACCCAATCCTCTAACCCAAAAAAAATATAAAAGTTTAAAAAGATCTACTAATTTAGATTAATTATTTAGAAGATGAAATGCGACATAAGATTCTCTTCAGGATATAACTCAGGAGCAGGATTTGTAAAGCTAAAAAAACAGAAATACAGGTATTACTCCTCGATATATAAAATCAAGAGAAATAAATGAATTCAATGTTTTATGAACACAACCTGTTGAGGAATCGAACAAAGTTGGGATTCTCAGTTTGATCATAGACAATCGCTGAACGCTCTTCTTCTCCTTTAAACCAAGTAAAACCTAAGTTAATACAACCAAGAACAAACTTCATGGGAGAGAGGTACACAGAGAAACCTCACACAAATGGGACTCAAGAGCTGGGTTGCTCAGAAATGAAAAGAAGTATGGGGAGGGCTCATCAAATCATGCTCGGGAACTTTATCCTAAGGACCAGAGACAAAGATACAGGCCGGTTTCAAAGGAATCAAGGGATACTGAGGAGAAGGATAAGATGATGAGGCTCACCTATGAGGAAAAGCTATAACTGGAGGTATTTCGAGCATGTAAGAGGGATAACTTGGAAGTAGCACAGGAGGTTATGACTAATGAGAAGGTCACAAATGGGATACAACATGTTGCTAAGGGGGAAAACAGAGTGCGTAAGGAACTTAAGTTTATAGAGGAGCCGGGGGAGACTTTAGTGAACAGAAGCTAGGAAGCACGGGGACGCCTAGAACGTGACGTCTTACGTTTTGGGGACGTTCCGGGGACGGGGACGGCTTGGGGACACGGTGGGGACGTCTCCGCCACGCTTTGAATCACGGGGACGGCGAGAGGTTTATGGGGACGGTTCGGTTTGATGTGGGGGACGTTTCGGGGACGTATTTGTGTTCAATTTTCCAATTTCAGACTTAACCAACTGTAATACCAATTGTTAATTTTCCAAAAAAAAATAATAAAAAAGTAAACAAATATCAAAAACCTAGATACGAAGAGTCAGTCTTCTCTCGACTTTATTCTAGTCTCTATCTCATTGTTTTGGTATTCTGCCTCTCTCGTGAAATCTACTAGGTAAGTCTTCTCTCAATTCACTCATATCTTCTGTCAATATTTGTAGATTCTCTCACGTGTATCTTTTATTCTTCTTCTATATAAAGAAAACATAATCACAATACTTTAGAAAAAGTACTCATTCAATGTATTATGATTGTACGATGTGCCTGTGCTTATTGTTAATGGTTGTTTTCATTTTTTTTTTTTTGTAGTTTGGATTTGCTATGTCTCAAGAACAAGGTAATAATGGTATTGGTACTAGTGATGCATCTGATCAGTGTGCAGGAGATGCTCCGTTGTGGAAACATGTGAATAGAATAGAGAAAATAGGAACAGTTGGAGGAACTTGGAGATTTCAGTGCAGTATTTGTAAGGAAATCCGAACCGGATCTTATTCTAGAGTCAAAGCACATCTCCTTGGAATAAAGAATGCTGGTATTTCTCTTTGTCAGAAAGTAAGTGTGACTGCTAGAAACGAAATGCGCAAGTTAGAAGAAGAGTTTGAGAAGCAAAAAAAGGAATCGGGTGCTAGAGAAATTCCTTTGCCTTGTCAAGTTCAAAAGCAAGCAGATTATTTCTCTAAGAAAAGAAAGCCCAGCTTATCACCTCTTGAAAAGTCGTGGGGTGTTGAAATTAGAGACCAACTGGACCAAGAAATCGCAAGAATGTTCTACACTGGAGGGTTGTCATTCAATCTTGCGAAGAATCCACATTACCATAGGTCTTATCAGTTTGCTGCTGCCAACAAAATTTATGGCTACGTTCCTCCTGGTTATAATAAGTTAAGAACGACTCTGTTGCAGCAAGAAAAAACCCATGTTGAGAAGCTTTTACAGCCACTTAAATTAGCATGGAAAGAAAAAGGAGTGACAATTGTGTCAGATGGTTGGAGTGATCCTACAAGAAAACCTCTGATCAACTTCATGGCTACTTCTGGAAGTGGTCCTATGTTTCTGAAGGCTGTGGATTGTCAAGGCGAAGTGAAAGATAAGTTTTTTATTTCTGGTTTGATGAAAGAAGTAATCAACGAGGTGGGCCATGAAAATGTTGTGCAAGTGATTACTGATAATGCAGCAAATTGCAAAGGAGCTGGAGAGATTATTTCTGGTTTGTTTCCTCACATCTATTGGACACCATGTGTTGTCCACACCCTTAATCTTGCATTGAAGAATATTTGTGCAGCAAAGAATGTGGAAAGTAATTATGAAACATATGTTGAGTGTGAATGGATAACAACTGTTCATGAAGATGGTCTCGCGATCAAGCACTTTATCATGAACCATAATATGCGATTAGCAATTTTTAACAAGTTCTCCCCTCTTAAATTGCTGTC
Organism: Orychophragmus violaceus; assembly: GCA_030180135.1. Classification (NCBI taxonomy): domain Eukaryota; kingdom Viridiplantae; phylum Streptophyta; class Magnoliopsida; order Brassicales; family Brassicaceae; genus Orychophragmus; species Orychophragmus violaceus. The sequence goes on along the minus strand of CM058229.1, from coordinate 44,148,238 downwards.
TGTTGGTGATACTCGTTTTGCTTCTATTATTGTGATGTTTAAGAGGCTGAAGCTTATTAAAAGGGGTCTTCAAGAAATGGTCATATGTGATGAGTGGACTTCTTATAAAGAGGATGACATTGGGAAAGCAAGCTTTGTTAGAGAGAAGATCTTGAATGAAGAGTGGTGGGATAAGGTTTCTTATATTCTAGATTTTACAAGGCCTATATATGACATGATTAGGCTTTGTGACACTGATAAACCATGTCTTCACTTGGTGTATGAGATGTGGGATTCAATGATTGAGAAGGTGAAGATTGAGATCTACAAGAGAGAAAAACTTTCAATGGCTGAATTTTGTCCATTCTATGAAGTTGTGTATAAGATTTTGGTGGCTCGTTGGGCAAAGAATAACACTCCTCTCCATTGTCTAGCTCATTCTTTAAATCGGAGGTATGTTTTATTGATTATTTCATTTAGATTTACGTTTTTATATTTCATTCACTTTAGTATAATAGAGAAGTGGTTAGTGCTCTTTTGCTCTACATGGTTATTACTACGTATCATCTCCATTCTGTATTTTGTTTTCGTCCACTATATCATTATATAATATCATGTTTAACATGTAAGTACATTAAAGTGCCTGGTCCATTAATACGTATCATATTTTATATATATATTTTTGTAGATTTTATAGTGATACATGGCTAAATGAGGATTCCGCAAGAGTTGGTCCACATAGAGATGCAGAAATATCTGCTGAGAGGATGAGGTGTTTTCGAAGATTGTTTCCTAATGATGATGATCAAAATAGGGTCATGAATGAGTATGCATTATTCTCGATGAGGATTGGTCCTTTTGAAGATTTATCATGCATTACAACGATGTATGATATGCCGCCTAAGAATTGGTGGGCTAACTTTGGTGCCCAAACTCCTCTTCTTCAGGCTTTAGCTTTTAAGTTGCTTGGACAACCTAGTTCATCTTCTTGCTGTGAACGGAATTGGAGTACTTATTCATTCATTCACTCACTCAAGAGGAATAGATTGGATACAAGTCGTGCTCAAGACTTGGTTTTCATCCACAACAATCTACGTCTTTTATCACGGAATCCCGGCGATGAAAAGACTAAGATGTGGGACATTGGTGGAGATGCATTTGATTCTGTGGAAGGTGATGGGCTCTTAGGTTTGGAAGATCTTTCTTTAGATGATCCAGATTTGGAGAATGAGTTGGCTCAATGATAATTGATTAGCTTATTTTTTCAGTATTTGAGATAATAAACTAAGGTTTTTATATTGGGAATTATGTAAGACTTTTGGATTTTTATTGATATTTTATGATTTACAGTATTTTATCTTATAATATATTCTTCGTACCCCTCCCGTCCCCGCTTTTAGAAATTTTTGAGTTTTGCCGTTTTGTGTACCCGTTCCCGTCCCCGCTTTCCGTCCTCGTATCCGTCCCGGTGCAACATAGAACAGAAGTGAAGATATTACGGTAGAGGAGTTTCTGTCTTTGGTTCCGGAGGGGTCTGAGGTGGAAGCTGGACTGGTGCTCTCGGATGAAGTGATGGTGGAACAGTCTGAAGGGCAGGAAACTACTGATTTTAACTCTGAATTGGGAATTGCACAGGAAACGGAAAAGCAACATGACGAAGACGAGAATGAGAAGGAGAATAGTCAAAATGAATTGGCTGCTACTGGAACTGGAACTTTAGGAAGAAGCGAGGTCTTAAGGAAGATGGGAGGTAAGAAGAAGCCTTTCACTGGAGCTCCTCTGTTTATGGGACGAACTTCAAAGAAGAAAATGGTTCAGGCCATTTTCTCTCCAAGGAAGAAAGCAACTTCGAAAGGCAATGGACCTAGGGGCAAAGATGTGGGGGATGATGATTTTAATGGGAAAAAAGATCCAAAGCAGGGCGACGAGAAGGCAGATGGAGCTTCAGGATAGAATGTCTTCGAAACGATTCTTTAAAAGTTTTTTATGGATTCAATAAGCTATATGCATTTGTTTTATCTAGTTTTCTGTTGTTTCATTTAAGTTGGTTTAAGTATGGAGGTCTGGTGTGTCTTATGAGTCTCTGGTGTTCTTCTTTTATGGCTTTCTCGTATATGAATCAGGTGAGTCTTTTAATATCAGTTGTTATGAATAAGCATGGTTCGGGGAGTGGGGTCTCTATAAGTCTCTTTGTGGAAGCGTTTGTGATTCTCTTACAGCAGAGAGCAATTTTCTTTATTATGAAATCAAGCTTTATGAAGGAGACTTATGTTTTTATTTCTGAGGAAGCATGGTTGGACATGGGCTTCTCTGGTTATGTTTTGATTGGCCTAGACAATAAAAAACAAGGCATATGGTGTTTTTTTCTGAGATTTTCAGATACAGTAACCATGATATTAATAAAACTTTCATGGTGTAGGGATATGATCAAGGATGTTTTTATGCGGTCAGACTCGGACTCGCACGTGACTTTGGCAAAGTTGATGGAACAAGGATATGCAAAGAAGGAACCATGGAGGGGAATGTCGAGTCACAAAAGAACAACTGATGGGAATGATCTGGAGGATCAGGGCATACTTAATAAATCCACACAGGTTTTATTACTTCATAACTATAAATATGAGTATGAATACTTACTTCACTCGTTGATTAGGGATCATATAACATACCTTTTCTTCTGGGAGGAAAGGATTTCGTGTACTGGTTTTTTAATGATTGATAAGCTGTTTAGCTCATCAAGTGATTGAATAATTTACCTATATTGGTCTGAATGGCTTTAAAATATTTATGTGGTTTCGATAATGAAAAGAGATAGGCATAGGGTGATCTTCATTAGGGTGGTTATGGCCATGAATGAGATAGGCCACATGAGTATCTTTGTTGAGGTTGTCGTTCAAAGATTGTTGTGGCATGATTTTGAGTTTTTTTTGGAATGTTGTTTTTGGAATTTTGCATTTGGTCAAGACAAATGTTGGTGGTGTGAGAGATAGGTTGTCAATGATCTTAGCTTTATTTCGGTGGAGGATTGTGTTGGAGTCAAGTTTAGCACTTTCCTGAAAAGGCCTATTCATGATTATAGGTCGGCCCAGAATGGAAAGTCGGTGAAAGGGCCCAAGACGATAAAACTTAGGTTAAACCGGACTTAGGGCAACCGGCTTACATTAGGGTTTTGGGAGGTGTAAAATTAAGAAGATTAAGGCGGTGCTTGACCATATCGATGATATGGAAACATTCCATATCTCGATAAAGTCGGGATATTAGGAAATCTTAACATTTATTTTCTATTTTCCTTATTTGTAAACCGACTTGTAACCTTATAAAAGGGACCTCATTGATCAATAATATTTTACGCTTTTCTTAATACTTTTCGCTTGAGAGACTTTAGATCAAACTCTTAACCTAATTTCTCTCCGGCGACTTTAGAACTCTCTTTTACCGGCTTTCCTCTCGGAAACGCCGACTTTAAACCCTAATTTCCTAAATCTCACCGCGTTCTTTAATTCTTCTTTTAGAATCCCTAATTACAAACCCTAAAACTCTTTCTATCTTTGGATAGACCGAGTTGAGATCTTACAATTGGCGCCGACTGTGGGGATTTCTAAGAGAAATTTCTGAAACGAGATGTCAGGGAATCATAAGGAGATCGATCAAGAAAACCCTAGGGTTGAGTTAAGCGTTCAAAATGAAAGTGATTACAACCAGAGTGATCAAGAAGACGACGCGGCCAAAGGCGGCAAGCAGCCGCGAGACGCCGCCAAGACAAACAAAGCTCGAGATGGCGGCAAACATGCCCCATCACTCAGCGAAACAGAAGCCCAAATCGAGCAGGACAAGGTCTTAGCCACTCTAATGGCCAAGATCGAGTCACAAAACGACCTGATCAAAACGTTCTCGGAGAAAATCGACCTGCTGCAGACAGAGCAAGCAAAATTCCTTTCAGGACAACAGTCAAGAAAACCCAGGAGAGAGGTGCCGTCGAAAGTGAAAGACAAAGTCGCCAGACGACTGGTCTATAGCACTTCTGAGGAAAGCCACCATGAACAGAGCCGTAACAGCGAGTCCAGGAGCAACCCGCGTAAGGAGAGCAACAAGAAAGATGCTCGCGAGCGGAGCCCACATCGGAAGGAAGGGTCTGAAAAACCCAGACGGAGCGAAAGTCGGAGACATAATGACCGGAGTGATGAGAGGTATTCACCCGATAGGGAGGAACACACCAGTCACCAGACACGGGACGTGCACCACAGACGAAATTCGCGACATGAGAATGACTCGCACCGAGACAACTATCGCCGCGAGCGAGGTATGTCGTACGAGAAAATTCATGGAACGTCTATTCACGGAGCAAGTCGCAACCATGTCGAGAAACAACTGATCGAGCTCAAAGACACCCTAAAAGAATTAAAAGGAGAGGTCCATGGCGTGAAGGGGTCCGCACCCGAGATCGATCGGATCATCGAAGAAACTCGTAGGACACCCTTCACCTCACGTATCACGAACACGTATATCAGACAAAGAGAGAAGCTCAGGCTACCGATGTACGACGGCACAAAAGACCCAGCGACCCACCTCATAACGTTCAAAATCATGGCGGCAAAGGCACGGTTCTCATCAAGCGAGGAGCGTGACATCGGTTTCTGCCAACTGTTCACCGAAACCCTGGAAGGGGACGCGCTAAACTGGTTCTCCCGACTCCCATCCAAGTCAATCGATAGCTTCTCCGACCTCACATGGGCATTCGTAAGGCATCACTTTGCCTACATTAGTAAGGACACTTCGCTGAGTGCGTTGATGTCGATGACGCAAGAGAAGAAGGAAACATTGAAAGATTTCGTAGAAAGGTTCAGGGCGGTGATGACACGAGCTGAGGCACCAGATAAGTTCACTATTGTGGCCCTAACAAACGCCGTCTGGCACGAATCACCTTTTTACCAAGATCTAGTCGTCAACCCGCCACTAACCATCGAAGACGCACTCCATCGGGCAAACAAGTTCGTGGAATTGGAAGAGAAGAAGATCGCGTTAGCAAAGAGATTCGGTTCCGGGAAACAAGCAGATAAGAAAGAAGAAAGAGAACCCAGACAACACTACGACAGTAAAAGCGCCAAAACAATGGTTGTGGACGGCACCGACAAGTCCCGGTCATCAAAACCGTGGAATAAAAGAGGGAAAGAGGCAAAGAAGGCGCAAGCAGCCTCCGCTACAGGGGATAAGTACTGCGAATACCATCAAGCTACGTCACACGACACGGCTGAATGTCGGAACCTCAGAAACGCACTCTACTCCCGACTTTCCAGTGAAGAGATCAAGGCGGCCATCGAAAGATTAAAAAAGGAAGAATCGGGACAAAAGAAGGAAGACAAAGCCGACGAGCAGGCTCCTAAGCAGGATAAACCACTACGGCGTATCAAAAGTATAGCTTTGAAACGTAACCGTGAAGAAGAAGAGGAGGAGGACGAAGAAGAAACCCCCAAGACCATCCGAAGAATCAACATGATCATGGGAGGTCTAATCTCCGTAAACGATTCGGTCCGGTCAATCAAAGTCTATGAACGCCTAGCATTAGCCGCGCAGAAGGCGCCTCAACCAATCCTATCAGACGATCCGCTCGTCATCTTTACCGACCAGGATCTCTATGGAACTCACTACCCTCATAACGACCCGCTGGTGGTTGAGCTTCTGATCGGAAGTTGCCAAGTATCTCGAATACTGGTGGACACCGGGAGCTCGATAGATTTAATTTTCCTAGATACGCTCAAGAAGATGGACATTAAGGAGGAGGATATCAAGCAGAAGGCCAAGCCGCTCACCGGGTTCACAAGTGAGACGACATACACAATTGGAACGATCAAGTTGCCTGTTTTCGCAGGAGGAGTCAACAAATTGGTGAGGTTTCATGTCATTGACAAGCCAACCATCTATAACGTGATCCTCGGAACTCCATGGCTGTATAGCATGAAGGCGGTATCCTCGACATACCATCAATGCCTGAAATTCCCGACACCTAAAGGAATCCAGACAGTCAAAGGATGCCAGAGCGCAAGTCGTTCGTGTTTCGCGAGAGAACATAAGATCAGGGTGCCTTCCTGCATGATCAACACAGAACACGGAAGAAAAGGACCGGAGAAAGAACTGATCCAGCAAGTCATCATTGACGAATCAGATGCAAGCAAGTGCGTAGGCATTGGCGCAGAATTGCCAGACGACATCAAAGGGGAACTGATCGCCTTCCTACAGCAAAACGTTACAACGTTTGCGTGGACAATGAAGGACATGAAGGGTATCAATCCAACCATTACAACTCACGAGTTGAATGTCGATCCGACTTACAAGCCAGTCAAGCAAAAGAGGCGAAAACTCGGCCCTGAAAGAGCTAAAGCAGTCAACGATGAAGTAGAGAAGCTACTCGAAGCCGGTTCAATCCAAGAAGTCAAATATCCTGACTGGTTGGCCAATCCAGTGGTCGTGAAGAAGAAAAACGGGAAGTGGAGAGTATGTGTCGACTTCACGGATCTCAACAAAGCTTGCCCCAAGGATAGTTTCCCGCTGCCGCATATCGACCGACTTGTTGAGGCGACGGCCGGGAACGAATTGCTATCATTCATGGATGCGTTCTCAGGGTATAATCAAATCCTCATGAACCCAGACGACAGAGAAAAGACGGCCTTCATCACTGAACGCGGCACATATTGCTACAAAGTCATGCCTTTCGGCCTCAAGAACGCCGGCGCCACCTACCAGCGGCTGGTAAACCGGATGTTTGCAGGACAACTCGGCGCAACAATGGAGGTTTACATCGACGACATGCTAGTCAAATCTCTGATTGCCTCTCAGCATGTCGGCCATTTAAAGGAATGTTTCAACATCCTTAACCGGTACGGCATGAAGCTTAATCCAACTAAGTGTACGTTCGGAGTGACATCGGGAGAGTTCCTAGGATACGTGGTAACTCAGAGAGGAATAGAAGCTAATCCAAAGCAGATCACAGCCATAATCGACTTGCCATCTCCCAAGAACACTCGAGAGGTACAACGCCTCACTGGCCGCATAGCCGCCTTGAACAGGTTTATATCCCGGTCAACGGATAAATGTCTGCCTTTTTACGAGCTCCTAAGAGGGAACAAACGATTCGTGTGGGACGATAAGTGCCAAGAAGCATTCATCCATCTCAAGGATTACTTGTCGAACCCGCCGATACTGTCTAAACCCGAGAATGGTGAGACATTGTTGCTTTACATCGCCGTCTCAACGACAGCAGTGAGTGGCGTACTAGTTCGGGAAGATCGAGGAGAACAGAAGCCGATCTTCTACGTCAGCAAAACGATGAACGGAGCCGAAACCAGGTATCCTGCAATGGAAAAACTGGCTTTCGCAGTCGTCATCTCGGCGCGAAAGCTGCGACCATATTTTCAGTCACATCCGATTGCCGTATTAAGCAGTCAACCTCTTCGGACGATCCTTCATAGCCCGGGACAGTCTGGCCGCCTAGCCAAGTGGGCAATAGAGTTAAGTGAGTACGACATCGAGTACAGGAACAGGACAACCGCCAAGTCGCAGGTGATAGCTGATTTCCTTGTCGAATTATCGCCTGAACTGGACGTCAGTACCGAGATAGAAGATAAAAATTGGAAATTGTTCGTTGACGGGGCCCCGTCCAAAAAAGGAGCCGGGATAGGGATACGTCTCATATCACCAACCGGCGAGATTCTAGAGCAGTCATTCAAACTGGGGTTCACGGCGTCTAACAACACAGCCGAGTACGAAGCTTTGTTAGCCGGTCTCGGACTAGCCAGGGAAATCGGAGTACGACATCTCTTGGCCCATTGTGACTCCATGCTTGTAGCCAACCAGATCAACGGCGACTACGAAGCTAAAAATGAACGAATGGAGGCTTACCGAAAGACGGCGTTGGAACTCACCAGTTCCTTCGAATTCTTCGACATTGTCCTGATACCAAGAAAGGAAAATGCCCCGGCAAATGCACTCGCGTCACTGGCATCTAATCCCAATCTCTGTCGACGGATCCCGGTAGAAACGATCCATGAACCAAGTATCCCGCCCCCTGAAAGCAATCAAGAAGAATCTGAAGAAATAATCCCGAATGGTGAGGACGACATGTGCTACAATATTCAAGCAAAGGGCACAGACCTCATCGCTGTCCTAACCGGCGACAATAAAGACTGGCGACTTCCGATAAGAGCATACCTGACAGAAGGAAAGCTCCCAGAAGAGAAATGGGAAGCACGACGACTTAAAGTCAAGAGCGCGCGATACACTATACATGAAGGTATCCTCTACAAGTATTCTGCTAACAAGATCCTCCTCAGATGCATAAACGGAGATGAAGTAAGTCGGGTTCTCGAAGAAACGCATTCTGGAGCATGCGGAAACCACTCCGGAGGCAGGTCTCTCGCCCTCAAAATCAAGTTGAACGGTCACTATTGGCCGACTATGATAACCGACTGCGAGACCTATTCTAACAAGTGTGAAAAGTGTCAGCGACATGCGCCATTCATGAAGGATTGTTTAGTGTTTATCCTGGTTCAATTCATTCAGATTAAACCCTACTAAACATATTGGATCTAGGTTCTCTTGCAGAATCATAAAGAGATCTCAGTAAATACCTTGTTTATGCAGCGGATTGATGAGGTATTGTCAGAGATCAGTAGAACCGTCAAGGGACAGCTCCTCCAGAGGTTCACACACGCACACTTCAGGAAGATGGCTGCTAGACCAGAGAGGAGGGTGGCGCAGAGAGAGTTGTGTCAGAGAGAGAGCTAGGTCAAGTTTTAATTATAAAACTTATGTCTAGTTCTTTTGGACTTTTGGGCCCAAGTCCCAATCTGATTAAATCCCTTAGATTTAATCAGACCCTTTAATCTCTCTAAGTACAGTAAATGCCTGGCACTTTTACAGTACTTCTGCTGAACCATTCCTTTATAGTTTCCTGTTAGCTTAGGCGTGTGACCCATATGGGATCATATAATAAAGGCAATAAATCCAAGACTTATAGATCATGAGCGGACTCTAGCAAGCCATCATGACCCCCAGTATTATATGACTTATGTCTGATCATTGACATACTCTTACTTTCTAGAGACAGTACAGAGATTACTGGACATAATTCCAACAATCTCCCACTTGTACTGGAATCTCTGTATTCATAATCCTTTTGTCTCAATATCTCGATTAGTCATAAGGCAAGATGAGTGTCATCCTTATAAAGCTTAATCATGTTCATCGGACTCTGATTTGACACTGACAATCCAAACGACTCGGGACAGTCCGTTTGAGCATGGCCATGCATTTTCCAGTATTCAAATCTCCGATTGGCCTAGAGATATTCACTCCATTTATATTGGAGGGACAAATCCCGTCTTGTTCCATCACTGCAAACTACTCACTTCATAATACACCCAAACAAGGTCCTTATAACTATCGCTTAACGACAGCGTTAGACAATGATCAAAGCGCATCAGTTCATGTGCAGTCACATGCATGCGAACTCAGGTCTGAGGACTATACTCTATAGTCGTAGTGAGAATCTCTTATGACACAGATATAAATATCCTGAAGAGTTCTTATTAGCGGGTCATGTCCGGTCGTATGTACCCCAACATACACCTATGTACTGACTTTGATGCCGTGCATCTATGACACCCTGAAACTTGGTCATAAGTCACATACCAATCTAGTCTCACGCGGTTGTTGGTGTTCCAATTTCAACAACCTTCGACTAGGGACAGGATGATATAAGCCATCTATCAAATATAGGGTCTCACGATCAAGCTAAATGACTTCGATGACTCAAGATCAAGTCACTTACTTCGATGACCTATAAAATGGTTTATATCATTTTGGAACGATTATTTCATCACAGTTAAAATAATCTTGAAATAATAATTTTATTAAACATCTAAAAATGTTTTACAAGAACATATCAATAACTAAATAAAGCCCTCAAACTCCCACTCAAATTTAGATTGCATTTCAATGTCTCTAATGCCTACAGCTTCAGTCAGGTACTTGAGCTTAGGCCTTGGGAGTGGCTTTGTCAATGGATCAGCGACATTGTCATCTGTCGCAACTCGGCTGATCTTGACTTCCTTTCTATTAATGATATCACGTATCAAGTGAAATCTTCTTAGTATATGCTTGGATTTCTGGTGTGATCTTGGTTCCTTTGCCTGAGCTATAGCACCATTGTTATCACAAAACAGTGCCAGAGGCTCAGCTGCATTTGGTATCACACCTAGTTCAATAATGAACTTTCGTATCCAAACAGCTTCCTTCGCTGCTTCTGAGGCGGCGACATATTCAGCTTCTGTAGTGGAATCAGCAACGGTGTCTTGCTTGGAGCTTCTCCAACTAACTGCACCGCCATTCAGACAAAAGATATAACCGGACTGTGACCGGAAATCATCTTTGTCTGTCTGGAAACTTGCGTCCGTGAATCCACTGACTTCAAACACATCACTTCCACCGTACACCAAGAACTTATCCTTAGTATGTCTTAGATACTTCAGGATATTCTTGACGGCAATCCAGTGGCTTTCACCTGGATCAGACTGGTATCTACTCGTCATGCTCAATGCATAAGCAACATCAGGCAAGTACAGATCATGGCATACATGACAGATCCTATTGCAGATGCATAAGGAATATTCTTCATGCGCTCAAGCTCAGCAGCCGTCGTTGGGCTCTGCTTCTTGCTTAGCGTTGTGCCATGTACCATTGGTGTGAAGCCCTTCTTGGAATCTGCCATGCTGAATCTATGCAGGACTTTGTCAATGTATGAATCTTGACACAAGCCTATCAGCCTTTTAGATCTATCCCGGTAGATCCTGATTCCAAGAACGTATGCGGCTTCACCCATGTCTTTCATGGAAAAATAACTTCCAAGCCAGTCCTTTACCGACCGCAGCATTGGTACGTCGTTTCCGAGAAGGAGTATGTCATCGACATACAGAATAAGAAATACTATCTTGCTCCCACTAGTCTTCTTATACACGCATTGTTCTTCTTCGTTTCTGATGAAGTCAAATTGCTTGATCGCTTCATCAAAACGAAGATTCCAGCTCCTCGATGCTTGCTTCAATCCATAAATGGATTTATGAAGCTTGCATACTTTCCCAGCATTCTTTGGATCTATGTAACCGTCAGGTTGTGTCATATACACATCCTCTTCCAGAATTCCATTCAGGAAGGCGGTTTTCACGTCCATCTGCCAAATTTCATAATCATGAAAAGCTGCAGTTGCTAGTAGAATCCGAATAGATTTCATCATAGCCACTGGGGAATAGGTTTCATCATAATCCACACCGTGAACTTGCCTGAAACCTTTTGCCACCAACCTGGCTTTATAAATCTGGACATTTCCATCCACGTCAATCTTCTTCTTGAAGATCCATTTACACTCGATGGCTTTTACACCAGCGGGTAAGTCAACCAATGAAAACACTTGGTTGACCGACATGGAGTCCATTTCGGAATCAGTGGCCTTACGCCACTTAGAGGAATCTGGGCCCATCATGGCTTGATTGAAGTTCGATGGTTCATCACCATCAATGATCAGAAGATCATGACAGTCAGTCACGAGGAATCCTTGATATCTCTCGGGTTCGTGACGGATCCTCCCGGATCTTCGAACTTCAGGTACTACAGGTTCAGGCTCTACAATTTCTTGTAGGTCCTCCTGCTGCTCTTCCTCATTAGGTTGAGCAGTATCCTGTTCATCTTGAATTTCTTCAAGCAGTACCTTACTTCCACTGTTTTTCTTAGAGAGAAACTCCCTCTCAAGAAAATTACAATCCCGGGCAACAAAAATCTTGTTCTCGGATCGTAGGTAGAAGTAATAAGCCTTGGTCTCCTTCGGATAACCAATGAAGTAGCATTTATCAGAATTTGGTGTAAGCTTGTCAGAGATCAATCTCTTGACATAGGCTTCACAACCCCAAATTCTAAGATAAGACAGCGCTGGAGTTTCTCCAGTCCACAATTCATATGGTGTCTTGGCTACTGCTTTTGATGGCGCTCTATTTAGGGTGAACACTGCTGTTAGCAGAGCATATCCCCAAAGGGATATTGGAAGGTCTGTGTGACTCATCATAGACCGAACCATATCCAATAAGGTCCGATTCCTCCTCTCAGACACACCATTCCATTGAGGTGTTCCAGGAGGAGTGAGTTGGGAAACTATCCCACACTCTCTCAGATGATCACTGAACTCTTGGCTCAAGTATTCTCCTCCTCGGTCGGACCGAAGAGCTTTAATGCTTTTGCCAAGTTGGTTCTGTACTTCATTTTGGAATTCTCTGAATCTCTCAAACGATTCAGACTTATGTTTCATTAAATAAACATATCCATACCTACTGAAATCATCAGTGAAGGTAATGAAGTACTGGTAGTTTCCTCTTGCATTAGTGGACATTGGGCCACACACATCAGTGTGTATCAGGCCCAATAAGTCACTGGCCCTCTCGTTGGGTTTATTAAAGGGGGCCCGCGTCATTTTGCCCATCAGGCAGGATTCGCATTTCTCACATGACTCAAAGTCAAACGAGCCAAGAAGTCCATTCGAATGGAGCCTCTTAATGCGTTTCTCACTGATGTGCCCTAAACGACAATGCCATAGAAACGTTTGGTTCTCCTCATTAGGTTTGAACCGTTTGGTATTAATGTTATAAATTGGTGCGGATTGATCAAGTATATAAAGCCCATTCGTAAGAGGGGCACAACCATAGAACAAATTATTGCGATTGAAGGAACATAATTTATTCTTAACTGAAAAATCATAACCTTCCAAATCCAACAAAGAAACTGAAATAATATTTCTGCTTATCGCAGGTACAAAATAGCAGTTATTAAGTTCTAAAACCAATCCCGAAGGTAAAGACAACAAGTATGTGCCTACAGCTAGTGCAGGAACTTTCGCTCCATTCCCAACTCGTAGCTCCACGTGTCCTTGCTTCAGCCTCCTACTGTTGCTGAGTGCCTGCATATTAGTACAAATATGAGCCCCACAACCAGTATCCATAACCCATGAGGTATTATCAGAAGTAGTTGTATTAACTTCTATAACAAAAATACCTGATGAAGAAGTCTCCAGAGTCTTCTTCTTCAATTCCTTTAGACCTTCCAGGAATTTCTTACATTCTCTCCTCCAATGCCCTGGTTCTTTGCAGAACCTGCAGATGTCAGTAGGCCCAGCCTTGAACTTGGGCTTGGGCTTGGACGTGTCCTTGTCCGAGACTTGAACAGCCTTAGCCTTTCCCTTGTCCTTGGCAGAGGATTTCTTAAAGCCCTTGCCCTTTTGCACCATAAGCACGTTGGGGTCCTTGGCTTTCCTCAAGCTGGGCTCTGCAGTCTTGAGCATTCCGTGAAGCTCAGGCAATGTCTTACTCAAGCCATGCATATTGAAGTTCAGGATGAACTGATCATAGCTTGCAGGTAAAGACTGCAGAATGATGTCGCAAGCAAGTTCCTGGCTGATAGGGCAGTCGAGTTTCTGAAGATGATCGAGATAACCCATCATCTTCAAGACATGAGGACTCACTGCCGCACTTGCAGCCATCTTGCAGTCTAAGAGGTTCTTAACTGTCTGGAACCTCTCAGTTCTTGCATGCTCCTGAAAAAGCGATTTCAGGCTTGCCATTATCTCGATGGGCGACAACACACTCTCGAACTGCATTTGCAGTTCAGGAGTCATGGTTGCCAACATCAGGCAATAGACATCATTTTCATCTGACGAATGCTTTTCCCAAGCATTCTGCAGATTCCTGGCGGCATTGTTTGGAGGCCTCTCGGGGAGGGGATCACGAAGGACATATTCCTTCTTCTCCTGCTTGAGGACCAGCCTCAAGTTCCTCGACCACGTCAGGAAGTTCGTTCCAGTCAGCTTCTCTTTGTCGAGAACTGGCCGGATTGAGAATGTGTTTTGAGTGTTTGTAGTAGTCATTGCTGAAATTTAAGATAAAAAGGATTTTAGTTAATATGTTCAAGTTGAGTAATCTCGCATTATATTCAATAACATTAGTTACCCTCAATAGAATATAATGATTCCAAGATCCACATATAACTAAGATCAAAATGGGCCACTGGCCGTCACCCAACCTTAGCTTATATCGGTAAGCCCTATCTCGGCTAATTATATCCGTGATATAACTCTTGGTTGTGAATCTGGGCCCGAGGCCCAATCCACTCTGATGTCTCAAGGTCCGGGACTCCCGATGACCCAGTCAAGAAAACCAGACTATACAGTCATGTAATCACTAATGTCTGGGACTCCCAATAACATTAATGAATCACAAACTGTCTTACCCACGCAAAAGATAGACATCCTCACACTGTAAGGCCATGTGTACAATTGAATGGGTTTCAACAGCTGACATAGACTGGACAAGACATCCAACGCTTGATATTATTTGAGGTTTATAGGTTTTCTTAAAATTTCATCCCAAAATAGAAGATTACTATTTTGGGAAACTTTCCATTTTTGGGAAACCTACTGTTTTGGAAACTTTCATAATTGGAAACTTCCTAAATTTGGAAACTTTCTAACTATAGAAATTTCCTAAATATCCAAAACATGCAAATCTAGAAATTTCTATTCTAAGAAACTTTCTAATTTAAAATTTTGGAAACAGATTAATTTAAAAATCAAATTTTAATTATTAAATAAATTTTAAATTAAATCTGAAGAAAAGACTCAAATAATTGGCCCAATTGTTTTAACTTCTTGGCCCAAGGCCCAAGAATTGGTCTATGTCCAAGACATAACCCAATTGCCCAATTAAATGACATAACCGGTCTGGTTCATTAAAATTGGTCTAACCAAGATTAATTACTACGATAACCACAATTGTTAACCGGTTATTTACTAAACCGAATTTTCTCAATTTATTTGGTCCAACCAAATCAAATTAGAAAACCACTGGTTTAGGCACTAAATCCAATTTTAAACGACATTGGATTTCTTATCACGGTTTAACCAGATTTAATAATTTTTATTAAGTCTGTAAACCGTGACGATTAAATTTTAATTATTTTAAACCGAACCACAAACCAAACCAAACCGACACATGCTTTGACCATGATCCGGACAGCGTAAGCTTCACGCGATCGGGCAAGCTTGGGTCGAGAGGCGGTACACGATCGGGACGTTCGGCGGGACGGCGCGGGCCGAGAGAGGCGAGACACGATCGCACAGCGGACCGGTCCATCTCTCGCGCCTCAACGCCGATCGAGACGACGACGCGACACGATCCAGTCAAGCGATCGGTCCTGCGTCATTCCGATCCGGACGTGCGATCCTTGGACGATCACACTCCGACGCATACCAATCCAAAAGGATCGGATCATGCGATTTAGTTTAGGGTTTTAACTTTGTTTCTTAAGTGTTTTTCTTATCATATTTTAAGCAATAATTGATTCAAACACTTCTAAACCACCTAAACATGATTCTAACAAGAAATCCTAATAGAACCAATGGCTCTGATACCACTGAAGGATTGTTTAGTGTTTATCCTGGTTCAATTCATTCAGATTAAACCCTACTAAACATATTGGATCTAGGTTCTCTTGCAGAATCATAAAGAGATCTCAGTAAATACCTTGTTTATGCAGCGGATTGATGAGGTATTGTCAGAGATCAGTAGAACCGTCAAGGGACAGCTCCTCCAGAGGTTCACACACGCACACTTCAGGAAGATGGCTGCTAGACCAGAGAGGAGGGTGGCGCAGAGAGAGTTGTGTCAGAGAGAGAGCTAGGTCAAGTTTTAATTATAAAACTTATGTCTAGTTCTTTTGGGCTTTTGGGCCCAAGTCCCAATCTGATTAAATCCCTTAGATTTAATCAGGCCCTTTAATCTCTCTAAGTACAGTAAATGCCTGGCACTTTTACTGTACTTCTGCTGAACCATTCCTTTATAGTTTCCTGTTAGCTTAGGCGTGTGACCCATATGGGATCATATAATAAAGGCAATAAATCCAAGACTTATAGATCATGAGCGGACTCTAGCAAGCCATCATGACCCCCAGTATTATATGACTTATGTCTGATCATTGACATACTCTTACTTTCTAGAGACAGTACAGAGATTATTGGACATAATTCCAACAATTCATACATCGACCCACAGAATTACTCACGACGTCAACCGCGGCTTACCCGTTCATGACATGGGCAATGGACATCGTTGGACCGTTACCATTATCCAATCAAAGACGTTTCCTGCTCATTATGACCGACTACTTCACAAAGTGGGTAGAAGCCAAGGCTTACGTCGCAATCCACGATGTCCAGGTTCAAAATTTCGTCTGGAAATACATAATATGTCGTTTCGGGCTACCCTATGAGATCGTCACAGATAACGGATCGCAATTCATCTCGAAAGTATTCAAAGGATTCTGCAAGAAGTGGGATATACGCCTTAGCAAGTCGATGATGGATTATGGTGTTTTTCAAGGTTCAATTCCCAGATTGCAACCTAACGCATAATCTTAAACAAGGATCTAGGTTCTTGTAACCGAATCATAAAACAAACCTGGACATTACCTGCGCAGCGGAATTTGGTGGTAATGACGAGATCAACGAACAGATGAAGACTTGTTCCTCCTTTGGTATCCACACGCTTACAAGCACGGATGGCTGCTAGACCGGATGGATGAACAACAGAGAGAGAGGGTTGAGAGAGAGAGAGAGCCGTGGCCACTCCTTCTCCAAAATCGCAGACTGATTAGAATTCTAGGGTTTCTAAATCCTTGTTATAGTCTTATTTCACTAATGGGCCCAAGTTTAATTAATTAATTAATTAAACTAATGGCTCATTAGTCTTTTGGGCCCAAGACACAAATCAGACAAAAGCCCATTTGTTGTCTGCCCAACTCTCTGTTCAAATACAGTAAATGCCTTAGCATCTTACCGTATTAGTTCCATCTTAACTTTCCCGTTAGCTATGGTGTGTGACCCTTAGGGATCATACAATACTGGTAATAAGTCCTAAACTTATAGATCAAGAGCGGACTCTAGCAAGCCATCATGATCACCCAGTATTTATGACTTATGTCTGATCTCGACACTTATCATACTTTCTAGAGATAGTACGGTAGATTTCAGGACATTCCCAACAATCTCCCACTTGTACTGGAATCCTACACAGGACATTCCCAACAATCTCCCGATTGTACTGGAATCCTACATTCCCTAATCCTTTTGTCTCAATATCTCGATCTGGCATAAGGCAAGATGCGTGTCATCCTTATATAGCCAGACCATGTTTATCGGAACAGATTTGATACTGACAATTCAAACGACTTGGGCAAGTCCGTTTGGGAGTGGCCACTCTCTTACCAGCTATCAAGTCTCCGATTGGCCTAGAGATATTTCCTCCGTTATACGGCAGGGACAAATCCCATCTTGTTCCATCACTATGAACTACACACTTTATAATACACCCAACCAAGGTCCTTATAGCTCCCAGTTACGAAACAGCGTTAGACAATGATCAAAGCGCATCACTCCATGTGCAGCCACATGCATGCGAACTCAGGTCTAAGGACTATACTCTATAGTCGTATATGAGAACCTCTCATGACACAGATATTAATATCTTGTAGAGTTCTCATCAGCGGGCCATGTCCGGTCATATGCTCCCCTACATATACCTATGTGTCGACTTTGATGCCGCGCATCTATGACCCCTCGAAACTTGGTCAAAAGTCTCAACACACTCTAGTCTCAAATGGTTGTTGGTGTTCCAATTTCAACAACCTTCGACTATGGACACTTTGATTTATGTCATTTCGTTAAATATGGAGTTTCAGGATCAAGTCTACTCATGTACTTCGATGGCCCATATATAATGACATGAATCATTTTGGAACGATTATTTATATCACAGTTAAAATAATCCAGAAATCATAGATTTCATAAACATAAAATATTATGTTTATATGAACTTTTCAAAACAACTAAGTAAAGCCCTTTACAAACTCCCACTGAAATTAAGACTACACCTTAATTTCACTCATCCTACAGCTACAGTCCGCGACTCGTGCTTAGGCATAAGGAGTGGCTTCGTTAATAGATTAGAAACGTTCTCATTCGATGAAACTTGCTTATCTACTTAACACCTCTGTCATTTATCTCACGGAATAGGTTATACCTACCCTCAAGGTGTTTGGATCTCTGATGTGCAGCTAGTCTCATCTACGCTGGGAATCACATCAAGTTCAGTGATGAACTCTTCTTTCCAAACAACCTCTTTCGCCGCTTCTCAAGCTGCGAAATGTTCAGCTTAAGTCATGGAGTCAGCAACAGTGCCTTGCACCGCCAGTCAGACACAAGATATAGCCGGACTGTGACCGGGAATTATCTTTGTCTATTGGAAACTTGCCTTTCAGACTCTATCGACTTGTAGCACCTCACTTTCTCCGTAAATCAAGAATTTATCCTTAGTATTCCTCAAATACTTTAGGATATTCTTTACGGCAATCCAGTGATTCTTTGCTGGATTTGACTGGTCTTTACTTGTCTTGGCACACATGATAGATCCAATTGCCGACGCATATGGAATCTCATCCATGCATTTAAGCTCAGCAGTTATCGTAGGACACTGTATCTTGCTTAACGTAATGCCATGTGACATTGGCATAAAACCCTTCTTGGAATGCTGAAAACGTGTAGGACTTTGTCAATTTAAGAATCCTGACTTCGTCCTACCAGCTCTTTTGGATCTCTATCTTTAGATCCAAAATCCAAGAACTACGTGGCTTTACCCATATCAATCATAAAACCAACTCCCAAGCCAGTCCTTTACCGACTGCAGTATTGGGACGTTATTTCCGAGAATCAGTATGTCATCGACATACATTATGAGAAATGCAATATCGCTCCCACTAATCTATTAGTAAACGCACAGTTCCACTTCGTTCCTGTTCAAGTCAAAACTTTGACTACTTCAACAGAACGATGATTCCAACTCCGATGTGTTTGCTTCCATCCATGAATGGATCAATGAAGCTAACTTACACAAAATGTAATTTTTCGGAGTCCGGGCTCACTTTCGCTTCTTTGAATTTCGCAGATTCGTCGCTTTCAATGATCATCAGATCATGCGAACTTTCAATGATCATCAGGTTCAACTAATGACGAGAAATCACTCTCGGATTAGTGACTGATTCATTCATTTCTGTGAACTTCAGGCTCTACAGGTGTAGATTCTACAGAGATCTGTAAATCCATCCGTTGCTCTCCCTCAACAGGTTGAGCAGCCTCCTGTATTTCTCGAATTTCTTCGAGTTATACTTTTACTCCCACTGTTCTTCTTGGAAAGTAACTTCCCTTCTTAGAAAACAGAATGGACGTAAAAAGTAACAAGCCTTGGTTTCCCTAGGACAACCAGAGAAGTAGCTCAACTACAAATACTCAGTAAAGACGAATTTGGATCATTTCCAGTCCACATTTATGTGGTGTCTTTCAACTGATATTGGTGGAACTATTTCAGCGTAAACTTAGATATTTCTAGAGCGTTATTCTTTAAAGAATATCATGGAAGAATATTCGTGTGACTCATCTTTAATCATTTCTAATAAGATCTGATTCTTTCTCACAGAAAAACCTCCAGGTTTTCAAGAGAAATGAGCTGTGAAACGACTTCACACTCATTTAGATGATCACACCATCAATGACTTAAGTATTCTCACTCGTGATCTAATCCAGAGTCTCAATACTTCTGTCATTCAGATTCTATACCTCATTCAGGAACTCTTTCGACCATGTCAAAGAATTCCAACTTGTGTCTCATCAAATGAACACAGTCATACTCACTGAAGTAATTAGTAGAGACAATGAAGTACAGGAAACTTTCTCTGGCATTAGTGCTCATTGGGCCACATACATAAGTATGTTCAATGTCCAACAAGCCTTTGGGCCTTTCTTTAGCTCGGCTAAGATGGGCCCTTTGTCTTTTGGTCCAGTAAGCAGAATTCAAGTCTCATAAGATATCCAATCAAATGAGCCCAAAAGTCCATGACTATGGGGTTTCTGAATCCGACTTACTCTATTTGACCAAAACATTTACGCCAAGAAAAATCAGGTTTAATTCATCAGATTTAAACCAATTCGGTATTTGTGTTACATTTAGGCACTCTTTGGTTTAAGATATAAAACCCATTCCTTGAATAGGGTGCTACAATTAACATTTCATTAAGATCAAAAGAACAAAAACTTGTCTTTATCAAAATGAAAAACATTCAAATTCTTACAAGAAAATGAAAAACAACTCTGCGTAAAGCAGGTACATTGTAGCAATTACTTAATACAAAACCAAGCCTCAAAGGGATCTATAAGTGAAAACTTTACGGCTGAGGCAGCATCCCTAGCTCCTTCCAGACATGCAGTTCCACTTGCCCTTCCTTCAACGTTCTACTGTTGCTCAGGCTCTGCATATTATAACAAATATCAGTGCCACAACCAGTATCCAATACCTATAAGGTATAACTTGAAGTAATAACATGAATACCTGAGGAAGTAGTTTCATACATCAACTTCAACTCCTCATAATCTTCCATGAATTTAATGCAATCTCTCTTCCAATGCCCAGTCTCTTTACAGTAGCAGCACTTACCAACGCAAGAGGTATCTGATTCGGGCTCAGAAGACACACGCTTGCCATGATTTAAAATCTGGACAACTTTGTCTTCACCCTTGTCAACATTAGGTTTAGTAAACCTACCCTTCTCCTTCAGGAGATTATACAGGGTACTCTTCACGTTTGGCTCAACTGTCTTGAGCATATCATGCAGTTCAGTCAGCCTCTTCGTTAAGCCTTTCTTGATATAGTTCCTTTTGAACTTATCATAGCTTGACGGCAGTGACTGCAGAATGATGTCAGTTGCCAATTCTTGGCTAACTGGATAATCCAGTTTCCTCAGGTTATCAATGTAACCCATCATTTTACTGACATGAGGACTTACTGGATGATCATTTGGTAGCTTGCAGCTAGTGAGAGACTTAACCAACTGGTATCTCTCCACTCTTACCTGCTTCTGAAATTTCAATTTCAGGCTGCTGATCATCTCTATTGGCGACTTCATGTTCTCATATTGCTTCAGCAAATCTGAGTCCATGGTAGCCAATATCAGACCACGCACATCTACCGCACCATCATAATGCTTATTCCAAGCATTACGTACTGCATGACAGGCCTTGGATCCGATCCTCTCGGGGAGAGCTTTCTCAAGGACATAGTCCTTTCTCTCATGCCTGAGAACTAGCCTCAGGTTCCGCGACCAAGTCAAGAAATTTGATCCGTTCAGTTTGTCCATCTCAAGGACATACCGGATCGAGAAAGTGTTTTGATTGTTTGTGCTCGTCATAACTGAAATTTAGAGATAAATAGAGTTTTAGTTATTTAGTTCATAAAAGAGTAATCTTAATAACTTATAAGAAAACTCGCATTGCATTCAAAATTTCTTTGTTTAACCTCATAAGAATGCAATGATTCCGAGACCCATGTTTAGCTAAATCCAAAGTTGGCCACTGGCCGTCACCCGGAATTAGCTTTACTTGGTAAGCATACACACAGCTAGTTATAACCATATAACTCTCGGTTGTGGATTGGGCCCAAGGCCCAATACACCAGATGTCTCAAGGCCCGGGACTCCCGATGGCCCAGTCAAGGAAACCAATCTCTTACCGCCAAATAATCACTAAAGTCTGGGACTCCCAATGAAATTAGTGACTATATACTACTTTACTTACGCAAAAACAGACACCTCACACTGTAAGCCATATCTGTAATTGAATAAGCGTTAAGTAGCTGACAAGATTGGGCAAGACATCCAAGCTTGATATTGTTTTTGAGGATTTTAGGTTTTATTTCCAAAAATAGAAGATTACTATTTTGGGAAACTTACTTCTTTTAGAAACTTTCTAAATTTAGAAACATACTAAAAATAGAAATTTCTAATTTAATATTTTATAAATATTTTCGGGTTGGGTTACAAATTATAGGCCCAATTCTTGGCCCAAGACCATAGAATTCCAGTTGGCCCAATAATTTGACATAACCGAGTCGGTTTATTAATTCTGGTCCAAGACCAAATTAACTATCAAAACCATCGGCTATTTACTAAACCAGACCAGCTCTAAATTATTTGGTCCAACCAAATCAAACTTAGACCAGCCTTCGGTTTAGGTTAAAATTCAATTTTGAATTTAAATCCGGTTTAACCAGAAATTAAATAATACCAATTGTATTAAATAATTTCCAGCAAACCGCGATTTGGGTTAACCGCTTGAACCACAATTAATTAAATAATTAAATATTAACAATTCAAACAAATAATCGTTTGTTATGATTGTCTCAAGATTCTTATACATTAAAGAACCAAAAACGATTGATGGCTCTTTATGTTAACAAGCGAATACTTAATCATGAATCCAAGTCAACAAGCGATTTCATAATTAATTCAATCAATGTGTAAATGCTTACGATCATAACATTACTTGAAGACAAAAGTGATTTTGTCCTTATTCCAATTCCATAATCGATACACTTAAGATCACGATCATAACATCACTTAATTCAATAATGGATTTACTTTTGATCAACAGCATTCACAAAAGACAAAACTAGTTTGACCATTATCAAACCTATCAAGCGAAGTATACCAAGCAATCACAATTAACAAGCAAAGTCAATATGCGAATTAATTTGATAAAACCGATCGTGACAAACACATCGCAAACCAATTGACTTTTCAACCAAACGATCATGACATAATCATCGCTTATTGATTAACAATTCAAACAACAAAAACCTAACGACCTGGCTCTGATACCACTGAAGGATTATGAGTTTTTTTTTGTTTAATTCCCAGATTGCAACCTAACGCATAATCTTAAACAAGGATCTAGGTTCTTGTAATCGAATCATAAAACAAACCTGGACATTACCTGCGCAGCGGAATTTGGTGGTAATGACGAGATCAACGAACAGATGAAGACTTGTTCCTTCTTTGGTATCCACACGCTTACAAGCACGGATGGCTGCTAGACCGGATGGATGAACAACAGAGAGAGAGGGTTGAGAGAGAGAGAGAGCCGTGGCCACTCCTTCTCCAAAATCGCAGACTGATTAGAATTCTAGGGTTTCTAAATCCTTGTTATAGTCTTATTTCACTAATGGGCCCAAGTTTAATTAATTAATTAATTAAACTAATGGCTCATTAGTCTTTTGGGCCCAAGACACAAATCAGACAAAAGCCCATTTGTTGTCTGCCCAACTCTCTGTTCAAATACAGTAAATGCCTTAGCATCTTACCGTATTAGTTCCATCTTAACTTTCCCGTTAGCTATGGTGTGTGACCCTTAGGGATCATACAATACTGGTAATAAGTCCTAAACTTATAGATCAAGAGCGGACTCTAGCAAGCCATCATGATCACCCAGTATTTATGACTTATGTCTGATCTCGACACTTATCATACTTTCTAGAGATAGTACGGTAGATTTCAGGACATTCCCAACAGTCGACACCAAGGTATCCTCAAGGGAATGGCCAAGCCGAGGCTACGAATAAAACCATCATCGCCGGCATCAAAAAGCGCCTTGAAAGCAAAAAAGGAGTTTGGGCAGACGAGTTGGACGGCGTCCTCTGGTCGCATAGAACGACGCCTCGCAGCGCAACAGGAGCCACCCCTTTCTCCTTAGCCTTTGGCGTAGAAGCAATGGTACCGGCAAAAGCTAACATTTACACTCTACGCCGCTCTCTCATGCCACACCATACTGAAATCAATGAAAATATGCTAATACAAGCTCTCGACACCTTAGAGGAAGAGCGGGATCGAGCCCTACTCAGGATTCAAAACTACCAACAGCTCGCAGCTCGGTACTACAACCAGAAAGTCAAGGAACGCCATTTTCAAGTCGGTGACTTCGTCCTCCGCAAAGTTTACGAAAACACCAAGGAGCGGAGAGCAGGGAAACTCGGGGCGAAATGGGAAGGACCCTACAAAGTCACAAAAGTCGTCAAACCGGGAGTCTACGAGCTTGAGTCAATGAAAGGCAAGGCTTTACCTCGATCCTGGAACTCGGCAAGCCTGAAGGAGTACCACTAAGACGGCAAGGCGCCAAAAAAAAAAAAAAAAAAAAAAAAAAAAAAAAAAAAAAAAGAGATTATGAACTACGAGTGACTTGATTCTTCCTCGGGAGATACATATACGTAGGCAGCCTTTACCGGCACAGTCACAAATCTAATAAAATCCTTATTTTTCAGATAAATTACCGTCTTTAAAGCCAAGCAAAGCCAAAAATCAGGTAAGTCCTTTCATTAATATTCAAATATTTGATGATACTAACAGAGCCGAGTATCAACTCGCAACAAGCCGAGTATCAACTCGCAACAAGCCGAGTATCAACTTGCAAAAAGCCGAGTATCAACTCGCAAAAAGCCGAGTATCAACTCGGTCTAAGACGAGCAAACCGACTCGCATCATCAGCATCATGCCTCCTGGCCAGGGGCGTGGTCTTCCTTGCGCACGAGGTGCACATCGTGGTAAGGAAAAGCCGGGATCCATCCGCAAATTCTTCGCGGTAGGAGATAATAAATAAGCCGAGCAAAAGAACTCGCACATTCATCCACCCCTAGAATAAAGCCGAGCAAATTATAAGACTCGCAAACCGACATTATGGCAAGAATCATAATGAAATCACTACTTGTTTAAAATTTGTCAAAAGAACAAGTTTAAATATAGTAGCACGACTTATCACCATGAAAGTCGCTGAATTGTTTAAGTTTAACAAACAAGTCTAATACAAGACTAATGAGATTTGATTACAAATACGTTCTCAAAATCACTAAAGTTGTTTAGACTCGTCGATAGCAAGCTTAATACAAACTTGAGTCTGATTCGGTGGAAAATATGCACGCAAGTCGCTAAAACTGTCTAAAAACAAGTTTAGCCCGACTTAGCTATATCACCGATCGACATTTGCTTAAAGATTGATCAAAATCTAAAACCGCCATTTCATTAAGTTAAAATACATTAAACCAAAGGTTTACAAAAGCAAAAATAAAACTTTAAAGAAAATAGGGCCTCCTCAGGTAGCTTCAGCCGTCGACTTCTTAACTTCATCGGTTTCGCTCTTCTCAACGTTCTGACCCTGTGCCAAGGGAGCGCCTTCCAAAGCCGCAACCTCTGAACGAACGGACGAGACAAGACCAGCAGGGACCGCCTCTGGAATTATCCCATGATTTGTTCCGAATTGGTCGACATCCGACGGAACAGGAGGAGGAGAGTCATGGGAACGATCGAGAAGAGGATGACGTAATGGAGAGAGAACAAGTGTGAGCTCCTCCTTCGTTACGACATTCATGTCGTCAAGCTCCGCGTCAGCCGCAACCTCGTCCGCGGCAACCTTGTCCAAAATGGCCTGAGGAATTGGCACCCCCTGCTCGCTAAGTGTGATCAGACACCTCTTAAGCCCAGAGATCTGAGCCTGCTTAACCTGAAGAGCAACAGCACCCTCCTGGTCCTTGATGTAACGCTGAACGAGGTCAAAATGAGTTTGCGCCTTCGTCCTAACCGCGGCCTCGACTCTTTCCCTTTCCTTGCCGACCAGGTCAAGACAAGACTTTTGCAGCTTCTTCTTCTCCAACTCGAACTTGAGAAAGTCGGCCTTCGATTTCTCCTCAGCCTTCTTGAGCTTACCCTCGAGAAACAGCCTGTTCTCTTCCAGTACTTTCTTCTCCCCTTTGATCTTTTTGAGAAGGTCGTCCCGCTTGGTGACCGCGTCAGCCAGCTTCTTTTGGGCCCAGGAACTCTCCAAGGCCACACGGTTAGAGGCCGCGATCATCTGAAAAATAGCAAAAGGAACGTTATCTCGGCAATCAATGTAAAAATCAATAAAAAAAGAGGGTTTAAAAATTACGGTAGCCTCAGCATGCTTCAACCGGACGATGGCATCCGAGTGAGGCAACTCCTCCAAGACCGGCCAGTCCGACTCGTTTCCCCTCACACATGTTAACATGTCGAAACAGGCCCGGGGGTTATTGATGAAAGGGACCTCACTCGCATACTGGTAGGCGAAGTTATGAATAGAAGGGCGAACTTCCCCTTCATTCACTTCACGCCTCGGACGTACCAAGACGAGCTCCTTGTTGGATTCGAAAGGTTTTAAGCCACCAGACGAATCAGGGACGGTCCCCTTAAAACTGTAGAGACGTTTCCACGGATCTTTCTGCTTAACGGGCTCTCCAGAAGCCGCCACCACAGTGGAAGCACTCTCAGCCGGCTTACCCATCTTGGGCACCTTTGACGACTTATCTTGGACCGACTTGTCATCGGCAGGCCTTTTCCTTGATGGCGCCTTAGGCGGAAGATTGGAATGATTCACCACTGGGGCAGACGACTTCGCACCTACATCAGAATGACTGCCGCCTTGAGAAGAAGGAGCCTTATCCTTGTCTTTTGACGATTTAGAGGAAGCAGGAGGTTTTGATGAAATCTCCTTGGAATAGTCCACAGAGTCAATTCTCTTGACTTTACCCATCTTCTTCGGCCTGACGAGTTGATCAGCAGTAACTTTCGCCTTGGTGTTCCACTTAACTGAAACAAAACAGGTCAGAACGAAGCATGGAAAAGAGTGGGGCAAAAGACGGTAAAACGAACCTGCAGAGATCCGCGGGAGGAATTTGTTGATGCGCTCGCGAGTAAGATCAGACCACTTGCGTAAGCCGAGAGACTGAATCTGCTCAAGGATAGGAAAGAAGTTCTTGGGATATGGCGGCAAGAAAGGATGTTGCACTGCAAAGACAAAGAAGAATTAAGTAAATGATCGCGCTCAAAGGATAGCAAAATCGGGACGATATCTACCATATTCAGTGTTCCAAGACGTCCTGATAAGCTCCCTATGCTCGTCAGGGACGACTAAAGAAGATAATTCGACGAAAAAGTAAGATCGTTGCCAATTGTTGATCTTACTAGGCGCATCCGTCAAAACCCGATTACCGCTTTTGAATTTGACCGCAAAACATCCTGGGTTCGTCGCGTTCATGCGATTTATAGATGTCATTTCTTCGAAAATTTGCGCGGTTATCGTTATGTCGGCTTCGGCTCCCAGCACTAAAATATCAACCATGTGGCGAACTGCAACAGCTGAGAGCTGAGAAATGGCAATCTCGCGGCGATGACAATACGAGATCAGCAAGTCGGGCAGGGGAAACCAGCAACGACTGCCCCCAGTGTCGGAATTGACGAAATACGACTCGTAAAGAGTTATGTATCCCGGGGGAGGGGTCCATGGACGGTCAAGCGGAAAAGGGATAATGACCTTGATCCTTGGATCAGCTCCGCAATCCCGAAGTAAAGATTTTACCGAAGTCGCGTTCGATTTGGTCCCAGCGACATTGCCGAAAAATTCATAAGGATCAACCGGCAACGCAGAAGGGAGGACATCCCCGGAATCATCTTGACCAGTAGCGATATCATCTTCATTGTCGTCAGAATCTCGTAGCTGAGGAATGACTAAGTCTTCCCGACCCGAGCTCTCAGCGGCATAATTTTGGCGAGATGCCTCGCGACGACGTCGTAGCTCTTCAATAGCAGAATGAGCTGGGTGATTTCTCAAGTCGGAAGAAGTGTCCGACGACGAAGCAGGAGAATCGGATTGACGACTTGGCGAATCATCCGCAGACGAGACTGAAACAACTTCCTTGTCCTTACTCGATGAACAGCGGATCAAAGACATGGATTCGATGAAGAACGGATGAAGAACACAGGAGAAAAATAAAGTTTGATCTTAAAACCTATAAAACCTAAGGCGGAGCAACGGCGGAGGAAAGATCGGAAAATAAATACCGAGAGAGAGAAATTACCTTTAGAACTTCTTCACTTGGACCAAATGAGGAAGGAAATAGTGAGAAGGAACTATTTATAAGGAAAATGACGGCGTGGAACTCGAGGCACACCTTTACCTAGGCGACGCTTCGTGTCTCGTACCCACCCGACGATAGAACCAGGAATCAATTCCGGTTTGGCCAAAAACGCCATCGGTTTAGAACCAAGTGCACGGTTATCTCCAGACAGATCGGCCTAGTGAAATACGGGCCTAAGAACGAAACATGGGCCTGAAAGACAATGTGGACCCAACCCAAATCATTTCTCAAACCTTAGGTTAACTCCTCGTAATGCCGACTTGAGTACAAGTCGCCACACTGGGGGGGCTTACTGTTGGAGTCAAGTTTAGCACTTTCCTGAAAAGGCCTATTCATGATTATAGGTCGGCCCAGAATGGAAAGTCGGTGAAAGGGCCCAAGACGGTAAAACTTAGGTTAAACCGGACTTAGGGCAACCGGCTTACATTAGGGTTTTGGGAGGTGTAAAATTAAGAAGATTAAGGCGGTGCTTGACCATATCGATGATATGGAAACATTTCATATCTCGATAAAGTCGGGATATTAGGAAATCTTAACATTTATTTCTATTTTCCTTATTTGTAAACCGACTTGTAACCTTATAAAAGGGACCTCATTAATCAATAATATTTTACGCTTTTCTTAATACTTTTCGCTTGAGAGACTTTAGATCAAACTCTTAACCTAATTTCTCTCCGGCGACTTTAGAACTCTCTTTTACCGGCTTTCCTCTCGGAAACGCCGACTTTAAACCCTAATTTCCTAAATCTCACCGCGTTCTTTAATTCTTCTTTTAGAATCCTTAATTACAAACCCTAAAACTCTTTCTATCTTTGGATAGACCGAGTTGAGATCTTACAGATTGCATATATGTATAACCTTAAAGAGGAAAACTCTATACTAGACACTTACTGGACGAATGAGGAACAATACCTATATGACTATCTCTTTCAACTTCATTTTGCATTCTGGTTGCTCTTTGTCTTTCGATGTCACCTCTATGGTCATAGCTATCAGGGTGTGCACTTTTTAAGGCTAAGGATTACAGGAAGGAAAGCACAGAAAAGTTTGCTTGGATGGTGGATTACCAGATCGTTTGAAGAGCAACGGAAAATGGAAGGGGTGGTCTGGAACTCAGAAACTATAAATCTCGGTCACAATTTCTTTTGGTTTTCAAGGGGAAGTCACTTGACTCCACGTTGGCAGTTTCTGCATCGCTTCAAGCTTGGAAATAAACAGCTCAATCTTTTTGTCTCGGTAAATGGTAAAGGATGGGAGAAGGCAGATTATACCATTTGGTCCATGAGGTATAAAAATAGCTTGCTTTATGGAAAGGAGTATTGTACATATAATTGTGTTTCGTTGATATGGTCTATTACTATAGCGAGGAGGCAACTGCAATTTTTGACACTACTTCTGAGAGATTACATGAGACCTTTAAGGGAGGGTTTGTTTGTTTTGGTCCATAGTTATAGAAGAGGAAACCAAAGAAATTTATGTTTTCGTTTCTGGGTTCTTATTTTGTTCCCATATGGTTCACCTTGGTATTTTTGTAATAATGGTTTTCAGCAAGGATTCATGGATCATGGTTTAAAGGAAAAAAGAGTTTACACCAAAGTTTTTATTACATGGGAGGTGGCGAGAAGACTTGTGGTCAAGACAAAAAAGAGGACAAGGAGAAGGTTTTTAATGGCATTGGTAGGCAGTTTTGGGGAAGAAAAGAAGATATCTAAAGAAAGGATTGGGAGCATAGAAGCTAAAATTCTCGGTTCTCTTTTTTTACGGCCTTTATGGGAAGAAATTTTGGTCCCACGAAAGATGGAGCTATCTTTTTTGACGCCGAGATCATGGCATACAATACACATGGTTCCGAAAGTTTACAGGAAAATTCTTAAGGAGGGTTGTGTATTTTTGTTAAATATGGATAATAGCATTATATTATCTGATACGGAACAGAGGAAAGAGAGATATTATTCACTCATGTGGTTCTGTAAATATGATACTAAAAGAACCAGTATACATCTTAAGGATTTTTATTTAGGGGGCTCCAGCATTGGCGGTGGGTTAATATAGATGTTTGTATTGTGTGGGGAAGGCATGAAGGAATGTTTAGATGAATCCTGATTCAATTCTCTGATTCAGATTATTCTAAACATGCTGATCTAGGTTCTTCTCGAATAGAAACAATGATAGATCTCACCTTATACCTGTTTTGCAGCGGAAAGGGATGGTATGTCAGAGATCAAAGAGCCACCGAGAGATAACTCCTCCAGAGGTTCACACACGCACACCGAGCAGGAAAAGGCTGCCAGACCAGGAGGGAATCGGCGCAGAGAGAGAGAGGAGGCTCGCGGCTAGGGCTTATTTTCGACCTGAACTCGTCTTAAGTTATATAACTCGTTCAGTTCGTTTTGGGCCATTTGGCCCAAAGGCCAATTAACTCCGAGGCGTTCGCGCACTGTGTCGATCGACACTCCTTGTGTATCGATCGACACACAGTGGCCAAACCCAATTATTCTCTCTAAGTACAGTAAATGCCTAGCACTTTTACCGTACTCCTACTACACCGTTCCTACACATTTTCCTGTTAGCTTAGGCGTGTGACCCATATGGGATCATATAATAAAGGCAATAAGTCCAAGACTTATAGATCATGAGCGGACTCTAGCAAGCCATCATGACCCCCAGTATTATATGACTTATGTCTGATCATTGACATACTCTTACTTTCTAGAGACAGTACCGAGATTACTGGACACAATTCCAACAATCTCCCACTTGTACTGGAATCTCTGTATTCATAATCCTTTTGTCACAATATCTCGATTAGTCATAAGGCAAGATTGGTGTCATCCTTATAAAGCCTAATCTTGTTCATCGGACTCTGATTCGATACTGACAATCCAAACGACTCGGGACAGTCCGTTTGAGCATGGCCATGCATTTTCCAGTATTCAAATCTCCGATTGGCCTAGAGATATTCACTCCATTTATATTGGAGGGACAAATCCCGTCTTGTTCCATCACTGTAAACTACTCATTTCATAATACACCCAAACAAGGTCCTTATAACTATCGCAGAACGATAGCGTTAGACAATGATCAAAGTGCATCAGTCCATGTGCAGTCACATGCATGCGAACTCAGGTCTAAGGACTATACTCTATAGTCGTAGTAAGAATCTCTTATGACACAGATATAAATATCCTGAAGAGTTCTTATAAGCGGGTCTTGTCCGGTCGTATGTTCCCAAACATACACCTATGTACTGACTTTGATGCCGCGCATCTATGACACACTGAGACTTTGTCATAAGTCACGTACCAATCCAGTCTCACACGGTTGTTGGTGTTCCAATTTCAACAACCTTCGACTAGGGACAGGATGATATAAAACATTTATCAAATATAGGGTCTCATGATCAAGCTAAATGACTTCGATGACTCAAGATCAAGTTATTTACTTCGATGACCTATAAAATGGTTTATATCACTTTGGAACGATTATTTCATCACAGTTAAAATAATCTTGAAATAATAATTTCATTAAACATCTTAAATGTTGTTTCAAGAACATATCCAATGACTAAATAAAGCCCTTTAATAACTCCCACTGAAATTAAGACTACATATTAATTTCACTTATCCTACAGCAACAGTCCGAGACTCGTGCTTAGGCCTAAGGAGTGGCTTCGTTAATAGATTAGCAACGTTCTCATTCGTTGAAACTTGCTGATGTACTTAACATCTCTGTCATTTATCTTACGGAATAGGTTATACCTATCCTCAAGGTGTTTGGACCTCTGATGTGCAGCTAGTCTCATCTATGCTGGGAATCACATCAAGTTCAGTGACGAACTCTTCTTTCAAACAACCTCTTTCGCCACTTCCAAGTAGCGAAATGTTCAGCTTAAGTCATGGAGTCAGCAACAGTGCCTTGCACCGCCAGATAGACACAAGATATAACCGGACTGTGATCGGAAATCATCTTTGTCTATTGGAAACTTGCCTTTCAGACTCTATCGACTCGTAGCACCTCACTTTCTCCGTAACTCGAGAATTTATCCTTAGTATTCCTCAAATACTTTAGGATATTCTTTACGGCAATCCAGTGTTTCTTTGCTGGATTTGACTGGTCTTTACTTGTCTTGCTTAACATTAAAGCAACATCAAACAAGTACGTTTCATGGCATACATGATAGATCCAATTGCCGACGCATATGGAATCTTATCCATGCATTTAAGCTCAGCAGTTATCGTAGGATACTGTATCTTGCTTAACTTAATGCCATGTGACATTGGCATAAAACCCTTCTTGGATTGCTCAAAATGTGTAGGACTTTGTCAATTTAAGAATCCTGACTTTGTCCTACCAGCTCTTTTGGATCTCTATCTTTAGATCCAAAATCCAAGAACTACGTGGCTTTACCCATGTCAATCATTAAACCAACTCCCAAGCTAGTCCTTTACCGACTACAGCGTTGGGACGTTATATCCGAGAATCAGTATGTCATCGACATACACTTTGAGAAATGCAATATCGCTCCCACTAATCTATTAGTAAACACACAGTTCCGCTTCGTTCCTGTTCAAGTCAAAACCTTGACTACTTCAACAGAACGAAGATTCCAACTCCGATATGTTTGCTTCCATCCATGAATGGATCGATGAAGCCAACTTACACAAAATGTAATTCTTCGGAGTCTGGGCTCACTTTCGCTTCCTAGGATTTCGCAGATTCGTCGCTTTCAATGATCATCAGATCATGCGAACATTCAATGATCATCAGGCTGAACTAATGACGAGAATTCACTCTCGGATTAGTGACTGATTCTTTCATATCTGCGAACTTCAGGCTCCACAGGTGTAGATTCTACAGAAATCTGTAAATCCTTCCGCTGCTCTCCCTCAATAGGTTAAGCAGCCTCCTGTATTTCTCGAATTTCTTCGAGTTGTACTTTTACTCCCACTGTTCTTCTTGGAAAGTAACTTCCCTTCTTAGAAAACAGAATGGTCGTAAAAGTACTTTTTACTCCCACTGTTCTTCTTGGAAAGTAATTTCCCTTCTTAGAAAACAGAATGGTCGTAAAAGTACCGAGCCTTGGTTTCCCTAAGAAAACTTCGAGTTATACTTTTACTCCCACTGTTCTTCTTGGAAAATAACTTCCCTTCTTAGAAAACAGATTGGACGTAAAAGTAACAAGCCTTAGTTTCTCTAGGACAACCAGCGAAGTAGCACAACTACAAATACTCAGTAAAGACAAATTTGGATCGATTCCAATCCACATTAACGTGGTGTCTTTCAACTGATATTTGTGGAACTATTTCAGCGTAAACTTAGATATTTTAGAGAGTTATTCTTAAATAATATCATGGAAGATTCGTGTGACTCATCTTTAATCATTTCTAATAAGATCTGATTCTTTCTCACAGAAACACCTTCAGGTTTTCAGGAGAAATGAGCTGTGAAACGATTTCACACTCATTAAGATGATCACACAATCAATGACTTAAGTATTCTCACTCGTGATTTAATCCAGAGTCTTAATACTTTTGTCACTCAGATCCTATACTTCATTCTGGAACTCTTTCGACCATGTCAAAGAATTCCGACTTGTGTCTCATCAAATGAACACAGTCACTCTCACTGAAGTAATCAGTAGAGACAATGAAGTACAGGAAATTTTCTCTGGCATTACTGCTCATTGGGCCACATACATCAGTATGTTCCAGGTCCAATAAGCCTTTGGGCCTTTCTCTAGCTTGGCTAAGATAGGCCCTTTTCCTTTTGGTCCAGTAAACAGAATTCAAGTCTCATAAGATATCTTATCAAATGAGCCCAACAGTCCATAACTATGGGATTTCTGAATCCGACTTACTCTATGTGACCAAGACTTTTATGCCAAGAAAAATCAGGTTTAATTCATTAGATTTAAACCAATTCGGTATTTATGTTACATTTAGGCACTCTTTGGTTTAAGATATAAAACCCATTCCATGAATAGGGTGCTACAATTAATATTTCATTAAGATCAAAAGAACAAAACTTGTCTTTTATCAAAATGAAAAACATTCAAATTCTTACAAGAAAATGAAAGACAATTCTGCTTAAAGCAGGTACATTGTAGCAATTACTTAATACAAAACCAAGCCTAAAAGGGATCTATAAGTGAAAACCCTACAGCTGAGGCAGCATCCCAAGCTCCTTCCAGACATGTAGTTTCACTTGCCCTTCCTTCAACGTTCTACTGTTGCTTAGGCTCTGCATATTATCACGAATATCAGTGCCACAACCAGTATCCAATACCTTTAAGGACGTTCTACTGTTGCTTAGGCTCTGCATATTATCACAAATATCAGTGCCACAACCAGTATTCAATACCTTTAAGGTAGAACTTGAAGTAATAACATGAATACCTGAGGAAGTAGTCTCATACATCAACTTCAATTCCTCATCATCTTCCATGAATTTAATGCAATTTCTCTTCCAATGCCCTGTCTCCTTACAGTAGCAGCACTTACCAACGCAAGAGGTATCTGACTCGGGCTCAGAAGACACACGCTTGCCATGATTCAAAATCTGGACAACTTTGTCTTCACCCTTGTCAGCATTAGGTTTAGTAAACCTACCCTTCTCATTCATGAGATTGTACAGGGTACTCTTCACGTTTGGCTCAACTGTCTTGAGCATATCATGCAGTTCAGTCAGCGTCTTCGTTAAGCCTTTCCTGATATAGTTCTTTCTGAACTTATCATAGCTTGACGGCAGTGACTGCAAAATGATTTCAGTTGCTAACTCTTGGCTAACTGGATAATCCAGTTTCCTCAGGTTATCAATGT
Organism: Orychophragmus violaceus; assembly: GCA_030180135.1. Lineage (NCBI taxonomy): Eukaryota > Viridiplantae > Streptophyta > Magnoliopsida > Brassicales > Brassicaceae > Orychophragmus > Orychophragmus violaceus. The sequence continues at coordinate 44,113,503 of CM058229.1, read as the reverse complement.
AACCCATCATTTTACTGACATGAGGACTCACTGGATTATCATTTGGTAGCTTGCAGCTAGTGAGAGACTTAACCAACTGGTATCTCTCCACCCTTATCTGCTCCTGAAATTTCAATTTCAGGCTGCTGATCATCTCTATTGGCGACTCCATGTTCTCATATTGCTTCCGCAAGTCTGAGTCCATGGTAGCCAATATCAGACCACGCACATCTACCGCATCATTATAATGCTTATTCCAAGCATCATATACTGCATGAGAAGCATTGGACCCGATCCTCACGGGGAGAGCTCTCTCAAGGACATAGTCCTTTCTCTCCTGTCTGAGGACTAGCCTCAGGTTCCGCGACCAAGTCAAGAAATTTGATCCGTTCAGCTTGTCCAGCTTAAGGACAGACCGGATCGAGAAAGTGTTTTGATTGTTTGTGCTAGTCATAACTGAAAATTAAGATAAAAGGATTTTAGTTAATATGTTCAATATGATTAATCTCTTATTAAATTTAATATGATTAATCACGCATTATATTCAATAACATAAGTTACCCTCAATAGAATATAATGATTCCAAGATCCACATATAACTAAGATTAAAGTGGGCCACTGGCCGTCACCAAACCTTAGCTTATATCGGTAAGCCCTATATCGGCTAATTATATCCGTGATATAACTCTTGGTTGTGAATCTGGGCCCGAGGCCCAATCCACTCTGATGTCTCAAGGCCCGGGACTCCCGATGGCCCAGTCAAGAAAACCAGACTATACAGTCATGTAATCATTAATGTCTGGGACTCCCAATGACATTTATGAATCACAAACCGTCTTATCCACGCAAAAGCAGACACCCTCACACTGTAAGGCCATGAATACAATTGAATGGGCTTCGACAGCTGACATAGAATGGACAAGACATCCAACGCTTGATATTATTTGAGGTTCGTAGGTTTATTTAAAAATTCATTCCCAAAATAGAAGATTACTATTTCGGGAAACTTTCCATTTTTGGAAACCTACTATTTTTGGAAACTTTATAAAATTGGAAACTTTCTAAAAACGGAAACTTTCTAACTTTAGAAATTTCTTTAAAATCCAAAACCCGCAAATCCAGAAACTTCTAATTTAAGAAACTTTCTAATTTCAAAATTTCGGAAACTTTAATTTAAAATCGACTTTATAATTTTATAAAATAAATTTTAAATTAATCTGAAGAAAGACTCAAATAATTGGCCCAATTGTTTTAACTTCTTGGCCCGAGGCCCCTGAATTGGTCCATGTCCAAGACATGACCCAATTGTCCAATTAAATGACATAACCGGTCTGGTTCATTAAAATTGGCCTAACCAAATTTTAATTACTACGATGACCACAATTGTCAACCGGTTATTTACTAAACCGGATTTTCTCAATTTATTTGGTCCAACCAAATCAAATTAGAAAATCCTGGTTTAGGCACTAAATCCAATAATTCTTTCGACATTGGATTTCTTGTCCCGGTTTAACCAGACTTAATAAAATTATTAAATCTGTTTATTAAACCAGGACGAATTAATTTTAATCAAAAATTAAACCGAGCCTTAAACCAACCATGTCGATCGATGAACCAACCGTGTCGATCGATCCATCAACCGCATCGGTCGATGCTCTTAGCATCGATCCTGCATCGACCGTGCATCGATCCTGTATCGATCGATGCTCTCACGCATGCACGGAACCGAGCCAAAACCCTAACCGTGTCGATCGATGCACCAACCGCATCGGTCGATGCACCAACATCGAACCTGCATCGATCCTGCATCGATCGATGCTTTCACGCGTTAACAGGGTTAGCCGATAGACTGTATCGACCGATCCATGCGATCGTATCGATCGATCCATGCGATCTTCGAATTGTATCGACCGATCCATGCGATCGTATCGATCGATACATGCAATCGCAGCCGATTCTCATTCTCTCGGATCAGATCGCATACCAAATCAATATAGTTTGATCATGCGATTTTTCATGTGTTTAGATTTCAATTCTTGTTACTTAAATGTTTTCTCTTATCAGTAGTTGATTCAAAACACTTTTAAACAAGAAAAACAATCCTAAACATGAATCTAAACAAGAAAAACCAGAACCTGGCTCTGATACCACTGAAGGAATGTTTAGATGAATCCTGATTCAATTCTCTGATTCAGATTATCCTAAACATGCTGATCTAGGTTCTTCTCGAATAGAAACAATGATAGATCTCACCTTATACCTGTTTTGCAGCGGAAAGGGATGGTATGTCAGAGATCAAAGAGCCACCGAGAGATAACTCCTCCAGAGGTTCACACACGCACACCGAGCAGGAAAAGGCTGCTAGACCAGGAGGGAATCGGCGCAGAGAGAGAGAGGAGGCTCGCGGCTAGGGCTTATTTTCGACCTGAACTCGTCTTAAGTTATATAACTCGTTCAGTTCGTTTTGGGCCATTTGGCCCAAAGGCCAATTAACTCCGAGGCGTTCGCGCACTGTGTCGATCGACACTCCTTGTGTATCGATCGACACACAGTGGCCAAACCCAATTATTCTCTCTAAGTACAGTAAATGCCTAGCACTTTTACCGTACTCCTACTACACCGTTCCTACACATTTTCCTGTTAGCTTAGGCGTGTGACCCATATGGGATCATATAATAAAGGCAATAAGTCCAAGACTTATAGATCATGAGCGGACTCTAGCAAGCCATCATGACCCCCAGTATTATATGACTTATGTCTGATCATTGACATACTCTTACTTTCTAGAGACAGTACCGAGATTACTGGACACAATTCCAACAAGGCACTGCTCAACAACTTAAGACTTGGGAATTTTTAAAACCCAAGTTGATACTCCAGAGGGGAGAACCAAAAATTCAATTTTAATATGCGGATTTTGAGTTGGAATTATCAAGGTCTGGGAAACAAATGGACGATTGGTTATCTGCGGGAAATAGTGTATAAGAATAAGCATGAGTTTCTATTTCTATCAGAGACAAAACAACATTTTTCTTTTACACAAAAATTTATGGGTCACATTGGATACGACAAGATGTATACAGTCGAACCGAGAGGAGCTAGTGGGGGGACTGGCGTTATATTATAATGACACATCAGACATCAACATTATATATGCAAGCAATAGGATGATCGATATTGAAACAGATGTAAAAGGGAATAGGGTTTCACTATCCTTTGTCTACGGTGACCCAGTACAGAAATACGGGATCTAGTCTGGGAGCGATTGACTCGTATGGGTGTGGTGAGGACAAATATGTGGTTCATAATAGGTGATCTCAATGAGATCACGGGAAATCACGAAAAGCAAGGGGGATCCCTGAGGCACGCTTCAACTTTCGTATCTTTTAATAATATGATTCATGATTGTGGTTTAATTGAATTTCCATCCTTGGGGGACTCTTTATCCTGGAGAGGCAGGAGGGGAAAACAACTTATCAGTTGAAAATGGATAGGGCTCTAGCAAATGAAGACTGGCATACATTTTTTCCCTTTTCGTTGATGGAATATTTGGGGATGATTGGCTCAGACCATCGTCCAATTGTGGCATCTATTGAGGATAAAATCCAGAAGAGGCGGTCAGTTCAGATTTGATAAACGTTGGTTGGAAAAAGATGGCCTAATGGACACAATTAAACTGGTTTGGGAAGGTTCAGACAACACTGGAGCAAGGAACTTCTATGAAAAGATTGGTAGATGTCGACGTGAACTGTCAAGATGGAGGAAAAACAATCCTCAATACAATAAGGATCACATTTATGGGTTACAGAAAGAACTGGAAGAGATCCAAAAAGATGATACTAAAACACATGAGGAGGTGTTAGAGATTTCAGATAAACTGAAACATGCTTACAGAGATGAGGAACAATTTTGGCAACAAAAGAGCAGGAATATGTGGCACACATCGGGTGACAGATATACAAAAAAATTCTTTGCTTTAACCAAACAAAGACGGGCAAGGAATCGAATTTTCGGACTCCACAATGCATCAAGAGACTGGGTCACAAAGGATCATGAAGTGGAACGAGTAGCGGTGCAATACTTCGAGGAGTTATTTACGACAACTAACTCGGATGGTTTCGAGGAGTTTTTACAGGAAATCCCGGTCTCAATTACAACTCAGATGAATGAGAGACTTATGGTTTTAGCTACTGAGGAGGAGGTGAGGCAAGCATTGTTCATGATGCATCCAGAGAAAGCCCCGGGGCCAGATGGGATGACAGCTTTATTCTATCAACAATCGTGGCCAATTGTGAAAAATGATGTTGTTCGACTGGTTAATGATTTCCTACAATATGGGGAGCTGGATACAAGACTGAATATGACAAATATTTGTCTTATTCCGAAGACAGAACGACCGATCAGAATGACGGAATTGCGCCCTATCAGTCTTTGTAATGTGGGTTACAAGATCATATCAAAGGTTTTATGTCAAAGATTGAAGCGGCTACTACCAAGATTGGTTTTAGAGACGCAATCTGCCTTTGTTTCGGGAAGGTTAATCTCAGACAATATCTTAATAGCTCAGGAGATGTTTGATGGATTACGGACAAATCCATCCTGTAAGGGTAAATTTATGGCAATTAAAACGGATATGAGTAAGGCTTATGATAGAGTTGAATGAGCATTCATTGAGAATCTACTGAGGAAGATGGGATTCCATGATCAATGTGTTGATCGGATAATGCGATGTATAACCACGGTTCAATATAGGGTTCTCATTAATGGACAGCCACGGGGTTTTATAGCTCCACAAAGAGGGTTGCGACAAGGTGATCCTTTATCACCATATTTATTTGGAAGCTTTGATTGTGAATATAAAGAAAGCGGAGCGCGAAAAACAACTAACAGGACTGAAGGTGGCAAGAGCATGTCCCCCAATATTCCACCTTCTGTGTGCGGACGATAGTTTATTTTTCTGCAAAGCTAATAAGGAGGAATGTCAGACAATTCTAAATATACTTAAAGCCTACGAGGGTGTGTCGGGTCAGCAAATAAACTTTGCAAAGTCTTCACTGCAGTTGTACATACGGTTGCGATTGAAGTCCGCGATGAGGTGAAAGCGTTATTAGGCATCACAACGATGGGTGGAATGGGCTCATATCTGGGCATTCCAGAGAGCCTAAGTGGACCTAAGACACATGTCTTTAGTTTCTTACAAGATAGACTTCATGGAAGAGTTAATGGCTGGACGACAAAACTACTCTCACGAGGTGGAAAGGAGGTTATGATAAAGGCAGTAGCGACAGCTTTACCAAATCACGTGATGTCCTATTATCGGTTACCAAAAAAGATCACTACGAACTAACAAGTATAGTTTCAAATTTCTGGTGGGGTACGGGTGGAACGAGTTCAGGTATGCACTGGATGTCTTGGGACAAACTTTTCCGAGAAAAAGGAAATGGTGGGATTGGCTTTAGAGATTTTCGGGATGCAAATACGGCCTTTTTAGCGAAAAAATTATGGAGACTAATTGACAAGCCGAATATCCTTTTCTCGAAAGTTTTTAAAGGAAGATATTTTAGGAATGCGGGTCCTCTGGATCCAATAAGATCATACTCAGCATCGTATAGATAGCGGAGTATTACATCGGCTAAGTCACTGGTTAAAAAAATACTTATCAAAAGGGTGGGAACAGGGGAGTCTATTTCAATATGGAATGATCCGTGAATACCATCTTATCGCCCGAGACCAGCAACTCAAAAAATGGATTCTTATCATACATTGGTGACTGTTGACCAGTTGATTGACCATCATAACAAAATGTGGAACATACCACTACTGGAGACGGTTATAGTACCAGAGGATGTGGCTTTAATCTTGGGTATCCCTTTTAGCCGGGCTTATAGATCTGACTCATTGGGATGGTTTCCTACGAAATCTGGAAAATACACGGTGAAATCGGGGTATCATTTGGAGAGAGACCTCACTAATAAAGATGAAACTGCTCCTATTCTGGAGCCAAGCATATCAATAAACTAAAAGCTTATTCGTTGAAGGTCAAATGTTCACCCAAGATTAGACATTTTATATGGCAAGCAATATCAGGTTGTTTACCAGTGGCAAAAAACTTGAAGGGAAGAGGGATAAAATGTGACACTCGTTGTGTTCGGTGTGTGGTGCAGATGAAGAATCCATAAATCACGTTTTACTTGAATGTCCACCAGCAATTCAAACTTGGGCATTATCCCACATACCGACAAACCCAGATTTTTTCCCAACGGGGTCTATCTATACGAATATGGACTATCTGTTTTGGAGATTACCCTCAGATAAGGAGATGAATATCTATCCATGGTTACTATGGTATATTTGGAAGAGCAGGAATGATATGGTCTATTGTCATATTGACCGGGACCCTCGCGAAACATTAAGGTTGGCAGAAACAGAATCTGTTACATAGGGAGATGCGCAATTAAATGAGGCAAAAGAAACAACACCAGGATCATTAGAAGGGGAAAATTTTGAAATTGATTTGATACCCACAGGGCAATGGTGTTTTGTGGATGGATCTTGGAAAGAAGGTGATCAATTTTCAGGACAAGTATGATATAGTGGTTATGAGAGAGATGTAAATGTATTGATGGGGGCAATGAATATCAGCGCCAGTTTATCTGCATTACATGAAGAATTTGAAGCCCTGGTATGGGCTATGGAATGCATGAAGTATCATAGACATCAACACATCACATTTGCAACAGACTGTTCAGAATTGGTGAAGATAGTGTCGGAATCAGAAGAATGACCAGCTTTCTCGATTCACTTAGACGAGTTCCAAGCAAGAAAGGAGTACTTCACAACTTTTGAACTCATCCATGTATCACGAACAAAAAACTTGATGGCAGATAGACTAGCACGGAGTGCCCGTCAAAGACCGTCATATTCAATCCACGTTGGACCGGAGCCACCAAGCTGGATTAGTGAGAAATAGGTTTCTTTAGTTGTTCTTTTGTTGAAAAAAAAAAACTTCATAAATATTGAATACAATGGAGAGATTGCTATACGAAACAATATTAAACCTAAACATTTAATACACAATACAATAATTTTCATCTAATTACACACAAAATTTCAATGCTTACCCGATTCTTTCTTATGAAGAAGCATCAAAGAATAACACATACATTTCTATCCGCATCATTCTAAAACCTTTTTATTAATTCCTCACCATCTTTCTCAATCAAAAAACACTGAAGACTCCGGAGGCTAGTAAAAAAAGAAATTGCTAACAATCATTAGAGATAAAGAACTAAAACAACTCATAAAAATATATGATTAAGATAACTCACTTTATGTTGTGAATGGTAAAATGCAACTCTGGCCCTATCCAATAGTCTTGGAGATTTCCAACATGGGTTACAACACCAATAACATCTATAAAGTAAAAAAATTAGACAACACATGAAAATAACATGATTATTGTAATCCTAAGCACAAAAACAAATATTTGTTTTAAGTTACCTTTATAATAAGGATCATAAACCCTATGATCGAATATATCCGCAATCGATGTGCAAACCATAACACGAACATCTGAAATATTATAGTAAGTCAAACAGAAATATGTCTCTGATGTGAAAACCAACTTGAAGTTGTGACGAGTCAAGGAAAGATACTGTGGTGAAAGAACTACTTGAGCATTTGTAAGATTAAACCAACGATCCTCAAACCAACTTGACCAACGAAATTTATCAACATCAGAGGCATGAACAACTGTCTATCTTGATATCCTAAATCCAAAAAAATGATTTGCTCAATAAACATGCAGGAATAAAAAAGACAACAAACGAAAATGGAAAGAGATATACCTCTTCATTGACTAAAATCATTGACATTTTATAATCTCCCACGGAAGAAACACACATTCATACACGCAGGAGAAAAACCTTTAGATCCAAAAGAGATGGGACATTGTTGTTGATCTGAGAAACTCTTCGGATAACCTGAAGAGACATGGTTGATTCTCGTTTTTTTTTCACAAAATCTAGAAAGCAAGTTCTTTTTCGTTAAACGAATCGTCTAGGGCAAGAACTTTTATAGTTTCTAAAAGTTATGAGCAAAAAGTGTAGAAATTAAAATATACAACCCTTGGTTTAGTTAATATGTTTGGACCCCGCTAATAATTTTTTCTATTAATTTATTATTACTTGAACCATGATAATAATAAAAAATAATTACATATTTGTTTTGCTTGCTATGGAACAAATCTGAAAAATCAGAAATAGCATAATATAAAATTTGAACAATGATAATGATAGAAATGATAAAAAACCTTATTCGGACTATCGGGACTAATCGAAAAATCGGATGTATTTGCAAAAAATATAACCGGACCTTATTCAAACTATCGGGACTAAACCTTATATGGTACTCAAAAGAGTATTTACCAAATCCATCGTTTACCACCAAATCCATATATATAGTAAAGACAACACTTATTTGGACTATAGGCTCATTAGCACAATTGAGATATGTGAGGTGAACTAAGAACGTCTTGGCAACAACCATCCATCGGACTTTAAGATCTCGAGTATAAATTCACACAACTTTTTATTCAGTCGCAAACGTTTGTTAGTTCACCTCATATCATTCACTAAAACTCAAGATAATCGAATTTCTTCTTTCATGAAACTAAGAATAAAACATAATGAAAAACCAAAAACCATAAAAAGACATTTTACATCGTAAAAAGAAGAAGAAAGTAATATGAATGATAACAAATCATTTGATTAAACTTTTAATGATCCGGAAGAATAATGTCATAGCCTAAAACAAAACATAGAAAAAACTTCTTGAAAAAATGGAAGATGCAAACAATTATGTTTCTAGGCCACCAAGCTCACCTTATATAGGATTTCATTGGAGACTAACAATCTTCTCTTGGAAATTGGTATATGCCATAGAATATTGTTTTTAAATGGAACTAATAAGATATTAGGCACCAACAAGAGTTTACTCAGTTGGTAAAGGTCAGCTAGTAGCTTTCCGCCAACCTGAGTTCGATTCATGGTGGGAGGGGTCTCCTCTCTAAAAGAGAATGAATTTAACATGGTTTGGCCTCGCCCTAGAGAAATGTACGGACATACGGACCCAGAACCTCCTAGTTATTCAAAAAAGTAAATATATATATATATATATATTTATCTATTCGGAAAAATATTGTGATATGTTTTAGGTAATATAATTAATGAAATGAATAAAAATTGATGTAATGACATTCTCGTAAATAAGTTCAATTCGATTCTTTTTTAGTTATTTTGGGGCTTGACATGTCAATATTCTACTTCAATATTATATTTCTGTAGAGCATTTTCGTATTGACACCTCAAATTTGACCGAAAATTACTTTTTATTTATATGTATAGATTACTTGTTAATGTGTGTGACAAGTTAGGGCATTTAAGATGCAGTCACACTACTTAAGGATGGGTGTCACAGATTCCGTAGTTTCGAAAAAAGCCATCGCGTATGATGCAAAAGTATTTGAAGAAAGTAAAGCCGCTTACATCCGAGTTCGTGTGGGTCCGCCAAGTAGTTAAAGCACTCCGGCCAATTAAGCATAGGTTCCTCCGCTCCACCAACGAAACCCATGGGGGATAAAACTGAATTCCCAGTGACAAAGACTCATAAACTGGGAAACATCAACATTTTAAGAAGTCTAAAGGATCATTTCGCTTACCATAAATGAAAAAATCGTTTTTATTTATCTTTTTGGTCAAAATCGTTTTTTTCTATTTTTATTTCACAGATTAACACTTACAACAATTATCTAGGAGAATAAGAAGAATGGTCAGGTTTTCTGGTCAAATCCCGTTTGTAACGATTTTTATTTTTAGTTAAATATCGAATTTAGATAGTCAACAGTTTATTGATACACAATAAATCAAATAAAACTGGGGTTGTGTGTTCTTGGGTTTTGAAGTATGAGTTTTTGTTTTTTGAGGTAATAAGAAATTATATTTATTTTTAATAAGAAATTATATTTACTATTTAAATGTTAATGCCCCATATAGATATATATTTTGCATCCGCCCCTGAGTACATGTATATTGACAATTGTATAAATACAATAGAAATACTAGTATAACAGTATACTTGTATATAAGAGAACATGGGTACATTAGTTCAAAAAAAAAAAAAAAAAAAAAAAAAGAGAACATGGGTACATGATTTACAATTTGATTATAAAAAGTACATCTATACTTTTTGAATGCACGCAAATATGATTACGATGACATGCGCTTACCAATTTCTGAAACCTTTAGATATATACTAACACTAGCAATTAGTCAATATTTCTTCAGTTGATCGATAAGTCTGGGGATTCTGACTCCTTCAACGGACTTCCTTATTACAGTTACATCTATTATGAGGCGTGAACTACACATAGGGTTGAGGTCGCTAAACACTCGCAGCCAAGTTTCTCCAAAATTTCTGTGAAATCCATCACCCAAAAATTGGAAACATAGTCGAAAAAAAGGAAAAAAAAAACTCAGATTCACTTATATAATTTTGGTTTATCATTCATTACCTATAGTTTCTATCAGATTCAAGGTTTAAAAGCTAATGTATCTGTAGATTAGTAATTTGTCACAAATCCCAATTTTTACTATCACCATTTATTTAAAGAGATTGTAATATAAATATTATTTATTTATTTTCTAATGGTAAATTACATGTCATTTAAATTAATAATTCTACAATACAATTCTAATAACTACGAAATTTAACATGCATAATGAATAAACTTTTAATACATTAAATTTAATTCTACATATTTTTTTGTTCATCTTATAATATTTTATAATTATGAACAATATGTGTATATGTGCTGAATACATTTAAATGTTAATTATATAATTATTTAAAACTAATAAAAATTTGAGAAAAATCCGGGCGTAGCCGAAATATTTTACTATTATTAACAAGAGGCCCCCACTAACCACATGTTACCTAAAATATAGTTGAAGAGATATTCGAGTCGCTCTCTCTCTTGTTTAGAGAGAGGCTTTTCTCTCTGGTTCTTCCCTGATTCCCTTCTTCACCGATATGCATCTTTCAGAAGGGTCTCGGTTGGGAAGTGCTTTGCGACTCTTGCTATTTCTTTTGCTTTTTGCTGTTCATATTCTCGGATCTCGATTGCACGTGATCCGAATTCTTGTATTTCCGTTTTGGTTTGATCGAATAATTCCCGGAGTGGTTCTATGGCTGGCCTATTTCTTCTTCTGAATCTGTCGGATCTTCCCGGTTGTTCCAGGTTTCTTCGCTTCTGCGGTTCGGATCATGCTTCCTCTCTCGGTCTTGCGTCGTCAGTCCCTATTCTTTCCCAGCTTTGCTTGCGATTCCCCATCTTCCCATGATTCATATTGTCTTCGTGTCACCATCTTTAGAGGACAAGCATATGGTGAATTCAGATTAGCCTTTGTGTCTAATCGGCGACAGAGCCTCCTCGGCCTTGGTGGTCTCCAGTGGAGTTGCGGTTACTGGTTTCTTCTTATGCAGGTGATTTTGGTGGCGGCTCGGGAAGTTTTGATCCACAAGTGGTGCCGAGCAGTTACAGAGCGGTGGTCCGGTCCGGTCTTGGCTCCGCTCTCCTCCGCGTTTGCCAGCAGTCGACCGGTGGTACTTCCAAAGAGTGACGCGTGTTTGCATGCTCCCTTGCAGTCGGTGCAGCCACGTGGTAATCTTATCGTCATCTTCTGATTTTGTAAAATCGTGTTGTTTACGATTTCGTTCTTGTCTCCGTTTTGGCCCATTTGTATTATCGGCCTATGGCCCATGAATCTACTTCCGTCGACAAAAAAAAAAACCACATGTTACCTTTTATAAATGGAGGAGACAATCGTGCAAGGCCTACTAACCACATGTTACCTTATACAAAATGGAGGAGATAATCTTGCATCTTCAAAACCAGAAATTTATTATACTATAATTAGTTGATATTCATCCCCGTGCACGCGCTGGGTTCGGATTTTGTAATATCGCTTTCATTGTTATTTATATCTCGGTCCTTAGGTTGCCCACATTTTTAATTCGTTATTGGACCTTTTAAATTGATTGGATTTATATTTTGGTCCTTAGGTTACCCACGTTTTTAATTCGTTTCATTGTTGTTGTTTTGTTGTCCGAACGCTTTTGGTCAAGTGGCAGAGGACATGGCTTTGACGCTACCACGTTCCCGGTTTGATCCATCTGCTATGCGAAACTACCTCACAATTATTTCGGACACCCACATGGATATATATATCGATATCAATTTGCATATAGAACCTCCGTAACCACCGCCACCACCTGCGTCTCTTACGGAACCGCCACCACCACTATTTTTGTTGTTGTTGTTGTTCAATGGTTGACGATGGTGAAGGTTCTTTCAAGAGACTCGGATCTGTGCCTTTTAATTGGGAGATCCGACCCAGTATACCCAAGACCCGAGACCCACAACCCGAAGATGATCCCACTCTCCTTCAACCTCCCAAGAAACTTCCTCCTCTCCAATTAAAACAACTTCCCCTGTCGTCGAATCCGCCATCTCCGTCTTCCAAAACACATGCAGTCTCTCCCTTTGCTCCTCCTCCGTCCTATTTCAAGCTGAACCGCATCATGATTCCGACTCCCACTCTTCAGCTGGACTCGACTCCGGTGCTGCTTCGTGCCGGTTGCATCTTCTGAAGACATTGCTTGGGTTGAGGAAGAGTAAAAAGACCGGTGTGGATTCGACATTGATAGGTCAGGTTTTATTCCCTATACTAACTGCAAGTGCACATCAATATCAATGTAGTATATAGGGTTATCGAATCCACATGGACACTGGTCTCGATAGATCAGAACCGTAGAGATTAATAATAGGAATAAAAGCAGGTAGTGAATTAAATAAAAGCGAGGCGAGAAAGTAAATCAGTAGCAGGAATTTGTTGTGAAAGCAATAAACTTAAAGCGCTAAGTCTAGGGAATTCTCAGGAAATCAGACAAGCAGACAAGTAAATCAGTCATGATCAAATTAAACACAGTTCTAGAACTCAAATCACGGAATTAGAATTAACCAAATCTCTTTGCGAAAATCCTCTAAGTCTAAATGCAGTAATCCAAATCTCTTTGCAATTACTAACAGATTAAACCAGCATTAATTTCAAGTTCGATATGTTCACAATTAAACTAAACCAAATCTCTTTGCGAATAATTTAATTGCTCAACCTAAATAGTTCAGATTCTAAACCACACTCTCGTGTCGTATTTAGCAACCTAAAGTCTAGATTCTAATTGATCAGGTTAGAACTAGCATTAAGCACAATTTAGATCGAAGAACATTCTAATCATGTGAATCCTTAACTGAATTAAACAAGTCTAGCAAGTCATAAAATCCTTAATGAGAAACCCTAAACTTAACTATGAAGCTACTCAGACATGATTAATGGAACAGAAATCATAGAAATAATAGATTGCATATAAGAAATTAAATAGATAAAGGGGTTCGAAATCTTCTCCAAAATAGATGAAGTACAGGATTAGATCAGCCCCAAAAGCTCTAAAAATCTCTTAGCTCTAAGTATGAAAGCGTATCTAAAATAAAAGCCAAAACTCTAAATATATAGGCATAATCTCGGCTGGGACTTCTGTGTAAATACTGGAACTATTCTGGGCTTCTCTGTAAATCTTCATAACTTGATTAAACCACCGCGTACGGCCCATCTCGCTAGTGTGTCGATCGACACCAAAGGTGTGTCGATCGATGCATGATCATCAAATCGGGCAGTGAGTTAAACTCTCGGCCAAAATGCTCCAAAAGTCCCAAAATACTCCAATTATCTCCAATTAGCTCCAAACCTGATTAAACCTGTAAAAGACTCTAAAATAACACAAAATACACTAAAAACACATCTATATCATGACATAAAATGGGTAAAAACCATGATATATCAACTCCCCCCACACTTAGCCTTTGCTTTCCCTCAAGCAAAACAGAGAACTAAAATGCAGTGAAGAGGTTTGAAAACTCTTCAGAAACTCTTTTCATCCTAGAAGCAGCAACACTCAGATTCCCCTTAGTAAACCACATGAAAGAATCAACCTGCAGACATCAAGACCAACATATACTTCCCCCACACTTAGCAATTGTCCTAAGTAAACTCCACAATCACATTCAAGCATTCAAATTCTCCCTACTGACTTCTGCAAGTATTTAAGTGCGGTCTCACCTAAGGAGTATCGATCAAAGGGCACATAGATTCTTACCTTATCAGCTCTAGACCACCATACTATCTTTCTCTAGTTCCTTTCTTCTCTTTTCCCTTCCTTAGCATTCTGATTTTCCCCCATTGGGTATCATTTTTTTTTATCAGTGCTCTTCCCGTTAAGGGGTGTACCTTGGACACATTCCATGGATGCATAAGAGATAATAGTGTTTGCTACTATTCCCATGACCACTTCGGAGTTACTAACTCATCCTCAGTTTATTATCTTTTTTTTTTTGGAAGGGGAGAAGGGAACTAAATAGGACAGGTTTACAGGCTGTGTCAGAACTAACAAGGGAATCCGACATAAAGTATACCAAGCCCTTAGGTGAGAAATCTAAGTCAGTATTAGGGTGAAGTCAGTAAAAGGATCCTCTGATACCTGAAGTGATGTGGGTGTCCTCAGTAGGTTGATCCGTGTCTGGGTTTTCTAAAAGTCAGAGATAATCTGCAGCTTCATCCCAATGGTTACTTAAGTTCCTGCAAGTGCTGCTAATCTTCTCAAAAAATCATTGTTTCCTACTTAAACAAATTTTGACTCAATAAAACAAAAATTTTGAAAAATTTAACTGACTCTAAGAAAACAAAAGAAAGAAGTTAGTAGAACCTCCCCCACACTTAAGACACACTGTCCCCAGTAGTGTCAAGCGAAGGATTCGCAAAAAGAAATAAAAATTTGTTTATGGAATGGTTGAGTTCTCTCGGGTTTTACCTCTGTCGCACTCAGGCATCGATCGTTGCACTAAGTGCATCGACCGTTGCTAGGCGATTTTTCGTTGTGGGTCGATCGTTACACAGGACCGCAACGATCGCTGCAGTGCGATTTCAATCGTTTTGTGACGATCGACACAATGGTGTGTCGATCGACGCACTGCGTATATCGGATCAGTCAGCCAGTTAGCAGGTTAGTCCGTCGGGTTATGTCATTTTCAAAACCTGCAAGCTGAAAACACTAGAAACAGAGTAAAACCGAAGCAACAAATGTATCTAATCAAGTAGAACCATCCAAACATAGTATCAAAATAAAAGAAAAAGTGCAAGAAAAGATAAAGAGAAAATCAGAGTACAGAACCGATAATCAAGAGATGACAGCTACGCTCACTCACTATCATCATCTATGTCACCATATCTCTCAGCATCACTGGCATCCTCGGGAGATCGCTGTCGACGACGTCTGTCAGGTACGGGCTGATGAATCTGTGGCTGCCTCCTGCAGCTGCAAGTACGCATGAAGTTCCAAACAGCTCGTAGAATCCCATCTGATCTCTCTCTCCACTCAGCCTCAGAATATGCACCATAAGGCATCGTAGGCTCGGGAAAATCACCCATATCGTCGACCGGGGCAGGCGCAGGGGCAGCAGAAGTCGAAGCTCGTGTGGACGGCTCTCCCAGCGGATGAGCCATAGTAGGAATCCCACGCTGCTCAGTCTCCGGAGGTTGGAATCTCAGAGCCTCCAATGTATCGATCCGTGTCCACCTAGCAGCAGGAAGCTCTATACCACACATCCCAGTGGTCGGGTCCCGATAAACCCAAATGCGCCCCTCCTTGAGCCATGTAGCGCTCTGCAAATGACTGAAGTCTAGGAACTCATGGGCTCTATCACGCTCTGTGCCCTGTAGAGGAATCCCGCAATACTCGAAAATGGGAGTAAGCAAGCTCCCTACTGTCTCAGTACTGACCCCATCAAAAGGCTTCGTCTGCAGATCACACAAATGCAAAGCGAAGACAGCTCCCAAGTTGAGACCCGTAGTAGGATCTCTCACGCCAGAACCTCTAAACTGATCTCTCAGCCCCATAAACAGCATCTCCATCTCATACTTGCGCATCTTGTCGGACTCAAACTTGCATAGCAAGCTCCAACACAAGATACGCGAGACATATCTCAGCACAGGATGCCTCATCATCTTCACCGGCGTGGTCCTGGAGTTGTATCGACCACTGCCAATACACTCCCAGAATGCTCGAGCCTCATCTGGATCCCACTCAAGCGGCATGGCAATGCGTCTGGGCTCAGTACTGAACCCATAGATCCTGCAGAGATCTAGTAGAGGAATCCGATACCTGACTCCCCAACTCATGAAGGTAAAGATACCTCCTGTAGCGCTCCTGCTATCGGGATCTTAGTAAACCACTCTGCAAGTGGCTAGCAACTGCCTGACCAGCTCCGGATAGAGATCATAAGGGCGCATTGGCATTGTCCCTAGACCAATGCCTCTGCACACAGGAAGTACCTGCTCATCGATCCCCAGAATCTTGCAGGCAGAGTAGTCAGCGAACTTGGTTGGCTTGATGGTCATACCACACCAACCAATGTAGAGAAGCGAATCATACTCATCCCACTGGTTAAGCAGTGGTCGCTCTGTGAAGTCTGCAGTCTTGAGGAACGTGCGAATGTTATCTGGCCACTGTCTGGCTGTAGGGATCTCCGTCATATCTGCTCGGGGCCAAGGCAGTGCTACATCTGGACCCACTCTAACATATGGCTCAGGTGGCTGAGAGTGTCTGTGAAACCACTCTGGTGGTGGAATGTACTGTCTCGTGGCTGTTGATGTTGTTGCTTGCTTCTTGCGGGGCTGTCTGCGAGATGCCATCTCGGTCGTGGTTGCAACGATCGTTGCTTAAGGGCAACGACCGATGCTGGTCAAATCGAAATCGATTTCCGGTTTAGCGCGTACCTAAATTTTGCAATTGAACCAATTGAAACGACCGTTGCGTATGAGCAACGATCGTCACAATGCGATTACCCCTCTTCGTCAAAGCTCCTTGCAACGACCGGTGCACCATCGATCGTTACACATCTCCAGACTCGAGTTCTGTATCTGAAACTTAAAAACCAATAAAAACGTGAAATCCTAAGAAAAACACCAAAAATGAAAAGGAAAAACAACTAAACCTAACAGTGGGTTGCCTCCCACTCAGCGCTTGTTTAAGGTCATTAGCTTGACCGGACGAACAAGATCTTTCAGGCACCGAGAGATCTTGACAGAGACTTTTTCTGTCTCTGTGCAAGTCTCCTCATCCAAGGTGGCGAGTAGGCTGTCGTAGAATGCTCGTGTCCAAGAAAAGATGGAGTAAAATGCGCTCCAGGATCTATAATCACAGTGTCATCCGGCTGCTCATCATCTGCTTCCATGATGGTGAATGTCTGCCCATCTATTAGTGGTTTTCGCAGCTTATCCATCTCATAACGCAGCGGTTCATCTCCCAGATGGAGGTCTATCAGGCTGTTCCTAACATCAATTACCGCTCCCGCTGTAGCCAATAATGGTCTTCCAAGTAGTAACGCTTCATCCGGATCACAGTCATATTTCAGCACTAGGAAGTCCGTTGGAACTAAGTAGTTTCCAACACTCACCGGGATGTCCTCAAGAAGTCCTTCCGGAACTCTTATAGACTGATCAGCTAGGACAAGAGAGGTCCTAGTAGGCTTAAAATCCAACATTCCCAGCTTCTCTGCCACAGAGTATGGCATAAGACTTCCAGCAGCTCCTAAATCACAAAGAGAGCGCCTAAAACCATCTTCGAAGATAGAACAGTTAAGCACAAAGACTCCAGGGTCTGGCAGCTTCTTCGGGATCTTAGTCAGCAAAACATCACTAATATATTGAGGAACTATAATCACCCAATCTCTCAACTCCTCATCTAAAGGCAGCATCTTGTTCAAGTTTCTCTGCACACATGGGTGATATGGTGGATCATCAGAAGATGAAATTTCTTCCAATTCTTCACCAATCTCCTCTAGCTTCTTAAGCTCTTCAATTTCCTGCTTAATTACATCAGACACTGAGGAGTGTTGTCTAATGATTTGCGCATAGATTTCCTGTTGAGAAATATCAGAGACTCCAGAGAATAAGCTATCAAGATTGAAATCTGCATCAATACCATTATCATTCGGCAAGTCTGTCTATTCACGACCTGCATCGACCGACACTAGATGTGTGTCGATCGATGCATCACTGTATTTTTCACCCGAGAGTTTTTCTCCAAAATCCGAGATTTCTTCTTCTTTCACCAATTCAGCTGTACTTAGCTCAAATTTTTCACCTAGGTGAGATCCATCATTAATGTACACAGACCAGGCTTTAATATGAGTATCTGCTACTCCTTTTCCTTTCATAGAGCTGGAAATCTGATTCACCTGAGTATCCAACTACTTCATGTGAGTGTTCATGGACTCGATCTTTCCATTGAGGTCTTCATAGACATCATCTAACTTCTTGTTGCTCTCCACAATACTCTTGGTCTGACTCTCCATAAGTTTTTCTATCATTGATTCTATTCTACTCTCATGAGCAGTGGCTGTAGGAGGAGTCTGATAAGATGAAGATCCATAGGTTCTCTGAGTACCTTGTCCAAAAGGCTTCTGAAAACTACTTGTCTGTCCAAAACCAGCTGAGCTCTGATTGCCTGTGAAGGCACTCTTCTGTCCTCCATTGAAGAATATGTTTCCCTGCTGATTACCAAATCTGTTACCTTGGAAACCAGATCCTCCAATGTAATTCACATCTTCTTCCTGAGTGTCCTCCTCAGTCTGAATTACTTCTACATCTTGTGCAAAGTGGACAGCCTTTTTACTAGTCAGGAGATTGCAAATTGTGTCCATTCTAGATCTCAATTCAGCCATCTCTGTATTCTCTACACTTCCACCAGATTTCTTCCTCCTATCATCCATAGTCTTGCAACTGTTGCTGCTTACTAAGTTCTCAATCAACTGCTTAGCTTGTGCAGGAGTTCTGGTGTTGAAGTTTTCATTACTGGAGTTATCCAGCGCAGACTGACATGGCAGATCTATGCATCTGAAGAAGATACCTAGCAATGTGACCTCAGTGAATCCATGGTGTAGACAGTCACGCTGGTACTTCCTAAATCTCATCCAAGCAGTCTTAAGTGGCTCAGTAGGACCTTGGGTAAATGTCAGAATGTCCTGTCTAGACTGATCGGAACGCGCATCATCATAGAAGTGACGCAGAAACTCACTCTTCAGGGCTGCCCAAGTAGTATACTGACCAGGTGCCAGTTGCTTCAGCCATGCAGCAGCGTCTCCAGCGAGACTGTATGGAAAGAGCTTGAGGAACAGATAATCTTGGCAGACTCCATCATACTTCATGCCATTGATTAGGTCCTCAAATGTATCAATGTGATCCATAGGCTGCTCTCTAGGATGACCATGGAATGCATTATGTCTCATCAGCGAGTAGTAGATGGTCTTGATCTCAAAATCATCCCTCTCAAAGCCAGGAAGAATTAGAGCTGACCGGTTTGCATGAAACTCATCCGGTCTGTTGTAGTCAGCTAAGGTTCTCTCATGGACATCCATCTCTCTACCTTGGGCCTGTCTTGGCGCTTGGTTCTGCTCCTGTTGCAGTGGCTCAGGAGGGTCAGGGATGACATTCCCTTCAGCATCAACCCTTTGCCAAGCAGCATTGTACGGGTTGTTATCTTGGTCCCTCAGAGTACCTTGAGCATCGCGTACTAGAATCAGCCTCTGTACTACCATTCTTTCTCTTCTTTCTCTTCTGTTAGTCCTCTCTAGACGTCCAAGTTCTTCAAGATCGAGATTGATTAGGCTTAAGTTCGGATTACTTCGAGTTTCACGCTTCTGCATAAACTGTCTGTAATCGTCAAGCAACGATCGATGCTAACAGTGCAACGATCGATTCAATCTCAAATCGCTTAGTGACGATCGACACAAGAGGTGCAACGATCGACGCAAGGCGAAATCGGTACCTGCGACAGAGAGAAAACAGAGAAGAAATCAGTAAAATAAAAAAAAAAAAAAACAAAAACAAAAACACAAAAGAAAAAGTCCTAGTAAAAACCCTAAGTTCGGTCCTATCGAAGACTCTAAAAATCCCCGGCAACGGGGCCAAAAACTTGATAGGTCAGGTTTTATTCCATATACTAACTTCAAGTGCACAGCAATATCAATGTAGTATATAGGGTTATCGAATCCACAGGGACACTGGTCTCGATAGATCAGAACCGTAGAGATTAATAATAGGAATAAAAGCAGGTAGTGAATTAAATAAAAGCGAGGCGAGAAAGTAAATCAGTAGAAGGAATTTGTTGTGAAAGCAATAAACTAAAAGCGCTAAGTCTAGGGAATTCTCAGGAAATCAGACAAGCAGACAAGTAAATCAGTCAGGATCAAATTAAACACAGTTCTAGAACTCAAATCATGGAATTAGAATTAACCAAATCTCTTTGCGAAAATCCTCTAAGTCTAAACGCAGTAATCCAAATCTCTTTGCAATTACTAACAGATTAAACCAGCATTAATTTCAAGTTCGATATGTTCACAATTAAACTAAACCAAATCTCTTTGCGAATAATTTAATTGCTCAACCTAAATAGTTCAGATTCTAAACCACACTCTCGTGTCGTATTTAGCAACCTAAAGTCTAGATTCTAATTGATCAGGTTAGAACTAGCATTAAGCACAATTTAGATCGAAGAACATTCTAATCATGTGAATCCTTAACTGAATTAAACAAGTCTAGCAAGTCATAAAATCCTTAATGATAAACCCTAAACTTAACTATGAATCTACTCAGACATGATTAATGGAACAGAAATCATAGAAATAATAGATTGCATATAAGAAATTAAATAGATAAAGGGGTTCGAAATCTTCTCCAAAATAGATGAAGTACAGGATTAGATCAGCCCCAAAAGCTCTAAAAATCTCTTAGCTCTAAGTATGAAAGCGTCCCTAAAATAAAAGCCAAAACTCTAAATATATAGGCATAATCTCGGCTGGGGCTTCTGTGTAATTACTGGAACTATTCTGGGCTTTGTTGAAACCACCTTGTCCAGCAATGAAGTTGATATCTTCTTGTGTCAAATCCTCATCATCATCATAAAATTGTGGCTTAGAATCCTCATGGTGTCCCACAAAGCTGATGTTCTTTTGGCCAATGGAGATCATCTTGTCCAACTTCTCATTCAAAGCATTTATCTCTTTCTCATACTTCTCATCTGAAGATGATGATTCTCTATTAGTCCTCTCATAATCCTCATTGTAGTTTACATCACTCTGTGCTAGATTTTCAATCAGCTCCATAGCTGCATCTACTCCCTTGCCTAGGAAATGTCCATTGCTACATGAATCTAGCATTGCCTTCATTCTAGGAAGCACTCCGCGGTAGAGGTTGCTGAGTAGTGTTTCCTTGGTGAAACCATGATGTGGGCACTGAGTGGTGAGCTTATTGAACCTCTCCCAAGCTTCAGCGAAGCTCTCATTGTTGCGCTGCACAAACCCGGATAGTTCACTGCGAAAACGGGCAGTCCTAGTAGGTGAGAAGAACTTCTTCAGGAAAGCTTTTTTCAGGTCTCCCCAGGTAGTGATGGATCCTGGAGGGATAGTGCTTTCCCAATCCTTAGCTCTGTCTGCCAAAGAGAAGACGAAGAGACGCATTTTCAACCCATCGTCAGTCACACCATTCAGCCTTGTGGTGGCACAAATCTTGTCAAAGGTGTCCAAGTGATGCAACGGGTCCTCAGATGCTAACCCATGGAATTAATTGTTCTGTACCATGTTCATCACCATAGCGCGGATCTCAAAGTTATTATTGTTCACCGCTGGTGGAATGATTCCATGCCGGTTAGCATTTGTGTCAGGTGTATCTCCATCACCAATAGCCCTAACCGGCCTTTGTTGCTGCTGCTGTTGCTGCTCTTGATCCTCGTGGTTATCCATAACTGTTGGCTCAACACTTTCAATTTGAACAGCTCGTTCTTGTGCTCGTCGTTCCCTTGCTAATCTCCTCTCGTATGCTTTGATGTCGTAAACTCTTGCAACTAAGTTTGTAGTCCCTTTGCTGCGCAAGTTCATACACCTAGCATCAAAAGAGAGAAAGTAGCAAATTAGTAACAATAACTTGAACTAAAAAGGAATAGAAAACGAATTGATATATCCAGAATCCCAAAATGGCAACGGCGCCAAATTGATAACTAGGATTTTTGCAATCCTTTGAGGTACCAATTCCTCAAGCTTATCGTAGTAGCTTTGAGGTATCGAACCTATTCTGGGACGGATAAAACCAACAAGCAAATACTAATCCTTCAGAGTCAAATCAAACAATTTTGGTTTATAATTCCTAACAATCCTAACAAAACAAATCAGATCGAAGCAAACAAAAAGCAAATAAACAAACGATTCAATCAATAGGAAGAATAAGGCTCAAGGGTAAAGGTCAACGGATAGGTGACTCGGGATGATCAAGGAATCCTAATTCAAACTTCTAAAAGCTAATCTCCTAGCAAGGAACACACCATGTAAATCAGTTTAATCTCTTAATACCAATTCTTCATTTAATCTTAACTCAAGAACAAATCATCATTTGTGAATCAAAATCAAACGAGCATTCAAACAGGTTCCAATTAGCAACCAATCACTCTAGACATACATTTTCATGTGCTAGAATATGAAAGTCCTAACAAAGCTAAATACTGGAATTTCATCGAACATGTTGTGAACAAGAAATTCTAAACATCCTAATCAATGTGATCAAGATTAATTAGACATTAAGCATACTTTGCTAGATGAGATTTTAACATTTAACTACTAGAATCCTATTGATCACCCCTAATCAACCTAGTCCTACCCAACCCACAAGCCTATGGAGAACTACTCACTAATCATAGCTAGATCAACAAAACTCATAGGAATAGAGTTGATCATGGTAGATTAGTGGGAGATTGAAAGATTTGTTGATGGAATAACAAGAGAAGTGCTAGATTAATCAAAAGAATCCAATATGTTCTTACAAAAGAGTTTAGAACATCAAAAACAGCTTAAAAAACAAAATGAAATAGGTTTTTGGCTTAAATAGTCTAAATGGTGCGAGCCGGGTCAACCCGGAACAAATCGGGTGTTGACCCGGATCCAAGTGAAAATCTGGGGACGATATCGGTCAGGTGGACCGATATGTGAGCCGATACCAAGTCTCGGATTAAATCTGGGTAGGAGCATATCGGTCCACCTGACCGATATGTGAACCGATATGAAGTCTCGAAAATTAATCCGAGAGTCCATATCGGTTGGGTGGACCGATACTGGGGCCGATATGGTTCTCCGGATTTTGACGAGGGGTCGTATCGGCCCGCCAGGCCGATACTCAGGCCGATATGGTCCTTCGCTGGCTCTTCCTTGGTCTTCTGAGCTCAAGACTCCACTTCCAAGCTCACCAATGCTCCTAGATGCCTCCATTCACCTGCAAAACACAAGAAACACTCCAAATGCAAGCCTAGAATGCCTAATCCTAGTCCTAAACAACTCTAGACTCTAGATGTGACAATGACTCGACAAAATGGTATGAATGATGGAGAAAAGAAGTCAAAACAAGAACTATACACAAGCCTAAATGCATGAAAATGTATGAATATCAGTTATCTCATGGGGAGGATTCATTGTTCTCATAGCTTTGATTCTTGACATGGCTAACTAAGTCTTAGCTTTTGGTGTCTATGTCTCTTGTTTGCAGTCTTTCTATCATGTTTGGTTTGTCTTGTTTGTAGTCTTTCTAAAGTGTCTTTCTATTATGTTTGGTTTGTCTTGTTTTGTGTCTCTGTCTCTTGTTTGTAGTCTTTATGTTCTCTGTTATGTATATGTTATGTTGGATCTTCAATAAACGTATTAGCTTGACAACAAAAAAGAACCATTGCAAAGCGTCTGAGATACCTTGAACTCGATAATCATCCAAACATTCACACATTCGAAATGCGTCTGAGATACATTAAACCAACACAAAAGAGCTAATCCTACTTGTTTTTAGATTGGGGAACTCCCCATGGATCGAACACTCGACCAGTAAATGGGCTCATGAGAACACCGTATTCTCTAGGTGCTGCTGGTTCTCTAACGTGACGACCCCGACCCTTACCACGGCCACGGCCACGCCCTCGTCCGCATGTAGTTGAAGGCTCTGGTGCACTTGAAGTTTGCGGTATTTCTGCAGCTGTTCTTGATGTAGGTTGGCTCTGCGTAGTCTTCCTTTTCTTGGGTTTAGGAGCGTTGTGAATGCTCCAAGCTTCATTCTACAAGAAATGAAAGCCAAACTCCCTTTAAGAAATAGCATACCAAAATACTAACACCAAAAACAACAAAGAAAACTCACCATCATAGATTCTTTTCTAGGTCTTCCTCGTTTTCCAGGAGGTTTCTTGGCCACTGGTGGTTTCTTGCATTTGGTCTGATTATGACCAGCTTCCCTACAATTACCACAATGCATTTTCCTACCATGACGTGTAGCTTTTATCGGATTCGTTTTTGACTCTTCAGGTGCCTTGATCCTTTCATAATTCGAGGGTCTTCCACGTTTTTCCTCTTTTAAGGTACATCTATAGGACCATGATCAGTCTTCTCCCACAGCTTCTTGCCATTGATGGGCCTGATGTTGTCTGCGTAGGTGTCGTGCCATGTAAGGGTTGTGTAAATAGGGTCAACATAGCTGCAAAAAAGAGTTTAGTGGAATGTTAACTAACTTAATAAGAATCAGTGCAGCAAAATTGAATCTAAAAGAGTAACTTACTTAGCTGGATCACGCCTCAATTCATTGATGACAAAGATTGCATGTCGACATGGAATACCCGTGATATCCCACTGGTTACAAGCACAATAACGCAATCTTGTATCAACCTCGTATCGGCAGTCACCCACTATGACTTCAAAACATCTATATGTGCTTTGTATAACCTTGCACTCTACACCATCCACTCTACTTACCTCGAGACGGCTTAATATATTTGGTGGATACCTACTCTTACAGCTTTTCGTCGTTAAATACCTCTTCCTAATATGCTTCATTGTTAAAGTCCTAATTTCCTCAAGCATGCTTAGAACTGGAAACTTACGAGCTTCCTTTATTGTGCGATTAAAGCTCTCAGACAGATTGTTGCACACATCTTCAGATCTAGCATTGCCTGAGAAGAAAGCGCGAGACCAAGTCTTTGGTTCTGTTTTCAGCAAGTCCTTATACGCTTCTGGATCCCACTTCTCAAATGCATTCATATTGTACATGTAATCTCCTTGAGAATAACTGTATGCAATTGCCCAAAACCAGCCTTCATACTCACTATCTGCATACACCTTCTTCCAATTAGAAAATACATGCCTTGCAAAACGTCTATGCTCTGCACTTGGGAGCAGATTCGAAACCGCATTCACCAACCCCTTCTGCTTATCTGAAATAATGGTTAACCCTGTTGGGAATCCGAGCCAATTCTACAGATTCAGAATTCTCGCGAGTTCCCGATAGCCTAGGATCTAGGGTCTAGTTAATTGAATCATGGATCTCACCTCGTGATTACCTGGTGTTTAGCAGCGGAAGATGGATCAGGTAATACGAGATCTACTGCGCCTCAGATGCTGCGCCTCTATCGTAGTCCACACGCACACAAGCTGGAATCCGCCGGGTTGCTAGCGCCGGTACTCGGATCTCTTTGGGACCTTAGTTTCTAGTGGAAGAGCTTCTGTTTTCTGTCTCAGAAAACTGTCTGGGCGGCTCGTCTTTTCTAGGTCGAATAATAAGATCACTTATATATCGACTCTGTCATAAACCGAAACATCAGTTTCGGTTTCGCCACTGTGTCGACCGACACATCCATTGGTGTCGATCGACACAAGTCTTGTATCGACCGACGCACCTAATGGTGTCGATCGATACACCTCTTTGAAACTCAATTCGATGCGTATCCAATACACATCGATCAGACCATATGCCAATGATCTATCCCATGCAGAGTATATCCAACTTGCTTAGGTGTGTGACCCTGTAGGTTCACACGATACTGGAAATGAGTTACAACTCATTTGTCATAATTGGTTTCTAGCAAAACATTATGATTACCCAGTATCACATGAATTGTCCGATCTCGACAATACAACTATCTCTAGAGTTCGTACAATGTGATTTCAGGACATAATCCCAACAATCTCCCACTTGTACTGGAATCACCTATTCCTATAATCCCTTCGTCTCTATATCTCGATATGGCATAAGGCAAGAGACTGTGTCATCCTTATTATAGCCAACATCATGTTCATCGAACTTCTGATCTATACTGATAAACAAACGACTGACAATCACCTCGTTTGAGCACGGCCATGCATTTTCTCAGTATCAAATCTTCGATGGGCCCTGAGATATTTATCTCCCGTTATACAGGAGGGACAAATTCCATCTTGTTCCATCCCTGTTTCTATACATACTTCATGATACGTCGAAACAATGCCGTTATAGCCGCCAGTTACGGAACGACGTTTGACAAGGTCAAAGCGCACCAATTCATATGCTAGAAAGCATGATGAACTCAGGTCTAAGGACTATACTCTATAGTCGTAATGAGAACCTCCCATGACACTTATATATAACTATCCTGTGGAGTTCTCATTAAGCGGGTCATGCCCGATCATATGTTCACCAACATATATCTATGTGACTGACTGTGATAATCATATCATTGACTCCATGAAACTTAGTCCAACAGTCACCTCACATACTAGTCTGCGCGGTTGTTAGTGTCCCATTTTAACAACCTTGACTAGGGACAATCATAATTTATGTCATCTTTTACTTATAGGGTTTCATGATCAAGTCTTCAACTTGATGACCTATAAGATGACCATAAAATACTTTGGGACCATTATTTAATTATCCAATAATTAAATAATACTGATGTCAGTTTTAACTTACACAAACACTGCCAAAGCATGTATATGTTAAGTTTACAACATAACTAAAATAACTCCCACTAGAATCAAGATCATCTTTTCAGATATCTTACACCTACAGCAACAGAATAAATTCCGTGCTTAGGTTGTGGGAGAGAGTGCGGTGCTATTGCTTGAAACAATTTCAACAAATTACACCGCCATTCAGATAAAAGCACTATTCTACGGTCTACTGCTTGGAGCCTTTCCAACAGTTAGCACCGCTATTCAGACAAAGAGACATAACCAGGTGGGAACCGGGAATCGTCTTTGTCCGACTAACTACTTTCAACTGGTTCGTCACTTTATCAGTTCACCACGAACCTATCCTTAGTGTTTCTCAACACTTGGGATATTTCTGGTAACTGTTTAGTGACTATTACCGGAGTACATTGGTATTTTCTCGTCATGCTTTATGCATAAGCTGCACCTAGACGAGCGCAAAATATGGCATTCATGATGGATTATATTGCATCAGCATAAGCAATCACATTCATTAATACTAGTTCAGACAGTGTTCAAAACACTTCATCTTGCTTAGATTATTGCCATAAGACTTTTGGTATGAAGCCATTCTTGGAATCAAGCACCTTAGAGCTGTCCAATACCTTATCAATATAAGGGTTTTGACACGATCCAATTAGCTTACTCAATCTATATTAATAGATTCTTATTCCAAGAATTCACGCGGCTACTCCCATGTCTATCGTTTAAGTTTGATTTCCGACCCAAATCTTGACAAGACTTTAGCGTCGGAACGTCGTTTGTGAGATTCAAGTATGTTATCTACATACTGTGTGAGAATTGCCATTACGCTCCCATTAGTCTCCTTGTAAACGCATGGTTTCTTTTTCTTTCTGATCAAGTCAAAACCTTTGACCAATCTGTCAGAATGTTGATTCCAACTCCAAGATGTTTGTTTCAATCCAGAAATGGATCGGTGAAACCAACATGCATACCCAGACAATTTTCGGAGTTGGGCCTCACCATCGCTTCTTCGAATTTCGCATGTTCGTCACTTTTCAATGATCAGCAGATCACGACAATAGGTTACGAGATATCACTCTCGAGTTAGTGACGGATCATTTCGGATCTGCGAATTTCAGGCTCCACAGGTGCAGATCCTACAGCACTTTGTAGATCTCACCGCTGCTCTTCCTAATCAGGTCGAGCAGCTTACTGTGTTTATCGAACTTCTTCGATGTGTACTTTTACTCCCACTGTTCCTTTTGAAAGTATCACCTTTCTTAAAAGACACAGTTCTGGGAAACAAAAAGTACTAAGCCTTGGTTTCCTCAGGATAACCAGCGAGGTAGAACTTATCAGATATGGATTCAAGTTTGTTTGTTGACTACTGTCTTACACAAACCTTGCAATCCCAATTAATCAGAAAAACAAATTTGGAAATCACCCAGTCCACATCCAATGTGGTGTTTTTCACTGATTCTGATAGAAACCCTTTTAGCGTAAACATAGACATTTCAGAACGTATTCTTAAATGGTTATGGAAGATTCCTGTGACTCATCATTGATCAGATCATATCTAATAAGATCTGATTCATTCCTTTAGATGATCACCCAATTCTTGATTCTGGTATTTTTTCCTCCGCGATTCAATCGAGGATTTCAATACTTCTGTCAAATTGGTTCTACACTTCATCTTTGAACTCCCTCAAGGGATTCCAGCTCGTGTCTCATCAAATGAACACAGCCATACTTATTGATGCCATCAATAAGGTAATGAAGTACAGAATATTTCCTTTGGCAATAATGCTTGTTGGGCCGCATACATCAGTATGTGTAAGGCCCAATAAGCCTCTGGCCCATTTCCTTTAGCTCTGCTAAAAGGGCCTTAGTCATTTTGGTCTAGTGAACGGAATTCATATCTCAAATGATTAACAATCAAATGAGTCCAAAACTATGGATTTACCGAATCTGCTTCACTTTTGTGGTTAAACGACTATATCAAAGAAAGGTCGAGTTCGAGTCATCAGACTTAAACCGTTTGGTATTCATGTTATATTTTAACTCATGTTGGTTTAAGATATAAAACCCATTCTAAACGGGGTGCTACCATTAAATATTTCATTAAGATCAAAAGAACAAAACTTGTCTTTTATCAAATGAAAAACATCCAAATTCTCAAAAGAAAATGAAAGACATTTTGCATATAGCAAGTACATGGTGGCAATTACTTAATTTCAAAAACCAAGTAGGAAAGGCTCCTACAAGTGGAGATCTCTACGGCTCATGCAGCAACCATTGCTTCATCCAGACACGCAGTTCCACTTGTCCTTTCTTCAACGTTCTACTGTTGCTTAGGTCCTGCATATTTAAAAAATATCAGTACCACAACAAGTATCCAATACTTATGTAGAACTTGAATTAATAACACAATACCTGAAGAAGAAGTACCATACGTCTTCTCCATCTCTTGTGAATCTTCCAAGAATTTAATGCAATCTCTCTTCCAATGCCCCGACTCATTGCAGTAGAAGCACTTACTAACACCAGATGGACTTGATTTGGGCTTATAAGATGACACAGACTTGTCCTGATTCCAAATCTCGACGGCCTTGCCTTCACCCTTGTCAATACAAGATTTCTCAAATCTTTTACCCTTTATGATGTTTTGCTCTGCTGTCTTGAGCATGCCATGCAGCTCAGTCAACGTCTTCGTCAAGCCTTTCTTGATATAGTTCTTGACAAACTTATCATAACTAGACGGCAGTGACTGCAGAATGATGTCTGTGGCCAGCTCTAAGCTGACAGGACATTCCAGTTTCCCCAGGTTATCAATGTAACCCATCAGTTTAATGACATGAGGACTTACTGGAGCATCCTCTGGTAGCTTGCACTCAGTGAGAGCACTCAGTGAGAGACTTCACCACCTGGAATCTCTCTACTCGTGCCAGATCCTGAAACTTCAGCTTCAGGCTGGTGATCATCTCTATTGGCGACTCCACGTTCTCGCATTGACTTTTCAAGTCCGAGTTCATGGTAGCCAATATCAGACCACGCACATCTACCACATCAATATAATGCTTATTCCAAGCATTATATGCTGCATGCGAGCGATTGGTCCCAAGCCTTTCTGGAAGAGCCTTTTCAAGGACATAGTCCTTGCTCTCCTGCTTGAGAATGAATCTCAGATTCCGATACCAATCCAGGAATTTCGATCCATTTAACTTGTCCTTCTCAAGGACGGATCGCAACGAGAAAGTAGTCATAGACATAAGCTGAAATCCAAGAAAAACAAAGATTTAGTTATGTGCATGATGAGAAATCTTATCGAATAAGAAAACTCGCATTATATTCAAACAAATGTTTCCTCTATGAATATAATAATCCAAGATCCTCAGATCACTAAAATCCGAGTGGGCGACTCGCCGTACTCAGACTTTGGTTATCTAGGTAAGCAAATCATTGCTAATTGTACTCAGTACAACTCTTGGTCGTGGATGAGACAAACTATGTATAATCCACTCTGATGTCTCTGGGCTCAGAACTTCTGATAGCCCAGTCAAGTACAACCAATCTCTTCTGTCTTGTGATCATTGACAGTTGCAGTGCAAGTCTGTCAAAGACCACCTGCCTCACTCACGTTGCAGTGGATACCAAGGACTCCAAGAATATCCAACAAACGACACAAGTTTTGACAGTAGACAAGATTTGGGCAAGACATCAAGACTACTTGATATTTAGTTGAGGAAACTAAACTCTGAAAGGTTAGCATCTCAATCTCTTAGGTCATGTAATTGTTGATGCTTATGCACTGCAAATCCATCAACATTATTACCTGCCTTACTCACGTAATTGTGGACACCAAGCTCTTGGCTAGACATCACACAACGAAATGAGTCTTGACAGTTGACCACATTGAAGCTGATCTTTGATCAATGTTTAAGTCTAGTTTGGTTTTTTCAAATTCAAGGTTCAATAACCAGAATTTCGAATACTGTGTAGATCGACGCAGACTATGTCTGTCGATCGACACTACCAAACAAAACCG
Source organism: Orychophragmus violaceus (assembly GCA_030180135.1). Classification (NCBI taxonomy): domain Eukaryota; kingdom Viridiplantae; phylum Streptophyta; class Magnoliopsida; order Brassicales; family Brassicaceae; genus Orychophragmus; species Orychophragmus violaceus. Next base: position 44,082,532 of record CM058229.1, on the reverse strand, counting down.
GACTTCAATAACCAGTTAATTCAATTAACCCGGTTCATTGAACCGGTCATGTCGATCGACACAACCCATGTGTGACGGTCGACATAGACCTAAACCGAAAATCGTTTTGATAACCGGTCCAATCCAATTGAACCGACTTATCTGATCAAACTGATCTTAACCAATCGGTTTATGCTAATTGGGATAATCAGTTCAATTCTATTGAATCAATTCATCCAATTTAAACCGTTTAAACCAGTTTCAACTGATTGCGATAACCAGTCCAATTCAATTGAACCGACCTATCCAATCAAACTGATTTTAACCCATCGGTTCATGCTAATTGAGATAATCAGTTCAATCCAATTGAACCAATTCATCCAACTTAAACCGATATATTCGGACTTAATCAAGCATGATAACCGGTCCAATCCAATTGCACCAATTAACCATTCGCTCGGTCTGTGTCGATCGACACTCAACCTGTGTCGATCGACGCAGTAGTCTTTTAGGTTTTCTACGAGAAAAACCCTAGCCGCCGAATTTCGTCCTGTGTCGATCGACACTCAAATTGTGTCGATCGACACAGAAGGCTTTCGGTTTTTCTTCGCGAAAAACCCTAGCCGTCGACTCTGTCGAATTCGCCACCTTGTGTCGACCGACACACCCAGTGTGTCGATCGACACTGTGCGAAAACACAGAATCGCAGATCGATCAGATCGATCTCACCTGTTCTAACTCATAATACCAATGAACGAATTCAATTCATTAAATTCTACAAACAGGTTCGATTCAATGATAAAACCCTAAGGCTCTGATACCACTGTTGGGAATCCGAGCCAATTCTACAGATTCAAAATTCTCGCGAGTTCCCGATAACCTAGGATCTAGGGTCTAGTTAATTGAATCATGGATCTCACCTCGTGATTACCTGGTGTTTAGCAGCGGAAGATGGATCAGGTAATACGAGATCTACTGCGCCTCAGATGCTGCGCCTCTTGATATATCATGGTTTTTACCCATTTTAGACCATGATATAGATGTGTTTTTAGTGTCTTTTGTACTCGTTTATAGTCTTTTATAGGTTTAATCACGTTTGGAGCTAATGTGGCAATTTTGGAGCAATTTGGAGAGTTTTGGCGATTTGGTCCGAGAAGACAGAGTTCACTGTCCAGTTTTGGAGACTGCGTCGATCGTTGCACTCTTGGCATCGATCGTTGCATATGCGAGTTGGGACAAACGACGAATTGATGAAGAAAGCTGATTTTGCAGAAAAGCCCAGATATTTACACAGAAGCCCAAATCGTGTTTTAGCTATTATATAAGGGTTTTTAAGCCATTGTTTAGGCTACGCTTTACTTTAGTTTTATTTTATTTTCAGAGAGCCTTAGGGGCTGATCTTGTTCTCGAGAGAGACTGGATTTCGAACCCCTGTTGATTATTCTGTTTTATGATATTTGGTTTTCTACTTATGATATTTTCTGTCTCGATGAACATGTCTGAGTAGTTTACCTGTTAGGTTGAAGGATTCTCATTAGGGATTTCATGGAACTATAGTTTAAATCAATCTGTAGGGATTCATATCTGCTAGTTCTTTGTTTAGGTTGTTCTTAATGCTTAATCTGAAGTAGCTAATCAGAATTATGATGTTAGGTTGATTGATACAACGAGAGTTGGTTAATTAGCTAGAAAGAACCTAGATGAGCAATTTGATCTACTCGCAAAGAGATTTGGTTTAGGGGAATTGTGAACATATCAAACCTGATCATTAATGCTAGTTTAATATGTTAGTAATTGCAAAGAGATTTGGATTGCTGCACTTAGACTTAGAGAATTCTCGCAACGAGAGTTGGTGAATTCTATATCCGTGTTTGAGTTCTAGAACAGTTATTGATTAGATCCTGATAGATTGATTACTTGCGTTCCTGATTTCTTGAGAACTCCTGAAACCTAACGCTTCGCTTCCTTGCTCACAAACTCGCCTGCTACTGATTTACTTTTCTGCTTCGCTTTTTAGTTTCTCATCATATTTACTTTCTCCTAGTTTAATCTTTTCTGTTCTTAATCTATCGTTGACCGGAGTCCCTGTGGATTCGATAACCCTATATACTACATTGATATTGCTGTGCACTTGCAGTTAGAATAGGGAGTAAAACTAGACCTATCAAGTTTTTGGCGCCGTTGCCGGGGACTCTTTAGAGTCCTCGATAGATTTGAACTTAGGGTTTAGACTAGGTTTTTCGTTTTTCTTTTTTGTTACTAATTTTTTTTTTCTGTTCTTGCGTTTCAGGTACGCCTGTAATCGCACTGCATCGATCGACACGGTCCTGTGTGTCGATCGTCACATCATCGTGCTTGCATCGATCGACGCTTCTCCTGCATCGATCGACACATATCATAAGAAAGATGTATGATTTCTTTAGTCCAGGGATTGATAAATCGCAGATAGCTGAGTTGAAGAGTAAAGTTGACTATATACATAGTCTTGTACTTGAAAAGTATGGGCAAGAAGCTATCAACTACGTTGGAGGGAATGAATTCTACAGTCAGGAATCTGCTTTTCAGGGACCTTTCCAGAAACAGGGCAATGCCTTCTCGAGGAACTATGGTGTCTCTTCTTACCAAAAACCTCCTGCAGCCACTGCTTTTGAGACTAGGATGGAAACTATGCTGGAGCAGATATTGGAAAGACAGGAAGAAGATTTGAACCACATCAATAGCTCTGGATTCCAAGGAAACAGGTATGGAAATCAGCAAGGTAATTCTTATCAGACACCTCCCACTGCTAGTGCTTATGAGAGAAAGATAGAAGCCATGATGGAGCAGCTGCTAGAGGATCAGACCAAGTTTGCTGTAGACTTCGACAGGAAGCTGGGAGCTATACATGAAAATCTGACTGGGAAGTTTGAATACTTGAGCACACATGTGAAGAAGCTGGATGTTAAAATCCAACAGACATCTCAAGCAATTCAAAGGCATAATGAAGCTAGGAAAGCTGAACAGTACAAATCCATCAAAGCTGTGACCTTAGGGGACGAGATTGAGTTGCTAGGTGAAGAAGAGAGCATAATCTCGGATTTTCTGGATGAATATTGTCTGCCTGATACATGCATCGATCGACACCCCCTATGTGTCGGTCGACACGCCGTTCTGACGGCAATTTCGAGTTCTTTCGAGAAACAAAATCGCCTTGCATCGATCGACACACATCATGCAACGATCGACACAAAACGCAGACGTGACCAGAAACCTGCAACAGTCCCAGAACAAGCCTATAAGCCCCCTGTGCCATATCCTAAGATTCCTAAACCTTCCAAACAAGAGCTAGAAGTGGTTAACTGCATGAAAGTGATAGATAAGAAGGTGAACAATACTTTACCAGCTGAAGCTTCGCAAGTTCATGAAAAGAAGATGATCTCCACTGATGGTGATCTGAAAGAAGAAGTTCAGATTGGTGGGACTACAGTATCTGATAGTGGAAAGAAGAAGATGGCAGTTCCTCTTAAACCTGCTCTAACATCTTCGGCACCTACAACTGCTCATAAGCAGAAAGCTCTAGACATCAGATATACGTCAAAGGTAAGGTACAAATCACCTAAGCTTAAACCTTCTGATCACATTGTTTTGAATGCAGGAAAACGTAGTAGACCGCCCAAGCTTCGCTCCCGCCCTGATTCTGATTTCTCTTTCCTTGGGAAACCTCATGATCTGAAAGCATATACACCTCCTTGGATGAAGAGATATTCACAGAGACATTCAAAGTCTCTGTTGAAGCCGCCATGAGTCAAATCTCTGTGCCATAGTCAAGCTAATGACTAAAAACAAGCGCTGAGTGGGAGGCAACCCACTATAGAGTCAGTTTTCGTTTTTGTTTTTCATTTTTCAGTCTTTGCTATTTTGATTTTTTCTTTTTAAGTGTTTTCAGCCGAGAGAACAGGTTCAAAATCGCCTAGCATCGATCGACACAACTGTGTGTCGATCGACACAATGCGATTACATAAATGAATCGAGCAAATGCGCCTTGCGTCGATCGATGCGGTCCTGAGCATCGATCGACACAGGGCGACGAGAGGTACGTAACTCTGATTTTTCAACTCTTTTCAATTTGATTATCTGTTCTTACCGAGCTCATGCTTTGATTACACTGGGGACAGTGTAGTTTAAGTGTGGGGGAGGAGCTACTGACGCACGCTTTTGTTTTCTTACATTTTCAAAAAATTTGTTTTATTGAGTCAAAATTTGTTTAAGTAGGAAACAATGAATTTTTGAGGAGATTAGCAGCATTTGCAGGAACTTAAGTAACCATTGGGATGAAGCTGCAGATTATCTATGACTGTTAGAAAACCCAGACACAGATCAGCCTACTGAGAACACCCACATCACTTCAGGTATCAGAGGATCCTTTTACTGACTTCAATTTAATACTGACTTTAGATTTCTCACCTAAGGGCTTGGTATACTTTATGTCGGATTCCCTGTTAGTTCTGACACAGCCTGTAAACCTGTCCTATTTAGTTCCCTTCTCCCCTTCTATAAAGTAAAAAAAAAAAAAAAAAAAAAAAAAAGATAATAAACTGAGGATGAGTTAGTAACTCCGAAGTGGTCACGGGAGTGGTAGAGACCCCTATTATCTCCTGTGCGATCCATGGAATGTGTCCAAAGTACACCCCATAACGGGAAGAACACTGATAAAAAAAATAAAATGATACCCAATGTGGGAAAAATCAGTTGTTAAAGAAGGGAAAGAGAAGAAAGGGACTAGAGAAAGATAGTATGGTGGTCTAGAGCTGATAAGGTAAGAATCCATGTGCCTTTAGATCGATACTCCTTAGGTGAGACCGCACTTAAATACTTGCAGAAGTCAGTAGGGAGAATTTGAATGCGTGAATGTGATTGTGGCGTTTACTTAGGACAGTTGCTAAGTGTGGGGGAAGTACATGTTGGTCTTGATGTCTGTAGATTGATTCTTTCATGTGGATTACTAAGGGGAATCTGAATGCTGCTGCTTCTATGATGAAATGAGTTTCTGAAGAGTTTTCAAACCTCTTCACTGCATTTTAGTTCTCTGTTTTGCTTGAGGGCAAGCAAAGGCTAAGTGTGGGGGAGTTGATATATCATGGTTTTTACCCATTTTAGACCATGATATAGATGTGTTTTTAGTGTCTTTTGTACTCGTTTAGAGTCTTTTACAGGTTTAATCACGTTTGGAGCTAATGTGGCAATTTTGGAGCAATTTGGAGAGTTTTGGCGATTTGGTCCGAGAAGACAGAGTTCACTGTCCAGTTTTGGAGACTGCGTCGATCGTTGCAATCTTGGCATCGATCGTTGCATATGCGAGTTGGGCCAAACGACGAATTGATGAAGAAAGCTGATTTTGCAGAAAAGCCCAGATATTTACACAGAAGCCCAAATCGTGTTTTAGCTATTATATAAGGGTTTTTAAGCCATTGTTTAGGCTACGCTTTACTTTAGTTTTATTTTATTTTCAGAGAGCCTTAGGGGCTGATCTTGTTCTCGAGAGAGACTGGATTTCGAACCCCTGTTGATTATTCTGTTTTATGATATTTGGTTTTCTACTTATGATATTTTCTGTCTCGATGAACATGTCTGAGTAGTTTACCTGTTAGGTTGAAGGATTCTCATTAGGGATTTCATGGAACTATAGTTTAAATCAATCTGTAGGGATTCATATCTGCTAGTTCTTTGTTTAGGTTGTTCTTAATGCTTAATCTGAAGTAGCTAATCAGAATTATGATGTTAGGTTGATTGATACAACGAGAGTTGGTTAATTAGCTAGAAAGAACCTAGATGAGCAATTTGATCTACTCGCAAAGAGATTTGGTTTAGGGGAATTGTGAACATATCAAACCTGATCATTAATGCTAGTTTAATCTGTTAGTAATTGCAAAGAGATTTGGATTGCTGCACTTAGACTTAGAGAATTCTCGCAACGAGAGTTGGTGAATTCTATATCCGTGTTTGAGTTCTAGAACAGTTATTGATTAGATCCTGATAGATTGATTACTTGCGTTCCTGATTTCTTGAGAACTCCTGAAACCTAACGCTTCGCTTCCTTGCTCACAAACTCGCTTGCTACTGATTTACTTTTCTGCTTCGCTTTTTAGTTTCTCATCATATTTACTTTCTCCTAGTTTAATCTTTTCTGTTCTTAATCTATCGTTGACCGGAGTCCCTGTGGATTCGATAACCCTATATACTACATTGATATTGCTGTGCACTTGCAGTTAGAATAGGGAGTAAAACTAGACCTATCACCTCTATCGTAGTCCACACGCACACAAGCTGGAATCCGCCGGGTTGCTAGCGCCGGTGCTCGGATCTCTTTGGGACCTTAGTTTCTAGAGGAAGAGCTTCTGTTTTCTGTCTCAGAAAACTGTCTGGGCGGCTCGTCTTTTCTAGGTCGAATAATAAGATCACTTATATATCGACTCTGTCATAAACCGAAACATCAGTTTCGGTTTCGCCACTGTGTCGACCGACACATCCATTGGTGTCGATCGACACAAGTCTTGTATCGACCGACGCACCTAATGGTGTCGATCGATACACCTCTTTGAAACTCAATTCGATGCGTATCCAATACACATCGATCAGACCATATGCCAATGATCTATCCCATGCAGAGTATATCCAACTTGCTTAGGTGTGTGACCCTGTAGGTTCACACGATACTGGAAATGAGTTACAACTCATTTGTCATAATTGGTTTCTAGCAAAACATTATGATTACCCAGTATCACATGAATTGTCCGATCTCGACAATACAACTATCTCTAGAGTTCGTACAATGTGATTTCAGGACATAATCCCAACAAACCCAGCTCCCATATCCACATCTAAATCCAGCTTCAGCTTGTCTACAAACCAAGTCCATGACTCTGTGTCTTCAGCTCGCACAACAGCCCAAGAAATTGGGTAAATTCTGTTATCGGCATCTCTACCTACAACAGCTAAAAGCTCTCCCTTCAACTCCCACTTTAAGAACGAACCATCGAGGCCAATAATTCGTCTACAACAACGCCTCCAAGTAGATCTCAGAACTTTGAAACATATGTAGAACTTATCAAACATTTTTGTACCGTCGTCCTTGTGAATAGTTACAATCTCCGTAGTTGTATTCGGGTTCCTTCGTTTCAGTTCTGCCTCATAATCCCATAATTTACAGAATTGTTCCTTCTGAGTTTCTACGACCAAGTCCAATGCTTGTCTTCTTGCCTTGATGCAGATCCACTTGGTGACAGATAGACTATACCTAATCATTATCTCCTCCTTTATGTCTATCCAACTTATACCAGGCCTTCTTCTTGCTTCGTCTTTGAAAAGTCTAGCAATGACACCTGCCTTTAACATCCTTTCTCTTCCAGATTTCTCATGGTGATGACAATCTTGGTAAACCTTAACCATCCATTTCTTACAACTTTCTTATAAGGAACAATAAATTCTCCACTCGCACTTTGGTTATGTGCAAACCGCAGCTAACTTGGTTGGTTCCCATCTACACAGCTTAATATCGAAGTTTGTTTTCAGCACATACCTCAGCAACTGTTCTTTAAACTCTTCTACACTTCTAAATGTTTGCAGAAGCCACAAATACGGGGGTTGTTCTCTCTGGTACGCTTTCCTTGAAACCGCAGCTTCATGTCTATGGAACTCATCCCATTCCTCATCTGAATCCATAGCAGGTTCTGGATGTTCAGCATCTCTACATTGCGTTTCAAACTCTTCTTCATCCTCAACTTGAGCCTCAGAAGTACCATCTGTAGCACCATCATCACCACCAATATTCCCTGTCCCAGCACCATTACCATCACCAACATCTACTGAGGCATCTCCCTTTTGTCTCTCTGCTTCATCAAAAAGGTTTTCAAACCTTGGATCTTCGCCTCCTTTTTCGAGTACTTCTTCTTCCTCTTCCCGAGGCCCATTTTTGCCACTGTCATGAACATTTTCCTCATCCTCTGACTCCTCAGAACCATCACCATCAGATTCACTTTCTTCTTCATCATCATCAGATTCACCAAGTTCTTCTTCACTGTCTTCTCTCTGTTTATCATGTCTCTCATCTGCCATACCAAGAACAGGTGATGAGATTCCATTCTCAATGTACACATCAAGCTCACCTGCATTAACACCGTCAGCACACATTTGAAGTATCCCACTGTCGGTAGCTTCCTTGAGGTGTTTCACAGAATGCATATCATCTTCCGGAGTCTTATACCATACTTGCTCGACCGCACCATGGACACTTTTTTCCTTGCAGAAATCGTCAAAAATTGACCATGTCATGTCATCAGGATCGACCACCATTCTTCTCGATTCACTACCTCTGGTGTATATGAGAACGCCATATTTGTAATCGGAAATGCCTCCGTAGTGTATATTCAACTTGATGGTGTCACTGTGGAAAAATCATATGCATACACAACACCGAAATCAGTCACAAAACATGTCGAAATCAAAGCATCTTTGACAATTTGAAACCTTAAGTACCAAAATCGAAATCGATTTCCAAACCCAAAATTCCCTTGACGAAAACCCTAATCCCCAATTCGAAACCAAGAAATCAGACTCGAAACGTACCTCATCTCTACCACGAAGCTTCGAAACACATGAAATGCACAAATTTAGGTTTCGATATCAGAGTTCCCAATTCGATTTAGGGTTTCGCTGGTCTAGGGTTCGTATTCTCCCAAATCGATTTGGGGTAAACCATGAATAATTTTTTTATGAAAACACCGTTTATAACAAAATAAAATAATTTATAACAAAAGTTAGAACGGTGTATAAAATATCTAACTATGTACCAGTTTGTGAATAAAAACGAGAAACAATTCCACTTCGTGTATAAATTGGATAATGCTAAAAGTCTATGTATTTAAATGCAAAAATGAGTTCAGTTCGAGTATACATAATAATACGCACAACGGAAGGGAGTGGAAAGAGCTTGGAAATTTAATTAAATTGATTTTACGTTGTGTCATCATAGGAAGCTGGAGAAGACGACGGTTGAGCTACTGTAAGAAGAGGAGGAAGATAGACGATGTAGATAGGGCAGAGAAATTGTTTTAGGCGTTCTGTTCTGAATCTTTTATTGGCCTTAGAAATGGGTTTCGTTGAAAATTAAAGCCCATATATATCCGGACACGTCACATTTGAGTGCCGATTCCTACACCTATCGAACATCGAGACCAAATATAAGATGGCAAGGAAAACATGTGTGAGAGCTGAGCAATTTCCTTTTCAGACCAAAGATCTTTAAAGTCTGAAGAGAGCAGGACACTCATATCGCAAACTCTAGCCTCACATGACACTTCGCAAAACCATTAAAAAAAACCCAAAAACCCTCCTGCTTCTCTCCTCTACCATTGCCAAAAGTAGCAACCAGCTTTTCTCAAAAGTTAAAAAAGAAACAAAAAGAAAAATGAAAAAAAGAAAAAAGAAATTAGAAACTATCTTCCATGGGGTAAAAACCAGTAATTTCTTCAATTTGTAAGTTTGGTTTCAGGAGTCTTAAGCTAAATCCTCTCTTGCCTCTTGTATGATGGACAGTTTCTGCGGAAGTGACGGCCTCAGCATCTTGTACTGTTTGAACAAAACAAAGGACACAACCATTGCTACTCTTTTTATCTTATAAGATGATGTGAAAGTGTTAAAGGAGTGTTGTTATGTCTTTTTACCTGTTCAAAAAAGGCTTTTATCTCTTCCTCTGTAAGAGCTTCGTCTTCGCCATTGTTTTCATCCCAGCCAAGCGATCTGAGAAACTCAGCTTCTTCCTCATCGGGAGTGTCAGCTGCCTCAAAGCCAATAGTATTCCTTTGAGTCACTTCAAGACCACTTGTAGACTGTGGACTTGACGGGTTACTAGCTACAAGCTCCTTTGATCTGTTGACCTTTTCCTCGACAGAAGAAGAGACGCAAGAGGATGTAGAGTTAACAGGATCGATTGAGATGTTTGTTGACGTAGTTTTCTGCTTCAGAGCACTGTAAAATGCGTTTCTGCTCTGAGTTTGAGATTGGGAAGATTTATTTTCATTGGTTTGTCCAGAAGTTATGGTGAAGGAAGTAGGTCCCTTGTGCTCCCTTGGGCTGTTTGTAATTCTCAGAGTAGCCGATTGTGTTGATTGAACAGTGTTCATTAGCTGGCTAGAGGCGGGTCTACTGTTTGGATTACCACTAGAATATCCAGATTCTTTAACTGCAACAACACCGTTTTCTCTAGCAGGTTTGAGAACCAACAGCTTCTTCTCTGACTTGATTTGACCAACAGGATTACACTGGAAATTCCCGAGCAGGACAGAGTGCTGCTGTTGAGCGTTTCTTGAGGGAGCAAGACAAGTTTCACCAGCTCGAACCGCTTGCTTTGTCTTGGATTTGTCGGAAGAATTAAGAATCTGAAAAATTGATCAAAACAGATTTAGATTGTACAAAAATACTGAATGATAAAAAAAAATAAGATTAACCAAGGGGGACACTTACCGAGCACTTTGGTACTGAAGGCACAACTGGTATCAACTGCCTTGACTGCTTGATTGCCAAGTCCTCAAGTCTTTGTGCCTTCGCCGATCCCTACAAACAATGGTTATCATCTTAGACAAGTAGAAAGGTAAGAGTAGAATAAACCCCAACGATGTGACACAAATCATACTTGTGGAGGGGTAAGAGTTCTTGCTGGAGCTTGCACCAATGCTTCGGCCATGTTAAGACCAGTTGAAGTTCCTGTGCGAACAACATTAGCTTTCGGAGAAGTTAATGGCCCAGTACAAGCCTTCTCGATGACATTGGGAACCTCTGCCAGAGCCGACGTCCAACCTTCTCCGCCAATCAAAGCTGAGTTACCAATTGGCAAGCTCTGAACCGCTGAGCTTAGACCAGGAGATGAGACTCGTACAACGTCTTGCCCACCATGCTTCTCTTCAGCTCCAAGGGAAGGAAAATCCTTATCAAATCCAGTTCTCTGAAAGCTATTGCCAATACTAGGTCCATGAAGTATACCATTTCCATTGTAACTAGTACTACTGCCACCATTTTTCAAGCCCACTGAAAGCCCTCGAGAAGAGTGGTTTGCCTGTTTCCTTGTCACCATTGAATGTGATCGTCGCAATTGGTCCAGATCCCTACCAGTTACAATATTTCTGAGAGGAACAGAAGAGTCAAGGCACGGATCCACATAGCTTACCCTATCCTTGTCCCTGCTGCGGTCCTTATCCCTTTGATTCCTATTGAAGTTGAAACTACTATACGGATGCTTTGAAGACCCATTACTAGAGCCCCTCCTTGAATTAGTAGAAGAAGATCGATCCAGACAAGGAGAATGAATTGAATCAACATCACTTTTGCTCCTAGAGTTCCTATTCCGACTATTATGTGATAAAGATGAAGAATCTAAACACACAAGATAGGAAACAGTTAAGATCACCCTACTCCGAAAAACCAAAAAACAAACTATCAATTAGATGATATGACTCGAGCATACCTGAGTGAGAAGAAGATGATACGAGGATGTGGTTTGAACTCCCACCACCAGAAGCATGCCCTGAACTTCTCAACCATTCCGGAACTAAAGAGGGTTCACCTTTGTCCATTATTAAAGCCGTACCTCATCAGATAAAAAGAACGATAGACACTTTCTTCTCTAACCTCCCCACAAATAACAATAGAGAAAGCTCCTTTTTTGTTTCTACCCTTCTCACAAAAAATGAAGCAATGTTCTAAAAAACTGTCCTAGCTTTCTCTAGCATCTAACAATCTACCACTGTAAAGGCCAGGAGTGGAAATCCAAATCACTCGGCTTCAATCTTCTACAAACCCAGAATGAGTTGTCTCGTGAATACGCACGAAGATGACAAAAACCTTCTAGACTTCCATCTCTCACACAGATGGCTAAGAAGAAAATTAGAAGAACACACTAGAGAAGCCTCATCGTAACCAAAATCGCACCTATAAGCCGGTTCAATGCCTTAGCCACAATTCCAAGAGATGATACCAAAACAAGAAACCCTAACACCTACGCATATATCTCTCTATTCTGCAATTACCAGTGCCAATCTTAAAATAAGCCAAAAGGCTTTAGGGTTTCAAAAAGAGGTAGAGTCCCCTCAATCCAAAACTATCCCTAACCCGAAACGGCCGAGGGCAAAATGGCAAAGATGGAGAAAGACGAGATAGAAAAAGAGAAGACACCAAAACCCTAATCCGGAAAGGAAATTGTTCGTCTTAACGCATGAAACAGGCGTCTCGTAGATGCAATCACTCAATCGAAACCAATGGCTTTCCACCAACACGCGGAGAAACGAGACAGATTTTGGAAACAAGAGGATAGAGAGGGCGATGGAATAGAAAGGATGTTGAAAGAGGAAAATTATGGAATCAGAAGGAAGATGGGAAGAGGAAATTAGGGTTTTGTATGCGAGAAGGAAGAGTGGTGGTACAAGACGGGAGGCGAGGAAAATTGATAATTTGTGTTGTTCTATGTTGTTATTGTTATTTGGGAATTAACTTGGAGGAACGAAACGTATGAAGAAACAACACCCTTTTTTCCTCTCTTAAGAAACATTTAAAACAAAAATCAAAATTTTAAATTGGATAATTTCGAAATTATTTTTCCAGTAAGTAATGCTTGATGGACCCACACAACCTTTTTTTATTGTTTTCACCAATATCCATCTTTTTCAATAGAGGATATACTGAAAAATAAATCATCCCTAACTCTATAAAATAAAATCTTTAATCTCCTTTTGAAATAAAGTAGACGCATACGTTGCAACATTAAGAAGGGGATTGACATCACAATGAAGGTGGAATACTCATGTATTTAGGCCTTCCCGAACAAATTTGTAGATCAAAGAAAAAAGTCTTTGTATTTGTACGAAATCGCCTTAATCGCACGATTAGTACTATAACTTTTAATTACAAATTAAGGGCGGAAAAGAGGTGCAAATCAAATCGGTGGCACAAGCAGTACCGACCTATATGATGTCATACTATCTCTTCTTTAAACACTTACTAATAATTTAAAGAGTGCTATCACAAAATTTTGGTAGAGTTCCAAACAGGACAATAAAGGCCTCCATTAGATAGCATGAGATAAAATATACATTCTCCACGAGAAAGATGGTTTGGGATCCAGAGATTAAAATTTTGCACTACTCGCAAAACAACTGTGGAGACAACTTTTTATGCTTCATCCTTACTAGCACTTGTGCTACGTGTTGGAATTGTGTCCAGTAATCTCGGTACTGTCTCTAGAAAGTAAGAGTATGTCAATGATCAGACATAAGTCATATAATACTGGGGGTCATGATGGCTTGCTAGAGTCCGCTCATGATCTATAAGTCTTGGACTTATTGCCTTTATTATATGATCCCATATGGGTCACACGCCTAAGCGGATAAGGAAAAATGTGTAGGAACGTTTTAGCAGAAGTACGGTAAAAGTGCTAGGCATTTACTGTACTTAGAGAGAATAAAACGGTTTAGGCACTGTGTGTCGATCGATACACAAGGGGTATCGGTCGACACAGTGCGCGAATGCCGTCTAGTTAATTGGTGTTTGGGCCAAATGGCCCAAACGGAATCAGACAAGTTTTATAAGGTAAAACTCGAGTTTCTGAGCAAGAAACCCTAATCCCTCAGCCGAAAACTCTCTCTCTCTCTGCGCCGAGCTCCTTGTGGTCTAGCAGCCGTTTTCTGTGATCGCGTGTGTGAACCTTTGGAGGATTCATCCCTCGGTGTTTCTCTGATCTCAGACATACCATCTCTTTCCGCTGCAAACAGGTATAAGGTGAGATCATGATTTGTTTCTATTCTGAGAAGAACCTAGATCCGCATGTTTAGGTTGATATGAATCTAAGAATTGAATCAGGATCAACTAAACAATCCTTCAGTGGTATCAGAGCCAATGGTTCTGGTTTTTCTTGTTTAGATTCAATGTTTAGGATTGTTTTCTTGTTTAAAAGTGTTTTGAATCAACTACTGATAAGAGAAACCACTTAAGTAACAAGAATTGAAATCTAAACACACATAAAATTGCAGAAACCAAGCTATATGATTTGGTAGAATGCGATTTCAAGAGGTCTGTATCGACTGCGATCGCATGGATCGATCGATACGATCGCATGGATCGGTCGATACAGTCTATCGGCAAAACCAGTTAACGCGTGAAAGCATCGATCGATGCAGGATCGATGCAGGTTCGATATTGGTGCATCGACCGATGCGGTTGGTGCACATCGATCGACACGGTTAGGGTTTTGGCTCGGTTCAGTGCATGCGTGAGAGCATCGATCGATACAGGATCGATGCATGGTCGATGCAGGATCGATGCTAAGAGCATCGACCGATGCGGTTGATGGATCGATCGACACGGTTGGTCCATCGATCGACATGGTTGGTTTAAAGGCTCGGTTTAATTTTGATTAAAATTAATTCGTCCTGGTTTAATAAACAGATTTAATAATTTTATTAAGTCTGGTTAAACCGGGACAAGAAATCCAATGTCGAAAGAATTATTGGATTTAGTGCCTAAACCAGGATTTTCTAATTTGATTTGGTTGGACCAAATAAATTGAGAAAATCCGGTTTAGTAAATAACCGGTTGACAATTGTGGTCATCGTAGTAATTAAAATTTGGTTAGACCAATTTTAATGAACCAGACCGGTTATGTCATTTAATTGGACAATTGGGTCATGTCTTGGACATGGACCAATTCTTGGGCCTCGGGCCAAGAAGTTAAAACAATTGGGCCAATTATTTGAGTCTTTCTTCAGATTAATTTAAAATTTATTTTATAAAGAATATAAATCGATTTTAAATTAAAGTTTCCGATATTTTGAAATTAGAAAGTTTCTTAATTTATAGAAGTTTCTAGATTTGCATGATTCGGATTTTAAAGAAATTTCTAAAGTTAGAAAGTTTCCGTTTTTAGAAAGTTTCCAATTTTAGAAAGTTTCCAAAAATAGTAGGTTTCCAAAAATGGAAAGTTTCCCGAAATAGTAATCTTCTATTTTGGGAATGAATTTTTAAATAAACCTACGAACCTCAAATAATATCAAGCGTTGGATGTCTTGTCCATTCTATGTCAGCTGTCGAAGCCCATTCAATTGTATTCATGGCCTTACAGTGTGAGGGTGTCTGCTTTTGCGTGGATAAGACGGTTTGTGATTCATAAATGTCATTGGGAGTCCCAGACATTAATGATTACATGACTGTATAGTCTGGTTTTCTTGACTGGGCCATCGGGAGTCCCGGGCCTTGAGACATCAGAGTGAATTGGGCCTCGGGCCCAGATTCACAACCAAGAGTTATATCACGGATATAATTAGCCGATATAGGGCTTACCGATATAAGCTAAGGTTTGGTGACGGCCAGTGGCCCACTTTAATCTTAGTTATATGTGGATCTTGGAATCATTATATTCTATTGAGGGTAACTTATGTTATTGAATATAATGCGTGATTAATCATATTAAATTTAATACGAGATTAATCATATTGAACATTTTAACTAATAACCTTTTTATCTATATATTTCAGCTATGACTACTACAAGCACACAAAACACATTCTCGATCCGGTCTGTTCTCGAGAAGGAGAAGCTGACTGGAACGAACTTCCTGACGTGGTCAAGGAACTTGAGGCTGGTCCTCAAGCAGGAGAAGAAGGATTATGTCCTTCGTGATCCTCTCCCCGAGAGGCCTCCTGCCAATGCCGCCAGGACTCTGCATAATGCTTGGGAAAAGCATTCGTCAGATGAAAATGATGCCTATTGCTTGATGTTGGTGACAATGACTCCTGAACTGCAAAAACAGTTCGAGAGTGTATTGTCACCCATCGAGATAATGGCAAGCCTGAAATCGCTTTTTCAGGAGCAGGCTAGGACTGAGAGGTTTCAAACAGTTAAGAACCTCTTGGACTGCAAGTTGGCTGTGAATGCGGCAGTGAGTCCTCATGTCTTGAAGATGATGGGTTATCTCGATCATCTTCAGAAACTCGACTGCCCAATCAGCCAGGAACTTGCCTGCGACATCATTCTGCAGTCATCACCTGCAAGCTATGATCAGTTCATTCTGAACTTTAACATGCATGGCTTGAGTAAGACATTGCCTGAGCTTCACGGAATGCTCAAGACTGCGGAGCCCAATTTGAGGAAAACCGCCAAGGACCCCAATGTGCTTATGGTGCAAGAAGGGCAAGGGGTTTAAGAAATCCTCTGCTAAGGATAAGGGAAAGGCCAAGGCTGTCCAAGTCGCGGACAAGGACACGCCAAAGCCCAAGCCCAAGTCCAAGGCTGGGCCAACTGACATATGCAGGTTCTGTAAAGAACCAGGGCATTGGAGGAGAGAATGTAAGAAATTCCAGGAAGGTCTAAAGGAATTGAAGAAGAAGACTTTTGAGACTTCTTCAACAGGTATTTTTGTTATAGAAGTTAATACAACTACTTCTGATAATACCTCATGGGTTATGGATACTGGTTGTGGGGCTCATATTTGTACTAATATGCAGGCACTCAGCAACAGTAGAAGGCTGAAGCAAGGACAAGTGGAGCTACGAGTTGGGAATGGAGCGAAAGTTCCAGCGCTAGCTGTAGGCACTTACTTGTTGTCTTTACCTTCGGGATTGATTTTAGAACTCAATAATTGTTATTTTGTACCTGCTATAAGCAGAAATATTATTTCAATTTCTTTGTTGGATTTGGAAGGTTATGATTTTTCAGTTAAGAATAAATTATGTTCCTTCAATCGCAACAATTTGTTATATGGTTCTGCCCCTCTTATGAATGGGCTTTACATACTCGATCAATCCGCGCCAATTTATAACATTAATACCAAACGGTTCAAACCTAATGAGGAGAACCGAACGTTTCTATGGCATTGTCGTTTAGGGCACATCAGTGAGAAACGCATCAAGAGGCTCCATTCGAATGGACTTCTTGGCTCATTTGACTTTGAGTCATGTGAGAAATGCGAATCCTGCATGATGGGCAAAATGATACGGGCCCCCTTTAATAAACCTAACGAGAGGGCCAGTGAGTTATTGGGCCTGATACACACTGATGTGTGTGGCCCAATGTCCACAAATGCAAGAGGAAACTATCAGTACTTCATTACCTTTACTGATGATTTCAGTAGGTATGGATATGTTTATTTAATGAAACATAAGTCTGAATCTTTTGAGAAGTTCAGAGAATTCCAAAATGAAGTACATAACCAACTTGGCAAAAGCATTAAGGCTCTTCGGTCCGACCGAGGAGGAGAATACTTAAGCCAAGAATTCAGTGATCATCTGAGAGAGTGTGGGATCGTATCCCAACTCACTCCTCCTGGAACACCTCAATGGAATGGTGTGTCTGAAAGGAGAAATCGGACCTTATTGGATATGGTTCGATCTATGATGAGTCACACAGACCTTCCAATATCCCTTTGGGGATATGCTCTGCTAACAGCAGTGTTCACTCTAAATAGAGCGCCATCGAAAGCAGTAGCAAAGACACCATATGAATTATGGACTGGAGAAGCTCCAGTGCTGTCTTATCTAAGAATTTGGGGTTGTGAAGCCTATGTCAAGAGATTGATCTCAGACAAGCTTACACCAAAATCTGACAAATGCTACTTCATTGGTTATCCACGGGAAACCAAGGCTTATTACTTCTATCTACGTTCCGAGAACAAGATCTTTGTTGCCCGGGATTGTAATTTTCTTGAGAGGGAGTTTCTCTCTAAGAAAGACAGTGGGAGTAAGGTACTGCTTGAAGAAATTCAAGATGAACAGGATACTGCTCAACCTCATGAGGAAGAGCAGCAGGAGGACCTACAAGAAATTGTAGAGCCTGAACCTGTAGTACCTGAAGTTCGAAGATCCGGGAGGATCCGTCACGAACCCGAGAGATATCAAGGATTCCTCGTGACTGACTGTCATGATCTTTTGATCATTGATGGTGATGAACCATCGAACTTCAATCAAGCCATGATGGGCCCAGATTCCTCTAAGTGGCGCAAGGCCACTGATTCCGAAATGGACTCCATGTCGGTCAACCAAGTGTTTTCGTTGGTTGACTTACCCGCTGGTGTAAAAGCCATCGAGTGCAAATGGATCTTCAAGAAGAAGATTGACGTGGATGGAAATGTCCAGATTTATAAAGCCAGGTTGGTGGCAAAAGGTTTCAGACAAGTTCACGGTGTGGATTACGATGAAACCTATTCACCAGTGGCTATGATGAAATCTATTCGGATTCTACTAGCAACTGCAGCTTTTCATGATTATGAAATTTGGCAGATGGACGTGAAAACCGCCTTCCTGAATGGTATTCTGGAAGAGGATGTGTATATGACACAACCTGACGGTTACATAGATCCAAAGAATGCTGGAAAAGTATGCAAGCTTCATAAATCCATTTATGGATTGAAGCAAGCATCGAGGAGCTGGAATCTTCGTTTTGATGAAGCGATCAAGCAATTTGACTTCATCAGAAACGAAGAAGAACAATGCGTGTATAAGAAATCTAGTGGGAGCAAGATTGTATTTCTTATTCTGTATGTCGATGACATACTGCTTCTCGGAAACGACGTTCCAATGCTAAAGTCGGTAAAGGACTGGCTTGGAAGTTGTTGTTCCATGAAAGACATGGGTGAAGCCGCATACGTTCTTGGAATCAGGATCTACCGGGATAGATCTAGAAGGCTGATAGGCTTGTGTCAAGATTCATACATTGACAAAGTCCTACAAAGATTCAGCATGAAGGATTCCAAGAAGGGCTTCACGCCAATGGTACATGGCACAACGCTAAGCAAGAAGCAGAGCCCTACGACGGCTGCTGAGCTTGAGCGCATGAAGAATATTCCTTATGCATCTGCAATAGGATCTGTCATGTATGCCATGATCTGTACTCGTCCTGATGTTGCTTATGCATTGAGCATGACGAGTAGATACCAGTCAAATCCAGGTGAAAACCATTGGATTGCCGTAAAGAATATCTTGAAGTATCTAAGACATACTAAGGATAAGTTCTTAGTGTACGGTGGAAGTGATGTGCTTAAAGTCAGTGGATTCACGGACGCAAGTTTCCAGACAGACCAAGATGATTTCCGGTCACAGTCCGGTTATATCTTTTGTCTGAATGGCGGTGCAATCAGTTGGAGAAGCTCCAAGCAAGACACCGTTGCTGATTCCACTACAGAAGCTGAATATATCGCCGCCTCAGAAGCTGCAAAGGAAGCTGTTTGGATACGAAAGTTCATTATTGAACTAGGTGTGATACCAGATGCGGCTGAGCCTCTGGCACTGTTTTGTGACAACAATGGTGCTATAGCTCAGGCAAAGGAACCAAGATCACACCAGAAATCCAAGCATGTTCTAAGAAGATTTCACTTGATACGTGACATCATTAATAGAAAGGAAGTCAAGATCAGCCGAGTTCAGACAGATGATAACGTCGCTGATCCGTTGACAAAGCCACTCCCAAGGCCTAAGCTCGAGTTTCTGACTGAAGCTGTAGGCATTAGAGACATAGAAATGTAATCTAAATTTGAGTGGGAGTTTGAGGGCTTTTATTTAGTTATTTGATATGTTCTTGTAAAACATTCTTATGTTTAATGAAATTATTATTTCAAGATTATTTTAACTGTGATGAAATAATCGTTCCAAAGTGATATGAACCATTTTATAGGTCATCGAAGTAAATGACTTGATCTTGAGTCATCGAAGTCATTTAGCTTGATCATGAGACCCTATATTTGATAGATGTTTATATCATCCCGTCCCTAGTCGAAGGTTGTTGAAATTGGAACACCAACAACCGTGTGAGACTGGATTGGTACGTGACTTATGACAAAGTCTCAGTGTGTCATAGATGTGCGGCATCAAAGTCAGTACATAGGTGTATGTTTGGGAACATACGACCGGACAAGACCCGCTTATAAGAACTCTTCAGGATATTTATATCTGTGTCATAAGAGATTCTTACTACGACTATAGAGTATAGTCCTTAGACCTGAGTTCGCATGCATGTGACTGCACATGGACTGATGCACTTTGATCATTGTCTAACGCTATCGTTCTGCGATAGCTATAAGGACCTTGTTTGGGTACATTATGAAATGAATAGTTTACAGTGATGGAACAAGACAGAATTTGTCCCTCCAATATAAATGGAGTGAATATCTCTAGGCCAATCGGAGATTTGAATACTGGAAAATGCATGGCCATGCTCAAACGGACTGTCCCGAGTCGTTTGGATTGTCAGTATCAAATCAGAGTCCGATGAACAAGATTAGGCTTTATAAGGATGACACCAATCTTGCCTTATGACTAATCGAGATATTGTGACAAAAGGATTATGAATACAGAGATTCCAGTACAAGAGGGAGATTGTTGGAATTGTGTCCAGTAATCTCGGTACTGTCTCTAGAAAGTAAGAGTATGTCAATGATCAGACATAAGTCATATAATACTGGGGGTCATGATGGCTTGCTAGAGTCCGCTCATGATCTATAAGTCTTGGACTTATTGCCTTTATTATATGATCCCATATGGGTCACACGCCTAAGCTAACAGGAAAAATGTGTAGGAACGTTTTAGCAGAAGTACGGTAAAAGTGCTAGGCATTTACTGTACTCAGAGAGAATAAAACGGTTTAGGCACTGTGTGTCGATCGATACACAAGGGGTATCGGTCGACACAGTGCGCGAATGCCGTCTAGTTAATTGGTGTTTGGGCCAAATGGCCCAAACGGAATCAGACAAGTTTTATAAGGTAAAACTCGAGTTTCTGAGCAAGAAACCCTAATCCCTCAGCCGAAAACTCTCTCTCTCTCTGCGCCGAGCTCCTTGTGGTCTAGCAGCCGTTTTCTGTGATCGCGTGTGTGAACCTTTGGAGGATTCATCCCTCGGTGTTTCTCTGATCTCAGACATACCATCTCTTTCCGCTGCAAACAGGTATAAGGTGAGATCATGATTTGTTTCTATTCTGAGAAGAACCTAGATCCGCATGTTTAGGTTGATATGAATCTAAGAATTGAATCAGGATCAACTAAACAATCCTTCACTACGTGGGAGTTATTATTGACAAATAAATTATTTAGAAGATCATAAGGTCTAGTCCCCATCATTTGGATGGTCTAGTATCATGGCTGCGTGACAAAGACTCCGATAAGCAATGTTTTTAAAATCGGACCGGCGACAGAACCGGTAAAGTTTTTGGGTCATGGGTTAATATGGTCTGACCGGGTTCGATCGGATTCGACCAGATTTAATGATAATTTAAAAAATAATATATATATATATATATATATATATATATATATATATATATATATATATATAATATGTTATTAATTTCAAACTATCAAATAAGACACTTCAATAATCATAAATTTTAAAAACATGTGTAACAATTATTAAAAATTATTTTAAAAGTTTAAATGTTAAATAATAACGTACATATTTAAAAGATGTTGAAATCTAGACCAAAAGACGTTCTGAAACACTTTAAATGAATAATTTATCTTCAAGACATATTATTCACCAACATATACATTATGCCTCTTAGATGCATAGTTTTTCTTTCTATGTTATTCGTCCATTGAGAGAAGAGATAAGATATAATAACACATTTAATCTTACTTTTAAATAAATATTTATAATTAATATAGTTATATTTGATTGTTTAGAAAAGAAAAAATAGTTAACAAAATATAAAATAATATTTTTTATAAAATCCGGTTTGATACGGTTCAATGGGTCGCCGATTTCTGGTTTTTTGGCGGTTTAATCCGGGTTTTTAACCGGTTAACTACCATTGGGTTTTATAATCAACCCAACCCGGGTATGCTTCCAGTTCGCGGTTCAACCCGATCCGACCGCCGGGTCGGTCCGATTTTAAAAACACTGCCGATAAGGTTTACCAAAAAATTTTAGATCCAGATATAACACCAGAGTATGGTGGGAACCATTGTTCAAATACTCGCTAGGCTCTAGTCGGGCAGTCGGGTTGGGCCTAGCGCCTAACGAAAAAATCGGAGACTAAGCGGGATTTACGCGGGGTCGAATTTTAGGTAACTTTTACGGATAAGTATGTCTATATATTTTTGTGGGAGAGTAGTTAAAAGTAAATGAAGTTGGTCATGTGGGAAGGAGTCCTTTATAAGTTCAAAAGGTCACAAGTTCAAGTACTGTGTGTCCATTTTTAAATGTTTTTCAAATTTTTTTTAATAATTGCAAAAGACGAATTTACCCTCGTTTTCAACCTTGACATATCGAACTCTGGAAACCCTAGGCGGCCGTTTTTTAATTTTTTTCCACGATTTGGACAGTTTTACCTGTTTTTCTTTTGGTTATAAAGCAGTTATGATAGATCTAAAAGGTAACTATAGATTTCTACCCTAAAATTGTATAAAACTTGATTTTTTTTTTCTTTTTTTTTTATTACTCGGCCGAGTTGGACAAGTCCCGGCGGCCGGTGAGCGTCTAGCGTTTAATTGGCGAGGAAGCGGTCCTAATCGCCGCGTTTTCGAACAGGGGTGGGAACCATAGATTCTTGATACTCAAGCTCGACCACCAGGAGGATTGATGAAACAAGATATAGAGACATGTTACTGCTTGTCTACACCTTAATTAGACAAGATATGAAGTAGTGGAACGAGGAAGGCCTCCGTGATATATTCCATCTCGATTATATCCCACTTATTTCAGAGATGTGACATAACAATTACTTTAAACAAGACGGCTTCGCTTGCAATCATACTAAATATGGAATGTATGCAGTAAAATCAGGGTATGAACTTTCAAGGAGCATGAATTCAACAATTTTGAACCAAGAAGTTTTTGAACCAAGTATTAGTAGCCTAAAAGGTCATGTGTGGAAGATCCAAGCACCAATGAAAATCAGACGTTTCATGTGGCAATCAATCTCAGGATGTCTGGCAACTTGCCAACGTCTATCTTACAAGTACTTAGTGACAGGCTTATCATGTCTTAAATGTGGAGCTCCAAAGGAGACTATTAATCATACTCTCTTCGAATGCTCCCCTGATGTACAACTATGGGCTCTTTTAGACTTTTCGTCCATTTTGGGTTACTTGCCGAGTACATGTAATTTTTGTAGCATGAATTTCCTCTTTTGGAGAACGAAAGATGTGGGTCTTCCCGACCCACAAAGAAAAACTATCATTGGATTTTGTGTATATTTTGAAAGCCCAAAATAGTGAGTTTTGTTAAGGAAATGAGGTTTCTCCCTTTGAGACACTTCAATTAGCCACCATAGAGGCAAAAAGTTGGAAGGATCCAAACAAGAAGGAAAAAAAAAAAAAAAAAGAGGAAGACAAGGTTGGGTGATTTTTTGCGATCTTTAAGAGATTACCACTCCTTTATCACTACCCCTACGCTCCCCACGTGTCAAATTGACGCCTTGTGGGTGGAATATGACGCGGCTAGTGGCCTAGGGTGGTTCTTCAAATATCTGACTGGCTGGAGATACACAAGAGCACAAGACTGCAGACGAAGATTTTAACCGTTACACGCCGAGTTAGATGAGTTACTTTGGGCAATGCCATGCCTCCTGGAGGGGGAATTCTTTTGATGATAATCGAGACGGATTGTTCAGACCTTCTTTCTATGACAAATGGCTCTCAAGATTGGTCGGGCTTCAAGATGGAATTAGACCTTTTCACATCCTTTACATTTTCTTTTGTGTCTCTTGTTTAATGTGCGTGCCGAATCGCTTTCAAAAGGGACGAGAGCATGCAATATTATATTTTCCCATATAAGTCATGAAGAGTTAGATCGGTTTACCCTATAGGTGATAACTCGATCCGAACAACATTGATTTAATTTATGGAAATTTAGTTGACAAAACCCCTTTTATCTACATCAAAAAATATTAAAACTACTCCTAGTTTATTAGTTCACATAACATTTTTAATATCTAATTTTATTAATATTGAATTTAAAAGTACATACACAATACATTGAATAATAAAAACAGTTACTAGTATAATGAAGATGATGAAAGAAATACATAAAAAATGAAGTAAATTGTGAAACATTGTTTTCCGGTCTCTTTTATTAACATAATTTATGTTAATTTTTTGGGGATCTTCAAGTCTATGTCACATCATAAACACTAGCTTTTTTCGTTGTATAACAATGGCCACATACAATTTAGATATATATATATATATATATATATATTAATCGGTTTAAAATATAATATACTGATTCTTCCGACGAAAATAAAGATCGAAAGTGCCAATTTTAGCGATTATACAAATACCGCCATACAACAAAGATAATACATCTTCAATTCCGAATCATCGTCCTCTTCATGGTGACTTCTATATTTTCTAGGATAGAGAAGATTTTTATATAAATCGATACCAAATATATTGTATAAAATTATGGATTTTCAAAGATTCTTCATTCATTTATCTATTTGTAGAAGAAGAATAAAATATTTAAACAAAAGGATTTATATAAATAAGAATATATTAATAAATATCACAAACTAAAATAATGTATTAAGTTTTTATAATTAATAAATAAATTTAAGATAATATATTAACAGTCTCCAATATAAATAATTATATTGGAATAAGAAATTTTTATAAAGTTTATTCGTAACAGTAATTTAAATTTTTAGAATTTGTATATATGAAAGAAGTAAAAATTACGTTATAAAAATTTGGCTATTTTAGTAAGTTTTTATGTTATAAATTGTAAAAAGTCATAACTTAAGATATTAATAAATATTTAGAATGATAAATATTTTAAAAATATTTTTAAAATATTGGATTATTTTTAAAAATAGACGTTAAATTGAAGTTAAATGCCAAATTATATCACCTAGTCTCAAAATTTCAAAATGATTTAAGGTGTCCCTTCACAGTATGTTTTTCACGAAAGGACATATGGCGGCTTTACGATAAAGTCTCATGATTGGATTTGAAATAAATAATCCAAAAAATATTATGCAATCACGAAATGTCATCGGTTTTAATATTCCCCAACCACCATTACCAACCAAAACCAAGCTTTAAATGCTTTAAACTCTAAAAAAATTGTTTTCAAAATTCACTTTTCTTATATCTTGCAATTAACTATATAATAACGACTAGGTTTCTTGGGTAATGGAGGGTTAAGCAATTATAAGCCTTAAACAAAGCTAAAACGAGCTCAAACCTCAACTAGGTAATTTCTACTTGCTCTTCGCCAATTTTTGCCAATTTTCTAGAAGTCATACATCATTAAGTGGCCAAATGGGGTCTAGTTTTACGATTGACCTTTTTTTTATGAGACTTCACAATGATGTTTTAAACTTTACTTAAAAGAAAAAAAAAAGTTAAGACTTCAAATGAATTTTGGGTAAAGGCACTAGAAGAAAACATTTTTTTGTGACTGCACTTTTGGTCGCAGAATAGTCGTTAAATGTGGTATTACAACTAAATATGGTAGTTGTAAATCCATAGTCGCTAAATTTCATAGTCGTAAAAATAGTCGGCAAGTTACGACTACATTTACGACTTACAGCAGTAGTCGTATCTTATACATAGCGTAATCGCAATATATAGGGACCAACTTCCGACTACGCGGCGAGAACTATGCGACTAAAGAGGGTGTCCAGATGCAGTCGGAGAAATATAATCATCAAATATTTGTTAAATTAGGTGACCAATGGGCGATTAATATGTGACATTATAATTTAGTCACTAAGTAGTCGTAACAATTGGCCACTATGTAACGATTGTGTAACGTCTATATTAACGACTATCCAGCGACGAATCGGAACACCCAAATACGATTATGGTACTGATTCGGCCACGACTTGTCGACTATTGAGTGACTGTCTAACATAGTCAACGTAGTCGTAATATAAGGTGACTATTTGAAGACTGTTGTTGAATAAGTTTCCGATGATCTGACGACTAATAGGAACATATTGTGAATATTTTGCTATTAATTAGTGACTATTGTGTGACTAATTTAACGAATACGCATCGTCTAATCGGAACATCTAGATTCGATTATGGTAATGATTGTGTCACTACTTGCCGAATACTGTCTGACTATCTTACATAGTCATAACTTAGTTGTAATATATGGTGACTATTTGGCGAGGGTTTTATGACTAATTAACGATAATTCAACGAATATTCGGAAAATCAAAATACGCTGATGGTAAATATTTGCGATTACTTTATGTGTGTAGTGCGAATAATTGATGACTTTTTGTTGACTTTTCTTCGTATAAATAAGAATTTTGATTAATTCAATTTACGATTTGTAATTGGTGATAACATTATTTGAATGGTACAAGATATGTAGAAGGCATTTTTTTCAAAATAACATTGATAACTTATAATACTTATGTGTAGCATATAGACACAAACGATCTAGACATGCAAACTCCATAAGGAGTTGCCAAATCATATCCAAAAATTTAACAAGTGCAAGAGATATTGATAAGTAGCTTATGAGGCAGATGGCGTTGTAGTTTTATGTTGAGCTTCATTCAGTTACTTTTGGTGGGCCACAAACGCTGAAAAGTGTCTGGGCTGCTTGCGCTTGCCCATTAATAGATTTTTAGACTCCATAAGGATTCATCCGTCCATCCTTCTCAGCGGCCTGTCATAATTAAATACAGTAAGAAAAATAGTAAAATAAAGAATATGAGATGACTTTATAAACATGGATTGTGAAAAATGTCGCTTTCACTCAGCAAAGATGTAGTTATATTTATCTGTTGAGATCTCCCGAGGTCGCATTCCTTTGCAGTGCTTCTGCAGTTCTTTGGAGTGTTGGCCATGTTTTTCATCTGTCGTTGACAAATTTCCTCGGGAAAAATGTTTAACAAGCATTTTATTGAAGGTTTGGTCATGTCTAAAATAATAAAAACACTGTCTTGTAAACGCTCAGACAGTCGAACTTAACAAAACACATAGAGTAGTTAAACAGAGACATTAAACTCAATTGCTTGCTAACTATAAGATTAACATCCTAACCATCAGACTCTAACTCATAAAAAAAGTCGTTAAAAACAAAACAACCAACTTATCTAGGATGTGGAGACCATATTGTTCCCCAAAAAGGAATATAGTAGTCGTTTACAACTTGTAGAACCAAAATTATTTGTTCCAAGACTAGCAAACCACAAGAAAATCATAAGCATACTAACAAACAGTTTCAGAAGAAATCCGTTTAATAAGCAAAGCAAATCATAAGAAAACTAGATGGTTTAACACACACTCTAACGTCATATATTACATGTAGTTGTAGTCTTCGTAACATGGAGGGTTTCGTGATGGAGAGATTCAAAGAAGAGTTTGGGAGGGTCGATCGGGTTTCTGTCAAACTTAGCGATGAAATTGAGAGCCTCGAATAAGAGATTCAAAGAAGATATATTAATTTTAGATGGGTGGACAAAGAAGAAGATTTGGAGAGAGATTAGCGAGATGATTCAAAGGAGATTTCGGAAAATGGGAAGAACAAAATAAAATCAGGGTTTGTCGTAATTGAGAAATTCTCGACACTTCGTCAAAAATTATTGGGTTTAGGCGGGTAATTGAAATTTTTTGGGCTATAAAATTGGGTTTTGGTTTCCCAGATTTTTTTGGAAATTTTTTTGAATTTGTACTCACCTGTAGGCGTAGCTTTACTCATAATATATTCTTTTTTTTTTGTCTCCATTTTTGAAATTATAGCTATCAATTATAGTTATTTTTTTGTCGGAATCTAATATACTTATTTATTATAAAAGTTTTGGGCATAATTCTCCGATTATAAAATAATAAACACAAATAAATTAAAAAGTTTTGTTGGTTTTGAAACTCTAAAATTAAAAATAGTACACAGTAAATAGGGACTTGAATGTTAAAACAAAGATGAAATTTTAGATTTTGAAGTTTAAGATTTCCTTTGTTTTCGTTTGGAAAACATACATATAACATGATATTTTGGTAATGTTCCCGTATATCACATAATGGAATATCCTATGATATTATCTAATTACCGTAAAATGAGAATATATAATCCTACATAATCTATTAAATATAGCATTTCAGAATTATCTTAATCAAACATACATAGCGAGATGAATTAGTTGGTGTGCAATATTATGATGGTTTGAAAAATTAAATTCTGATTTTATGAATTTTTCTGCATACCTAATTTATTTGTTTTTGCGTATATATGTACTATCATGCTAAAGAAATTTGATAATATTGATTGTAATGAACAATTAATATTCTTCTAGTCTTCTCGTCTTTCGTTTAGAATTTAGAGTTTATAGTTTAGAGTTAGGGGTTTAGTATTTAGGGTTTTGGGTTTAATGTTTAAGTTTAGAATTTAGGCATCTCCAACCAAGCACCTGCATTATAGTCACTGATATTGACAAAAATTATTAATAATTATATAACTTCACAAACACATGTAAACATACGTTTAAGATATTATACAACACACAATATTATATTACATAATAAAATAAAATATAAATAATATATATTAAAACACACATAAATAGAAATTTTACAACGTAACATATAAAATACCAATATAAGAAATTGAGGGTTAGTTGGAATGGAAAAAACCTCAAATTTTGAGAATTGGTTGGTTGGAGATGCCTCAAAATCTCATTTTTCACTCCAAAAGAAACCCCAGAACTTCATTTTTGTGGTTTTTCTCATTCCAAATTTTTTTTCAAAACCTAATTTGTAAGGTTCTCAATAATGAAACCTCAATTTAAGGTTTTACCATACAAAAACTCAAATTTGAGGTTTCATATTTTTTTTTTATATTATAGTCTTTGTAATTATATATTTTATTAGTTTTAATCCATAAATAATTTTATATTTTATGAAAATGTCTGATTTATACATTTTTCGTAATCTTCGCAAAAAAATAAAAAAAAACTTATTTTTTACTTCGAAACACATTGATTAATCATATTTGAAAGTGTAAGGAACATAAATTTTATCGAATCATTTATAGTTTCAGCACAAGAGAATAAAAAAATGCTCCTCACCCTTTTGAGAGAAGACATGGAGAAGGGTCGTCGGGTTTCTCACGATCGTCTCGGGTCCATTTACCAAGAGGACATAAACATGCTTATGTACCAGCTGCAAATGGGAGAGAACGAACAAAGCCTTCGAAAACAATTCAAGCTCTTACAATCCGGGAAGGTCATCAATCTGAGGTACTTGCTACTCTGGAAACAACAAATGATGAATCTCTGGTGGTAAGGAATGAGACTTTGGCAGACTTGATATTGGAATCAAAAACAATAAAGAAGGTGAGGAAGGAGCTTAATTTTGAAGAGGAATCCTCAGACATTATAAAGGACAGAGAGGGTAAGGGTACTATGGAACTTGATCTTGCAAATGAGTTTGTTAATAATGTGTTTCTAGAGGATGAGGTTACAATGACGGACATAGATGAGGCTGAATGGAATGGGGAAGCATAGAAAGATGAGAAGAATTTTGACTAAGTTGCAGGAACAGAAGATAATCAGCTAGAGAAAATGGATAGCCCTGTGGAGAATCCGACTTTGGTGGAGATGAATCAGAAGGAGGAAGGGACAATGACAGACAAAAATCAGGTTCAGGGGGTGATAGAGATTGAACTATCAATCTTCTCCAAACTCAATCCAAATCAACACCAAGCTTTATTGAATAAGAGAACGACAAAGAATACAGCTCGAAACTAAAGACAAACGAGAGATCACGGCTTAACCCGCTACTCTCCTCACGATCCAAGATCGCCACAAGTCAAAGACTCAATCCTAATTTCAAGCTAAGGAAGAAGATACAACACGGCTCCTTATTTATATGTGATCCTATTCTCAACAGCATAGACTCTAAATGAGAAAGAGTCTCTTTACGTTGACTTCAGTCAACTCTATCTGAAACTATCCTCTGCCTCTAATCCCTTCTCTTCACACGGAAAGCAGATGCTCAAGCTTATCAATACCCCACCGTTGAAAACAGCTTACCCCCAAGCTGTGGACAAGAATTTGCTGAGAAGTGAAAACTGTGTGAAGCCTGCAACAAGCTGTATTTCAGTGCTTGGAGCAGAACCTTTAACACTTGGAATCGCAGGTGATACAGACAGCAACGTTACTTCCGCATTGAACTTGTCATCTCTGAGCTTCTGATCTAGGTTATCCCACTGCCTTGTCTGAAACTAGCCATCAATCCACTGCAGTTGTTTTTCTTTCCAGCAATGCCACACAGCAAAATAGTCATGCTGATGTTGTTGTAATGTGTACATTCCATGGCTGCTCAACAGATGATACTTGCTCACTCTTAAAAGCTTGTAATCATTTGTATTGTCACACACATTTAGTTCCCTGTTTTATAACAACAGCTCCTTCAGCAATTGATACTCATTGAAAAATGAATGACTTTGAATAATCTGATCGGAAACAACTTGTATCCCTGAATCTTCAGCACTCTCAGCCATCCAATTTATCATATCCAACAAACAGTACTCTTGAACTCTGACCCTATCCAGAACTTGCAGTACCCAATTAGGTTTCGCACTTTGAGTCCAATCTTGATACAACTCACGGTTTTCGTTGACTTCCATCTCACTGAGAAAAGTAGATGGTTGCAGACTTGGCTCCTTTGATGAAGTCAGATTGTCAAGGCAACATGTCTTCATCCACACAAAAACACATTCATCAAATTGTGCAATAGGTACCTGCTGCAATTCATGTGATGGATTCAAAGCAGTCTCTGTCAGCATTTCCTTGGTGAGAATTAACTCGTATTGATGTGGTTCATATGGCATCGTAATTCTCTGAATAGCTGGAACCATATCATTAAAGTGAAGTGGTTGCATCAACAATGAAAAATAATCAGTCTTCTCCACCAGAAAATCTGTAGTCACAGAAATTATATCCTCCTGCTTGTGAAAACATTCAATCTCAGTAGGTACTTGGTGTAGATCCAACTCAGACAGTGAAAATTGTTCTGTCCTCGGATCAGCCTTTGTACATTGAATCAATATTTCCATCTGAATAGATACATCCTCTTCAACTCTTTCATGAACTGGTCCCTTTTCTAGCAGTCCTGAGATAAAACAAGACTGAACTTGAAGATCCTTGCAGATTGTAGTCTCCACTTGCTGACCACTATATTGAACATTCATCAATTTCCACACGTATACCGAAACTTCTTGGCTTTTGTATTTGAAATGCCAATTTTTATAGAACTCCCTCTTCTGTGTAACTCGTTCAGTGTTGGATTCAGCCAAGTAACCTCAGCTTCCACTGATTCTTTATAACGTAGCTTCACATTTACCAATTCTCTCAACTTTGACTTGTTTTTAAACTTGAATTTCCAAGATTGGCAGCACTTCCTTAGTTTCTTTGTAGTTGTGCTCTTTGGGAACATGTGAGTATACAAATGGTCTGTGCACTGATACTTTTCACCTCTCAACGACGTCTCGTGACCAATCGCAGAACATGATTCCTTCTTTAACACCACTTCGGGTGAAAAATAACTCTTGGCCTCCTTGTCAAACCCTTTAATCTGAGGCAAGGTATGTACTGGAATCAACTCTTTCTCCTCACAAGCTTCGCTCTCGTGAAGTGTCATACGTGCCGTGCCCTGTGAAACGTACCATTCTTCCTGGCTATGAACATACAAGTCACCACTGTCAGTTGCAGCAGGCAACACAAGGCCAGAATATGACTAATTTGCTTCAATCAAGTTGTTCTTCTCCAAGGTTGTAGATGATGCTGTCTCACAACTCAGTTCTGACTGTTGAACAGTCGTAGGAACCTTTCTCCTTTTGTTACTCTCTGCTGATGAAAAGTCGTAGGAACCAGTGTTGAATTCATCATCAACAAATTCCATTGGGGCATGAAAACGAGCCATTTTTCCGTTGGAGGCAATCCCTGATTCCTCGTGAGGCTTTGTAAAGACTGAATCCTCAACACTTGATTCTGGCACTTGAATAATGTCAGGAATCGATTCTTTCTTGAGAATATTTTCTGACTGAGAACCACTTTGATCTCGTGCAAAGCAAGCCAACAATCCCTTCTTAAAATGTGACCAATTCCTGAATTCAGTATGAATCACTTCCTCTTTATACCAATTCAATGCCTCTCCTTCTAAGCTCGCAGACACCAAATCAAGTTTAGCTGCTTCGCTATATTGTCCAGCTCTGAAGAATCTTTCTACTCGAAAAATCCAACCGTAAGGCATGAAGCCATCAAAAACAGGTATCACATTTTTCTTTAACAAACTTTCTTGGTTCCCAAACACATGATGATTCAGCCGATAACCTAATGATTCTATCTCCAGAGAATCCATTCGAGGTGAATCTGTTACCTGAACATGAGCATTGGAAGAATCGACGACACCTTTGCCTTTCAACAACTCCGGACATGTCCGTGACGCGATCCGCTCCACTAGAGTCGTAATTGAATCCATCGTCTCTTGAATTGAATTCACCTTCGATTCCAAGATTCTGACGCGATCCTTCAACACGGTCTGCGATTTTGACATCACTGTGCAACCTCTGTGTACGATTGAGATTTGACGCCTCATTTCTTTCATATCGTGATCTTCCCACTCACTGCGATCCGACGAATCCGTGAATTTCATGGTTGCAATGTTGGTCGTCACGTCGCGATGATCCGATCACGCTCCACCGCACCATTTGATAGAGTTTGAGCTATCAATCTTCTCCAAACTCAATCCAAATCAACACCAAGCTTTATTGAATAAGAGAACGACAAAGAATACAGCTCGAAACTAAAGACAAACGAGAGATCACGGCTTAACCCGCTACTCTCCTCACGATCCAAGATCGCCACAAGTCAAAGACTCAATCCTAATTTCAAGCTAAGGAAGAAGATACAACACGGCTCCTTATTTATATGCGATCCTATTCTCAACAGCATAGACTCTAAATGAGAAAGAGTCTCTTTACGTTGACTTCGGTCAACTCTATCTCAAACTATCCTCTGCCTCTAATCCCTTCTCTTCACACGGAAAGCAGATGCTCAAGCTTATCAGGGGGCGTTGACAGTCACATCACAATCTGAAACCGTTGTCCAGATTCAGGGGGAGAAGATAGAAAGTTTGACCGTTGATGCTGGAGGTATAATCTGGGAAAAGAGTATGACCTGAAAAAAGGAATGTCAAAGAAGAAGACTCTCCATGGGGGCTTAGCTTTGGTAGGAAGAAACTCAAAGAAAAGGATGGTTCAAGCATTGATCTCTCCTAGGAAAAAGACTTCTCTGAAGAGTCTAGGACAGAAAATCAAAGATTCAGGTGATGAAGACACTAAGGGGCAGAGGAACCTAAAGATGGATGAGGGCAAGGCTCTTGTCTCAACTGTAATGATTCATGGATTGGAGTCTCTCTTATGCTTTTAATTTCAGGGTAATAAAAAGCTTTACACTTGGTCAGGTTCGAGGAGAAGGTGTGAATATGATGCTCTCCTTTCAAGCATGTTTTTGTTTCAATTCATGTTATTGTCGCCATTGTAGGCTTTTGTTTCTTAGTTGCTATGCGGGTGTTCCGCAGCTTTTCTTTTTAGCTAATCCAGTTGTAATGTTCTTAATTAAGATATGCTGGTCTATTAATAAAACTTGGAATTTTGGTTACTATTTTGTGGGATTGGATTATGAACTATGTTTTCGGATTTGGAATGAGGAGAATTTGCTATTGTTTGGAAGTTTAGGGACTGATGTACAATATCTAGTGTTGATGGTCATGAAGAAGCAGATGAATTCTGGAGACCTAGTTCACACGATATTAAAACAAGGTGTATACAGGGAATCAATTTGGTTAATAGGAATTTGGATGATGGTTCCGTTTAGCAGGGTATTAGGAAGAGGAGAGATGGCGGTAGGGTTCTTCGGAGCACCTCACGCTAGTTTTTTTTGGGTAAGGAGGCACAACCTGAGACTTGTCTTCTAAGGAATTCACCAAAATATGAGGTACTAAGAATTTTTGTTGATCTTATTCACTCAATTTTGGGTTTAAAGAACATGGGACATCGGGTTATTATCATACCGATTATGTTTTTGAGTCATAATTTTAGTAGAGATCCTTCTGTCTTACTGTTACTGTGGCTGGTTGAACATGGAAAGTATTGTGTGGAATTTATAACTACTTTAAGGATTCAAATTTATCCAATTCTGCAATGCAAATTACTTAAATCTGTTGGTCAATTTTATTGGTTCTCATTATTTTGTAAGTTTGTGATAGTAAGGCAGTGAGGAGGGGTAATGTTTATTCATCTATCCAGAACAGTGATTTTAAGGGATTAATGGGGTTTCCTCATTTTGAAGTTAGGGAAAGGATTTCATTAGATCCGACGAAATGTATGCCTCGATTCTACAAAGATAATTTATTATGAGGATTCTGAGTTGGAACTGTCAAAGAACTGGAAGCAAATAAATAATTAATTATTTAAAGGAAATATGGTATAAGCATAAATCAGAGTTCCATTTCTTGTCAGAAACAAAAAATAAATCTTTATTTATTGAACAATTTTGACTTCGTTTTGGATATTATAAATTATATATGGTGAATATGATAGGAGCAAGTGGGGGTTTAGCTCTTTACTATAACGATTCATACAATGTGGATATTATGTATGCGAGTAATCAGATAATTGATATTGCGGCGGATATTCAAGGTGGAAGAGTAGCAATTTCTTCCGGTCCAAAAACTAAGAGATCAAGTATAAGAAAGATTAACACGGATGAGTTAAACCGACACTGTCTTTACTTTATTATTGGTGATTTTAATGAGATAACATGGAATCATGAAAAGGAGGGTTGAGCCCAAAGACATGCGTTCACCTTTATTTCCTTCAATAATATGATACGAGATTGTGGGTTACTGGAATTCCCATCAAAAGGGAATACACTACCCTGGAGAGGAGTTAGGGGATTGAAGGCTCTTGGGATTTTTTACTAGGGTGTATACTTGTTGACACCCAACCATTTGCTACCTTGAAGGCATCAGAGCATCCTTTAAGAAAGGTTATAGGAACGCGGTCTTCAGACACTCTCCTATCCGAATACCAAGTTTCCTAACATTGAATTTACCAGGATCATCTTACTCATCTGCCATGGGAGACTTTATTGCGGGCTATATATAATTTGACGATTAGAGGAGGAGATTAACTTGTTTGACACCTTTAATGCCTACGGCTTACAATTAATAGAATATTATTTAGAGATGCTAGTTCAAGACAACATTTTTAGGGAGTGGGGATGGTATTGAGGGGACAAGTTTCCTTAGTGTACCATCATAGATCATACTGTTGAAACATGCTGCCTCAACTTGTATGTGTATTGGATTACGACCAAAGTTATAACTCTTTCTTAAATATATATATTGTAAAACTTCATGTGAAGTCTCATCAAGTCTCTTGTCAGACTGATGTCCGGTTTGTTGCTTTTTTTATTTTTTATTTTATACTTTGGCAATTTCATTGCTTTTTTTATTTTGTAGTTTGACAATTTTATTGCCTTTGTCTTGTATTTGGTATTTTTGTTAACGAATGAAGCTATTCTATTAATCTCGTTAGAACTAAATATTACATAACTAACCATTATGTATTGTGCGACTTCAGCCTGTAGGTCCGACGCATAAAATGTAATGAGACTTCAGCCTGAAATCTCCTGTCAGAATGAAGTTAAGTTTTGTTGCTTTTCTGCTTTTTTTTTTCTTTTTCTTTTTTGTAGTTTTACAATTTCATTACTTATTTGTCTTGTATCTGGTATAATTAAAAAGAAAAGCTACTTTATTAATCTTAATAGAACTAACCATTAAATATGAATCTGTGCATTGAGAGGAAAATGATATGAATTCAAAACCGTTTACATAATTATATAGTAGAATATTCTTGACTCAAATTCTTTGTAGTCATAATTGTTAACATCCTCTTTAGTCAAAAGGAATTAGGACAAACTAAACAAAATACAAAACGAAAAAATTCTAAAGCATCCTTTCCAGCTAAACATCCATCTACTCGCAGACTTACATGTAAAGAAGGAAAAGAAAGAGGGGTGATCAACATGGGAGACACTCAGTGAAGTATGAGATGTTAAAATGCAAGTCTACAGACTCGGTCCTAGTCTCCCAATAAAGAAATCTAGTCTAAAAATGTACAATCAAGATACCTAAAACACCCAAGCAACGTTCTACATGACACCCGACGGTACTCGAACCGCCGGTGCCTCCTAGTAGATGGGACGCGAACCCACCATATAACACATCGTCTCCCAGGGAACTTGAACCCCCGG
The DNA here is from genome assembly GCA_030180135.1 of Orychophragmus violaceus. Classification (NCBI taxonomy): domain Eukaryota; kingdom Viridiplantae; phylum Streptophyta; class Magnoliopsida; order Brassicales; family Brassicaceae; genus Orychophragmus; species Orychophragmus violaceus. Next base: position 44,046,272 of record CM058229.1, on the reverse strand, counting down.
TATTACCTAGTAGATGGGACTCGAAACCACCATCTAACACATCGTCTCCCAGGGGACTCGAACCCCCGACATTACCCAGTAGATGGGATTCAAACTCACCATCTATCACCTCGTCATTCGGCGGAACTCGAACCCCCGATATCATATACTAGATGAGACTCGAACCCATCATCTACCTACCGAATAACTATTTATTAATATATCTTTGTAACATAAGCAATTAACATTGACCAACAAACAAATGCGTTGAATCATCTTTTTTATCTCCAATTTAACAAACAAAACTATCTTAGACTCGATTAGAAAAATATAACACATCCATGTACTAAACTACTTTATAAGAAGGTTATATAGACAAAGTTCGAGAAGTGAAATAACCCTCTCCTTAGCACTTTCGGGACTACGGACGAATGGACTCTAAATGTGATATAAGGAGATACGTATTTCAACCCGTAATGGTTCGCGGACGTGACGGAGGTTAACGCAACAGCAACAAAGGTTCTCAGCTCCGGCGAATTCATCTCCGGTGAGGTGTGGATCGGCGGCCACCAGTGTTGAGACAGTGGACTCGGTTTGCTCACCTCTTCTCCATGCTTCACCAGTTCACCTTGTCTCTGGTTCATGAAAACAACGGTGTTATGGGAAGCGGCAGTACAATGCGAGACTTATGGTGACACGGGCAGCTTCTACGGCGAGCACAGACGACCGCGGTGACTCAGAAGGTTGACTTCGGTGATGATGACGATGCTCCAGGACGTCGCCGTTGGTGACTGCGGTAATGACGGTGTTGCTCGACTTTCTCCGACTCCCACATATGCGTGAATCAAGCAAGAATAAGAATAGAAGAAGGAGAAGAACACATAGAAAAGAGATAACAAGGAATGGAGGAAGAGAAGAGAAATGAAAGGAGAAGGTTGGAGGGGATGCAGCTAGGTTTTACTGTGAGGGAGATACAAGCGTAAATACACCCATACACACACCCGATAACAAAATTAAAAAGAGGATATGCCTTTAATAGGCTAACGTGAAATGGGTCGTTACAATGCTGTGTTACAATATGAGTTTATTGGCTTACTCAAACAAAAAAAGGAAATAAATTTACATGATTGTGAGAAAAATTTACATCATTTCTCAAATCTGGCTCATCTTCAACATAAGGAATGACATCAGAAATTTTGAAACTTGAGCTAACTCTATACTTACTTAGAAGTTCAGTGTTGTAACCATTTTCATTGATACTTTCCAACATTTTGAAAAGTCCATTTGTTCTTGGCAAGAGCTTTGATTTTCTTTCTTCAGGGAACCTTTCCTTCCTTTGGTGAATCCTTACTAGCTCTCATGGCTCAAATATTTGATTGCACCTTCCTTTGTTAGATTGTCTTTGGTATTGCTTGGTCTTTTCGATCTCTTTCATATATCTGCTTTACAAGTTAAGCCTTTATTTTGCCATTTAGATTAGCTTGTGCACTGAAAGGTAAAGGTGTTAAGACGAAACGTGTAAACAAATAAAAACCATAAACCATTTGGAGAAGTGAGTAATTAGTAGAAGAATTAACAATATGATTATAAGCAAACTCAACATGATGCAAGCAATCTTCTTAAGTTTTTTTTTTTTTTTTTTTTTTTTTTTTTGATTGCACGCAAAAGAGTAGACAAAGTTCTATTGACTAATTCACTTTGACCATCAGTTTTAGTGTGGAAAGTTGTTGAAAATAAGAGCTTAGTCCCTAGCTTAAACCACAAAGTTCTCCAAAAGTGAGAACTTATTATCCCTACCAGAAACTATCGTCCTATGCATGGCATGCAATTTTACAATTTCCATAAAGAATAATTCAGCAACTAGTGTGATATCATCGATTTTATTGCGTGAAATGACATTAGACATCTTAGAAAACATATCTACCACTATGATGCACCCTTTTTGTTCAGGGATTTCGAGTTTTAAATTTATAAAACCCCAAGTTTGAAAATGCAAAGATGTGTGTTGTAGTACTTGAGGTATCGATCCACAGAGAAGCTATGACAAAGAGAGGTACTGGGTGTCAAGTAAACTCATTTTCTAATAGCAATGAGTGTAAAAACGAAAATGCAATAAAAAGAGGGCATTGGGTTGTCCAAGGAGCATCTAAGGAGGTTTAGAATGATTCATACAAGTCTAGCTTAGCTTCTATACATTTCTAGCAAGTTCCACAAACTCGAACACATGAATATGTCTAACCTACTCTCATAGGATTACACTCCTAATCTCTTCAACTCGACCAGTCAATTTTCACAGCTGACCGCGAGGAAGATCATGCATAAATATAAAGTTCATCATAACGTTCATAGTGCCCTACAAGTCAACTCTCACAGCTTGCAACACTACTGCTCTCCTAAGTTAGTTCCGTTCAATAAATTCAGTACTCTCCTACTTCTATCAATCATAAGATCATATTCTAGTTCATGAATCTAGTCCCATGCATTAAAGACGAACCTAAAAGAAAGAACTTCCAGAAATCAAGCACATGTGTAGCAAGTAATCATAATCAAATTGATATAATTCTTCATAGATAAACCTAGTAAAAACCCAATAATCTAAATATTCAGCCATGGAATAACGAATTATGGCCATAAACTAACTACTAAGACTATCTAAAATTTTATTAGGTTTAGGGTTAGACATTTAAGGTCTCTCTCAAGCATTCTAAAACTTCTAAACCCTAAAACTAAGAAACTAAAAGATTAAAGTACTAAAACTGAAAATAAAAGCTTTAATAAAGTAGATTTTGTGTGTTTCTGAATGAATTAAAAGGGGAGGGGTGTATCCCTCTATATAGTACTCAAAAAGTAATGAAAAATCTTAGGTTTTCAATGTGGGACAAGTGAAAACATAGAAAACGGGCTAAAGATCGACAAATAAACCAAATGGGCCATAAAGAAGGGCGACTGCGAGCTGGAGGTGATGGACTGCGACCGTGCATGGCCTGGTCGTGGCCGGATGGGTTGGGGTCTCAGACAAGGGCTTGGTTCCCTTGGATTTGGCTGCTCTTCGTCATGTTTTGTGTCTCGTTTCCTTGAGTTTTCACCGTTGAATCTTCGTGATGTCAAGTGGAGAATGAAGTTTGCATATTTTTATATTTGTGGTCCAAAATTGCGGATGACCAATCGGTGAGAAGGTCTTCAACTGATGCTGAAATTTTGATGGAATGAATATATATCGAAAAGTGGACTTTTGCTCCATTTGACTTGAATTAAGCTTGAGTTTCCTTAAAAGAGTATTGACACTAAAATTGACGAAAACATACAAAAAACCATTGGGTCACTCATAAAAGTGTCCTAAAATGCGATAAAATGGGTAAAATATCGGTTATATCAACTCCCCTAGACGTAAGCCTTTGTTTGTCCTCAAAAAAAAAAAAATAGAGTCCTAAACAGTAACAACGAATGAGAACTCAAAATCTCACTGAGCCTGCTTTCAAACCATAACCAAGAACTACATCATTAATGCTAGTCACAAATCATACTTCGAAACCTTTCAAAACTTAAATTCCGGTCAGTTAGCTCTCTAAGTTCATTAAGATTTTATGTTATTCTCATCCAAATCATTATCCAGTTCAAACGAGGCTAGGAATTAAAGAAGGATTCTTATTATAAAGTGAGGTTAAGAGAGTTTCGAGTTACCATAAGTGTAAAGAGGTTGCTAGATATCATACAAAACCACAAGAAAGAATGGAACTGTTAATGTCCACATCCTCTAGCCACTTGTTTCTTTCACATGTAATGATGATTGCTCTTCTTTCCTAAACTCTCTTCTACTTCCATAGACTTAGGTTTTTCTCTATTTTTGGAAGTAGAATCTGTAAACTCTTCTGATATGAACCAAAGCTTGCCTTGTACTTATTCCTGGTTCTCTAAGACTTGCAAAGGATTTTGTTTCCCTTAATTTCCTTCTTTCACGGTTTTTTTTGGAAAGGGAAAACACCTTTTATGATAGAGTCTTTAGAGATTACAAATTTGATACCAAATTTTGATTTTTTTTTGGGGAAAATCTCATCTCCATTCTTTGTTGGTGTTGTTCCTCGTCTTGAGTGACTGAAGACTGTGTCGTTCCTCTTTCTCCGGCGTATTTGCACATATCTGCACATATAAAAAAACAAGAGAGAAGAGTATAAATGTTCGAAAAAATGTTAAGGTTCAGGTGGGGTACCAACTAAAGATGAGCTGGCCATTCGGGTACAACAAAGAGTTGTAAAATAGTAAAAGATGTCCTGAATGTAATGGTTTGTTGTCCTGCCTAAAACTTTGATGAGAAAATTGTAAGTCAGATTATGGTCAAATAAAATAGAGCTAGTATGTTCCTCAAAAAGAATCTCTATGATTCTAATCTTTTCAAAATGATGTCGCAAGTACAAATGCCTAGCTACCGCCTAGTCTAGTACCTAGCCAAAATATTTGTATCTAAGAGATAGCGGGAAACACACATGTCGAAATCATCCTAGATTTTTACATTAGTCCATTGATTTTGAAAACCGAGTTGTTACCAAAACCATAATAAAACTGGAAATTTGAAATTTTTTAAGGAAGGCGAATGTGGTAAGACTCAGGTAAGAAAATGTGGTCAGTAACTGATGAATTTCTTTCCCCAGACTTAAATCACGTTGTTCCCAGTATGAAAAACATAGGAAAAGATCAAATAATGATCGAAATGGAATAGTGAACTTAGCTGGAATAATGATTAAATAACACTGGCCCCACCCGGAATAGGTAATCACAACAACACAATAGATGCAATAATTCTACCAATAACTCAACTAATAATATCAATCAATCTCAGTTCAATAATAACTCTACTAGCAATATACTATTCTCAAAGCAACTCTACTGATAACTTAATTCCACAATAACCCTATTATTCTATATTCAATTATTTAGGTTCATTTAATTCTACTTACTTATTTTTAATTCATTAATTATTTCTATTTAATTATCTATTTTTGGTTATTTAAATAATTTCAAATATACCATACTAACCAAGGATAGATATTGATGTTATTATCCGAAGGTAATCTACAAAACAGATACATATTTGTGTAGATAGATGCTGAAGGGAAGAACTCCAGATTTGTTGGTATTTGAGACAGTGCCCAAGTTTGAATTGTTGGTTGACATTTAAATAAAACATGATTTACCGATTCCTCCTCTATTCCACACTGAGCACAATGTATATCGAATTTTATCGCTCATCCCTTCAAAATTTTTGTTACTGGTAAACATCTTGAGAGTGATTTCCAAATGAAGTGCGTTATTTTAGGTGGACATTTTATCTTCCACGAGAAATATTGAAAACTTTGATACTTGGTTCCATGAGAAGATTAGTCTCGCAATTATCTGGGAAGTCTCTCTGCATACGGTATGGTACCCTGATTTCACTGTATATTTACCAGACTTTGTATGATGCCATCCCAACGAATCATGTATGTTTAGACGTCTAAAGGGAATACATAAGATCAAAGCTACATCCTCAGGTTACATAACTATCTCCATAAGTTATTTGTTCCAAATCTGAGTTTGATGATCAATACGTTGGTTAACCGTAACCAGATTTTGAATTGTGTCCATTTTTTGTTTTGATGGTCTCGGATGATAGGCTGATATCCATGGGTCATTTCAAATTGAAATAGAATCCCCTGTTTCCACCCTTTTGATGAGTCATTTTTAACCGGAGACCTAGATGAGGTAAAACTCTTCCATCCATAGGATGCTGAATATGACCTTATTGGATCTATTGGATCCGTATTCTGAAAGTATCTTCCTTTGAAAACTTTGAGAACATAATATCCGGTTTATCAATTAGTCTCCATAATGTTTTTCCTAAGAAATCTGTATTAACATCCCGAAAGGCCCGAAAACCAATCCCACTGTTTCTTTTATCTCTACATTGTTTATCTAAAGACATCCAATGCATACCTTATTAGAGAAATCTGTATTAACATCCCGAAAGGCCCGGAATCTGTATTAACATCCCGAAAGGCCCATAATGTTTTTCCTAAGAAATCTATATTAACATCCCGAAAGGCCCGAAAACCAATCCCACTGTTTCTTTTATCTCTACATTGTTTATCTAAAGACATCCAATGCATACCTTATTAGAGAGTATGATGGAATGGAGGAGGAGAGGCTGAAGTCATGAAGACAAAGCCGAGCCTCATTCCAAAGATGAAGCTATGGTGTTGATCACAAGAGTCTAAGATGCATCAATCACTTTGCCAAAGCTAAGATGAAGGCATGAAGAAGGCTGAAGTGATGACTAACCATAAGAAGAAGTCTGTGCAAAGTTAGTGCACAAAGTTATGAAGTGCAAAGTTGGGGCACAGACAGACACAGACAGACACAGACAGACACAGACAGACACAAACACAGACAGACAAACACACAAATAGACAAATGATCAATGTGCAAAGTTGTGGCAAGATCATCATGTGCAAAGTCAAGGCCAAAGTTGTGAAGTGCAAAAATGGGGCACTTATATAATCAGGCAATCAAGTATGTGCAAAGTTGGGCCAAACAGATGTCTGTCAAGAATCAGACTCAAGAAGAGTCACATGTGTGTTTAAAGGAGAAAGTGGTTACACAGACATGTCATTCTCACACTTGGGATTGTGCACTCTCTCTCTCCAGAAGAAAGTGGCTAAGACAAGTCACTTTCAAGGTCTAAACACATCAGAACCGAGCTGGACAAGATGAGAAGATCCAACCATTCATTCAAACTTGGTTTTCCCTCCATTAAATCAATGGTTGTGATTTAAAGTCTTAGTTTATGAGTTTAACCTAATTGTATGCCTATTTAAAGGCCTCACACGACATTGTAAAGGTTGCTAATTCACTTTATACAAATCAGAACTCATTTGTTATAAACAAAGTTCTTTCTCCTTCTCTCTTCTCTTTTCGGTTCTGTTTTCATTCTCCCATTGTGTTCTTCAATTAGACACAATGTAGTTGCTTAAGAGACATGATTTAGGCTTCTTAAGGCAGCCTTAGATCACACTTGGATAGTTCTTCAATAGCTAATCCAGGTGTGAGAACAATCTGCTCTTACACTCTTCTTCTCTTGGATGTTCCTTAAGCTAATTGTTGATTCTCTTCCATGTTTATGAGTAAACTCTCCTGATGAGATGTTAAGCTCTTGGAAGTGTTTTAATATAGCTAAGGACTCCTTTTATACAACTAGATTAGTGGCTTTCTAAGCACAAACTAGTTGTCCTTGTGTGAGCAAAACCGGTTTCATTCATCTTCTTTAATCTGTTTCGGTTCTTGATGTTGCTTCTGGTTCAGAGCTTCCCCATGGTTGTCTCATGAACCAAACTTGATAATCAGAGCTTCCTCATGGATGGCTCTGAAATTCTAACATGGTATCAGAGCAGCAATGTTCTTGGCTGCAAATCGGTTTTAGAGCAGAGCAAAACTCTGCCTTTTTCATTCTCTTACTTCCGTAATTTCATGAAGGACCAAGCTCTTATTCTACTTGGTTCCTGTCCATTTAAGACTTGTTTCTGTACCTTTCATGAGAGCCAACAAGTTCCTGTTGAAAAATCAGAGAAGAACAAGAGAAAATCTTTGTTTCTTTCTATCTTGCTTCTCTGGTTATGTTCTCTCTATGTTGCTTCCGCTTGTTTCATAAGTCATACTGAGCAAACTCAGTCCCTGAACCATTGAAATGTTTATGAGTTAAACTAAGAAAGATTCTCAGTCCCTGAACCTTAAACACGTTTTGTTTCTGAGTTATACTAAGCCATCTTAGTCCCTGAACCTGAAACAAGTTTCTGAGTTAAACTAAGCTGGAGTTGAACCAGACTTGGTCCCTGAACCTGAAACACTTTTCTTTTATGTTTATTCTCTCATTCTCCCATTCTTCTATACTCCGATTTTGGTTAACATTCCCTTCCCCAACAACAACATCATCAAATGAACACCAATCACGTGGCTGACACCTAGGTATTACTTTGCTAGCATTACTAGCCTCCGACATAAACACATATTCAGAATGTTTTGACAGGAAGTTAGTAAATTTGTAAAACATAAAATTTTGAGTAGTTAATTGTATGAGTTGAAATTAACTAACCTGCTTCCCTTAAGGTTGGCAACGAACTTCATTCTGTAGATCTTTAATCGTGTTGATCATTTCAGTATATGTAGTTTCAAGTTTCTGCACATGTGCATCTCTAGCCTGCATGAAATCTAGATTTGTTGCAATAACCCCTTTCCCCATCCCTCTAAGTCTTCTAGACTTGTCTCTCCCAAACATTTGACTCACCGCATCCTCTCTAATATTAGTACCTGCATCCTAACTCACTGCCAATGGATTTGATTTGTTCTTGATACAAATAACACAACAATAATTATTGTTGGCTATACAATAGGCAAAGATAATGGAAATAACTTATTACAGATTTAACTGAGTTTCCGAAAACTCAGTTCCCACATGAGTCCCATTTGAATGAGTTTGTCCCGCTATCCACACTTAATTCCTACTCATGTTGAAAGGATCAAAACTCTTCTTCTTCTACAATTAACAAAGCCCTTCATTGTCCTTATATCAGTTAACTAGACAATACAATACAACAAGCCACATGCCATATCACAAGCCAGACGAATCATTCATTTGTGCCTGGTGGTGTGGGGAATCTGAACCTTCCTCAGCTCCCTAAATTTGTCACTTTGAACCTACAAAATCAATCCCATATTCAATGATTTCGAATTTTTTTTAAAAACATAAGAAAGATATAGCATACATAATCTTAATCTATTCTTCACCCAAAATTTCCAAGCTGAGAGAGACTGGATGTTTCTTGGTTTCAACAAAGGTATTTGTGTCCTACTTGTATTTCAGACATTTGAAGTAAGACCGAATTTAGAAGCACGCCACAAACATCCCATCTGCCTAATAAAAAGTATTTTTTCAGTATTCATTTATATTAAACCTTGCATGCAACAATTTTCCAAATACAAACATTACTGTGTTTGTCTGCAATACATTTAGAAAAGCACAAAACTGTATAGATTATATGGGATACCTTAATTTCCTCCCACAAGATGTCTTTTGTTTGTTCATCCAGATGCATACAATCATCAAGCAGTACTGGTACATGCTCCCTCACCAGAAGACCAAGAAAATAGGATAGTGTCATTGATCATTTTCCACATGGTCACTTAGGACTGTGAGTTCAAGGTCAACCTTGTCCTAATGGTGTTTAGCAACTCCACGCTTTTTTGTTGGCCTTCCTGTTTTCCTTTTCTTCTTCTCGAGTTGTGTTCCAAGCTATAAAGTTTCTGCATCTTCTTGATCATTGTGCTTTGAGTTGTCCTCCTCGTCATTTTGCTTATATTTCTCCTCCTCTACAACATGATTTGAGCTCTCCTCCTTTTCACCGTGCTTTGAGTTCTCTTTCTTGTCATTGTTCAGCGAGTTTCCTTGTTCATTTTGCTTTTATTTCTCCTCAGGGTCCTAATATTCCTCACCCTCTTCAGGAAGTTCAAGGTCAACTTATTTGTTTAGAACACTAGAAGCCTTAGTAAATCTAGTTCTCAACTTTCCCATGACTGGTGCAATGCCTTGTTGAATTTCACTACATCTTGTCTTGTTTGCTTCCACTGTCTTCCTCATATTCAGATACTTGAAACAAAACTAAATTCTTATATAATTCGAAATAGGTAAAAAGTTCTATGCAATTTACTGCTATCTACTAAGTATAACCCTATCAATCCATCAACAAGACCCCTTCACAGTCATCTCTAACACAAAAACTTCCATCATTAGAAAACTGGTTCCCCAAATCTTTAGTTTCTGGAATGGATAAAGGGGCAACTAACTCTTCTTTTGTCTCTAACTCATGATAGCCTCTTGGTGGCACCCTCATAAAAACACAGCATTGTGAGGAATCATATTCTCTAGAATAGAAAACTTGGTTAACAAGTGTGAAGGCTTCTTCTTCTTTTACACCATTTACTTTGTTTGCCCACTTACACTTGAATATTGGGATCTGAAACATATGGTAATCTAACATTATGATCTCTTGATATAACTCCATAGTACGCAAAAATGTCTGCCATATGTCTAGTATCTATGGCACTTGATCTACACATTCTGAAAACTTTGTATGTGGCACCACTGTTCTGAGTCTTACGCATCACACCCTCAATGTGAAAACGATACCTATTAATGATACACCCCTTGTAAGTCTGAGCTACGTGTCTAGGTCCAAACGCCAACCATCTGTGGTGGTCTTAATGATATTTGGAGTTACTTGGGATCTAATGACATAAAAGAAAATAAACTCAAGTTAGTATATATGTTTAGTGACTCAAAAAATTTAAAAGAGACCATTATTGAGATCATAGTGTCAGACCTTGTCTTTGACCCACTGTGAGAACCCGTCTTCATGAAATTTCCATAAAAGTGTTTCATTTCTTCTATATCAGGCATCTTTAGCTTGCAGTTCTTCGAAATGCATACAATTATGTATATCAATATGTTAGTAAACATCTATTGAATGCAAAGTATAAATCAGAAGAAACAATAACAAGATGAATTTACTCTACATATGGATTCATGATTGCCGTGTTCATAAGAACAAATCAATGGGCCTTGTCTCTCTCTCTCTCTCTCTCTCTCTCTCTCTCTCTCTCTCTCTCTCTCTCTCTCTCTCTCTCTCTCTCTCTCTCTCTCTCTCTCTCTCTCTCTCTCTCTCTCTCTCTCTCTCTCTCTCTTTATGTTAGTATAACTTGGACATTCTTATGAAATGGGCGGCCTTCGTATAAGATTCATAGGTCTCAAAATCTTCATTACGGTTAACCGTTTCCTTAACCGATACAAAATTCTGTATAAACTCTAGGCAGAACGCAATACATTCTCTAGACATATATCCTTCAGCCATACAAGCTTCTGGCCTTGCATAGTTTTTTACATATGACTTTAGCGTATTCATGTACCTGAAATACAAACATAAAATCTGTTAGTCACCCATTTCATACAACACAACCAACTCAAGACACAAATAAACATAAACTTTGATTGCCTTTGAAATGGATACATCCATCTACAATGTACATGTCCACCTAAATGTGCCTCCCGTGGTAGAAGTATCGGAAGGTGGAACATTATATCAAACAAAGAAGGAGGTAAAAACCTCTGTAGTTGGCACAATTTCTTTTTCATCAAGATAGAGAATATAACATCAAACACGTTCTTCTCCATGTGCATCACATCAATGTTGTGACAAACCATCAAGTTCTAACAAACAAAAGTAAGAGACTTAGTCAAAATGTAATTAACATATAATATCCTTAAACTAATTTATTGAAATTTATATCAAAAGTAGTTACCTTCCAGTAAAGTAAATCGAAGAGAATGGATATCTTCTTCCACCTCCAATTGTCATTGTCTTCTTTGAATTAGTTCTCTGAAATCCTTATTTATATCAAAAATTTCTGCTCCAATTTGAATAACAGTTGCCCTCCCTCCACAGTGTTGTCAAACCATTTTTTCCTTCTTCTATAAGGATGCTAAGGTCTAAGCCTCTTTTTGTTTCCAAAATATACATGCTTTCTGAAGGGTGTATCCTTTCTACAGACGTTGCAAGATTGCTTCCTTTTCACCTTACACCCTAAAAATGTCCCTAATGCTGGATAATCGGTGATACTCCATAGAAACATAGCTTTAAGTGTAATATTTTTCCTTAAGAAATGGGTCATAAATAGAATACCTTCATTCCACAGATCCTTTAGATCATCTATCAATGGTGCTAGACATACATCTATGTTATTGCTTGGTGCTGTTGTGTAGGGATCAACAGTGTGAACATTATATTCTTTGCCCTTATACACTTTATCGAAGGCATGTTGTAGTTGACTAATACCACCGGCCATTTACTGTACTTGGTATTCTTACTCGAAAAAGGTTTCATCCCATCTGTGGAAAGACCAAGACAGACGTTTCTTGGTTCATTTGAAAACTCAGACATTTATGATTCATATCGGCCCAAGTTACTGAGTCCACGGGTTGCTGCATTGTACAAACTCGCATTGTTAAAATGACAACAAAGCTCTTCAGCGATCCTTTTTGATCTAATCATCCACCTGAATCTATATTTGATTGGAAAATACCATAGTACCTTAGCAGGAGTCCCTTTCTTTTTCTCACCAATATACTTACGAGGAAAAGAAGGGGACTCCAGCTAAGGTACTACGGTATTTTGAAACACTACATCGTAGGCAGATTTCCATGTCCTCGTGTTGCTTCCGATATAGGATACATTCATTCTTGCATGCATGAGTCATATTGTAGCCAAAACCAAACATCTTCAAGAATCTCTTCATCTCATCTGATGATTTAGGGAGAATATTATATATAGGAAGCATATCATGAACTAACTTCAGTAGCTAGTCAAAGAACTTCTCCGACATCCCACTCTTCACTTTGATGTGGTTAAGTCCCATAATGGAAGAGACCTTGGTGTAGTTGGGACAGCTTGAGTATAGTGGAGTTTCAGATTCATGTAGTTTTTTTGTTAAACATAGATTCTTCTTTAATATCAAACTCATCAGCTTGATCCTCACTCTGATGTTGTGTATTGCCTTTACCATCAAAGAAGGTTGTTCTAATCAAGTCATTATCTTCGAATTTAGAGCTCGGGTCTTCAGATGGCTTATCAATCTTCATATCCCCATGCATACTCCATTATGAACCCTTCTCGTATTTAAGTTCCATACCCTTAATCACTAAACGATCCAACACTATGTCTACTGGATAATGGCATAAATTTCGGCAATTTATGGAAGGAAAAATCATGTGACTAGGATTACCCAATCTCAATGATGATGCTTGCACAAAAGTTGTTGCCTCTCTGTGGCAAGGCTAGCCCTGTGATTAAAACCAAAACCAATATTTCAATTGTATGCTCAAGATAGTTTAACCTAACACGTCAATGAAAATAAGAAACAAATTCATACCTTGGAAGCCAAACCCAAGACTTGTCCATGATAAAACAACGCCAAATATCTACAACCAAGTATACATACATATAAGATAATAATAGACAAACAGATCGTACATAAAAATATGTAGATATGAAACTAAAATTTAACCATAAAAACCAAAACAAGGAAGAGAATAAGAAAGGAGTGACTGATCTTCGGTCTCACCTGACTAAAACTTGCGTCTATTATAAAAAATCAATTTCTGAAGCCCAAAGCTCTATGCAAAATAAAGAAGAATCGATTATACTTTGAGAAACAAAAACACTTATATCAACCATAAATCTCTTAAACATGGAGAAGCTTAGCATTAAATTGATTGCAATTATTGAGACAATATATGGAGAACACAAATTCTAACAAAAACCCTTTTCATTCACATACCTTTCCCTCCCCTCGAACCCATAAAGCTGCATGCAAAAGAATAAAACAATCAAATCATATCAGTACAAAACAATGTAAAAACCCAAAATCCATGTATATTCCTATAGAGTAACAAACATCTAACCTTCGAATGTCTGCTTTGTTCTTGAGAAATTGATGAGACTCCCTCAACACCGAAAACAAGAAACCTTCGTACTGGTTAGAGCATCATATTAGCGTTTAGATCTGAAATTGAAAGAGAGAAATGAGAGGGAAGAGTGAGAATTCGAGTGTGGAAGTGAGATTTTGAGCTGGAAAGGACATCCAACGATGTCTCAGAGCTATATCTGAGTTGCCTTAGAAATTATTTTCTCTTTTGCCTCAGACAGAAAAATTGTCCCTTTTTTATTTCCCAATGTTTTTTTTTTTACATACACGAGGAACCAAAATTTATGTCCCACACTTCGTTCAACAGCGTAAAATTAGGGTATATGTTATTAAAACACATGCGCCAAACCAAAAAATTAGCGGGTTAAACTGTTTTTTGCCTCGCCATGAAATCGATAGCGTTTAAAATAATCAGACGCTATCTAAAACTACGTTTAGTCAACCATAGCAGAAACAACAAAAACGCTATCTGCAAATGCTATCATTACTCAATAATCTTGTAGTGTAAGTGTTTTTGATAGTATTACAATTAACACCATTACTGTTGGAATCCCTATGATCCTGGGTCTAGGTGATTGAATCTAAGAACTGACCTCGTGATTACCTGTAGATTGGCAGCGGAAATTGGAGCAGGTAAACGAGATCTAGAGCGCCTCAATCGCTGCGCCTCTATCGTAGTCCACACGCACACAAGCTGGAATCCGCCGGGGTGCTAGTACCGGTGATCGGATCTCCTAGGATTCTCTGCGTGTTTCTCGAGGAAGAGAGTCTGTTTTTCTATCAAGAAAAATGTCTGCGACACCTCTCTATTTAGGTCGTGTAACCTGGCCCCTATAAATAGGCCCACGGTTTACAAACCGTAACATCAGTTACGGTATCGACCTTGTGTCAATCGTTGCACCCAATAGCAACGATCGACACACCTCTTGTATCGATCGACGCACCAATGGCATCGATCGACACACCTCTTAAAACACGAATTCAATGTGTATCCAATACACATTGATCGGACCATATGCCAATGATCAATCCCTACAGAAGCGTATCCAACTTGCTTAGGTGTGTGACCCTTTAGGTTCACACGATACTAGAAATGAGTTACAACTCATTTGTCATAAGCGGTTTCTAGCAAAACATTATGACTACCCAGTATCACATGAATTGCCCGATCTCGACAATACAACTATCTTTAGAGTAAATACAATGTGATTTCAGGACATAATCCCAACAATCTCCCACTTGTACTGGAATCATCTATTCCCATAATCCCTTTGTCGCTATATCTCGATGTGGCATAAGGCAAGAAACTGTGTCATCCTTATTATAGCCAACATCATGTTCATCGAATTTCTGATCTATACTGATAAAACAAACGACTGACAATCACCTCGTTTGAGCACGGCCATGCATTTTCTCAGTATCAAATCTTCGATGGGCCCTGAGATATTTATCCCCTGTTCTATAGGAGGGACAAATCCCTTCTCGTTCCATCCCTGTTTCTACATATACTTCATGATACACCTAAGCAATGTCTTTATAGCCGCCATTTACGGATCGACGTTTGACAAGGTCAAAGTGCACCAATTCATATACTAGAAAGCATGATGAACTCAGGTCTAAGGACTATACTCTATAGTCGTAATGAGAAACTCTCATGACACAGATATAACTATCCTGTAGAGTTCTCATTAGTGGGTCATGTCCGATCATATGTTCACCAACATATATCTATGTGACTGACTGTGATACTCATATCATTGACTCCATGAAACTTAGTCAACAGTCACCTCACAAGCTAGTCTCTCGCGATTATCAGTGTCCCACTTTGACAATCTCGACTAGGAACAATCATAATTTATGTCATCCTTTTACTTATAGGGTTTCATGATCAAGTCCTCAACTTGATGTCCTATAACATGAACATAAAATGCTTGGGACCATTATTTAATCATCCAATGATCAAATAATGCTGATGTCAGTTTTTCATAATCATGACTACATCATGTCTATCTGAACATCATAACTAACATAACTCCCACTAGAATCTAGACCTCTTCAGATATCTAGTACCTACATCAACAGCATGAAACTCATGCTTAGGTTGTGAGAGATGCTGCGGTGTTCTTGCTTGGAGCCATTCCAACAAACCACACTGCTGTTCTTTAATAAGCACTATTCTGTGGTCCACTGCTTGGAGACCTTTCCAACAGATAGCCCCGCTACACAGACAAAGAGACATAAATAGGTGGGAACCGTGAATCATCTTTGTCTGTCTAACTACTCTTAACAGATTCGTCATTTCCTCAGTTGTACAAGAACCTATCCTTAGTGTTTCTCAAACACTTGGGGATATTCCTTACAACTGTCCAGTGACTCTTACCGGAACATATTGGTATCTTCTCGTCATGCTATATGCGTAAACTGCATCTATACGAGCGCTAGATATGGCATTTATTATGGATTCTATTGCTGAAGCATAAGGAATCACACTCATAGATACTAGCTCAGCCAGTGTCCAAGACACTTCATCTTGCTAAGATTATTGCCATTAGACCTTTGGTGTGAAGCCATTCTTGGAATCATGCATATTGGAACTGTCCATTACCTTATAACCATAATGGTTCTGACACGATCCAATTAGCTCTTCTGATCCATTTCAATGGATCCATATTCCAAGAACTCATGCGACTTCTCCCATGTCTATTGTTAAATTTGACTTTCGACCCAAATCTTGGCAAGACTTTAGCGTTAGAACGTCGTTTATGAGATTAAGTACGTTCTAAACATACAGTTTGAGAATTGCAATAACGCTCCCACTAGTTTACTTGTAAACGCACTGTTTCTATCCGTTCCTGATCGAGTCAAAGCCTTTGACCGTTTTAACAGAACATAGATTCCAACTCCAAGATGCTTGCTTCAACTTGTGAAGCTAACATTCATAATTAGCCAATTTTTTCGGAGTTGAGGCTCACCATCGCTTCTTTGAATTTCACATGCTCGTCACTTTTCAATGATCATCAGATCACGACAATCGGTCATGAGGAATCACCCTCGGATTAGTGACGGATCCATCAGGATCAGCGAAATTCTGGCTCCACAGGTTCAGATCCTACAACACTCTGTAGATCCAACCGCTGCTCTTCCTCAACAGGTTTAACAGCCTCCTGTGTTTCTCAAATTTCTTCGAGCTGTACTTTTACTCCCACTGTTTTTCTTGGAAAAACATGGTTTCGAACAACAAAACTTTGTTCTCGGATTGGTTGCAAAAGTACCAAGCCTCGGTTTCCTTAGGACAACCGGCAAAGCAGCCCTTATCAGATTTGGATTCAAGTTTTTTTATTGACAACTGCCTTACACAAACCTTGCAATCCCAATTAATCAGTAAAACATACTTGGAAATCACCCAGTCCACATCCAATGTGGTGTCTTTCAACTGATTCTGATAGAAACATAATTTGCGTAAACTTATTCATTTTAGAGCGTATTCTTAAATGATTATGGAAGATTCCTGTGACTCATCATTAATCGGAGCATATCTAATAAGATCCGATTCATTCTGTCAGATGATCACTCAATTCTTGACTCAAGTATTTTCCTCCGCGATTCAATCAAGGATCTCAATACTTCTGTCAAATTGGTTCTACACTTCATCTTGGAACTCCTCAAGGGATTCCTGCTCGTGTCTCATCAAATGAACACAGCCATACTTATTGATGTTATCAATAAGGTAATGAAGTACAACAGATTTCCTTTTGCACTAATGCTCATCGGGCCGCATACATCAGTATGTGTAAGGCCCAATAAGCCTCTGGCCCGTTTCTTTTAGCTCTGCTAAAAGGGCCTTAGTCATTTGGTCCAGTGAACAGAATTCATATCTCAAATGATTTATAATCGAATGAGTCCAAAACTATGGAACTTCTGAATCCGCTTCACTCTGTATGGTCAAACGATTATGCCAAGGAAAATCGAGTTCAAGTCATCAGACTTAAACCGTTTGGTATTCATGTGTATATTGGTTTGTAATACAAAACCCATTTATCAAAAAGGGGTGCTACCATATATTATTTCATTAAGATCAAAAGATCAAAACTTGTCTTTTATCAGAATGAAAAACATTCAAATTCTTACAAGAAATTGAAAGACATCTCTGCATAAAGCAGGTACATAGTAGCAATTACTTAATTTAAAACCAAGCTTGAAAGGCTCCTACAAATAGAAAATCTCTACGGCTTATGTGGCAACCATTGCTTCATACCAGACACGCAGTTCCACTTGTCCTTTCCTCAACGTTCTACTGTTGCTTAGGCCCTGCATATTTCTAAAATATCAGTACCACAACTAGTATCCAATACTTATGTAGAACTTGAATTAATAACACAATACCTGAAGAAGAAGTACCATACATCTCCTTCATCTCTTGTGAATCTTCCAAGAATTTAATGCAATCTCTCTTCCAATGCCCTGACTCATCGCAGTAGAAGCATTTTCTAACACCTGATGGGCCTGACTTGGGCTTATAAGATGACATAGGCTTATCCTGATTCCAAATCTGGACGGCCCTGCCTTCACCCTTGTCTTTACAAGATTTCTCAAATCTTTTACCCCTTATGATGTTTTGCTCTGCTGTCTTGATCATGTCATGCAGCTCAGTCAACGTCTTCGCCAAGCCTTTCTTGATATAGTTCTTAATGAACTTATCATAGCTTGACGGCAGTGACTGCAGAATGATGTCAGTGGCCAACTCTAAGCCAACAGGACATTCCAGTTTCCCCAGCTTATCAATGTAACCCATCATTTTAATGACATGAGGACTTACTGGAGCATCCTCTGGTAGCCTGCACCCAGTGAGAGACTTCACCATCTGGAATCTCTCCACTCGTGCCAGATCCTGAAACTTCAGTTTCAAGCTGGTGATCATCTCTATTGGCGACTCCATGCTCTCGTATTGACTTTTCAACTCCGAGTTCATGGTAGCCAACATCAGACCACACACATCTACCACATCAATATAATGCTTATTCCAAGCATCATATGCTGCATTCGAGCGATTGGTCCCAAGCCTTTCTGGGAGAGATTTCTCAAGGACATAGTCCTTACTCTCCTGCTTGAGGAGTAATCTCAAATTGCGATACCAATCCAGGAAATTTGACCCATTTAACTTGTCCTTCTCAAGGACGGATCGTAACGAGAAAGTAGTTTTAGACATAGGCTGAAAATTTAATAAAAGAAAATTTTAGTTATGAAGTTCAGGGAATGAGAAATCTTATCTGATAAGAAAACTCGCATTATATTCAAACAATGTTTCCTCTATGAATATAATGATCCAAGACCCATACATCACTAAAATCTGAGTGGACGACTCGTCATCACCCAAAGTTTAGTTATCTAGGTAAGCAAATCATTGCTAATTGTACCCAGTATAACTCTTGGTCGCAGATAAGACAATCCATGTCTCATCTGTTGGAATTGTGTCCAGTAATCTCAGTACTGTCTCTAGAAAGTAAGAGTATGTCAATGATCAGACATAAGTCATATAATACTGGGGGTCATGATGGCTTGCTAGAGTCCGCTCATGATCTATAAGTCTTGGACTTATTGCCTTTATTATATGATCCCATATGGGTCACACGCCTAAGCTAACAGGAAAATGTGTAGGAACGGTTTAGCAGAAGTACGGTAAAAGTGCTAGGCATTTACTGTACTTAGAGAGAATAAATGGGTTTAGTCACTGTGTGTCGATCGATGCACAAGGTGTGTCGATCGACACAGTGCGAGAACGCCGTCGAGTTAATTGGTTTTTGGGCCAAAGGCCCAAACGGAACTGGACAAGTTTTATAAATAAAACTTGAGACGAGTTCAGGCAATTAACCCTAGCCCCAGCCGCGAGCCTCCTCTCTCTCTGCGCCGATTTCCCGTGTGGTCTAGCAGCCTCTCTTCCTGCTTGGTGTGCGTGTGTGAACCTCTGGAGGAGTTATCACTCGGTGGCTCTCTGATCTCTGACCATACCATCCCTTTCCGCTGCATAAACAGGTATAAGGTGAGATCATCAATTGTTTCTAATCAAGAGAACCTAGATCCGCATGTTTAGGATAATCTGAATCAGAGAATTGAATCAGGATTCATCTAAACAATCCTTCAGTGGTATCAGAGCTATTGGTTCTGGTTTTTCTTGTTTAGATTCAAGTTTAGGATTGTTTTCTTGTTTAAGAAGTGTTTTGAATCAACTACTGATAAGAGAAATCACTTAAGCAACAAGGAATTGAAACCTAAACACACTTGAAATCGCAAATCCAAGCTATATTGATTTGGAATGCGATTTTCATAAAGAAGTATCGGCTGTGATCGCATGGATCGATCGATACGATCGCATGGATCGGTCGATACAACCGCGAGAGATCGACTGCAATCGCATGGATCGATCGAACGATCGCATGGATTTCGCATATCTCGGCCAAGCCTGCTCAACGCGTGAACGCATCGATCGATGCTGAGAGCATCGACCGATGCGATTGATGAATCGATCGATGCGGTTGATGAATCGATCGATGCGGTTGGTTCATCGATCGATACGGTTGGGTTTAAGACTCGGTTTAAAATTTTGATTAAAATTATTCGTCCTGGTTTAATAAACAGATTTAATAATTTTATTAAGTTTGGTTAAACCGGGATAAGAAATCCAAAGTCGAAAAATTGGATTTTGTGCCTAAACCAGGATTTTCTAATTTGATTTGGTTGAACCAAATAAATTGAGAAAATCCGGTTTAGTAAATAACCGGTTGACAATTGTGGTCATCGTAGTAATTAAAATTTGGTTAGACCAATTTTAATGAACCAGACCGGTTATGTCATTTAATTGGACAATTGGGTCATGTCTTGGACATGGACCAATTCTTGGGCCTCGGGCCAAGAAGTTAAAACAATTGGCCCAATTATTTGAGTCTTTCTTCAGATTAATTTAGAATTTATTTTATAAAATTATAAAGTCGATTTTAAATTAAAGTTTCCGAAATTTTGAAATTAGAAAGTTTCTTAAATTAGAAGTTTCTAGATTTGCGGGTTTTGGATTTTAAAGAAATTTCTAAAGTTAGAAAGTTTCCGTTTTTTAGAAAGTTTCAAATTTTAGAAAGTTTCCAAAATAGTAGGTTTCCAAAAATGGAAAGTTTCCCGAAATAGTAATCTTCTATTTTGGGAATGAATTTTTAAATAAACCTACGAACCTCAAATAATATCAAGCGTTGGATGTCTTGTCCATTCTATGTCAGCTGTCGAAGCCCATTCAATTGTATTCATGGCCTTACAGTGTGAGGGTGTCTGCTTTTGCGTGGATAAGACGGTTTGTGATTCATAAATGTCATTGGGAGTCCCAGACATTAATGATTACATGACTGTATAGTCTGGTTTTCTTGACTAGGCCATCGGGAGTCCCGGGCCTTGAGACATCAGAGTGGATTGGGCCTCGGGCCCAGATTCACAACCAAGAGTTATATCACGGATATAATTAGCCGATATAGGGCTTACCGATATAAGCTAAGGTTGGGTGATGGCCAGTTGCCCACTTTGATCTTAGTTATATGTGGATCTTGGAATCATTATATTCTATTGAGGGTAACTTATGTTATTGAATATAATGCGTGATTAATCATATTAAATCTAATATGAGATTAATCATATTGAACATTTTAACTAATAACCTTTTTATCTATATATTTCAGCTATGACTACTACAAGCACACAAAACACATTCTCAATCCGGTCTGTTCTCGAGAAGGAGAAGCTGACTGGAACGAACTTCCTGACGTGGTCAAGGAACTTGAGGCTGGTCCTCAAGCAGGAGAAGAAGGATTATGTCCTTCGTGATCCTCTCCCCGAGAGGCCTGCTAACAATGCCGCCAGGACTCTGCATAATGCTTGGGAAAAGCATTCGTCAGATGAAAATGATGTGTATTGCCTTATGTTGGCGACAATGACTGGTGAGCTGCAAATGCAGTTCGAGAGTGTGTTGTCACCAATTGAGATAATGGCAAGCCTGAAATCGCTTTTTCAGGAGCAAGCAAGGACTGAGAGGTTTCAGACTGTTAAGAACCTCTTAGACTGTAAGTTGGCTGCGAATGCGGCAGTGAGTCCTCATGTCTTGAAGATGATGGGTTATCTCGATCATCTTCAGAAACTCGACTGTCCTATCAGCCAAGAACTTGCCTGCGACATCATTTTGCAGTCATTACCTGCAAGCTATGATCAGTTCATTCTGAACTTTAACAGGCATGGCTTGAGTAAGACATTGCCTGAGCTTCACGGAATGCTCAAGACTGCAGAGCCCAACTTGAGGAAAACCGCCAAGGACCCCAATGTGCTTATGGTGCAAAAGGGCAAGGGGTTTAAGAAATCCTCTGCTAAGGATAAGGGAAAAGCCAAGGCTGTCCAAGTCGCGGACAAGGACACGCCAAAGCCCAAGCCCAAGTCCAAGGCTGGGCCAACTGACATATGCAGGTTCTGTAAAGAACCAGGGCATTGGAGGAGAGAATGTAAGAAATTCCAAGAAGGTCTAAAGGAATTGAAGAAGAAGACTCTCGAGACTTCTTTGACAGGTATTTTTGTTATAGAAGTTAATACAACTACTTCTGATAATACCTCATGGGTTATGGATATTGGTTGTGGGGCTCATATTTGTACTAATATGCAGGCACTCAGCAACAGTAGAAGGCTGAAGCAAGGACAAGTGGAGCTACGAGTTGGGAATGGAGCGAAAGTTCCAGCACTAGCTGTAGGCACATACTTGTTGTCTTTACCTTCGGGATTGATTTTAGAACTCAATAATTGTTATTTTGTACCTGCTATAAGCAGGAATATTATTTCAATTTCTTTGTTGGATTTGGAAGGTTATGATTTTTCAGTTAAGAATAAATTATGTTCCTTCAATCGCAACAATTTGTTCTATGGTTCTGCCCCTCTTACGAATGGGCTTTACATACTCGATCAATCCGCGCCAGTTTATAACATTAATACCAAACGGTTCAAACCTAATGAGGAGAACCGAACGTTTCTATGGCATTGTCGTTTAGGGCACATCAGCGAGAAACGCATCAAGAGGCTCCATTCGAATGGACTTCTTGGCTCATTTGACTTTGAGTCATGTGAGAAATGCGAATCCTGCCTGATGGGCAAAATGACACGGGCCCCCTTTAATAAACCTAACGAGAGGGCCAGTGACTTATTGGGCCTGATACACACAGATGTGTGTGGCCCAATGTCCACAAATGCAAGAGGAAACTATCAGTACTTCATTACCTTCACTGATGATTTCAGTAGGTATGGATATGTTTATTTGATGAAACATAAGTCTGAATCGTTCGAGAGATTCAAAGAATTCCAAAATGAAGTACAGAACCAACTTGGCAAAAGCATTAAGGCTCTTCGGTCCGACCGAGGAGGAGAATATTTAAGCCAAGAATTCAGTGATCATCTAAGAGAGTGTGGGATCGTATCCCAACTCACTCCTCCTGGAACACCTCAATGGAATGGTGTGTCTGAGAGGAGGAATCGGACCTTATTGGATATGGTTCGGTCTATGATGAGTCACACAGACCTTCCAATATCCCTTTGGGGATATGCTCTGCTAACAGCAGTGTTCACTCTAAATAGAGCGCCATCAAAAGCAGTAGCAAAGACACCATATGAATTATGGACTGGAGTGGCTCCAGTGCTGTCTTATCTAAGAATTTGGGGTTGTGAAGCATATGTCAAGAGATTGATCTCAGACAAGCTTACACCAAAGTCTGATAAATGCTACTTCATTGGTTATCCACGGGAAACCAAGGCTTATTACTTCTATCTACGTTCCGAGAACAAGATCTTTGTTGCCCGGGATTGTAACTTTCTTGAGAGGGAGTTTCTCTCTAAGAAAGACAGTGGGAGTAAGGTACTGCTTGAAGAAATTCAAGATGAACAGGATACTGCTCAACCTAATGAGGAAGAGCAGCAGGAGGACCTACAAGAAATTGTAGAGCCTGAACCTGTAGTACCTGAAGTTCGAAGATCCGGGAGGATCCGTCACGAACCCGAGAAATATCAAGGATTCCTCGTGACTGACTGTCATGATCTTCTGATCATTGATGGTGATGAACCATCGAACTTCAATCAAGCCATGATGGGCCCAGATTCCTCAAAGTGGCGCAAGGCCACTGATTCCGAAATGGACTCCATGTCGGTCAACCAAGTGTTTTCGTTGGTTGACATACCCGCTGGTGTAAAAGCCATCGAGTGCAAATGGATCTTCAAGAAGAAGATTGACGTGGATGGAAATGTCCAGATTTATAAAGCCAGGTTGGTGGCAAAAGGTTTCAGACAAGTTCACGGTGTGGATTACGATGAAACCTATTCACCAGTGGCTATGATGAAATCTATTCGGATTCTACTAGCAACTGCAGCTTTTCATGATTATGAAATTTGGCAGATGGACGTGAAAACCGCCTTCCTGAATGGTATTCTGGAAGAGGATGTGTATATGACACAACCTGATGGTTACATAGATCCAAAGAATGCTGGGAAAGTATGCACGCTTCATAAATCCATTTATGGATTGAAGCAAGCATCGAGGAGCTGGAATCTTCGTTTTGATGAAGCGATCAAGCAATTTGACTTCATCAGAAACGAAGAAGAACAATGCGTGTATAAGAAAACTAGTGGGAGCAAGATAGTATTTCTTATTCTGTATGTCGATGACATACTGCTTCTCGGAAACGACATTTCAATGCTGAAGTCCGTAAAGGACTGGCTTGGAAGTTGTTTTTCCATGAAAGACATGGGTGAAGCCGCATACGTTCTTGGAATCAGGATCTACCGGGATAGATCTAGAAGGCTGATAGGCTTGTGTCAAGATTCATACATTGACAAAGTCCTGCAAAGATTCAGCATGAAGGATTCCAAGAAGGGCTTCACGCCAATGGTACATGGCACAACGCTAAGCAAGAAGCAGAGCCCTACGACGGCTGCTGAGCTTGAGCGCATGAAGAATATTCCTTATGCATCTGCAATAGGATCTATCATGTATGCCATGATCTGTACTCGTCCTGATGTTGCTTATGCATTGAGCATGACGAGTAGATACCAGTCAAATCCAGGTGAAAACCATTGGATTGCCGTAAAGAATATCTTGAAGTATCTAAGACATACTAAGGATAAGTTCTTAGTGTACGGTGGAAGTGATGTGCTTAAAGTCAGTGGATTCACGGACGCAAGTTTCCAGACAGACCAAGATGATTTCCGGTCACAGTCCGGTTATATCTTTTGTCTGAATGGCGGTGCAATCAGTTGGAGAAGCTCCAAGCAAGACACCGTTGCTGATTCCACTACAGAAGCTGAATATATCGCCGCCTCAGAAGCTGCGAAGGAAGCTGTTTGGATACGAAAGTTCATTATTGAACTAGGTGTGATACCAGATGCGGCTGAGCCTCTGGCACTGTTTTGTGACAACAATGGTGCTATAGCTCAGGCAAAGGAACCAAGATCACACCAGAAATCCAAGCATGTTCTAAGAAGATTTCACTTGATACGTGACATCATTAATAGAAAGGAAGTCAAGATCAGCCGAGTTCAGACAGATGATAACGTCGCTGATCCGTTGACAAAGCCACTCCCAAGGCCTAAGCTCGAGTTTCTGACTGAAGCTGTAGGCATTAGAGACATTGAAATGTAATCTAAATTTGAGTGGGAGTTTGAGGGCTTTTATTTAGTTATTTGATATGTTCTTGTAAAACATTCTTATGTTTAATGAAATTATTATTTCAAGATTATTTTAACTGTGATGAAATAATCGTTCCAAAGTGATATAAACCATTTTATAGGTCATCGAAGTAAGTGACTTGATCTTGAGTCATCGAAGTCATTTAACTTGATCATCAGACCCTATATTTGATAGATGGATTAAATCATCATGTCCCTAGTCGAAGGTTGTTGAAATTGGAACACCAACAACCGTGAGAGACTGGATTGGTATGTGACTTATGACAAAGTCTCAGTGTGTCATAGATGCGCGGCATCAAAGTCAATACATAGGTGTATGTTGGGAACATACGACCGGACAAGACCCGATTATGAGAACTCTTCAGGATATTTATATCTGTGTCATAAGAGATTCTCACTACGACTATAGAGTATAGTCCTTAGACCTGAGTTCGCATGCATGTGACTGCACATGGACTGATGCACTTTGATCATTGTCTAACGCTATCGTTCTGCGATAGTTATAAGGACCTTGTTTGGGTACATTATGAAATGAGTAGTTTACAGTGATGGAATAAGACGGAATTTGTCCCTCCAATATAAATGGAGTGAATATCTCTAGGCCAATCGGAGATTTGAATACTGGAAAATGCATGGCCATGCTCAAACGGACTGTCCCGAGTCGTTTGGATTGTCAGTATCAAATCAGAGTCCGATGAACAAGATTAGGCTTTATAAGGATGACACTAATCTTGCCTTATGACTAATCGAGATATTGAGACAAAAGGATTATGAATACAGAGATTCCAGTACAAGTGGGAGATTGTTGGAATTGTGTCCAGTAATCTCAGTACTGTCTCTAGAAAGTAAGAGTATGTCAATGATCAGACATAAGTCATATAATACTGGGGGTCATGATGGCTTGCTAGAGTCCGCTCATGATCTATAAGTCTTGGACTTATTGCCTTTATTATATGATCCCATATGGGTCACACGCCTAAGCTAACAGGAAAATGTGTAGGAACGGTTTAGCAGAAGTACGGTAAAAGTGCTAGGCATTTACTGTACTTAGAGAGAATAAATGGGTTTAGTCACTGTGTGTCGATCGATGCACAAGGTGTGTCGATCGACACAGTGCGAGAACGCCGTCGAGTTAATTGGTTTTTGGGCCAAAGGCCCAAACGGAACTGGACAAGTTTTATAAATAAAACTTGAGATGAGTTCAGGCAATTAACCCTAGCCCCAGCCGCGAGCCTCCTCTCTCTCTGCGCCGATTTCCCGTGTGGTCTAGCAGCCTCTCTTCCTGCTTGGTGTGCGTGTGTGAACCTCTGGAGGAGTTATCACTCGGTGGCTCTCTGATCTCTGACCATACCATCCCTTTCCGCTGCATAAACAGGTATAAGGTGAGATCATCAATTGTTTCTAATCAAGAGAACCTAGATCCGCATGTTTAGGATAATCTGAATCAGAGAATTGAATCAGGATTCATCTAAACAATCCTTCATCATCCACTCTGATATCTCTGGGCCCAGAACTTCTGATAGCCCAGTCAAGTGAACCAATCTCTTCAGTCTTGTGATCATTGACAGTCGCACTGCAAGTCTATCAATGATCACCTGCCTTACTCATGTAATTGTGGATACCAAGGACTCCAAGACTATCCAACAACGAAACGAGTCTTGACAGTAGACAAGATCGGGCAAGACATCAAGATCACTTGATATTTAGTTGAGGAAACAGAACTCAAAAGTTAGTAATTCAATCTCTTAGGTCATGTAATTGTTGATGTCAAGCACTGCAAGACCATCAACACTACTTCCTGCCTTATTCACGTAATTGTGGACACCAAGCTCTTGGCAAGACTATCACAACAACCAAATGAGTCTTGACAGTTGACCATGTTGAAAAATAACCTTTTTATCTAATACACATCCAATGTGTACCAGATAGATTTAGAACATGTTTTACTTTTATTTCAATTAAGTTTTACTTGCTCTAATTTAAGTGGGTTAGGTCATTTGGTTCGTTTTTTCAATCATCTGGTTCAAAACCAAACGATTACGGTTCGCATCGTCACCATGCGCATCGACTGACACACTTGGTCGACATTTGATATGCAACCTTTACCAACCCTATAACCGGTCTTAGACCAATTGCGATAACCGGTCCAATCTAATTGAACCGATTTATCCAATCAAACTGATCTTAACCAATCAAATCGGTTTATTCCAATTGAGATAACCAATTCAATCCAATTGAATCAATTCATCCAATTTAAACCGATCTGATATACCTTAACCAAGCATGATAACCAATTCAATCCGATTGAACCGATCAACCAATCGCAAGGCCTGTGTCGACCGACACTAAACCTGTGTCGATCGATACAGCAGGGTATTAGGGAATTTTAATCGAATTAAACCGACATAACCATGCGAGATAACCGGTTCAATCCAATTGAACCGATCTATCCTTTCGCACAGCCTGTGTCGATCGATGCACCCAGTGTGTCGATCGACACAGTGCGTTTTCTAAATCGAAACCCAATCCTTTAATAGGCGAATTCGCGATGCATCGATCGACACAAACTTGTGTCGATCGACGCTATGCGAAAACACAATTTCCTTTTGTATTTTCGCGCTGCATCGATCGACACACCCAGTGCTTCGATCGATGCTGTGCGAAAACCCTAAAATATTTTCATCGTTTTCGCGGTGTGTCGATCGACACAAACTTGTGTCGATCGACACTGTGCGAAAACACAGTTCTTCGTTTTCGATATTAACAAATCCGAGATTCTTATTATCAAAACGAATCCTAGCTAGCATCAATTCAATCAAATACCATTTTAATCGAATTCTAGGCTACTGATTCAATCGATTAAACCCTATGGCTCTGATACCACTGTTTGAATCCCTATGATCCTGGGTCTAGGTGATTGAATCTAAGAACTGACCTCGTGATTACCTGTAGATTGGCAGCGGAAATTGGAGCAGGTAAACGAGATCTAGAGCGCCTCAATCGCTGCGCCTCTATCGTAGTCCACACGCACACAAGCTGGAATCCGCCGGGGTGCTAGTACCGGTGATCGGATCTCCTGGGATTCTCTGCGTGTTTCTCGAGGAAGAGAGTCTGTTTTTCTATCAAGAAAAATGTCTGCGACAGCTCTCTATTTAGGTCGTGTAACCTGGCCCCTATAAATAGGCCCACGGTTTACAAACCGTAACATCAGTTACGGTATCGACCTTGTGTCGATCGTTGCACCCAATAGCAACGATCGACACACCTCTTGTATCGATCGACGCACCAATGGAATCGATCGACACACCTCTTAAAACACGAATTCAATGTGTATCCAATACACATTGATCGGACCATATGCCAATGATCAATCCCTACAGAAGCGTATCCAACTTGCTTAGGTGTGTGACCCTTTAGGTTCACACGATACTAGAAATGAGTTACAACTCATTTGTCATAAGCGGTTTCTAGCAAAACATTATGACTACCCAGTATCACATGAATTGTCCGATCTCGACAATACAAATATCTTTAGAGTAAATACAATGTGATTTCAGGACATAATCCCAACAATTACAAGAATAACATTAGGGTAGTTCTCATTATAAAATTTATGTTAAAAGTGTGTGGCAATCATAAAAAAGCTTATGACTTCTGGGATGGGTTTCTAAATACTACGGGTCCAGAGCTGGTCGTGGTGCTAAAGTTATGGATGATATATCGGTTTGGAATTATTTGCGTTATAATCTTTCATCATTTGAAATATAATAGTTGAGAAATCACTATTAAAGTACTCATGTTATAGATGATGCTGATAAGACATGGGTTGAGACTGTGGAAGGCTTAGCAGACTTCAAATTCAATTCGTATAAGACCAACCCCGGTCCTGACATTTAATGGACTAGACAATAGGAAAAAAATAATGGGCTTATTAAACCAAGAAAATTCTAAATTATATAACTGAACATGATAAGGACATCAGTTCGACCGATATGGACCTGGCATATCAAGCTGAGCCATTCCCAACCATAGTGGACGTTCCCCAAACCCGAGCCGGCAAAAGGATGCTCACAGAGAGATTCAACCAAACCATGGAGCATTTGATCACCATGAGCAGTATAGATAACATTAAAGAGAACTTAGACCAGCTAGATCATGATCAACCTGTCTTAGACCAGAGGGCCTGGAGGATGTACGAGACAACCGATTCCGACCAAGACCACACGTTCGCACCAGGACAAACAGTTTTTCCATTGCTTAAGATTGACAGCACATCAATGATCTTCACCATAGGACATGTTGATCCTTAGACCGTCTCATCTTTGTGGGCCAAAATTTATTCTCTTTTCCCTTAAAAGGTTTGTCTCATTGGGTTTTCTTTGCAAGGTTATTAACGATGTAATCTAAGGTCTGATCCATCAACAGAGGGGCACCGACCAGTCCAGAAATATTGCATACACGGTCGTTTATGCCTTTGTCTTTATTTTATTTCATGGAAGGCCTTACGACCCATGTCTGTTCTTTTTGTCCTTTTCGCAAACCTAGGCTATAAAACCCCTTGAAATTTTTAGTTGTAAGTTAAGTTTTAATCAATAAATACCCTAGTGTTCAAAAGCCATTGGCGGCCGCCGGTTTGCATTGCTTGAGCGGATTCCCCTTGCAATTCAGACAACCCTTGTTAGTTGTTTTTGTTAATATCTGAAGTCTTCACCACCTACTTGCATCAGCAGAGAGCGACCTCAATCCAGCTGCTCGTGTACCGCCGCTATCACGCCCACTAACCAAGGAGAGAGCGACTTCAGTCCAGCTCTTTGTGCTGTATAAATCAGTTCCTTGTAAGCTTCCTCTGAAGCTTACATTAGAATATATTATAAAACCTAATCTAATTTGATTAGAACAAAGTAACAAGAAGAAATATATTCAGAATAATATGCCCACATATAAATCTTTGCCTTACCATAAATCAGAACACATAACATATATTTTAAAGGCAATAAATAATTAAACATTTTTTTTAGATTATATTCTCAAAATCAAACTTTGAGAAGATCCTATTAATTTGTCAAATAATATTCTTAATTAATATCTCTTTATTTTTCAATTTTTAAACTTTACTAAAATAGATATTTGTCAATTTTGAAATCAATATGATATAAAATAAAATTGGATATTTTATCAACTAGACCCGCCAAATCAAAAGTTATATCGCGTCTAAACCTAATATTTCGGATAACTAAGTCCCTCAACCAAAACATCCTAACAAAAATCACTATAATCTCCCTCAAATTCAGACAGTCTCACCATTTTGTTGTCGTGTCTCCTCTCTGGGTTATTCATCCACTGGGTCAAGGAATATGTCTGAGGTATTTCTTCTCATTTTACACTTGCCATATTCTAAGTCTTCAATAGTTAGATTTGCATTTATTGTTAGGGTTTCTAATTAGATTAATATTTGAATTCAAAAAAAAAATTCAGTGCATGTCTACATTATAAGCTCTGACTGATTTAATGGTCATTCTTCTGAACTTTCTTGTTATTTTTAATATGTGTTCTGGGTTTTGGGTGATATTAACTTCACACTACTAAAGACTTCAATAATGGGAAACCCTCACTTCGTCAAGCCTCGCCTACCCGAATTTCTTTTGGATGTGGTATGTAATCTTAGTTCTTCCTCTCTCTCTATTTAATGGTTACTTTTCGCTGTGGAATATCCCGAAAAATTTCTACAAAAACCACATAGATGGAAAAACTAAGTTTACACTTGGTGAGATCACTACAGATGCTTGTGACTTAAAATTTCATGTGAAACGTGTTTGTGACAAATTAACCGAAGGCTGGAAATAGTTCGCCGTGGAACATGATTTCCGAGCCGAAGACCTTTTAATATTTGAGTACATTGGATATGTAAATTTCCATGTAGATGCATTTAGTCTCCAAAGGAAAATCAACAGGAGAACATGAGTAAGTTATCATCTGATGTCTTCGAAGACTATTTAATGTTTATATGTTTTGTTTTTGTAATTGAAGAGAACTTTGTAACGCTAAATGTCACAACATAGAGTATGAAGCGTAGAATAACTTTATTTCACTTATGTTTTCAGAACTTTATAAATTGTGTTTGGTTATTGATGGTTTGTGATTTTTTATTGTGTAACACAATCCCTATTTTGTTTGTTTATTATCTTCCCCAGTCGTTCACCAAGGTTGATGAATTAGAAAAGGCAGCTGGCAAGACCATATCTGTGGTGAATGAGAGTGGTTTAAAATAGTATGTCAAACCGTGGATGGAGTTTGAAAGTAGGATGCGGCGATTGCGTTTAACTGGTGGCTTGAGAAAACTCCTCAATGAAAAAGACATCAAGGTTAACAACACTCTTGTGTTGGAGCTACTTTAGGAAAACGCCAAAAAATCTTGTCTTCAAGCTCTGCTCAAATAAATCATGATTTTGTATTACTACCTGTGTCTTATGCTATGCTTTTAAAAAAACTTGAATGTTAGAAATGAAGTTTCCGAACTTCCTTTAATTATTTTTGGTGTGTTTTTGTTTGAATGATAACTTGGTACTGAAGTTTATGTTTGGGATGTCATTTTCTTATAATTTAGTAATTCTAATCAGGTTGTGCTTAAAAATATGCAGGTCCATGCATCCATAAGACCATAACATAAGGAGAACAAAAAATCAAGGTATGTTGTTGTTATTGGAGTAGAGTTTGACCCAAAAGATTAGGAAGGTTCAATTAGGAAAATTGTTGTGGTTTAAGCAGGTTCTTTTAGGCAAATTATTTGGTTTTGTTGGCTTATGAAAGGAAAATTATTGGGTTTGGCGGGTCCAATTGATGAATATAAAGTTATCATATAACATGGTGCTTTCAAAATTGACGAATAAGCCTATTAGAGTTTCAAAAGGAATAAAGGGAGAATAAAGAATTTTAAATATACATTAAACATAATGGTTTTAGCATATTAGTATTGTTCTTCATCATGAGCTTCGTCAACATCGTTATTGTCATCATCAAAAGACGATAAATTACACTGGAATTCATATTTTGGGTCCGTATCTCCAACCTAGTAATCAACATGTATTGGATTTCCTCCTAATTCAGCTTCATATGAGAGATGTATCGACAAGTATTCCATAACGTCAAAATGACGGTGGAAAGTCTAAATTGCATATTATTAAACTATGTTTTCTTTTAGAATTAGGACGCGATTGTTTTGTAGAGTTCTCGAACATAAGTCACGGAAAAATCCTCAAACCCCTACAATATATATTTTGAAACTGTAAATGTTAAACATAAAAATACTTATCATATTTAAGGACGCAATTCTCGTCAAGGAATGGTGCGAGGCGATGAAAAATGAAATACCTGCGTTGGAGGAAAACAAAACATGGGAAATCATTGATTTTCCTCATGGCAAGCGAGCTATTGGGAGTAAATGGGTTTACAAGCTCTAGTTCAACTCAGACGGTTCTTTAGAACCCCAAAAGGAACGACTTATCGCTCTCGGAAACCGACATAAGGAGGGTACAAACTATACATAAACGTTTTCCCCAGTCGCTAAGTTAACTACGGTTCGATTTCTTCTAAGTGTGCTGCAGTAAAAGGATTGTGAAGTGCACCAAATGGATGTGCACAACGCCTTTCTTCATGGAGATCTAGGGGAGGAGGTTTATATGAAACTCCCACTTGGGTTTCAAGCCTCTAACTCGAACAAAGTGTGCCGCCTCCGAAAGTCTTTGTATGGTCTGTGACAGGCACCATGATGTTCTGAAACAATTTTGTTTTACACAGTGTTATCAGGACTACTCACTCTTCTCCTACATTCAAGGTACAACCATACTACACATCTTGATCTATGTCGACGATTTTATTGTCACAGGAAATGACTTGGAAACAATTCAGACTTTCAAAGAGTATATGAACCAGTGTTTCCACATGAAAGATCTCGGCCGACTTAAGTTCTTCTTGGCCATAGAAGTATCATGCGGTCCTGATGGTATCTGCTTGTCTCAACGCAAATACACGCTCGACATCATTGCAGAAGCAGGTCTTCTAGGTGCCAAGCCATCTGCTGTTCCAGTTGAACTAAACCACAAGTTGGGCTCGGTGGAAAGTCCAACGCTAACCAATCTTACTAAATACAGGCGGCTCGTCGACATGCTTATCTACATGTCCATTACACGGCCTGATTTAAGCTACATTTTACACATTATGTCCCAGTTTATGCAAGTACCTCTACTGGTTCATTGGGAAGCTGCTTTAAGAGTTGTAAGATATCTCAAAGGGTCACCAGCACAAGGTGTACTTCTTCGCTCAGACAAAGACCTTCACATAACCGCATTTTGCAATTCAGATTGGGCCGCCTGCCCATGTACTCGGCGGTCATTAAGTGAATTTATTGTCTACTTAGGCGACTTGCCTATTTCTTGGAAGACCAAGAAACAAAACACAGTTTCATGCTCGTCTGCTGAAGCTGAGTATCGCGCAATAGCATACACACTTCGTGAACTGAAATGGCTCAAGGAACTTCTTCACACTTTCGGCTACAAACACACTCAGCCTATGACATTCTACTGCGACAGTCAAGCCGCCCCACATATTGCAGCCAATCCTATTTTCCATGAAAGGACGAAACATATTGAAGCCGACTGTCACGAGGTTAGAGATGCTGTTCAAGATAGGCTGATCACAACAAGGCATATAACCACCACAGAACAATAGCTGATATATTTACTAAGGTGTTGCCATCTCCGACGTTCAACAGACTGATGTCCTAGTTAGGTGTTCGTAATTACGTACCACCAACTTGAGGGGGGTATTTAGATATCATGAGATATGTGTGTATATTCTCTCTATCTATATTTGGTAACAAGAATAAGTGAAACTTGTATATATTCTAATTGACATGTGAATAATAATCAAACTTTTCTGAATTATTTCATATACCACCAGAAAAAGAAAAGAAAAAACAACAAAGAGGCTAAATTGTAGTGAGGTTGTAACATATGAACCACGTTTTTGGTACCCGAACAAACCATGTGTTGCACTCTCGTCCAACAAACCTGTGTGGGAACACAAAGCAAGAACCTGAGACATGGATGTTACAAGTTAACTCATGACTAACATATGGAACAAGCAAGAACCATCAAATCTCACTTATTTTTGACCCATAGACGAAAATATTTCCTAGTAAAAAATAAACCAATACTCCTAAAAAAAATGCTGACCTAACTAATCATTTGAGACCTTAAAAGGAATCTGTCAAACACATATAATACCTGAACCATCTCACTGATGAAGTTCAAACTTGCAGTCCCGATAATAGATCTCGCTAGTAAATTCCAGTAATCACCTTCATAAGCACAGAATGATCCACAACAATCAGACAATATATACATCATACTGAAACCTAATTCATAAAGATAGAGACTACGAGTAGCAAAAAAATCGGGTAAAATTCTCATATGCTCTTGACCTAAAGTCAAAGTCTTGCTACTCTTCCTTAATCTATCATTCTCTCTACTCTTACCTTTTAATGCTATTTCGATTTTCACCTTACTGATTTAATAAACCAATAAAAAATAAAACAACCAATCACAGCTTCCCTCTCTCCTCTCATCGGGCCTCTCCCCTCTCTTCTCTTTTGTCGGATGGGCGACGAATTGCCGGGCAAAATCTCGCCTTAAGAAAAAGTAGCTTAACTTAGTAAAACTTGGTATTAATAGAGTCGTAGAACTGGTGAAACTAGGCATTAATATCATGATAGAACTTGTTAAAATCTGAGAGTCCTAATGCATATTTTTTTTAATGTCATTTTCGGAATGTGGATGGATTCTCCTTTCACAAACATACATTTTGATTATCAAGGACATTATTTAAATACCGGAGATGACTATGAATGGATTCCAAGAGAAGTTCGGTTGTATGGTATATCGTTTAAGACATCATCTATAGAGGAGATAACGTATTCGTTGTTACTGGATATGATACGCAGAAAGATTTCGATAGATGATTCTATGAGGATGCTGAATTTGACTTATATTCCATTAGTAGTGAAACCTCAAAGGCAGCCATATATTTTTGATAACAAGGATGTTTATGTGTATCTAACCTCTGTGGATAAAGAGCAACGAAGAAGTGTTTTGCATGTAGAGGTTATCACAAATTTGGAAATATTTCCGATCACCGAGCAACTTTAGAGTAGAGAGGGGAAAACGAGATGGTGGGAGTTATGGTGAGCTTATTTCTGGTGCTCGGGATAATATTTGGGGAAATTAATTCTGGTGATGCTACTCCCGTTACTGGGGAGAAATCAGCAGAACAACCTCATGAGCCGACTAAGCCGTTGGACAATTTTGATATTGGAGATGGTGATATTGTATAACATGACAATATTCATGATTCTGATATGGTTGAATTAGTTGAGCTTCCACATGTTGTGGAAGAGACAAAGCGTTTAGATGAATGGGAAAATGGTATGGGTTTGGAAATAGGTCAAGAATTTAAATGTAAAGAAGATGTGAAGTATTTGGTTGATAGAGCCGGAAAAGAGAATTGTTTTGGGATTTTAATAGCCAATTCAGATACGAGTCGATACGTGATGAAATTCCGTGAAGCAAAACAAGGTTGCAAATGGCATTTGAGAGTTGCAAAGGTTACAAATTAAACCATTTTCTCGGTTAGAACATACTCGAAGATGCATTCATGCTCTCGGACAAGTTCAAGTGGTATAATCAACAAGAGGAAAGGTACAACACTTTTAGTTGCAAGCATCTTGAACGAAGACTATCATGGTAACTTTGATACTCCATGTCCTAAAACTATAGTCAAGCTTGTCCAAGGAAGAGCTGACTTCCTCGCTATCCTCGACTTCATCAGATTACTTTTCTACTTCTTCTTCTTCGTGATTCGCCTCTTCTTCGCGAATCGATTTATCCTCTTTTCTCTTCGACTTTCGCAAATTTTTTGTTCTAGACGGCATCACAAATTCCTCGGACAAATTCTTCTTCTTCGAATTTGGGTTGATAATCAATCAAGGGGGTGAGACGGTTTGAAAAGGGAAGAAACCGAAGAAAATAGAAATCGATTTAGGATTTAGGTTTTAGGTTTATGGACTTAACCAATTTAGGGGGGATTTTCAATTTAACCTGGCCCAAGTAAAATGGATCGGACCAAGATATCCGATTACCCTGATTAGGTTGTAAATAACTTTAAAAGTCGTGGTTTTACTGTCTTTTACTCCTTCTCACGATTTAAAAAAAAAAAGAATAAGTCATTTTTGGAGAGGAGCATCTCGGACTTTGAATTCGGGTCAAAAAGCTCCTCATAACTTGATCCAACAAAATCAGACCGGCCGTCCAAAGTAATCTGAAACTACAGAAACCCTAATCAAAGTAATCGGATGAACAGTCGAGTTAAGAGATAGAGATAGATAGAAGGAAGTGGTATGAGAATGAGGAATCAAGATCCTCCGGAGGAACCGCCCGATGAGATGTAGATAGAGAGACACAACCCTAACTTCACCTGCACAATAACACAAACGAAATAGAATAAAATCAAGTATAAAAGCTTCAATTTTTCTTCCCACAACCATAGATACTCAAGCACACTAACCTTGCTTGATTGAAATCCATGGCATAAGACCACGATTTCTATTGACCCGATGTCGCGGTGAAGGAGAAGGACCGGTGAAGGAGAAGTACCGGTGAAGGAGAAGGACCGGTGGCGTTGTCGGCCTTAGATTTAAACTATTTGGTGTAGAAATAGAAGAAAATCATGGTCGCCATTAAAGAAACCAGAGACAAGAGAGAGGAGAGGATTGAATCGTGTTTTTTTTCCCCTGATATTGAGTGTTTTCGTCAACGAGGAAAGTGGGAGAAAATTTAACCAAAGTCAAAAATATTATAAGTTAGCGCTCTTAACAAAAATTTCACCAAAGTCAAAAATTTCACACTTATTTGTTCTTCTTTTTTGAAGATTTTTTTTTTTTTTATCTCTTTTAAAAAGCTGTATAAAATATTTTTTTACATTATTCATGAAAAATTATTCGTACTAATGAGTTTTTTTAATAAGTTATATATTCATTTAATAATATTCTTAAATTTTAAAAATAATAAAACTTAAAACTATACCGTAAACATTATATATGTAATACTAAATTATAGATGAATGACTTAATAGCTCTTTCGGATTGTATATAATTTTTTGGTGGATTTAGGGTTTAGGACATTGTAGTATAGGTTTAGGGTTTAGGGTATTGGTATATAGGTTTAGGGTTTAGGGTTAAGACATTGTATTATAGTTTTAAGTGTAAACCCTAAACCCTATATTCCAATCCCTAAACCCTAAACTTTAAACTTATTCTACAATGCCCTAAACTCTAAATAAAATGTTTCAAAAATCTAAATGCTTTTGAAAAAAGCTGAAGAGTCTGTCTAAAATCCAAGAAGTTTACGTTTATGTATTTTTTTAGTTAGTATGTTACTTTTGCAATACATGGTAAATTAATAAAAGATAAACTATATATTCTAGAACTGTTTAGAAATTATGTGATGATATATCTCACTTAAAATCAATTTCATTTGCAAAATGATTATATTTTGATTATATATTATATTTAGCTTTTAGAGTTTACAATTTATAAAACTGTTATACTTGAATTTTACATAAGTATTATTTTTGGCTATATTATTTGATGTTAAAAATTTTAGTGTTTATGATTAATTAAAGGTTTAGATGTTTAGGATTTTATAGTTTGTGTTTAGGGTATAGAGTTAAGGTTTTAGAGTTTAAAATGAAAAAATAAATAAACTTGAATTCTTTTTATTAGTATTGATTTGTTTTGTATATTATATGATGTTTAAGTTTAATAATATACAATTTGAAATTTAGTATTTATGTCTAATTAAAATGTTTCAAAGCTTCTAAACTTCTTATTAATATATCTTCTAAACTTCTTATTAACGTATATGAGAAAGTGATGTTAAAGTGAAACAAGAAGACAAACTAATCTAACTCGAAAAAGGGATATATTACAAGAAGACAAACATGAAGGCTTGTAAGAAACTAGCAAATCTCGTGTTCTTCTGAATCAAACTGTGGAAGCATGAACCTCTTAAGTACCAGCATTTCCGCTGTAACTTGCTTTCTCAATAATCCACCTCTTGGTCTTGATGTGAAATCTTCATCGGCTTCAACAAAATCGCCATGAAACAACCAATAAACTTCACTGTAAGATTCTAGTCTCTTTTAAGTTTGTAACAAAAACAAGTTGGGATTGAACTTATGCAGGTATATATGTGGCACCCGGTATTCTGAAGATTATATGCCTGCAAAATAATGGGGATGCTTAATAATTTGAGACTTAAAAACAATACTTGTTTTGAGACATTTATTACAAGAAAACTGTTCTCTTACAACGAAATTTAGCCAGGAAATTTCTCCGTCGCTAATTAGCAATCATAGAGCGACGTATTTACGACGAAGATCGTATTCATAAATACATTGTTAATTAACGACAGATGAATTTCGTCGCAAAATCATAGCAACTGACGACGAATTGGCGGCGTTAAACTGAAATCACTATACTTTGTCATTAATTCGTCGTCAATTGCTTCTATTTTGCGACGAATTATATTCCTAGTAAATTACGACGAATTAACATCGAAAATGTAACGTAGTTATTTGGTAGATAGACACGTTTTGATAACTTATACATGTTTTGTTATGACGTGTGTTTCTATCGTTATTTCGACCTAAAATGTCGTTAAATGATGCCAAAAAAAAATAAAATAAAGTCGTCGTTAAATCGTTTTTATTAGAATCCGTTGCTAAATCGTTGTTAATATTTTGTTTTTAATTCGTTGCAAAGTCGTAAAAAGATCTATAAATACTTCTTACTTCACAGCGAAAATCACAACTCATAACAAAAAAAAAAACAACTCTCTCCCTAAATTTTGTTTTCTTTCCTAAAATATGTCCATATATGAACTACGGACTTGGATGTATCAACGGAAGGATGCGGAAGGAGCGGTGACGAAGGAGTTTTGAGATGGGCTTGAGATACTCATGTATCAATCTAGTTAGACATCGATAAATATAGAAAGCGGTAAGATGTTATGTCCTTGTCCCAAATGCATGAATCATAAGTTTATTCTTGTTGATACGGTTTGGCGTCACTTATTGAATAGAAGATTTACACCGCATTATTATATATGGCATCAACACGGAGAAGGTTATAGTACTAGTCGTGGATATGATGCAAGAAGTAGTAGTAGCAATGTTTAGCATGAAAATTAAATGCATGTTAATCATGATCAATTCGGTTATAACAAGCATGATAGGGTGTATAAAATGGTTACAGATGCATTTCATAAAACATTAAGTAATGATCAGAATGATGTTGACGAACCCAACTTAGATGCCAAGCGATTTTATGATATGCTAGACGCAGCAAATCAGCCTCTCTACGATGGATGTAGAGAAGGGTTGTCCAAATTATTGTTGACAGCTAGGATGATGAACATTAAAATTAATCATAACTTAGCCGAGGTTTATATGGATGACTGAGCAGATCTTTTTTAAGAATATTTACCAAAGGATAATTTGGCTGCCGAAAGCTATTATGAGATTCAGAAAATGCTTTCTAGCATTTGTTTGCCTTATGAGATGATTGATGTATGTGTTGATAACTGCATGTTTTTTTGGAAAGACGATGAAAAGCTGCAGGAGTGTCGCTTTTGTGGAAAACCAAGATATAATCCGCAAGGAAGCGGACGAAACTTGATACCGTACCAAAGGAAGTGGTATCTTCCCATAACGGATAGGCTGAAAAGGATGTTTCAGTCTGAAAGAACAACTTCTTCTTTGAGATGACATGCTGAGAATTCACAGATGGATAAGACGTTGACTCATCCTTCAGATGCCAAGGCGTGGAAACATTTTAAGAAGATACATCCTCAATTTGCCAGATAGGAAAAAAATGTATACCTTGGTCTTTGCACGGATGGATTTAGTTCATTTGGTATGTCTAGTAGACAATATTCTTTGTGGCCGGTAGTATTTACTCCTTACAACCTCCCTCCAACTATGTGGATACAAAGAGAATTTCTTTTTTTAGTATTTTGGTCCCATGTCCTAAGCATCCAAAGCAGACGCTCATATATATTTACAGCCCCTGATACATGAGTTAAAGCAGTTGGGGTCCACTAGTGTTCGAACGTATGACTGTTCGAGGAAAGATAATTTCACAATGCGGGCGGTTCTTATGTGGACGATAAGCGAGTTTCCTGTATATGGAATGTTATCGGGTTGGACTACTCACATGAGATTAGCGTGTCCATATTGCATTAGTAGGACAGAAGCGTTTCAGTTGAAACATGGCCAGAAAACATGTTGGTTTGACTATCACCGCCGGTTTCTACCAAGTTACCATCCGTATAGAAGAAACAAGAAATCTTTTAAGAAAAACAGAGTGGTCCGTCCCCCACCGCTAGTTTAGCTATATGGGTAACAACTGGAGGAACAAATTGATTATTACGGGGCACTAGAAACAATTAGGCGGGAGGGAACTGGCACACACCAGCTAATATGCCCGATCAGTATGGTGAAAACCATAATTGGCATAAGAAAAGCTTTTTTGTGGGAACTACCTTACTAGAAAGATCATCTGCTGAGACACAATCTTGATGTGATGCATACAATGTTGAATGTGCCAGAAAGAACTAAAGATAACTTGAAATCAAGGTTGGAATTGCTTGATATTTGCGCACGAAATGAGTTGCATATCACATCAGGCGGATATACTAATTTCTATTTTCTGTTTAATTTAGAAGCAAAATCGGCCTTGTTCGAGTGGGTGAAATCATATGTTTGCTTCCCATATGGGTATGTTTCTAATCTCTCTAGTGGTGTTGAATAAGGGAAAAAATTCGCAGGAATGAAGAGTCATGATTGCATGTGTTCATGCAACAACTACTTCCCATTGCTCTTGCCGAACTCCTTCCACCGAAAGTAAGCGAAGCACTTGCTAGTGCGTGAAGTAAATAATGTTGATATATTTTGGAATAATTTTCTATTCATGAAAGCTAATATGTATTATTAAATGATTTTATTGTCATGTATAGGATCATTCTTTCGAGATCTCATCACACACACTCTACCAGAAGATATTATTGCACAATTGCATACTAATATTCCCATCCTGTATGCAATTTGGAGAAGATCTTTTTGCCGTCATTTTTTTATGTCATGGAACATCTCCTTATCCATGTCCCACATGAAGCAGAACTAGGTGGACTTGTTCAATTTTGGTGGATGTGTCCATTCGAGCGATTTATGAAACATCTGAAGGGGAAGGCAAAAAATCCAGCTAGGGTACCGGGAAGTATTGTTACTGGAAGTCTACAGAAGAAACATCTCACTTTACATCATACTATTTCACTACAAAATTCTGCACACGTAAGAAAAGGCCGCAACGGTATGATGATGGTGGTGTGGAACGAGCATATCCGGTTGATGATGTTCCAGACATAATTTCACATGTCAATCATCTAAGCGGTAAATTGAGATCAGTATGGTGTAGTAGTGCGGATGACAGCCATGGCAAACATACATACATCCTTCTAAACTTTGAGGATTCTCATCCTTTTGAGAGGTAATATATACTTAATGGTACATTAATCATCCACTCTTTTACTTTATTATGTGATTATATATAATTGTTTGTTGTGGCAGCATGTTTGAGACCCAAGTTCGAGAAGCGAACGAGGGGGTATCCTATAATGAGATCAACAGACGGAAAGACCAACATTTCGCAATATGGATAAGGGACCAAGTATGCTTAAGTTAAATAGTAGATTCAATATAATAATTTCAAAATTCATATACTTTGAAGCTAAACAACATAAACTTGTATGTAGGTGGATCCGGGTGATACTCATTGCACTTTATATTTTCTTGAGGTTCTTCAAGGCCCCATCGCCAGAATAACAACCGCACCCATTTATTGCACTCGCGGATACGTATTTTACACATATAAGCATGGCCAGAACAAGCGACCACAAACTATGGTGTATGTGTGAGGGGTGAAACAATTTTTTATGGGGTTTTGCAAGAAATTATCGAGACTGAGTATCATGGTTTGTTGAATCTGAAAACAGTCATATTTCAGTGTGATTGATTTGGTCCAGTGGTTGGTCGTGATGTCCGAGTAAACAATTTTGGAGTAGTTGACGTGAACTCGTTAAGACGGTGCAACAAATTTGAGCCTTTCATACTAGCTTCACAAGCAGAGCAAGTTACCTTCATACCATACCCGCAAGTCTAGACATCAGGGATCCGTTGGCTGTCGGTTACTAGAGGTTCTCCACGGGGTCGTATAGTTGGAGTATAAGATACACCAATGCAAGACGATAGTCGCGGTTCTACCGAAACAACATAATAGGTTCTACTTATAGACCCCCACAATCGGCAATTTGAGCCAATAGCAGACGACACATAAGAAGAAGATGAGGATGAAGAAGATGAATTTGACAGTGATGAGGAGTCCGAGGTGCCCGATGATGACTCTAGTAACTAAGACGAATAGATTGTATTTTGTAGTTTCTTTCTAATTTTAAAAAATGATTTTATAATATTTCGTCGTTAATCCGACGCTACATTCGTAGTTATTTTATCGCTACTAGCATCGGATTATCGACGAATTGATAATTCCTCGTTAATTCGCTGCAAAGCCTAAAAAAATACTATAAATACCTCATACCCCAACATTAAAAACATAACTG
The DNA here is from genome assembly GCA_030180135.1 of Orychophragmus violaceus. NCBI lineage: Eukaryota > Viridiplantae > Streptophyta > Magnoliopsida > Brassicales > Brassicaceae > Orychophragmus > Orychophragmus violaceus. Next base: position 44,003,208 of record CM058229.1, on the reverse strand, counting down.
AAAACATCCAAAACTTTCAAAAATGTCAAGGAGTTGGATGTATTGACATATGGATGCGGAGGGAGTGATGACCAAGGAGTTTCGATAAGGGCTGCAAAATTTCATGTCTCAAGCAGGTCAAACATCGATAACTATCGAAAACTGTAAGATGTTATGTCCTTGTCAAACATGCAAGAATAGGAAGTTCATTCAAGTTGAGAAGGTTTGATGTCATTTACTAAACCTAGGATTTACCCCGAATTATTATGTTTACAATCAGGGAGAAGAAGCTGAGCACATTAAAAATTCTGAAGACGAATAATTTTTATGTTTTCTATAAATAGTGTAATCTCATAGCAATAAATTATTTTGAATGTTCTTAAATTTTATATGTAAATAAAATATTCGTTGTTAATAAGAGGCTACATAACAATGAAATTACGACGGAATTACAGCATATGTCGTTTAAACGACGCTATTAGCGACGAATTGACGACAAATGTTCAATCCCTCGTTATTTCGTAGCAATGTACAAAATATGATTATCTATTCAAAATAAGAAGATCAATGGTGATATATCCATTGTAATTGTAAAGTTGATATATAGTTAATATTCAAAGATCAAAGTTCAACTATAAGGTTTGAAGATATCGGAGACCTAATCTTCGAAGATAAAATTTTAACTATAAGGTTCGTAGGCATTCACTTTTACTAATCAAGCTTGCAAGATTACGTAAATTATTTTTTTTCTCTAATTCTAATAAGATTAGACTCCCAAAGAACATTTCAGCATTACAAAAATCTTAAATACATTTACAATTACCAATTTAGATGTAAAAACATATTTCTGCTTAGCTACGATTACGATGATTCCTCGTTAATCCGTCGCTTAATGCAATATAAATAAAATTATTTGTCAAACCCCAAAACCCTATACCCCAAATGAACAGTGAAACATATACATTTACGATGAAGATCTGATATTCGTCGTTAATCCGTTGTTACTAGGAGAGGAATTAATGATGAATCCATCGCCTTGTTAAAATTTATTTCCCACACGGGGGAAATCTGAAAATTTCAGATTTTGTAATGACGATTAAGCCACATATTCACAAAAATTCGATTAGCGAAGAAGCATAACACATTTATATAAACAAAACCCTTCTTCTTCCTCTAGGCCCTGATTCTCTCTAACTCATCATTGGCGATTTCCGGTAACGAACATCTCCATCCTACCGACTCTCGGCGTCTCTCTCTCTCTCCCACGGCGCCTCTATCTCTGGCGTGACTCGCGGCGGTTCTCGCCCTCTCCCTCGGCGCCTCCATCTCCGGCGAGAATCTCGGTGTCTCTCTCTTTATCCCTCGGCTTCCATCTCCGGCGCGACTGTCGGCAGCTCTCTCTTCCTTTCTCAGCTTCCACCTCCGCGTGGAGATTCTCCTCTTTCCAGCAGCGATTCTCCTCTTTCTTCCGGCGGCCTCCTCTTCCTCTTCCTCCGGTGGTGAGTCTCCCTTCCTTGCAGCGGTGAGTCTCCCTTCCTTCCGGCAGCGACTCTCGTCCTTCCCCCAGCGGCCTCCTCTTCCTCCGGTGTACGTATATATATGTATGTATATATGTTATCTTATATATTTATGTTATTATATGCTATATATGTTGTATATATATGTTAATTAATTAATTAAGTTGTTATATTAAAATTGTTAATTGTTAGATTAAAATTCTTAATTAAATGTTAATTAATTAGTTTGTTAGATTTAAATTGTTAACTAGGTTGTTAGTTAAAAAGTGTTATTAGGTTGTGAGATAGAATATTAGTTGGTAATTTATATAAAATTTTGAGTTATTAGTTAGTTGATGTTAATTATTAAATTAAATAAATATGTATCGTTATTGTATATGGTGCGTAATAATGAGCGTCACTACATTAACATTATGGAGACTCACGAGTCGCGGTCAGTCTTCTTCAGCGACGGAGTCTGTGTCCCGGACACCATATCTGTCTGCGCCACATCTATCTCCTCTCGTACCTCCTCCTCAGCCACAACCTCCCGTAGAGCCAGCCGCTCCGTATCCCGAGGATACACCGGCTCCGTATGTGCATATGACTGTCGAGCAGCTACTTGTGCAGCCAGGCCGAGATTCTCTACCGATCTTACATCCCGCCGTCCAAACGGGACTTTCTGATAATTAAATATTTTGTTTTCTAATTAAATTACTTTTTATTAATTTATAAATATTGATTACTAATATTTAATTTTTAAAATTTCTGGTTTCCGATAGATATTTATATTAGTCGTTATATCGCTGATTCAATTAAAGGCTATTTCAAAGAGTCTCATACGAACTGGAGGCAAACCGAGCAGGGTACTCGAGACACCTGGTTCAATTGTTTTTCTGTAATTCCTATCTTTTATAAATATATTTTGAATCTTTTTAAGTTTATAATCTTTATTTGATAATAACTTAATATTTTTTTTTTTCATTTCAGAAAAAGTGGCATTAGGATTATGACAGACAACACAAGCTTGTCCAGGCGGAGTGCAACAGAAAGGTAGGGCTTCGCCTAAGCAACACCGTCTCGGACGGGAAGAACAAGGGATGGAAGGTGAAAGGTGACAAAGGGAACTCGGGCTACTTGTCCAAAACCGTTTAGTACCGGCTTGAAGTGGTTTTGGGACGATGACCACTCGATCAACAAGTCGGCGAAGTGCTCGGCTGCGCGGTTGACCCCGGGGTAGGATGGTCAGCCACGACACCCCATACTACTGGGGAGAAGTCTTTTGCCGGCATCCGCTTAAAAATGGTAATAATTACTATTTTTATCTTTTCTTTTTAAAACTATTCAAATAATTAAGTCTAAGCATTGTTTTAAGTTTTTTTGTAGGCTATGCAGCAACTCACAAAAAGAAGAATGGTCTTTTGTGAATCTTTCGGCCGAGACGTTCTGCGTATCGAGTCACAGAGCGAGAGACGCAGCTGTCACAGCAGCTCTTGCCGGGCGGTACTCCGATCCGTGATAGGCTGTGGACCAAGGAGATCGATGAGATCTTGAGTGAGGTAGATTTTCATATTATTTTCACTACTCAAATTTTATCGCTTTTATTTGTAGGTCGCTCCTAGGAAGAAGGGACGGATCGTCGAAATTGGATCCGTCCATGATACTCCCGTTACTTCTACGTTACACTCGAGAGGTGTTAACTAGGAAGCATATGCTTTACGGACGGAGCTTCAATCAGCGAATGTCGTTAACGTGGAGTTGACGACGAAGACTGACGCTTTAGAGCAGAAGACTGCTGCTCAAGAGCAGAAGGCGGCTTTTTACATGGATTCGATACGAGCTCAAGATGGCCTTTTCTACCTTCTAGCGAAGGATACCCCCAATTAGCATAGGGTATAAAGGAGATGAAGAAGAAACGAGCGTCAGCGGTGAGAGCAGGACCGAGCCAAACGGGACCATCTCAGAGGTCTTTGTCCGCATAGGAGATGTTCGTTACGGAGACCAGAGAGTTGACTGAGGTGGCGGACTTTATGGTTCAGACGGATTTAGACTTGAACTAGGGTAGTTTAGTGACAGTTTTTTTTGTATATATTTTGGTTTGTAAAATATTTTTATAATATTTATATATTTTGGTTTTTTAAATTTTATTATTAAATTTTAATTTTTTAAATTCATTATATACTAAAAATATAAAATAAATACTAAATATATATATATATATATTAAATATTCGTTGTTAATTAAAGACGAATTAACGATGAATAGAGTAACACCATTTTAACGATGAAAACAGATAATGACGAAGTTGCGATGAATATCTTTACGACAAACGAACAACAAAAAAATAATGACGAATTAATGCCAAAATATTTAACGACGTATTAATGATTCATTATTTTTAAATATATATTTTCTTGTTCGTCTCTGATTCGATGTTAATTCCTTGCAAGTTTAACAACGGACTAACGATGACTTGCGACCATTTCATTTCCTCGTTATTTCGTTGCTACGTTTGTTATGGTTAACGACGAATTAACAACGAAATTCGGATAACAACAAACGTTTAATGACGAATGGTGTTTCGTCGCAAATTTGATGCTAAGACCTGTTAGCGATGAATTTGCGATGGAATAGGTCGTTGTTATAGGCTTGTTTTCTTGTAGTGATTCCTCATTTGTAAAGTACTTCATACAACCAGCCTCAGAACAAAAAGCCTCCATCGTGTCCAATTTCACTGCATTTGTAAATCCAAAAGTAAGCATTAGAGGTGGATGAAAAATTACCCGCTCATTTTACCCATAAACATGGTGTACAACTCAATGAAATCTTTCTTCTCAGACTCAGAACCCCTGTAGTTTGCCTCAAAATCTTCACTGTCTTCCTCAACGACCTATTACACAAGTGCCACAAGAATCACAAAGTGAAAACAACAGTTGTGTGCAAAGTCCAAACATGAATCCATTGAGAATAGTGTTTGTTACCTTCTTTTACATGACCTTGAAGAATTACCTCAAGTTGTCAACCACATCTCCTGAAATTTCCTAATGAAATAGGAAAAAAAGTTTGTAAATGAACATCTTGCAGTTTTCTTTACCGAATAAAGTGCAGTGTGTTGTGTATTAGTGTTAATTTCAGGGAAAGCAATCTACAAATTACCAGCACCGTATAAAAGCATCTGAAACTAAAATCATGAAGATAGCAAAATCCGACTTACAACATCATCAACTGACCTAGTTGGATCATATACTGCTTTTTTCTCTTCATCACCGAGAATCGATATCACCTTTTGCGGCTGCTGAAATTTCTCTTTAGCTTCCTATTTTAAAAAACAAGATCTCAAGCTTCTTTCTAAAAAGAAATGAACCCATACAAATGAAAGAAAGGTAAGGAAAACAAAGCCACTGAAGAGCAAGTGTTTAACCTCATCGTCTTTGTTCTTATCAGGATGAAGCCTCAATGCCAACTTATGGTATGCTTTCCTTATCTTTTGTTGAGTTGATGTTGCTCCAACACCAAGAACCTTAACAGAAGGAAAATCAGTTCGTTTCAGTGAATCAATCTTAATCATACAATTAATCATCAACCAAACAAAGGGATAGATGGATTACAATCTCAACAACAACCAACAAAGAAATTCAGACTTGAAATTTTGATATTCCAAAGTAAACCGATGCCCAAACCGTGAGTATAAGAAAGTATAAGATTAGGGCCAGAGACATAAGAACAATACGACTCAAAAACATTTCTAGGCCAAGGAGAAGCTTAATTGGAACAAGCCCTAAAGTCACTAAACCCTAATTGTGCAAAGAAATCGGAAAGGGAGACAATTCAAAGATTGATAAAGAGAAAGGAGAGATACCTCGTAAATTTTTTCTCTCTGCCTTGAATCTTAGACGATGATAATGAATATGTGTGATACAATTAAATTGTATCTCCAGTTAGAATAAGAACCAAGTGAATTAATGTCCCTTAAACATGAATTCACTACTCACCAAGAGGTTCCAAAGGAGAAGACTCGATCGCTAGCAGAGAATGAATAATTTGATTGAATTGATAGCGTAACAAGAGATTACAATATCTTATATAACACTAACTCCCAAATGAGATAAACACCAACTCCTAACAATAAACACCAACTCCTAAAGATAAGCTAACAACTTATGTGACGTGTACGTCAAGAAGTCAAACAGTAAATGAAAAACCAAAACAAACCATAAAACCACTTAACCAATTTCTTATTTCAAATTTCCCCTTTTGAAGAAACCATGACTTCAAGGTTTGAATGAAGGAAACTTCTTCTGCAACTCATAGAGAAATTCCCAAGTCGCCTCCTCTGCCAACTGATTACTCCATTCAACCAAAACCATTGTCACATGCTTGCCCTCTCGATTTACCATTTTCCTTTTCGAGAATCTTTTCTGGTTCCTTCACCAACACATCATGGACAATCGAAGGAAGCTGATTAGTAGAGTGAACATTTCCCACATGCAATTCCAGTTGCGAAACATGAAATATGGGATGAATCTGTGATGACAATGGCAATTCCAACTTGTAAGCGACCTGACCACACTTGTTTCTGACCTTATAGGGACCGGAATATTTTTGTGATAGTTTCTGGTTCGATCGCAGTACTACGGATTGTTGACAGCAAGACTGTAGCTTTAAATAGATGAAATCTCCAATGTCTAAGCTGCGTTCTGTCCTGTGCTTGTCAGCGAAATGCCGCATTCTATGCTGAGCTCGTTGAAGATAAAATTTCAAGATCTTCATCATGTTCTCGCGCTCCTGCAATGTCTTAGCCACCACTGCGATTTTAGAATCGCCGGGAAGGTAAGGCAAATGTTGAGGTGGAGCTTGCCTATACACAACTTCATAGGGAGACATGTGAATTGATGTGTGGAAATTAGTATTGTACCATAATTCCGCCAACGGTAACCATTTGCTCCATAGATGAGGCATCTCGCTGCATATACAACACAAATAGGTCTCTAAACACCTATTTACCACCTCGGTCTTCCCATCGCTTTTTGGATGAAAAGGAATAGACATGTTTATCGATATACCCTGGAGCTAGAAGAGTTTTTGCCAGAAATCGTTGAGGAACACATCATCCCTATGACTTACAATCGAACGAGGAAACCCATGAAACTTGAATATGTGATCTAGGAAGGCTTGTGCGACCATTGCTGCCGTGTATGGATGCGATAAAGCTATGAAATGGGCTGTTTTGCTTAGCCTATCCACTACAACAAAAACGACTGATTTACCGAAAGATGGGGGCAATCCATCGATGAAATCCATCGATATATCAGTCCAATTTGCTTCAGGAATGGAAATTGGTTAGATCAAGCCAAGATAGGCTGATGTATCGTATTTACACTGCTGGCAGGCAAGTATTGCAGCTGCGTATATACATCTGAATGTTTTTCGCCATCCCCTTCCAATAGAACAACGATTTTACCCTTTGGTGCGTCACGTCTCTGCCCAAATGACCTCCACTCCCTGAACCATGCACCCACTCGAGAAGTGTATTCCGAATTGATACATCCATAGGAACAACTATCTTGATCTTCCTCCTCAAGATTCCCTGCGACCACGAATAGTGTTTCTTCACTTGAGGATTAGCGACTCTGAGATCGGAGATTCACACCAAGAATTTGTAATCGTGGATTTGGAATTTGGATATAAAGATGAAATAGATTTCCTATGAATCAAAGACTTTATTGAGATTGATCGTCGAGATAGAACAAACACAATCGAATAGAGAGTACAAAGTATGATAATCGAGCTATCTAGTCGAAGTGTTCTTGATTAGGGTTGGAATGTCTTGAATGAATCGCCACTTCTTCTTTAAATACTCTTGACTTTGATCTTCTCGTTCCGATATTTTGGCCTCGCCGTGATAACGATCTCCGAGATTCGCGGGAATCGGTTGAACCGACGAAGACCAGGTCGTTCTACCTCTACATCGTCTCCTATCGAGCTCGAGCTCGATCGCCTCTTACTTCGGCGTCATCTGGGCTTTGTCCAGATGCTGGTCGTATGGGCCCAAAATGGATGACGGTCGATCTCTCTGTCTTGATTATGGGACTGGCTCATGATTATGGGCCTTTGTTTTGTTTGTTGTTGGGCCGGATTTCTCAGAGGGAAATCCAGCACCAACAATAGCCCCCAGCCCATTAATTTCGACAAGTCGAGGTTTATGGGCGGTGGACGTCCTCGGGAAGAAGCGCGCGCCTCGGGTATGAAAGACCTAATGATTACTTTCGCCCCGTCCGTAGATCTTGTTTCGATCCAATGGTCAAGGATGGGCGCATGGATCGAACTGACCTTTTTGTTAGCGCGTCGGCAGTTATAGCGTATATTCTCTTGGAGGATCTCATCTTCCACCGTGGATCTGGTCGATCACTATCGGCTGAGATTCGAGGGTCACGAAGAGTCTTTTCGGACTCGATCTTTTGCTGACATGACCCGGCTGTCACGCATTCGTAGCCGTCAATCTTGAATCAACGGTTAAGATAAGGGGAAAGTGAGAAGTCCTAACCGTCTCGATTTTCTCGTAATTATTTCGAGATTGGAATCGCACGGTCGAGATTTTGCATGACTCCCACTATAGATAATTTCTCATATTGCCGAGGGTGACTTTTTCTCTTCTCACTTTTGCTTCGTCTATTCTCTCTTTCTGATTTTTCTTCCGTCGTCGGAAAGGTTTTATTCCAAAAACCTTTTGTTTTCCTTATTCCGATATACTGCTTTCTATGGCTCTGAGAGATGCGACAGGGGCTAGTACAAGCGCGGCGGCGGGATCGTTTGGTCCTCATCCACCGTCTACCTTAACCGTGAACCATATCGAACGGTTTCGGAGGATATGTCGGATTCCACCGGAAGTGGAGATAGTAATCCCATCGTCGGCGGTGTCACCGGAGACAGTGGTGGAAGGTTATTGCTGTGCCTCATACACGTATTTCAAGAAGTGCGGGCTCTTCTTCCCTATTCCCCGCCTAATTTCTTTGGTACTGGCCCAACTTCAGTTGGCGTTCCATCAGATGACGCTGAACTTCGTATGGTACGTCATCGGACTAGGGTTAGGGCCACATAAGAGGGAATCGAGTTCGGGCCCGAGGAACTTATGCTAGTTTGCTCGGTGAAGCATAATACTCGCTTCCCGGGGACGTACTATCTTTCTCCTCGTTGCGGGCGGATCCTCGACGATGTTCCGACGAAGGACGTATGGAAGGACCGATACTTCTTCTTCAGGATAACTCACCATTCGGTCGGGGAGTTCGACTACTCAGTCATCCCGTATCGGTGGACTTCCAGTGTTGGTAAGATTCGAGGTTTAGTGCTCGGTTCCTTTTGGTTGTCGGATCGTTCCTTATTTTTTTTGGTTTTTATTACAGAGGCTCTTGAATCGCTTGCTATCAACCCGATTACGGAGACTTTGATAGCCCAACTGAGAAGGGGTACTGTTAATTGGGGCAGCTTTACGGTTGAGCGTGTGCAAGCTGCTTTGAGGGTCGACCCTGAACGGGCTCCGCTGGATCGACCTCAGGCTCTCCAAAACCTGTTGCTTCCTCCCGAGCCTTCCCAGGTTCCCCCGGCTTAAGTTGTTCAGCCTACGCTTTGTTGGAATTCCTAGCAGTTCCTAATCCGATTAGGCAACCCTAAGTCTGAATTCCGAGCCTAGGATCTCAGGGTTTAAGTAATTGAATCATGGATCTCGCGTTTACCTGTTCTGGCAGCGGAAGATGAATCAGGTAAGCCAAGATCAGGAGCGATTCAGATGCCTCGCCTCTATCGTAGTCCACACGCACACAAGTTGGAATCCGCCGGGATGCTAGCGCCGGGAATCAGATCTCTTGGGATTTCTGTGTTTTCTGGAGAAAGAGGATCGGTTTTTCTATCAAGAAAAACTGTCTGCGACGGCACGCTCTATTAGGTCGAAATATAAAACTCGTTTATATATTGACCTCGAGGTAATGTCGACCGACACACCTATTAGTGTCGATCGACACACGTCTTGTATCGATCGATGCACCAAGGGCATCGATCGACACATCTCTTAAAACACGATATCAATGTGTATCCAATACACATTGATCGGATCATATGCCAATGATCAATCCCATACCAAGTGTATCCAACTTGCTTAGGTGTGTGACCCTGTAGGTTCACACGATACCAGAAATGAGTTACAACTCATTTGTCATAAGCGGTTTCTAGCAAAACATTATGACTACCTAGTATCACATGAATTGTCCGATCTCGACAATACAACTATCTCTAGAGTAAGTACAATGTGATTTCAGGACATAATCCCAACAATCTCCCACTTGTACTTGAATCACCTATTCCTATAATCCCTTCGTCGCTGTATCTCGATATGGCATAAGGCAAGATACTGTGTCATCCTTATTATAGCCAATATAATGTTCATCGAACTCCTGATCTATATTGATAAAACAAACGACTGACAATCACCTCGTTTGAGCACGGCCATGCATTTTCTCAGTATCAAATCTTCGATGGGCCCTGAGATATTTATCTCCCGTTATAGGAGGGACAAATCCCATCTCGTACCATCCCTGTTTCTACACATACTTCATGATACGCCTAAGCAATGTCGTTATAGCCGCCAGTTACGGAACGACATTTGACAAGGTCAAAGCGCACCAATTCATATGCTAGAAAGCATGATGAACTCAGGTCTAAGGACTATACTCTATAGTCGTAATGAGAACTTCCCATGACACTGATATAACTATCCTGTGGAGTTCTCATTAGCGGGTCATGTCCGATCATATGTTCACCAACATATATCTATGTGACTGACTGTGATACTCATATCATTGACTCCATGAAACTTAGTCAACAGTCACCTCACAAGCTAGTCTCTCGCGGTTGTCAGTGTCCCACTTTGACAATCTCGACTAGGGAAAATCATAATTTATGTCATCTTTTACTTATAGGGTTTCATGATCAAGTCCTCAACTTGATGACCTATAAAATGAACATAAAATACTTTGGGACCATTACTTAATTATCCAATAATCAAATAATACCGATGTCAGTTTTAACTTACGCAAACTTTGCCATAGCATGTCTATGTAAAGATCATAACATAACTAAAATAACTCCCACTGGAATCAAGATCATATGTTTAGATATCTTATACCTACAGCAACAGAATAGATCTCGTGCTTAGGTTGTGGGAGAGACTGTAGTGTTTTTGCTTGAAACAATTCCAACAAACCACACCGCCATTCAGATAAAAGCACTATTCTATGGTCCACTGCTTGGAGCCCTTCCAACAGATAGCACCGTTATTCAGACAAAAGGATATGCCAGGTGGGAACCGAGAATCTTCTTTGTCCGTCTAACTACTTTCAACTGGTTCGTCACTTTATCAGTTCACCACGAACCTATACTTAGTGTTCCTCAAACACTTGGGATATTTCTGGTAACTGTTCAGTGACTATTACCGGAACATATTGGTATTTTCTCGTCATGCTTTATGCGTAAGCTGCATCTAGACGAGCGCAAAATATGGCATTCATGATGGATTCTATTGCAGCAGCATTAGCAATCACACTCATTAATACTAGTTCAGCCAGTGTTCAAAAACACTTCATCTTGCTAATATTGTTACTAGCTCAGCCAGTGTCCAAGACACTTCATCTCGCTTAGATAATTGCCATAAGACCTTTGGTATGAAGCCATTCTTGGAATTAAGCACATATGAACTGTCCAATACCTTATCAACATAAGGATTTTGACATGATCCAATTAGCCTTTCTGATCCATTCCAATGGATCCTTATTCCAAGAACTTTCACGGCCTTCTCCCATGTCCATTGTTAAATTTGACTTCCGACCCAAATCTTGACAAGACTTTAGCGTCGGAACGTCGTTTATGAGATTAAGTACATTACGTACATACGGTGTGAGAATTGCAATTACGCTCCCACCAGTCTTCTTGTAAACGCATGGTTTCATTTCTATTCTGATCAAGTCAAAACTCTTGACCACATTATCAGAATGTTGATTCCAACTCCAATATGTTTGCTTCAATCCAGAAATGGATCGGTGAAGCTAACATGCATACCCAGCCAATTTTTCGGAGTTGGGGCTCACCATCGCTTCTTTGAATTTCGCATGCTCGTCACTTTTCAATGATCAACAGATCACGACAATCGGCTACGAGAAATCACTCTCGAGTTAGTGACGGATCCTTTCGGATCTGCGAATTTCAGGCTCCACAGGTGTAGATCCTACAGCACTTTGTAGATCTCACCGCTGCTCTCCTTCAACAGGTTGAGCAGCCTCCTGTGTTTATCGAATTTCTTCGATGTGTACTTTTACTCCCACTGTTCCTTTTGAAAGTACGATCTTTCTCAAAGACACAGTTCCGAACAACAAATCTTTGTTCTCGGATTGGTTCTGAAAGTAGTAAGCCTCAGTTTCCTTGGGACAACTAGCGAGGTAGCACTTATCAGATTTGGGTTCAAGCTTATTAGCTATCATCCCCAAATCATCAGAAACAACTTACTTGAAAAAACTTCCAGTCCACATCCAATGTGGTGTCTTTCAATTGATTCTGATTGAAACCCTTTTCTGCGCAAAGACAGACATTTTAGAACGTATTCTTAAATGATTATGGAAGATTCCTGTGACTCATCATTAATCGGAGCATATCTAATAAGATCCGATTCATTCTGTCAGATGATCACCCAATTCTTGACTCAAGTATTTTCCTCCGCGATCTAATCGAGAATCTCAATACTTCTGTCAAATCGGTTCTTCACTTCATCTTGGAACTCCTCAAGGGATTCCTGCTCGTGTCTCATCAAATGAACACATCCATACTTATTGATGCCATCAATGAGGTAATGAAGTACTGAAGATTTCCTTTGGCACTAATGCTCATTGGGCCACATACACCAGTACGTGTAAGGCCCAATAAACAAAAAGGCTCTTTTCTTTAGCTCTGCTAAAGAAGCCTTAGTCATTTGGCCCAACAAGCGGAATTCATGTCTCAAATGATTTATAATCAAATGAACCTAAAGCCCATAACAATGGAACTTCTGAATCCGCTTCACTTTATCTGGTCAAAACGACTATGCTAAAGAAAAATCGACTTCAAGTCATCAGACTTAAACCGTTTGGTATTTATGTTATATTATGGTGTATATTGGTTTAAGACATAAAACCCATTTATCAAAAGGGGTGCTACCATATAATATTTCATTAAGATCAAAAGAGCAAAACTTGTCTTTTATCAGAATGAAAAACATCCAAATTCTTACAAGAAAATGAAAGACATCTCTGCACAAGGCAGATACATAGTAGCAATTACTTAATTTCTAAAACCAAGTATGAAAGGCTCCTACAAGTGGAGAATCTCTACGGCTCATGCAGCAACCATTGCTTCATACCAGACGCGTAGTTCCACTTGTCCTTTCTTCAACGTTCTACTGTCGCTTTGGTCCTGCATATTTCAAAAATATCAGTGCCATAACTAGTATCCAGTACTCATGTAGAACTTGAAACAATAACACAATACCTGAAGAAGAAGTACCATACATCTTCTCCATCTCTTGTGAATCTTCCAAGAATTGAATGCAATTTCTCTTCCAATGCCCAAACTCTTTACAGTAGCAGCATTTATCAACATCAGATGGGCCTGACTTGGGCTTAAAAGATGACACAGGTTTATCCCGATTCCAAATCTGAATGGCCTTGCCATCAGCCTTGTCTAAACAAGATCTCTCGAATCTTTTACCCTTTTTGATGTTCTGCTCTGCTGTCTTGAGCATGCCATGCAGTTCAGTCAACGTCTTCGTCAAGCCTCTCTTGATATAGTTCTTGATGAACTTATCATAACTTGACGGCAATGACTGCAAAATGATGTCAGTGGCCAACTCAAAGCTGACAGGACAATCCAGTTTCCCGAGGTTATCAATGTAACCCATCATTTTAATGACATGTGGACTTACTGGAGCATCCTCTGGTAGCTTGCACCCAGTGAGAGACTTCACCATCTGGAATCTCTCAACTCGTGCCAGATCCTGAAACTTCAGTTTCAGGCTGGTGATCATCTCTATTGGCGACTCCATGTTCTTGTATTGACTTTTCAAGTCTGAGTTCATGGTAGCCAACATCAGACCACACACATCTACCACATCAATATAATGCTTATTCCAAGCATCATACACTGCATTCGAGTGATTGGTCCCAAGCCTTTCTGGAAGAGCTTTCTCAAGGACATAGTCCTTGCTCTCCTGCTTGAGGATTAATCTCAAATTCCGATACCAATCCAAGAAGTTGGATCCATTTAACTTGTCCTTCTCAAGGACGGATCGCAACGAGAAAGTAGTCTTAGACATAAGCTGAAATCCAAGAAAAACCAAGATTTAGTTATGCATTCCATGAGAAATCTTATCTAATAAGAAAACTCGCATTATATTCAAACAATGTTTCCTCAATGAATATAATGATCTAAGACCCATACTTCACCAAAATCTGAGTGGACGAATCGTCATCACCCAAAATCTAGTTATCTAGGTAAGCAAATCATTGCTAATTGTACCCAGTACAACTCTTGGTCGCAGATAAGACAATCCATGTCTCATCTACTCTGACGTCTCTGGGCCCAGAACTTCTGTTGGCCCATTCAAGTAAACCAATCTCTTTAGTCTTGTGATCATTGACAGTCGCACTGCAAGTCTATCAATGATCACCTGCCTTACTCATGTAGTAGTGGATACCAAGGACTCCAAGGCTATCCAACAAACGACACAAGTCTTGACAGTAGACAAGATTTGGGCAAGACATCAAGGTTACTTGATATTTAGTTGAGGAAACTAAACTCTGAAAGGTTAGCATATAAATCTCTTAGGTCATGTAATTGTTGATGTTAAGCACTGCAAGTCCATCAACATAATTACCTGCCTTACTCACGTAATTGTGGACACAAGGCTCTTGGCTAGACCATCACACAATGAAATGAGTCTTGACAGTTGACCATATTGAAGCTAAGCTTTGATCAAAGTTTAAGTCTAGTTTGGTTTCTGCAAACTCAAGGTTCAATAACCAGAATTTCGAGCACTGTGTCGATCGACGCAGACCATGTCTGTCGATCGACACCACCAAATGAAACCGGACTTCAATAACCGGTTAATCCAATTGACCTGGTTTATTGAACCGGTCATGTCGATCGACACAACCCATGTGTGACGGTCGACATAGACCCAAACCAAAAACAGTTTTGATAACCGGTCCAATCCAATTGAACCGACTTATCAGATCAAACTGATCTTAACCAATCGGTTTATATTAATTGGGATAATTAGTTCAATCCAATTGAACCAATTCATCCAATTTAAACCGTTTTAACTGATTGCGATAACCGATCCAATTCAATTGAACCGTATTATCCAATCAAACTGATTTTAACCAATCGGTTCATGCTAATTGAGATAATCAGTTCAATCCAATTGAACCAATTCATCCAATTCAAACCCGATCTGTTCGGTCTTAACCAAGCATGATAACCGGTTCAATCCAATTGAACCGATTAACCATTCGCTAGGTCAGTGTCGACCGACACTCAAACTGTGTCGATCGACACTCAACCGAATCTGCTCTGTGTCGACCGACACTCAACCTGTGTCGATCGACACAGTGGGCTTTCGGTTTTTCTTCGCGAAAAACCCTAGCCGCCGATTATGTCGAATTCACCATTCTGTGTCGACCGACACACCAAGTGTGTCGATCGACACTCTGCGAAAACACAGAATCGTTTTCGATCTGAATGATCTAACCTGTTCTTATTCATACTATCTTATGAACGAATTTAAATCATCAAATTCTACTAAACAGGCTGATTCAATGATAAAACCCTAAGGCTCTGATACCACTTTTGGAATTCCTAGCAGTTCCTAATCCAATTAGGCAACCCTAAGTCTGAATTCCGAGCCTAGGATCTCAGGGTTTAAGTAATTGAATCATGGATCTCGCGTTTACCTTGTTCTGGCAGCGGAAGATGAATCAGGTAAGCCAAGATCAGGAGCGATTCAGATGCCTCTCCTCTAACGTAGTCCACACGCACACAAGTTGGAATCCGCCGGGATGCTAGCGCCGGGAATCGGATCTCTTGGGATTTCTGTGTTTTCTGGAGAAAGAGGATCAGTTTTTCTATCAGGAAAAACTGTCTGCGACGGCACGCTCTATTAGGTCGAAATATAAAACTCGTTTATATATTGACCTCGAGGTAAACCGAAACATCAGTTTCGGTTTCGCCCTCGTGTCGACCGACACACCTCGTTTAGTGACCTCTGATACCACTGTTGGATCTCCTAGGATCTAGGGTTTGATATATTGAAAACAACCAACCTCGTTCTTACCTGGAACTGGCAGCGGAATGAGTTGGTGAATGAGATCAGTTGAGCAACGCATATGCCTTGCCTCTACCAGATACACACGCACACAAGCTGGAAACGGGATGCTAGTGCCGGATCAATGGGAATCACCTGTTTTTTAGTGTTTCTACTTTTCTTACCAAGAAAAACTCGACGGCTCACGTTTTAGGTCGACACTTTCAAGTGTTTTATTCGACCTAAACACAATTAACGGGCCAGACTTAATTAAGTCATATTTCGAAAAGCCTTTCCGAAAACCCGAACTGTGTCGACCGACACACAAGCTATGTCGATCGACACAACACCATATTCTCGATAATAATGTGTATCCAATACACATTAATATGATCATTACCATAATGATCATTCCCATGTCGTAGCTTCCAGTTTGCTTAGGTGTGTGACCCTATAGGATCATATAATACTGGCAGTAAGTATACAACTTACAGATTGCAAGAGGCTTCTAGCAAAACATTGCAACCGCCCAGTATTATACGAATGTCTGATCTCGACACACAACTATCATCAGGAGTGAGTACAAGTATGATTTCAGGACACTATCCCAATAATCTCCCACTTGTACTGGAATCATCAATTCCTATAATCCTTTTGTCTCTATAACTCGATTTGGCATAAGGCAAGATTGGTGTCATCCTTATTAAGCCAACATCATGTTTATCGAACTCCTGATCTCATACTGAACATTACAAACAACTGAACTACAGTTCGTTTGAGTGCGGCCACACATTTTTCTCAGTATTAAATCTTCGATAGGCCCTGAGATATTTATCTCCCGTTACTCAGGAGGGACAAATCCCATCTTGTTCCATCCTTATTTCAATGCACACTTCATGATATACTTGAACAGTGCCGTTATAGTCGCCAGTTACGGGTCGACATTTGACAAAGTCAAAATGTACCAATTCATATGCAAGAAAGCATGATGAACTCAGGTCTAAGGACCATACTCTATAGTCGTAATGAGAACCTCTTATGACACATATATAACTATCATGTAGACTTCTCATTAGCGGGTCATGTCCGATCATATGTTCACCAACATATATCTATGTGACTGACTGCGATAATCATATCATTGGCTCCATGAAACTTAGCCAACAGTCACCTCACAATCTAGTCTCGCGCGATTGCCATTGTCCCACTTTGACAACCTCGACTAGGGACAAAACATAATTCATATCATCTATGACTTATAGGGTTTCATGATCAAGTCCTCAACTTGATGACCTATAATATGACATAAACTTATTTTGGGACCATTATTTAATTATCCAATAGTCAAATAATGTTATTGTCAATTTTTCATAAACATGACCATATCATATCTATCTGAACATCATAACTAAAATAACTCCCACTAGAATCAAGACCAAGTCTTCAGATATCTAGTACC
This sequence comes from Orychophragmus violaceus, assembly GCA_030180135.1. NCBI lineage: Eukaryota > Viridiplantae > Streptophyta > Magnoliopsida > Brassicales > Brassicaceae > Orychophragmus > Orychophragmus violaceus. The sequence continues at coordinate 43,985,900 of CM058229.1, read as the reverse complement.
TACAACAACAGTATTCAACTTGTGCTTAGGTTGTGAGAGATGTTGCGGTGTTCTTGCTTGAAACCATTCCAACAAACCACACCGCTATTCTTTAATGAGCACTATTCTGCGGTCCTCTGCTTGGAAACCTTTCCAACAGATAGCACCGCTACACAGGCAAAAGATATAATCAGGTGAGAACCTGGAATCATCATTGTCCGTCTAACTACTCATAACTGATTCGTCTTTTTTCTCAGTTGCACAAGAGCCTATCCTTAGTGTTTCTCAAACATTTGGGGATATTCTTTACAACTGTCCAGTGACTCTTACTGGAACAAATTGGTACCTACTCGTCATGCTTTATGCGTCAGCTGCATTTAGACGAGCGCAAAATATGGCATTCATGATGGATTCCATTGCATGAGCAAAAGGAATCTCACTCATAGACACTAGCTCAGCCAGAGTCCAAGACACTTCATCTTGCTAAGATCATTGCCATAAGACCTTTGGTGTGAATCCATTCTTGGAATCATGCATATTGGAACTGTCCAGTACCTTATAATCATAAAGATTCTGACACGATCCAATTAGCTCTTCTGATCCATCTCAATGGATCCATATTCTAAGAGCTTACCCGGCTTCTCCCATGTCCATTGTTAAGTTTGACTTCCGACCCAAATCTTGACAAGACTTTTAGCATCGGAACATCGTTTATGAGATTAAGTACGTTCTAAACATACAGTTTGAGAATTGCAACTACACTCCCACTAGTTTACTTGTAAACGCACGGTTTTTATTCGTTCCTGATCGAGTCAAAACCTTTGACCGTTTTAACAGAACGCAGATTCCAACTCCAAGATGTTTGCTTCAATCTATGAATAGATCGGTGAAGCTAACATGCATACCCAACCTATTTTTTGGAGTTGGGGCTCACCATCGCTTCTTTAAATTTCGCAGGCTCGTCACTTTTCAATGATCAACTGGTCACGGCAATCGGTTACGAGAAATCACTCTCGAGTTAGTGACAGATCCTTTCGGATCTGCGTATTTCAGGCTCCACATGTGTAGATCCTACAGCCCTTTGTAGATCCAACCGCTGCTCTCCCTCAACAGGTTGAACAGCCTCCTGTGTTTCTCGAATTTATTCGAGTTGTACTTTTACTCCTACTGTTCTTCTTGGAAAAACAGAGTTCCGAACAACAAAACTTTGTTCTCGGATTGGTTGCAAAAGTACTAAGCCTGGGTTTCCTTAGGACAACCAGCGAAGCAGCACTTATCAGTTTTGGGTTCAAGTTTGTTTGATGACAACTGTCTTACACAAACCTTGCAATCCCAATTAATCAGAAAAACATATTTGGAAATCACCCAGTCCACATCCGATGTGGTGTTTTTCACTGATTCTGATAAAAAACTTATTTAGCGTAAACATGTTCATTTTAGAGCGCATTTTAAAAGAATAATGGAAGATTCATGTGACTCATCATTAATCGGAGCATATTCAATAAGATCCGATTCATTCTCTCAGAAACACCATTCAAGGTTTTCAGGAGAGATGAGCTGTGAAATGATTTCACACTCACTTAGATGATCACCCAATTCTTGACTCAAGTATTTTCCTCCGCGATCTAATCAAGGATCTCAATACTTCTGTCAAATCGGTTCTATACTTCATTCTTGAAACTCCTTTGATCATTCCAAAGGATTCTGACTCGTGTCTCATCAAATGAACACAATCATACTTGCTGAAGCCATCAATAAGTCAATGAAGTATTGAAGTTTTCCTTTGGCACTAATGCTCATCGGGCCACATACATCAGTATGTGTAAGGCCCAACGAGCCTCTGGCCCGTTTCTTTAGCTCTGCTAAAGAAGCCTTAGTCATTTGGCCCAGCAAGCAGAATTCATGTCTCAATTGATTTATAATCAAATGAACCTGAAGCCCATAACTATGGAACTTCTGAAGCCGCTTCACTCTATTTGGTCAATATGACTATGCTGAGGAAAAATCGAGTTCAAGTCATCAGACTTAAATCGTTTGATATTTATGTTATATTTAAGCGTATGTTGGTTTAAGATATAAAACCCTCTCAAAAGGGGTGCTACCATATGATATTTCATTAAGATCAAAAGAGCAAAACTTGTCTTTTATCAGAATGAAAAACATTCAAATTCTTACAAGAAAATGAAAGACATTTCTGCATAAAGCAGGTACATAGTAGCAATTACTTAATTCAAAAACCAAGCTTGAAAGGTTCCTACAAGTGGAGAATCTCTACGGCTTATGCAGCAACCATTGCTCCATACCAGGCACGCAGTTCCACTTGTCCTTTCTTCAACGTTCTACTGTTGCTTAGGCCCTGCATATTTCCAAAATATCAGTACCACAACTAGTATCCAATACATATGTAGAACTTGAATTAATAACACAATACCTGAAGAAGAAGTACCATACATCTCCTTCATCTCTTGTGAATCTTCCAAGAATTTAATGAAATCTCTCTTCCAATGCCCATACTCATCACAATAGAAGCACTTTCTAACACCAGATGGGCTGGACTTGGGCTTATAAGACGACACATGCTTATCCTGATTCCAAATCTGGACGGCCCTGTCTCTACCCTTGTCTACATAAGATTTCTCAAATCTTTTACCCTTTTTGATGTTTTGCTCTGCTGTCTTGAGCATGCCATGCAGCTCAGTCAACGTCTTCGTCAAGCCTTTCTTGATATAATTCTTTATGAACTTATCATAACTTGACGACAGTGACTGCAGAATGATGTCAGTAGCCAACTCTAAGCTGACAGGACAATCCAGTTTCCCCAGGTTATCAACGTAACCCATCATTTTAATAACATGAGGACTCACTGGAACATCCTATGGTAGTCTGCACCTAGTGAGAGACTTCACCATCTGGAATCTCTCAACTCGTGCTAGATCCTGAAACTTCAGTTTCATGCTGGTGATCATCTCTATTGGCGACTCCATGTTCTCGTACTGACTCTTCAAGTACGAGTTCATGGTAGCCAACATCAGACCACGCACATCTACCACATCAATATAATGCTTATTCCAAGAATTATATACTGCATTCGAGCGATTGGCCCCAAGCCTTTCTGGAAGAGCTTTCTCAAGAACATAGTCCTTACTCTCCTACTTGAGGACTAATCTCAAATTGCGATACCTATCCAAGAAATTTGACCCATTTAACTTGTCTTTCTCAAGGACGGGTCGTAACGAGAAGGTAGTTTTAGACATAGGCTGAAAATTTTAATCAAAGAAAATTTTAGTTATGATTTCAGGAAATGAGGAATCTTATCCAATAAGAAAACTCGCATTATATTCAAACAATGTTTCCTCTATGAATATAATGATCCAAGATCCATACATCATTAAGATCTGAGTGGACGACTCGTCATCACCCAGAGTTTAGTAATCTAGGTAAGCAAACCATTGTTAATTGTACTCAGTACAACTCTTGGTCGTAGATGAGACAATCCATGTCTCATCCACTCTGACGTCTCTGGGCCCAAAACTTCTGACAGCCCAGTCAAGTAAACCAATCTCTTCTGTCTTGTGATCATTGACAGTCGCACTGCAAGTCTGTCAATGACCACCTGCCTTACTCATGTTGCAGTGGATACCAAGGACTCCAAGACTATCCAACAAACGACACGAGTCTTGACAGTAGACAAGATTGGGCAAGACATCAAGGTCACTTGATATTTATTTGAGGAAATGGAACTTTAAAAGATTAGTAATTCAATCTCTTAGGTCACGTAATTGTAGATGTCAAGCACTGCAAGACCATCAACGTTACTATCTGCCTTACTCACGTAATTGTGGATACCAAGCTCTTGGCAAGACTATCCAACAACGAAACGAGTCTTGACAGTTGACCTTATTGAAACTAAGCTTTGATCTAACACACATCCAATGTGTATTAGACAGGTTTAGAACATTTTACTTCTAATTTTAATTAAGTTTTAATCGTTCTAATTTCAGTGGGTTAGGTGATTCGGTTCGGTTTCTGAATCATTTGGCTCAAAACCAAACGATTACGGTTCGCATTGTCACCATATGCGTCGACTGACACACTTGGTCGACTTTTGATATGCAACCTTAAGATTATTCGAGATAACTGGTCAAATCCAATTTAACCAGTTCATCTAATCGAACCGATTCAACCAGTTTTAACTAATCGCGATAACCGGTCCAATCCAATTGAACCGACTTATCCAATCAAACTGATCTTAATCAATTAAATCGGTTTATTCTAATTGAGATAACCAGTCCAATTCAATTGAACCAATTCATCCAATTTAAACCGATCTTATCTGCCTTGACCAAGCATGATAACCAGTTCAATCCAATTGAACCGATTCAACCAATCGTAAGGCTTGTGTCGACCGACATTAAACCTGTGTCGATCGACACAGTAGAGTATTAGGGATTATAAATTAAACCGACATAACCATGCGAGATAATCAATTCAATCCAATTGAACCGATCTATCCATTCGCATAGTCTGTGTCGACCGATGCACCTAGTATGTCGATCGACACAGTGCGATTTCAAATCTTTCGCATTTTCGCGGTGCATCGACCGACACACCTAGTGCGTCGACCGATGCTGTGCGAAAACCCTAATATCTTTTACGAGTTTTCGCGATGTGTCGACCGACAAAAGCTTAGTGTCGATCGACACCATGCGACAAACCCTAAAGTTATTTACGCGTTTTCGCTCTGTGTCGACCGACACACGCTTTGTGTCGATCGACACGCTGCAAAAACCCTAAACGAGTTTTCTTGAAAACCCTAAACACGTCTTGTATCGATCGATGCACCAAGGGCATCGATCGACACATCTCTTAAAACACGATATCAATGTGTATCCAATACACATTGATCGGATCATATGCCAATGATCAATCCCATACCAAGTGTATCCAACTTGCTTAGGTGTGTGACCCTGTAGGTTCACACGATACCAGAAATGAGTTACAACTCATTTGTCATAAGCGGTTTCTAGCAAAACATTATGACTACCTAGTATCACATGAATTGTCCGATCTCGACAATACAACTATCTCTAGAGTAAGTACAATGTGATTTCAGGACATAATCCCAACAATCTCCCACTTGTACTGGAATCACCTATTCCTATAATCCCTTCGTCGCTATATCTCGATATGGCATAAGGCAAGATACTGTGTCATCCTTATTATAGCCAATATCATGTTCATCGAACTCCTGATCTATACTGATAAAACAAACGACTGACAATCACCTCGTTTGAGCACGGCCATGCATTTTCTCAGTATCAAATCTTCGATGGGCCCTGAGATATTTATCTCCCGTTATAGGAGGGACAAATCCCATCTCGTACCATCCCTGTTTCTAAACATACTTCATGATACGCCTAAGCAATGTCGTTATAGCCGCCAGTTACGGAACGACGTTTGACAAGGTCAAAGCGCACCAATTCATATGCTAGAAAGCATGATGAACTCAGGTCTAAGGACTATACTCTATAGTCGTAATGAGAACTTCCCATGACACTGATATAACTATCCTGTGGAGTTCTCATTAGCGGGTCATGTCCGATCATATGTTCACCAACATATATCTATGTGACTGACTGTGATACTCATATCATTGACTCCATGAAACTTAGTCAACAGTCACCTCACAAGCTAGTCTCTCGCGGTTGTCAGTGTCCAACTTTGACAATCTCGACTAGGGACAATCATAATTTATGTCATCTTTTACTTATAGGGTTTGATGATCAAGTCCTCAACTTGATGACCTATAAAATGAACATAAAATACTTTGGGACCATTACTTAATTATCCAATAATCAAATAATACCGATGTCCGTTTTAACTTACACAAACTTTGCCATAGCATGTCTATGTAAAGATCATAACATAACTAAAATAACTCCCACTGGAATCAAGATCATCTGTTCAGATATCTTATACCTACAGCAACATAATAGATCTCGTGCTTAGGTTGTGGGAGAGACTGCGGTGTTTTTGCTTGAAACAATTCCAACAAACCACACCGCCATTCAGATAAAAGCACTATTCTACGGTCCACTGCTTGGAGCCCTTCCAACAGATAGCACCGTTATTCAGACAAAAGGATATGCCAGGTGGGAACCGGGAATCTTCTTTGTCCGTCTAACTACTTTCAACGGTTCGTCACTTTATCAGTTCACCACGAACCTATCCTTAGTGTTCCTCAAACACTTGGGATATTTCTGGTAACTGTTCAGTGACTATTACCTGAACATATTGGTATTTTCTCGTCATGCTTTATGCGTAAGCTGCATCTAGACGAGCGCAAAATATGGCATTCATGATGGATTCTATTGCAGCAGCATTAGCAATCACACTCATTAATACTAGTTCAGCCAGTGTTCAAAAACACTTCATCTTGCTAATATTGTTACTAGCTCAGCCAGTGTCCAAGACACTTCATCTCGCTTAGATTATTGCCATAAGACCTTTGGTATGAAGCCATTCTTGGAATTAAGCACATATGAACTGTCCAATACCTTATCAACATAAGGATTTTGACATGATCCAATTAGCCTTTCTGATCCATTGCAATGGATCCTTATTCCAAGAACTTTCACGGCCTTCTCCCATGTCCATTGTTAAATTTGACTTCCGACCCAAATCTTGACAAGACTTTAGCGTCGGAACGTCGTTTATGAGATTAAGTACATTACGTACATACGGTGTGAGAATTGCAATTACGCTCCCACCAGGCTTCTTGTAAACGCATGGTTTCATTTCTATTCTGATCAAGTCAAAACTCTTGACCACATTATAAGAATGTTGATTCCAACTCCAATATGTTTGCTTCAATCTAGAAATGGATCGGTGAAGCTAACATGCATACCCAGCCAATTTTTCGGAGTTGGGGCTCACCATCGCTTCTTTGAATTTCGCATGCTCGTCACTTTTCAATGATCAACAGATCACGACAATCGGCTACGAGAAATCACTCTCGAGTTAGTGACGGATCCTTTCGGATCTGCGAATTTCAGGCTCCACAGGTGTAGATCCTACCGCACTTTGTAGATCTCACCGCTGCTCTCCCTCAACAGGTTGAGCAGCCTCCTGTGTTTATCGAATTTCTTCGATGTGTACTTTTACTCCCACTGTTCCTTTTGAAAGTACGATCTTTCTCAAAGACACAGTTCCGAACAACAAATATTTGTTCTCGGATTGGTTATGAAAGTAGTAAGCCTCGGTTTCCTTGGGACAACTAGCGAGGTGGCACTTATCAGATTTGGGTTCAAGCTTATTAGCTATCATCCCCAAATCATCAGAAACAACTTACTTGAAAAAACTTCCAGTCCACATCCAATGTGGTGTCTTTCAATTGATTCTGATTGAAACCCTTTTCTGCGCAAAGACAGACATTTTAGAACGTATTCTTTAATGATTATGGAAGATTCCTGTGACTCATCATTAATCGGAGCATATCTAATAAGATCCGATTCATTCTGTCAGATGATAACCCAATTCTTGACTCAAGTATTTTCCTCCGCGATCTAATCGAGAATCTCAATACTTCTGTCAAATCGGTTCTTCACTTCATCTTGGAACTCCTCAAGGGATTCCTGCTCGTGTCTCATCAAATGAACACATCCATACTTATTGATGCCATCAATGAGGTAATGAAGTACTGAAGATCTCCTTTGGCACTAATGCTCATTGGGCCACATACACCAGTACGTGTAAGGCCCAATAAACAAAAAGGCTCTTTTCTTTAGCTCTGCTAAAGAAGCCTTAGTCATTTGGCCCAGCAAGCGGAATTCATGTCTCAAATGATTTATAATCAAATGAACCTAAAGCCCATAACAATGGAACTTCTGAATCCGCTTCACTTTATCTGGTCAAATGACTATGCTAAAGAAAAATCGACTTCAAGTCATCAGACTTAAACCGTATGGTATTTATGTTATATTCTGGTGTATATTGGTTTAAGACATAAAACCCATTTATCAAAAGGGGTGCTACCATATAATATTTCATTAAGATCAAAAGAGCAAAACTTGTCTTTTATCAGAATGAAAAACATCCAAATTCTTACAAGAAAATGAAAGACATCTCTGCACAAGGCAAATACATAGTAGCAATTACTTAATTTCTAAAACCAAGTATGAAAGGCTCCTACAAGTGGAGAATCTCTACGGCTCATGCAACAACCATTGATTCATACCAGACACGCAATTCCACTTGTCCTTTCTTCAACGTTCTACTGTCGCTTTGGTCCTGCATATTTCAAAAATATCAGTGCCATAACTAGTATCCAATACTCATGTAGAACTTGAAACAATAACACAATATCTGAAGAAGAAGTACCATACATATTCTCCATCTCTTGTGAATCTTCCAAGAATTTAATGCAATTTCTCTTCCAATGCCCAAACTCTTTACAGTAGCAGCATTTATCAACATCAGATGGGCCTGACTTGGGCTTAAAAGATGACACAGGTTTATCCCGATTCCAAATCTGAATGGCCTTGCCATCACCCTTATCTAAACAAGATCTCTCGAATCTTTTACCCTTTTTGATGTTCTGCTCTGCTGTCTTGAGCATGCCATGCAGTTCAGTCAACGTCTTCGTCAAGCCTCTCTTGATATAGTTCTTGATGAACTTATCATACCTTGACGGCAATGACTGCAAAATGATGTCAGTGGCCAACTCAAAGCTGACAGGACAATCCAGTTTCCCCAGGTTATCAATGTAACCCATCATTTTAATGACATGTGGACTTACTGGAGCATCCTCTGGTAGCTTGCACCCAGTGAGAGACTTCACCATCTGGAATCTCTCAACTCGTGCCAGATCCTGAAACTTCAGTTTCAGGCTGGTGATCATCTCTATTGGCGACTCCATGTTCTTGTATTGACTTTTCAAGTCTGAGTTCATGGTAGCCAACATCAGACCACGCACATCTACCACATCAATATAATGCTTATTCCAAGCATCATACACTGCATTCGAGCGATTGGTCCCAAGCCTTTCTGGAAGAGCTTTCTCAAGGACATAGTCCTTGCTCTCCTGCTTGAGGATTAATCTCAAATTCCGATACCAATCCAGGAAGTTGGATCCATTTAACTTGTCCTTCTCAAGGACGGATCGCAACGAGAAAGTAGTTTTAGACATAAGCTGAAATCCAAGAAAAACCAAGATTTAGTTATGCATTCCATGAGAAATCTTATCTAATAAGAAAACTCGCATTATATTCAAACAATGTTTCCTCAATGAATATAATGATCCAAGACCCATACTTCACCAAAATCTGAGTGGACGACTCGTCATCACCCAAAATTTAGTTATCTAGGTAAGCAAATCATTGCTAATTGTACCCAGTACAACTCTTGGTCGCAGATAAGACAATCCATGTCTCATCTACTCTGATGTCTCTGGGCCCAGAACTTCTGTTGGCCCATTCAAGTAAACCAATCTCTTTAGTCTTGTGATCATTGACAGTCGCACTGCAAGTCTATCAATGATCACCTGCCTTACTCATGTAGTAGTGGATACCAAGGACTCCAAGGCTATCCAACAAACGACACAAGTCTTGACAGTAGACAAGATTTGGGCAAGACATCAAGGTTACTTGATATTTAGTTGAGGAAACTAAACTCTGAAAGGTTAGCATATCAATCTCTTAGGTCATGTAATTGTTGATGTTAAGCACTGCAAGTCCATCAACATAATTACCTGCCTTACTCACGTAATTGTGGACACCAAGCTCTTGTCTAGATCATCACACAATGAAATGAGTCTTGACAGTTGACCATATTGAAGCTAAGCTTTGATCAAAGTTTAAGTCTAGTTTGGTTTCTGCAAATTCAAGGTTCAATAACCAGAATTTCGAGCACTGTGTCGATCGACGCAGACCATGTCTGTCGATCAACACCACCAAATGAAACCGGACTTCAATAACCGGTTAATCCAATTGACCTGGTTCATTGAACCGGTCATGTCGATCGACACAACCCATGTGTGACGGTCGACATAGACCCAAACCAAAAACAATTTTGATAACCGGTCCAATCCAATTGAACCGACTTATCAGATCAAACTGATCTTAACCAATCGGTTTATATTAATTGGGATAATTAGTTCAATCCAATTGAACCAATTCATCCAATTTAAACCGTTTTAACCAGTTTTAACTGATTGCGATAACCGGTCCAATTCAATTGAACCGTATTATCCAATCAAACTGATTTTAACCAATCGGTTCATGCTAATTGAGATAATCAGTTCAATCCAATTGAACCAATTCATCCAATTCAAACCGATCTGTTCGGTCTTAACCAAGCATGATAACCGGTCCAATCCAATTGAACCGATTAACCATTCGCTAGGTCTGTGTCGACCGACACTCAAACTGTGTCGATCGACACTCGACCGAATATGCTCTGTGTCGACCGACACTCAGCCTGTGTCGACCGACACTCAGCCTGTGTCGATCGACACAGTGGGCTTTCAGTTTTTCTTCGCGAAAAACCCTAGCCGCCGATTCTGTCGAATTCACCATTCTGTGTCGACCGACACACCTAGTTTGTCGATCGACACTCTGCGAAAACACAAAATCGTTTTTGATCTGAATCGATCTAACCTGTTCTTATTCATACTATCTTATGAACGAATTTAAATAATCAAATTCTACTAAACAGGCTGATTCAATGATAAAACCCTAAGGCTCTGATACCACTGTTGGACTTCCTAGCAGTTCCTAATCCGATTAGGCAACGCTAAGTCTGAATTCCGAGCCTAGGATCTCAGGGTTTAAGTAATTGAATCATGGATCTCGCGTTTACCTTGTTCTGACAGCGGAAGATGAATCAGGTAAGCCAAGATCAGGAGCGATTCAGATGCCTCGCTTCTATCGTAGTCCACACGCACACAAGTTGGAATCCGCCGGGATGCTAGCGCCGGGAATCGGATCTCTTGGGATTTCTGTGTTTTCTGGAGAAAGAGGATCAGTTTTTCTATCAAGAAAAACTGTCTGCGACGGCACGCTCTATTAGGTCGAAATATAAAACTCGTTTATATATTGACCTCGAGGTAAACCGAAACATCAGTTTCGGTTTCGCCCTCGTGTCGACCGACACACCTATTGGTGTCGATCGACACACGTCTTGTATCGATCGATGCACCAAGGGCATTGATGCAACAGTGGTATCAGAGCGTTGTTAGGGTTTAGCTATTGAATCTGATGCAATTAATTCGAAAACTGAGTTTGTTGAATTGATTATTGCATGCTAAATCATGTTTTCAAAGTGTTAATCTCGGATTATGTGCCTGTTGAAAACGATGAAACTGTTGAAATCGCACTGTGTCGATCGACACAAAGCGTGTGTCGGTCGACACGCCGCGAAATAACGCGTAAAATTTTTTTAGGGTTTCTCGCAGAGTATCGATCGACACAAAGCGTGTGTCGGTCGACACAGAGCGAAAACTCGTAAATAATTTTAGGGTTTCGATCTGAGATCGAGTACCCGTATTCCTGCTGTGTCGATCGATACACTGGGTGTGTCGGTCGACACAGGCGATGCGATTAGATAGATCGGTTCAATTGGATTGAACCGGTTATCTCGTTCGGTTTATTTTATTAACCAATTTGGTTCTGGTTAGGTAATATCGATCGACACCGAGTTGTGTGACGATCGACATGGACCGTTAAACCGAACCGGTTCAAATAGATTGAATCGGTTAAGGAAATTCGATCCGGTTTAACCGGTTATCGGAGACTGGTTTAAATTATGTTGTGTCGACCGATGCCAATGGTTGGCATCGTTCGACACACCATTCGCAGAATTACTGGTTGGACCATAAATTTGCGTATACCAGATCAAATTCAATCCCAAAGTTCTAGTTGAACATAAACTTAATAAAACTGAATGTTTTAATTAAATTAATAACTTCTTGGATGTATATTGGATATGCATCAAGATTAAATAATCTTTTCCTCAACAAAATATCAAGTGATCTTGATGTCTTGCCCGATCTTGTTTACTGTCAAGACTCGTGTCGTTTGTTGGATAGTCTTGGAGTCCTTGGTATCCACTGCAACATGAGTAAGGCAGGTGGTCATTTACATACTTGCAGTACGATTGTCAGTGATCACAAGACAGAAGAGATTGGTTTTACTTGACTGGGCTATCAGAAGTTCTTAGCCTAGAGACATCAGAGTGGATTAGGCATAGTTTGTCTCATCCACGACCAAGAGTTGTACTGGGTACAATTAGCAATGATTTTCTTACCTAGATTACTAAAGTTTGAGTAACGGCGAGTCTGTTGGGAATGTCCTGAAATCTACCGTACTATCTCTAGAAAGTATGATAAGTGTCGAGATCAGACATAAGTCATAAATATTGGGTGATCATGATGGCTTGCTAGAGTCCGCTCTTGATCTATAAGTTTAAGACTTATTACCAGTATTGTATGATCCCAAAGGGTCACACACCATAGCTAACGGGAAAGTTAAATGGAATTAATACGGTAAGATGCAATGGCATTTACTGTATTGGATCAGAGTTTTGGGCCAGACAAATACAGGTTTTTGTCTGATTTGTATTTTGGGCCCAAAAGGTTAATGAGCCATTGGTCTAATGACTTGGGCCCATTAATGAGATATAAGAGAATCAGAAAGCCCTAAAGGAATTAATGCTCCTGCGATTTTCTTTTCGGCGTGACTTCTCTCTTTCTAAAACCTCTCTCTGATTCTTCCAACTCTTTGGTCTAGCAGCCGTCCCGTGCTTGTAAGAGTGTGGATACTCGAGGAGGAGCCGATTCTCATCAGTTCTAATCTGATCTCGTCATTACCCCAAATTCCGCTGCAAAGGTAATGTCCAGGTTTGTTTTATGATTCGTTTTGCAAGAACCTAGATCTGTTTAAGATTATGTGTTAGGTTGTAATTTGGGAATTGAACCTTAGAAAACACCCATAATCCTTCAGTGGTATCAGAGCCTAGGCATTAGGTTTCTTGTAATTTGGATCATATGAAAATTGATTAATTGATTAATTGATTTTGATTGAAAATTGGTTAATGAAAGTTAGGGTTTCGGCCGAATGTTGTTATTCAATAATCGCATGTGAAAGCCTATTTGATTATCGCTTCGGCTCGTGTGAATCGTTTTTGTTAATTAATTGATATCCGATTGTATTGAATAGGATCGGTTTTGTCCTTTTTGTGTCTGTTGACTTAGTGAATCGCACATGCTTTTGTCTATGTAATTAATCAATCGCTTGATCATAAGTAATTGACAAAACGTTTTTTTGTCTCCTTTATGTTAGACAATCGATGTTTGTCTTTTAGTTGATCGATTATTATTGAATGTGATAATCGTTTTGTTATGGTTTGATTATTGCTTTGGCTGTATAATCATGTGATTTCGATCGTGTGTTCATGGCTGATTGTTTGTTTGTTAGCGTGATTCCAATTGGTTAGCAGATTTTATTGTTTAAATCTATTAATTATTTAATTATATGGTTTAAGCGGTTAACCCAAATCACGGTTTGCTGGAAATTATTTAATACATGGTATTATTTAATTTCTGGTTAAACCGGATTGAAATTCATAAAATTGAATTTTAACCTAAACCGAAGGCTGGTCTAAGTTTGATTTGGTTGGACCAAATAATTTAGAGCTGGTCTGGTTTAGTAAATAACCGATGGTTTTGATAGTTAATTTGGTCTTGGACCAGAATTAATAAACCAGATCGGTTATGTTAAATTATTGGGCCAGCTGGAATTCTATGGTCTTGGGCCAAGAATTGAGCCTATAATTTGTGACCCAACCCAAAATATTTATAAAATATTAAATTAGAAATTTCTATTTTTAGTAAGTTACTAAATTTAGAAAGTTTCTAAAATAAGAAAGTTTCCCAAAATAGTAATCTTCTATTTTTTGGAAATAAAACTTAAAATCCTCAAAAACAATATCAAGCTTGGATGTCTTTCCAATCTTGTCAGCTGCTTAACGCTTATTTGATTACAGATATGGCTTACAGTGTGAGGTGTCTGTTTTCGCGTAAGTAAAGTAGTATATAGTCACTAATTTCATTGGGAGTCCCAGATTTTAGTGATTATTTGGCTGTAAGAGATTGGTTTCCTTGACTGGGCCATCGGGAGTCCCGGGCCTTGAGACATCTAGTGAATTTGGGCCTCGGGTCCAATTCACAACCGAGAGTTATTGGTTATAACTAGCTGTGTGTATGCTTACCAAGTAAAGCTAATTCCGGGTGACGGCCAGTGGCCCACTTTGGATTTAGCTGAACATGGGTCTCGGAATCATTGTATTCTTATGAGGTTAAACAAAGAAATTTTGAATGCAATGCGAGTTTTCTTATAAGTTGTTAAGATTACTCTTTTATGAACTTAATAACTAAAACTCTATTTATCTCTGAATTTCAGCTATGACAAGCACAAACAATCAAAACACTTTCTCGATCCGGTATGTCCTTGAGATGGACAAACTGAACGGATCAAATTTCTTGACTTGGTCGCGGAACCTGAGACTAGTTCTCAGGCATGAGAGAAAGGACTATGTCCTTGAGAAAGCTCTCCCCGAGAGGATCGGATCCAAAGCCAGTCATGCAGTATATAATGCTTGGAATAAGCATTATGATGATGTGGTAGATGTGCGTGGTCTGATATTGGCTACCATGGACTCAGATTTGCGGAAGCAATATGAGAACATGGAGTCACCAATAGAGATGATCAGCAGCCTGAAATTGAAATTTCAGGAGCAGGTGAGAGTGGAGAGATACCAGTTGGTTAAATCTCTCACTAGCTGCAAGCTACCAAATGATCATCCAGTAAGTCCTCATGTCAGTAAAATGATGGGTTACATTGATAACCTGAGGAAACTGGATTATCCAGTTAGCCAAGAATTGGCAACTGATATCATTCTGCAGTCACTGCCGTCAAGCTATGATAAGTTCGTAAGGGACTATATCAAGAAAGGCTTAACGAAGACGTTGACTGAATTGCATGACATGCTCAAGACAGTTGAGCCAAACGTGAAGAGTACCCTGTACAATCTCATGAATGAGAAGGGTAGGTTTACTAAACCTAATGCTGACAAGGGTGAAGACAAAGTTGTCCAGATTTTGAATCATGGCAAGCGTGTGTCTTCTGAGCCCGAGTCAGATACCTCTTACGTTGGTAAGTGCTGCTACTGTAAAGAGACTGGGCATTGTAAAAGAGATTGCATTAAATTCATGGAAGATTATGAGGAGTTGAAGTTGATGTATGAGACTACTTCCTCAGGTATTCATGTTATTACTTCAAGTTATACCTAATAGGTATTGGATACTGGTTGTAGCACTGATATTTGTTATAATATGCAGAGCCTGAACAACAGTAGAACGTTGAAGGAAGGGCAAGTGGAACTGCGTATCTGGAAGGAGCTTGGGATGCTGCCTCAGCCGTAGGGTTTTCACTTGTAGATGCCTTTGAGGCTTGGTTTTGTATTAAGTAATTGCTACAATGTACCTGCTTTAAGCAGAGTTGTTTTTCATTTTCTTGTGAAGAATTTGAATATTTTCATTTTGATAAAGACAAGTTTTGTTCTTTTGATCTTAATGAAATGTTAATTGTAGCACCCTATTCAAGGAATGGGTTTTATATCTTAAACCAAAGAGTGCCTAAAATGTAACATAAATACCGCAATTGGTTTAAATCTGATGAATTAAACCTGACTTTTCTTGGCATAAATGTTTTGGTCACATAGAGTAAGTCAGATTCAGAAACCCCATAGTTATGGACTTTTGGGCTCATTTGATCGGATATCTTATGAGACTTGAATTCTGCTTACTGGACCAAAAGACAAAGGGCCCATCTTAGCCGAACTAGAGAAAGGCCCAAAGGCTTATTGGAGATTGAACATACTCATGTATGTGGTCCGATGAGCAGTAATGCCAGAGAAAATTTCATGTACTTCATTGTCTCTACTGATTACTTCAGTGAGTGTGACTGTGTTCATTTGATGAGACACAAGTCGGAATTCTTTGACATGGTCGAAAGAGTTCCAGAATGAAGTATAGAATCTGAATGACAGAAGTATTAAGACTCTGGATTAGATCACGAGTGAGAATACTTAAGTCATTGATTGTGTGATCATCTGAATGAGTGTGAAGTCGTTTCACAGCTCATTTCTCCTGAAAACCTAGAGGTGTTTCTGTGAGAATGAATCAGATCTTATAAGAAATGATTAAAAATGAGTCACACGAATCTTCCATGATATTCTCTAAAATAGCGCTCAAGAAATATCTAAGTTTACGCTGAAATAGTTCCACCAATATCAGTTGAAAGACACCACGTAAATGTGGATTGGAATCGATCCAAATTCGTCTTTACTGAGTATTTGTAGTTGTGCTACTTCGCTGGTTGTCCTAGGGAAGCCAAGGCTTGTTACTTTTACGTCCATTCTGTTTTCTAAGAAGGGAAGTTACTTTCCAAGAAGAACAGTGGGAGTAAAAGTATAACTCGAAGAAATTCGAGAAATACAGGAGGCTGCTCAACCTGTTGAGGGAGAGCAACAGATGGATTTACAGATTTCTGTAGAATCTACACCTGTAGAGCCTGAAGTTCGCAGATATGAATGAATCAGTCACTAATCCGAGAGTGATTTCTCGTCATTAGTTGAACCTGATGATCATTGAAAGTTCGCATGATCTGATGATCATTGAAAGCGACGAAATTCAAAGAAGCGAAAGTGAGCCCGGACTCCGAAAAATTACATTTTATGTAAGTTAGCTTCATTGATCCATTCATGGATGGAAGCAAACATATTGGAGTTGGAATCTTCGTTCTGTTGAAGTAGTCAAGGTTTTGACTTGAACAGGAACGAAGCGGAACTGTGCGTTTACTAAAAGATAAGTGGGAGCAATATTGCATTTCTCAAAATGTATGTCAATGACATACTGATTCTCGGAAATAACGTCCCAATATTGCAGTCGGTAAAGGACTGGCTTGGGAGTTGGTTTTGTGATAGACACGGATAAAACCATGTATGTTCTTGGATTTTGGATCTAAAGATAGAGATCCAAAAGAGCTGGTAGGACAAAGTCAGGATTCTTAAATTGACAAAGTCCTACACGTAATCAGCAATCCAAGAAGGGTCTTATGCCAATGTCACATGGCAATACGTTAAGCAAGAAACAGTATCCCACGATATCTGCTGAGCTTGAATGCATGGATAGGATTCCATATGCGACGGCATAAGGATCTATCATGCATGCCATGACACATACTTGTTTTGATGTTGCTTTAATGTTAAGCAAGACAAGTAAAGACCAGTCAAATCCAGCAAAGAATCACTGGATTGCCGTATAGAATATCCTAAAGTATTTGAGGAATACTAAGGATAAGTTCTTGATTTACGGAGAAAGTGAGGTGCTACAAGTCGATAGAGTCTGAAAGGCAAGTTTCCAATAGACAAAGATAATTCCTGGTCAAAGTCCGGCTATATCTTGTGTCTATCTGGTGGTGCAAGGCACTGTAGCTGACTCCATGACTTAAGCTGAGCATTTCGCAGCTTGAGAAGCGGCGAAAGAGGTTGTTTGGATAGAAGAGTTCATCTCTGAACTTGATGTGATTCACAGCATAGATGAGGCTAGCTGCACATCAGAGGTCCAAACACCTTGAGGATAGGTATAACCTATTCCGTGAGATAAATGACAGAGGTGTTAAGTAGATAAGCAAGTTTCATCGAATGAGAATGTTGCTAATCTATTAACAAAGCCACTCCTTATGCCTAAGCACGAGTCGCGGACTGTAGCTGTAGGATGAGTGAAATTAAGATGTAGTCTCAATTTCAGTGGGAGTTTGTAAAGGGCTTTACTTAGTTGTTTTGAAAGGTTCATGTAAACATAATATTTTATGTTTATGAAATCTAATGATTTCTGGATTATTTTAACTGTGATATAAATAATCGTTCCAAAATGATTCATGTCATTATATATGGGCCATCGAAGTACATGAGTAGACTTGATCCTGAAACCCCATATTTAACGAAGTGACATAAATCATAGTGTCCATAGTCGAAGGTTGTTGAAATTGGAACACCAACAACCTGTTGAGACTAGATTGTGTTGAGACTTATGACCAAGTTTCGAGGGGTCATAGATGCGCGGCATCAAAGTCGACACATAGGTATATGTAGGGGAGCATATGACCGGACATGGCCCGCTGATGAGAACTCTGCAAGATATTAATATCTGTGTCATAAGAAGTTCTCATATACGACTATAGAGTATAGTCCTTAGACCTGAGTTCGCATGCATGTGGCTGCACATGGAGTAATGCGCTTTGATCATTGTCTAACGCTGTTTCGTAACTGAGAGCTATACGGACCTTGGTTGGGTGTATTATGAATTGTGTAGTTCATAGTGATGGAACAAGATGGGATTTGTCCCTGCCATTTAACGGAGGTAATATCTCTAGGCCAATCGGAGATTTGATAGCTGGTAAGAGAATGGCCATTCCCAAACGGACTTGCCCAAGTCGTTTGCATTGTCAGTATCAAATCTGGTCCGATAAACATGGTCTGGCTATATAAGGATGACACGCATCTTGCCTTATGCCAGATCGAGATATTGAGACAAAAGGATTAGGGAATGTAGGATTCCAGTACAATCGGAAGATTGTTGGGAATGTCCTTTGTAGGATTCCAGTACAAGTGGGAGATTGTTGGGAATGTCCTGAAATCTACCGTACTATCTCTAGAAAGTATGATAAGTGTCGAGATCAGACATAAGTCATAAATATTGGGTGATCATGATGGCTTGCTAGAGTCCGCTCTTGATCTATAAGTTTAAGACTTATTACCAGTATTGTATGATCCCAAAGGGTCACACACCATAGCTAACGGGAAAGTTAAATGGAATTAATACGGTAAGATGCAATGGCATTTACTGTATTGGATCAGAGTTTTGGGCCAGACAAATACAGGTTTTTGTCTGATTTGTATTTTGGGCCCAAAAGGTTAATGAGCCATTGGTCTAATGACTTGGGCCCATTAATGAGATATAAGAGAATCAGAAAGCCCTAAAGGAATTAATGCTCCTGCGATTTTCTTTTCGGCGTGACTTCTCTCTTTCTAAAACCTCTCTCTGATTCTTCCAACTCTTTGGTCTAGCAGCCGTCCCGTGCTTGTAAGAGTGTGGATACTCGAGGAGGAGCCGATTCTCATCAGTTCTAATCTGATCTCGTCATTACCCCAAATTCCGCTGCAAAGGTAATGTCCAGGTTTGTTTTATGATTCGTTTTGCAAGAACCTAGATCTGTTTAAGATTATGTGTTAGGTTGTAATTTGGGAATTGAACCTTAGAAAACACCCATAATCCTTCAGAGTCGCCCACTCGAATTTTAGTGATCTGAGGATCTTGGTTCATTGTATTCATCTGAGGAAACATAGTTTTGAATACAATGCGAGTTTTTCTTATTAGATAAGAATTCTCTTTCCTTGAGCATTATAACTTAACCCCTACCTCTTTTAATTACAGCTATGTCTGTCTCAACTCATATCAACACTTTCTCACTAAGATCCGTCCTTGAGAAGGACAAGTTAAATGGATCTAATTTCTTGGAATGGTATCGAAACCTGAGAATAGTTCTCAGGCAGGAGAACAAGGAATATGTCCTTGAAAGAGTTCTCACCGAGAGGCCACGTTCCAATGCCCCGCAGACAGAAAAGAATGCTTGGGATAAGCATTCAGCTGATGTCAAAGATGTTAATTGTCTAATGCTGGTGACTATAAACTCTGAGCTGCAGAAGCAATATGAGAACGTGATGTCACCCATTGAGATGATTAACAGCCTGAAAGCTTTGTTTCAGGAGCAAGCTCGCACAGAGAGATACCAGACGGTTAAATCTCTCATGGATTGCAAGCTGGCTAAGGATAGTCCAGTAAGTCCTCATGTCCTTAAAATGATGGGTTACATTGATAACCTGGGGAAACTGGACTGTGCCATTAGCCAGGAGCTAGCCACTGACATGATTCTGCAGTCTTTGCCGTCGTGTTTTGATCAGTTCATCATGAACTACAACATGCAAAACATGACTAAGACATTGACTGAGTTGCACGGCATGCTGAAGACAGCAGAGCCGAATCTCAAGAAGACAACTCCCAGTGTACTGATGGTACAAGGGGGTAAAAGGTTTAAGAAACCCAAGAAGGATAAGGGAAAGGCCGAAGTTGTCCAGACTGAGAGTCAGGACAAGCCCAAGCCAAAACCCAAATCCGGGCCTTCTCCTGAGGATAAATGCAACTACTGCAAGCAATTAGGGCATTGGAAGAGAGACTACAAGAAGTTCATGGAAGATTACAAGAAGCTGAAGAAGACGTATGATGCGCCTGACTCAGGTATTTATGTTATCAAACTTAATGTTATGTCTTTTAGTTCTACTTCGTGGGTGTTGGATACCGGCTGCGGTGCTCATATTTGTCTTGATGTGCAGGCACTAAGAAACAGTAGAACGCTGAAGAAAGGACAAGTGGAGCTACGGGTCGGGAATGGAGCTAAGGTTGCTGCACTGGCCGTAGGCACTTACGATTTGTCCTTACCTTCGGGCATGGTTTTAGTTTTGAATAATTGCTACTTTGTACCTGCGATTAGCAGAAACATAATTTCAGTTTCCGTTTTGGATTTGGAAGGTTTTGATTTTGCTGTTAAGAATAAAGTTTGTTCTTTTAATCGTGATGGTACGTATTATGGTAGCGCCCCATTAGATAATGGGTTATATGTTTTAAACCAAGAAATGCCTGTCTTTAACATAAATACAAAGCGGTTTAAGTCAAATGACGAAAACCCGACTTTCTTATGGCATTGTCTTTTGGGCCATATCAATGAGAAACGCATTCAGAAGCTACATCGAAATGGGCTTCTGGGCTCATTTGATTTTGAATCATGTGAGAAATGAGAATCTTGTTTGATGGGCAAAATGGCTAGAGCCCCTTTTAACAAATCAAATGAAAGGGCCAGTGATTTATTGGGCATTGTTCATACTGATGTATGTGGGCCAATGAGCACTGTTGCCAGAGGAAATTACAAGTACTTCATTACCTTCACTGATGATTTCAGTAGGTATGGCTATGTCTATTTGATGAGACACAAGGCAGAATCCTTTGAAAGATTCAAGGAGTTCAAGAATGAAGTACAGAACATACTTGGCAAAAGTATTAAAGCTCTGCGATCGGATCGCGGAGGAGAATACTTGAGTTAAGAGTTCAGCGACTATCTGAGCGAGTGTGGAATTGTTTCACAACTCACTCCTCCTGGAACACCCCAATGGAATGGAGTGTCAGAGAGGAGGAATCGAACCTTATTGGATATGGTTCGGTCTATGATGATTCATTCAAATCTTCCATTATCCTTTTGGGGATACGCTCTAGAAACGTTTGCGTTTACACTAAATAGGGTGCCATCTAAATCAGTGGAAAAGACACCACATGAATTGTGGACTGGGAACATTCCTAGTCTGTCTTTCCTGAAGATTTGGGGATGTGAGGCTTATGTCAAACGTTTAATCTCTGACAAGCTCGCGCCCAAATCAGATAAATGCTACTTCGTTGGTTATGCTAGGGAAACCAAGGCATACTACTTTTACAACCAATCTGAGAACAAAGTATTTGTTGCTCGAGACTGTTGTTTTCTTGAGAGGGAGTTTCTCTCTAAGAAAAACAGTGGGAGTAAAGTACATCTTGAAGAAATTCGAGATGCACAGGAGACTGCTCAACCTGCTGAGGAAGAGCAGCAGTTGGATCCACAGAGTTCTGTGGAACCGGCGCCTGTGGAGCCTGAAGTTCGCAGATCCGGAAGGATCTGTCACGAACCCGAGAGATACTATGGATTTCTCGTGACCAATTCAAATGATCTGATGATCATTGATAGTGACGAACCAGCGACCTTCGCGGAAGCAATGATGGGCCCGGACTCCGAAAAGTGGCTTGGAGCCTCTAAATCCGAAATGGGATCCATGTCAGAAAACCAAGTATGGTCCTTGGTCGATTTACCTAATGGTGCAAAAGCCATTGAGTGTAAATGGATCTTCAAGAAGAAGATTGACGTGGATGGCAATGTGAAAATTTACAAAGCGAGGTTGGTGGCTAAAGGTTTCAAGCAAATTCATGGTATTGACTATGATGAAACCTATTCCCCAATCGCTACGCTTAAATCCATTTGGATTCTTCTAGCGATTGCAGCTCATTATGACTATGAGATTTGGCAGATGGATGTCAAAACCGCTTTCCTGAATGGTATTCTGGAAGAGGATGTGTATATGACACAGCCTGAAGGTTTTGTTGATCCTAAGAATGCTGGAAAGGTATGCAAGCTTCATAAATCCATTTATGGATTGAAGCAAGCATCACGGAGTTGGAATCTTCGTTTTGATGAAGCAGTAAAACAATTTGGTTTCATCAAGAACGAAGAGGAACCATGTGTTTACAAGAAGACTAGTTGGAGCAAAATTGCGTTTCTTGTACTGTATGTCGATGACATACTCCTCCTCGGTAATGACGTTCCGTTGCTTCAGTCTGTCAAGACTTGGCTCGGAAGTTGTTTTTCCATGAAAGACATGGGAGAAGCCGCGTACATTCTTGGAATCAGAATCTACAGAGATAGAGTGAATAGGCTGATTGGATTGTGCCAGGACACTTATATTGATAAGGTGTTGCACAGAATCAAGATGCAAGATTCCAAGAAGGGCTTCATACCGATGTCTCATGGCATTAGTCTCAGCAAGAAGCAGTGTCCGGTGACACATGCTGAGCGGGAGCGCATGAATAGGATTCCTTATGCTTCTGCAATAGGATCTATTATGTATGCCATGCTCTACACTCGTCCAGATGTAGCTTACGCGTTGAGCATGACGAGTAGATACCAATCTGATCCAGGTGAAGTTCACTGGACAGCTGTCAAGAATATTCTCAAGTATTTGAGACATACTAAGGATAAATTCCTTGTGTATGGAGGAAGTGAAGAACTTGTGGTGAATGGATTCACTGATGCGAGTTTTCAGACGGACATAGACGATTTTCGATCACAGTCTGGATATGTCTTCTGTCTAAATGGCGGTGCAGTGAGCTGGAAGAGCTCTAAGCAGAATACCGTAGCTGATTCCACGACGGAAGCTGAATATGTTGCTGCTTCAGAAGCGGCAAAGGAAGCTGTTTGGATCAAGAAGTTCATGACTGAACTTGGTGTGGTTCCTAGTATCTTGGAGCCAGTGGCTTTGTTTTGTGATAACAACGGAGCCATTGCTCAGGCGAAAGAACCCAGGTCACACTAGAAGTCCAAACACGTAGAGAGGAGGTATCACATGATTCGTGATATCGTCAATAGAGGTGATGTGAAGATCAGCCGAGTTCCGACGGAAGAGAATGTCGCTGATCCTCTAACTAAGTCACTCCCAAGGCCTAAGCATGAGAGTCATACGACTGCTGTAGGCATTAGAGATCTTAAGATGTAATCTTGATTCTAGTGGGAGTTTTAGTTTTATTTTAGTTATAATAAGATGCTCTTGTAAACATTCTTTTAGAAGTGTTTAATGAAATTTGATTTCAGCATTATTTATTGTGATCTAAATAATGGTCCCAAAATAAGTTTATGTCATATTATAGGTCATAAAGTTGAGGACTTGATCATGAAACCCTATAAGTCAAAGATGATGTAAATTATGTTTTGTCCCTAGTCGAGGTTGTCAAAGTGGGACAATGACAACCGCGAGAGACTAGATTGTGAGGTGACTGTTGGCTAAGTTTCGTGGAGCCAATGATATGATTATCGCAGTCAGTCACATAGATATATGTTGGTGAACATATGATCGGACATGACCCGCTAATGAGAAGTCTAGAAGATAGTTATATCTGTGTCATAAGAGGTTCTCATTACGACAATGGAGTATAGTCCTCAGACCTGAGTTCATCATGTTTTCTTGCATATGAATTGATACACTTTGACTTTGTCAAACGTCGACCCATAACTGGCGACTATAACGGCACTGTTCAAGTATATCATGAAGTGTGCGTTGAAATAAGGATGGAACAAGATGGGATTTGTCCCTCCTGATTAACAGGAGATAAATATCTCAGGGCCTATCGAAGATTTAATACTAAGAAAAATGTGTGGCCGCACTCAAACGAACTGTAGTTCAGTTGTTTGTTGTTCAGTATGAGATCAGGAGTTCGATAAACACGATGTTGGCTTAATAAGGATGACACTAATATTGCCTTATGCCAAATCGAGATGCAGAGACAAAAGGGTTATAGGAATTGATGATTCCAGTACAAGTGGGAGATTATTGGGATAGTGTCCTGAAATCATACTTGTACTCACTCCTGATGATAGTTGTGTGTCGAGATCAGACATTCGTATAATACTGGGCGGTTGCAATGTTTTGCTAGAAGCCTCTTGCAATCTGTAAGTTGTATACTTACTGCCAGTATTATATGATCCTATAGGGTCACACACCTAAGCAAACTGGAAGCTACAATATGGGAATGATCATTATGGTAATGATCATATTAATGTGTATTGGATACACATTATTATCGAGAATATGGTGTTGTGTCGATCGACGCAGCTTGTGTGTCGGTCGACACAGTTCGGGTTTTCGGAAAGGCTTTTCAAAATATGACTTAATTAAGTCTGGCCCGTTAATTGTGTTTAGGTCGAATAAAACACTTGAAAGTGTCGACCTAAAACGTGAGCCGTCGAGTTTTTCTCAGTGAGAAGAGCAGAAACACCAGAAACAGAGGATTCCCATCGATCCGGCACTAGCATCCCGTTTCCAGCTTGTGTGCGTGTGTATCTGGTAGAGGCAAGGCACCTGCGTTGCTCCACTGATCTCGTTCACCATTTCATTCCGCTGCCAGTTCAAGGTAAGAACGAGGTTGGTTGAATTTCAATATAACGAACCCTAGATCCTAGGAGATCCAACAGTGGTATAAGAGCTGTTTAGGGTTTAGTCTATTGAATCTGAAGCACTTAAATTCGAATACTGATGTTATTGAATTGATTGTTGCTTGATGAATCGAATTTTCATGTTGTAAATCTCGGATTAGAACCTCTGATGAAAATACGATGTCTGCATTTTCGCAGCGTGTCGATCGACACAAAGCGTGTGTCGGTCGACACAGAGCGAAAACGCATAAATAAAATTTAGGGTTTTTGCAGCGTATCGATCGACACAAAGCGTGTGTCGGTCTACACAGAGTGAAAACGCGTAAATAACTTTAGGGTTTGTCGCATGGTGTCGATCGACACTAAGCTTGTGTCGGTCAACACATCGCGAAAACTCGTAAAAGATATTAGGGTTTTCGCACAGTATCGGTCGACGCACTGGGTGTGTCGGTCGATGCACCGCGAAAATGTGAAAGATTTAAAATCGCACTGTGTCGATCGACACACTGGGTGCATCGATCGACACAGACTATGCGAATGGATAGATCGGTTCAATTGGATTGAACTGGTTATCTCGCATGGTTATGTCGGTTTAATTTATAATCCCTAATACTCTACTGTGTCGATCGACACAGGTTTAATGTCGGTCGACACAAGCCTTACGATTGGTTGTATCGGTTCAATTGGATTGAACTGGTTATCATGCTTGGTTAAGGCAGATAAGACCGGTTTAAATTGGATAAATTGGTTCAATTGAATTGGACTGGTTATCTCAATTAAAACAAACCGATTTAATTGTTTAAGATCAGTTTGATTGGATAAGTCGGTTCAATTGGATTGAACCGGTTATCGCGATTAGTTAAAACTGATTGAATCGGTTCGATCAGATGAACTGGTTAAATTGGATTTGACCGGTTATCTCGAATAATCTTAAGGTTGCATATCAAGAGTCGACCAAGTGTGTCAGTCGACGCATATGGTGATGATGCGAACCGTAATCGTTTGGTGTTGAACCATATAATTAAGAAGCCGAACCGAATGACCTAACCCACTAAAATTAGAACGATTAAAACTTAATTAAAATTAGAAGTAAAATGTTCTAAACCTGTCTAATTCACATTGGATGTGTGTTAGATCAAAGCTTAGTTTCAATAAGGTCAACTGTCAAGACTCGTTTCATTGTTGGATAGTCTTGGAGTCCTTGGTATCCACAGTGACGTGAGTAAGGCAGGTGATCATCGATAGACTTGCAGTGCGACTGTCAATGATCACAAGACAGAAGAGATTGGTTTACTTGACTGGGCTATCAGAAGTTCTGGGCCCAGAGACGTCAGAGTGGATGAGACATGAATTGTCTCATCTACGACCAAGAGTTGTACTGAGTACAATTAGCAATGATTTGCTTACCTAGATTACTAAACTCTGGGTGATGACGAGTCGTCCACTCAGATCTTAGTGATGTATGGATCTTGGATCATTATATTCATTGAGGAAACATTGTTTGAATATAATGCGAGTTTTCTTATTGGATAAGATTCCTCATTTCCTGAAATCATAACTAAAATTTTCTTTGATTAAAATTTTCAGCCTATGTCTAAAACTACCTTCTCGTTACGACCCGTCCTTGAGAAGGACAAGTTAAATGGGTCAAATTTCCTGAATTGGTATCGCAATTTGAGATTAATCCTCAAGCAGGAGAGTAAGAACTATGTCCTTGAGAAAGCTCTTCCAGAAAGGCTTGGGGCCAATCGCTCGAATGCAGTATATAATGCCTGGAATAAGCATTATATTGATGTGGTAGATGTGTGATATATCATGGTTTTTACTAGTTTTAGACCATGATATAAGTGTGTTTTAGTGTCTTTTTGTGTTCTTTTAGAGTCTTCTACAGGTATAATCAGGTTTGGAGCATATTTGATGATTATGGCACTTTTTGGAGATTTTTGGAGTGTTTGGCCGAGAGATAGAGTTCACTGTCCGAAACAGAGGAATGCGTCGATCGTTGCACTCTAGCATCGATCGTTGCACCAGCGAGATGGGCCAAAACTCGGCGGTTTATGAAGAGTCAAGATATTGCACTCTGATCCAGAAGTTTCTGATATTTACAAAGAAGCCCCTGGCCGAGATTAGACCTATATAATTAAGTTTTTGGTGTTTTATTTACTTACACTTTCATAATTAAGAGCAGAGGATTTTTAGAGCTTTTGGGGCTGATCTGAACCTTTACTTCATCTGTATTTGGAGAAGATTTCGAACCCCTTTTATTCTTCATCTTCTATGCAATTTATTCATCATATGATTATGTTTTCAGTATCTATGTCTGAGTAGATTCCTTGTTAGGTTTAGGGTTTCTCACATAGGATTTCATGACTTGCTAGACTTGTTTATTTCAGTTAAGGATTCATAACTATATTTGTTCTTCAATCTAATTGTGCTAAAGCTAGTTCTAACCTGATCAATTAGAATCTAGATCTTAGGTTGCTAAATACGTCACGGAAGTGGGGTTTAGGAATCTGAACTAATTAGGTTGAGCAATTAAACTTCTCGCAAACGAAAGTTTGGTTTAGGATAATTGTGAACATATCAAACTTGGAATTAATGCTAGTTTAATCTGTTAGTTCTCGCAAACGAAAGTTTGGTTTGCTGCACTTAGACTTAGAGAATTATCGCAAAGGAATTTGGTTAATTCTATATCTGTGTTTTGAGTTCTAGAACTGTGCTTAATTAGATCCTTGCTGAATGAACTGTCTGCTTGTCTGATTTCCTGAGAACGCCCTAGACTTAGCGCTTTTAATAACTTGCTTTCACAACCAACAATCTCTGCTTTCTGTTTAATTTCTCGCATTGCTTTTCATTAAATCACATTGCTTTCTTCCTAGTTTAATTTCCTGTTCTTGAGCTATTGAATACGGAGTCCCTGTGGATTCGATACCTATATACTACAACTACTGAACTGTGCACTTGCAGTTAGATATAAGATAAAACCTGACACCTATCAAGTTTTTGGCGCCGTTGCCGGGGACTCTTTTAAGTCTTCGATAGATTTGAACTTAGGGTTTAGACTAGGTTTTTCGTTTTTATTTTTTGCTACTAATTTTTTTTTCTTTTCTGTTCTTGCATTTCAGGTACGCCTGTAATCGCACTGCATCGATCGACACGGTCCTGTGTTTCGATCGTCACATCATCGCGCTTGCATCGATCGATGCTTCCACTGCATCGATCGACACATATTCGTAAGAAAGATGTATGATTTCTTTAGTCCAGGGATTGATAATTCACAGATAGCTGGGTTGAAGAGTAAAGTTGACTATCTGCATAGTCTTCTACTTGGAAAGTATGCGCAAGAAGCTATCAACTGCGTTGGAGGGAATGAATCCTACAGTCAGGAATCTGCTTTTCAGGGACCTTTCCAGAAACAGGGTAATGCCTTCTCGAGGAACTGTGGTGTCTCTTCTTACCAAGCACCGCCTGCACCTACACATAAGAGCAGATTGGAAATCATGATGGAGCAGTGTCTTAAGGGACAACTACAGATGGTTGTGTCCTTTAACTCAAGGATAGATGCATTGTATGAAAATCTGAATGGAAAGTTTGAATCTTTGAGCACACATGCAAATGAGCTAGATATCCGGATTCAACAGACATCTCAAGCAATACAAAGGCAAAATGAAGCTAGAAGAGCTGAACAGTACAGATCCATCAAAGCTGTGACCTTAGGGGATGAGATTGAGTTGCTAGGTGAAGAAGAGAGCATAATCTCGGATTTTCTGGATGAATATTGTCTGCCTGATACATGCATCGATCGACACCCCCTATGTGTCGGTCGACACGCCGTTCTGACGGCAATTTCGAGTTCTTTCGAGAAACAGAATCGCCTTGCATCGATCGACACATATCATGCAACGATCGACACAGAACGCAGACATGACCAGAAACCTGCAACAGTACCAGAACGAGTGTATAAGCCCCCTGTGCCATATCCTAAGGTCCCTAAACCTTCCAAACAAGAGCTAGAAGTGGCTAACTGCATGAAAGTGATAGATAAGAAGGTGAATAAAACACCACCAGTTGAAACTTCGCGAGTTCATGCAAAGAAGATGATCTCCACTGATGGTCATCTGAAAGAAGAAGTTCAGATTGGTGGAACTACAGTATCTGATAGTGGAAAGAAGAAGATGGCGGTTCCTCTTGAACCTGCTCTAACATCTTCAGTACCTGCAACTGCTCATAAGCAGAAAGCTCCAGACATCAGATATACATCAAAGGTAAGGTACAAATCAACTAAGCTTAAACCTTCTAATCACATTGTTTCGAATGCAGGAAAACGCAGTAGACCGCCCAAGTTTCGCTCCCGCCCTGATTCTGATTTCTCTTTCCTTGGAAAACCTCATGATCTGAAAGCCTATACACCTCCGTGGATGAAGAGATATTCACAGAGACACTCAAAGTCTCTGTTGAAACCGCCTTGAGTCAAATCTCTTCCAATAGTCAAGCTAATGACTAAAAACAAGCGCTGAGTGGGAGGCAACCCACTGTTAGGTTCGTTTTTGTTTTTGTTTTTTCGTTTTGATTTGGTATTTTTAATTTTTCTGTTTAAGTGTGTTCAGAGCTGAGGGAAACAGGAATAATCGCGTTGCATCGATCGACACACATTGTGCATCGGTCGATGCAGTCGCGATTTACGGTTTAACGAATTGATTGCGGTTCAGACATCGGTTATCTACATAACCGCGAGCGATAATCACCTTTCATCGATTGACACCCTTAGGCATCGATCGACGCAGGACGACGACAGGTAAGTGTTCTGCAACTTTTCGGATTTTTTCAAATTTGATTATTATTCTCACCGAGCTCATGCATTGATTACACTGGGGACAGTGTAGTTAAAGTGTGGGGGAGGAAGCTACTGACGCACGCTTTTGTTTTCTTAGTTTTTCAAAAAAAAAAAAATTTGTTTTATTGAGTCAAAATTTGTATGAAACTATGATTTTTCGAGGAAAATTTTCGCTTGTACAGGAACTAAGTCACCATTGGACAGACTTGCAGAGCCTCTATGACTGTTAGAAAACCCAGACACAGATCAACCTACTGGGAACACCCACATCACTTCAGGTATCAGAGGATCCTTTTACTCACTTCAACTTAATACTGACTTAGATTTCTCACCTAAGGGCTTGGTATACTCTATGTCGGATTCCCTGTTAGTTCTGACACAGCCTGTCAACCTATCCTATTTGGTTCCCTTCTCCCCTTCTATAAAGTAAAAAAAAAAAAGATAATAAACTGAGGATGAGTTAGTAACTCCGAAGTAGTCACAGGAGTGGTAGAGACCCCTATTATCTCCTGTGCTATCCATGGAATGTGTCCAAAGTACACCCCATAACGGGAAGAACACTGATAAAAAAAATAAAATGATACCCAATGTGGGAAAAATCAGTTGTTAAAGAAGGGAAAGAGAAGAAAGGGACTAGAGAAAGATAGTATGGTGGTCTAGAGCTGATAAGGTAAGAATCCATGTGCCCTTTGATCGATACTCCTTAGGTGAGACCGCACTTAAATACTTGCAGAAGTCAGTAGGGTGAATTTGAATGCTTGAATGTGATTGTGGAGTTTACTTAGGACAGTTGCTAAGTGTGGGGGAAGTACATTGTGGTATTGAGTTCTGTAGGAAAGTTTTCAGTGGCTTACTAAGTGAATGTGATTGTGAAAGTTCCTAGGACGAAATGAGTTTCTGTGTTTTCAAACTTCTTTTCTTATGCTTTGGTTCTTTACTTGATTGAGGGCAAGCAAAGGGTAAGTGTGGGGGAGTTGATATATCATGGTTTTTACTAGTTTTAGACCATGATATAAGTGTGTTTTAGTGTCTTTTTGTGTTCTTTTAGAGTCTTCTACAGGTTTAATCAGGTTTGGAGCATATTTGGTGATTATGGCACTTTTTGGAGATTTTTTGGAGTGTTTGGCCGAGAGATAGAGTTCACTGTCCGAAACAGAGGAATGCGTCGATCGTTGCACTCTAGCATCGATCGTTGCACCAGCGAGATGGGCCAAAACTCGGCGGTTTATGAAGAGTCAAGATATTGCACTCTGATCCAGAAGTTCCTGATATTTACAAAGAAGCCCCTGGCCGAGATTAGACCTATATAATTAAGTTTTTGGTGTTTTATTTACTTACGCTTTCATAATTAAGAGCAGAGGATTTTTAGAGCTTTTGGGGCTGATCTGAACCTTTACTTCATCTGTATTTGGAGAAGATTTCGAACCCCTTTTATTCTTTATCTTCTATGCAATTTATTCATCATATGATTATGTTTTCAGTATCTATGTCTGAGTAGATTCCTTGTTAGGTTTAGGGTTTCTCACATAGGATTTCATGACTTGCTAGACTTGTTTATTTCAGTTAAGGATTCATAACTATATCTGTTCTTCAATCTAATTGTGCTTAAAGCTAGTTCTAACCTGATCAATTTGAATCTAGATCTTAGGTTGCTAAATACGTCACGGAAGTGGGGTTTAGGAATCTGAACTAATTAGGTTGAGCAATTAAACTTCTCGCAAATGAAAGTTTGGTTTAGGATAATTGTGAACATATCAAACTTGGAATTAATGCTAGTTTAATCTGTTAGTTCTCGCAAATGAAAGTTTGGTTTGCTGCACTTAGACTTAGAGAATTATCGCAAAGGAATTTGGTTAATTCTATATCTGTGTTTTGAGTTCTAGAACTGTACTTAATTAGATCCTTGCTGAATGAACTGTCTG
This sequence comes from Orychophragmus violaceus, assembly GCA_030180135.1. Lineage (NCBI taxonomy): Eukaryota > Viridiplantae > Streptophyta > Magnoliopsida > Brassicales > Brassicaceae > Orychophragmus > Orychophragmus violaceus. Next base: position 43,954,212 of record CM058229.1, on the reverse strand, counting down.
CTTGTCTGATTTCCTGAGAACGCTCTAGACTTAGCGCTTTTAATAACTTGCTTTCACAACCAACAATCTCTGCTTTCTGTTTACTTTCTCGCACTGCTTTTCATTAAATCACATTGCTTTCTTCCTAGTTTAATTTCCTGTTCTTGAGCTATTGAATACGGAGTCCCTGTGGATTCGATACCTATATACTACAACTACTGAACTGTGCACTTGCAGTTAGATATAAGATAAAACCTGACACCTATCAAGTTTTTGGCGCCGTTGCCGGGGACTCTTTTAAGTCTTCGATAGATTTGAACTTAGGGTTTAGACTAGGTTTTTCGTTTTTATTTTTTGCTACTAATTTTTTTTTCTTTTCTGTTCTTGCATTTCAGGTACGCCTGTAATCGCACTGCATCGATCGACACGGTCCTGTGTTTCGATCGTCACATCATCGCGCTTGCATCGATCGATGCTTCCACTGCATCGATCGACACATATTCGTAAGAAAGATGTATGATTTCTTTAGTCCAGGGATTGATAATTCACAGATAGCTGGGTTGAAGAGTAAAGTTGACTATCTGCATAGTCTTCTACTTGGAAAGTATGCGCAAGAAGCTATCAACTGCGTTGGAGGGAATGAATCCTACAGTCAGGAATCTGCTTTTCAGGGACCTTTCCAGAAACAGGGTAATGCCTTCTCGAGGAACTGTGGTGTCTCTTCTTACCAAGCACCGCCTGCACCTACACATAAGAGCAGATTGGAAATCATGATGGAGCAGTGTCTTAAGGGACAACTACAGATGGTTGTGTCCTTTAACTCAAGGATAGATGCATTGTATGAAAATCTGAATGGAAAGTTTGAATCTTTGAGCACACATGCAAATGAGCTAGATATCCGGATTCAACAGACATCTCAAGCAATACAAAGGCAAAATGAAGCTAGAAGAGCTGAACAGTACAGATCCATCAAAGCTGTGACCTTAGGGGATGAGATTGAGTTGCTAGGTGAAGAAGAGAGCATAATCTCGGATTTTCTGGATGAATATTGTCTGCCTGATACATGCATCGATCGACACCCCCTATGTGTCGGTCGACACGCCGTTCTGACGGCAATTTCGAGTTCTTTAGAGAAACAGAATCGCCTTGCATCGATCGACACATATCATGCAACGATCGACACAGAACGCAGACATGACCAGAAACCTGCAACAGTACCAGAACGAGTGTATAAGCCCCCTGTGCCATATCCTAAGGTCCCTAAACCTTCCAAACAAGAGCTAGAAGTGGCTAACTGCATGAAAGTGATAGATAAGAAGGTGAATAAAACACCACCAGTTGAAACTTCGCGAGTTCATGCAAAGAAGATGATCTCCACTGATGGTCATCTGAAAGAAGAAGTTCAGATTGGTGGAACTACAGTATCTGATAGTGGAAAGAAGAAGATGGCGGTTCCTCTTGAACCTGCTCTAACATCTTCAGTACCTGCAACTGCTCATAAGCAGAAAGCTCCAGACATCAGATATACATCAAAGGTAAGGTACAAATCAACTAAGCTTAAACCTTCTAATCACATTGTTTCGAATGCAGGAAAACGCAGTAGACCGCCCAAGTTTCGCTCCCGCCCTGATTCTGATTTCTCTTTCCTTGGAAAACCTCATGATCTGAAAGCCTATACACCTCCGTGGATGAAGAGATATTCACAGAGACACTCAAAGTCTCTGTTGAAACCGCCTTGAGTCAAATCTCTTCCAATAGTCAAGCTAATGACTAAAAACAAGCGCTGAGTGGGAGGCAACCCACTGTTAGGTTCGTTTTTGTTTTTGTTTTTTCGTTTTGATTTGGTATTTTTAATTTTTCTGTTTAAGTGTGTTCAGAGCTGAGGGAAACAGGAATAATCGCGTTGCATCGATCGACACACATTGTGCATCGGTCGATGCAGTCGCGATTTACGGTTTAACGAATTGATTGCGGTTCAGACATCGGTTATCTACATAACCGCGAGCGATAATCACCTTTCATCGATTGACACCCTTAGGCATCGATCGACGCAGGACGACGACAGGTAAGTGTTCTGCAACTTTTCGGATTTTTTCAAATTTGATTATTATTCTCACCGAGCTCATGCATTGATTACACTGGGGACAGTGTAGTTAAAGTGTGGGGGAGGAAGCTACTGACGCACGCTTTTGTTTTCTTAGTTTTTCAAAAAAAAAAAATTTGTTTTATTGAGTCAAAATTTGTATGAAACTATGATTTTTCGAGGAAAATTTTCGCTTGTACAGGAACTAAGTCACCATTGGACAGACTTGCAGAGCCTCTATGACTGTTAGAAAACCCAGACACAGATCAACCTACTGGGAACACCCACATCACTTCAGGTATCAGAGGATCCTTTTACTCACTTCAACTTAATACTGACTTAGATTTCTCACCTAAGGGCTTGGTATACTCTATGTCGGATTCCCTGTTAGTTCTGACACAGCCTGTCAACCTATCCTATTTGGTTCCCTTCTCCCCTTCTATAAAGTAAAAAAAAAAAGATAATAAACTGAGGATGAGTTAGTAACTCCGAAGTAGTCACAGGAGTGGTAGAGACCCCTATTATCTCCTGTGCTATCCATGGAATGTGTCCAAAGTACACCCCATAACGGGAAGAACACTGATAAAAAAAATAAAATGATACCCAATGTGGGAAAAATCAGTTGTTAAAGAAGGGAAAGAGAAGAAAGGGACTAGAGAAAGATAGTATGGTGGTCTAGAGCTGATAAGGTAAGAATCCATGTGCCCTTTGATCGATACTCCTTAGGTGAGACCGCACTTAAATACTTGCAGAAGTCAGTAGGGTGAATTTGAATGCTTGAATGTGATTGTGGAGTTTACTTAGGACAGTTGCTAAGTGTGGGGGAAGTACATTGTGGTATTGAGTTCTGTAGGATAGTTTTCAGTGGCTTACTAAGTGAATGTGATTGTGAAAGTTCCTAGGACGAAATGAGTTTCTGTGTTTTCAAACTTCTTTTCTTATGCTTTGGTTCTTTACTTGATTGAGGGCAAGCAAAGGCTAAGAGTGGGGGAGTTGATATATCATGGTTTTTACTAGTTTTAGACCATGATATAAGTGTGTTTTAGTGTCTTTTTGTGTTCTTTTAGAGTCTTCTACAGGTTTAATCAGGTTTGGAGCATATTTGGTGATTATGGCACTTTTTGGAGATTTTTTGGAGTGTTTGGCCGAGAGATAGAGTTCACTGTCCGAAACAGAGGAATGCGTCGATCGTTGCACTCTAGCATCGATCGTTGCACCAGCGAGATGGGCCAAAACTCGGCGGTTTATGAAGAGTCAAGATATTGCACTCTGATCCAGAAGTTCCTGATATTTACAAAGAAGCCCCTGGCCGAGATTAGACCTATATAATTAAGTTTTTGGTGTTTTATTTACTTACGCTTTCATAATTAAGAGCAGAGGATTTTTAGAGCTTTTGGGGCTGATCTGAACCTTTACTTCATCTGTATTTGGAGAAGATTTCGAACCCCTTTTATTCTTTATCTTCTATGCAATTTATTCATCATATGATTATGTTTTCAGTATCTATGTCTGAGTAGATTCCTTGTTAGGTTTAGGGTTTCTCACATAGGATTTCATGACTTGCTAGACTTGTTTATTTCAGTTAAGGATTCATAACTATATCTGTTCTTCAATCTAATTGTGCTTAAAGCTAGTTCTAACCTGATCAATTAGAATCTAGATCTTAGGTTGCTAAATACGTCACGGAAGTGGGGTTTAGGAATCTGAACTAATTAGGTTGAGCAATTAAACTTCTCGCAAATGAAAGTTTGGTTTAGGATAATTGTGAACATATCAAACTTGGAATTAATGCTAGTTTAATCTGTTAGTTCTCGCAAACGAAAGTTTGGTTTGCTGCACTTAGACTTAGAGAATTATCGCAAAGGAATTTGGTTAATTCTATATCTGTGTTTTGAGTTCTAGAACTGTGCTTAATTAGATCCTTGCTGAATGAACTGTCTGCTTGTCTGATTTCCTGAGAACGCCCTAGACTTAGCGCTTTTAATAACTTGCTTTCACAACCAACAATCTCTGCTTTCTGTTTACTTTCTCGCACTGCTTTTCATTAAATCACATTGCTTTCTTCCTAGTTTAATTTCCTGTTCTTGAGCTATTGAATACGGAGTCCCTGTGGATTCGATACCTATATACTACAACTACTGAACTGTGCACTTTCAGTTAGATATAGGATAAAACCTGACACCTATCAATGTGCGTGGTCTGATGTTGGCTACCATGAACTCGGACTTGAAGAGTCAATACGAGAAAATGGAGTCGCCAATAGAGATGATCACCAGCCTGAAACTGAAGTTTCAGGATCTGGCACGAGTTGAGAGATTCCAGATGGTGAAGTCTCTCACTGGGTGCAGACTACCAGAGGATGTTCCAGTGAGTCCTCATGTCATTAAAATGATGGGTTACGTTGATAACCTGGGGAAACTGGATTGTCCTGTCAGCTTAGAGGTGGCTACTAACATCATTCTGCAGTCACTACCGTCAATTTATGATAAGTTCATTAAGAATTATATCAAGAAAGGCTTGACGAAGAAGTTGACTGAGCTGCATGGCATGCTCAAGACAGCAGAGCAAAACATCAAAAAAGGGTAAAAGATATGAAAAATCTTGTATAGACAAGGGTGAAGGCAAGGCCGTTCAGATTTGGAATCGGGATAAGCCTGTGTCATCTTTTAAGCCCAAGTTAGGCCCATCTGATGTTGATAGATGCTGCTACTGTAAAGAGTTTGGGCATTGGAAGAGAAATTGCATTAAAATCTTGGAAGATTCACAAGAAATGGAGAAGATGTATGGTACTTCTTCTTCAGGTATTGTGTTATTATTTCAAATTCTACGTATGTATTGGATACTAGTTGTGGTACTGATATTTTGGAAATATGCAGGGCCTAAGCAACAGTAGAACGTTGAAGAAAGGACAAGTGGAACTGCGAGTCTGGTATGGAGCAATGGTTGCTACATGAGCCGTAGAGATTCTCCACTTGTAGGAGCCTTTCAAGCTTGGTTTTGAATTAAGTAATTGCTATTATGTACATGCTTTATGCAGAAATGTCTTTCATTTTTCTTGTGAGAATTTGGATGCTTTTCATTCTGATAAAAGACAAGTTTTGCTCTTTTGATCTTAATGAAATATTATATGGTAGCACCCCTTTTGAAAGGGTTTTATATCTTAAACCAACATACGCTTAAATATAACATAAATATCAAACGATTTAAGTCTGATGACTTGAACTCGATTTTTCCTCAGCATAGTCATATTGACCAAATAGAGTGAAGCGGCTTCAGAAGTTCCATAGTTATGGACTTCAGGTTCATTTGATTGTAAATCAATTGAGACATGAATTCTGCTTGCTGGGCCAAATGACTAAGGCTTCTTTAGCAGAGCTAAAGAAACGGGCCAGAGGCTCGTTGGGCCTTACACATACTGATGTATGCGGCCCGATGAGCATTAGTGCCAAAGGAAAAACTTCAATACTTCATTGACTTATTGATGGCTTCAGTAAGTATGACTGTGTTCATTTGATGAGACACGAGTCAGAATCCTTTGGAATGATCAAAGGTTTCAGAATGAAGTATAGAACCGATTTGACAGAAGTATTGAGATCCTCGATTAGATCGCGGAGGAAAATACTTGAGTCAAGAATTGGGTGATCATCTAAGTGAGTGTGAAGTCACTTCACAGCTCATCTCTCCTGAAAACCTTGAATGATGTTTCTGAGAGATTGAATCGGATCTTATTGGATATGCTCCAATTAATGATGAGTCACATGAATCTTCCATTATTCTTTTAAAAATACGCTCTAAAATGAACATGTTTACGCTAAATAAGTTTTCTATCAGAATCAGTGAAAAACACCACATTGGATGTGGACTGGGTGATTTCCAAATATGTTTTTCTGATTATTTGGGATTGCAAGGTTTGTGTAAGGCAGTTGTCAACAAACAAACTTGAATCCAAATCTTATAGGTTCTGCTTCGCTGGTTGTCCTAGGGAAACCCAGGCTTAGTACTTTTGCAACCAATCCGAGAACAAAGTTTTGTTGTTCGGAACTCTGTTTTTACAAGAAGAACAGTGGGAGTAAAAGTATAACTCGAAGAAATTCGAGAAACACAGGAGGCTGTTCAACCTGTTGAGGGAGAGCAGCGGTTGGATCTACAGAGTGCTGTAGGATCGACACCTGTGGAGCCTGAAATTCGCCAATCCTAATGGATCCGTCACTAACCCGAGAGTGATTTCTCGTGACCGATTGCCGTGATCTGATGATCATTGAAAAGTGATGAGCATGCGAAATTTAAAGAAGCGATGGTGAGCCCCAACTCCGAAAAATAAGCTGGGTATGCATGTTAGCTTCACCGATCTATTCATAGATTGAAGCAAACATCTTGGAGTTGGAATCTGCGTTCTATTAAAACGGTCAAAGGTTTTGACTTGGTCAGGAACAAATAGAAACCGTGCGTTTACAAGTAAACTAGTGGGAGCGTAGTTGCAATTCTCAAACTGTATGTTTAGAACGTACTTAATCTCATAAACGACGTTCTGACGCTAAAGTCTTGTCAAGATTTGGGTCGGAAGTCAAACTTAACGATGGACATGGGAGAAGCCGCATAAGCTCTTGGAATATGGATCCATTGAGATGGATCAGAAGAGCTAATTGGATCGTGTCAGAATCCTTATGATTATAAGGTACTGGACAGTTCCAATATGCAGGATTCCAAGAATGGCTTCACACCAAAGGTCTTATGGCAATGATCTAAGTAAGACGAAGTGTCTTGGACACTGGCTGAGCTAGTGTCTATGAGTGAGATTCTTTTTTTGCTCATGCAATAGAATCCATCATGAATGCCATATTTTGCACTCGTCTAAATGCAGCTGACACATAAAGCAGGACGAGTAGGTACAAATTTGTTCCAGTAAGAGTCACTGGACAGTTGTAAGGAATATCCCCAAATGTTTGAAAAACACTAAGGATAGGTTCTTGTACAACTGAGAAAAAGACGAATCAGTCATGAGTAGTTAGACAGACAAAGATGACTCCCGGTTGTCACCTGGTTATGTCATTTTGCCTGTGTAACGGTACTATCTGTTGGAAAGGTTTCCAAGCAGAGGACCGTAGAATAGTGCTTATTAAAGAATAGCGGTGTGGTTTGTTGGAATGGTTCCAAGCAAGAACGCCGCAGCATCTCTCACAACCTAAGCACAAGTTGAATACTGTTGCTGTAGGTACTAGATATTTGAAGACTTGGTCTTGATTCTAGTGGGAGTTAGTTTAGTTATGATGTTCAGATATATATGATATGGTCATGTTTATGAAAAACTGACATCAACATTATTTGACTATTGGATAATTAAATAATGGTCCCAAGATAAGCTTATGTCATATTATAGGTCATCAAGTTGAGGACTTGATCATGAAACCCTGTAAGTAACAAATGACATAAATTATGATGTGTCCCTATTCGAGGTTGTTAAAGTGGGACAATAACAACCGCGAGAGACTAGATTGTGAGGTGACAGTTGACTAAGTTTCATGGAGTCAATGATATGAGTATCATAGTCAGTCACATAGATATATGTTGGTGAACATATGATCGGACATGACCCGCTAATGAGAAGTCTACAAGATAGTTATATATGTGTCATAAGAGGTTCTCATTACGACTATAGAGTATAGTCCTTAGACCTGAGTTCATCATGCTTTCTTGCATATGAATTGGTACACTTTGACCTTGTCAAACGTCGACCCGTAACTGGCGACTATAATGGCACTGTTCAAGTATATCATGAAGTGTGCGTTGAAATAGGGATGGAACATGATGGGATTTGTCCCTCCTGAATAACGGGAGATAAATATCTCAGGGCCTATCGAAGATTAAATGCTGAGAAAATGTTTGGCCGCACTCAAACGAACTGTAGTTCAGTTGTTTGTAATGTTCAGTATAAGATCAGGAGTTCGATAAACACGATGTTGGCTTAATAAGGATGACACCAATCTTGCCTTATGCCAAATCGAGATATAGAGACAAAAGGATTATAGGAATTGATGATTCCAGTACAAGTGGGAGATTATTGGGATAGTGTCCTGAAATCACACTTGTACTCACTCCTGATGATGGTTCCTCTTCGTTCTTGATGAAACCAAATTGTTTTACTGCTTCATCAAAACGAAGATTCCAACTCCATGATGCTTGCTTCAATCCATAAATGGATTTATGAAGCTTGCATACCTTTCCAGCATTCTTAGGATCAACAAAACCTTCAGGCTGTGTCATATACACATCATCTTCCAGAATACCATTCAGGAAAGCGGTTTTGACATCCATCTGCCAAATCTCATAGTCATAATGAGCTGCAATCGCTAGAAGAATCCGAATGGATTTAAGCATAGCGACTGGGGAATAGGTTTCATCATAGTCAATACCATGAATTTGCTTGAAACCTTTAGCCACCAACCTCGCTTTGTAAATTTGCACATTGCCATCCACGTCAATCTTCTTATTGAAGATCCATTTACACTCAATGGCTTTTGCACCATTAGGTAAATCGACCAAGGACCATACTTGGTTTTCTGACATAGATCCCATTTCGGATTTAGAGGCTCCAAGCCACTTTTCGGAGTCCGGGCCCATCATTGCTTCCGCGAAGGTCGCTGGTTCGTCACTATCAATGAATATCAGATCATTTGAATTGGTCACGAGAAATCCATAGTATCTCTCGGGTTCGTGACGGATCCTTCCGGATCTGCAAACTTCAGGCTCCACAGGCGCCGGTTCCACAGAACTCTGTGGATCCAACTGCTGCTCTTCCTCAACAGGTTGATCAGTCTCCTGTGCATCTCGAATTTCTTCAAAATGTACTTTACTCCCACTGTTTTTCTTAGAGAGAAACTCCCTCTCAAGAAAACAACAGTCCCGAGCAACAAATACTTTGTTCTCAGATTGGTTGTAAAAGTAGTATGCCTTGGTTTCCCTAGGAATTCCAACACGCTTCATATTGCCGAGCGGACAGGGGAAAGTGAGTCGTCTGGTTGCGAAATTTTGTTTATCACCATTGTGATTTGTCTAATTCGCCTTTTTTTATTCTATAGCTCGACCTCTTCCGGACGACAGCTCGACTACTAGTACCCCTCCTCACGAGAAAATGTCTCGTAAGGTAAGAAGTCGCCGGAACGGGAAGGATCCGGTCGAACTAGTCGACAAGATGGAGGCGGGCAACCTGAGCAACGCTATTCTCTTCGCCCTTGGTCGGGCCCCTCCTCCTCCTCAAGCTTTTCCCCCCTCCCACTCAGACCCTGGTTCCTCCGGTGACGGGACCAGAGGAGACGACTGCGGAGGTCGCAAACGGGTCTTTGGTCGAACGGGAGGTAGTTCTGCCTCAATCCGGGGGGATCGCTCTATACGACCCTCACCCGTACGTCTCTGGGGGGGGGAAGATCATCGGAGCCGAGGGGGGTCTCTTCCTCCCTCGCCGAAGCGTCGTAGGGTAGACGCGGGAGGGAGCCCGGGGGGATCGGATCAAGAAGAGTGTTCGATTGCGGACGACCCAGAAGGGGCGGTCCGTCTGCTGAGGCGCTTTAGGCACGCAGGTGCTCAACTCTCGGTTATCGGGGAAATGATTCTCGGTAACGCGTATACTGAAATGATGGCTGTTGTTGGGAAGGTGAGATGTTTCGCTTTGGCTCCCTTTTCTCTGGAGCGTCAACTTTTCTTCTCTCTTTTTGCTAACTCGAAGTTCTTTGCAGGCTCTGGAGGCTGTGAACACGTATGCGGCTCGGTCTGAGAACGAGGTGTTGGATGCTCGGACCTACGAGCTCGAGTCCGCTCGGGAGCTGCCACCCAGATGAACGCCGAACTCCAAGAAGCTTTGGCTAGGGAGGAACATTTGAAGTAGAGGGTCGCAAACCACGCCGTCGCGGAGGTCAGGATCGCGCACCTCGAGAAGAGGGAAGAGGAGCTGTCTCGTCATCTTAGCGCTGCGGAAACTCAAGTTCGAACTGTCGAAGAGTCGAGCCGAGCCGCACTTCTCAGGGCTCGAAAGGAGCTCAATGACCAGTACCTTGTGATTCTGGCCGGGATCAAGGAGAAAGCCGAGAAGAGAAAGATCGAGACCAGTACCAAAATTCATCTTCAAGAGACTTTGGCCAACATTGAACTCATCGCTGAGATCACAGCCGGGGAGGTGGACATGACCCAGGGGGTTCTTAAGTTGGCAGAGAAGAAGCGACTCCCCAACGCGGTGGCAAGCTTGTCTTACCGGCGATGTCGGAGAATTCAGTGACCATGGCGGATCCTCCGCCTGTTCCTCCGACTGAGACTGGTCCAAGGATGCTTGAAGAGGTCGAATCCCGGCCAGGAAGAGAGGTGGGTAGCGAGACGGAGGACCAGGTCGAGGATTCCTCTTTTGCTGCTTTTTGAACACCACGTTGTTGTTGTTGCCCGAGAGGGCTTTTAGTTTCCTTTTTGAACCTTCGTTGCCCATGGGGGCTTTTTATTCGAATCGTATCCTCTCTTTTTCTCTATGAGTCGCTTCAATCTTTCATGCCTTAGCATAGATTTGACTGTTTAATGCCTTAGCATAGAACCAGCTATCGTGATAGCTCGAGCCTCTAAAGAGGGGTCGAATAAATGGCTTGGCTTGATTTGCCTTAGGAATTTTTCTCAATCTTTTAGGTCGATTGTATTTGAGCTCGAGCTCTTCCTCAGTATAAGGTACAACTTCTTTTAAGACGTAAAGGTCGAGCTCGGCTGGTAATTGAAATGTAATACTTTTAAGTAGATGAAGAATCGAAGTAGACTTACATAGATTCGTTTTGAGTGTATGTGGAGGTCGTTTTGCGTGAACAACTGTCTCCTTTTATCTGTCTTGATGCAGATTCGATCTCGTTGTTTTTTCTTAAAGGGAGGGGGTAGCCCCCCCCCCCCCCAATTCTTCTAATCCGTATAAGGTTGGAAATTTTTTGAGTTTTGGAAGGACAATTTCAGGTCGTTTTGACGGGACCGTTTCAGGTCGCTTATTTTGGGACGATCATTTCAGTTAGTTCAATTTGAAGGGACCATTTCAGGTCGCTTATTTTGGGACGACCATTTCATTTCGTTCGATTTGAAAGGACCGTTTCAGGTCTCTTAGGTTTGAAGAGAGAATTTCATATCGCTTGATTTTTGAAGAGGCCATTTCAGGTCGCTTGGAAGGGATAATTTCATATCGTTTGTTTATGAAGAGATAATTTCATATCACTTTAATTTTTGAAGAGATAATTTCATATCACTTGGTAAAATGTAAAGGCGAAGTACTTGGCGACGACTCTAACTTTTACAACGGAAAGAGACATTATCGAGAGACTTATTTTTATTTCACAAAATAAGCTAGTACGACTTCGTTTGAAGTTGTCGAGCTCGGTAAGAGCTTTGTGTTGGGGGGGGGGGGCGGCTGCGCTCGAGGTCGAGCTGCATACGTACCCTTTTAAGGGGATCAAGCCATTTCGTAGTTCGATTAGGTTGCATACTCTTAGTGAAAGTACTTTTTGAGGTTGATGATGTTCCAGGGGTCGTAGTTCGGGTTTTTGGGTTTCCACCGACTTGAGTCGGTAGACCCCGTCCTTCACAACATCGGTGACCTGGTAAGGACCTTCCCACTTTGCTCCTAACTTTCCAGCGTGTTCTTCCTTTTTATGGTCGAACACTTTCCGTAAGACGAGCTCCCCTACTTGAAACCTTCGAGTTTTAATTCTGGAATCATAGTAGCGAGCTGCGGCTTGTTGGTAGTTCTGGATTCGAGCTAGTGCGAGATTCCTCCTTTCGTCGACGAGATCGAACTCGTCCGTTATCATATTGTTGTGAAGTTCCTCTTGCCGTGGGCATTCTTCTTTGCGGATGCTTGACACGAGGATTTCGGCTTGTACTACCTCCTCGATTCCATACGCTAGCGAGAAGGGAGTCTCGCTGGTGGATTTGCGTGGAGTAGTCTGGTAAGCTTAGAGTACGGCTGGGAGCTCATCGCTCCAGCTTGTTTTGCACTCATTGAGTCTTTTCTTAAGGTTGTTCATGATCGCTTTGTTGGCTGCTTCCACCAGTCCGTTTCCTTGAGGATAACGGGTCGTTGAGTAGGTCAGCTTTATGTTCCAGGTTCTACAGAACTCTTTGAACATGTTTGATATGAATTGAGATCCGTTATCGGTGACTATCTCGTGGGGTAGTCCGTGTCGGTACACGATGTTTTGCCAGACGAACTCCTTAACGTGAACGTCTTTAACCTTTTGGTACGATTCTGCTTCAATCCACTTATTGAAGTAGTCTGTCATCACCAATAGGTGTGTAGCTTTCTTTTTGCCGGATGCATGATATCCATTCCATTCCCCATCGCATGAATGTGTATTGTGAGGAGATAGAGGATAGTTTCTCCGATGGTTGGTGGATAATCGGGGCGTGCTTTTCGCATTTGTCGCATTTGCTGGAAAAAGATTCGCATTCGGTGGCTATTGTTGGCCAGAAATAGCCTTGCCTTTTGATTCGTATGGCCAGAGCTCGTCCTCCGGAATGGCTTCCGCCGGATCCGTTGTGCGCCTGCATGATCACGGCTAAGGCTTGCTTCTTATCGAGGCATTTGAGGTAAGGTCAAGAGAGACTTCTTTTAAAAGCTCTCCTTGCGTGACACATTCCCTTGCGCTCTGCGTCTTGAGCTTTCGTTCTTCCCATTTGTCGTCATGGACTTCGCCGTTCGTTATGTATCGGATGATCGGAGTTCTCCAATCTTCTTCATCGTTGGGCTCGGGTCCCCAACAAGTGGATGCAGTTTGGATTGGTCCATCAGGAACGTTCGCGACGTACACGGCACTTCTTGGGTCGAGATCATCATCGATCTCGATGATGTCGCGACTAGTATCCTTGGGAAGTTCCTTGTGTTCGATATCGTCCTTTCCGGTAGGCTCGTTCTCTTTCAAGGACAGAGCTTTTAGGGCTATGTCGATACTTGGTTTTTTGATCCCCTCGACTGGTATGATTCTTTTGAGGTTAGGATCTGATGTCGATGCCAACGCGGCTAGGGCGTCGGGTGCGGTGTTTTCCCCTCCCGGGATCCGTGTTAGATCAAAGAATTCGATCTGGTCGGCGAGGGTATGGACTACCCGCAGGTATGCTTCCATACGCTCATCTTTGACCTCGTAGTCGCCAAGATATTGGCTAGTGGCCAATTGGGAATCACTGAAAGCGTCTACTTCCCGGGCTCCTATCTTTATTGCTAGTCTGAGCCCGACTATTAACACTTCGTATTCTGCTTCGTTGTTTGATGCGGCGAAGCCCAGTCTGAATGACTGTTCTAATACTTCTCCCGTGGGGGAGACAAGTTTTACTCCGACTCCGGATCCTTGCCTCGAGGAAGCTCCATCGACATGGAGTTTCCATCTCTTGGCAGAAGTTGGGTCGAGTTCGACGGTTGGAGGGAGTTCAATTATGAAATCGGCCAGTACTTGCGCTTTTAAGCATGTCCGAGCCTTGAACTCAATGTCGTACTCGCTAAGTTCGATAGCCCATTTGACCAGTCGACCTGACTGGCTCGGACTGTGAAGGATGGTTCTCAGAGGTTGAGAAGTCATCACTATGATTGAGTGCGATTGGAAGTATGGTCGGAGTTTACGAGCCGATGTCACTAATGCTAAAGCGAGTTTTTCCATGGCGGGGTATCTGGTTTCAGCATCGATTAAGGTCTTACTGATGTAATACACCGGCCGATGTCCACTTACTGCTGCCGTAGAGACAGCTAGGTAGAGGTAGAGGGGTTCCCCTTCCACAGGTTTCGCCAGTATAGGTGGTTCGCTCAGATAAGACTTGAGTTGGGCAAACGCTTCTTCGCACTTTTCGTCCCAGAGGAACTTCTTGTTCGCTTTGAGCAAGTGATAGAAGGGTAGACATTTGCCAGTCGACCTCGAGATGAAGCGGTTCAAAGCAGCTATTTTTCCAGTCAGACGCTGGACTTCTCGTGTTGTTTTGGGAGATTTCATCTCCATAAATGTCGCGATCTGTTTAGGATTCGCTTCTATCCCTCTTTTGGTTACTAAGTAGCCGAGGAATTCTCCTGATGGGACACCGAATGTGCACTTCGCTGGGTTGAGATTCCTCCCGTATTTATTGAGAATGATAAAGTATTCTTTTAGTTGGGGGATATGATCTTCATACCTGGAAGATTTGACCAACATATCATCGATGTAGACTTCCATGGTTTTACCCAGGAGTCCTGAAAACATCTTGTTGACGAGGCGTTGGTAAGTTTCTCCTGCATTTTTTAGTTCGAAAGGCATGACTTTGTAGCAGTACGTGCCTCGATCAGTTATGAACAAAGCCTTTTCTTGGTCCTCAAGGTTCATTAGTATTTGGTTGTACCCCGAGAAGGCATCCATGAAGGACAGTAGTTGGTGTCCGGCGGTTGCTTCGACCAGCCGGTCGATGTGTGGGAGTGGGAAGCTGTCCTTCGGACATGCTTTGTTGAGGTCTGTAAAGTCTACACAGACTCTCCACTTCCCGTTCTTTTTCTTGACCACTACGGGGTTCGCAAGCGAGTCGGGGTATTTGGCCTCTCTGATCGATCCGATTTTCAGTAATCGATCGACCTCGTCGTTGATGGCTTGAGCTCGTTCCGGGCCAAGTTTTCGACGTTTTGTATTATCTGTTGGGAATCCGAGCCAATTCTACAGATTCAGAATTCTCGCGAGTTCCCGATAGCCTAGGATCTAGGGTTTAGTTAATTGAATCATGAATCAGATCTGTGTTTACCTGGAGATTTGGCAGCGGAAGATTATGGCAACACGAGATCTGCAGCGCCCCAATCGTTGTGCCTCTACTGTTCAGTCCACACGCACACAAGCTGGAATCCGCCGGGATGCTAGGACCGGTGCTCGGATCTCCCTGGGACTTTGGTTTCTAGAGGAAGAGCTTCTATTTTCTGTCAAGAAAATTCTCTGGGCGGCGCACAGCAACTCTCCTCGGTCGAAATACATAAAACGAGTTTATATATTGACCTCGCGGTGAACCGAAACATCAGTCTCGGTTTCGCCCTTGTGTCGACCGACACACTTAGTGGTGTCGATCGACACACGCCCTGTATCGACCGATGCACCCAATGGTGTCGATCGATACACCTCTTAGAAACTCAACTCGATGTGTATCTAATACACATCGATCAGACCATATGCCAATGATCAATCCCATGCAGAGTATATCCAACTTGCTTAGGTGTGTGACCCTGTAGGTTCACACGATACCAGAAATGAGCTACAACTCATTTGTCATAAGTGGTTTCTAGCAAAACATTATGACTACCTAGTATCACATGAATTGTCCGATCTCGACAATACAACTATCATTAGAGTTCGTACAATGTGATTTCAGGACATAATCCCAACAATCTCCCACTTGTACTGGAATCACTTATTCCTATAATCCCTTCGTCTCTATATCTCGATATGGCATAAGGCAAGAGACTGTGTCATCCTTATTATGGCCAACATCATGTTCATCGAACTTCTGATCTATACTGATTAAAACAAACGACTGACAATCACCTCGTTTGAGCACGGCCATGCATTTTCTCAGTATCAAATCTTCGATGGGCCCTGAGATATTTATCTCCCGTTTTCCAGGAGGGACAAATCCCATCTTGTTCCATCTCTGTTTCTACACATACTTCATGATACGCACAAGCAATGCCGTTATAGCCGCCAGTTACGGAACGACGTTTGACAAGGTCAACACGCACCAATTCATATGCTAGAAAGCATGATGAACTCAGGTCTAAGGACTATACTCTATAGTCGTAATGAGAACCTCCCATGACACTTATATATAACTATCCAGTGGAGTTCTCATTAAGCGGGTCATGTCCGATCATATGTTCACCAACATATATCTATATGACTGACTGTGATAATCATATCATTGACTCCATGAAACTTAGTCCAACAGTCACCTCACATACTAGTCTGCGCGGTTGTTAGTGTCCCATTTTAACAACCTTGACTAGGGACAATCATAATTTATGTCATCTTTCACTTATAGGGTTTCACGATCAAGTCTTCAACTTGATGACCTATAAGATGACCATAAAGTACTTTGGGACCATTATTTAATTATCCAATAATTAAATAATACTGATGTCAGTTTTAACTTACACAAACATTGCCAAAGCATGTCTATGTAAAGTTTACAACATAACTAAAATAACTCCCACTAGAATCAAGATCATCTTTTCAGATATCTTACACCTACAGCAACAGAATAAATTCCGTGCTTAGGTTGTGGGAGAGAGTGCGGTGCTATTGCTTGAAACAATTTCAACAAATTACACCGCCATTCAGATAAAAGCACTATTCTACGGTCTACTGCTTGGAGCCTTTCCAACAGTTAGCACCGCTATTCAGACAAAGAGACATAACCAGGTGGGACCCAGGAATCGTCTTTGTCCGACTAACTACTTTCAACTGGTTCGTCACTTTATCAGTTCACCACGAACCTATCCTTAGTGTTTCTCAACACTTGGGATATTTCTGGTAACTATTCAGTGACTATTACCGGAGTACATTGGTATTTTCTCGTCATACTTTATGCTTAAGCTGCATCTAGACGAGCGCAAAATATGGCATTCATGATGGATTCTATTGCATCAGCATAAGTAATCACACTCATTAATACTAGTTCAGACAGTGTTCAAAACACTTCTTCTTGCTAATATCGTTACTAGCTCAGCCAGTGTCCAAGACACTGCATCTTGCTTGGATAATTGCCATAAGACCTTTGGTATGAAGCCATTCTTAGAATCAAGCACATTTGAACTGTCCAATACCTTATGAACATAAGGATTTTGACACGATCCAATTAGCCTACTTAATCTATGTCAATAGATTCTTATTCCAAGAATTCATTCGGCTACTCCCATGTCTATCGTTTAAGTTTGACTTCCGACCCAAATCTTGACAAGACTTTAGCGTCGGAACGTCGTTTGTGAGATTCAAGTATGTTATCTACATACTGTATGAGAATTGTCATTACGCTCCCACTAGTCTCCTTGTAAACGCATGGTTCCTTTTTCTTTCTGATCAAGTCAAAACCTTTGACCAATCTGTCAGAATGTTGATTCCAACTCCAAGATGTTTGTTTCAATCCAGAAATGGATCGGTGAAACTAACATGCATACCCAGCCAATTTTCGGAGTTGGGCCTCACCATCGCTTCTTCGAATTTCGCATGTTCGTCACTTTTCAATGATCAGCAGATCACGACAATAGGTTACGAGATATCACTCTCGAGTTAGTGACGGATCCTTTCGGATCTGCGAATTTCAGGCTCCACAGGTGCAGATCCTACAGCACTTTGTAGATCTCACCGCTGCTCTTCCTAATCAGGTCGAGCAGCTTACTGTGTTTATCGAATTTCTTCGATGTGTACTTTTACTCCCACTGTTCCTTTTGAAAGTATCACCTTTCTTAAAAGACACAGTTCTGGGCAACAAAAGCACTAAGCCTTGGTTTCCTCAGGACAACCAGCGAGGTAGAACTTATCAGATATAGATTCAAGTTCGTTTGTTGACTACTGTCTTACACAAACCTTGCAATCCCAATTAATCAGAAAAACAGATTTGGAAATCACCCAGTCCACATCCAATGTGGTGTTTTTCACTGATTCTGATAGAAACCTTTTAGCGTAAACATAGACATTTCAGAACGTATTCTTAAATGGTTATGGAAGATTCATGTGATTCATCATTAATTGAATCATATCTCATAAGATCTGATTCATTCTTTCAGATGATCACCCAATTCATGACTCTAGTATTTTCCTCCGCGATCCAATCGAGGATCTCAATACTTATGTCAGATTGGTTCTACACTTCATCTTGGAACTCCCTTAAGGGATTCCAGCTTGTGTCTCATCAAATGAACACAGCCATGCTTATTGATGCCATCAATAAGGTAATGAATTACATAATATTTCCTTTGACAATAATGCTAGTTGGGCCGCATACATCAGTATGTGTAGGGCCCAATAAGCCTCTGGCCCATTTCCTTTTAGCTCTGCTAAATGGACCTTAGTCATTTGGTCACGTGAACAGAATTCATATCTCAAATGATTAACAATCGAATGAGTCCAAAACTATGGAATTACTGAATCCGCTTCACACTTGTGGTTAAACGACTATACCAAAGAAAGATCGAGTTCAAGTCATCAGACTTAAACTGTTTGGTATTTATGTTATATTCTAACTCTTATTGGTTTGAGATATAAAACCCATTCCAAACGGGGTGCTACCATTAAATATTTCATTAAGATCAAAAGGACAAAACTTGTCTTTTATCAAAATGAAAAACATCCAAATTCTCAAAAGAAAATGAAAGACATTTTGCGTATAGCAAGTACATGGTGGCAATTACTTAATTTCAAAAACCAAGTAGGAAAGGCTCCTACAAGTGGAGAATCTCTACGGCTCATGTAGCATCCATTGCTTCATGCCAGACACGCAGTTCCACTTGTCCTTTCTTCAATGTTCTACTATCGCTTAGGTCCTGCATATTTCAAAAAAATATCAGTACCATAACAAGTATCCAATACTTATGTAGAACTTGAATTAATAACACAATACCTGAAGAAGAAGTACCATACATCTTCTCCATTTCTTGTGAATCTTCCAAGAATTTTATGCAATCTCTCTGCCAATGCCCCGACTCATTGCAGTAGAAGCACTTACTAACACCAAATGGACTTGACTTGGGCTTATAAGATGACACAGGCTTGTCCTGATTCCAAATCTGGACGGCCTTGCCTTCACCCTTGTCAATACAAGATTTCTCAAATCTTTTACCCTTTATGATGTTTTGCTCTGCTGTCTTGAGCATGCCATGCAGCTCAGTCAACGTCTTCATCAAGCCTTTCTTGATATAGTTCTTGATGAACTTATCATAGCTAGACGGCAGTGACTGCAGAATGATGTCAGTAGCCAACTCTAAGCTGACAGGACATCCCAGTCTCCCCAGGTTATCAACGTAACCCATCAGTTTAATGACATGAGGACTGACTGGAGCATCTTCTGGTAGTTTGCACCCAGTGAGAAACTTCACCATCTGGAATCTCTCAACTCGTGCCAGATCCTGAAACTTCAGTTTCAGGCTGGTGATCATCTCTATTGGCGACTCCATGTTCTCGTATTGACTTTTCAAGTCCGAGTTCATGGTAGCCAATATCAGACCACGCACATCTACCACATCAATATAATGCTTATTCCAAGCATTATATGTTGGAATTGTGTCCAGTAATCTCGGTACTGTCTCTAGAAAGTAAGAGTATGTCAATGATCAGACATAAGTCATATAATACTGGGGGTCATGATGGCTTGCTAGAGTCCGCTCATGATCTATAAGTCTTGGACTTATTGCCTTTATTATATGATCCCATATGGGTCACACGCCTAAGCTAACAGGAAAATGTGTTGGAACGGCTTAGCAGAAGTACGGTAAAAGTGCCAGGCATTTGTCGTACTTAGAGAGAGATTAATGGGTCTGATTAAATCCAAGGGATTTAATCAGATTGGATTTTGGGCCCAAAAGCCCAAAAGGAAATAGACAAGTTTTATAATTAAAACTTAAGTCTGTTTTTCCTCCTAACCCTAGCCCCCTGCGATTTTCCTCTCTCTCTCTGCGCCTCCCACAGCTTGGTCTAGCAGCCTCTCTTCCTGCTTGGTGTGCGTGTGTGAACCTCTGGAGGAGTTATCACTTGGTGGCTCTCTGATCTCTGACCATACCTTCTCTTTCCGCTGCATAAAACAGGTATAAGGTGAGATCCATAAAGTTTCTATTCAAGAGAACCTAGATCCGCATGTTTAGGACTGTTTAATCTGAAGAACTGAATCAGGATTAACACCAAAACATCCTACAGTGGTATCAGAGCTATTGGTTCTGGTTTTTCTTGTTTAGAATCTCGTTTAGGATTGTTTTTCTTGTTTAAGAAGTGTTTTGAATCAACTACTGATAAGATAAATCACTTAAGCAACAAGGAATTGAAACCTAAACATATTTGAAATCGCAAAAACCAAGCTATATGACTTGGATTGCGATCGGCCGAGTGTTGAACCGATCGGCTTGGCCGGTTGGATCGCACGACCGAGAGGTGCGATGGATCCGATCGCGAGATCGACCACGATCGTCGGCTTCTCCCGTCCCGATCGCATGGATCCGCAAGGCGGATCGCATGGATCTCGGCCCAACCTCGCGTCCCGATCGTCGCCTCGCGTCCCGATCACTCGTCCGACCATTGTCCGAAGCCGTCTCGATCTCGGATCGTCGTGTGCGGCTTGCGGCTGGGCATGGTGATCGTGGAGCTAGGTCACAACCATAATTGGTTCGTGACAATTTCGGTTCGGTTCGGTTTAAAATTTTATTAAAATTAAACGTCTCGGTTTAATAAACAGATTTAATAATTTTATTAAATTCTGGTTAAACCGGGATAAGAAATCCAAAGTCGAAAAATTGGATTTTGTGCCTAAACCAGGATTTTCTAATTTGATTTGGTTGGACCAAATAAATTGAGAAAATCCGGTTTAGTAAATAACCGGTTGACAATTGTGGTCATCGTAGTAATTAAAATTTGGTTAGACCAATTTTAATGAACCAGACCGGTTATGTCATTTAATATGACAATTGGGTCATGTCTTGGACATGGACCAATTCTTGGGCCTCGGGCCAAGAAGTTAAAACAATTGGGCCAATTATTTGAGTCTTTCTTCAGATTTAATTTAAAATTTATTTTTTAAAATCATAAATCGATTTTAAATTAAAGTTTCCGAAATTTTGAAATTAGAAAGTTTCTTAAAATAGAAGTTTCTAGATTTGCATGTTTTGGATTTTTAAGAAATTTCTAAAGTTAGAAAGTTTCCGGTTTTAGAAAGTTTCCAATTTTAGAAAGTTTCCAAAAATAGTAGGTTTCCAAAATGGAAAGTTTCCCAAAATAGTAATCTTCTATTTTGGGATGAAATTTTAATAAACCTACGAACCTCAAATAATATCAAGCGTTGGATGTCTTGTCCAGGCTATGTCAGCTGTCGAAGCCCATTCAATTGTATTCATGGCCTTACAGTGTGAGGGTGTCTACTTTTGCGTGGATAAGACGGTTTGTGATTCATAAATGTCATTGGGAGTCCCAGACATTAATGATTACATGACTGTATAGTCTGGTTTTCTTGACTAGGCCATCGGGAGTCCCGGGCCTTGAGACATCAGAGTGGATTGGGCCTCGGGCCCAGATTCACAACCAAGAGTTATATCACGGATATAATTAGCCGACAAAGGGCTTACCGATATAAGCTAAGGTTGGGTGACGGCCAGTGGCCCACTTTGATCTTAGTTATATGTGGATCTTGGAATCATTATATTCTATTGAGGGTAACTTATGTTATTGAATATAATGCATGATTAATCATATTAAGTATAATATAAGATTAATCGTATTGAACATATTAACTAATAACCTTTTTATCTTATATATTTCAGCTATGACTACTACAAGCACTCAAAACACATTCTCAATCCGGTCTGTTCTCGAGAAGGAGAAGCTGACTGGAACGAACTTCCTGACGTGGTCAAGGAACTTGAGGCTGGTCCTCAAGCAGGAGAAGAAGGATTATGTCCTTCGTGATCCTCTCCCCGAGAGGCCTGCTAACAATGCCGCCAGGACTCTGCATAATGCTTGGGAAAAGCATTCGTCAGATGAAAATGATGTGTATTGCCTTATGTTGGCGACAATGACTGCTGAGCTGCAAATGCAGTTCGAGAGTGTGTTGTCACCAATTGAGATAATGGCAAGCCTGAAATCGCTTTTTCAGGAGCAAGCAAGGACTGAGAGGTTTCAGACTGTTAAGAACCTCTTAGATTGTAAGTTGGCTGCAAATGCGGCAGTGAGTCCTCATGTCTTGAAGATGATGGGTTATCTCGATCATCTTCAGAAACTCGACTGCCCTATCAGCCAGGAACTTGCTTGCGACATCATTCTGCAGTCATTACCTGCAAGCTATGATCAGTTCATTCTGAACTTTAACATGCATGGCTTGAATAAGACATTGCCTGAGCTTCACGGAATGCTCAAGACTGCAGAGCCCAACTTGAGGAAAACCGCCAAGGACCCCAATGTGCTTATGGTGCAAAAGGGCAAGGGGTTTAAGAAATCCTCTGCTAAGGATAAGGGAAAGGCCAAGGCTGTCCAAGTCGCGGACAAGGACACGCCAAAGCCCAAGCCCAAGTCCAAGGCTGGGCCAACTGACATATGCAGGTTCTGTAAAGAACCAGGGCATTGGAGGAGAGAATGTAAGAAATTCCAAGAAGGTCTAAAGGAATTGAAGAAGAAGACTCTCGAGACTTCTTCGACAGGTATTTTTGTTATAGAAGTTAATACAACTACTTCTGATAATACCTCATGGGTTATGGATACTGGTTGTGGGGCTCATATTTGTACTAATATGCAGGCACTCAGCAACAGTAGAAGGCTGAAGCAAGGACAAGTGGAGCTACGAGTTGGGAATGGAGCGAAAGTTCCAGCACTAGCTGTAGGCACATACTTGTTGTCTTTACCTTCAGGATTGATTTTAGAACTCAATAATTGTTATTTTGTACCTGCTATAAGCAGAAATATTATTTCAATTTCTTTGTTGGATTTGGAAGGTTATGATTTTTCAGTTAAGAATAAATTATGTTCCTTCAATCGCAACAATTTGTTCTATGGTTCTGCCCCTCTTACGAATGGGCTTTACATACTCGATCAATCCGCGCCAATTTATAACATTAATACCAAACGGTTCAAACCTAATGAGGAGAACCGAACGTTTCTATGGCATTGTCGTTTAGGGCACATCAGCGAGAAACGCATCAAGAGGCTCCATTCGAATGGACTTCTTGGCTCATTTGACTTTGAGTCATGTGAGAAATGCGAATCCTGCATGATGGGCAAAATGACACGGGCCCCCTTTAATAAACCTAACGAGAGGGCCAGTGACTTGTTGGGCCTGATACACACTGATGTGTGTGGCCCAATGTCCACAAATGCAAGAGGAAACTATCAGTACTTCATTACCTTCACTGATGATTTCAGTAGGTATGGATATGTTTATTTAATGAAACATAAGTCTGAATCTTTTGAGAAGTTCAGAGAATTCCAAAATGAAGTACAGAATCAACTTGGCAAAAGCATTAAGGCTCTTCGGTCCGACCGAGGAGGAGAATACTTAAGCCAAGAATTCAGTGATCATCTAAGAGAGTGTGGGATCGTATCCCAACTCACTCCTCCCGGAACACCTCAATGGAATGGTGTGTCTGAGAGGAGAAATCGGACCTTATTGGATATGGTTCGATCTATGATGAGTCACACAGACCTTCCAATATCCCTTTGGGGATATGCTCTGCTAACAGCAGTGTTCACTCTAAATAGAGCGCCATCGAAAGCAGTAGCAAAGACACCATATGAATTATGGACTGGAGTGGCTCCAGTGCTGTCTTATCTAAGAATTTGGGGTTGTGAAGCCTATGTCAAGAGATTAATCTCAGATAAGCTTACACCAAAGTCTGATAAATGCTACTTCATTGGTTATCCGAAAGAAACCAAGGCTTATTACTTCTATCTATGTTCCGAGAACAAGATCTTTGTTGCCCGGGATTGTAACTTTCTTGAGAGGGAGTTTCTCTCTAAGAAAGACAGTGGGAGTAAGGTACTGCTTGAAGAAATTCAAGATGAAAAGGATACTGCTCAACCTAATGAGGAAGAGCAGCAGGAGGACCTACAAGAAATTGTAGAGCCTGAACCTGTAGTACCTAAAGTTCGAAGATCCGGGAGGATCCGTCACGAACCCGAGAGATATCAAGGATTCCTCGTGACTGACTGTCATGATCTTCTGATCATTGATGGTGATGAACCATCGAACTTCAATCAAGCCATGATGGGCCCAGATTCCTCGAAGTGGCGCAAGGCCACTGATTCCGAAATGGACTCCATGTCGGTCAACCAAGTGTTTTCGTTGGTTGACTTACCCGCTGGTGTAAAAGCCATCGAGTGCAAATGGATCTTCAAGAAGAAGATTGACGTGGATGGAAATGTCCAGATTTATAAAGCCAGGTTGGTGGCAAAAGGTTTCAGACAAGTTCACGGTGTGGATTACGATGAAACCTATTCACCAGTGGCTATGATGAAATCTATTCGGATTCTACTAGCAACTGCAGCTTTTCATGATTATGAAATTTGGCAGATGGACGTGAAAACCGCCTTCCTGAATGGTATTCTGGAAGAGGATGTGTATATGACGCAACCTGACGGTTACATAGATCCAAAGAATGCTGGGAAAGTATGCAAGCTTCATAAATCCATTTATGGATTGAAGCAAGCATCGAGGAGCTGGAATCTTCGTTTTGATGAAGCGATCAAGCAATTTGACTTCATCAGAAACGAAGAAGAACAATGCGTGTATAAGAAAACTAGTGGGAGCAAGATAGTATTTCTTATTCTGTATGTCGATGACATACTGCTTCTCGGAAACGACGTTCCAATGCTGAAGTCCGTAAAGGACTGGCTTGGAAGTTGTTTTTCCATGAAAGACATGGGTGAAGCCGCATACGTTCTTGGAATCAAGATCTACCGGGATAGATCTAGAAGGATGATAGGCTTGTGTCAAGATTCATACATTGACAAAGTCCTACAAAGATTCAGCATGAAAGATTCCAAGAAGGGCTTCACGCCAATGGTACATGGCACAACGCTAAGCAAGAAGCAGAGCCCTACGACGGCTGCTGAGCTTGAGCGCATGAAGAATATTCCTTATGCATCTGCAATAGGATCTGTCATGTATGCCATGATCTGTACTCGTCCTGATGTTGCTTATGCATTGAGCATGACGAGTAGATACCAGTAAAATCCAGGTGAAAGCCACTGGATTGCCGTAAAGAATATCTTGAAGTATCTAAGACATACTAAGGATAAGTTCTTGGTGTACGGTGGAAGTGATGTGCTTAAAGTCAGTGGATTCACGGACGCAAGTTTCCAGACAGACCAAGATGATTTCCGGTCACAGTCCGGTTATATCTTTTGTCTGAATGGCGGTGCAATAAGTTGGAGAAGTTCCAAGCAAGACACCGTTGCTGATTCCACTACAGAAGCTGAATATATCGCCGCTTCAGAAGCTGCGAAGGAAGCTGTTTGGATACGAAAGTTCATTATTGAACTAGGTGTGATACCAGATGCGGCTGAGCCTCTGGCACTGTTTTGTGATAACAATGGTGCTATTGCTCAGGCAAAGGAACCAAGATCACACCAGAAATCCAAGCATGTTCTAAGAAGATTTCACTTGATACGTGACATCATTAATAGAAAGGAAGTCAAGATCAGCCGAGTTCAGACAGATGATAACGTCGCTGATCCGTTGACGAAGCCACTCCCAAGGCCTAAGCTCGAGTTTCTGACTGAAGCTGTAGGCATTAGAGACGTTGAAATGTAATCTAAGTTTGAGTGGGAGTTTGAGGGCTTTATTTAGTTATTTGATATGTTCTTGTAAAACATTTTTATGTTTAATGAAATTATTATTTCAAGATTATTTTAACTGTGATGAAATAATCGTTCCAAAGTGATATGAACCATTTTATAGGTCATCGAAGTAAGTGACTTGATCTTGAGTCATCAAAGTCATTTAGCTTGATCATGAGACCCTATATTTGATAGATGGATTATATCATCCTGTCCCTAGTCGAAGGTTGTTGAAATTGGAACACCAACAACCGTGTGAGACTGGATTGGTATGTGACTTATGACAAAGTCTCAGTGTGTCATAGATGCGCGGCATCAAAGTCAGTACATAGGTGTATGTGGGGTACATACGACCGGACAAGACCCGATTATAAGAACTCTTCAGGATATTTATATCTGTGTCATAAGAGATTCTTACTACGACTATAGAGTATAGTCCTTAGACCTGAGTTCGCATGCATGTGACTGCACATGGACTGATGCACTTTGATCATTGTCTAACGCTGTCGTTCTGCGATAGTTATAAGGACCTTGTTTGGGTGTATTACGAAATGAGTAGTTTACAGTGATGGAACAAGATGGGATTTGTCCCTCCAATATAAATGGAGTGAATATCTCTAGGCCAATCGGAGATTTGAATACTGGAAAATGCATGGCCATGCTCAAACAGACTGTCCCGAGTCGTTTGGATTGTCAGTATCAAATCAGAGTCCGATGAACAAGATTAGGCTTTATAAGGATGACACTAATCTTGCCTTATGACTAATCGAGATATTGAGATAAAAGGATTATGAATACAGAGATTCCAGTACAAGTGGGAGATTGTTGGAATTGTGTCCAGTAATCTCGGTACTGTCTCTAGAAAGTAAGAGTATGTCAATGATCAGACATAAGTCATATAATACTGGGGGTCATGATGGCTTGCTAGAGTCCGCTCATGATCTATAAGTCTTGGACTTATTGCCTTTATTATATGATCCCATATGGGTCACACGCCTAAGCTAACAGGAAAATGTGTTGGAACGGCTTAGCAGAAGTACGGTAAAAGTGCCAGGCATTTGTCGTACTTAGAGAGAGATTAATGGGTCTGATTAAATCCAAGGGATTTAATCAGATTGGATTTTGGGCCCAAAAGCCCAAAAGGAAATAGACAAGTTTTATAATTAAAACTTAAGTCTGTTTTTCCTCCTAACCCTAGCCCCCTGCGATTTTCCTCTCTCTCTCTGCGCCTCCCACAGCTTGGTCTAGCAGCCTCTCTTCCTGCTTGGTGTGCGTGTGTGAACCTCTGGAGGAGTTATCACTTGGTGGCTCTCTGATCTCTGACCATACCTTCTCTTTCCGCTGCATAAAACAGGTATAAGGTGAGATCCATAAAGTTTCTATTCAAGAGAACCTAGATCCGCATGTTTAGGACTGTTTAATCTGAAGAACTGAATCAGGATTAACACCAAAACATCCTACATTATATGCTGCATGCGAGCGATTGGTCCCAAGCCTTTCTGGAAGAGCTTTCTCAAGGACTTAGTCCTTGCTCTCCTGCTTGAGAATGAATCTCAGATTCCGATACCAATCCAGGAAGTTGGATCCATTTAGCTTGTCCTTTTCCAGGACGGATCGCAACGAGAAAGTAGTCATAGACATAAGCTGAAATCCAAGAAAAACAAAGATTTAGTTATGTATATGAAGAGAAATCTTATCAAATAAGAAAACTCGCATTATATTCAAACAATGTTTCCTCTATGAATATAATGATCCAAGACCCATACATCATTAAAATCTGAGTGGACGACTCGTCATCACCCAAAGTTTAGTAATCTAGGTAAGCAAATTATTGCTAATTGTACCCAGTACAACTCTTGGTTGTGGATCAGACAAACCATGTCTAATCCACTCTGATGTCTCTGGGCCCAGAACTTCTGACAGCCCAGTCAAGTAAAACCAACCTTTTCTGTCTTGTGATCATTGACTGTTGCACTGCAAGTCTGTCAAAGACCACCTGCCTCACTCACGTTGCAGTGGATACCAAGGACTCCAAGAATATCCAACAAACGACACAAGTTTTGACAGTAGACAAGATTTGGGCAAGACATCAAGACTACTTGATATTTAGTTGAGGAAACTAAACTTTGAAAGGTTAGCATATCAATTTCTTAGGTCATGTAATTGTTGATGCTAATGCACTGCAAGTCCATCAACATTATTACCTGCCTTACTCACGTAATTGTGGACACCAAGCTCTTGGCTAGACATCACACAACGAAATGAGTCTTGACAGTTGACCACATTGAAGCTAATCTTCGATCAATGTTTAAGTCTAGTTTGGTTTCTGCAAATTCAAGGTTCAATAACCAGAATTTCGAATATTGTGTAGATCGACGCAGACAATGTCTGTCGATCGACACTACCAAACAAAACCGGACTTCAATAACCAGTTAATTCAATTAACCCGGTTCATCGAACCAGTCATGTCGATCGACACAACCCATGTGTGACGGTCGACATAGACCTAAACCGAAGATCGTTTTGATAACCGGTCCAATCCAATTGAACTGACTTATCTGATCAAACTGATCTTAACCAATCGGTTTATACTAATTGGTATAATTAGTTCAATCCAATTGAACCAATTCATCCAATTTAAACCGTTCAAACCAGTTTCAACTGATTACGATAACCAGTCCAATTCAATTGAACCGTATTATCCAATCAAACTGATTTAACCCACCGGTTTATGCTAATCGAGATAATTAGTTTAATCCAATTAAACCAATTCATCCAATTTAAACCGATCTATTCGGACTTAACCAAGCATGATAACCGGTCCAATCCAATTGAACCGATTAACCATTGCTTGGTCTGTGTCGACCGACACTCAATCTGTGTCGATCGACGCAGTAGGCCCTTTTAGGTTTTTCCGAGAAAACCCTAGCCGCCGAATTTTGTCATGTGTCGACCGACACTCAAACTGTGTCGATCGACACTCGACCGAGTCTGCTCTATGTCGACCGACACACCCAGTGTGTCGATCGACACAGAAGGCTTTCGGTTTTTTCTTTGCGAAAAACCCTAGCCGCCGACTCTGTCGGATTCGCGATTATGTGTCGACCGACACACCCAGTGTGTCGATCGACACCATGCGAAAACAGCAGTTCATCGTTTCAATTCACAGACAAAACCGAGTTTCTCTTAATCAAAACATGAAACACTAAGCATAGATCTATTCAAACACATCAGTTTTCGAATT
The DNA here is from genome assembly GCA_030180135.1 of Orychophragmus violaceus. NCBI lineage: Eukaryota > Viridiplantae > Streptophyta > Magnoliopsida > Brassicales > Brassicaceae > Orychophragmus > Orychophragmus violaceus. Next base: position 43,925,393 of record CM058229.1, on the reverse strand, counting down.
ACATGCTTAAGATTCAATGGTTAAACCCTAAGGCTCTGATACCACTGTTGGGAATCCGAGCCAATTCTACAGATTCAGAATTCTTGCGAGTTCCCGATAGCCTAGGATCTAGGGTTTAGTTAATTGAATCATGAATCAGATCTGTGTTTACCTGGAGATTTGGCAGCGGAAGATTATGGCAACACGAGATCTGCAGCGCCCCAATCGTTGTGCCTCTACTGTTCAGTCCACACGCACACAAGCTGGAATCCGCCGGGATGCTAGGACCGGTGCTCGGATCTCCCTGGGACTTTGGTTTCTAGAGGAAGAGCTTCTGTTTTCTGTCAAGAAAATTCTCTGGGCGGCGCACAGCAACTCTCCTCGGTCGAAATACATAAAACGAGTTTACATATTGACCTCGCGGTGAACCGAAACATCAGTCTCGGTTTCGCCCTTGTGTCGACCGACACACTTAGTGGTGTCGATCGACACACGCCCTGTATCGACCGATGCACCCAATGGTGTCGATCGATACACCTCTTAGAAACTCAACTCGATGTGTATCTAATACACATCGATCAGACCATATGCCAATGATCAATCCCATGCAGAGTATATCCAACTTGCTTAGGTGTGTGACCCTGTAGGTTCACACGATACCAGAAATGAGTTACAACTCATTTGTCATAAGTGGTTTCTAGCAAAACATTATGACTACCTAGTATCACATGAATTGTCCGATCTCGACAATACAACTATCATTAGAGTTCGTACAATGTGATTTCAGGACATAATCCCAACATTATTGGTTTGTAAGGTGGGTCGACATTCAGCTCGTGGCTGGTTACGTCGATGTTGATCCCTTTCATGTCTTCTGAAGACCAGGAAAAGGAGTCGATGTTCTGTTTAAGAAAAGAGATCAGTTAATTTTTAACTGGCTCCAATAGGTCAATTTCGATGCCGACAAGTCTTTCGGGATGAGCGTCGTCTATGTAAACTTGGGTTGTGAGGTCCTTTGGAGGTCCTTTTTGGCTTGGGTCGTTCGACCTTTTGGTTTGCATAGTGGCGAGCTCTTCCTCTTTCTGTAATTGCTACGCGTGGGATTTTTCAATCTGCTTGTACCCGTTCATATAGCAATTACGGGAAATCTTTTGACTTCCGTAAATGGTTTTTACTCCTTTCGGAGGTCGATGGTACCGCTTTCATGTCGTATATCCATGGGAGACCTAGAATTGCGTTGTAGGGAGCTGGTCGATCTACTACGACGAACTCCGTTGAATATGTTGTTTCGCCAGCGAACCCTACCAACGGTGTCTTTTCCTCGACGATCTCGGAGTCGTTGAACTCCATCTTTTTGAATGCGTCGTAAAAGAGGACATCAACCGAACTTCTTGGTTTGTCAAGATTGTTTGTCTCGCTCTTGTGGAAAGTGATTTCATGGTCTGGACCTAACATTGGGATTTTCCTCCCTTTGTCGGTCTCGACTCTTCTTTGAAGAGCTTTGATTGAGTTCACCGAGTCTCGGCATAGCTTGGAGCCACCAAAGATGAAGTTAACTCGTTTAGGCGGTATGGCCCGTACACCCCCACCCCCCCCCCCCCCCCCCCCCCCCCCCCCCCCCCGCGCAGAGACAATGGAGATTAATTCGTGAGCGTAAACTCTTAATAGGAGCTGGATAACCGATTGACTTCTGCCTCCTGGGGTGCCACACAAGCTGAGTTCTCCGAGAATGACTTCAACTCGCTTTTGCGACCCTTGAGGGAGGGCTTCGGGAGATTCCGACTCCTTGGACCGTTCTCGTTTGTTCTGAGAAGGCTTTTTGGTGTTCGACTCTTTGGTCTGTTTACTTTCCTTTTTGTCAGATGGAGTTTCCTCCTCGACTTCTGATTCTTGTTTGTTTTCGGACTCTTTTTTTTGAGCCTTGGCTTTGGCTCGAGTATAGACCTCTTCAGTCGAGTGTCCTCTTTTGTTGTGAAAATCACAGAATTTTTCCTTGTCGAACTTGAATTTCTTCGAGCTCTTCGGGCTCTCGACCGCGTTAACGTTTCCAGATTTACAGGAATCCTTTTTCGAGTTCGAGTTCTGTGAGCCCGACGAGTTCTTTTCTTTTCGGTGCTTTTCTCTGAGGGCCGTGGTTTCGTCCTCGAGGCGAGCAAAGGCCGATGCGCGATGAAGGGTGTCATCGAGTGTTTGAGGTTCGCGGACTGTTATTTCCTCGCAGAATCTGTTCGAATACAACAGTCCTCTTCTCAGCACTTCTATAGCTACTTCGTCTTGTGGGTTCGCGATTTTGGATTTTATTTCCTTAAATTTGTCAATGTACGAGCGAAGTGTCTCGTCGGGTTTTTGAGAGATGCCAAATAAAGCTGGCTCAGTAGTCTTTTCCTCGATAAAGACGGAGTATTGTTTGATGAAAGCCGTCATGAACTGGGTGAAATTATCGATGGATCGCTCTTCCAGTCCGGCGAACCATTCTAGAGCGGAGCCCGATAGGTTTTCGGCGAAGAGCCTGCAGAAAGCCGGCTCTCTTTCCTCGTCAGTAAGGTATACCCTTGCCATTGCTAGCCGGAATGCCCTGATGTGGGCTTTCGGGTCCAATTTCCCAGAGAATTTTGGAAATTTTGTTTTCTTGATTTCCCGGATTCTCGCGAAGGCGATCCGGTCCTTGAATGGCGTTTGTCGCGTTTCTTCGATCACTCGATCGATGTCGGGTATCGCACTCGTTGCCATGTGAACTTTCGAGCTCAGACTGACGAATTGGGCTTTAGCCCGCTCGATGTATTGTCTTAGCATATCATGCTCATTGCCTGCTATAGGTGTGAACTGTGCTTGTGCCTGATTCGACGTTTGTTCCGGAAAACCGGGTCGAGAAGATCGATTGTTGGAATCGGTCTTGTCTGGTCGATCTGTGGCGTTTGGAACTGTATCGTATTCGATCCGTTAAGATGTCCCGAGCTCGAGGCAAAAGCAGAGCCTCCTAGTTGCCTCGGCCGGACATTGGAGTTACTCGGGAAAGGTGGTGGTCCGGGTAATGGTCGGTTTCCCAATCCGGTCGGATCTGTGACCATAGAACTCGAACCGAAGGGAGTCGGCGTCGCAATAGGGGTCGTTATAGGGCGAAAGCCGCTATTTGACGTATTGGCGAAATTTCCCGACGTTCCCGGGGGTGTTACCATCTGGGAGAAGTCCAAGCGTGTTCGCGGTGGAGGACTTATGGGGGTTCGCGGATCGCGCGTTGACCTACCCCCCTGGTTTTGGCTAGCGAGCTCTTCAAGACGGGTGTTAATGCGCCGTTCCTGTTCATTGAGCTGCGCGGCCAGAGAACGATTTGCGATCTCTTGGGCCCGTGCGTTTGCCTCGTTGCTTCTCGTTCGGTTTACCAATAGGTTCAACATCGAGCGGATTTCAGCGAGGTCGTCTGGGCTTTGTCGCTGTGGAGCAGAAGGCTGTGGCGAGTTAGGCCTGAGCGTTCCAGATCCGCCTCCTGAAGCAGGGGCGGAAGTTGAATCCTTTCTCATCCATACCCAATTCCTGCTCGGATCGTTAGATCCTGACAAAACATTTGTCGGAGTCTGGCTCGTCGCGATCGTTTGAGCGACTGTGCCGGCTGGTGCCGAAGTCGTGGAGACTGAGGCAGAGCTCGTCAACACGCCATCGGTCTGACCCATGGTTCTTGCCCCGGTGGTGTTCTGAAGAACGTTGTCGACTGTTTGAGGGTGGTCGACTGGTGGTGTGGCGCTGGGAGAGCCAGATTGGTTGGGATTCATCTCGATCTATCGGATCTAGGATCTGATTCTTAAGTCAGGAAAAACCATAGATAGTCCCCACAGTCGGCGCCAAATGTGAGATCGGAGATTCACACCAAGAATTTGTAATCGTGGATTTGGACTTTTGGATATAAAGATGAAATAGATTTTCTATGAATCAAAGACTTTATTGAGATTGATCGTCGGGATAGAACAAACACAATCAAATAGAGAGTACAAAGTATGATAATCGAGCTATCTAGTCGAAGTGTTCTTGATTAGGGTTGGAATGTCTTGAATGAATCTCCACTTCTTCTTTAAATACTCTCTACTTTGATCTTCTCGTTCCGATATTTTGGCCTCGCCGTGATAACGATCTCTGAGATTTACGGGAATCGGTTGAACCGACGAAGACCAGGTCATTCTACCTCTACATCGTCTCCTATCGAGCTCGAGCTCGATCGCCTCTTACTTCGGATGCTGGTCGTATGGTCCCAAAAGGGATGACGGTCGATCTCTCTGTCTTGATTATTGAACGGGCTCATGATTATGGGCCTTTGTTTTGTTTGTTAATGGGCCGGATTTCTCAGAGGAAAATCCAGCACCAACATCGACCAATGCGTCGATTATCTTCTTCACCGCCACATCTGTATCATACATAGAAAGACTGTATACGCTGCAACAAATCACATTCTAAAACTGACAATGCCATGTGCAAAACCTCAGACCCCTCCACTCGAGATAACGCATCTGCAACTATATTGTCTTTGCCTTGCCTGTACTGGATTTCATAATCAAATTCCACAAACTTCGGGAGCCATTGTTGTTGTATCGGCGTATTCAACCTCTGTTCCAATAAGTATTTCAGACTTTGTTGATTCTGTTTTAATCACGAAGAGTCCCATAAGCAAGTAGTGGCGCCACTTTTTGACTTCAAATACCACAGCCAGTAATTCTTTCTCGTAGATAGAAAGATTGAGCTGCTTCCCTTTTAGATGCCGAATGATGTAAGCTAGAGGATGACCCTCCTGTATTAGGACCGCGCCAATACCTTGTCATCAAGCATCTGTCTCCACAATGAAAGGCTCGTCAAAGCGAGGCAATGCTAAAAACGGCGCACTGCATAAGGCATGTTTCAACGTTTCAAATGCCTCCCTTGCTTCATCAGACCACAAGAACACATCGTTCTTGGTTAGAGCCGTTAATGGTGGTGCGATGTTTCCAAAATTCCGAATGAACCTCATATAATAGCATACCAAACCAAAAGACCACGCAGTTGTTTTAGTGATAAGGGAATCGTCCAATCAAAAACAGCCTTTACCTTGTTTGGATCCATGGAGATGCCTTCTGCCGAGATGTAATGACCGAGATACTTCACATTGCTTGTTCCAAACGTGCATTTGATCCTTTTAGCATAAAGGTTGTGTCGTCTCATCAGCTCGAAGACGCTTTGCATATGATCTTTATGAAGCTTTAGCGACGGGCTGTAAACTAGTATATCGTCAAAGAGAATGAGAACGAACATCCTTAACATGCTCTTGAACACTGAATTCATTAATCCTTGGAATGTTGCAGGTGCGTTAGTGAGTCCAAACGGCATAACAAGGTAATCATAATGACCGCTGTGGGTTTTAAAGGCTGTCTTATGGATGTCCTTTTCAGCCATCCTCACTTGATGATATCCTACCCTTAGATCAATTTTGGAGTAAACACTTGAACCACCCAACCCGTCCATCAAATCCTCAATCAAAGGAATAGGAAATATGTTTTTTACCGTCATTATGTTAAGCCCATGATAATCTACACATAGTCTCCATTTCCCGTCTTTCTTCTTCACCAATACGACCGGAGATGCAAAGGAGCTGGAGCTATCACGAATCGTTCCTGCTACCAATAACTCCTGAACTATTTTGTCGATCTCATTCTTTTGGTGCACTGCATAGCGGTAAGGCCTTTGGTTGATTCGATTGGAACCGTCAAGTAAGGGAATCTGATGGTCATTTGTGGGTCGAGATGGCGGTAAGGAGGTTGGATCCTCAAATACGTCCGGGAAATCCATCAATACTTCTTGTAATGTCGGATCCAACTCAGTCGACTCCTTCGTCTGCTCAACGGCACATAACTCAACCGATTTCTCTTCTGAAATGTCCTGCACACAAATAATAGCAAGCTGAACTTGCTCATCTTGTAGCTTATGAAGCTTGTTGGCTTTCATCTCCCTCAGTGAGCCTTTCTTAATACCATGCAAAAGAACCTTTCTTTCTCCCCATTGAAACCGCATTTCCAGCTTTTGAAATCCCATCTAATCGGTCCTAATGTCCCCAACCATTGCACACCCAGCACCATATCACATCCCCTCCTAACGGCAGAACCAATATATCATCTTCCCATTCAGTACCACCAAAACTCCATTTAAACCTTTCGATCTTAGAACTGACGCCCAACTTTCTTTTGTCTGCGACTGCAACCTTAGCAATATTTGTTGGTGATAACATACAGCTCAATCTAGCAGCTACCTCAGTGTCCACATAGTTGTGTGTAGACAGCGAATCGTTCAATAAAAATAAGGCACGTTTTCCATGAAACCCTTTAACCCTCATAGTCTGATAACCCGTTATACCCGTTACTGCGTTAACACAAATTTGTGCGCAACAATGACCCCCTGCCTCATCATCGTCCTTGACTTTGATTTGCACTCCGTTTCTTCATCTCCCTGTTCAGTCTCCATCATAAAAACTTGATAGGTGTAAGTTTTAATCCCTATACTAACTGCAAGTGCACAATAATGTCAATGTAGTACTTAGGGTATCGAATCCACAAGGACTCAGGGCAACGATAGATTTAGAACAGAAAAGATTAAACTAGGAGAAAGCAAATGTGATTAGAAACTAAAAAGCAAAACAATAGCAGGATTGGTTTGAAAGCAATTAACTAAAAGCGCTAAGTCTAGGAAGTTCTCAGAAAATCAGACAAGCAGATAAATTATTCAGTCAGGATCAAATTAAGTATAGTTCTAGAACTCAAAACACATATATAGAATTAACCAACTTTCGTTGTGAGAATTCTCTAAGCTTAATTGCAGAAATCCAAATGTCTTTGTAATTCCTAACAGATTAAACCAGCTTTAAGATTAAGTTCGATATGTTCACAATTCAATTAAACCAATTTTTTTTTCGAGTAATTCAATTGCTCAACCTAAATAGTTCAGATTCTAAACCACACTTTCATGTCAATCTAGCAACCTAAGATCTAGATTCTAAGTGATCAAGTTAGAACTAGCATTATACACAATTTAGCTTGAAGAACATCTATTGATATGAATCCTTAACTGAATTAATTATATCTAGCAAGTCATAAAATCCTTAATGAGAATCCCTAAACCTAACTATGAATCTACTCATATATAGAATATGAAAACATAATCAATGAATTAATAGATTGCATAAAAGAGATAATAAAAGTTAAGGGGTTCAAAATCTTCTCCAAAATAAGCAGAAAGCAATACAGGAATCAGATCAGCCCCAAGCTCTAAAAACTCTATGTCTAAGAATGATAGCGTGTCTTAAAACTGATGTAAAAACCTAATTATATAGCTAAATCACGTCTTGGGGCTTTTTTGTAATTCTTGGAAACTTCTGGGCAAAACTGCAATTTCTTAATTCTTCATTAAACCGCCGAGTTTGGCCCATCTCGCTTGTGTGTCGATCGATGCACATAGTGTGTCGATCGATGCATTACTCTGTTTCGGACAGTGAGCTCTATCTCTCGGGTCAAAACACCAAAATGCTCCAAAAAGCTCCAATAACTCCAATTCCGCCCAAAACGTGCTAGTACCTAATAAAACCTGTAAAAGACTCTAAAGAAACACCAAAAGACTCTAAAACATACTTATATCATGGTCTAAAACCTGTAAAAACCATGATATATCAACTCCCCCTACACTTAGCCTTTGCTTGCCCTCAAGCAAAACAGAGAACTAAAACATGGTGAAGAGGTTTGAAAACTTTCAGAAACTCTTTTTGTCCTAGAAGCAACAACACTCAGATTCCCCTTAGTAAGCCACTGAAAGAATCAACTGCAAGATATCAAGACCAACATGTACTTCCCCCACACTTAGCAACTGTCCTAAGTAAACTCCACAATCAATCCAAGCAACAACACTCGGATTACGTCTGGTATCACGCGTCCGCATAAACCGTCTGTAATCGCAGTGCAATGATCGATGCTAAGAGTGCAACGATCGATTCAACTCCAGTCGCCTAGTGACGATCGACACAAAGAGTCAACGATCGACGCTATGTGATTGTAAAACCCGCGACAGAGAAGAAACAGAGAAAAATCAGTAACTAAAAACAAAAAAACAAAAAAATAAAAATCCTAGTAAAAACCCTAAGTTCGAATCTATCGAGGACTCCAAAGAGTCCCCGGCAACGGCGCCAAAAACTTGATAGGTGTAAGTTTTAATCCCTATACTAACTGCAAGTGCACAGTAATGTCAATGTAGTACTTAGGGTATCGAATCCACAAGGACTCAGGGCAACGATAGATTTAGAACATAAAAGATTAAACTAGGAGAAAGCAAATGTGATTAGAAACTAGGCATGGGCGTTCGGGTACCCATTCGGATTCGGGTCGGGTTCGGATATTACCCGATATCCTAAATACTTTGACTTAAGCTCCATTCGGGTATTTTTTAAAATCGGATCGGGTTCGGTTCGGGACGTATCGGGTTCGGGTCGGGTTCGGGTACCCAAAGTCTCCATGAAATTTCTGAAAAATCGGAAAAATTACTCATAATATTCAAAAATATTTGAATTATCCAAAAATTTTGTAAAAACATATACTAAAATTACCTAAAAATATTCAAAATTACTCAAAATAGATATATTACCCAAAATATAAAAATAAAAACTACACAAACTAGCCAAAAATACTCGAAAGTATCAGAACTAACCGAAATTAGATTAAACTTTAGATTACTTCGAGTACCCGTTCGGATTCGGTTCGGGTTCGGGTATTACCCGATACCCGAAATACTTTGAATTAAGCCCCATTCGGGTATTTTTAAAATTCGGTTCGGATCGGGATCGGATTTTTTCGGGTCGGGTTCTGGTTCGGATTCGGGTTTCGGATAAAATGCCCAGCCCTATTAGAAACTAAAAAGAAAAACAAGAAAGTAAATAAATAGCAGGATTGGTTTGAAAGCAATTAACTAAAAGTGCTAAGTCTAGGGAGTTCTCAGGAAATCAGACAAGCAGATAAATCATTCAGTCAGGATCAAATTAAGTATAGTTCTAGAACTCAAAACACATATATAGAATTAACCAACTTTCGTTGTGAGAATTCTCTAAGCTTAATTGCAGAAATCCAAATGTCTTTGTAATTCCTAACAGATTAAACCAGCTTTAAGATTAAGTTCGATATGTTCACAATTCAATTAAACCAATTTTTTTTTCGAGTAATTCAATTGCTCAACCTAAATAGTTCAGATTCTAAACCACACTTTCATGTCAATCTAGCAACCTAAGATCTAGATTCTAAGTGATCAAGTTAGAACTAGCATTAAACACAATTTAGCTTGAAGAACATCTATTGATATGAATCCTTAACTGAATTAATTATATCTAGCAAGTCATAAAATCCTTAATGAGAATCCCTAAACCTAACTATGAATCTACTCAGACATAGAATATGAAAACATAATCAATGAATTAATAGATTGCATAAAAGAGATAATAAAAGTAAATGGGTTCGAAATCTTCTCCAAAATAAGCAGAAAGCAATACAGGAATCAGATCAGCCCCAAGCTCTAAAAACTCTATGCTGTAAGTATGATAGCGTGTCTTAAAACTGATGTAAGAACCTAATTATATAGCTAAATCACGTCTTGGGGCTTCTTTGTAATTCCTGGAAACTTCTGGGAAAAACTGCAATTTCTTCATTCTTCGTTAAACCGCCGAGTTTGGCCCATATCGCTTGTGTGTCGATCGATGCACATAGTGTGTCGATCAATGCATTACTCTGTTTCGGAGAGTGAGCTCTATCTCTCGGGTCAAAACACCAAAATACTCCAAAAAGATCCAATAACTCTAATTCCGCTCCAAACGTGCTAGTACCTAATAAAACCTGTAAAAGACTCTAAAGAAACACCAAAAGACTCTAAAACCTACTTATATCATGGTCTAAAACCGGTAAAAACCATGATATATCAAAACTGTGTTTTCTTGTGTTTGAGATAATTCCCTGGTGTGTATTTCTAATTACAAAAGTAACACAACCCTTCAGCTCTTCTACGGGTCATCTCCTCTTTTGACAGGAACGGTCGAGGTTGATTCTGCCTCTCTTTTGGTTTTTCCGCCTGAGCAATGGTCACTGCAGCTGGCTCCATCCCTTTTTTAAATGGAAGTATTCCTCGTCCTCTGCTGGGAGGTATCATGTTCGACCAAACAGTGGTATTACTCTTCTTAGGGAGGGCTTTCTCATATAACCGACCCAACAACACATGCAAACGGTTTGTGATTGAAACATGCAGATGTGCATCTGCGTATCTGTTCTCAAACCTGCAAGATAAGCGCTCACAAGATACTACTCCGATAATTTGACTTGAGTTCATATCAGCTCGAACGACCATGATAATAAAATATCCCCTAAGTTTCCTGCAATTGCTTGAGCTCTGCTACTGGATCGTCCAACAGATCTCTGAATCGATCGTGTAGCTCGAGTTATAGGTTGCCCAGTCTCACAATACAGTCTCCCCTGTTTCTGATTATACTATCGACCGGTGCTATGCTGCTGCAATCCCATAAAAGTGGATAGAGGCTATCCCAATCTTGAAATCTTCAGGTGTATGATCGATTTTGAAAAACTGCTCCACCTTGAACAGACACTCCTTGGTTTCACTCACATGAAACCTGGAAACTCCAATTTTGTCAAACTAGTGACCCCTGAGTAATTAACAGTTGAACCTCCTATGTTCCGTCCCTGACCTGAACTTCCCATATGCGGCTTTGGGGACGTCGTCTTACCTTGATCATCACCAAACGGGTTACTGTTGTTTGCTGAGATCAATCGTATTGCCTCAAACATCTCAAAAATATCCTTATTGATCTTTTCATTCTGCGTATTGATCTTCTCGTTCTGCTCCGCCATGGTTCCTTCTAAAGCCTCAATTCGAGAATCAAAGGCTCCTTCCATCTCGCGAACCACATCCTTTAACGCTTGAGCTCTCGTTTCCGACATAGCTTCCGAGAAATGACTTGTGCTCTGATACCTTTTATACAATTAAATTGTATCTCCTGTTAGAAATAGAACCAAGTGAATCAATGTTCCTTAAACACGAATTCACTACTCACCAAGAGATTCCAAAGGAGAAGACTCAATCGCTTGATAGAAGTAGATAGAGAGAGAAGCTGAGAATTAATAACTTGATTGAATTAATATCGTAACAAGAGATTAAAATATCTTATATAACACCAACACCCAAAAGAGATAAACACCAACTCCTAACAATAAACACCAACTCGTAAAGATAAGCTAACGACTTATGTGACGTGTACGTCAAGAAGTCAAACCGTAAATCAAAACCAGAACAAACCATAAAACCACTTAACCAATTCCCTATATGAATGTGAAGTGGGAGAGGGATGGTGGAAAATTGATAATCATCGTGATATTTGGCTTTAGCGTTTACCCAAACGAAGAAAAAATCTGAGACAAGAAAGGTGAACGAAGATGTAAAAAAAATATAGGAGAAATAATATTTTTGTCATAAGAGAACAAAATATTTTTGTCAAATCCCAATAGAATAGAAAGCGAAATTTTTTTACCAAAACTAAAATCTGGCTAAGTGTTGGAGAATAGTAATTTTAGGTTCTAAAACACAATTTTAGTTTCCCGCTTAGTCAAATTATAGAATAACGTTGATATAATGATGTAATAGAGTAATCCACCCCCGCATATCCTCTACAATAGCACTTACATGAATCGTGTTGTCCTCATGTGCTATCAATGCTCATTTTGTGTTGTGAAAATTGCCTTAAGGAAGAGTATACTAGGAATGGGACTTCTTGGGTCCAGAAATTTGAGTCAGGAACATCTTGGGGATTGGGTTGATGGAAGTTTATACTTGTATGCATAGGTTGTTCTTTATTCTAAGCATTTTGCATTAGTTCATCCATTTCTTGAGTGATCACTTTGTTCGTAATAAGGCACAAATACATTTATGATCATCTTTAACACGAGACCTTTATCCATTAGCCAAATGTGTCCACTTGATTTGCACAATTATGATTCACCAAAAAGATTAATTAATGTCAACGGTGTAAATACAATGAATTCATGTGTTAGTTGAGATTTGGCATAGCTAACTTTCTTGTAGTATAGTGAACTTGATTGTAGCTCTTAATTGCATATCTAAACCCTTATGCCATATTTCACTTAATGATTCCTTTGGAAACTATGAACTCTCACTTTCAAACCTTTCTTTCATTCTTGATTTGATGTTGTTTGCTTGTGGATAGGCAGAAGGAAAGTTTGGTGGAATTTATTAATGCATATTTTTGCATGTTTTAGCATATTCATTTGCATGGTTTTTATGTCATTTGCATCCATTCTTAGGAATTTTCTCGTGAAATCCTTCATCTTAGGATTTAGTGTGTTGATATATCATAGTTTTTCGGGTTCTTAACAATGAAGATCCCGCGGTTGAGAGGATTCTCCCAAGGCAACTATTATAAGCGGTCCTGAGCCACAGTCATACAAAACCGCAGTCATTCACTAGTGCCAAGTCCAAAGGAGGAACCAACCCTCCCATTCATCCATGCCATTCCTCTCTGATTCCATCTACAAGTAACAAACTCGAGACCTCTTGTTCTCACGTTGTTTCTCTTTGCATTTTTCTTTGTATTTAGTCTTTTCTCTCTAACTTTTATCACACACTTGTGTGATTTAAGTTTAGGATGAGACATTAGTTGCTAATGTTTGTTTTGTGATCTTATTTTTTTTTCTCTTTGCATCGTTTGAGTCTCATTCATTCATCTAAAGCATAAAAAAACAATGAGACATTGCATCGTTTGAAAATTTAGAAATTTTTACAAAAAGAAAACATCAAGTTGCATTCACATCTTTAACATTGAGAGTGGATGCATATAGCATGCATTCACTTGCATTTAAAAGCTAAGACATATTTTCATTGTAAAGAATTGCCTTGTGAATTTGGTTAATCAAGCTAGCACGTGGTCATTTGATGCATCTAGTGATCTTGAAAGTATGGAAGAATCATCTCCGTCTCACGCATTGATGTTCTTCTCTCAATCTTTAATATCATGTTGTGAAATGAATAGTAAAATTATGGGTACTTAACACATACATAGACTTTATTCTTCCTTTTACGCCTCCATTGAAAGTCCAAGTAGCTTCCACCTCTTTACACAATCCTCATTTCATGCCAAACACTTTAGTGAGAGTTGTAAGGATGTTTAGGATAACCTAAGAAAAAAGTGTTGAGTTTAGAATGACATAGGTAATATTTCACGTAGAAGCTAGCCTTACATCGTGTAGGCTAGAACAATATATGATGTAAGTTTAGGGGAAATGAGAAGCAAAAATTAAGTGTAAATATTCTAAAAGTTTGGGAAAAGAGTAAGAGAAAGAAACGAGTGATTTGGTGGGTAAAACGAAGTTGAAATAGATCTTAGTGTAAAGAAAAAGAAAGTCTATAAGCATAAAATAATGAAAAGAAGTAAAAGGTGCAACCATGAAAAGAAAAGAGAATATAGCTAAAGATAACAAAAGAGTTAAGCTTTACCATTGATAGAGAAAATCTCCTAAGTACTTAAAAGAGAAGCAAGTTATTGGGATTTGTGATAAGGAAAAATTGCTTTAAGAAAGAGTATACTAGGATTCAGACGTCTTGGGTCTAGAAATTTGAGTTGGGAACATCTTGGGGATTGGGTAGATGGAAGTTTACTCTTGTATGCCTAGATTTTTCTTTTCTCATAGAATTTTGCATTAGTTCATACATTTCTTGAGTGATCCCTTTGTTCTAAATAAGAAAAAATACATTTAAGATTATGTTTATCTTGAGACCTTAATCCTTTAGCCAAATGTGTCCACTTGATTTGCACCATCATCATTCACCAAAACGATTAATTAATGTCAAAGGGATATATGATATGAATTCATATGTAAGTTTAGATTTGGCATGGCTAACTTTCTTGGAGTAGAGGGAACTAGATTGTAGCTCTTAATTGCATGTCTAGACATTAATGCCATATTTCACTTGATGACTCCTTTGGAAGCTATGAGCTCTCACTTTCAAACCTTTCTTTCATTCTATATTTGAGGTTGTTTCCTTGTGGACAAGCAAAACACAAGTTTTGGGGAATTGATTAATGCATATTTAGCAAGTTTTAGCTTAATCATTTGCATAGTTTTTATATCATTTGCATCCATTCTTAGGCATTCTCTTAAGAAATTATTCATCTTAGGACTTAATGTGTTTACATATCATATTGTTCCAGGTTATTACCATGATATATGTTTGTATATAAAGACTTATTAATTTTCGAGTAAATCGATTCTTTTGTAGGTTAACACACGAATGAAGCCGAATTGGAAATCAATGCCCACACCACAGTTTCTATGATGATTCTGTCCATAGTACTCTTTACCTTGATGTCTTGCCAAATATAATGAAGCTACTTGATACCACTAGCAATGAAAAATTCTTAAGAAAGGAAGTAGATGATGTAATGGGGGTAATGGAGTATCTTGATTTTAGTGATGGCAACTACAGTAAGGAATATGATAGAGCACCGATAGGAACCAAGGCTGTTGAGGATAAATCTAGAAAAGAAATCAAGGCCTCGAATTAAATGTTAGATAAGCTCCTCCTAGCTAGTGAGAATAAAGATATCCACTTCATTGGAAACAATGGAGCCAATCAAGCATTTCAAGAGGTTAACGAAGTGGTTCAAATGACACAAGAAGAAGTCAACTACTTGGGAAATTAAGGGAACTAACAACAAGGCTTTAGTTACTATAAGAGCTAAGGTTATCAACCTCAAGAAGTCTTTGTACCTTTCCATCAACAAAAAGACTATGCTTCTAAGCCAAACTTCAGAATTCAACAAGGAGTGTTGAATCCTAAACTCCCTTTCAACCCTAAAGCCAAAACTTCCACCTCTATGGCTCAAGATCCAGAAATGAAGGCCATGATTCAAAAAATCATCCAAGAAAAATCTATTGGAACAATGGACCTATGCAAGAAAAGGGTGGAAATGAACAAGTTGATTCCAGCTTCAAAGATCTCTCTTCTAAGATTGATTCATTGACCTCTAGAGTTCGAAAATTGTAGAAGATTAAGGGAAGGCTGATTCTAGCCAAAAGACAATTGCAAGACCATCCACTCAAATGTGGAGAATGAAATATCTGTAGATGAGATTGAAACACTTTTCCATGGTTCTTCAATTGAGAAGGAAAACGATAAAAATATTGCTTAAAAAGCCATCATCGAACAATTCTTTCTATGTATACGTGTTGAAGTTGTGAGTGATCAAATTCATAAGGAGGATCTCTTTAAAACCAAGAGCACACATACTACACTCCCAAAGCCTGGAGCTCTTGAAAAGTTTTCTTTGTCTTGCACTCTTCGAGAACTTAAGATTGATAATGTTTTGTGTGACACTGATCTATTGTGAATGTCATGCCTTATGAGATGTTAGAGGTTTTGGGAATAAAAAGTCTAGAGAGGTACACATCTACTCTCACTTTTGTAGATTCTTCATCAAGAATCCCTCTTAGAATGATCAAGGACTACCCTGTCATTATTATGATTTTGCAATCCCAACAGACTTCACTGTAGTGAAGATGAAGAAGGATAATAATCTTCCATTCTCTTAAGGTCACCCTTCCTTAATACCACCGGAGCAAGCATGGAATTCAAGAACAAAATGTTTGTGCTCATGAATGTCAAGTACCAAGTATTTTACCATGTGAAGCCATCCTCCATCAAAACTTGTGGAACCATTACTTGTCACAATGAGGTGATTCATCTTGAGGAGGAAAATATCTTTGATAGTTGTTGAAGGATAAAGTCTTGTGGCTCAATCTCATTGGGTAAGATGTTCATCCTTGATGATAAAGCTGAAAATTCTTTGATAGTTGTGGAAAGATAAAGTCTTGTGGATCGTCTCGGGATCTACTAGGGCGGTGAGAGCTCTACGGATCACCAATATCTCGCCAATTTCTGGATATTCAATAGGAGTTCCCGGGCTGAACATCTTCTCGTCTTCTTTCGGCTCGTATTGTGACTAGTACTTACCAGCCGCCGTGACGATCATGAACCGTCAATGTAAGTGCCATGCCTCTTGAGATGGTAAATAAATTGGGAATCAAAAGTCTAGAGATGTACACATCTACACTCAATTTTTGAGATTCTTCATCAAGAATCTCTATTGGAATGATCAAGGACTACCCTATCATGATTATAGATAGTGCAATCCTAACGGACTTTATCGTGGTGAAGAAGAAGAAGGATACAAAGCTATCTCTTCACCTAGGGACTTCCTTCCTCAACACTATCAGAGCAAGAATGGACTTCAATAACAAAATGGTGTTGGAATTATGTCCAGTAATCTCTGTACTGTCTCTAGAAAGTAAGAGTATGTCAATGATCAGACATAAGTCATATAATACTGGAGGTCATGATGGCTTGCTAGAGTCCGCTCATGATCTATAAGTCTTGGATTTATTGCCTTTATTATATGATCCCATATGGGTCACACGCCTAAGCTAACAGGAAACTATGAGGGAACGGTTCAGCAGAAGTACGGTAAAAGTGCTAGGCATTTACTATACTTAGAGAGATTAAAGGGGCTGATTAAATCTAAGGGATTTAATCAGACTGGGAATTGGGTCCAAAAGCCCAACAGAACTAGACAAGGGTTTTATGATTAAAACTTGACCTAGCTCTCTTTTCTCCCTAACTCTCTGCGCCTCCCATCTCTCTCTCTGCGCCTCCCTCTCTCTGGTCTAGCAGCCTTCTTCCTGTTAGTGTGCGTGTGTGAACCTTTGGAGGAACAACCTCTTGGTGGTTCTGCTGATCTCTGACTCATACCTGATTCTTCCGCTGCATAACAAGGTATTACTGAGATCCCTTATGATTCTGTCAAGAGAACCTAGATCCAATCTGTTTAGTAGAGTTTAATCTGACAGAATTAAACCAGGACAAACACTAAACAATCCTTCAGTGGTATCAGAGCCATTGGTTCTATTAGGATTTCTTGTTAGAATCATGTTTAGGTTGTTTAGAAGTGTTTGAATCAATCTATGCTTGAAATTGATAAGAAAACACTTAAGAAACAAAAGAATTAAAACCTATAAAAACCCTTAATCGAAACCGCATGAACCGTTCGGTTTGGATGGGTGTGCGTCGGAGTGTTGATCATGGATCACACGTCCGGATCGGTACATGACGTACGGACCGGTCATGGATCGCGTTGCGTCGTCGGTCCGATCGGAGTTAAGGCGCGAGATCGGCCGAGCGGATCGCATGGATCGACAGCGATCGCGTCCCGCTCTCGTCCCGCTCTCGTCCCGATCGCACGACCCGAGCTCGTCCCGATCGCGTGATGCTTGCGGCCGTCCCGATCGCGTCCCGTCTCTCGATCGCGTGAAGATTGCGACTCGGTCGTGATCGGTTCACGTGATCAGTCGGTTCGGTTCGGTTAATGGTTCGGTTTAAAATGATTAAAATCTAATCGTTACGGTTTACAGACTTAATAATATTTATTAAATCTGGTTAAACCGTGATAAGAAATCCAATGTCGTTTAAAATTGGATTTAGTGCCTAAACCAGTGGTTTTCTAATTTGATTTGGTAGGACCAAATAAATTGAGAAAATCCGGTTTAGTAAATGACCGGTTAACAATTGTGGTTATCGTAGTAATTAATCTTGGTTAGACCAATTTTAATGAACCAGACCGGTTATGTCATTTAATTGGGCAATTGGGTTATGTCTTGGACATAGACCAATTCTTGGGCCTTGGGCCAAGAAGTTAAAACAATTGGGCCAGTTATTTGAGTCTCTTCTTCAGATTTAATTTAAAATTTTATTTAATAATTAAAATTTGATTTTAAAATTAATCAGTTTCCAAAATTTTAAATTAGAAAGTTTCTTAGAATAGAAATTTCTAGATTTGCATGTTTTGGATATTTAGGAAATTTCTATAGTTAGAAAGTTTCCAAATTTAGGAAGTTTCCAATTATAAAAGTTTTCAATACAGTAGGTTTCCAAAAATGGAAAGTTTCCAAATATAGTAATCTTCTATTTTGGAATGAAATTTTAAGAAAAGCTATAAACCTCAAATAATATCAAGCGTTGGATGTCTTGTCCAGTCTATTTCAGCTGTTGAAACCCATTCAATCATACACATGGCCTTACAGTGTGAGGGTGTCTATCTTTTGCGTGGGTAAGACAGTTTGTGATTCATTAATGTTATTGGGAGTCCCAGACATTAGTGATTACATGACTGTATAGTCTGGTTTTCTTGACTGGGCCATCGGGAGTCCCGGGCCTTGAGACATCAGAGTGGATTGGGCCTCGGGCCCAGATTCACAACCAAGAGTTATATCACGGATATAATTAGCCGAAATAGGGCTTACCGATATAAGCTAAGGTTGGATGACGGCCAGTGGCCCACTTTGATCTTAGTTATATGTGGATCTTGGAATCATTATATTCTTTTGAGGGTAACTAATGTTATTGAATATAATGCGAGTTTACTCATATTGAACATATAAACTAAAATCCTTTTTATCTTAAATTTCAGCAATGACTACCACAAGCACACAAAACACATTCTCAATCCGGTCTGTTCTCGACAAGGAGAAGCTGACTGGAACGAACTTCCTGACGTGGTCAAGGAACTTGAGGCTGGTCCTCAAGCAGGAGAAGAAGGAATATGTCCTTCGTGATCCCCTCCCCGAGAGGCCTCCAAACAATGCCGCCAGGAATCTGCAGAATGCTTGGGAAAAGCATTCGTCAGATGAAAATAATGTCTATTGCCTTATGTTGGCAACCATGACTCCTGAATTGCAAATGCAATTCGAGAGTGTGCTGTCGCCCATCGAGATAATGGCAAGCCTGAAATCGCTTTTTCAGGAGCAAGCAAGAACTGAGAGGTTCCAGACTGTTAAGAACCTCTTAGACTGCAAAATGGCTACAAGTGCGGCAGTGAGTCCTCATGTCTTGAAGATGATGGGTTATCTCGATCATCTTCAAAAACTCGACTGCCCTATCAGCCAGGAACTTGCCTGCGACATCATTCTGCAGTCTTTGCCTGCAAGCTATGATCAGTTCATTCTGAACTTCAATATGCATGGCTTGACTAAGACATTGCCTGAGCTTCATGGAATGCTCAAGACTGCAGAGCCCAACTTGAGGAAAGCCAAGGACCCCAACGTGCTTATGGTGCAAAAGGGCAAGGGCTTTAAGAAATCCTCTGCCAAGGACAAGGGAAAGGCTAAGGCTGTTCAAGTCTCGGACAAGGACACGTCAAAGCCCAAGCCCAAGTCCAAGGCTGGGCCTACTGACATCTGCAGGTTCTGCAAAGAACCGGGGCATTGGAGGAGAGAATGTAAGAAATTCCTGGAAGGTCTAAAGGAATTGAAGAAGAAGACTCTGGAGACTTCTTCATCAGGTATTTTTGTTATAGAAGTTAATACAACTACTTCTGATAATACCTCATGGGTTATGGATACTGGTTGTGGGGCTCATATTTGTACTAATATGCAGGCACTCAGCAACAGTAGGAAGCTGAAGCAAGGACAAGTGGAGCTACGAGTTGGGAATGTAGCGAAAGTTCCTGCACTAGCTGTAGGCACATACTTGTTGTCTTTACCTTCGGGATTGGTTTTAGAACTTAATAACTGCTATTTTGTACCTGCGATAAGCAGAAATATTATTTCAGTTTCTTTGTTGGATTTGGAAGGTTATGATTTTTCAGTTAAGAATAAATTATGTTCCTTCAATCGCAATAATTTGTTCTATGGTTGTGCCCCTCTTACGAATGGGCTTTACATACTTGATCAATCCGCGCCAATTTATAACATTAATACCAAACGGTTCAAACCTAATGAGGAGAACCGAACGTTTCTATGGCATTGTCGTTTAGGGCACATCAGTGAGAAACGCATTAAGAGGCTCCATTCGAATGGACTTCTTGGCTCATTTGACTTTGAGTCATGTGAGAAATGCGAATCCTGCCTGATGGGCAAAATGACGCGGGCCCCCTTTAATAAACCTAACGAGAGGGCCAGTGACTTATTGGGCCTGATACACACTTATGTGTGTGGCCCAATGTCCACAAATGCAAGAGGAAACATCAGTACTTCATTACCTTCACTGATGATTTCAGCAGGTATGGATATGTTTATTTAATGAAACATAAGTCTGAATCGTTTGAGAGATTCAGAGAATTCCAAAATGAAGTACAGAACCAACTTGGCAAAAGCATTAAAGCTCTTCGGTCCGACCGAGGAGGAGAATACTTGAGCCAAGAGTTCAGTGATCATCTAAGAGAGTGTGGGATAGTTTCCCAACTCACTCCTCCTGGAACACCTCAATGGAATGGTGTGTCTGAGAGGAGGAATCGGACCTTATTGGATATGGTTCGGTCTATGATGAGTCACACAGACCTTCCAATATCCCTTTGGGGATATGCTCTGCTAACAGCAGTGTTCACTCTAAATAGAGCGCCATCAAAAGCAGTAGCTAAGACACCATATGAATTATGGACTGGAGAAACTCCAGTGATGTCTTATCTTAAAATTTGGGGTTGTGAAGCCTATGTCAAGAGATTAATCTCTGACAAGCTTACACCAAAGTCTGATAAATGCTACTTCATTGGTTATCCGAAGGAGACCAAGGCTTATTACTTCTACCTACGATCCGAGAACAAGATTTTTGTTGCCCGGGATTGTAATTTTCTTGAGAGGGAGTTTCTCTCTAAGAAAAACAGTGGGAGTAAGGTACTGCTTGAAGAAATTCAAGATGAACAGGATACTGCTCAACCTAATGAGGAAGAGCAGCAGGAGGACCTACAAGAAATTGTAGAGCCTGAACCTGTGGTACCTGAAGTTCGAAGATCCGGGAGGATCCGTCACGAACCCGAGAGATATCAAGGATTCCTCGTGACTAACTGTCATGATCTTCTGATCATTGATGGTGATGAACCATCGAACTTCAATCAAGCCATGATGGGCCCAGATTCCTCTAAGTGGCGTAAGGCCACTGATTCCGAAATGGACTCCATGTCGGTCAACCAAGTGTTTTCGTTGGTTGACTTACCCGCTGGTGTAAAAGCCATCGAGTGCAAATGGATCTTCAAGAAGAAGATTGACGTGGATGGAAATGTCCAGATTTATAAAGCCAGGTTGGTGGCAAAAGGTTTCAGGCAAGTTCACGGTGTGGATTATGATGAAACCTATTCCCCAGTGGCTATGATGAAATCTATTCGGATTCTACTAGCAACTGCAGCTTTTCATGATTATGAAATTTGGCAGATGGACGTGAAAAACCGCCTTCCTGAATGGAATTCTGGACGAGGATGTGTATATGACACAACCTGACGGTTACATAGATCCAAAGAATGCTGGGAAAGTATGCAAGCTTCATAAATCCATTTATGGATTGAAGCAAGCATCGAGGAGCTGGAATCTTCGATTTGATGAAGCGATCAAGCAATTTGACTTCATCAGAAACGAAGAAGAACAATGCGTGTATAAGAAGACTACTGGGAGCAAGATAGTATTTCTTATTCTGTATGTCGATGACATACTGCTTCTCGGAAACGACGTACCAATGCTGCGGTCGGTAAAGGACTGGCTTGGAAGTTGTTTTTCCATGAAAGACATGGGTGAAGCCGCATACGTTCTTGGAATCCGGATCTACCGGGATAGATCTAAAAGGCTGATAGGCTTGTGTCAAGATTCATACATTGACAAAGTCCTGCATAGATTCAGCATGGCAGATTCCAAGAAGGGCTTCACGCCAATGGTACATGGCACAACGCTAAGCAAGAAGCAGAGCCCTACGACGGCTGCTGAGCTTGAGCGCATGAAGAATATTCCTTATGCATCTGCAATAGGATCTATCATGTATGCCATGATCTGTACTCGTCCTGATGTTGCTTATGCATTGAACATGACGAGTAGATACCAGTCAAATCCAGGTGAAAACCACTGGATTGCCGTCAAGAATATCCTGAAGTATCTAAGACATACCAAGGATAAGTTCTTGGTGTACGGTGGAAGTAATGTGCTTGAAGTCAGTGGATTCACGGACGCAAGTTTCCAGACAGACCAAGATGATTTCCGGTCGCAGTCCGGTTATATCTTTTGTCTGAATGGCGGTGCAATCAGTTGGAGAAGCTCCAAGCAAGACACCGTTGCTGATTCCACTACAGAAGCTGAATATGTCGCCGCCTCAGAAGCAGCGAAGGAAGCTGTTTGGATACGAAAGTTCATTATTGAACTAGGTGTGATACCGAATGCAGCTGAGCCTCTGGCACTGTTTTGTGATAACAATGGTGCTATAGCTCAGGCAAAGGAACCAAGATCACACCAGAAATCCAAGCATATACTAAGAAGATTTCACTTGATACGTGATATCATTAATAGAAAGGAAGTCAAGATCAGCCGAGTTCCGACAGATGATAATGTCGCTGATCCATTGACAAAGCCACTCCCAAGGCCTAAGCTCGAGTACCTGACTGAAGCTGTAGGCATTAGAGACATTGAAATGTAATCTAAATTTGAGTGGGAGTTTGAGGGCTTTATTTAGTTATTGATATGTTCTTGTAAAACATTTGAGATGTTTAATAATAAAATTATTTTTCAAGATTATTTTAACTGTGATGAAATAATCGTTCCAAAATGATATGAACCATTTTATAGGTCATCGAAGTAAGTGACTTGATCTTGAGTCATCAAAGTCATTTAGCTTGATCATGAGACCCTATATTTGATAAGATGGTTTATATCATCCTGTCCCTAGTCGAAGGTTGTTGAAATTGGAACACCAACAACCGCAAGAGACTAGATTGGTATGTGACTTATGACAAAGTCTTAGGATGTCATAGATGCACGGCATCAAAGTCAGTACATAGGTGTATGTTGGGGTACATACGACCGGACATTGGATATTTATATATGTGTCATAAGAGATTCTTACTACGACTATAGAGTATACTCCTTAGACCTGAGTTCGCATGCATGTGACTGCACATCAACTGATGCGCTTTGATCATTGTCTAACGCTGTCGTTAAGCGATAGTTATAAGGACCTTGTTTGGGTGTATTATGAAATGAGTAGTTTATAGTGATGGAACAAGACGGGATTTGTCCCTCCAATATAAATGGAGTGAATATCTCTAGGCCAATCGGAGATTTGAATACTGGAAAATGCATGGCCATGCTCAAACGGACTGTCCCGAGTCGTTTGGATTGTCAGTATCAAATCAGAGTCCGATGAACATTATTAGGCTTTATAAGGATGACACTCATCTTGCCTTATGACTAATCGAGATATTGAGACAAAAGGAATATGAATACAGAGATTCCAGTACAAGTGGGAGATTGTTGGAATTATGTCCAGTAATCTCTGTACTGTCTCTAGAAAGTAAGAGTATGTCAATGATCAGACATAAGTCATATAATACTGGGGGTCATGATGGCTTGCTAGAGTCCGCTCATTATCTATAAGTCTTGGATTTATTGCCTTTATTATATGATCCCATATGGGTCACACGCCTAAGCTAACAGGAAACTATGAGGGAACGGTTCAGCAGAAGTACGGTAAAAGTGCTAGGCATTTACTATACTTAGAGAGATTAAAGGGCCTGATTAAATCTAAGGGATTTAATCAGACTGGGAATTGGGCCCAAAAGCCCAACAGAACTAGACAAGGGTTTTATGATTAAAACTTGACCTAGCTCTCTTTTCTCCCTAACTCTCTGCGCCTCCCATCTCTCTCTCTGCGCCTCCCTCTCTCTGGTCTAGCAGCCTTCTTCCTGTTAGTGTGCGTGTGTGAACCTTTGGAGGAACAACCTCTTGGTGGTTCTGCTGATCTCTGACTCATACCTGATTCTTCCGCTGCATAACAAGGTATTACTGAGATCCCTTATGATTCTGTCAAGAGAACCTAGATCCAATCTGTTTAGTAGAGTTTAATCTGACAGAATTAAACCAGGACAAACACTAAACAATCCTTCAAATGGTTGTGCTCAAAGACTAAGTATTTTACCCTATGAAGCCATCGTCCATCAACACTTGTGAAACCATTAATTCTCAAATGAAGTGATGATCTTAAGGTTTAAAATATCTTAGATTTTTGTGGAAGGCTAGAGTATTGTGGCTCAATCTCATTGGTTAAGATGTGCATTATCGAGGATAAAGATGAAAGTAATGAGGTTAAGACTTCTAAAAAGTCTAAAATGATGAAGATGGATGTTTTGGATGGAAAGGAGAGTAAAACATTGATTGGTGATCAGTTGGAAAGTGCTAAAATGGAGGGGGTGAACGAAACCAAAAGAGTTCCTCTTGTTAGAAAAAAGAAAAAAAGCAAATAACCCAAAACCTCCATAATTTCTCAATCTCTAAACACTCTCATCCTTCATTCCATTGAAACTCAAGGATGGGAGCATTGAGGAAAAGGTCAAATAAAAAGAAAGTGCCAAGCCTTTCTCAAGGGCCAAGGCAGTCCTCACTCCCAAGCTGCAATGTCCTAACTATCAACCAAGAAGTTAGGATATTCCCACCTCTTCATTAGAAGAAAAAAGTAGTCAACCTTAGAGACGTAAAACAAGCTCACTTGGGATGAATTCTCATGTCTATCCTTGTATATATTCTTTGAATTTTTTTCTAGTCATTCTTGATGTTTTTATTGAGTCTTTGTAGGTTTGGTAAATTGGGATCATCAAAGGAAAGAATGTAAGTAATGGAAAAATTTGGCTAGACCATATTGACCAATCCACACTAGACTGAGAAAGTTGCCATAACTGTTGTTATCGAGACACAAAGGACAGTCCAAACCGCATCCATGAATCATATGAGATGAGAAGATCCCACGGCAATGAGGACATCGGTTCAACGGAACCTGACCAAACCAAACAAGCCAAACCATTCTCGACCCTGGTGAGCACGCCTTGGACCCGAGTAGGCAAGAAGAGAATCACTGGAATTTTAACCGAGCCATGGAGAATCTAATCACCAGGATCAGCATAGATGACATCACAGAGCACATACCAGTTTGACAATGATCAGCCCATTCTAACTAGCTGGCCCGAAGGATGTGTGAGATGACCGATTCCGACAACGACCATATGTTCACACCAGGATCGTCCGTCTGGCCATTACTTAGGATCGATGAAGCATCAATGATCTTCACCATAGGAGCCATTGATCCTAAGCTCGTGTCGTCTCTATGGACCAAAGGTTATACTCTTTTTCCTTTGCAAGGTTTTATCCCACTGGGTTCTTGTAAAGTTTTTAATGAGGTAACCCGAGGCCCGTTTCCTCAGACAAAACGCACAGCCCATGAAGCCCAAGATATTGATCATGGAAGATCAAATGTGCAAATGTTGTGCATTATCAAAATATGCAAAAGAATCACACATTTGATAATGTGAAAATACGGGGACACTTGAATATTATCATCAAGTGTCTGTTTATGTTTGTAGAAGAAATGTGCAAAGTTGGGGACTTGATCAGACCGTTGGAGGTTCAAAAAAGAGCAAAATGGGCACGTCTGCCACAAGGAAGGACCACATTCAGAAGTGGTCCCAACCAGCCTTACACGGTTCAAAGTGACAACCTGTTTGTCTTTAGCTAGTTCTTGTCTCATTCCAATTAGGTTAACTCATTATGCTCTTTGTCCCTGCTATTTAAACATTGTATCACAGAAATATAAAAAGTGTTTTTGAAACTCATTCTCTTCTCTACTTTGCGGCTACTCGCTTACTCTCTCAAGAACCATAAAATATCTTAGTCTTTATTTTCAAAATCCAACATGGTATCGGAGCAATAGAGTTATTGTTCTTGATTCTATCTATTCTGTCTTCATTTTACCATTCTCACGGTTCAGTTCTTTATTATCTCTGTTTCTACCCATTCTCATCTTTGTCCCTAAACTCTCTCAACCGCATCCATGGAAGATACTTTCCATGTTAACTCCAGCTTGAAGCCTACTATTATCCCGGTTGTTCTCAGGGGTCTCAACTACAGAACATGGCAGAGAACTACCAAGACAACCATTTGTAGAAGAGGACTTTGGGGGCACATCCTTGAAGACAGAATTCCAAGAGAGGAAGATTCAACAAAGAAGAAGGATGAGGAGACCAAGAAAGAAGAAGCAAGATGGTTTCAAGAAGATCAACCAGTCCTTGGCTTTCTCCAAAACTCTCTTGACTCCTCCATCCTTGAAGTTTACTCCCACTGTGAAACAGCTAAGTCACTTTGGGACACTCTCAAAAAGGTTTATGGTGATGTCTCCAACCTCAACCGTGTGTATGAGGTGAAGAAGACCATCAGTGACCTTCACCAAGAAGAATGTGAGTTAACCAAGTACCCTGGGAAGTTCTCTTCTGCCTAGTCTGAGCTTGACATGCTAAGGTCGAGTACTATGGACCCTAAGGTTTTCAATGAGAGAAAGGAGCAGGACAAGATCTTTGGTATTCTACTCAACTTGAACCCAATCTACAATGAGGTTATCAAGTCTATCTTAAGGAAGACTACACTACCTGGCTTTGAAGAGGTGTGATCAAGGATCCAAAAGGAGCAAGGAAACATTGGATTGTTTGGAGGAAAAGGGGACCTTGTCACTGGCAACAAAATCATGTTCAAGCAAGAGGAAAGGAAGGCTGCCTTCTGTGACCATTGAAATAATAAAGGACATGCCAAGGACAAGTGCTGGATCCTTCACCCTCATCTCAAGCCATCCAAGTTCAAAGACTCAAGAGCCAACATCTCTAAAGAGGCTGTGAATTAGCAGGCGGCTTCATCCACTCAAGGGGGAGAGCTTGCACTCATCACCAACACTGATTATGTGAGTGGAAGTGATTTGGAGGACCTCTTCAAGCTTATGCCTCCAAACTCTCTGGAATCACTTTATTGTCTCATATACTACTTGCTAAAACTGATCAAAAATTGGTAGTATATTCATGAGAATCTCACCATATGATTAGTAATGCTAAGTTTGTTGGGAATGTCCTGAAATCTATTGTACATGCTCTAAGTGAAAGTCGTATAGTCGAGATGAGACAATCACGTAACACTAGGTAGTCATAACGCTTTGCTAGAAGCCACTTATGATCAATGAGTTGAGAACTCATTGCTAGTGTTATATGATCCTACAGGGCCACACACCTAAGCAAACTGGGCGTTAAAGACGAGGTTGATCATTAATGTAATGATCCAGTGAATGCATATGTGATATGCATTCGATATCAATGTTCTGGGATAGCATCGATCGTTGCAGATATTGCATCGATCGATGCACTCGCGGATTAATCAGATTAATTCGGTTTAATCGTTGGTTAATTCCGTTGTGGTTTAAGCCGACATATATAAGATATATGGTCGACCTAAACTCGTCCCTAACCTAATACACAGCCACCAGAACACAGATAAAAAACCTCTCTGGAGATCAGATCTCTGTAAGGCACTAGCATCCCTACGGTCCAGTTTGTGTGCGTGTGGATACCAGTAGAGGTGCAGCACTTGAGGCGCTTCGTGATCTCGATTACTTGCAATACTTCCGCTGCATATTCACCAGGTAACTTCGAGATCTGATAGATTCAATTACATGAACCTTAGATCCTAGGCTCGGAATTCAGACTAGGGTTGCTAATCCGGATTAGAACTGCTAGAAATTCCTTCAGTGGTATCAGAGCTTTAGGGTTCCATTGAATCTGTAGCATGATGATTAGATTAGTTGAATCTAGATCTTTGTATAATTGATACAAGCATGCTAAAACTCGTTTTGATCAAAGTAACCTAGTTTAGGGTTTTGTTCGAAAACGTTTTAAGGTTTTTCGCATAGTGTCGATCGTTGCCAATCGGGCATCGATCGACACAGAGCGAAAACCCGAATAAATTTAGGGTTTTTCGCATGGTGTCGATCGTTGCCAATCCGGCAACGATCGATGCGTGGCGAAAACCCGAATAAACCTAGTTTTTGCCTAGTGTCGATCGATGCAATTGTTGCATCGATCGACACAGCCTCGCGAGATTGTTGGATCGGTTCAATTAGATTGGACCGGTTATCGAGCTTGGTTAAATATGGTCGAACACTGTGAATGGTTTAATGGCGATTGATTTGACAAGGTTGGCATCAACCGATGCTAACGTAGCATCGATCGACACTGACCGGTATTCAAAACCGGATCAATTGGATTGATCGGTCATCGCAGATTAATTAATTATAAGAATTAAAACATAGTAAAACTGAACGTTTTAAATGGTTCCGTTCCTCAACCAAATATCAAGTGTACTTGATGTCTTTCCAATCTTGTCAACTGTCAAGACCCATTTAGTTGTGTGATAGACTTGCAGTGCAAGATGTCCACAATTTCATGAGTAAGGCAGAGGTAATCGTGTTGATGGACTTGCAGTGCAAGACATCGAAAATTACGTGACTAAAGAGATTGGTTTACTTGACTGGGCCATCAAAATCGTTTTGGGCCCAGAGACATCAGGTGGATTGGACATAAGATGTCGATCCACAACCAAGAGTTATATTGGATATAACTAGCAAGGTTGTTGCTTACCTAAATAGCTAAAGTTGAGTGATAGCCAGTGGCTCACTTGAATTTAGTGAAGTATGTGTCTTGGATCATTATATTCATCTGAGGAAACATTGTTTGAATATAATTCGAGTTTTCTTAAAAGTTAAGACTTCTCATTTCTTGAACATCATAACTAAACCTTTTCTTTTCTATGATTCTCAGCTATGACTGCTACTCATAACAATTCTTTCTCCCTGCGATCCGTCCTTGAGAAGGAAAAGTTAAATGGATCGAATTTTCTCGAATGGTATCGGAACTTGAGAATTGTTCTCAAGCAGGAGAAGCGGGACTATGTCCTTGAAAATGTTCTCCCTGAAAAACCGAGAGCCAATGCTCCACATGCAGAAAGGAATGCTTGGGATAAGCATTCTAATGATGTGGTCGATGTGAATTGTCTCATGTTGGCTACCATGAACTCGGATTTGCAGAAGCAATACGAGAACGTGGAGTCGCCCGTGGAGATGATCACTAGCCTGAAAAGTATGTTTCAGGAGCAAGCACGAACTGAGAGATACCAGACGGTTAAATCTCTCATTGAATGCAAGCTACCAAAGGACAGTCCAGTCAGTCCTCATGTCATTAAGATGATGGGTTATATTGATAACCTGGGGAAGCTGGATTGTCCCATTAGCCAAGAGTTGGCTACTGACATCATTTTGCAGTCACTGCCGTCAAGTTATGATCAGTTTGTTATGAACTATAACATGAATAACTTGACAAAGACATTGACTGAGCTGCATGGCATGCTCAAGACAGCTGAGCCAAATATCAAGAAGGGCACTCCTAATGTACTTATGGTACAAGGGGGTAAGAAGTTTAAGAAACTTGGCAAAGGTAAGGGAAAGGGCAAGGCAGTCCCGGTTGAGAACCAGGACACGCCGGCGCCAGCCCCAAAGCCCAAGCCGGGCCCATCTGAGACTGATAAGTACCATTACTGTAAAGAGCTTGGGCATTGGAAGAGAAATTGCAACAAATTCTTGGAAGAGAAGAAGAAGAAGAAGAAGAGTTTCGAGACTTCATCTTCAGGTATTTATGTTATAGAAGTAAATGTTACTACTTCTGGTTCTACTTCTTGGGTATTGGATACCGGCTGTGGTGCTCATATTTGTACAAATATGCAGGGCCTAAGCAACAGTAGGAAGTTGGAAAGGGGACAAGTGGATCTGCACGTGGGGAATGGAGCAAGAGTTGCTGCATTAGCCGTAGGAACATATAACTTGTCTTTACCTTCTGGTTTGGTTTTAAAACTTAATAATTGCTACTATGTACCTGCTATAAGCAGAAATATTATTTCCATTCCTGTTTTGGATGTGGAAGGATATCAGTTTTCAATTAAGAATAAATGTTGTTCTTTTGATTACAATGATGTATTTTATGGTAGCAGCCCATTAGAGAATGAACTTTATGTTTTAAACCAAACCGCACCAATCTATAACATTAACACCAAGAGATTCAAATCAAATGACACGAATCAGACTTTTCTTTGGCATTGTCGTTTGGGCCACATAAACGAGAAACGGATCCAAAAGCTCCATAGTGATGGGCTTCTGGGCTCATTTGATTATGAATCATGTGAGAAATGTGAATCTTGTTTACTAGGCAAAATGACTAAGGCCCCTTTCAACAAATCAAATGAAAGGGCCAGTGACTTATTGGGCCTTATACAAACAGATGTATGCGGCCCAATGAGCACAAGTGCCAGAGGAAATTTTCGATACTTCATTACCTTCACTGATGATTTCAGCAGGTATGGCTATGTCTATTTAATGAGACATAAGTCAGAATCTTTTGAAAAGTTCAAAGAGTTCCAAAATGAAGTACATAATCAACTTGGAAAAAGTATTAAGGCTATTCGATCAGATCGTGGAGGAGAATACTTAAGCCAAGAATTCAGTGATCATTTAAGAGATTGTGGAATTGTTTCACAACTCACTTCTCCTGGAACACCACAATGGAATGGCGTGTCTGAGAGGAGGAATCGGACTTTATTAGATATGGTTCGATCAATGATGAGTCTCTCAACTCTTCCATTATCCTTTTGGGGATATGCTCTAGAAACGTCTGCGTTTACACTTAATAGGGTTCCGTCAAAATCAGTTGCAAAGACACCACATGAGATGTGGACTGGAAATATTCCGAGTTTGTCTTTCCTGAAGATTTGGGGTTGCGAAGCTTATGTCAAGCGACTAATTACAGATAAGCTCGAACCCAAATCTGATAAATGCTACTTCGTTGGTTATCCTAAGGAAACCAAGGCATACTACTTTTACAACCAATCCGAGAACAAAGTGTTTGTTGCTCGGAACTGCGTTTTTCTTGAGAGAGAGTTTCTTTCCAAGAGAAACAGTGGGAGTAAAGTACAACTCGAAGAAGTTCGAGATCCGCAGGAAAATGCTCAACCTGTAGAGGAAGAGCAACAGTTGGATCTACAAAGAGTTGTAGAACCCGCGCCTGTGGAGCCTGAAATTCGCCGATCCGAAAGGATCCGTCACGAACCCGAGAGATATGGGTTTCTCGTAAACAATTGTCATGATTTGTTATTCATTGACAGTGACGAACCAGCGAATTTCGAAGAAGCAATGATGAGCCCTGACTCCGCAAAGTGGCTGAAAGACGCTGAATCCGAAATGGGATCCATGTCACAAAACCAAGTATGGACTTTGGTTGATTTACCCGATGGTGCAAGACCCATTGAGTGTAAATGGATTTTCAAGAAGAAAATTGATGTGGATGGAAATATCCAGATATATAAAGCAAGGCTAGTGGCAAAAGGTTTCAAACAAATTCATGGTATTGACTATGAAGAAACCTATTCACCTGTCACCATGCTTAAATCCATTCGGATTCTCCTAGCAACAGCTGCTCATTATGATTATGAGATCTGGCAGATGGACGTGAAAACAGCTTTCCTTAATGGAATTCTGGAAGAGGATGTGTACATGACACAACCCGAAGGTTTCATCGATCCAAATGCAGCTAGGAAAGTATGCAAACTTCATCGATCCATTTATGGATTGAAGCAAGCATCTCGGAGTTGGAATCTTCGTTTTGATGAAGCAGTCAAAAGGTTTGATTTCATCAGAAGCGAAGAAGAACCATGTGTTTACAAGAAGACTAGTGGGAGCGCAGTTGCATTTCTCGTGTTGTATGTAGATGACATACTTCTCCTCGGAAATGACGTTCCGTTGTTACAGTCTGTTAAGACTTGGCTCGGAAGTTGTTTTTCAATGAAAGACATGGGAGAAGCCGCGTATATTCTTGGAATAAGAATCTATAGAGATAGATTAAACAAATTGATTGGACTGTGTCAAGACACTTATATCGATAAGGTCTTACACAGGTTCAGAATGCAAGATTCCAAGAAGGGCTTCATACCAATGTCTTATGGCATAAGTCTCAGCAAGAAGCAGTGTCCTGAGACACCTGCTGAGCGAGATCGCATGAGTCGGATTCCCTATGCCTCGGCGTTGGGATCCATCATGTATGCCATGCTCTGTACTCGCCCAGATGTTGCTTGTGCTTTAAGCATGACGAGTAGATACCAATCGGATCCAGGTGAAAGTCACTGGACAGCAGTCAAGAATATTCTGAAGTATTTGAGAAATACTAAGGATAAATTCTTGGTGTACGGAGGAAGTGATGAGCTGGTAGTAAGTGGTTACACAGACGCAAGTTTCCAGACAGACAAAGATGATTTCCGATCGCAATCTGGTTACATCTTCTGCCTGAATGGCGGTGCAGTCAGCTGGAAGAGTTCCAAGCAGGACACTGTAGCAGATTCCACAACTGAAGCTGAGTACCTCGCTGCTTCTGAAGCGGCAAAGGAGGCTGTTTGGATCAAGAAGTTCATCACTGAACTTGGTGTGATTCCTAGTATTTCTGAGCCAGTGGCTCTATATTGTGACAACAATGGAGCCATTGCGCAAGCAAAGGAACCTAGATCACACCAGAAATCCAAACACATAGAAAGGAGATATCACCTTATCCGTGATATTGTGAATAGAGGAGATGTGAAGATCAGCAGAGTCCCGACGGATGAGAATGTTGCTGATCCACTGACCAAGCCTCTCCCAAGGCCTAAGCACGAGTTTCACACTACTGCTGTAGGCATTAGATTTCTTAAGATATGATCTTGATTTCAGTGGGAGTTGTATTTGTTTTAGTTATAATATAATGTTCACAAAGACATAATAGTTATGTTATTTTAATGAAATTGTTTCAGCATTATTTAATTGTGTTAATTAAATATATATAATGTTCCAAAGTAATTTATGACATTTTATAGGCCATCAAGTATGTGACTTGATCATGAAACCCTATAAGCAATAAATGACATAAATTATAATGGTCCCTGGTCGAGGTTGTTAACGTGGGACATTAATAACCACGTGAGACTAGTATGTGAGGTGACTGATGACCATGTTTCATGGAGTCATTAATGAGTGTATTAAAGTCAATCACATAGATATGTGTTAGAGAACACATGATCGGACATGACCCGTCAATGAGAACTCTACAAGATGTTATATGAGTGTCATAACAGTTTCTCATTACGACTAAAGAGAGTAGTCCTTAGACCTGAGTTCATCATGTCCTCTCTTATATGGATTGGTTCGTCTTGACTTTGTCAAACGTCAGCCGTAACTGGTGATTATAAAGACACTGATTAGGCGTATCATGAAATATGAAAGAAACATGGATGGGACAAGATGGAATTTGTACCTCCTATTTAACAGGAGTTAAATATCTCTGGGCCTATCGAAGATTTGATACTGGAAATGCGTGGCCGCGCTCAAACGAGGTGATTGTCAGTCGTTTGTTTTTCATCAGTACAAATCGGGATTCGATAAACGTAATCTGGTTGAATAAGGATGACACAGTGCTTGCCTTATGCTAGATTGAGATATAGCTACAAAGGGATTAAAGGAATAGATGATTCCAGTACAAGTGGGAGATTGTTGGGAATGTCCTGAAATCTATTGTACATGCTCTAAGTGAAAGTCGTATAGTCGAGATGAGACAATCACGTAACACTAGGTAGTCATAACGCTTTGCTAGAAGCCACTTATGATCAATGAGTTTAGAACTCATTGCTAGTGTTATATGATCCTACAGGGTCACACACCTAAGCAAACTGGGCATTAAAGACGAGGTTGATCATTAATGTAATGATCCAATGAATGCATATGTGATATGCATTCGATATCAATGTTCTGGGATAACATCGATCGTTGCAGATATTGCATCGATCGATGCACTCGCGGATTAATCAGATTAATTCGGTTTAATCGTTGGTTAATTCCGTTGTGGTTTAAGCCGACATATATAAGATATATGGTCGACCTAAACTCGTCCCTAACCTAATACACAACCACCAGAACACAGATAGAAACCTCTCTGGAGATCAGATCTCTGTAAGGCACTAGCATCCCTGCGGTCCAGTTTGTGTGCGTGTGGATACCAGTAGAGGCGCAGCACTTGAGGCGCTTCGTGATCTCGATTACTTGCAATACTTCCGCTGCATATTCACCAAGTAACTTCGAGATCTGATAGATTCAATTACATGAACCTTAGATCCTAGGCTCGGAATTCAGACTAGGGTTGCTAATCCGGATTAGAACTGCTAGAAATTCCTTCAAAGTTGTTAAAAGACATCAAACTTGCCCTATGAAGAGTAATTATTGCTGATGGTCAAGGTATTCCCATTGTAGGAACCGGAAAGTTAAGATTGTTTAACAAGGAAAGTGATGCATTCTATGTTCGTAAGTTTAAGTCTAACTTGCTGTCTGTTAAAAGGATTACTAAAGACTTGAATTGCAATGTTATTTTTGGACCTAATGAAGTTTGCTTTCAGGATATTAATAATGGAAAGGTTATTGGAAGAGGTGGTACACAAGATGAGCTTTACTTCCTTGAAGACACTTCTCCAAGCAATCCTGATACCTTAGCTTTCAAATCCTGTTTTTCTTCTAATCAAAATGTCCTATGGCATGCTAGACTAGGACACCATGCTCGTGCTTTTAGCTTAATATTTCCTAATGTTAGCTTTGATCATTCAGCTTATGAATCTTGTATTCTTGGCAAACATTGTAGAACTATCTTTCCCAAATCAACTACTATCTATGAACATTGCTTTGATCTAGTGCATTCTGATGTATGGACCTCACCTTGCCATTCTAGAGATAGGAACAAGTACATTGTGACATTCATTGATGAAAAATCAAAATACACTTGGGTAACATTGCTTCCATATAAAGATTGGGTATTTGAGGCTTTTATGAACTTTCAAAACTATGTTATTAATCAATTTAATGCCAAGGTCAAAGTGTTTAGATCAGCAAATGGAGGAGAGTATACAAGACAAAGATTCAAAGATCACTTGAACAAACATGGGATCCTACACCAAACAAGCTGTCCACATACACCGAACAAATGGAGTGGCTAAGAGAAAAAACCGGCATCTCATGGAAGTTGTTAGGTCCATGATGTTTCACACCAATGTTCCGGAAAAGATTTTGGGGAGATGCACTCTTGGCAGCATGCTTTCTAATCAATAGGATCCCAACCAAAGTTCTCCAAGAAATTTCACCATATGAGGTATTGAACAAAACCAAACCCTTTATTGAACACTTACGTGTGTTTGGGTGTGTTTGCTTTGTACATGTCTCAGGTGATCAAAGGAATAAGCTAGAGGCTAAGAGCACAAAGTGTATGTATGTTCCTTGGATACTCCACAACTTAGAAGGGTTTTGATCCAAGCAACAACCGCACATATGTGTCAAGAGATGTTAAGTTCATTGAAGGACAGGGGTATTATGAGAAGAGGGATTGGGAAGGATTGAAGGATCTTTCAAGATCACCTTCTGATCTTGCCACAAGTCTGAAGTATCAATTGGATCATTTGGGAAATGATTCTTCAAAGGTTCCAACGCAGGAGGAGCCTGAAGCTACAAATCAGGAAGCTCCTCAAGAAGATGATGAACCAGAAGCATCCACTCAAGAACCAGATCAAACTCAAAAAGAAGCCCTACCTCAAGGTTATAATCAAATGAATGAGGAAGAGGCAGTCTATCAAGAGGAAGAAGAGGGGGTTATAGAAGTGGCTGATCAACCGGTTCAACAACTCATAAGAAGCACAAGGGAAAGGAAAGATCCATCAAACTGGATCAAGACAAGGGTTTACTTCAATACCAAGCAGTGGCTCATTCTAGTCAGTTTACTTGTTCTATTGACTTGCTACCATCTAGGCACCGTGCCTTCCTTGGGAAGATTGAGCTGAATCAGGTTCCTAAGACTTATGAGGAGGCTAGGGACATCAAGGTATGGATGGATGCAGTGAGTGATGAGAAGGGAGCTTTGGAAAAGAATCACACTTGGAATGTGGAGAGGATGCCAAAAGGAAAGAAGACTGTCAGCTCAAAATGGGTCTTAACAATCAAGAATACGAGAAATTGAGACACTGAGAGGTACAAGACAAGGTTGGTTGCAAGAGGGTTCACACAAATTTATGGAGAAGACTACATTGATACCTTTGCACCGGTAGCTAAACTCCATACAGTAAGAGTCACACTGTCCTTGGCCACAAACCTTTTATGTAACTTATGGCAAATATATGTTAAGAATGCCTTCTTACAAGGAGAACTTGAAGAGGAAGTGTACATGACCCCACCACCGGCACTAGAGCATTTGTGCAAACCTGGTGAAGTATTGAGACTAAGGAGAGCTATCAATGGTACCATAAGCTAAGCCATACACTCATGGACCATGGATTCAAGAAGTCTCAATCTGATCACACATTGTTTACCCTTCAAAGCGCTCTAGGATTGGTGGTGGTTCTGATCTATGTGGATGATTTAATCATTACAGGAAGTGATAATAAGGGAATTCAATCCACAAAGGCTTTTCTCAAGAGCTCATTTGACATCAAAGACCTCGGAGAGTTGAAGTATTTCCTGGGCATTGAAGTATGCAGATTCAATGATGGGTTGTTTCTATCCCAAAGGAAGTATGTTCAAGACTTGTTGACAGAAACAAGTATGCATGATTGCAAGATATCAAAGACTCCTCTTGAAGATGGCTACCAAGTCAATAGAAAGGGGGAGAAATCAGAAGAGGAGAAGTTCAAGGATGCTTCCTTGTATAGAAGACTGGTTGGGAAGCTTACTATCTCACTCTCACTAGACCAAACCTATGTTTTTCTGTGAATCAAGTCAGCAAGCATATGCAATCACCCACGGTTTATCATTGGAGTTTGATTGAGAGGATCCTTAGATATCTCAAAGGCTCAACAGGACAAGGAATTTGGATGGGTAAGAATGATAGCACTGAGATCGTTGGCTATTGTCAAGCAAATTGGGCTTGTGATAAGAGTGATAGGAGATCCACAACAGGTTATTGCACCTTCATTGGAGGTAACTTAGTGACTTGGAAGACAAAGAAGCAGAAGGTGGTCTCATGTTCAAGTGTTGTAGCTCAGTATAGGGCTATGAGGAAGCTTAAAACAGATTTAACTTGGGTGAAGGGTCTACTCTAGGACTTTGGCATTGAGCAATCAAGTCCCATTACCTTTCATTGTGATAATCAGGCTGCAATACACATTGCTACCAAATCCGCGTTTCATGAAAAGAATAAACACATTGAGATAGATTGTCATAAGGTAAGGCAAAAGATTGAAGATGGGACGGTTCTACCTTACTACACAAAGAGAGAAGATCAGCTACCAAACATCTCCACTATGGCTGCAAGTCTTAAGGTTTGCTATCATATCTTCAGAAAACTAGGACTTGTAGACCTTCCTACTCATGATTAGAACTTCCATGATCATGTAAAGCATACTCTTTTTCCCTTGATGTGGTTTTGTGATATATTATGGTTTTTCTAGGTTTT
Organism: Orychophragmus violaceus; assembly: GCA_030180135.1. Classification (NCBI taxonomy): domain Eukaryota; kingdom Viridiplantae; phylum Streptophyta; class Magnoliopsida; order Brassicales; family Brassicaceae; genus Orychophragmus; species Orychophragmus violaceus. The sequence continues at coordinate 43,887,937 of CM058229.1, read as the reverse complement.
CAACCATGATATAGTTGTATATATTGAGTCTTTAACCTGGTTTTTAGAGTCTATTGAGTCTTTTACAGGTAGACTTGCGTTTGGAGCAAAGGATGGGATTATAGGACGTTTCTGGTGATTTGTGCATCGAGCTGAAGTTGGTGTCTCGACCACGATTGAGTGTCGACCGACACTGACTTGGATGTCAGTCGACATTGAGCGCGACAGAACAACATCCGCGAGTTAGAGACAAGTTTTAAAGATTTGCAGAATTACCCAGAAGTTTTTCTTAATTCTAAACTGACCCCAAAACGTGTTTAGAGAGTTTAATTAGGTTTTCAGACTCATTCTACCTTTTATCTTGCTCTTAACTTTGTTCTTGCTTGAGAGATTTGGAGAGGGCTGATTCGTGCTACTTTTAACATTGAGAGAAGAATTTTGAACCCATTTTCTTTATCTATTAAGTCTTTTAATTTTCTATTCATGATGTGTTGTTTGATTACTGATATGTCTGAGTAGTAACCTAGTTAGATTTAGGAATTCTCACAAAGGTTTTATGCTTGCTTGATAACTTATTGATTAGGATTCACCATCTATTGTTCATCACCTAAGTTGTGTCTAATACTGAATTCTAGACTGATCACCTAGGGTTTAAATCTTAGACAAATAACAATAGCACGAGAGTGTGAGTTATAATCTAAACAAACTTAGAGTGAGCAATTTGACTAGATACAAAGAGATTTGGTTTAGGAAAAATGTGAACCGATAGAACCGATACAAAACTCTTCTTGATATGGTCAAAATGATGGTTATCAGAAACCTTTTCAGCAAGGTAATTCTTATTAGAAGACTTATGGATCATCCTCCTATCAGACACCTCCTGCTGCTAATACTCAAGAGAGCAAGATGGAAGCTATGTTAGAGCGGTTTCTGGAGGGTCAGACGAAGGTCACTGTGGACTTCAATAAGAAGCTGGATGCTGTGTATGAAGATCGAAATGGTAAGTTTGAGTCTTTGAGTACTCACATGAAGCAGTTGGACACACAAGTGAACCAAATTTCAAGCTCAATCAAGGGAAAGAGTGTCATGGACACCCACATTAAAACTTGGTCAGTTCATATTGATGATGGGTCAAGTCAAGGAGAGAATATTGAGATTAAGACTGCTGAACTTGTCGAAGATGCTGAAAAACCCGAGACTGAAATCCCAGTGTGGATCGACATCAGTTCAACGTCGGTCGACATCAAGAGCGTAAGGAGCAGGATTTGCCAACATCTTGTCCTATTGCTGAAGAAACAGACCATGAGCCTCATGTACCTTTCCCTAAGGTATCAATGAAGTCTCAACAAGAGCTTGATGAGGCTAAACAGCTGGAAGTGATGGACATGAAGTTGAAGGAGGATCCGCAAGTTGACACTTCACCTTATCATCCTTGTGTACAGAGGTACTTAGAGATGATGCTGCCTATGGATGAGTTACTGAAGGAATGGGTGGTAGTACTTCCTAAGCAAATCAGTGATGTGCTGCTGAATCAAGTCCAAAAAAAGCTACTTGATCCTGGTATATTTGTGTTGAGTTGCCTATCTTAAAGAATGGCTTCAGGCGCTCCTTGTGTGATTTAGGAGCCGCTGGAAATCTCATGCCATACTCTGTGGCAGAGAGAATGGGGATGACATAGTTTTCACGCACTCAGATCTCTCTTGTTTTAGCTGATCAGTCAAGAAGGATTCCGGAAGGAGTTCTTGAGGATGTCCCAGTCAGAGTTGGAGACTATCTAGTTCCAACAGACTTTGTGGTTTTGAAGTACGATAGTGAGCCGGATGAATCCTTAATACTGGGAAGACCTTTCTTAGCCACAGCTGGAGCGAAGATTGATGTGAGGCATGGTTTTATTGATCTCCATCTGGGAGATGTGCCTCTACACTTTGAGATGGATATGCTGCGAAGGCCGAAGATCAATGGTCAGACCTTTAGCATTGAGGATGAACAGGAAACTCAGACTACAGAGGTTCCAGTTTCTGATCCTGGAGAAGAGAAGATGGTGGTTTCTCAGGATTCCATTCTAACATCTTCAGAGCTTGCAACTTCTTCTAAGCAGAAAGCTCCAAACATCAGAGCCTCACCGGAACAAAGGTACGCGTCTTCGCAACTCGATCCTACTGATTTCACTGTTGTGAATGCAGGAGAACATCACATACCTTCGTTCCTTGGATGAGCTCACACTGATAACGCCTACTCTCCACCTTGGATGAGGAGACTGTCGCAGAGACACTCGCAGTCTCTGTCGAACCCACTGGGAGTCTAAACTCCCATCAAAGTCAAGTTAATGACTTAAAACAAGCGATGAGTGGGAGGCAACCCACTAGTAAGTTGTAAATATTAGGACTTTGAGTTTTGCATTTTAATTTCTTTCATTTTTGGAGTTTTTGTGTCAAGTTTCACAGAGCACTGCAGAATCAGTGTCGGTCGATTTACACTTGGATGTCGGTCGACATCGATTCGAGGGAGTTTCGAGCACGGACGATAATCTACCGAGGTCGATTTTAGAGGTCGATTTGTTCTAAAAAGGTAAGTGTCGACCGAAATCCATCTTGATGTCGGTCGACATCGACGAAATCGAGGTACGAATTCTTAAAAACCCGAGAGCTTCTTCTTTTTCCTCATTCTCTCTCTCGCCGAAAATTTTCAAAAATCGCCACAGACCCCAATTCTTAACCATTTTCATCGATTCAAAGCTCTATTCCACTCTATTTTTCGTGCTCTATCTATTTCTAGAATCCATTTCATCGATCTGCGAAGGTACAGCTCTGAATCTCAATTTTTCAGTTCGTTTTCAACGGTAAAAAGCTTCGATTTTTGGTTGATTTATGGATATCTAGGATGTATTGGTAGTGGAACATGATTGCTATGAGTACTGTGGATTATTGCCTATGCTCAATTTGATGAGATTATGACTTTGAATTTTTGGTGTGTTTGAACCTCATACTTTTCGATTGTTCGTTCAATGTCTTGCAGATAGATCCTTCTCTGAACCAAGGAAAACGCCCACGCCGAGGCTCTGCAACCGATGTTTCTGGTTCTTCGTCGCAGCAATGCGATGCACAGAATCAAGCACCTTGGCCTAGGATGGAAGAGAAGTGGTTCAAGCTTACCTGCTTCGAGGATGATCCTTCAGTCGAAGTGAAGAAGCGAGAGTGTACCCATAGGCCGATTCTGGAGCACTGGGACGATTATGACAGTCTATTTTACAACGCTTGGCGTGGCGTTAAGATGGAGCCTACAAGGCTTCCCTGCATGACCACCATGACCAAGCTGAAGATACGGTCTGATGTCCTGCGAGTGATACGGACGATAGGTTTGGGTACGATCTGTACCAAGCCTTATGACTTGCACGAAGAGCTAGTCCGCCAGTTCATGGCCACATTCCGCGTGTACTACACCAACGATGTGCCAAAGAAGGCTTTTGAGGAGACATTGACCTTCATGGCTAAGGGAAGGAGATACAGGCTCAGACTTCAGGAGCTGTGTGATATTTATGAGTTCGACAGGACGCGAGAGAGGGTCAGTTTGCCTGAGCACTGGTCAGATATGCAGCTCTCCTGGAAACATTTTGAGACTGGAGTATATGATTCTCAGACTACTAGGAAGTCTGCTGTGCGGCATCTGGTTCTACGGTATCTAGTCAGGGTGTTCGCCAACACGATCCCGTGTAAAATGGAGCCTGGTATGATGAGGATAGTTGAGCTTCTGTTGCTCTATATTGGGATTGGTGGCAGCATTAATGTCGCTGAATTTGAAAATGCTCACCTGGAGCTGGACGTAAACATGGGAGCTCTCTTTGCTCACCATTTGGAGCATTTGAGAGTGACGAAGCCTTTCGCTGGAAAGGCGGCGAAGACGGAGTCGATTGGGAGTCTCTTAACTCCAATTTTTGATCACTTTCAGATGGACATGATTCAGATGAAGATCTTTACTGCGAAGCCTACCATGAATTTCACTCATCTGAAGAGCATGCGTTGGGTTAAGGGAGATATCAAGGGAAGGCAGTTCCCTTGGAGCTTCCTTGACGTACATGGCGTTGAGCGCCTCTTCCCGCTCCCATGCACCGAGCTTACAAGCATCACCAACGTACCTCTCTCACTCACTTTCCAGCCCATCGTAGATCTATGTCAGCCTGCTCCGCGTCGCTCCACCGTACTCTGAGGCGCATCTTCTGGAGCTGCTGCCACTACTGCTGAGCATGATGATGTTCCTGCTGCTGATACAGACGAAACCTATCGGTTTCCAGAGCCACCAGTGCCACCATAGGACATGCCACCAGCACATTTCCAGAAGTGGGCAGCAGGTGTACTTAAGGGCATCTGGAAGACGATGCATCGCATGTCCTGCCAGCGATCAGAATGTGCATCAGCCACAGCCACGACGTCGTGCACCTGCGCCAGCTCCTACACACATCAGTTCAGAGGAGGAGGAAGTAGAGGTAGCTGCTGACTCCGATGAGGATATGGATGATGAGGACTCCCAGGAGTTCTAGACTTGCAGCTGCTACTGGTTTTGCTTTTCTTTTTCCTTTTCTTGAGTCAGTTTTTATGTTTCTTTTGAGTCAGTCTGTCAGTCTTATTTTCTTGGAACTATTACTATCAGCGTTTATGCAGCTTTATTGTTGTTTTTGATGTGATTTTGAATGATCTAACGCAGCTAACAGATGATATAATTGAGTGCTAACTCATGATCTTAACCACAGACAGATTTATCATCCTGCGTATGCTCACACGAGCTCGATGTCTGTCGCCTCTAAGCTTAGTGTCGGTCGACATCGACCGTGTTCAGGTTCGGATTTTTAACTCAAATTCTCTTTGGTTCCAATTTGATTTATGCCGATCTCATGCTACAATTGCACTGGGGACAGTGCAGTTTAAATGTGGGGGAGGTAGCTACTGATATTGTGTTTTGTTTTCTTAGAGTCAGTCCCATGTTTTTCACTAGTTTTCAAAATTGTTTTATTGAGTCAAAACTTGTATGAAACTATGATTTTTTGAGGAAATTTTTCGCTTGAACAAGAACTAAGTGACCATTGGACAGACTTACAGACTCTCTATGACTATTAGAAAACCCCAAACGGATCAACTTATCAAGGACACCCATATCTAACCAGGTATTCAGAGGATCCACCACTAGTCTCACACTTAATTTTAACTTAAATTTCTCACCTAGGGGCTTGGTAATCTTTGGGTCGGATTCCTTTGATGTGTTTGGCACAGCCTGTGATCCTGTTCTAAAGTATGGTTTCTGATTTTCCCCTCCCTTGAAAGTAAAAAAAAAAAAAAGAGATAAAAACCGAGGATAAGCTAGTAGCTTCGAAGTGGTCAAGGGAGTGGTAAAGACCCCTATTATCTCCTGTGTATCCATGGAAAGATCCAAAGTTTAAACCCCAATAAAAAGGGAAGAGCACTGATAGAAAAAATAAAATGATACCAAGTGGGGAAAAATCAGTGCTAAGGGAGAAAGGGAAAAGAAAGAAACCAGAAACCGACAGTTTGGCGGTCAGACACTGAATAGGTTGAGTCCATGTGTCTTTTGATTCGATACTCCCTCTGTTAGACAGCATCTAATTGTATACAAAGGCTAGTGTGGTGAACTTGAATGTCCTAACTTGATTGTGGAGTTTACTTGGGACAGTTGCTAAGTGTGGGGGAAGTATATTGTGGTCTTGAATTCCGTAGGAAAGTTTTCAGTGGTTTACTAAGTGAATGTGAATGCGAAAGTTCCTAAGACGAAATGAGTTTCTGTGTTTTCAAACCTCTTTTCTTATGCTTTGGTTCTTTACTTGCTTGAGGGCAAAAAAGAGATAAGTGTGGGGGAGTTGATATATCAAGGTTTTCCAAGGTTTTCAACCATGATATAAGTGTATATATTGAGTCTTTAACCTGGTTTTTAGAGTCTATTGAGTCTTTTATAGGTAGACTTACGTTTGGAGCAAAGGATGGGATTATAGGACGTTTCTGGTGATTTGTGCAACGAGCTGAAGTTGGTGTCTCAACCACGATTGAGTGTCGACCGACACTGACTTGGATGTCGGTCGACACTGAGCACGACAGAACAACATCCGCGAGTTAGAGACAAGTTTTGAAGACTTTCATAATTGCCCAGAAGTTTTCCTTAATTCTAAACTGACCCCAAAACGTGTTTAGAGAGTTTAATTAGGTTTTCAGACTCATTCTACCTTTTATCTTGTTCTTAACTTTGTTCTTGCTTGAGAGATTTGGAGAGGGCTTATTCTTGCTACTTGTAACATTGAGAGAAGAATTTCGAACCCTTTTTCTTTATCTATTAAGTCTTTTGGTTTTCTATTCATGATGTGTTGTTTGATTACTGATATGTCTGAGTAGTAACCTAGTTAGATTTAGGAATTCTCACAAAGGTTTTATGCTTTCTTGATAACTGATTGATTAGGATTCACCATCTATTGTTCATCACCTAAGTTGTGCCTAATAATCAATTTTAGAATGATCACCTAGTGTTTATATCTTAGACAATTAACAATAGCACGAGAGTGTGAGTTATAATCTGAACAAACTTAGAGTGAACAATTTGACTAGATACAAAGAGATTTGGTTTAGGAAATATGTGAACCGATAGAACCTGTTCTTAGTACTTATTTAGAACTCTAGGATCACAAAGAGATTTGGATCGCTAGGTTGCTAGATATAGAAATAATCTCAGCGAGAGTTGGATTATTTAGCATTGTGTTTCTAGTTCTTGAACCTGTTTTAATCTGAATCCGATTAGTTAAGTTTCTAGCATAGCATAATTTCTGAGAACTTCCTAAGCCTTACGCCTTTCTTCCTATTGAAAACTCCTTCTAGTTTATTGCTTTTGTTTACTGCTTTCTCTGATTTGATTTAGCTTAGTTGACAACATATAATCTATCGTGTGACCGTGTGTCCTTGTGGATTCGATACCCTAAGTACTACATTGCATAACTATGCACATGCAGTAGAATAGGATAAAACTTTATACCTATCATTTTGTCCCAAATGGTTTTCCACATCAAGGTTTTTAATGAGGTGTTGCCATGATCATTCCATGTTCAGTCTTTAGAGTGATTCCAAAGTCTGATCTTGAGGGGGAGTATTGATCATGGAAGATCAAATGTGCAAATGTTGTGCATTATCAGAATATGCACAAGAATTGCAAATTTGATAATGTGCAAATCCTCGTGCAAATCCGGGGACACAAGAATTGCACATCAAGTGTACGTTTATGTTTGTTGATGCAATGTGCAAAGATGGGGACTTGATCAGAGCGTTGGAGGTTCAAACAAGAGCATCATGGGTGCGTCTGTCACATGAATGTGGTCCCAACAAGCCTTACACGGTTCAAAGTGACAGCCTGTTTGTCTTTAGCTAGTTCTTGTCTCATTCTAATTAGGTTAACTCATTATGCTCTTTGTCCCTCCTATTTAAACAGTGTATCACCGAAACATTAAAAAATGTGTTTTTGAAACTCAATCTCTTCTCTACTTTGCGGCTACTCTCTTACTCTCTCAAGAACCCTAAAATCTCTTAGTCTTTATTCTCCAAATCCAACACATGATCCTAACACGCCTAAGAGGCTTCTTTTTCCTCTTTATATTCTATATTATTTCTTGTAAGGCCTTAAGTCCCAATTGCTTTTATTTTTGAAAGGGTTTTCAAAAATAAAAGCTTATTTAGCCTAGTACTCTGTATTTTTCAGTTCATGATGCAGCCTCAGAATCAGAGACTAGGATGGTGGGAGATGGAAGTGAAGGAATGTTTGGATCAATCCTGATTCAATTCAGTTTCAGATTATCCTAAACATGCTGATCTAGGTTCTTCTTGAATAGAAACATAAGTAGATCTCACCTTTTACCTGTTTATGCAGCGGAAAGGGAGAACAGGTCAGAGATCAGAGAGCCACCAAGTGATAACTCCTCCAAAGGTTCACACACGCACACCAAGCAGGAAGAGAGGCTGCTAGACCACACGGGAATCGGCGCAGAGAGAGAGGAGGCTCGCGGCTGGCTAGGGTTAATTGCCTGAACTCGTCTCAAGTTTTAATTATAAAACTTGTTCAGTTCCGTTTGGGCCTTTGGCCCAAAAACCAATTAACTCGACGGCGTTCTCGCACTGTGTCGATCGACACACCTTGTGCATCGATCGACACACAGTGACTAAACCCATTTATTCTCTCTAAGTACAGTAAATGCCTAGCACTTTTACCGTACTTCTGCTAAACCGTTCCTACACATTTTCCTGTTAGCTTAGGCGTGTGACCCATATGGGATCATATAATAGAGGCAATAAGTCCAAGACTTATAGATCATGAGCGGACTCTAGCAAGCCATCATGACCCCCAGTATTATATGACTTATGTCTGATCATTGACATACTCTTACTTTCTAGAGACAGTACCGAGATTACTGGACACAATTCCAACAATCTCCCACTTGTACTGGAATCTCTGTATTCATAATCTTTTTGTCACAATATCTCGATTAGTCATAAGGCAAGATTAGTGTCATCCTTATAAAGCCTAATCTTGTTCATCGGACTCTGATTCGATACTGACAATCCAAACGACTCGGGACAGTCCGTTTGAGCATGGCCATGCATTTTCCAGTATTCAAATCTCCGATTGGCCTAGAGATATTCACTCCATTTATATTGGAGGGACAAATTCCGTCTTGTTCCATCACTGTAAACTACTCATTTCATGATGTACCCAAACAAGGTCCTTATAACTATCGCAGAACGATAGCGTTAGACAATGATCAAAGTGCATCAGTCCATGTGCAGTCACATGCATGCGAACTCAGGTCTAAGGACTATACTCTATAGTCGTAGTGAGAATCTCTTATGACACAGATATAAATATCCTGAAGAGTTCTCATAATCGGGTCTTGTCCGGTCGTATGTTCCCAACATACACCTATGTATTGACTTTGATGCCGCGCATCTATGACACACTGAGACTTTGTCATAAGTCACATACCAATCCAGTCTCTCACGGTTGTTGGTGTTCCAATTTCAACAACCTTCGACTAGGGACAGGATGATATAATCCATCTATCAAATATAGGGTCTCATGATCAAGCTAAATGACTTTGATGACTCAAGATCAAGTCACTTACTTCGATGACCTATAAAATGGTTTATATCACTTTGGAACGATTATTTCATCACAGTTAAAATAATCTTGAAATAATAATTTCATTAAACATCTTAAATGTTATTTCAAGAACATATCCAATAACTAAATAAAGCCCTTTAATAACTCCCACTGAAATTAAGACTACATCTTAATTTCACTTATCCTACAGCAACAGTCCGCGACTCGTGCTTAGGCCTAAGGAGTGGCTTTGTTAATAGATTAGCAACGTTCTCATTTGTTGAAACTTGCTGATCTACTTAACATCTCTGTCATTTATCTCACGGAATAGGTTATACCTATCCTCAAGGTGTTTGGATCTCTGATGTGCAGCTAGTCTCATCTATGCTGGGAATCACATCAAGTTCAGTGACAAACTCTTCTTTCCAAACAACCTCTTTCGCCACTTCCCAAGCTGCGAAATGTTCAGCTTAAGTCATGGAGTCAGCAACAGTGCCTTGCACCGCCAGATAGACACAAGATATAACCGGACTGTGATCGGAAATCATCTTTGTCTATTGGAAACTTGCCTTTCAGACTCTACCGACTTGTAGCACCTCACTTTCTCCGTAAATCAAGAACTTATCCTAAATATTTCTCAAATACTTTAGGACATTCTTTACGGCAATCCAGTGATTCTTTGCTGGATTTGACTGGTCTTTACTTGTCTTGCTTAACATTAAAGCAACATCAAACAAGTACGTTTCATGGCATACATGATAGATCCAATTGCCGACGCATATGGAATCTTATCCATGCATTTAAGCTCAGCAGTTATCGTAGGACACTGTGTCTTGCTTAACGTAATGCCATGTGACATTTGCATAAAACCCTTCTTGGAATGCTGAAAACCTGTAGGACTTTGTCGGGATAAGAATCCTGACTTTGTCTTACCAGCTCTTTCGGATCTCTATCTTTAGATCCAAAATCCAAGAACATACGTGGCTTTACTCATGTCAATCATTAGAACCAACTCCCAAGCCAGTCCTTTACTGACTGCAGCATTGGGACGTCATTTTCGAGAATCAGTATGTCATCGACATACAATATGAGAAATGCAATATCGCTCCCACTAATCTATTAGTAAACACACAGTTCCGCTTCGTTCCTGTTCAAGTCAAAACCTTGACTACTTCAACAGAACGAAGATTCCAACTCCGATATGTTTGCTTCCATCCATGAATGGATCGATGAAGCTAACTTACATAAAATGTAATTTTTCGGAGTCCGGGCTCACTTTCGCTTCTTTGAATTTCGCAGATTCGTCGCTTTCAATGATCATCAGATCATGCGAACTTTCAATGATTATCAGGTTCAACTAATGACGAGAAATCACTCTCGGATTAGTAACTGATTCATTCATATCTGCGAACTTCAGGCTCCACAGGTGCAAATTTCAATGATTATCAGGTTCAACTAATGACAAGAAATCACTCTCGGATTAGTAACTGATTCATTCATATCTGCAAACTTCAGGCTCCACAGGTGTAGATTCTACAGAAATCTGTAAATCCATCCGTTGCTCTCCCTCAACAGGTTGAGCAGCCTCCTGTATGTCTCGAATTTCTTCGAGTTATACTTTTACTCCCACTGTTCTTCTTGGAAAATAACTTCCCTTCTTAGAAAATAGAATGGACGTAAAAGTAACAAGCCTTAGTTTCCCTAGGACAACCAGCGAAGTAGCTCAACTACAAATATTCAGTAAAGAGGAATTTGGATCGATTCCAATCCACATTTACGTGGTGTCTTTCAACTGATATTGGTGGAACCTTTTCAGCGTAAACTTAGATATTTCTAGAGCGTTATTCTTAAATAATATCATGGAAGATTCTTGTGAATCATCTTTAATCATTTCTAATAAGATCTGATTCTTTCTCACAGAAAAACCTTCAGGTTCTCAGGAGAAATGAGCTGTGAAACGATTTCACACTCATTTAGATGATCACACAATCAATGACTTAAGTATTCTCACTCGTGATTTAATCCAGAGTCTTAATACTTTTGTCATTCAGATCCTATACTTCATTCTGGAACTCTTTCGACCATGTCAAAGAATTCCGACTTGTGTCTCATCAAATGAACACAGTCACACTCACTGAAGTAATCAATAGAGACAATGAAGTACAGGAGATTTTCTCTGGCATTACTGCTCATTGGGCCACATACATGAGTATGTTCCAGGTCCAATAAGCCTTTGGGCCTTTCTCTAGCTCGGCTAAGATAGGCCCTTTACCTTTTGGTCTAGTAAACAGAATTCAAGTCTCATAAGATATTTTATCAAATGAGCCCAACAGTCCATGACTATGGGATTTCTGAATCCGACTTACTCTATGTGACCAAGACTTTTATGCCAAGGAAAATCAGGTTTAATTCATCAGATTTAAACCAATTCGGTATTTATGTTACATTTAGGCACTCTTTGGTTTAAGATATAAAACCCATTCCATGAATAGGGTGCTACAATTAATATTTCATTAAGATCAAAAGAACAAAACTTGTCTTTTATCAAAATGAAAAACATTCAAATTCTTACAAGAAAATGAAAGACAACTCTGCTTAAAGCAGGTACATTGTAGCAATTACTTAATAAAACCAAGCCTCAAAGGCATCTACAAGTGAAAACCCTACGGCTGAGGCAGCATCCATAGCTCCTTCCAGACATGTAGTTCCACTTGCCCTTCCTTCAACGTTCTACTGTTGCTTAGGCTCTGCATATTATCACAAATATCAGTGCCACAACCAGTATCCAATACCTTTAAGGTAGAACTTGAAGTAATAACATGAATACCTGAGGAAGTAGTCGCATACATCAACTTCAACTCCTCATCATCTTCCATGAATTTAATGCAATCTCTCTTCCAATGCCCTGTCTCCTTACAGTAGCAGCACTTACCAACGTAAGAGGTATCTGACTCGGGCTCAGAAGACACACGCTTGCCATGATTCAAAATCTGGACAACTTTGCCTTCACCCTTGTCAGCATTAGGTTTATTAAACCTACCCTTCTCATTCATGAGATTATTCAGGGTACTCTTCACGTTTGGCTCAACTGTCTTGAGCATATCATGCAGTTCAGTCAACGTCTTCGTTAAGCCTTTCTTGATATAGTTCCTTCTGAACTTATCATAGCTTGACGGCAGTGACTATAGTATGATCTCAGTTGCCAATTCTTGGCTAACTGGATAATCCAGTTTCCTCAGGTTATCAATGTAACCCATCATTTTACTGACATGAGGACTCACTGGATGATCATTTGGTAGCTTGCAGCCAGTGAGAGACTTAACCAACTGGTATCTCTCCACCCTTATCTGCTCCTGAAATTTCAATTTCAGGCTGCTGATCATCTCTATTGGCGACTCCATGTTCTCATATTGCTTCCGCAAGTCTGAGTCCATGGTAGCCAATATCAGACCACGCACATCTACCGCATCATTATAATGCTTATTCCAAGCATCATATACTGCATGAGAAGCATTGGACCCGATCCTCACGGGGAGAGCTCTCTCAAGGACATAGTCCTTTCTCTCCTGTCTGAGAACTAGCCTCAGGTTCCGCGACCAAGTCAAGAAATTTGATCCGTTCAGCTTGTCCATCTTAAGGACAGACCGGATCGAGAAAGTGTTTGTGCTAGTCATAACTGAAAATTAAGATAAAAGGATTTTAGTTAATATGTTCAATATGATTAATCTCGTATTAAATTTAATATGATTAATCATGCATTATATTCAATAACATCAGTTACCCTCAATAGAATATAATGATTCCAAGATCCACATATAACTAAGATTAAAGTGGGCCACTGGCCGTCACCCAACCTTAGCTTATATCGGTAAGCCCTATGTCGGCTAATTATATCCGTGATATAACTCTTGGTTGTGAATCTGGGCCCGAGGCCCAATTCACTCTGATGTCTCAAGGCCCGGGACTCCCGATGGCCTAGTCAAGAAAACCAGACTATACAGTCATGTAATCATTAATGTCTGGGACTCCCAATGACATTTATGAATCACAAACCGTCTTATCCACGCAAAAGTAGACACCCTCACACTGTAAGGCCATGAATACAATTGAATGGGCTTCGACAGCTGACATAGACTGGACAAGACATCCAACGCTTGATATTATATGAGGTTCGTAGGTTTATTAAAATTTCATTCCCAAAATAGAAGATTACTATTTCGGGAAACTTTCTATTTTGGAAACCTACTATTTTAGGAAACTTTCTAAAATTGGAAACTTTCTAAAACCGGAAACTTTCTAACTTTAGAAATTTCTTTAAAATCCAAAACCCGCAAATCTAGAAACTTCTATTTTAAGAAACTTTCTAATTTCAAAATTTCAGAAACTTTAATTTAAAATCGACTTTATAATTTTATAAAATAAATTTTAAATTAATCTGAAGAAAGACTCAAATAATTGGCCCAATTGTTTTAACTTCTTGGCCCGAGGCCCAAGAATTGGTCCATGTCCAAGACATGACCCAATTGTCCAATTAAATGACATAACCGGTCTGGTTCATTAAAATTGGTCTAACCAAATTTTAATTACTACGATGACCACAATTGTCAACCGGTTATTTACTAAACCGGATTTTCTCAATTTATTTGGTCCAACCAAATCAAATTAGAAAATCCTGGTTTAGGCACAAAATCCAATTTTCGACTTTGGATTTCTTATCCCGGTTTAACCAGAACTTAATAAATTATTAATTCTGTTTATTAAACCGCGACGATTATAATTTTAAAAAAAAAATTTAAACCGAGCCTTAAAACCCAACCGTATCGATCGATGAACCAACCGCATCGATCGATTCATCAACCGCATCGATCGATTCATCAATCGCATCGGTCGATGCTCTCAGCATCGATCGATGCGTTCACGCGTTGAGCAGGCTTGGCCGAGATATGGGAAATCCATGCGATCGTTCGATCGATCCATGCGATTGCAGTCGATCTCTCGCGGTTGTATCGACCGATCCATGCGATCGTATCGATCGATCCATGCGATCACAGCCGATACTTCTTTATGAAAATCGCATTCCAAATCAATATAGCTTGGATTTGCGATTTCAAGTGTGTTTAGGTTTCAATTCCTTGTTGCTTAAGTGATTTCTCTTATCAGTAGTTGATTCAAAACACTTCTTAAACAAGAAAACAATCCTAAACTTGAATCTAAACAAGAAAAACCAGAACCTGGCTCTGATACCACTGAAGGAATGTTTGGATCAATCCTGATTCAATTCAGTTTCAGATTATCCTAAACATGCTGATCTAGGTTCTTCTTGAATAGAAACATAAGTAGATCTCACCTTTTACCTGTTTATGCAGCGGAAAGGGAGAACAGGTCAGAGATCAGAGAGCCACCAAGTGATAACTCCTCCAAAGGTTCACACACGCACACCAAGCAGGAAGAGAGGCTGCTAGACCACACGGGAATCGGCGCAGAGAGAGAGGAGGCTCGCGGCTGGCTAGGGTTAATTGCCTGAACTCGTCTCAAGTTTTAATTATAAAACTTGTTCAGTTCCGTTTGGGCCTTTGGCCCAAAAACCAATTAACTCGACGGCGTTCTCGCACTGTGTCGATCGACACACCTTGTGCATCGATCGACACACAGTGACTAAACCCATTTATTCTCTCTAAGTACAGTAAATGCCTAGCACTTTTACCGTACTTCTGCTAAACCGTTCCTACACATTTTCCTGTTAGCTTAGGCGTGTGACCCATATGGGATCATATAATAGAGGCAATAAGTCCAAGACTTATAGATCATGAGCGGACTCTAGCAAGCCATCATGACCCCCAGTATTATATGACTTATGTCTGATCATTGACATACTCTTACTTTCTAGAGACAGTACCGAGATTACTGGACACAATTCCAACAGGAAGAACATGTGCTGGCTTTGAAGCTCTCTCACTTTCTCAGATTTGAATGGATGTGCGAGATGGATAATGGGTAGATGAACAACTCTCTTGTTGAGTGGGCTGATTGACTCTCTCAATCCTTGGCAGAAACAATCTCCTTGAATCAAACAAAGAAAACTAATTCTGAAAACTCAGAAGAATAAATGAATCACTCAATTGAATCTAAGAAACACAAAACTCAAAGAACAATCTTTGAAACGAAAAGAAGGGTCAAAGAACGAGAATGATGAACACTCATTTGATTTTGAGACCTGATGCTGGGGTGTTATGGGAGACCAACAGACCTGAAGGAATTTCTGGCGAATCCTAATCATATTAGGCAACCCTGGTCTGAATTCCAAGCCTAGGATCTAGGGTTCATATAATTGAATCAATAGGATCTCAGAATTACCTGGTGATTAGCAGCGGAATATTTGCAGATAATCGAGATCTTAAAGCGCCTCAAGTGCTGCGCCTCTACTGGTATCCACACGCACACAAACTGGATCGGATCGGGATGCTAGTGCCGTTGAGATCAAATCTCAAAATTACAACGAACAATTCGTCTCTCTGGGGTTTTGGTTTTAAGCGGCTGTGTGTCTTATGGCTTAACATAATCACACGCATAATATACATATATATATATCCACTCGTTAACCTAACATTTAGGATAAAGAAGTGGGCTGAGCCCAATTAATTAATTAAAGCTTTTCACACACGTTTATTACACATCCATTAATCACTTTAGTGGCACATGCATAAACGTGTAACACACACATATATATATATATATAATATTATATATATCACATATATATAATATATTAAATATAAAACCCCAATAAATTTATGATCCAATTTGCTTAGGTGTGTGACCCTGTAGGATCATATAACACTAGCAATGAGTTCTAAACTCATTGATCATAAGTGGCTTCTAGCAAAGCATTATGACTGCCTAGTGTCATATGATTGTCTCATCTCGACAATACGACTTTCACTTAAGAGCAAGCACAATAGATTTCAGGACATTCCCAACAATCTCTCACTTGTACTGGAATCATCTATTCCCATAATCCCTTCGTCACTATATCTCGATCAGTCATAAGGCAAGATCTGTGTCATCCTTATTAAGCCAAAATCATGTTCATCGAACTCTGATTTATACTGACAAGACAAACGACTGAAAATCACCTCGTTTGAGTGTGGCCACACATTTCTCAGTATCAAATCTTCGATGGGCCCTGAGATATTTATCTCCTGTTATATAGGAGGGACAAATCCCATCTTGTTCCATCCCTGTTTCTTCACACGCTTCATGATACGCCCAATCAATGCCTTTATAGTCACCAGTTACGGCTGACGTTTGACAAGGTTAAAGCGGACCAATTCACATGTAAGAAAACATGATGAACTCAGGTCTAAGGACTATACTCTATAGTTGTAATGAAAACTCTCATGACACTTATATAACTATCCCGTAGAGTTCTCATCAGTGGGTCATGTCCGATCATGTGTTCTCTAACACATATCTATGTGATTGACTTTAATACTCTTATTAATGACTCCATGAAACTTAGTCATCAGTCACCTCACATACTAGTCTCACGCGGTTGTTAATGTCCCTCTTTAACAACCTTGACCAGGGACCAACTTAATTTATGTCATTTATCACTTATAGGGTTTCATGATCAAGTCACATACTTGATGACCTATAAAATGTCATAAATTACTTTGGGACTATTATTTAATAACCATTATTAAATAATACAGATGTCAGATTTCAATAACATAATCAAATTATGTTTACACGAACATCATATCATAACTAAAATTAATAACAATGACTCCCACTAAAATTAAGATCACATCTTAAGACATCTAATGCCTTTAGCAGTAGCCTGACCCCCATTCGCCCTTGCTCAGCGTGTGTCGAAAGATACTGCGTCTTGCTAAGAGTAATACCAAGAGTCATTTGCACAAAGCCCTTCTTGGAATCCTGCATATTGGACATGTGCAAGGCCTTATCACTATAAGTATCTTGACACAATCCAATTAGCTTATCCAATCTATCTCTATAGATTCTTATTCCAAGAATGTATACGGTTTCTCCCATAATTTTATCGAAAAACAACTTTCGAGTCAGGTCTTAATAGACTGAAACGATGGAACTTCATTTCCGAGAAGTAGTATGTTATCAACATACAATTCCAGAAGTGCAACTGCGCTCCCACTAGTCCTCTTGTAAACATACGGTTCCTCTTCGTTCCTGACGAAATCAAACCTTTTGACTGTTTCATCAAAACGAAGATTCCAACTCCGAGATGCTTGCTTCAATCCATAAATGGATCGGCGAAGCTTGCATATCTTCCTAGCTTCATTAGGATCAATGAAAACTTTAGGTTGTGTCATGTACACATCCTTTTCAGAATTCCATTAAGGAAAACTGTTTTCATATCCATCTGCCAGATCTCATAACCATTATGAGTGGCGGTTGCTAGGAAAATCCGAATGGACATAAGCACAGTGTCTGGGATTAGGTTTCTTCACAGTTAATACCATGAATTTACTTGAAACCTTTTGCCTCCAACCTAGCTTTGTACATCCATGTCAATTTTTCTTCTTGAAAACCCATTTACTCACAATGGCTTCTACACCATCGGGTAAATCAACCCAAGTCATACTTGGTTCTGTGACATGGATCCTATTTCGGATTCAGTGGCTTTTAGCCATTTTCGGAGTCAAGGCCCATCATTGCTTCTTCAAAATTTGCAGGCCCGTCACTTTCAATGATCAGTAGATCACGGCAATTGGTTACGAGAAATCCATATTTCTCGGGTTCGTGACGGATCCTTTCGGATCTGCGAGCTTCAGTTGTCTGTAAAAGTCGCGCACACATATCTCATATGTATACTTTTACCACGACCTAATTAACCAAGATTTAAACCGTAGTTAATTAAGTTATAAACCAAAATCAATATTTGGTTCGCGATCTGTGTCGATCGATGCAACTTTTGTGTCGATCGACACTTCTTCAGAAACTCGCCATTTAAATGTATATCGAATATACATTCACCATATCCTTTATAAACTCTAGGCACCACAAGTGCAGGTTCTACAACTCTTTGTAGATCCAACTGTTGCTCTTCCTCATCAGGTTGAGCAGTCTCCTGTGATTTTCGAATTTCTTCGAGTTGTACTTTTACTCCCACTGTTCTTCTTGGAAAGAAAGTCTTTCTCAAGAAAACATAGTCCCGAGCAACAAACAATTTGTTCTCGAACTGGTTGTAAAAGTAACATGCCTTGGTTTTATTAGGACAACCAATGAAGTAGCACTTATCAGATTTGGGTGTGAGCTTATCAGAGATTAAACGTTTTATATAAGTCTCGCAACTCCAAATCTCCATGATGGATAAATCAGAAACATTTACATTTCACATCTTATGTGGTATCTCTGTAACTGATTTTGATGAAACTCTAATTAAAGTAAATTCAGACTTTTCTAGAGCGTATTCTTAGAAGGATAATGGAAGATCTAAGTGACTCATCATTGATCGAACCATATCTAATAAAGTCCGATTCAGGAGGAGTGAATTGTGAAACACTTTCACAATCTCTCAGATGATCACTAAATTCTTGACCTAAGTATTCACCTCCATGATCTCATCGTAGAGGTTTAATACCTTTGCCAAATTGATTCTGTACTTCATTTTGGAACTCCTTGAACTTTTTCAAAGATTCTGACTTATGTCTTATAAATAAGACATAACCGTACCTACTGAAAATGTCAGTAAAGGTAATGAAGTACTGAAATTTTCCTCTAGCACTAGTGCTCACCGGTCCATATACATCCGTATGTATAAAGCCCAATAAGCCTCTGGCCCTTTCAATTTTACCGTTCGCAACCTGCATCGACCGACACACCGTTTGTGTCGATCGACACTACCTTTGTTGAAAAGAGCCTTTGTCGTTTTATTTAATAAACAAGATTCACTTTACTCATTATGATTCATAATCAGATGAGCCCAAAAGCCCATCACTATAGAGCTTCTGAATCTATTTCTCATTTACGACAATGCCAGAGAAAGGTTTGACTCGTATCATTTGACTTGAATCTCTTGGTATTAATGTTATAGTTAGGCACATTCTGGTTTAGAACATAAAGTTCATTCTCTAATGGATTGCTACTACAAAATATATCACTATAATCAAATGAATAACACTTATTCTTAACTTGAAAACTGATATCCTTCCATATCCAAACAAGGAATAGAAATAATCTTTCTGCTCATAGCAGGTACATAGTAGCAGTTTTAAGTTCAAAACATGCCATAAAAGGAAAAACAAATGAAATACTCCTACGGTTAATGCAGCAACTCTTGCTCCATTCCCACTCATAGGTCCACTTGTCCTTTCTCCATAGTCCTACTTTTTCTCAGATCCTGCACATTTTCAAAAAATATGAGTACCACAGCTGGTATCAAATACCCAATAAGTAGGACTATAAGAAGTAACATTTACTTCTATAACATAATACCTGAAGAAGAAGTCTCGTACGTCTTCTTCAGCTTCTCATAATCTTCCAAGAATTTATTGCAGTTTCTTTTCAAATGCCCATAACCATTACAATAACGGCACTTAACATTCAGAAGGACTGGTTTTAACCTTAGGAACATGGCCAGACTCGCTTGGATTCACAATCGATCTCGTCTTGCCATCACCTTTGTTCTTACCAAGTTTCTTAAACCTTTTACCCTTTTGTACCATAAGGACATCCGGGGTGTCCTTCTTGATGTTAGGTTCAGCAGTCTTAAGCATCCCATGCAATTCAGTCAACGTCTTCGTCAAGTTGTTCATGTTATAGTTCATAACAAATTGATCATAGCTTGACGGCAGTGACTGCAGAATGATGTCAGTAGCCAACTCTTGGCTAATGGGACAATCCAGTTTCCCCAGGTTATCAATATAACCCATCATTTTAATGACATGAGGACTAACTAGTTCGCCCTTTGGTAGCTTGCACTCAATCAGAGATCTAACCGTCTGGTATCTCTGAGTTCGTGCCTGCTCCTGAAACATACTTTTCAGGCTAGTGATCATCTCTTTTGGCGACTCCACGTACTCATATTGCTTCTGCAATTCCGAGTTCATGGTAGCCAACATGAGACAACTCACATCCACTGCATCATTAGAATGCTTATCCCAAGCATCCTTATCTGACTGTCAGGCATTGGCTCGGTACTTCTTGGGGAGAACTGTCTCAAGGACATAGTCCTTTTTCTCCTGTTTGAGAACAATTCTCAAGTTCCGATACCATTCAAGAAAGTTGGATCCATTTAACTTGTCCTTCTCAAGGACGGATCGCAGGGAGAAATTGTTACGATGGTTTGTGCTAGACATAGCTGAAAAACAGGGGAGGTTTTAGTTATGATGTTCAAGAAATGAGAAGTCTTAACTATTAAGAAAACTCGCATTATATTCAAACAATGTTTCCTCAGATGAATATAATGATCCAAGACCCATACTTCACTAAACTTGAGTGAGCCACTGGCTATCATCCAAATTTAGCTATCTAGGTAAGCAACAACTTTGCTAGTTATATCCAATATAACTCTTGGTTGTGGATTTACATCTCATGTCAAATCCACCTGATGTCTCTGAGCCCAAAACGATTTTGATGGCCCAGTCAAGTAAAACAATCTCTTTAGTCATGTAATTGTCGATGTCTTGCACTACAAATCCATCAACACGATTACCTCTGTCTTACTCATGTAATTGTGAACATCTTGCACTGCAAGTCTATCACACAATTAAATGGGTCTTGACAGTTGACAAGATTGGAAAGACATTAAGTATCACTTGATATTTGATTGAGGAACAGAACCATTTAAAACGTTCAGTTTTATTATGTTTTAATTCTTCTAATTAAATGATTTGTCTTGGTTTGGTTCTGTGGTTTCAGGTTCCATAACCTAAACCATCGAATCTTGTGTCGACCGACACTAATTTAGTGTCGATTGATGCTGATTAACCAAAACCAATCTGCGATAACCGATCAATCCAATTGATCCGGTTTTGAGTACCGGTCAGTGTCGATCGATGCTAGATTAGCACCGGTCGATACCAACCCAATCGCAATAAACCATTCTTAGCGTTTAACCATCATTAACCAAGCTCGATAACCGGTCCAATCCAATTGAACCGATTTATCAATCTCGCGAGGTTTGTGTCGACCGACACAACTCTTGCATCGATCGACACTAGGCGAAACATAAGTTTTATTCGGGTTTTCGCCCTGTGTCGATCGATGCCGGATTGGCAACGATCGAAACCATGCGAAAAACCCTAAATTTTATTCGGGTTTTCGCCCTGTGTCGATCGATGCCGGATTGGCAACGATCGACACCATGCGAAAAGACCCTAAAACGTTTTCGATCAGAACCCTAAACTAGGTTTTCATGAAAACGAATTTTAGCAAGTTTGTATCAACCATACACAGATTCAGATTCAACTAATCTAATCAACATGCTACAGATTCAATGGAGCCCTAAAGCTCTGATACCACTGAAGGAATTTCTGGCGGATCCTAATCATATTAGGCAACCTTGGTCTGAATTCCAAGCCTAGGATCTAGGGTTCATATAATTGAATCAATAGGATCTCAGAATTACCTGGTGATTAGCAGCGGAAGATTTGCAGATAATCGAGATCTTAAAGCGCCTCAAGTGCTGCGCCTCTACTCGTATCCACACGCACACAAACTGGATCGGATCTGTTGGAATTATGTCCAGTAATCTCTGTACTGTCTCTAGAAAGTAAGAGTATGTCAATGATCAGACATAAGTCATATAATACTGGGGGTCATGATGGCTTGCTAGAGTCCGCTCATGATCTATAAGTCTTGGACTTATTGCCTTTATTATATGATCCCATATGGGTCACACGCCTAAGCTAACAGGAAACTATGAGGAAACGGCTTAGCAGAAGTACGGTAAAAGTGCTAGGCATTTACCGAACTTAGAGAGAGATTAAGGGGTCTGATTAAATCTGAGGAATTCAATTAGACTGGGAATTTGGGCCCAAAAGCCCAAAAGAACTAGAGAAGGGTTTTATAAATAAAACCAAGCCTAATTCTCTCTTCCCTAACCCTCCCCAGGCGCCGAAAACTCTCTCTCTCTGCGGCCTCTCTCTGCTCGGTCTAGCAGCCATTTTATGTGCGTGCGTGTGTGAGCCTTTGGAGGATCCATCTCTTGGTGGTTCTGCTGATCTCTGACCCTTACCTCCCATTCCGCTGCAAAACAAGGTAACAGGTGAGATCTATTATGTTTCTATTCAAGAGAACCTAGATCTGCATGTTTAGTAGGATGAATCAATTTGAGAATTGAATCAGGAGACACTAAACGATCCAACAGTGGTATCAGAGCCATTGGTTCTGTGGTTTTTCTTGTTTAGAATCATGTTTAGGATTGTTTAAAGAGGTGTTTTTGAATCAATCTACTGATAAGAGAAATCACTTAAGAAACAAAGAATTAAAACCTAAACAAACAAGAAATCGCATGATCCAATCTATATGAATTGGTATGCGTCGGAGTGTATGATCAGTTTCGGATCACACGTCCGGATCGTTAGATGCACAACCGATCATGGATCGGATTGTGTCGTCGACACGATCGGCGACACGGACGAGCGCACGATCGCGGATCGGATCGGATCGAACGATCGCACGATCGATCGCGATCGCGTTCTGCATCGTCTCGTTGCGACCAGCCAACGTCCCGCTCCCGTCTTGCCATCGTCCCGATCAGTCAGCGTCGCGGTTGTGATCGAGATGGGCCAATCACGGATCGCGTCCCGTCCGTTCGAACGTCGCGTGATGCTGGCCAATCGTGGCCGTCCCGATAGCATGACGCAAGCGGCCATTCCGAACGTCGTGACCTAATGGTCGGTTCGGTTTGGCTCGTGTCGGTTCGGTTCGGTTTAAGGCTCGGTTTAATCCTATTAAAATTAATCGTCTTGGTTTAATAAACAGACTTAATAATTTTATTAAGTTCTGGTTAAACCGGGATAAGAAATCCAAAGTCGAAAAATTGGATTTTGTGCCTAAACCAGTGATTTTCTAATTTGATTTGGTTGGACCAAATAAATTGAGAAAATCCGGTTTAGTAAATAACCGGTTGACAATTGTGGTCATCGTAGTAATTAATTTTGGTTAGACCAATTTTAATGAACCAGACCGGTTATGTCATTTAATTGGACAATTGGGTTATGTCTTGGACATGGACCAATTCTTGGGCCTCGGGCCAAGAAGTTAAAACAATTGGGCCAATTATTTGAGTCTTTTCTTCAGATTAATTTAAAATTTATTTTTATAAAATTATATATAAAATCGATTTTAAATTAATAAGTTTCCAAAATTTTGAAATTAGAAAGTTTCTTAAAATAGAAGTTTCTAGATTTGCATGTTTTGGATTTTAGGAAATTTCCAATTTTAGAAAGTTTCCAGTTTTAGGAAGTTTCCAATTTTAGAAAGTTTCCAAAATTAGTAGGTTTCCCAAAAAGGAAAGTTTCCCAAAATAGTAATCTTCTATTTTGGGATGAATTTTTAATAAACCTACAAACCTCAAATAATATCAAGCGTTGGATGTCTTGTCCAGTCTATGTCAGCAGTCGAAGCCCATTCAATTGTATTCATGGCCTTACAGTGTGAGGGTGTCTACTTTTGCGTGGATAAGACGGTTTGTGATTCATAAATGTCATTGGGAGTCCCAGACATTAATGATTACATGACTGTATAGTCTGGTTTTCTTGACTAGGCCATCGGGAGTCCCGGGCCTTGAGACATCAGAGTGGATTGGGCCTCGGGCCCAGATTCACAACCAAGAGTTATATCACAGATATAATTAGCCGATATAGGGCTTACCGATATAAGCTAAGGTTGAGTGACGGCCAGTGGCCCACTTTAATCTTAGTTATATGTGGATCTTGGAATCATTATATTCTATTGAGGGTAACTGATGTTATTGAATATAATGCATGATTAATCATATTAAATTTAATACGAGATTAATCATATTGAACATATTAACTAAAATCCTTTTATCTTAATTTTCAGTTATGACTACTACAAGCACTCAAAACACATTCTCAATCCGGTCTGTTCTCGAGAAGGAGAAGCTGACTGGAACGAACTTCCTGACGTGGTCGAGGAACTTGAGGCTAGTCCTCAAGCAGGAGAAGAAGGATTATGTCCTTCGTGATCCCCTCCCCGAGAGGCCTCCTAACAATGCCGCCAGGACTCTGCATAATGCTTGGGAAAAGCATTCGTCAGATGAAAATGATGTCTATTGCCTGATGTTGGCGACAATGACTGCTGAGCTGCAAATGCAGTTCGAGAGTGTGTTGTCACCCATCGAGATAATGGCAAGCCTGAAATCGCTTTTTCAGGAGCAAGCAAGGACTGAGAGGTTTCAGACAGTTAAGAACCTCTTAGACTGTAAGTTGGCTGCTAATGCGGCAGTGAGTCCTCATGTCTTGAAGATGATGGGTTATCTCGATCATCTTCAGAAACTCGACTGCCCTATCAGCCAGGAACTTGCCTGCGACATCGTTCTGCAGTCTTTACCTGCAAGCTATGATCAGTTCATTCTGAACTTTAATATGCATGGCTTGAGTAAGACATTGCCTGAGCTTCACGGAATGCTCAAGACTGCAGAGCCCAACTTGAGGAAAACCGCCAAGGACCCCAATGTGCTAATGGTACAGAAGGGCAAGGGCTTTAAGAAATCCTCTGCTAAGGATAAGGGAAAGGCTAAGGCTGTCCAAGTCTCGGACAAGGACACGCCAAAGCCCAAGCCCAAGTCTAAGGCTGGGCCTACTGACATCTGCAGGTTCTGTAAAGAACCAGGGCATTGGAGGAGAGAATGTAAGAAATTCCAAGAAGGTCTAAAGGAATTGAAGAAGAAGACTCTCGAGACTTCTTCATCAGGTATTTTTGTTATAGAAGTTAATACAACTACTTCTGATAATACCTCATGGGTTATGGATACTGGTTGTGGGGCTCATATTTGTACTAATATGCAGGCACTCAGCAACAGTAGAAGGCTGAAGCAAGGACAAGTGGAGCTACGAGTTGGGAATGGAGCGAAACTTCCTGCACTAGCTGTAGGCACATACTTGTTGTCTTTACCTTCAGGATTGATTTTAGAACTCAATAATTGTTATTTTGTACCTGCGATAAGCAGAAATATTATTTCAATTTCTTTGTTGGATTTGGAAGGTTATGATTTTTCAGTTAAGAATAAATTATGTTCCTTCAATCGCAACAATTTGTTCTATGGTTGTGCCCCTCTTACGAATGGGCTTTACATACTTGATCAATCCGCGCCAATTTATAACATTAATACCAAACGGTTCAAACCTAATGAGGAGAACCAAACGTTTCTATGGCATTGTCGTTTAGGGCACATCAGCGAGAAACGCATTAAGAGGCTCCATACGAATGGACTTCTTGGCTCTTTTGACTTTGAGTCATGTGAGAAATGCGAATCCTGCATGATGGGCAAAATGGCGCGGGCCCCCTTTAATAAACCTAACGAGAGGGCCAGTGACTTATTGGGCCTGATACACACTGATGTGTGTGGCCCAATGTCCACAAATGCAAGAGGAAACTATCAGTACTTCATTACCTTCACTGATGATTTCAGTAGGTATGGATATGTTTATTTAATGAAACATAAGTCTGAATCTTTTGAGAAGTTCAGAGAATTCCAAAATGAAGTACAGAACCAACTTGGCAAAAGCATTAAGGCTCTTCGGTCCGACCGAGGAGGAGAATACTTAAGCCAAGAATTCAGTGATCATCTAAGAGAGTGTGGGATCGTGTCCCAACTCACTCCTCCTGGAACACCTCAATGGAATGGTGTGTCTGAGAGGAGAAATCGGACCCTATTGGATATGGTTCGATCTATGATGAGTCACACAGACCTTCCAATATCCCTTTGGGGATATGCTCTGCTAACAGCAGTGTTCACTCTAAATAGAGCGCCATCGAAAGCAGTAGCAAAGACACCATATGAATTATGGACTGGAGTAGCTCCAGTGCTGTCTTATCTTAGAATTTGGGGTTGTGAAGCATATGTCAAGAGATTAATCTCAGACAAGCTTACACCAAAGTCTGATAAATGCTACTTCATTGGTTATCCGAAGGAAACCAAGGCTTATTACTTCTATCTACGTTCCGAGAACAAGATCTTTGTTGCCCGGGATTGTAACTTTCTTGAGAGGGAGTTTCTCTCTAAGAAAGACAGTGGGAGTAAGGTACTGCTTGAAGAAATTCAAGATGAACAGGATACTGCTCAACCTAATGAGGAAGAGCAGCAGGAGGACCTACAAGAAATTGTAGAGCCTGAACCTGTAGTACCTGAAGTTCGAAGATCCGGGAGGATCCGTCACGAACCCGAGAGATATCAAGGATTCCTCGTGACTGACTGTCATGATCTTCTGATCATTGATGGTGATGAACCATCGAACTTCAATCAAGCCATGATGGGCCTAGATTCCTCTAAGTGGCGTAAGGCCACTGATTCCGAAATAGACTCCATGTCGGTCAACCAAGTGTTTTCGTTGGTTGACTTACCCGCTGGTGTAAAAGCCATCGAGTGCAAATGGATCTTCAAGAAGAAGATTAACGTGGATGGAAATGTCAAGATTTATAAAGCCAGGTTGGTGGCAAAAGGTTTCAGACAAGTTCACGGTGTGGATTACGATGAAACCTATTCCCCAGTGGCGATGATGAAATCTATTCGGATTCTACTAGAAACTGCAGCTTTTCATGATTATGAAATTTGGCAGATGGACGTAAAAACCGCCTTCCTGAATGGAATTCTGGAAGAGGATGTGTATATGACACAACCTGGCGGTTACATAGATCCAAAGAATGCTGGGAAAGTATGCAAGCTTCATAAATCCATTTATGGATTGAAGCAAGCGTCGAGGAGCTGGAATCTTCGTTTTGATGAAGCGATCAAGCAATTTGACTTCATCAGAAACGAAGAGGAACAATGCGTGTATAAGAAAACTAGTGGGAGCAAGATAGTATTTCTTATTCTGTATGTCGATGACATACTGCTTCTCGGAAACGACGTTCCAATGCTGAAGTCAGTAAAGGACTGGCTTGGAAGTTGTTTTTCCATGAAAGACATGGGTGAAGCCGCATACGTTCTTGGAATCAGGATCTACCGGGATAGATCTAGAAGGCTGATAGGCTTGTGTCAAGATTCATACATTGACAAAGTCCTACAAAGATTCAGCATGAAAGATTCCAAGAAGGGCTTCACGCCAATGGTACATGGCACAACGCTAAGCAAGAAGCAGAGCCCTACGACGGCTGCTGAGCTTGAGCGCATGAAGAATATTCCTTATGCATCTGCAATAGGATCTATCATGTATGCCATGATCTGTACTCGTCCTGATGTTGCTTATGCATTGAGCATGACGAGTAGATACCACTCAAATCCAGGTGAAAACCATTGGATTGCCGTCAAGAACATCCTGAAGTATCTAAGACATACTAAGGATAAGTTCTTGGTATACGGTGGAAGTGATGTGCTTAAAGTCAGTGGATTCACGGACGCAAGTTTCCAGACAGACCAAGATGATTTCCGGTCACAGTCCGGTTATATCTTTTGTCTGAATGGCGGTGCAATCAGTTGGAGAAGCTCCAAGCAAGACACCGTTGCTGATTCCACTACAGAAGCTGAATATATCGCCGCTTCAGAAGCTGCGAAGGAAGCTGTTTGGATACGAAAGTTCATTATTGAACTAGGTGTGATACCAAATGCGGCTGAGCCTCTGGCACTGTTTTGTGATAACAATGGTGCTATTGCTCAGGCAAAGGAACCAATATCACACCAGAA
Source organism: Orychophragmus violaceus (assembly GCA_030180135.1). Lineage (NCBI taxonomy): Eukaryota > Viridiplantae > Streptophyta > Magnoliopsida > Brassicales > Brassicaceae > Orychophragmus > Orychophragmus violaceus. The sequence continues at coordinate 43,859,973 of CM058229.1, read as the reverse complement.
ATCCAAGCATGTTCTAAGAAGATTTCACTTGATACGTGACATCATTAATAGAAAGGAAGTCAAGATCAGCCGAGTTCAGACAGATGATAACGTCGCTGATCCATTGACAAAGCCACTCCCAAGGCCTAAGCTCGAGTTCCTGACTGAAGCTGTAGGCATTAGAGACATTGAAATGTAATCTAAATTTGAGTGGGAGTTTGAGGGCTTTATTTAGTTATTGATATGTTCTTGTAAAACATTTTCTTATGTTTAATGAAATTATTATTTCAAGATTATTTTAACTGTGATGAAATAATCGTTCCAAAATGATATGAACCATTTTATAGGTCATCGAAGTAAGTGACTTGATCTTGAGTTATAAAAGTCATTTAGCTTGATCATGAGACCCTATATTTGATAGATGGCTTATATCATCATGTCCCTAGTCAAAGGTTGTTGAAATTGGAACACCAACAACCGTGTGAGACTAGATTGGTATGTGACTTATGACAAAGTCTCAGTGTGTCATAGATGCGCGGCATCAAAGTCAGTACATAGGTGTATGTAGGGTACATACGACCGGACAAGACCCGATTATAAGAACTCTTCAGGATATTTATATCTGTGTCATAAGAGATTCTTACTACGACTATAGAGTATAGTCCTTAGACCTGAGTTCGCATGCATGTGACTGCACATGAACTAATACACTTTGATCATTGTCTAATGCTGTCGTTAAGCGATGGTTATAAGGACCTTGTTTGGGTGTATTATGAAATGAGTAGTTTACAGTGATGGAACAAGACGGGATTTGTCCCTCCAATATAAATGGAGTGAATATCTCTAGGCCAATCGGAGATTTGAATACTGGAAAATGCATGGCCATGCTCAAACGGACTTTCCCGAGTCGTTTGGATTGCCAGTATCAAATCAGAGTCCGATGAACAAGATTAGGCTTTATAAGGATGACACTCATCTTGCCTTATGACTAATCGAGATATTGAGACAAAAGGATTATGAATACAGAGATTCCAGTTCAAGTGGGAGATTGTTCGAATTATGTCCAGTAATCTCTGTACTGTCTCTAGAAAGTAAGAGTATGTCAATGATCAGACATAAGTCATATAATACTGGGGGTCATGATGGCTTGCTAGAGTCCGCTCATGATCTATAAGTCTTGGAATTATTGCCTTTATTATATGATCCCATATGGGTCACACGCCTAAGCTAACAGGAAACTATGAGGAAACGGCTTAGCAGAAGTACGGTAAAAGTGCTAGGCATTTACCGAACTTAGAGAGAGATTAAGGGGTCTGATTAAATCTGAGGAATTTAATTAGACTGGGAATTTGGGCCCAAAAGCCCAAAAGAACTAGAGAAGGGTTTTATAAATAAAACCAAGCCTAATTCTCTCTTCCCTAACCCTCCCAGGCGCCGAAAACTCTCTCTCTCTGCGGCCTCTCTCTGCTCGGTCTAGCAGCCATTTTCTGTGCGTGCGTGTGTGAGCCTTTGGAGGATCCATCTCTTGGTGGTTCTGCTGATCTCTGACCCTTACCTCCCATTCCGCTGCAAAACAAGGTAACAGGTGAGATCTATTATGTTTCTATTCAAGAGAACCTAGATCTGCATGTTTAGTAGGATGAATCAATTTGAGAATTGAATCAGGAGACACTAAACGATCCAACAGGATCGGGATGCTAGTGCCGTTGAGATCAAATCTCAAAATTACAACGAACAATTCGTCTCTCTGGGGTTTTGGTTTTAAGCGGCTGTGTGTCTTATGGCTTAACATAATCACACGCATAATATACATATATATATCCACTCGTTAACCTAACATTTAGGATAAAGAAGTGGGCTGAGCCTAATTAATTAATTGAAGCTTTGCACACACGTTTATTACACATCCATTAATCACTTTAGTGGCACATGCATAAACGTGTAACACACATATATATATATATAATATTATATATATCACATATATATAATATATTAAATATAAAACCCCAATAAATTTATGATCCAATTTGCTTAGGTGTGTGACCCTGTAGGATCATATAACACTAGCAATGAGTTCTAAACTCATTGATCATAAGTGGCTTCTAGCAAAGCATTATGACTGCCTAGTGTCATATGATTGTCTCATCTCGACAATACGACTTTCACTTAAGAGCAAGCACAATAGATTTCAGGACATTCCCAACAAGAACAACGCCTACAATGATGACGGGCATAGGATTGATGCCCAAGGGAATGTAATCCCTGAACCTGCGCCAGAACAGCCTCAAGGTCAGGGGCAGATGGTTATTGCTGAGAGGACTCTTGCTGACGACAACCGTCCGGATGAGTTTTATGCTAACCGGTTAGTAATTGTTCCTCCTTCTTTTGAGAGGAATGACTTTGAGATCAAGACTGTCTACTACGCTATGCTGAGACATCACCCCTTCCATGGTCTCCCACATGAGCAACCCATGGACCACATTGAGGATTTTGAAGCCTTCATCACTGGAATGAAGTACAATGGGGTGGACTAGGACTTCTTGTATCTGAAGCTTTTCCCATACTCTCTTCCTAGAGAGGCTGCTGCTTGGCTGAAGCAACTTCCACCTGGGAAGTTGACTACTTGGGATGCTGTGAAGAGAGAGTTTCTATGACACTTCTATGATGATGCTCGCTCAGATCAGCTCAGACAGGACATTCTGACATTTGTTCAAGGTCTTACAGAACCTCTTAAGTCTGCTTGGATGAGGTTTAAGATGTACCAACATGACTGTCCTCATCATGGATTCTCGGAAGTGACGCTGCTGGACATATTCTTCAGAGGAATTGATCTCAATTACCAGTCTGCATTGGATGCTGCCAGCAATGGCAATTTCAATACCAAGACTCCTGAGCAAGCGAGATTGCTGATTGATAACTTGGTGAGGAGTAACAGCACCAAGACTGCTGATAGAAGAAGGAAAGAGTCTGGTGGAAAGATTGATAATCTGGAGATGACTGATATCAGAAACAAGCTGAACTCTGTTCATAGTTTGTTGACCGGTAAAAAAGCTGTCAACTTTGCTCAAGAAGTTGAAGTGTTTGAAGCTGAAGAAGACTGCCAAGAAGAGGACGTGAACTACATCAGTGGCTCTTGATTCCAAGGAAACAGGTTTTGAAATCAGCAAGGGAACAAGTTCTTTAATGGTGGACAAAAGAGTGCTTTCACAAGCAACCAAAACTCTTCTGGATATGGTCAAAATGCTGGTTATCAGAAACCTTTTCAGCAAGGTAATTCTTATCAGAAGACTTATAGATCATCCTCCTATCAGACACCTCCTGCTGCTAATACTCAAGAGAGCAAGATGGAAGCTATGTTAGAGCGGTTTCTGGAGGGTCAGACGAAGGTCACTGTGGACTTCGATAAGAAGCTGGATGCTGTGTATGAAGATCTGAATGGTAAGTTTGAGTCTTTGAGTACTCACATGTAGCAGTTGGACACACAAGTGAACCAAATTTCAAGCTCAATCAAGGGAAAGAGTGTCATGGACACCCACATTAAAGCTTGCTCAGTTCAGATTGATGATGGGTCAAGTCAAGGAGAGAATTTTGAGATTAAGACTGCTGAACTTGTCGAAGATGCTGAAAAACCCGAGACTGAAATCCCAGTGTTGATCGACATCAGTTCAACGTCGGTCGACATCAAGAGTGTAAGGAGCAAGATTTGCCAACATCTTGTGCTATTGCTGAAGAAACAAACCATGAGCCTCCTGTACCTTTCCCTAAGGTATCAATGAAGTCTCAACAAGAGCTTGATGAGGCTAAATAGCTGGAAGTGATGGACAAGAAGTTGAAGGAGGATCCGCAAGTTGACACTTCACCTTATCATCCTTGTGTACAGTGGTACTTAGAGATGATGCTGCCTATGGATAAGGTACTGAAGGAATGGGTGGTAGTACTTCCTAAGCAAATCAGTGATGTGCTGCTGAATCAAGTCCCCAAGAAGCTACCATGAACACCTTAAGTGTTCAGATCAATGTGCAAAGTATTGAGATGAAGACATTAATCAGAAGTTACTCCTTTAATCAGATCAGAAGAAGAAGAGTTGAATAAGTAAAAGGGAAGGGAATTTAATCTTATGGTTAAGTGGTAAAAGGACAAGTTACCATTAATCAAGTCAAAGATCTTTTACAAGCTTGACTCCACGGATGAACAGTACCAGGAGACAATATTCAAATTCAAATTCAGATTCCCTTCCCTACTTGCTTCACCCTTTTATCTAAAGGTGTTTTCAGAATTATTTTGTCATTTGAGTTTGAATTTGAATGTATTAGCCACGAAATTGGGTTGTTTTTTGTCTATATATTCATTGTAATATCAAGAAGAAAGATACACATTTTTGGGATTATTTTTCCCTTTGTTACATTCAAGCTCTCTCTCTCTTGCCAACTCTCTTGCTCTCAAGAACCCTAAAACGGTTCTTGGGTTCTCTCCTTTGATTCTTCATATATTCTCTCAATTCTTACATGGTATCAGAGCTATAAAGATCCTGTACCTACTTTTTTACTTTTGCAAACTCTGAAAATCTCTTGTTCGTGTTCTGTTCTTAAATCTGTCCCAAAACTTTGTTCTTGTTATGTTCTTAACCAATTCTGTTATAAGCTCTTCAAACACTATTGAAACCTTTTTTTTTTTTTAAATCCCTCCTCTCCCAGACATGGAGAACTCAAGAGTGATTATACCAGTTACCCTAAAGGGGAGTAAGTACTTGGTTTGGGCAAGAATTGTGAAATCTACCCTTGGAGGCCGTGGGCTGTGGAAGTATGTTCTTAGCAGTGAAGCTTCACCCCAGCAGGCGCAAAATGAAGGCATGAAGATGGTTCCTGCAGATGAAGAAGCCTGGACTCAAGGAGATCATAATATGTAGTATATTCGACAAAGCTCTCTTGAACTCTCACTCTTGGAATCCTATTCCTACTGTGCATCTTTCAAGGAGCTTTGGGACACTCTCTATAAGGTCTATGGAAATATTTCTAATCTGAGCAGAGTATTTAAAGTGAAGCTTGCTATCAACTATCTCCAACAGGAAGACATGGAGTTCAAGACGCACTTTGGTAAGTTCAGGTCTTTATGGGCAGAGTTGGAGATGTTGAAACCAGCTAGTGTTGACCCACTTGTTCTCAATGAAAGAAGAGAGCATGATAAGGTCTTTGCGCTCCTACTGACTTTGAATCCCTCCTACAACAGTTTGATCAAGCACATCTTAAGAGCAGACACACCTCCCACCTTGGATAATGTGTGTGCACAGATTCAGAAGGAGCAAGGATCATTTGGTTTGTTTGGAGGAAAAGGGGAGCTTGTGACTGCAAATAAGGGTGTGTACAAGCAGGAGGAAAGAAGGATGCCTGGTGTTTGTGATCATTGCAAGAGAAAGGGACACTTCAAGGACAAGTGCTGGCTGCAACATCCTCATCTCAAGCCCAACTTCACCAATAAGTTCTGAGAGCAAAGGGCTCACTTCTCTAATGGAGCAGTTGAACCTGGTTTTACTTCAACACAGTGTAAGATTGTGAAGATTAACTTAGAGAGAAATGAAGAACAAGCTAGAATCGTAGGAGAGGGAGAATTAGGCTTAGCCAGAGAGAGAATGAGAAGTATGTGGGAAAGACTCCCAAAAGTGTGTATTCACTCATAAGCTTTACAAGTCCTTAAATAGACTGAGATACTAGGTTTAAACAAGAGGAAACCGAAATCTAAAAATAGGAAGAAGACAAATACTACTTAGGAGAGAGAGAGAGAGAACCAACGGCTCTCTTGGAAAGGGACAGGTCTACGCTTGGTTTCTTGGTGATAGTGACTTGTCCTACTAGTCTTCTTTGAATGTTCAGATCCTGCTCTGACTCCTGCTCACTCTTCAATACCTCTGATCCTTTATTCTTTAGCCCATACTTGACATTGGTTAAGATAACCAAACATATTCACATTGTTTAAATTTGATGTGTCGGACTTGCACACTTCTGCTTAAGTCCCCAACTTTGCACATTGATGAAACACTAAGGTCTTCATCACACTTAGGTCTTCATCTCAATACTCCCCCTCAAGCTTGAATCCAAAGTATTGAGATTAAGCTTGGAACAATGAAGACCTACCTCATTAAAAACCTAAGTATAGAAAACCTCTTGAGATAAAACTATACTTAGGGAAAAAGAGTGTAGGCCTCAAGGTTGAGGAGAACATGATTGAGGAATATCCATGAGCCCTAACTTTGAGTGAATGGACCCACAAACCTTCTGACTTGCTGCCTTAGTGAAGATATCAGCCAATTGCTCCTCACTTCTTGTGTAACAAGGTAAGATCACTTCTTGCTCCACCATCTGTCTGACTTTGTCACAATCAACTTCAATATGCTTGGTCCTCTCTTGGAAGACTGAGTTAGATGCAATGTGGATGGCAGCTTGATTATCACAATGCATTGTGATAGGTTATGATAACTAAATCCCCAAGTCCTTAAGAAGCGCCTTGATCCATATCAGCTCAGTTGTAAGATTTCTCATAGCTCTATACTCAGCTTCAGCACTAGAACATGAGACAATCTTATGCTTCTTACTCTTCCAAGTGACTAGATTGCCTCCAAAGAATGTGAAATAGCCGGTTGTTGATCTCCTATCAACTCTATCTCCAGCCCAATCAGCATCACAATATCCAACAATGTCTGAGCTTCCATTGCAACCAATCCATATGCCTTGGACAGGAGCTCCTTTAAGATCCATCATACCCATTCTACCGTGTTCCAATGGTGCATCTTAGGAGCTTGCATGTGTTGACTCACCTGATTCACAACAAAACAAATATCAGGTCTAGTAATTGTCAAATAGATCGACTTACCAACCATCCTTATGTATTGTGTGATATCATCAACCGGTTTGCTATCTTCAATCTCCCCCTCTCTCATGACTTTGTAGCCATCTTCAAGAGGTGTTTTGGCTGGTTTGCATCCTAGCTTTCCTGTTTCAGACAATAGATCAAGTGTGTAGTCTCTTTGAGACAAGAAGAGTCCATCCTTAGATCGACACACTTCTATCCCTATAAAGTACTTTAGCTCACCAAGATCCTTAATATCAAACAATAATTTAAAAAAGTCTTTAGTGTCTTGAATACCTTTATTGTCACTTCCTGATATGATGATATCATCAACATATACAAGAATGACAATTATACCTTCCTGGCTATGAATGGTGAAGAGAGTGTGATCAGCTTCTGATTTCTGAAACCCTCTATCCTTTAGGGTTGAGCTCAGCTTGTGATACCAAGCTCTAGGTGATTGTTTCAATCCATAGGTGGCCTTCTTGAGTCTAAGAACTTTTACTAGTGTAACTCTATCTTCATGACCGGGAGGAGGTGTCATGTACACTTCATCTTCTAGTTCACCTTGAAGAAAAGCATTCTTGATATCCATTTGCCAAAGATCGCACTCTAGATTAGCTGCCAAAAAGAGGATGATCCCAACCGTGTGTAACTTAGCTACTGGTGAAAAGGTTCCAAATAATCCTTTCCATAGGTCTGAGTAAACCCTCTTGCAACCAGCCTTGCTTTGTACCTTTCAATCTACCCATCACTCTTGTATTTGATGGTGAAGACCCATTTAGAACTCACAGCCTTCTTTCCCTTTGGAAGGTCTGCTTCATACCAAGTCTGATCATGCTCCATTGCTTTGGTTTCATCAATCACAGCATCCATCCATTCCTTATGCCCCTTAGCTTCTTCATAAGTTGTTGGAGTTTGTCCTTGATCCAACTTTTAGGAACATTGGTATGGAACATCATGGATCTTGCAACCTCCATTAGATGTTTGTTCTTTCTCTCATCCACTTCATTCTGTTGTGGAGTGTGTGGACATCTTGTTTGATGAAGGATTCCATGCTTGGCTAGGTGCTATTTGAAAGCATGACCAATGTACTCCCCACCATTATCTGATCTAAAGATTTTGATCTGGGCATTGAAATAGTTAGTAATATATTTCTGGAAGTTAACAAAAGCTTCTAACACCCTATCCTTTGATTGAATCAGAGTTATCCATGTGTATTTTGATTTCTCATTAATGAATGTAACAAAGTATTTATGGTTCTCTCTAGATACACATGGTGCTGTCCATACATCAGAGAGAACAAGATCAAAGCAACTTTCATAAATAGTCATAGATAAAGGAAATACAGACTTGCAATGTTTACCAAGTATACAAGCCTCACACTCATCATTTTTAAAATAAACATTAGGCATTAACAATCCTATAGCCCTAGGGGTGAGGGTGACCTAGTCTAGCATGACAAATAGAGTCATTAAGCAAACTAGAATTGGAACTAAACGCACAAACAAGTTCAGAAGCAATTGGGGATAATTCAGAAGCAAGAGAAGTGTCTTCAAGCATGTATAACTCATCCTTTGTCACACCTCTTCCAAGCAACTTACTAGTCTTAATATCCTGAAAAACCACATTATTAGGACTAAATATAACATTGCAATCAAGGTCAGTAGCAACAAGCTTAACAAATAAAAGATTGGAAGTGAAACTAGGCATGTAAAATGCTTTGGACTCTTTATCAAGTAGCTTAAGATTTCCTATGCCCTTAACAGGAACTCTATCTCCATTTGCAATAACAACATTCCCTAAGGCTGGTTTAACATTGCTAATCAGGTTAGAGTCACTAATCATGTGATGTGAAGCCCCTGAATCTACAATTAAAGGCCTAGAGTTAGTTGATGCATGAAGAGAGTTACCAAATACATTACCAGAGTTATCTTTGAGGGCTTTGATGAGTGCATCAGGGGCTGATCTCCTGACCACATCATCATGAACCGCCATCATTGGAGTGGAAACAACCATGGCTCTTCCTTAATTGCTAGCAGCCACACCTCTTGAAGGACCAGAAACATCATGCTCAGCTGCTCCATTGGAGAAGTGTGTTCTCTGCTCCTTGAACCGGTTGTTGGTGTTGCTGCCATTGAGGTTCTTAGGCTTAAGGTGAGGATAAAGAGTCCAGCACTTGTTCCTGAGATGCCCCTTCATTTTGCTGTGATCACACATCACCACCTTCCACTCTTCCTGCTTGTAAACACCTATGTTTGTTGTGGTGATATATAATGGTTTTTACCTGTTTTAAGCCATGATATAAGTGTGTTTTAGAGTCATCTACAGTGTTTATCGAGTCCTTTCAGGTACTTTATAGGTTTTACCACATTTGGAGTTTACTTGGACATTATGGTACATTCTGGAGCATTTTAGAGCATTTGCCCGAGAAGAAGAAGTCACAGTTCGCGGACCAGAGGATTTGACCGATTAATGAAGATTTGTAACTTGACCCAGAAGTTTATCAAAATTACAAAGTGACCCAATTCGTGTTTTAGTTTTTAATGAGGGTTTACAGCCACTTGTTAGGCTAAGCTTTTCTTGAAGAGAGTTGAGGAGATTTTGGGGCTGGTCTTGTACTTGGGAGAGACTAGATTTCGAACCCCTGTTCTTATTCCTTTGATTATTCTATGATATCTATTTTGACTATGTTTTATGTTATGATTGCTATGTCTGAGTAGATTTCTTGTTAGGTTAGGGGTTCTCATTAGGAATTTGAAGGAATGCTTGATTAACTAATTGATTAAGATTTATCATCTAGTTCTTCATCTAAATCGTTCTTAACGCTTAATCTGAACTGGCCACTTAGATTATTGATATTAGGTTGATTTACAGAATGACAGTTGGTTAATTAACTAGAAAGGATTTAGGTGAGCAACTTATCTATTCGCAAAGAAATTTGGTTTAGAGAAGTTGTGAACAAACGAACTTGGAATTAATGCATGTCTAGAACTCTAGGATTCGCATTGAAAGTTGGTCTGCTAGGTTGTTAGATATAGATAATTATCACAACGAAAGTTGGTTAGTTATACTTTTGTGATTCTAGTTCAAGAACGCTATAGATTGAATCTTGATTGTTGTTAATCTGATTTCCTGATATCTTGAGAAATTTCTTAAACCTGACGCCTTCGATAATTGCTTAATCACCTTCACTTTATTTGCTTACTTGCTGTTTTGTTTACTGCTTACAATCTGCTTCGCTTAGCTTAATTCGAATTACTTATAATCTATCGTGTGACTGAGAGTCTCTGTAGGATTCGATACCTTATATACTATAATTGCATTAATTGTGCACTTGCAGTAGAATAGGATTAAAACTTTTAGACCTAACAAGATCTGAATGGAAAGATGGACTTAATGTATCAGGATCTGAGTGGAAAATTGGAGACTTTGACAAGCAGAGTTGACAATCTGGATGCTAGGATAACGCAAGTGGAAGCCAGTATTCAAACAGAACATGTTAAGGCAGCTTTGGCAGAAGATGTAGCTGAGCAGAATCAAGATACTAAGGTTTTGGAGCTGAAAAATCCGAGAGATTCTCGAGCTGTAGACACTGTGTCGTTCGACACACATCGGCATCGATCAACACAGTTCTCGAATCGTGAGCAGCCGGTTTGTTCAGAGAAGCCGATTGTAGCTGAAGAAAGAGTCTACAAACCAAAAATTCCTTTCCCTAGGAAGTCCAAGCAAGAAATTCAGCTAGAAAAGTGCATGGAGAAGATGAGAGAAAAGCTAACTGAAGCCCAATTGATTGATGCTGTTAAGAACATTCCTATGGTGAGGAGATGTGTTACGGACCTAATTTCTAGTAACATGACTGAAGAAGAAAGCGTCTTGATGGTCTCTGAAGTATGCGATGCTGTTATTCATGGTAGGATTCCTGAGAAGCTTAAGGATCCAGGGGGTTTTATGTTAGACTGTTCTATCTACAAAGACAGATTCAAGAGGTCTTTGTGTGATCTTGGCTCAAGTATAAATCTCATGCCATACTCTGTGGCTGTGAGATAGGGACTGATGGATTTCCAGCCCACTAGGATCGCTCTTGTCCTAGCCGATCGATCGAAGAGATATCCAGAAGGAGTTCTTGAGAACATCCCTCTCAGAGTTGGGAATCACTTTATTCCAACAGACTTTATGGTGCTGAAGTATGAGATTGAGCCAGATGATCCCATTCTGCTTGGAAGATCATTATTAGCTACTGCTGGAGCTGTAATTGATGTGAGACAAAGTTTGATTGATCTCCACCTGGAAGATAAACCTTTGCAGTTCAAGATGGATGGATTGCAGAGATCCACTATTGATGGACAAAGTTTCAGTGTTGAGATAGAACCAGAGACTGCAATTGGAGAGGAGAAGATGGCGGTTCATGCTGAGCCTGCTCTAACATCTTCAAAGCATGTACATGCTCTTAAGCAGAAGGCTCCGATCATCTCACCTAAGTCACTTACGATAAAGCCAATGTATGTATCTTCTGGCCTTAAGTATGCTAACTCTGATGATGATTTTGCATGAAATAGGGTCAGAAAGCGAAATGTTCCACTTTACCTTGCTGTAATCCCCAAGTTCCTCGGTCAGTTTCATGCAAGTAATGCATATACGCCACCATGGATGAGAAGAATTTCGCAAAGGCACGCTCTGCCTTTGGCGAAACCACCTGACGTCTGACCATGTGCCACAGTCAAGCTAATGACTTAAAACAAGCGATGAGTGGGAGGCAACCCACTGGTGACTCTGTACATATGAGTTTTCGTTTTTATTTTTTTCGTTTTTGTTTTTCTTTAGTCTTTACAGGGAAATCTAGCGACAGGATTGCACTATGTCGATCGAAATAAACGCCGTGATGATCGACACAATGGACATTAAGGTCGATCTAGCACTTTGGGTCGATCGATCCACTTTTTCACAGAATCGAGGTTTGACCTCGGTTAGACCACTCTGACCGGTTCAAATTTCTAACACCGTGTCGATCGACATGGATAGCGTGGATCGATCGACATGAAGCATCCCGAGGTATGTATTTCTTTCTCTTTCGCGACTGTTCTTCATTTTAAACCGAAACCTCCATTCGCAAAATCTCTCTCAAATCCAATCTTCCTCATTTCTCAACCAAATCCGACGATTCCAAAGCCTAACCCGACCAAAATTTTACCCTCTACTCCATTTGTGTCGAAATCAAGGTATGAGTTCTTAATCTCAAATTTTCAGATTCGTGTCCAAGGGTAAAAGTTCGATTTTAGCTCTCATTTCTTAATCCTGTGGTGAAATAGCACTGATTTGGGCTGTTTGGTAGTGGAATGGTGATGCCTAGGTAGTTTTCATGATTGATTTTGCAAGTTTCTGAAAATTTTGGTTTTAGGTTTGAACTTGTAATTTTGTGCGAAAATGCAGAAATAAAAACGTGAATGAACTGTTTCTACCGCTCTGTTCGATGCTGCTTATGCTGTTGATTGAGGTTTTGATGAGTTTGTTTCAGATTTTTCAAATAATCTCATGCTTTTGTTCTGATTTTTGCTCACAGATGCCTTCAAGGAAAAAGAACCGCACAGACGGGGCGAGTTCATCTGGTTCAGCACCGGCAGCACCGGCAGCACCAGTGGAATCACCTCCACCTATGACTCCTCAGTCTCCTCCGGGTTTTCCACAGTTACCTGCTGAGTTTCCGACACATCCTTGGCCCAGAGGAGAAAAGGAGAAGATACGGACTGAGAAAGTATGGGATAAGCCAGCCAGGAGGATTGTGCTTAGTAATGACTGTCTCCACATGGACGTGTTGGATACCTGGGATGAGTATGACACTCTGTTATACAATGGGTGGTGCGATGTTACAATTGAACCTACGAAGCTGGTAAGCCCTGACTTTCTGAGGATGACTGGTATGCAGGAATAGGTTGTGACGTGTTTGAGGAGGATGGGTATGGGTACCATGCCTTATGTCCGATATGCTCTGTATCCAGAGTTGGTACGCCAGTTAATGGCTACAGTGCGAGTTATGTACAGAGACTGGAATTCTAAGAATGCATAGGAAGTTCATTTGTGTTTCATGGTACATGGCAGGAGATACAGACTGCCAATGCGAGACCTCTGTGCTATTTATGGTTAAAAGAAAGGCTACACACATGCTACGCTTCCAGAGAGCTTTCCTGACCTTGAGAAGTTTTGGGGAACTTCGGTTCTACACCCTATTTCGCCAGTGATACGAAGATGAAGGATTTACGACATCCGGTTATGCGCTATGTCGTACGCGTCTTGGCTAACACTCTCCAGTGCAAGATGGAGCCGAACAAGATGAGGATGCAGGAGCTGGTACTACTCCATTCAGCAGTGGGACATCTGTGTTCCCATGAATATGAGCATGAGGGTCCTTTTGAGAGGACCAACCTTGGTGCGGTATTTGTAGAGCATTTAGTCTCGCTACAGGCAAAGCCCTTCAGAGGTTCTGGGAAAGGTATGACAGAGTCAGTGGGGAGCCTTTTGACACCGATTTTCCAGCATTTCAGGATACCATTACATGATTATAGCTGCGAGCAGTCTTTCGCTGAGATTGATGAGGAGCATTTGTTGACTGCGACCTGGCTGAAGCCATGTTTGATTTGGTGCTACAGAGATGGAGTGGAGGAGCGCACGGTTGACATACGACATGCACCGTTATCGATAGATACACATGACGACCTGCGTTTCAGACCTGATCCGAGGCTTGTGAGGCAGCCACCTGCTGCTCGTTCCCGCAGAGGAGCTTCTTCTTCCCAGGCTGCTCCTACTCCTGCTACAGACGAGCCTGCTCATGACCCTGCTGGGGGTCCACATCCACATTGGGTTCTACCATTAGATGCACCTCCACCACTTCCTGGTTACGATGCAGATCCACACATGAAGTTCCTGACAGACACAGTTCGATCACTTTGTAGTGGTATTGCTAGAGCCTTCAGCTGCACCTGCACCTATCCTTCGCACGGTGGCAGACTGAAGGATTATGGTGTTTTTCAAGGTTTAATTCTCGTATTATAACCTAACATATAATCTCAACAGATCTAGGTTCTTGCAAAACGAATCATAAAACCAAACCTGTAACATTACCTATTGATTGCACAGCGGATTGATGGTAATGACAAGATCAGTCTAGAACAGATGAATCACCTATTCCTCCTTGAGTATCCACACTCTTACAAGCAAGGGATGACTGTTAGACCAAAGAGATGGATGATCAGAGAGAGAGGTTAGAGAGAGAGAATGAAGCTCACGGCTGCTAAGAGAAAAAATCGTGAGCTCCTGCACTTAGGGTTTCGATTTCTTATGCCTCATTAACTCTCTAATGGGCCCAAGTCTAATGACTAATGGCTCATTTATCATTTGGGCCCAAGACACAAATCAGACAAAAACCTGCATTTTGTCTGGCCCAATTCTCTGATCCAATACAGTAAATGCCATTGCATCTTACCGTATTAATTCCATTTAACTTTCCCGTTAGCTATGGTGTGTGACCCTTCGGGATCATACAATACTGGTAATAAGTCCTAAACTTATAGATCAAGAGCGGACTCTAGCAAGCCATCATGATCACCCAGTATTTATGACTTATGTCTGATCTCGACACTTATCATACTTTCTAGAGATAGTACGGTAGATTTCAGGACATTCCCAACAATCTCCCACTTGTACTGGAATCCTACACAGGACATTCCCAACAATCTCCCGATTGTACTAGAATCCTACATTCCCTAGTCCTTTTGTCTTAATATCTCGATCTGGCATAAGGCAAGATGCGTGTCATCCTTATATAGCCAGACCATGTTTATCGGACCAGATTTGATACTGACAATGCAAACGACTTGGGCAAGTCCGTTTGGGAATGGCCATTCTCTTACCAGCTATCAAATCTCCGATTGGCCTAGAGATATTACCTCCGTTAAACGGCAGGGACAAATCCCATCTTGTTCCATCACTATGAACTACACAATTCATAATACACCCAACCAAGGTCCGTATAGCTCCCAGTTACGAAACAGCGTTAGACAATGATCAAAGCGTATTACTCCATCTGCAGCCACATGCATGCGAACTCAGGTCTAAGGACTATACTCTATAGTCATATATGAAAACCTTTCATGACACAGATATTAATATCTTGTAGAGTTCTCATCAGCGGGCCATGTCCGGTCATATGTTCCCCTACATATACCTATGTGTCGACTTTGATGCCGCGCATCTATGACCCCTCGAAACTTGGTCATAAGTCTCAACACAATCTAGTCTCAACAGGTTGTTGGTGTTCCAATTTCAACAACCTTCGACTATGGACACTATGATTTATGTCATTTCGTTAAATATGGGGTTTCAGGATCAAGTCTACTCATGTACTTCGATGGCCCATATATAATGACATGAATCATTTTGGAACGATTATTTTATATCACAGTTAAAAATAATCCAGAAATAAAATTTCATTAACATTTAAAATGTTTACATGAACCAATCAAAATAACTAAAACAAAAGCCCTCACAACTCCCACTCAAAAAGAGATTACATTTGAATATCTCTAATTCCTACAGCAGCAGTATGCAACTCGTGCTTAGGTCTCGGGAGTGGCTTTGTCAACGGGTCAGCCACGTTCTCATCAGTGGGAACTCTGCTGACCATCACTTCACCTCTATTCACTATATCACGAATCAGGTGATACCTTCTCATAATGTGTTTGGATTTCTGATGATGTCTCGGTTCCTTGGCTTGAGCAATTGCACCATTGTTGTCACAATACAGTGCTAGAGGCTCAGTGGCATTTGGGAATACACCGAGTTCAATCAAGAAGTTCCTTATCCAAACTCCTTCCTTCGCAGCTTCCGAAGCAGCGATGTATTCAGCTTCAGTTGTGGAATCTGCCACGGTGCTCTGCTTGGAACTCTTCCAACTTACTGCACCGCCATTCAGACAGAAGATGTAGCCAGACTGTGACCGGAAATCATCCTTATATGTCTGAAAACTTGCATCTGTGAATCCACTGATTTCAAGCACTTCACTTCCTCCGTAAACCAAAAACTTATCCTTAGTATTCCTCAAATACTTCAGGATGTTCTTTATGGCAATCCAGTGACTCTCACCTGGATTAGACTGGTACCTACTCGTCATGCTTAGTGCATAAGCAACATCAGGACGAGTACAGATCATGGCATACATGATAGATCCTATAGTCGAAGCATAAGGAATCCTACTCATGCGCTTAAGCTCATCAGGTGTTTTAGGACACTGATCCTTGCTTAGTGTAGCACCATGTATCATTGGCGTGAACCCCTTCTTGGATTTATCCATTCCGAATCGATGCAGGACTTTATCTATATAAGCATCTTGACAAAGTCCAATCAGCTTTTTAGATCTGTCTCTAAAGATTCGGATTCCAAGAACATACGCGGCTTCACCCATGTCCTTCATGGAAAAACAACTTCCCAGCCAGTCTTTAACAGACTTCAGCATTGGAATATCATTTCCAAGAAGCAATATGTCATCGACATATAAGATAAGAAACGCCACTTTGCTCCCACTAGTTTTCTTATACACACATTGTTCCTCTTGGTTTCTGATGAAGTCAAAGTTCTTTATTGCTTCATCAAAACGAAGATTCCAACTCCTCGATGCTTGCTTCAATCCATAAATGGATTTGTGAAGCTTGCATACTTTCCCAGCATTCTTAGGATCAATGTAACCGTCAGGTTGTGTCATATACACATCCTCCTCCAAAATTCCATTCAGGAAGGCGGTTTTCACATCCATCTGCCAAATCTCATAATCATAATAAGCGGCAGTTGCTAGGAGAATCCGAATTGATTTCATCATGGCCACTGGTGAATAGGTTTCATCATAGTCTATACCATGAATTTGTTTGAAACCTTTTGCCACCAACCTGGCCTTGTAAATCTGGACATTTCCATCCATGTAAATCTTCTTCTTGAAGATCCATTTACACTCGATGGCTTTTGCACCAGCAGGTAAATCAACCAGTGAAAACACTCGGTTAGTAGACATGGAGTCCATCTCGGATTCAATGGCTTCACGCCACTTTAAGGAGTCAGGGCCCATCATGGCTTCTGCAAAGTTCGAGGGTTCATCACCGTCAATGATCAAAAGATCATGGCAATTAGTCACAAGGAATCCCTGGTATCTATCAGGTTCCTGACGGATCCTTCCGGATCTTCGAACTTCAGGTACTGCAGGTTCAGGTTCTATTACAACTTCATGTAATTCATCCTGCTGTTCTTCCTCATTAGGTTGAACAGGTTCCTGTCCTTCTTGAATTTCATCAAGTTGTACCTTACTCCCACTATCTTTTCTAGAGAGAAACTCCCTTTCAAGAAAAGTACAATCCCGAGCAACAAAGATTTTGTTCTCGGATCGCAGATAGAAGTAATAAGCCTTGGTATCCCTAGGATAACCAATGAAGTAGCATTTGTCAGATTTTGGTGTAAGCTTGTCTGAGATTAATCTTTTGACATAGGCTTCACAACCCCAAATTCTGAGAAAAGACATTGCTGGAGCTTTTCCAGTCCATATCTCATATGGTGTCTTTGCTACTGCCTTTGATGGCACTCTGTTCAGTGTGAACGTTGCGGTGAGCAAAGCATATCCCCAAAGGGATATAGGAAGGTATGTGTGACTCATCATGGATCGGACCATATCTAACAATGTCCGATTCCTTCTCTCAGACACACCATTCCACTGAGGTGTTCCAGGAGGTGTGAGTTGGGAGATGATCCCACACTCACTCAGATGATCATGAAATTTTTGGCTCAAGTATTCTCCTCCTCGGTCCGACCGAAGAGCCTTAATACTTTTACCAAGCTGGTTCTGTACTTCATTCTGGAATTCTTTGAACTTTTCAAAGGTTTCTGACTTATGTTTCATCAAGTAGACATATCCATATCTACTGAAATCATCAGTGAATGTAATGAAGTACTGAAAGTTTCCTCTAGCACTTGTGGACATTGGGCCACACACGTCAGTATGTATCAGGCCCAATAGTTCACTGGCCCTTTCTGTGGGTTTATTGAAAGGGGCCCGTGTCATTTTGCCCATTAGGCAAGATTCGCATTGCTCACAAGACTCAAAGTCAAATGAGCCCAAGAGTCCATTTGAATGGAGCCTCTTGACGCGTTTCTCACTAATGTGCCCCAAACGACAATGCCAGAGAAACGTTTCATTTTCTTTGTTAGATTTGAACCGTTTTGTATTTATGTTATATACTGGAGCAGATTGATCCAGCATGTACAGCCCATTTATAAGAGGGGCACAGCCATAGAACATATCATTGAGATTAAAGGAACACAATTTATTCTTAATAGAAAAATCAAATCCTTGCAAATCCAACAATGAAACTGAAATGATATTTCTGCTTATAGCAGGTACAAAATAACAATTCTCAAGTTCTAAAATCAATCCAGAAGGTAAAGACAACAAGTAAGTGCCAACGGCCAGTGCTGGAACCTTCGCTCCATTGCCAACCCGCAACTCTACTTGCCCTTGCTTCAACCTTCTACTGTTGCTGAGCGCCTGCATATTAGTACAAATATGAGCCCCACATCCAGTATCTAATACCCAAGTGGTATTATCAGAAGTAGTAGTATTTACTTCAATAACAAAAATACCTGAAGATTTAGTCTCCAAGGACTTCTTCTTCTTCAGACTTTCCTGGTATTTCTTACAGTCCCTGCGGTAATGCCCTGCCTCTTTGCAAAAGTGGCAGATATCAGAAGGCCCAGCTTTAGACACGGGCTTGGGCTTGGCCTTTTCATTGCTGACTACCTTGCCCTTTCCCTTGTCTGCAGCGGATTTCTTGAAACCCTTGCCCTTCTGAACCATGAGTACAGATGACTCCTTGGTCTTCTTCAGATTCGGTTCTGCAGTCTTGAGCATACCATGTAGCTCAGGCAACGTCTTTATCAACCCATGCATATTATAGTTCAAAATGAACTGGTCATATGCAGGAGTAAGAGACTGCAGAACGATATCACAAGCAAGCTCTTGGCTTATAGGACAGTCGAGCCTAGTCAAATGATCGAGATAACCCATCATTTTCAGAACATGTGGACTCACTGCTGCATCCTTAGCCATTTTACAGTCCAAGAGATTCTTAACAGTTTGGAATCTCTCTGTACGAGCCTGCTCCTGAAACAACGCTTTCAGATTTGCCATCAGCTCCATGGGACAAGTCAGGCCTTCCCACTGCATCTGCAGTTCGGGAGCCATTGTCGCCAACATCAGGCAAATCACGTCATTAGCATCTGAAGAATGCGTATCCCAAGCATTCTTCACAGCTTGTGCGGCATTATTCGCAGGTCTAGGAGAGAGAGCTCTTTCAAGGACATAAGCCTTCTTCTCCTGCCTGAGCACAAGTCTCAGGTTCCTGGACCAGTTCAGGAAGTTTGATCCGTTCAGTTTGTCCTTCTCAAGGGCAGACCGGATCGAGAAAGTGTTTTGTGTTGTTGTGCTTGACATAGCTGAAAATATGAGACAATAGAGATTTAATTATTAAGTTCATAAAAGAGTAATCTTAAAAACTTATAAGAAAACTCGCATTGTATTCAAAATTTCTTTGTTTAACCTCATAAGAATACAATGATTCCGAGACCCATGTTCAGCTAAATCCAAAGTGGGCCACTGGCCGTCACCCGGAATTAGCTTTACTTGGTAAGCATACACACAGCTAGTTATATCTCATATAACTCTCGGTTGTGAATTGGACCCGAGGCCCAAATTCACCAGATGTCTCAAGGCCCGGGACTCCCGATGGCCCAGTCAAGGAAACCAATCTCTTACAGTCAAATAATCACTAAAGTCTGGGACTCCCAATGAAATTAGTGACTATATACTACTTTACTTATGCGAAAACAGACACCTCACACTGTAAGCCATATCTGTAATCGAATAAGCGTTAAGTAGCTGACAAGATTGGAAAGACATCCAAGCTTGATATTGTTTTTGAGGATTTTTTAAGTTTTATTTCCAAAAATAGAAGATTACTATTTTGGGAAACTTACTTCTTTTAGAAACTTTCTAAATTTAGCAACATACTAAAAATAGAAATTTCTAATTTAATATTTTATTAAATATTTTGGGTTGGGTCACAAATTATAGGCCCAATTCTTGGCCCAAGACCATAGAATTCCAGTTGGCCCAATAATTTGACATAACCGATACGGTTTATTAATTCTGGTCCAAGACCAAATTAACTATCAAAACCATCGGTTATTTACTAAACCAGACCAGCTCTAAATTATTTGGTCCAACCAAATCAAACTTAGACCAGCCTTCGGTTTAGGTTAAAATTCAATTTTTTTGAATTTCAATCCGGTTTAACCAGAAATTAAATAATACCATGTATTAAATAATTTCCAGCAAACCGCGATTCGGGTTAACCGCTTGAACCACCAATTAAATTGGATCGGTTCAGTTAAATCCAAAACCGGGAAGAAACACCTAGTGTTTTAGCCAATTTGATTTAACTTGCGGTTTAAGGCTTTAAACACACAATTAACCGCCAATTAAATGGACCGGTTAAATCGGTGTGGTTTTGGGCAACGAACCGCGAAGCTCGGTTTAACCGATTGACTATTCGCGGGACGTAAAATTTAACGGGCCAAACGATCGGATCCATGATCGGGTCATGGACCCACGATCCAACTCGGCCCATCACGATCTAACTCGGCCCATCACGATCGATCACTGATCGCCATGATCTCACGACCGTGATGATTTGAGCCGTGATGATCGCAAGCCAACATCGTCCCAACGATCCGATCGTCACGTTCACATGGCCCATTAACGCATGATCCATCCCATCCAGCCATCACGATCGATCATCGATCAATCCATGATCTCATGATCGTGAGGATGATCGTTTATGGCTCTCGGCATCACACGGCACACGCACACACATGATCGATCATTGATAATTAAATTATCGATCGCATCACACGGCAGTACGCATGCGAGGCAGTTTAGGGTTTAATTAAACAAGCCAAGATCAAATCATACGATTAGTTTTTAATAACTTTAATCAATTTTAATTTTCAATTGATTCAAAACTATTAAACAACCTATGATCCAATTTTACAAGAAACCTAATGCCTGGCTCTGATACCACTGAAGGATTATGGTGTTTTTCAAGGTTTAATTCTCGTATTACAACCTAACATATAATCTCAACAGATCTAGGTTCTTGCAAAACGAATCATAAACCAAACCTGTAACATTACCTATTGATTGCACAGCGGATTGATGGTAATGACAAGATCAGTCTAGAACAGATGAATCACCTATTCCTCCTTGAGTATCCACACTCTTACAAGCAAGGGATGGCTGCTAGACCAAAGAGATGGATGATCAGAGAGAGAGGTTAGAGAGAGAGAATGAAGCTCACGGCTGCTAAGAGAAAAAATTGTGAGCTCCTGCACTTAGGGTTTCGATTTCTTATGCCTCATTAACTCTCTAATGGGCCCAAGTCTAATGACTAATGGCTCATTTATCATTTGGGCCCAAGACACAAATCAGACAAAAGCCTGCATTTTGTCTGGCCCAATTCTCTGATCCAATACAGTAAATGCCATTGCATCTTACCGTATTAATTCCATTTAACTTTCCTGTTAGCTATGGTGTGTGACCCTTCGGGATCATACAATACTGGTAATAAGTCCTAAACTTATAGATCAAGAGCGGACTCTAGCAAGCCATCATGATCACCCAGTATTTATGACTTATGTCTGATCTCGACACTTATCATACTTTCTAGAGATAGTACGGTAGATTTCAGGACATTCCCAACACAGACGACAGAGATCACCCACACCGGAGGGACACGACGATGATTCTGATTCTTAGTTCCTCCGTGATCTTAGCATTTACCTGAGTTTGTTTCACTTTTCACTTTTCACTTTTCATTTTTCTTGCGTCTGCTTTGCTTTTGTTTGAGTCAGTTTGTCATGTTTCTTTTGGGTTGAACTTTGTGGAACTCCTTTATATCTATATTGTTGCTTTTGACTTGTTTCTGAGTTATGTGACAGCATTGACAATGGAGAAATTGTGTGACTAACACAACTACTTTTGGATCCTGTTCAAATCTGTTGCATTGGTACTGTTATATGCGCAGTGTGTCGATCGATACAAGCTGTGTGTCGATCGACACCATTCGCGACAGAAGGTAAGAACACATTTTTCCAGTTTTCACACAGTTTTCACCCTTACTTAACTTCCTCTATACTCGGTAACATTGGGGACAGTGTTATTCAAGTGTGGGGGAGGTGGTTACTGGCATTGTTTTCTATTTTCTTAGAGTCAGTCTTTGGTTTTTTAAAACTGTTTTATTGAGTCAAAATTTGTATGAAACTATGATTTTCCGAGGAAATTTTTCGCTTGAACAGGAACTAAGTGACCATTAGACAGACTTGCATAGCCTCTATGACTGTTAGAAAACCCAAAACAGATCAACCTACCAAGGACACCCATATCTAACAAGGTATTTAGAGGATCCATTACTAGTCTCACTTAATATTGACTTAAATTTCTCACTTAGAAGCTAGGTAATCTTTGGGTCGGATTCCTTTGATGTATTTGGCACAGCCTATGATCCTGTTCTTAAGTATGGTTTCTAATTTTCCCCTCCCTTGAAAGTAAAAAAAAAAAAAAAAAAAGAATAATAAATTGAGGATGAGCTAGTAGCTCCGAAGTGGTCACGGGAGTAGTAGCTACCACTATTACCTTCTGTGTATTCATGGAATGTGTCCAAAGTACACCCCATAACGGGAAGAGCACTGATAAAAAAATAAAATTATTCCCAGTGGGAAAAAATCAGTGCTAGGGGAGAAAGGGAAAAGGAAGAAACCAGAAACCGACAGTTTGGTGGTCAGATACTGAATTGGTTGAGTCCATGTGTCCTTTGATTTGATACTCCCTCTGTGAGACTGCACCTAATTGTATACAGAGGCTAGTGTGGTGAACTTGAATGTCCTAACTTGAATGTGGAGTTTACTTGGGACTGTTGCTAAGTGTGTGGGAAGTACATTGTGGTCTTGAGTTCTGTGGGAAAGTTTTCAGTGGTTTACTAAGTGAATGTGAATGCGAAAGTTCCTATGACGAAATGAGTTTCTGTGTTTTCAAACATCTTTTCTTATACTTTGGTTCTTTACTTGCTTGAGGGCAAGCAAGATCTAAGTGTGGGGGAGTTGATATATCATGGTTTTTACCTGTTTTAAGCCAAGATATAAGTGTGTTTTAGAGTCATTTACAGTGTTTATCGAGTCCTTTCAGGTACTTTACAGGTTTTACCACATTTGGAGTTTACTTGGACATTATGGCACATTCTGGAGCATTTTAGAGCATTTGCCCGAGAAGAAGAAGTCACTGCCGATATCTGATGTTGGTGTCGATCGACACCACTTTGGTGTCGGTCGACACAGTTCGCGGACCCGAGGATTTGACCGATTAATGAAGATTTGTAACTTGACCCAGAAGTTTATCATAATTAAAAAGTGACCCAATTTGAGTTTTAGTTTTTAATGAGGTTTTACAGCCACTTGTTAGGCTAAGCTTTTCTTGAAGAGAGTTGAGGAGATTTTGGGGCTGGTCTTGTACTCGGGAGAGACTTCATTTTGGATTGCTATGTCTGAGTAGATTTCTTGTTAGGTTAGGGGTTCTCATTAGGAATTTGAAGGAATGCTAGATTAACTAATTGATTAAGATTTATCATCTAGTTCTTCATCTAAATCGTTCTTAACGCTTAATCTGAACTGGCCACTTAGATTATTGATATTAGGTTGATTTACACAACGACAGTTGGTTAATTACCTAGAAAGGATTTAGGTGAGCAACTTATCTATTCGCAAAGAAATTTGGTTTAGAGAAGTTGTGAACAAACGAAATTGGAATTAATGCATGTCTAGAACTCTAGGATTCGCAACGAAAGTTGGTCTGCTAGGTTGTTAGATATAGATAATTATCGCAGCGAAAGTTGGTTAGTTATACTTTTGTGATTCTAGTTCAAGAACGCTATAGATTGAATCTTGATTGTTGTTAATCTGATTTCCTGATATTCTGAGAAATTCCTGAAACCTGACGCCTTTGTTAATTGCTTAATCACCTTCACTTCATTTGCTTACTTGCTGTTTTGTTTACTGCTTACAATCTTCTCCGCTTAGCTTAATTCGAATTACTTATAATCTATCGTCTGACTGAGAGTCTATGTGGGATTCAATACCTTTTATACTATTATGGCATTAACTGTGCACTTGCAGTAGAATATGATTAAAACTTTTAGACCTATCATGTGGAAAGTTCTCCTTTTGCACCGAACAATCCAAAGGAACCATGCTCCTTTTGAATCTTTGAACACACATCATCCAAAGATGGAAATGTCTCTGACCTCAAGATGTGCTGGATAAGGCTGTGGTAAGAGGGATTCAAGGTAAGTAAGAGGGCAAAGACCTTGTCCTTCTCACGCCTTTCACTTAGAACAAGAGGATCCACAAAACTTGGCCTCAACATTTCTAACTCAGCCAATAAGGACCTAAACTTTCCAAAGTGAGCTTTGAACTCCATGTCTTCCTGATGAAGGTTGCTGAGAGCAAGCTTGACTTCAAACCCTGGTCAGATTGGATTTGTTGCCATACACCTTCTCAGGTGTACCCCAAAGGTATTTGGCGGTTTCACAGTAAGAATAACCTTCCAAGATTGAAGGTTCAAGAGAGCTTTGTAGAATGGATAGTACATTCTGGTCTCCGTGAACCCAGAGCTCATCATTGACAGGAACCACTTCCCCACCAGCCTCAGCTCCAACCATCTGATCCGGAGCAGTACTACTCATGACATGCTTCCATAAACCCCGGCCACCAAGGGCAGATTTGACCATCCTAGCCCATACCAATTAGTTACTTCCCCTTAGGGTCACTGGTATCAAGACTCTTGAGTTCTCCATCACATAAACATGATGGAATATCAAGAGAGAAAGGTTTCAAAAGAGTTTGACGAGATTGGAGCAGAACCGCTCAAGAACAAGAACTAGAACAGAGTTTTTAGAACAAGAACTGAAGAAGAATGGAAGAGTAAGAGATTAGCGGAAGTAAGTATCAGGTACAGGAGATTTTAAGCTCTGATACCATGTAAGAATGTGAAGATTAACTTAGAAAGAAATGAAGAACAAGCTAGAATCGTAAGAGAGAGAGAATTAGGGTTAACAAGAGAGAGAATGAGAAATATGTGGGAAAGACTCCCAAAAGTGTGTATTCACTCATAAGCTTTACAAGTCTTTAAATACACTGAGATACTAGGTTTAAACAAGAGGAAACCGAAATCTAAAAATAGAAAGAAGACAAATACTACTTAGGAGAGAGAGAGGTCCAACGGCTCTCTTGGAAAGGGACAGGTCCACACTTGGTTTCTTGCTGATAGTGACATGTCCTACTGGTCTTCTCTGAATGTTCAGACCCTGCTATGAGTCCTGCTCACTCTTAAATGCCTCTGATCCTTTATTATTTAGCCTATAATTGACATCGGTTGAGATAACCAAACATATTCACATTGTTTAACTTTGATGTCTCGGACTTGCACACTTCTTCTTAAGTCCCCAACTTTCCACATTGATGAAACACTTAGGTCTTCATCACACTTAGGTCTTCATCTCAATACACGGTTTGGTGAAGAAGGCAGAGTAATGGTGTCCACTCTTGCTCCTGCTCCTGTTGTGACGGATCAGAATGATGTGGTGAGGAGGTCAGACCTTGATGCTCTCTTCAAAGCCATCAAAGAAAGTTCTGGTAAAGTTATTGGTAACTCTCTTCATGCATCCATTAATCCTAGGTCATTGACTGTTGATTCTGGTGCATCACATCATATGATTATTGATTCCAATTTGATTAAGAATGTGAAACCTTCCTTAGTTAATGTGGTTATTGCAAATGGAGAAAGAATTCCTATTATTAAGGGTATAGGAAATGTTAGGTTGTTTGATAGAGAATCAAAAGCTTTTTACATGCCTAGCTTTACATCTAACTTCTTGTCTGTGAAAAGAGTAGCTGCTGATCTTAATTGCAATGTGATCTTCAGTCTTAATGATATGATTTTTTTAGGATATTGAGACAAGTAAGTTGCTTGGAAAAGGTGTGACAAAGGATGCGTTATACATACTTGAAGACACCAACCTTGCATCTGAATTATATGCTTTTGTTTTTAGTTATGCTTTAGTTAATGATTCTGTTTGGCATGCTAGACTTGGTCACCCTCACTCTCGTGCCTTAGGATTGATGTTACCTTCTGTTTCATTTAAGAATGATGACTGTGAGGCTTGCATCCTTGGAAAACATTGCAAGTCTGTCTTTCCTATCTCTAAAGCTATCTATGAAAACTGTTTTGATCTTGCTCATTCTGATGTGTGGACTGCTCCATGTGTACCTAGAGAAAACCATAAATATTTTGTGATAGTCATTGATGAGAAATCGAAATATACTTGGTTGACTTTGATTCAATCTAAGGATAGGGTGGCATTCACCAATTTTCAGAACTATGTATCTAACAATTTCAATGCCAAGATCAAAATTTTTAGATCAGATAATGGTGGGGAAAATACAAGCCATGCATTCAAACAACATCTAGCCAAACATGGAATCATCCATCAAACAAGAAGCCCATACACACCACAACAGAATGGTGTTGCTGAAAGGAAGAATAGACACTTGATGGAGGTGGCCAGATCAATGATGTTCCATACAAATGTTCCAAAACGGTTTTGGAGTGATGCTATGATGTCTGCTTGCTATTCTATCAATAGAACTCCCACCAAAGTTCTCCATGACATCTCACCTTATCAGGTATTGAACAAAACCATACTTCAATGCATCACTTACATGTGTTTGGGTGCTTGTTCTTTGTTCTGATCCCAGGAGAACAGAGAGATAAGCTTGATGCAAAGAATGTCAAAGCAATGTTCATTGGCTACTGTACAAATCAGAAAGGGTACAAGTGTAATGTGCCTGAAACCAGAAGGGTATTGATCTCTAGAGATGTCAAATTTGTAGAGTCAGAGGGCTATTATGGTGAGAAGAGCTGGGATAACCTAAAGGATCTCCCAAATAGCCCATCTGACCGTGCCAACAACCTAAGAATCATCTTAGAGAACCTTGGGATCAGTCAACCAAAACAAAAGGAGGGTGCACCAAAAGCTAAACTGGTTGCTGAGGAGGCTCCAATTTCTGCTGATACTCACCACCTTGATCATGAGGGGGGACAATGGAGAATCACCATCTGATCAACAAGAGGATTCTGCCATCCATGATCAAGGAGAAGAAGAATATCAAGAAGCACATCAAATGGAATCTGAACAATTTGATATGGAGGAGGATCAAGAGGAAATGGTTACTAAACAAAATGTACAAGTCTTGAGGAGGAGCACAAGGGTGAAGAAAGACCCATCTGAATGGATAAACAAAAGATTCTACTATAATAGTCAGGCGGTTGCTTATCCAAACCAAGCTGTTTGCACACTTGCTCACTTCCCTATTGATAGGAAAGTGAGTTAAACCGGTTGTAAGAAGAAGAGAGGAAGAGATAAGAACTTTGTTTGTAACAATATGTTCTGAATTGTATTCTGAATTAGCAAAGCTTACAATGGTCGTGTGCCTTTGTTATATAGGCATATAATTAGGTTAAACACTCATAAACAAAGATATTAAATCACAGCCATCGATTCTTTTGGAGGGAAACCCGAATTCAAATGGATGGGTGGATCTTCTTCACTCCATTTTGGTTCTTATGTGGTCACACACTGAAGGTGACTTGTCCTTACTCTTAACTCACGTGTGCAGGTCTAGAGAGAGAGAGAGAGAGAGAGAGAGAGAGAGAGCACTTCCAAATGGTGAGAGTGACATGTCTTCACTTCTGCTCAGACCTTAACTCTACATGTGACTCCTTCTTAATCACAAACTTGCACATTTCCAACTTGATCAATGTAGGACCTGATTATGCCCCTTTTTGCACATTGATTCCAACATCTCCTAATGATCTCTGGCCCTGATTTTGCACAGACTATCTTCTGATTATCTAGGTGCCCCAACTTTGCACATTTCCACATCTTGATAGTTGCCTTTGTTGCTAACTTAAGCATAGCTTCACTTGCTTGTTATTAACACCAAGGCTCCAACTAGGAATGAGGCTCGGCTTTGTCTTCATGACTTCAGCCTCTCATTTTCCATTTCATCTTCCTCTCTAATACTCTTGATGCCGAATTGGTTCCCAAAACTTAAGAAGAAGCATAAGAAGTGGAGAGATGCAGTAGGAGATGAAATCAAAGCAATGGAGAATAACAACACTTGGTATGAGATATACCTACCTAGAAAGAAGAAGAAAGTGATCTCCAAATGGGTGTTCACTATCAAATACAAAAGCAATGGAGAGATAGAGCGGTACAAGGCTAGATTGGTAGCAAGAAGATTCACACAAACATATGGGGAGGATTACCGTGATACCTTGGCACCAGTAGCTAAGATCCATATAGTAAGAGTCATCCTATCCTTAGCAACAAACTTGGAATGGGAATTATGGCAGATTCATGTTAAGAATGCCTTTCTTCAAAGAGAGCTAGAGGATGAAGTGTACATGACTCCACCACCTGGTCTTGAAGACATGATTTTACACCAGGAAAATTCTTGAGGCTTAAGAAGGCTATTTATGGGCTAAAGCAATCTCCTAGAGCTTGGTATCACAAGCTGTGCACCACTCTCATGGAAAGAGGTTTCAAGGATCAAAAGCTGATCATACTCATTTATGTTGATGATATTATCATCTCATGGAATGACAAGGTTGGAATTTAAGCTAGCAAGGATTATTTAAAGTCTGTATTTGATATTAAAGATCTTGGAGAACTAAAATTCTTCCTAGGGATAGAAGTGTGCCGTTCTAAGGAAGGCCTCTTTTTATCACAAAGGAAGTATACTCTTGATTTGTTGAGTGAAGCAGGTAAGATGGAAGCAAAGCCAGCTAAGACAACTTTTGAAGATGGTTATAAAGTCATAAGAGAGAGGGAGACTGAAGACCAACCGTTTGGAGGCATCACTCTATACAAAATGATGGTTGGTAAGTTGATCTATCTCACCATTACTAGACCGTATTTGTGCTTTGCTGTGAATCAAGTAAGTCAACATATGCAAGCTTCTAAGATGCATCATTGGAGCATGGTGGATCGCATCCTAAGATACCTCAGTGGAGCTCCTGGTCAAGGAATATCGATGGGATATAATCAAAGCACAAAAATTGTAGGCTATTGTGATGATGATTGGGCTGGTGACCGAGTGGATAGAAGATCTACTACAGGCTATTGCACATTCATTGGAGGCAATCTGTTCACTTGGAAAACAAAGAAGCAGAAGGTGTCTTCATGTTCAAGTGCGTAAGCAGAGAATAGGGAAATGAGGAAGCTGACAAATGAATTAACTTGGCTGAAGGCTCTACTCCAAGACTTGGGCATTGAATCCCCAAATCCAATCATAATGCATTGTGATAATCAGGCGGCCATTCACATAGCATCCAACTCTATATTTCATCAAAGGACAAAGTACATAGAATTGGATTGTCATAAGCTGAGGTAGAAGGTGCAAGAAGGAGTAATCTTGCCTATTGAGATGAAGCCTAAGTGTGATGAAGACCTAAGTGTTTCATCAATGTGGAAAGTTGGGGGCTTAAGCAGAAGTGTGCAAGTCCAAGACATCAAAGTTAAACAATGTGAATATGTTTTGTTATCTCAACCGAAGTCAATTATGGTCTAAAGAATAAAGGATCAGAGGCATTTAAGAGTGAGCAGGAGTAAAAGCAGGATCTGAACATTCAGAGAAGACCAGTAGGACATGTCACTTTCACCAAGAAACCAAGCATGGACCTGTCCCTTTCCAAGAGAGCCGGTGGACCTCTCTCTCTCCTAAGTAGTATTTGTCTTCTTTCTATTTTTAGATTTCGGTTTCCTCTTGTTTAAACCTAGTATCTCATTCTATTTAAAGACTTGTAAAGCTTATGAGTGAATACACACTTTTGGGAGTCTTTCCCACATACTTCTCATTCTCTCTCTCGCTAACCCTAATTCTCTCTCTCTTACGATTCTAGCTTGTTATTCATTTCTCTCTAAGTTAATCTTCACATTCTTACATTGTATGAGAGATTAAAAGCTCATCTACCTGATACTTACTTCCGCTAATATTTTATTCTTCCATTCTTGTTCAGTTCTTGTTCTATAAACTTTGTTCTAGTTCTTGTTCTTAAGCGGTTCTACTCCAATCTCTTCAAACTCTTTTGAAACATTTCTCTCTTGATATTACCTCCTGTTTAAGTCATGGAGAACTCAAGAGTCTTGATACCAGTGACCCTAAGGGGAAGTAACTACTTGGTATGGGCTAGGATGGCCAAATCTGCCCTTGGTGGCCGAGGTTTATGGAAGCATGTCATGAGTAGTACTGCTCCGGATCAGATGGTTGCAGCTGAGGCTGGTAGGGAACTGGTTCTTCTCAATGATGAGATGTGGGTTCAAGGAGAGCAGAATGTACTATCCATTCTACAAAGCTGTCTTCAACCTTCAATCTTGGAAGGTTATTCTTATTGTGAAAACGCTAAAGACCTTTGGGATACACTTGAGAAGGTGTATGGCAACAAATCCAATTTGACCAGGGTGTTTGAAGTCAAGCTTGCTCTCAGCAACCTTCATCAGGAAGACATGGAGTTAAAGGCTCATTATGGAAAGTTTAGATCCTTATGGGCTGAGTTAGAATTGTTGAGGCCAAGTTCTGTGGATCCTCTTGTTCTAAGTGAAAGGCGTTAGCAGGACAAGGTCTTTGCCCTCTTGCTTACCTTGAATGCCTCTTACCACAGCCTTATCCAGTACATCTTGAGGTCAGAAAACAAAGGTGTTTACAAGCAGGAAGATTGGACGGTGGTGATGTGTAATCACTGCAAAATGAAAGGGCATCTCAGGAACAAGTGTTGGACTCTTTATCCTCACCTTAAGCCTAAGAACCTCAATGGCAGCAACACCAACAACCGGTTCAGGGAGCAGAGAGCACACTTCTCCAATGGAGCAGCTGAGCATGATGTTCCTGGTCCTTCAAGAGGTGTGGCTGATAGCAATGAAGGAAGAGCCATGGTTGTTTCCACTCCAATGATGGCGGTTCATGATGATGTGGTCAGGAGATCAGACCTTGATGCACTCATCAAAGCCCTCAAAGATAACTCTAGTAATGTATTTGGTAACTCTCTTCATGCATCAACTAACTCTAGGCCTTCAATTGTAGATTCAGGGGCTTCACATCACATGATTAGTGACTCTAACCTGATTAGCAATGTCAAACCAGCCTTAGGGAATGTTGTTATTGCAAACAGAGAAAGAGTTCTTGTTAAGGGAAAAGGAAATCTTAAGCTATTTGATAAAGAGTCCAAAGCATTTTACATGCCTAGTTTCACTTCCAATCTTTTATATGTTAAGCGTGTTGCCACTGAACTTGATTGCAATGTTATCTTTAGTCCTAGTAATGTGGTTTTTCAGGATATTAAGACTAGTAAGTTGCTTGGAAGAGGTGTGACAAAAGATGAATTATACATGCTTGAAAACACTTCTCTTGCTTCTGAATTATCCCCAATTGCTTCTGAACTTGTTTCTGCATTTAGTTCCAATTCTACTTTGCTTAATGACTCTATTTGGCATGCTAGACTAGGTCACCCTCACTCTAGGGCCTTAGGATTGTTAATGCCTAATGTTTATTTTAAAAATGATGAGTGTGAGGCTTGTATACTTGGTAAACATTGCAAGTCTGTATTTCCTTCATCTATGACTATTTATGAAAGTTGCTTTGATCTTATTCACTATGATGTATGGACAACACCATGTGTATCTATAGAGAACCATAAATACTTTGTTACATTCAATGATGAGAAATCAAAATACACATGGAAATCAAAATACACATGGATAACTCTGGTTCAATCAAAGGATAGGGTGTTAGAAGCTTTTGTGAACTTCCAGAACTATATTACTAACCATTTCAATGCCAAGATCAAAATCTTTAGATCAGATAATGGTGGGGAGTACACTTGTCATGCTTTCAAACAACACCTATCCATGCATGGAATCCTCCATCAAACAAGCTGTCCATAGACTTCTCAACAGAATGGAGTGGATGAGAGAAAGAACTGACATCTAATCGAGGCTGAAAGATCCATGATGTTTCATACCAATGTTCCTAAAAGGTTTTGGGGAGATGCTTTCATGGCAGCATGTTCTTTGATCAATAGGATTCCAACTAAAATCCTCCATGATGTTTCTCCATATCAGGTATTTAACAAAACCAGTCAATCTATTAATCACTTAAGAGTGTTTGGGTGTGTGTATTTTGTTCTGATTCCAGGAGAGCAAATAAATAAGATTGAGGCAAAGAGTACGAGAGCAATGTTCATTGGGCACTCAGCAACACAGAAGGGTTATAAGTGCTATGTACAAGAAACAAGAAGGGTTTTTGTTTCAAGAGATGTCAAGTTTATGGAAAACAAGAGGTTCTACACAAATAAGAGTTGGAATAGCTTGAAAGACTTCTCTCAAAACCCTTCTGAAAATTCTGAGAATTCTGAAAATTCAGCTCTCAACAAAGAGAGTGATAGTGAGATGGCTAAGAGGAAAGGAAAGGCTGTAGTTGAAGAAGTAGTGAAGGATACACTCAAGAAGAAGGATGGTGTGTTTGTGCCACCACCTTATGAGCCAAAGCTACCCTTTCCGGGCAGATTCAAGAAGCAACTCCTAGAGAAGTACAAAGCTCTCTTTGAAAAGCAAATGAAGAATGTTGAGTTAACCATGCCTTTGATTGATGCCTTTTTGCTAGTTCCTCAATATAGCAAGTTTCTCAAGGATGCAATCAAAGAAAGAACCAAGGAAGTGCAAGGTATGGTTATGTTTTCTCATGAGTGTAGTGCATTCATCCAAAGGAGTATTGTACCAAGGAAGCTTGAAGATCCAGGCAGTTTTACTCGTCCATGTGCTATCGGTCCTTTCCGATTTGAGGGTTGTTTATGTGATCTTGGAGCAAGCGCAAGTTTGATGCCTTTCTCAGTAGCTAAAAGGCTAGGCTTCTCTACCTACAAAGCTTGTAGGATCTCCTTGGTTCTAGCAGATAGAGCAGTGAGATACCCAATTGGTCTCCTTGAAGATCTTCCGGTGAAAGTAGGAGGATTTGAAGTCCCGACAGATTTTATTGTATTGGAGATGGATGAGGAACCAAAGGATCCTCTAATCCTTGGGAGGCCTTTTCTCGCCACAGTTGGTGCAATCATAGACGTCAAGAGAGGGAAGATAGATCTCAACCTTGGTAAAGACATAGTGCTCAACTTTGACATCAACAAGGTGATGAAGAAGCCAACCATACAAGGTCAGATGTTCTATATTGAGACTATGGAGGAGCTAGCTGATGAACTCCTTGAGGAGTTGAACATGGATGATCCGTTGGAGGTGACTTAGACCAAGGAATGTGGGGAGTATGGGTACCTTCAAGAGGGAAGTGAAGGAATTTCTAGCAGTTCTAATCAGGATTAGCAACCCTAGGTATAAATTCCAAGCCTAGGATCTAAGGTTCATATGATTGAATCTATCAGATCTCAGATTTACCTGGTAATAAGCAGCGGAAGGTTTGCAGATAATCGAGATCACGAAGCACCTCAAACGCTGTGCCTCTACTGGTATCCATACGCACACAAACTGAACAGGAGGGATGCTAGTGCCTATAAGAGATCTAATCTCTAGAGAGGTTTCTTTTTCTAGTTCTGGTGGCTGTGAATTAGGTTAAGTTCGAGTTTAGGTCGACCATATATCTTATATATGTCGACTTAAACCGCAACGGGATTAACCAACGATTAAACCGAATTAATCTGGTAATCCGCGAGTTGTGTCGACCGACACACTCTTTGTGTCGATCGACACGGCCCCAGAACTTTGATACCGAATGCATATCAAATATGCATTCACTAGATCATTACACTAATGATCAACCTCGTCTTTAACGTCCAGTTTGCTTAGGTGTGTGACCCTGTAGGATCATATAACACTAGCAATTAGTTCTAAATTCATTGATCATAAGTGGCTTCTAGCAAAGCATTATGACTACCTAGTATTATATGATTGTCTCATCTCGACAATACGACTTTCACTTAGAGTAAGTACAATAGATTTCAGGACATTCCCAACAATCTCCCACTTGTACTGGAATCATCTATTCCTTTAATCCCTTTGTAGCTATATCTCAATCTAGCATAAGGCAAGAACTGTGTCATCCTTATTAAGCCAGATCACGTTTATCGAATCCCGATTTGTACTGATGAAAAACAAACGACTGACAATCATCTCGTTTGAGCGCGGCCACGCATTTCCAGTATCAAATCTTCGACAGGCCCAGAGATATTTAACTCCTGTTATATAGGAGGTACAAATTCCATCTTGTTCCATCCATGTCTCTTTTATATCTCATGATACGCCTAATCAGTGTCTTTATAATCACCAGTTACGACTGACGTTTGACAAAGTCAAGACGAACCAATCCATATGAGAGAGGACATGATGAACTTAGGTCTTAGGACTACACTCTTTAGTCGTAATGAGAAACTCTTATGACACTCATATAACATCTTGTAGAGTTCTCATTAACGGGTCATGTCCGATCATGTGTTCTCCAACACATATCTATGTGATTGAGTTTAATACTCTTATTAATGACGCCATGAAACATAGTCATCAGTCATCTCACATACTAGTCTCACGTGGTTGTTAATGTCCCACTTTAAACAACCTCGACCAGGGACCATTTTAATTTATGTCATTTCTTGTTTATAGGGTTTCATGATCAAGTCACATACTTGATGACCTATAAAATGTCATAAATTACTTTGGGACAATTATTTAATAACACAATTAAATAATACTGAAACAATTTCATTAAAATAACATAACCAAATTATGTTTTACGAACATCATGTCATAACTAAAACCAAATATAACTCCCACTGAAAACAAGATCACATCTTAAGAAATCTAATGCCTATAACAGCAGTGTGAAACTCATGCTTAGGCCTTGGGAGGGGCTTGGTCAGTGGATCAACAACATTCTCATCCGTCGGGACTCTGCTGATCTTCACATCTCCTCTATTCACAATATCACGGATAAGGTGATATATCCTTTCTATGTGTTTGGATTTCTGGTGTGACCTAGGTTCCTTTGCTTGTGCAATGGCTCCATTGTTGGCACAATACAAAGCCACTGGCTCAGAAATACTAGGAATCACACCAAGTTCAGTGATGAACTTCTTGATCCAAACAGCCTCCTTTGCCGCTTTAGAAGCAGCGAGGTACTCAGCTTCAGTCGTGGAATCTGCTACAGTGTCCTGCTTGGAACTCTTCCAGCTGACTGCACCGCCATTCAGGCAAAAGATGTAAGCAGATTGCGATCGGAAATCATCTTTGTCTGTCTGAAAACTTGCGTCTGTGTAACCACTTACTACCAGCTCATCACTTCCTCCGTACACCAAGAATTTATTCTTAGTATTTCTCAAATACTTCAGAATATTCTTGACGGCTGTCCAGTGACTTTCACCTGGATCAGATTGGTATCTACTCGTCATGCTTAAAGCACAAGCAACATCTGGACGAGTACAGAGCATGGAATACAGGATGGATCCCAACGCCGAGGCATAGGGAATCCGACTCATGCGTTCTCGCTCAGCATGTGTCTCAGGACACTGCTTCTTGCTGAGACTTATGCCATAAGACATTGGTATGAAGCCCTTCTTGGAATCTTGCATTCTGAACCTGTGTAAGACTTTATCGATATAAGTGTCTTGACACAGTCCAATCAACTTGTTTAATCTATCTCTATAGATTCTAATTCCAAGAATATACGCGGCTTCTCCCATGTCTTTCATTGAAAAACAACTTCCGAGCCAAGCCTTAACAGACTGTAACAACGGAACGTCATTTCCGAGAAGAAGTATGTCATCTACATACAACACTAGAAATGCAACTGCGCTCCCACTAGTCTTCTTGTAAACACATGGTTCCTCTTCGTTCCTGATGAAGTCAAACTTTTTGACTGCTTCATCAAAACGAAGATTCCAACTCCGAGATGCTTGCTTCAATCCATAAATGGATCGATGAAGCTTGCATACTTTCCTAGCTGCATTTGGATCGATGAAACCTTCGGGCTGTGTCATGTACACATCCTCTTCCATAATTCCATTAAGGAAAGCTGTTTTCACGTCCATCTGCCAGATCTCATAGTCATAATGAGCGGCTGTTGCTAGGAGAATCCGAATGGATTTAAGCATGGCGACCTGGGAATAAGTTTCTTCATAGTCAATGCCATGAATTGGTTTGAAACCTTTTGCCACCAGCCTTGCTTTATATATCTGAATATTTCCATCCACATCAATTTTCTTCTTGAAAATCCATTTACACTCAATGGGTCTTGCACCAACGGGTAAATCAACCAAAGTCCATACTTGGTTCTGTGACATTGATCCCATTTTGGATTCAGCGGCTCTCAGCCACTTTTCGGAGTCAGGGCTCATCATCGCTTCTTCAAAATTCGCTGGCTCGTCACTGTCAATGATCAACAAATCATGACAATTGGTTACGAGAAATCCATATCTCTCGGGTTCGTGACGGATCCTTTCGGATCGGCGAATTTCAGGCTCCACAGGCGCGGTTTCTACAACTCTTTGTAGATCCAACTGTTGCTCTTCCTCTACGGGTTGAGCATTTTCCTGCGGTTCTCGAACTTCTTCGAGTTGTACTTTACTCCCACTGTTTCTCTTGGAAAGAAACTCTCTCTCTCTCAATAAATACGCAGTTCCGAGCAACAAACACTTTGTTCTCGGATTTGTTGTAAAAGTAGTATGCCTTGGTTTCCTTAGGATAACCAACGAAGTAGCATTTATCAGATTTGGGTTCGAGCTTATCTGTAATTAATCTTTTAACATAAGCTTCACAACCCCAAATCTTCAGGAAAGACAAATTCGGAACATTTCCAGTCCACATCTCATGTGGTGTCTTTGCAACTGATTTTGACGGAACCCTATTAAGTGTAAACGCAGACGTTTCTAGAGCGTATCCCCAAAAGGATAATGGAAGAGTTGAGAGACTCATCATTGATCGAACCATATCTAATAAAGTTCGATTCCTCCTCTCAGACACCCCATTCCATTGTGGTGTTCCAGGAGGAGTTAGTTGCGAAACAATTCCACAATCTCTCAAATGATCACTGAATTCTTGGCTTAAGTATTCTCCTCCACGATCTGATCGAAGAGCCTTAATACTTTTGCCAAGTTGATTATGTACTTCATTTTGGAACTCTTTGAACTTTTCAAAAGATTCCGACTTGTGTCTCATTAAATAGACATAGCCATACCTGCTGAAATCATCAGTGAAGGTAATGAAGTATCGAAAATTTCCTCTGGCACTTGTGCTCATTGGGCCGCATACATCCGTATGTATAAGGCCCAATAGGTCACTGGCCCTTTCATTTTGTTTTTTGAAAGGGGCCTTTGCCATTTTGCCCAGTAAACAAGATTCACATTTCTCACATGATTCATAATCAAATGAGCCCAAAAGCCCATCATTATGGAGCTTTTGAATCCGTTTCTCGTTTATGTAGCCCAAACGACAATGCCATAGAAAAGTCTGATTCGTGTCATTTGATTTGAATCTCTTGGTGTTAATGTTATAGATTTGTGTGCTTTGGTTTAGAACATAAAGCCCATTCTCTAATGGGCTGCTACCATAAAATATATCATTGTAATCAAAAGAACAACATTTATTCTTAATTGAAAACTGATATCCTTCCAAATCCAAAACATGAATAGAAATAATATTTCTGCTTATAGCAGGTACATAGTAGCAATTATGAAGTTCTAAAACCAAACCAGAAGGTAAAGACAAGTTAAATGTTCCTACGGCTAATGCAACAACTCTTTCTCCATTCCCCACGCGCAGGTCCACTTTTCCCTTTTCCAACGTCCTACTGTTGCTTAGGCCCTGCAGATTTGTACAAATATGAGTACCACAGCCGGTATTCAATACCCAAGAAGTAGAACCAGAAGTAGTAACATTTACTTCTATAACAAAAATACCTGAAGATGAAGTCTCGAAAGTCTTCTTCATCTTCTTCTTCTCTTCCAAGAATTTGTTGCAATTTCTCTTCCAATGCCCAAGCTCTTTACAGTAATGGCACTTATCACTCTCAGATGAGCCCGGCTTGGGTTTCGGGGCTGGCGCAGGCGTGTCCTGGTTCTCAACCTGGACTGCCTTGCCCTTTCCCTTGCCTTTGCCAAGTTTCTTAAACTTCTTACCCCCTTGTACCATAAGTACATTAGGAGTGCCCTTCTTGATATTTGGCTCAGCTGTCTTGAGCATGCCATGCAGTTCAATCAACGTCTTTGTCATGTTATTCATGTTATAGTTCATAACAAACTGATCATAACTTGACGGCAGTGACTGCAGAATGATGTCAGTAGCCAACTCTTGGCTAATGGGACAATCCAGCTTCCCCAGGTTATCAATATAACCCATCATCTTAATGACATGAGGACTGACTGGACTGTCCTTTGGTAGCTTGCATTCAATGAGAGATTTAACCGTCTGGTATCTCTCAGTTCGTGCTTGCTCCTGAAACATGCTTTTCAGGCTAGTAATCATCTCCACTGGCGACTCCACGTTCTCGTATTGCTTCTGCAAATCCGAGTTCATGGTAGCCAACATGAGACAATTCACATCGACCACATCATTGGAATGCTTATCCCAAGCACTCCTTTCTGCATGTGCAGCATTGGCTCTCGGTTTTTCAGGGAGAACAGTTTCCAGGACATAGTCTCTTTTCTCCTGCTTGAGAACAATTCTCAAGTTCCGATACCATTCGAGAAAATTCGATCCATTTAACTTGTCCTTCTCAAGGACGGATCGCAGGGAGAAAGAGTTATTATGAGTGTTAGTCATAGCTAAGAACAAAGAAAGGAAAAGGTTTAGTTATGATGTTCAAGAAATGAGAAGTCTTAACTTTTAAGAAAACTCGCATTATATTCAAACATTGTTTCCTCAGATGAATATAATGATCCAAGATCCATACTTCACTAAACTTGAGTGAGCCACTGGCTATCACCCAAATTTAGCTATCTTTGTAAGCAACAAATTTGCTAGTTATATCCAATATAATGAAGGAATGTTTAGGTTAATCCTGATTCAGTTCTTCAGATTAAACAGTCCTAACATACAGATCTAGGTTCTCTTATTTAGAAACATAATGTAGATCTCACCTGTTACCTTTTGTGCAGCGGAAATATGAAGAACAGGTCAGAGATCAGAGAGACACCAAGTGATAACTCCTCCAGAGGTTCACACACGCACACCAAGCAGGAAGAAGGCTGCTAGACCAAGGGAGAGGAGGCGCAGAGAGAGAGGAGGCTCGCGGCTGGGGCTTAGGGTTAGAGGAGAAAGAGATTTGGCTTTTAGTTTATAAAACCCTTCTCTTTCCCTTTTGGGCTTTTGGGCCCAAATACCAATCTGATTAAATCCCTTGGATTTAATCAGACCCATTAATCTCTCTCTAAGTACGACAAATGCCTGGCACTTTTACCGTACTTCTGCTAAGCCGTTCCTACACATTTTCCTGTTAGCTTAGGTGTGTGACCCATATGGGATCATATAATAAAGGCAATAAGTCCAAGACTTATAGATCATGAGCGGACTCTAGCAAGCCATCATGACCCCCAGTATTATATGACTTATGTCTGATCATTGACATACTCTTACTTTCTAGAGACAGTATCGAGATTACTGGACACAATTCCAACAATCTCCCACTTGTACTGGAATCTCTGTATTCATAATCCTTTTGTCTCAATATCTCGATTAGTCATAAGGCAAGATTAGTGTCATCCTTATAAAGCCTAATCTTGTTCATCGGACTCTGATTCGATACTGACAATCCAAACGACTCGGGACAGTCCGTTTGAGCATGGCCATGCATTTTCCAGTATTCAAATCTCCGATTGGCCTAGAGATATTCACTCCATTTATATTGGAGGGACAAATCCCGTCTTGTTCCATCACTGTAAACTACTCATTTCGTAATACACCCAAACAAGGTCCTTATAACTATCGCATAACGACAGCGTTAGACAATGATCAAAGCGCATTAGTTCACGTGCAGTCACATGCATGCGAACTCAGGTCTAAGGACTATACTCTATAGTCGTAGTAAGAATCTCTTATGACACATATATAAATATCCTGAAGAGTTCTTATAAGCGGGTCTAGTCCGGTCGTATGTACCCCACATACACCTATGTACTGACTTTGATGCCGCGCATCTATGACACACTGAGACTTTGTCATAAGTCACATACCAATCTAGTCTCACACGGTTGTTGGTGTTCCAATTTCAACAACCTTCGACTAGGGACTGGATGATATAAGCCATCTATCAAATATAGGGTCTCATGATCAAGCTAAATGACTTTGATGACTCAAGATCAAGTCACTTACTTCGATGACCTATAAAATGGTTTATATCACTTTGGAACGATTATTTCATCACAGTTAAAATAATCTTGAAATAATAATTTCATAAAACATAAATGTTTTACAAGAACATATCAAATAACTAAATAAAGCCCTCAAACTCCCACTCAAATTTAGATTACATTTCAATGTCTCTAATGCCTACAGCTTCAGTCAGGAACTCGAGCTTAGGCCTTGGGAGTGGCTTTGTCAACGGATCAGCGACGTTATCATCTGTCTGAACTCGGCTGATCTTGACTTCCTTTCTATTAATGATGTCACGTATCAAGTGAAATCTTCTTAGAACATGCTTGGATTTCTGGTGTGATCTTGGTTCCTTTGCCTGAGCTATATCACCATTGTTGTCACAAAACAGTGCCAGAGGCTCAGCCGCATTTGGTATCACACCTAGTTCAATAATGAACTTTCGTATCCAAACAGCTTCCTTCGCAGCTTCTGAAGCGGCGATATATTCAGCTTCTGTAGTGGAATCAGCAACGGTGTCTTGCTTGGAGCTTCTCCAACTGATTGCACCGCCATTCAGACAAAAGATATAACCGGACTGTGACCGGAAATCATCTTGGTCTGTCTGGAAACTTGCGTCCGTGAATCCACTGACTTTAAGCACATCACTTCCACTGTATACCAAGAACTTGTCCTTTGTATGTCTCAGATACTTCAGGATGTTCTTGACGGCAATCCAATGGTTTTCACCTGGATTTGACTGGTATCTGCTCGTCATGCTCAATGCATAAGCAACATCAGGACGAGTACAGATCATGGCATACATGACAGATCCTATTGCAGATGCATAAGGAATATTCTTCATGCG
The DNA here is from genome assembly GCA_030180135.1 of Orychophragmus violaceus. Classification (NCBI taxonomy): domain Eukaryota; kingdom Viridiplantae; phylum Streptophyta; class Magnoliopsida; order Brassicales; family Brassicaceae; genus Orychophragmus; species Orychophragmus violaceus. The sequence goes on along the minus strand of CM058229.1, from coordinate 43,818,693 downwards.
CTCAAGCTCAGCAGCCGTCGTAGGGCTCTGCTTCTTGCTTAGCGTTGTGCCATGTACCATTGGCGTGAAGCCCTTCTTGGAATCTTTCATGCTGAATCTTTGTAGGACTTTGTCAATGTATGAATCTTGACACAAGCCTATCAGCCTTCTAGATCTATCCCGGTAGATCCTGATTCCAAGAACGTATGCAGCTTCACCCATGTCTTTCATGGAAAAACAACTTCCAAGCAAATCCTTTACAGACTTCAGCATTGGAACGTCGTTTCCGAGAAGCAGTATGTCATCGACATACAGAATAAGAAATACTATCTTGCTCCCACTAGTTTTCTTATACACGCATTGTTCTTCTTCGTTTCTGATGAAGTCAAATTGCTTGATCGCTTCATCAAAACGAAGATTCCAGCTCCTCGATGCTTGCTTCAATCCATAAATGGATTTATGAAGCTTGCATACTTTCCCAGCATTCTTTGGATCTATGTAACCGTCAGGTTGCGTCATATACACATCCTCTTCCAGAATACCATTCAGGAAGGCGGTTTTCACGTCCATCTGCCAAATTTCATAATCATGAAAAGCTGCAGTTGCTAGTAGAATCCGAATAGATTTCATCATAGCCACTGGTGAATAGGTTTCATCGTAATCCACACCGTGAACTTGTCTGAAACCTTTTGCCACCAACCTGGCTTTATAAATCTGGACATTTCCATCCACGTCAATCTTCTTCTTGAAGATCCATTTGCACTCGATGGCTTTTACACCAGCGGGTAAGTCAACCAACGAAAATACTTGGTTGACCGACATGGAGTCCATTTCGGAATCAGTGGCCTTGCGCCACTTCGAGGAATCTGGGCCCATCATGGCTTGATTGAAGTTCGATGGTTCATCACCATCAATGATCAAAAGATCATGACAGTTAGTCACGAGGAATCCTTGATATCTCTCGGGTTCGTGACGGATCCTCCCGGATCTTCGAACTTCAGGTACTACAGGTTCAGGCTCTACAATTTCTTGTAGGTCCTCCTGCTGCTCTTCCTCATTAGGTTGAGCAGTATCCTGTTCATCTTGAATTTCTTCAAGCAGTACCTTACTCCCACTGTCTTTCTTAGAGAGAAACTCCCTCTCAAGAAAGTTACAATCCCGGGCAACAAAGATCTTGTTCTCGGAACGTAGATAGAAGTAATAAGCCTTGGTTTCCTTCGGATAACCAATGAAGTAGCATTTATCAGACTTTGGTGTAAGCTTGTCTGAGATTAATCTCTTGACATAGGCTTCACAACCCCAAATTCTAAGATAAGACAGCACTGGAGCCACTCCAGTCCATAATTCATATGGTGTCTTCGCTACTGCTTTCGATGGCGCTCTATTTAGAGTGAACACTGCTGTTAGCAGAGCATATCCCCAAAGGGATATTGGAAGGTCTGTGTGACTCATCATAGATCGAACCATATCCAATAAGGTCCGATTTCTCCTCTCAGACACACCATTCCATTGAGGTGTTCCAGGAGGAGTGAGTTGGGACATGATCCCACACTCTCTTAGATGATCACTGAATTCTTGGCTTAAGTATTCTCCTCCTCGGTCGGACCGAAGAGCCTTAATGCTTTTGCCAAGTTGGTTCTGTACTTCATTTTGGAATTCTCTGAACTTCTCAAAAGATTCAGACTTATGTTTCATTAAATAAACATATCCATACCTACTGAAATCATCAGTGAAGGTAATGAAGTACTGATAGTTTCCTCTTGCATTTGTGGACATTGGGCCACACACGTCAGTGTGTATCAGGCCCAATAAGTCACTGGCCCTCTCGTTAGGTTTATTAAAGGGGGCCCGTGTCATTTTGCCCATCATGCAGGATTCGCATTTCTCACATGACTCAAAGTCAAATGAGCCAAGAAGTCCATTCGAATGGAGCCTCTTGATGCGTTTCTCGCTGATGTGCCCTAAACGACAAAGCCATAGAAACGTTCGGTTCTCCTCATTAGGTTTGAACCGTTTGGTATTAATGTTATAAATTGGCGCGGATTGATCGAGTATGTAAAGCCCATTCGTAAGAGGGGCACAACCATAGAACAAATTGTTGCGATTGAAGGAACATAATTTATTCTTAACTGAAAAATCATAACCTTCCAAATCCAACAAAGAAATTGAAATAATATTTCTGCTTATAGCAGGTACAAAATAACAATTATTGAGTTCTAAAATCAATCCCGAAGGTAAAGACAACAAGTATGTGCCTACAGCTAGTGCAGGAACTTTCGCTCCATTCCCAACTCGTAGCTCCACTTGTCCTTGCTTCAGCCTTCTACTGTTGCTGAGTGCCTGCATATTAGTACAAATATGAGCCCCACAACCAGTATACATAACCCATGAGGTATTATCAGAAGTAGTTGTATTAACTTCTATAACAAAAATACCTGATGAAGAAGTCTCGAGAGTCTTCTTCTTCAATTCCTTTAGACCTTCTTGGAATTTCTTACATTCTCTCCTCCAATGCCCTGGTTCTTTACAGAACCTGCATATGTCAGTTGGCCCAGCCTTGGACTTGGGCTTGGGCTTTGGCGTGTCCTTGTCCGCGACTTGGACAGCCTTGGCCTTTCCCTTATCCTTAGCAGAGGATTTCTTAAAGCCCTTGCCCTTTTGCACCATAAGCACATTGGGGTCCTTGGCAGTTTTCCTCAAGTTGGGCTCTGCAGTCTTGAGCATTCCGTGAAGCTCAGGCAATGTCTTACTCAAGCCATGCATGTTAAAGTTCAGAATGAACTGATCATAGCTTGCAGGTAAAGACTGCAGAACAATGTCGCAGGCAAGTTCTTGGCTGATAGGACAGTCGAGTTTCTGAAGATGATCGAGATAACCCATCATCTTCAAGACATGAGGACTCACTGCCGCATTTGCAGCCAACTTACAGTCTAAGAGGTTCTTAACTGTCTGAAACCTCTCAGTCCTTGCTTGCTCCTGAAAAAGTGATTTCAGGCTTGCCATTATCTCGATGGGTGACAACACACTCTCGAACTGCATTTGCAGCTCAGCAGTCATTGTCGCCAACATCAGGCAATAGACATCATTTTCATCTGACGAATGCTTTTCCCAAGCATTATGCAGAGTCCTGGCGGCATTGGCAGGAGGCCTCTCGGGGAGGGGATCACGAAGGACATAATCCTTCTTCTCCTGCTTGAGGACTAGCCTCAAGTTCCTTGACCAGGTCAGGAAGTTCGTTCCAGTCAGCTTCTCCTTCTCGAGAACAGACCGGATTGAGAATGTGTTTTGAGTGCTTGTAGTAGTCATAGCTGAAATATATAATATAAAAAGGTTATTAGTTAAAATGTTCAATATGATTAATCTCGTATTAAATTTAATATGATTAATCACGCATTATATTCAATAACATCAGTTACCCTCAATAGAATATAATGATTCCAAGATCCACATATAACTAAGATTAAAGTGGGCCACTGGCCGTCACCCAACCTTAGCTTATATCGGTAAGCCCTATGTCGGCTAATTATATCCGTGATATAACTCTTGGTTGTGAATCTGGGCCCGAGGCCCAATCCACTCTGATGTCTCAAGGCCCGGGACTCCCGATGGCCTAGTCAAGAAAACCAGACTATACAGTCATGTAATCATTAATGTCTGGGACTCCCAATGACATTTATGAATCACAAACCGTCTTATCCACGCAAAAGTAGACACCCTCACACTGTAAGGCCATGAATACAATTGAATGGGCTTTGACAGCTGACATAGCTTGGACAAGACATCCAACGCTTGATATTATTTGAGGTTCGTAGGTTTATTTTAAAATTTCATTCCCAAAATAGAAGATTACTATTTTGGGAAACTTTCCATTTTGGGAAACCTACTAATTTTGGAAACTTTCTAAAATTGGAAACTTTCTAAAACCGGAAACTTTCTAACTTTAGAAATTTCTTAAAATCCAAAACATGCAAATCTAGAAACTTCTATTTTAAGAAACTTTCTAATTTCAAAATTTCGGAAACTTTAATTTAAAAATCGATTTATAATTTTATAAAATAAATTTTAAATTAATTCTGAAGAAACGACTCAAATAATTGGCCCAATTGTTTTAACTTCTTGGCCCGAGGCCCAAGAATTGGTCCATGTCCAAGACATGACCCAATTGTCCAATTAAATGACATAACCGGTCTGGTTCATTAAAATTGGTCTAACCAAAATTAATTACTACGATGACCACAATTGTCAACCGGTTATTTACTAAACCGGATTTTCTCAATTTATTTGGTCCAACCAAATCAAATTAGAAAATCCTGGTTTAGGCACAAAATCCAATATTTCGACTTTGGATTTCTTATCCCGGTTTAACCAGAACTTAATAAAATTATTAAATCTGTTTATTAAACCGTGACGTTTGATTTTAATCAAGTTTTAAACCGAACCTTAAACCGAAACGAACCGATTGATCACGTGAACCGATCACGACCTAATCGTGAGTTTCACGCGATCACGTCAGCCGCAAGCCGCGCGCAATCGATCCGAGATCGAGACGGCAGCCGGACGGGACGATCGTTCGGGACGGGACGCGCGATCGTCGAGCTCGGGTCGTGGCTTCACGTGATCGCCTAGTGATCGGGACAGCCGGGCCGTATGCGGGACGAGACGCGATCATCGGGACGTGACGAGGCATGCGATCGGGACGATCCAGTCGGCTCTCGGTCACGATATTGGCGCGGGACGGTTGCTGGCCGAGACGCGATCGATCCAACCGGCCAACGCGATCCATGCTATCGATCCGTGATCGATACATGCGATCGGCTTGGCCGATCGGTTTAACACTCGGCCGATCGCAATCCAAATCATATAGTTTGGATTTGCGATTTCATTAGTTTAGGTTTCAATTCTTGTTTCTTAAGTGTTTTGCTCTTATCAGTAGATTGATTCAAAAACACCTCTTTAAACAATCCTAAACTTGAATCTAAACAAGAAAAACCACAGAACCAATGGCTCTGATACCACTGAAGGAATGTTTAGGTTAATCCTGATTCAGTTCTTCAGATTAAACAGTCCTAAACATACAGATCTAGGTTCTCTTATTTAGAAACATAATGTAGATCTCACCTGTTACCTTTTGTGCAGCGGAAATATGAAGAACAGGTCAGAGATCAGAGAGCCACCAAGTGATAACTCCTCCAGAGGTTCACACACGCACACCAAGCAGGAAGAAGGCTGCTAGACCAAGGGAGAGGAGGCGCAGAGAGAGAGGAGGTTCGCGGCTGGGGCTTAGGGTTAGAGGAGAAAGAGATTTGGCTTTTAGTTTATAAAACCCTTCTCTTTCCCTTTTGGGCTTTTGGGCCCAAATACCAATCTGATTAAATCCCTTGGATTTAATCAGACCCATTAATCTCTCTCTAAGTACGACAAATGCCTGGCACTTTTACCGTACTTCTGATAAGCCGTTCCTACACATTTTCCTGTTAGCTTAGGCGTGTGACCCATATGGGATCATATAATAAAGGCAATAAGTCCAAGACTTATAGATCATGAGCGGACTCTAGCAAGCCATCATGACCCCCAGTATTATATGACTTATGTCTGATCATTGACATACTCTTACTTTCTAGAGACAGTATCGAGAGTACTGGACACAATTCCACCATATAACTCTTGGTTGTGGATCGACATCTCATGCCCAATCCACCTGATGTCTCTGAGCCCAAAACGATTTTGATGGCCCAGTCAAGTAAACCAATCTCTTCAGTCATGTAATTGTTGATGTCTTGCACTGCAAGTCCATCAACACGATTACCTCCTGCCTTTCTCATGTAATTGTGGACATCTCGCACTGCAAGTCTATCACACAATGAAACGAGTCTTGACAGTTGACAAGATTGGAAAGACATCAAGTATCACTTGATATTTGATTGAGGAACTGAACCATTTAAAACGTTCAGTTTTATTATGTTTTAATTCTTCTAATTAATTGATTTATCTTGCTTTGGTTCTGTGATTTCAGGTTCCATAACCTAAACCATCGAATCTCATGTCGACCGACACTACTTTAGTGTCGATCGATGCAGAATAACCAAAACAATCTGCGATAACCGATCAATCCAATTGATCCGGTTTTGAATACCGGTCAGTGTCGATCGATGCTACACTAGCATCGGTCGATACCAACCTTATCAAACCAATCGTAATTAAATCATTCACAGTTTTCAACCATCATTAACCAAGCTCGATAACCGGTCCAATCCAATTGAACCGATTTATCAATTTCGCGAGGTTGGTGTCGACCGACACAACTCTTGTGTCAATCGACACTAGGCGAAAACAATTTTATTCGGGTTATCCTTCTGTGTCGATCGATACCGGATTGGTGTCGATCGACACAGGGCGATAAACACTAATCGTTTTTCAAGCAAAAAACCTAAAAACTAGATTTTCATGAAAACGAATTTTAGCAAGTTTGTATCAACCATACACAGATTCAGATTCAACTAATCTAATCAACATGCTACAAATTCAATGGAACCCTAAAGCTCTGATACCACTGAAGGAATTTCTAGCAGTTCTAATCAGGATTAGCAACCCTAGGTATAAATTCCAAGCCTAGGATCTAAGGTTCATATGATTGAATCTATCAGATCTCAGATTTACCTGGTAATAAGCAGCGGAAGGATTGCAGATAATCGAGATCACGAAGCTGAAGGAATGTTTAGTCAATCCTGATTCAATTCTCAGATTCAGATTAACCTAAACATGCTGATCTAGGTTCTCTTGAATAGAAACAATGATAGATCTCACCTTATACCTGTTTGCAGCGGAAAGAGATGGTATGTCAGAGATCAGAGAGCCACCGAGAGATAACTCCTCCAGAGGTTCACACACGCACACCAATCAGGAAGAAGGCTGCTAGGCCACTAGGGGAACTCGGCGCAGAGGGAGAGAGAGTTTTCGGCTAGGGTTTTTGGTTCTGAACTCGAGTTTTATTTATAAAACTTGTCCGGTTCCGTTTGGGCCATTTGGCCCAAACACCAATTAACTCGACGGCATTCGCGCACTGTGTCGATCGACACACCTTGTGTATCGATCGACACACAGTGGCTAAACCGTTTTATTCTCTCTAAGTACAGTAAATGCCTAGCACTTTTACCGTACTTCTGCTAAACCGTTCCTACACATTTTCCTGTTAGCTTAGGCGTGTGACCCATATGGGATCATATAATAAAGGCAATAAGTCCAAGACTTATAGATCATGAGCGGACTCTAGCAAGCCATCATGACCCCCAGTATTATATGACTTATGTCTGATCATTGACATACTCTTACTTTCTAGAGACAGTACCGAGATTACTGGACACAATTCCAACAATCTCCCACTTGTACTGGAATCTCTGTATTCATAATCCCTTTTGTCTCAATATCTCGATTAGTCATAAGGAAAGATTAGTGTCATCCTCATAAAGCCTAATCTTGTTCATCGGACTCTGATTTGATACTGACAATCCAAACGACTCGGGACAGTCCGTTTGAGCATGGCCATGCATTTTCCAGTATTCAAATCTCCGATTGGCCTAGAGATATTCACTCCATTTATATTGGAGGGACAAATTCCGTCTTGTTCCATCACTGTAAACTACTCATTTCATAATGTACCCAAACAAGGTCCTTATAACTATCGCAGAACGATAGCGTTAGACAATGATCAAAGTGCATCAGTCCATGTGCAGTCACATGCATGCGAACTCAGGTCTAAGGACTATACTCTATAGTCGTAGTAAGAATCTCTTATGACACAGATATAAATATCCTGAAGAGTTCTTATAAGCGGGTCTTGTCCGGTCGTATGTTCCCAAACATACACCTATGTACTGACTTTGATGCCGCGCATCTATGACACACTGAGACTTTGTCATAAGTCACGTACCAATCCAGTCTCACACGGTTGTTGGTGTTCCAATTACAACAACCTTCGACTAGGGACGGGATGATATAAAACATCTATCAAATATAGGGTCTCATGATCAAGCTAAATGACTTCGATGACTCAAGATCAAGTCATTTACTTCGATGACCTATAAAATGGTTCATATCATTTTGGAACGATTATTTCTCACAGTTAAAATAATCTTGAAATAATAATTTCATTAAACATAAAATGTTTTACAAGAACATATCAAATAACTAAATAAAGCCCTCAAACTCCCACTCAAACTTAGATTACATTTCAATGTTTCTAATGCCTACAGCTTCAGTCAGGAACTCGAGCTTAGGCCTTGGGAGTGGCTTTGTCAACGGATCAGCGACATTATCATCTGTCGGGACTCGGCTGATCTTGACTTCCTTTCTATTAACGATGTCAAGTATCAAGTGAAATCTTCTTTGAACATGCTTGGATTTCTGGTGTGATCTTGGTTCCTTTGCCTGAGCAATAGCACCATTGTTATCACAAAACAGTGCCAGAGGCTCAGCCGCATCTGGTATCACACCTAGTTCAATGATGAACTTTCGTATCCAAACAGCTTCCTTCGCAGCTTCTGAAGCGGCGATATATTCAGCTTCTGTAGTGGAATCAGCAACGGTGTCTTGCTTGGAGCTTCTCCAACTGATTGCACCGCCATTCAGACTAAAGATATAACCGGACTGTGACCGGAAATCATCTTGGTCTGTCTGGAAACTTGCGTCCGTGAATCCACTGACTTTAAGCACATCACTTCCACCGTACACCAAGAACTTATCCTTAGTATGTCTCAGATACTTCAAGATGTTCTTTACGGCAATCCAATGGTTTTCACCTGGATTTGACTGGTATCTACTCGTCATGCTCAATGCATAAGCAACATCAGGACGAGTACAGATCATGGCATACATGATAGATCCTATTGCAGATGCATAAGGAATATTTTTCATGCGCTCAAGCTCAGCAGCCGACGTAGGGCTCTGCTTCTTGCTTAGCGTTGTGCCATGTACCATTGGCGTGAAGCCCTTATTGGAATCTTTCATGTTGAATCTTTGCAGGACTTTGTCAATGTATGAGTCTTGACACAAGCCTATCAGCTTTTTAGATCTATCTCTATAGATCCTAATTCCAAGAACGTATGCGGCTTCACCCATGTCTTTCATGGAAAAACAACTTCCAAGCCAGTCCTTTACCGACTTTAGCATTGGAACGTCGTTTCCGAGAAGCAGTATGTCATCGACATACAGAATAAGAAATACAATCTTGCTCCCACTAGATTTCTTATACACGCATTGTTCTTCTTCGTTTCTGATGAAGTCAAATTGCTTGATCGCTTCATCAAAACGAAGATTCCAGCTCCTCGATGCTTGCTTCAATCCATAAATGGATTTATGAAGCTTGCATACTTTTCCAGCATTCTTTGGATCTATGTAACCGTCAGGTTGTGTCATATACACATCCTCTTCCAGAATACCATTCAGGAAGGCGGTTTTCACGTCCATCTGCCAAATTTCATAATCATGAAAAGCTGCAGTTGCTAGTAGAATCCGAATAGATTTCATCATAGCCACTGGTGAATAGGTTTCATCGTAATCCACACCGTGAACTTGTCTGAAACCTTTTGCCACCAACCTGGCTTTATAAATCTGGACATTTCCATCCACGTCAATCTTCTTCTTGAAGATCCATTTGCACTCGATGGCTTTTACACCAGCGGGTAAGTCAACCAACGAAAACACTTGGTTGACCGACATGGAGTCCATTTCGGAATCAGTGGCCTTGCGCCACTTAGAGGAATCTGGGCCCATCATGGCTTGATTGAAGTTCGATGGTTCATCACCATCAATGATCAGAAGATCATGACAGTCAGTCACGAGGAATCCTTGATATCTCTCGGGTTCGTGACGGATCCTCCCGGATCTTCGAACTTCAGGTACTACAGGTTCAGGCTCTACAATTTCTTGTAGGTCCTCCTGCTGCTCTTCCTCATTAGGTTGAGCAGTATCCTGTTCATCTTGAATTTCTTCAAGCAGTACCTTACTCCCACTGTCTTTCTTAGAGAGAAACTCCCTCTCAAGAAAGTTACAATCCCGGGCAACAAAGATCTTGTTCTCGGAACGTAGATAGAAGTAATAAGCCTTGGTTTCCCGTGGATAACCAATGAAGTAGCATTTGTCAGATTTTGGTGTAAGCTTGTCTGAGATCAATCTCTTGACATAGGCTTCACAACCCCAAATTCTGAGATAAGACAGCACTGGAGCTACTCCAGTCCATAATTCATATGGTGTCTTTGCTACTGCTTTCGATGGCGCTCTATTTAGAGTGAACACTGCTGTTAGCAGAGCATATCCCCAAAGGGATATTGGAAGGTCTGTGTGACTCATCATAGATCGAACCATATCCAATAAGGTCCGATTTCTCCTTTCAGACACACCATTCCATTGAGGTGTTCCAGGAGGAGTGAGTTGGGATACGATCCCACACTCTCTCAGATGATCACTGAATTCTTGGCTTAAGTATTCTCCTCCTCGGTCGGACCGAAGAGCCTTAATGCTTTTGCCAAGTTGGTTCTGTACTTCATTTTGGAATTCTCTGAACTTCTCAAAAGATTCAGACTTATGTTTCATCAAATAAACATATCCATACCTACTGAAATCATCAGTGAAGGTAATGAAGTACTGATAGTTTCCTCTTGCATTTGTGGACATTGGGCCACACACATCAGTGTGTATCAGGCCCAATAAGTCACTGGCCCTCTCGTTAGGTTTATTAAAGGGGGCCCGTGTCATTTTGCCCATCATGCAGGATTCGCATTTCTCACATGACTCAAAGTCAAAAGTGCCAAGAAGTCCATTCGTATGGAGCCTCTTAATGCGTTTCTCGCTGATGTGCCCTAAACGACAATGCCATAGAAACGTTTGGTTCTCCTCATTAGGTTTGAACCGTTTGGTATTAATGTTATAAATTGGCGCGGATTGATCGAGTATGTAAAGCCCATTCGAAAGAGGGGCAGAACCATAGAACAAATTGTTGCGATTGAAGGAACATAATTTATTCTTAACTGAAAAATCATAACCTTCCAAATCCAACAAAGAAATTGAAATAATATTTCTGCTTATAGCAGGTACAAAATAACAATTATTGAGTTCTAAAATCAATCCCGAAGGTAAAGACAACAAGTAAGTGCCTACAGCTAGTGCTGGAACTTTCGCTCCATTCCCAACTCGTAGCTCCACTTGTCCTTGCTTCAGCCTTCTACTGTTGCTGAGTGCCTGCATATTAGTACAAATATGAGCCCCACAACCAGTATCCATAACCCATGAGGTATTATCAGAAGTAGTTGTATTAACTTCTATAACGAAAATACCTGTTGAAGAAGTCTCAAAAGTCTTCTTCTTCAATTCCTTTAGACCTTCCTGGAATTTCTTACATTCTCTCCTCCAATGCCCTGGTTCTTTACAGAACCTGCATATGTCAGTTGGCCCAGCCTTGGACTTGGGCTTGGGTTTTGGCGTGTCCTTGTCCGCGACTTGGACAGCCTTGGCCTTTCCCTTATCCTTAGCAGAGGATTTCTTAAACCCCTTGCCCTTCTGCACCATAAGCACATTGGGGTCCTTGGCGGTTTTCCTCAAATTGGGCTCCGCAGTCTTGAGCATTCCGTGAAGCTCAGGCAATGTCTTACTCAAGCCATGCATGTTAAAGTTCAGAATGAACTGATCATAGCTTGCAGGTAATGACTGCAGAATGATGTCGCAGGCAAGTTCCTGGCTGATAGGGCAGTCGAGTTTCTGAAGATGATCGAGATAACCCATCATCTTCAAGACATGAGGACTCACTGCCGCATTCGCAGCCAACTTGCATTCCAAGAGGTTCTTAACTGTCTGGAACCTCTCAGTCCTAGCCTGCTCCTGAAAAAGCGATTTCAGGCTTGCCATTATCTCGATGGGTGACAATACACTCTCGAACTATTTTTGCAGCTCAGCAGTCATTGTCACCAACATCAGGCAATAGGCATCATTTTCATCTGACGAATGCTTTTCCCAAGCATTATGCAGAGTCCTGGCGGCATTGGCAGGAGGCCTCTCGGGGAGAGGATCACGAAGGACATAATACTTCTTCTCCTGCTTGAGGACTAGCCTCAAGTTCCTTGACCATGTCAGGAAGTTCGTTCCAGTCAGCTTCTCCTTCTCGAGAACAGACCGGATCGAGAATGTGTTTTGTGCGCTTGTAGTAGTCATAGCTGAAATATATAAGATAAAAAGGTTATTAGTTGTTATGTTCAATATGATTAATCTCGTATTAAATTTTAATATGATTAATCATGCATTATATTCAATAACATCAGTTACCCTCAATAGAATATAATGATTCCAAGATCCACATATAACTAAGATTAAAGTGGGCCACTGGCCGTCACCCAATATTAGATTATATCGGTAAGCCCTATATCGGCTAATTATATCCGTGATATAACTCTTGGTTGTGAATCTGGGCCCGAGGCCCAATCCACTCTGATGTCTCAAGGCCCGGGACTCCCGATGGCCTAGTCAAGAAAACCAGACTATATAGTCATGTAATCATTAATGTCTGGGACTCCCAATGACATTTATGAATCACAAACCGTCTTACCCACGCAAAAGCAGACACCCTCACACTGTAAGGCCATGAATACAATTGAATGGGCTTCAACAGCTGACATAGCCTGGACAAGACATCCAACGCTTGATATTATTTGAGGCTCGTAGGTTTATTTTAAAATCTCATTCCCAAAATAGAAGATTACTATTTCGGAAAACTTTCCATTTTAGAAAACCTACTATTTTTGGAAACTTTCTAAAATTGGAAACTTTCTAAAACCGGAAACTTTCTAACTTTAGAAATTTCTTAAAATCCGAATCATGCAAATCTAGAAACTTCTATAAATTAAGAAACTTTCTAATTTCAAAATATCGGAAACTTTAATTTAAAATCGATTTATATTCTTTATAAAATAAATTTTAAATTAAATCTGAAGAAAGACTCAAATAATTGGTCCAATCGTTTTAACTTCTTGGCCCGAGGCCGAAGAATTAGTCTATGTCCGAGACATAACCCGATCGTCCAATTAGATGACATAACCGGTCTGGTTCATTAAAATTGGTCTAACCAAAATTAATTACTACGACGACCACAATTGTCAACCGGTTATTTACTAAACCGGATTTTCTCAATTTATTTGGTCCAACCAAATCAAATTAGAAAATCCTGGTTTAGGCACTAAATCCAATAATTCTTTCGACATTGGATTTCTTGTCCCGGTTTAACCAGACTTAATAAAATTATTAAATCTGTTTATTAAACCAGGACGAATTAATTTTAATCAAAATATTAAACCGAGCCTTAAACCAACCATGTCGATCGATGAACCAACCGTGTCGATCGATCCATCAACCGCATCGGTCGATGCTCTTAGCATCGATCCTGCATCGATCGTGCATCGATCCTGTATCGATCGATGCTCTCACGAATGCACGGAACCGAGCCAAAACCCTAACCGTGTCGATCGATGCACCAACCGAATCGGTCGATGCACCAACATCGAACCTGCATCGATCCTGCATCGATCGATGCTTTCACGCGTTAACAGGGTTAGCCGATAGACTGTATCGACCGATCCATGCGATCGTATCGATCGATCCATGCGATCGCAGTCGATACTGACTTTTGAAAATCGCATTCTACCAAATCAATATAGCTTGGTTTCTGCGATTTTAAGTGTGTTTAGGTTTCAATTCCTTGTTGCTTAAGTGATTTCTCTTATCAGTAGTTGATTCAAAACACTTTTAAACAAGAAAAACAATCCTAAACTTGAATCTAAACAAGAAAAACCAGAACCTGGCTCTGATACCACTGAAGGAATGTTTAGTCAATCCTGATTCAATTCTCAGATTCAGATTAACCTAAACATGCTGATCTAGGTTCTCTTGAATAGAAACAATGATAGATCTCACCTTATACCTGTTTGCAGCGGAAAGAGATGGTATGTCAGAGATCAGAGAGCCACCGAGAGATAACTCCTCCAGAGGTTCACACACGCACACCAATCAGGAAGAAGGCTGCTAGGCCACTAGGGGAACTCGGCGCAGAGGGAGAGAGAGTTTTCGGCTAGGGTTTTTGGTTCTGAACTCGAGTTTTATTTATAAAACTTGTCCGGTTCCGTTTGGGCCATTTGGCCCAAACACCAATTAACTCGACGGCATTCGCGCACTGTGTCGATCGACACACCTTGTGTATCGATCGACACACAGTGGCTAAACCGTTTTATTCTCTCTAAGTACAGTAAATGCCTAGCACTTTTACCGTACTTCTGCTAAACCGTTCCTACACATTTTCCTGTTAGCTTAGGCGTGTGACCCATATGGGATCATATAATAAAGGCAATAAGTCCAAGACTTATAGATCATGAGCGGACTCTAGCAAGCCATCATGACCCCCAGTATTATATGACTTATGTCTGATCATTGACATACTCTTACTTTCTAGAGACAATACCGAGATTACTGGACACAATTCCAACAGAAGCACCTCAAACGCTGTGCCTCTACTGGTATCCACAAGCACACAAACTGAACACGAGGGATGCTAGTGCCTATAAGAGATCTAATCTCTAGAGAGGTTTCTTTTCTAGTTCTTGTGGCTGTGAATTAGGTTAAGTTCGAGTTTAGGTCGACCATATATCTTATATATGTCGACTTAAACCGCAACGGGATTAACCAACGATTAAACCGAATTAATCTGGTAATCCGCGAGTTGTGTCGACCGACACACTCTTTGTGTCGATCGACACGGCCCCAGAACTTTGATACCGAATGCATATCAAATATGCATTCACTAGATCATTACACTAATGATCAACCTCGTCTTTAACGTCCAGTTTGCTTAGGTGTGTGACACTGTAGGTCATATAACACTAGCAATGAGTTCTAAACTCATTGATCATAAGTGGCTTCTAGCAAAGCATTATGACTACCTAGTATTATATGATTGTCTCATCTGGACAATACGACTTTCACTTAGAGTAAGTACAATAGATTTCAGGACATTCCCAACAGAAAGCTGGGCTTATATGAGAGCACTTGATTCGCACAAGCCTTTGTCAGGAGAGGTTGAATACTTAGAGCTTGGATCAGATTCAGTGGGTAAGGAGCTAGAGGTCTTTGCTATGGATATAGATGCTGATGGCGCCAAGGTAGTTGAGCTGTGCAAGGAGCAGCTTGTAGCTGATGATTGGAGCGAGCTCAAAGCGCCAAAGGTTGAGTTAAAGCCCCTTTTGCGGGGGCTTCGGTATGCATTTCTTGGCCCTAACTCTACTTATCTTGTCATTGTGAATGAGTTGTTGAGTGATGATGAATTGATTGCTTTAACCACTGAATTGAAAAAGTTTAAAAAAGCAATAGGATACTCACTTGATGATATAAAAGAATTGTCACCTAGCTTATGCACTCATAGGATCCACCTTGAAAATGAATACATGTCTTCTATTGAGCATCAAAGAAGATTGAATTCTAATCTTAAGGAGGTAGTCAAGAAAGAGATTCTTAAATTGCTTGATGCAGGGATAATCTACCTTATCTCGGACAGCACTTGGGTTTCTCCCGTGCACTGTGTCCCGAAGAAAGGGGGGGATTACGGTTGTTGAAAATGACAATAATGAATTGATTCCTACTAGGACTATCACCGGGCATAGGATGTGTATAGGTTATAGAAAGCTAAATGCCGCATCTAGGAAGGATCATTTTCCATTACCGTTCATAGATCAAATGCTAGAGCGCCTTGCTAACCATCCTTTTTATTGCTTTCTTGACAGATACAGTATGTTCTTTCAGATCCCGATACATCCGAATGATCAGGAGAAAACGACATTCACTTGTCCTTATGGTACCTTTGCTTATCGAAGGATGCCATTTGGCTTGTGTAATGCACCGGCTACCTTTTAGTGGTGTATGATGTCTATTTTCTCGGATCTTATCGAGGATATCGTAGAAGTTTTCATGGATGATTTCTCTGTGTATGGCTCTTCCTTCTCTTCCTGTCTGTTGAATTTGTGCAGGGCCTTAAGGAGATGTGAAGAGACGAACCTCGTGCTCAATTGGGAAAACTGCCACTTCATGGTACAGAAGGGATTGTGTTGGGTCACAAGATTTCAGAGAATGACATTGAAGTGGATAAGGCTAAGATAGAGGTGATGACAAGTCTTCAACCGCCGAACTCAGTGAAAGGGATCCGACACTTCTTGGGTCATGCAGGGTTCTACAGACGGTTTATCAAGGACTTCTCTAAGATCGCTAGACCACTCACACGTCTACTGTGTAAGGAGACATACTTTGTGTTTGATGAGGAGTGTTTGACTGCGTTTCACAGGATTAAGGAAGCTTTGATTAGTGCTCTGATTGTTCAAGCCCCTGACTGGGAGTTACCTTTCGAGATTATGTGTGATGCGAGTGACTACGCAGTGGGAGCAGTCCTTGGACAGAGGGAAGACAATAAACTCCATGTCATATACTATGCTAGTAGGACATTGGATGATGCTCAAGTGAGGTATGCAACAACTGAGAAGGAGCTTCTACCTGTGGTGTTTGCCTTTGAGAAGTTCAGGTCATACTTGGTTGGATCCAAGGTTGTGGTGTACACGGATCATGCTGCGTTGAGATATCTACTTGCCAAGAAAGATGACAAGCCAAGGCTTCTAAGATGTATCCTGCTGCTACAAGAGTTTGATTTGGAGATCAAGGATAAGAAAGGTATTGAGAATGGATTGGCGGATCACTTGTCGAGACTAAGAATTGAGGATGGTGTTCCTCTATATGACTCTCTCCCTGAAGAACAGCTAATGGCTTGCAAGGTTGTCAAAGATGCTCATGATATAAGAATGAGGATTGAAGAGGTCAGTTCTATTGAAGACAAGGAACGTGGTATGCAGACATAGTCAATTTCCTAGCTGTTGGGAAGGAACCACCAAGTCTTGATAGCTACCAAAGGAAGAAGTTCTTTAGAGATGTCAATCGGTACTATTGGGATGAGCCTTACCTCTACACTTTGTGTAAGGATCAACTCTATAGAAGGTGCATAGCTGATGAAGAAGTAGGAGGTATTCTCCTACATTGTCATGGGTCAGTTTATGGTGGTCACTTTGCTACCTTCAAGACGGTTCAAAAAGCTCTACAAGCCGGGTTTTGGTGGCCTGCAATGTTTAAAGATCCCAAAGAATTCATCACTAAGTGTGATCCTTGTCAAAGAAAAGGAAAAATCAGCAGGAGGAATGAGATGCCTCAAAACCCTATTCTTGAAGTTGAAGTGTTTGATGTGTGGGGCATTGATATCATGGGACCTTTCCCATCCTCTTATGGGAATAGCTACCTCTTAGTGGCTGTGGATTACGTTTCCAAATGGGTAGAAGAAGTGGCGAGTCCGACGAATGACGCCAAGGTTGTGATAAAGCTATTCAAGAGCATCATCTTCCCAAGGTTTGGAATCCCAAGGATTGTGATTAGTAATGGAGGCTCGCACTTCATCAACAAACTCTTTCAGAGTCTTTTGAAGAAGTATGGAGTAAAGCATAAGGTTGCAACACCATATCATCCTCAAACAAGCGGGCAAGTTGAAGTGTCCAATAGGCAACTCAAGGCTATCTTGGAGAAGACTGTTGGAGCCTCAAGGAAAGATTGGTCTAGGAAGCTTGATGACGCACTGTGGGCGTATAGGACTGCTTTCAAGACTCCGTTGGGCAATACACCGTTCACCATGCTGTATGGGAAGTCATGTCACTTACCGGTGGAGGTGGAATACAAGGCTATGTGGGCTGTCAAGTTGCTGAACTTTGACATCAAGACCGCGACTGAGAAGAGATTGATTCAGCTAAATGAACTTGACGGGATAAGGCTTCAGGCTTTTGAGAGCTCAAATATCTATAAGGAGAGGACCAAGCTTTTTCATGATAAGCTGATCCAGAAGGAGTTTAAAGCAAGAGATCTTGTGTTGCTCTGTAACTCCCGGTTGAAACTCTTTCCCGGGAAGCTCAAGTCTAGATGGTCGGGACCGTTTAGAGTGAAGGAGGTGAGATCGTATGGAGCAGTAGTACTTTGGGGAAAATCTGATGAAGAGTTCACGGTCAATGGACAAAGACTCAAGCATTACTCCGTCTCAGAAGCTATAGAGGACGGGACTTCGATTCCACTCTCTAGCCCTCTCTCAGCTTAAAATCACGGTTTGCAAAAGTCGAGCTTAACGACTTTAAACAAAGCGCACTTGGGAGACATTCCCATGTTTATCCCTGTACATATGATGTTTTGCTTGTTATTTTTGATGTTTTTCTTTGAGTTTTATCAGGTTTTGGTCTTTAGGTGAGGTTGTGGACTAATTGGTGTTAAGTAAAGGCCATGGGAATGAAGGAAAGGGATACATGGAGTCGATATCGGCGACCGTATCGGCTGGTCAGGCCGATACGAAATTTCGAAAGAAAATCCGAGAGTCGATATCGACGTCCGTATCGGCTGGCCAGGCCGATACGAAATTTCGAGAAGAAAATCCGAGAGTCGATATCGACGTCCGTATCAGTTGGCCAGGCCGATACAGACTCTCGGGAAGAAGTGATATCGGTTACTGTATCGGCTGGCCAGACCGATACAAGTTGCAAATTTTTAATCCGAGAGTCAATATCGGCTAGCGTATCGGTTGGCCAGGCCGATACGCCCTATTCGCCCAGGTAAGTTCTCTTGACTCAAACCGATCCCAAACCGGTTTTGACCGGATTTTGACCAAAAAATCGATT
The DNA here is from genome assembly GCA_030180135.1 of Orychophragmus violaceus. Classification (NCBI taxonomy): domain Eukaryota; kingdom Viridiplantae; phylum Streptophyta; class Magnoliopsida; order Brassicales; family Brassicaceae; genus Orychophragmus; species Orychophragmus violaceus. The sequence continues at coordinate 43,799,947 of CM058229.1, read as the reverse complement.
TAATGAACCGATCTAAACCGCCTGGGACCCGATTTCTTCTTGTTTTCTCCTCCTTCACGCTCCTTCACCTCCCCATTTTCGATTTCAACTATGTTTTTGGCAAAAAACTCTCAAGAACTTCAAAACCTTCTATCTCTCTCAATTCTCCATCAATTTTTTTAGATTTCAAGTGCTTGATTTGCGGTTTTCAAAGCTCTTTCACATTCTCTTGCTACTTCTTCACTTAATCATCACTAAGCAAGGTAAAACTCCAAAACTCACTAATGATTTTCGGATTCAAAAACTCCCAATTTTCAAACTCGGATTTTGCCATTGATTGTGATTGATATTGCTTGAGAACCTTCCCCATATGTGTTTGCATGAATGCCCATACCCAATTTCGCCCTAGGATTGAAGGAATTTGATTTTTGGTGAATTAGGGTTCTTGAGAAATTGGAATTTGGGAAATATTGGGGGAAACTTGATTTGATGATTCCTATAGTTGCAATAGGTTGTTTATGGCTAGTTTGAGTGAGACTACTTGATTCGCTTGAGTTTTGTTTCACAAAATTTTTGAAATTGGAAATTTGGGAGTTTTTATTCAATAATTTGAGTTGCTTATGAAAGTGATGGATTCCTTTAAGAGTTTTGCACTTGATGAACTTGAATTGAGAACTGTTGAGATGTTTTTAGATTGCTTGCTCGGTTGAAAATGAAATCTATGCAAATGCCGCTCTCAAATCTCTTGATCATTGAATTACATTAGTTAATTGCTATTGTTGATCTTTGAGATGTTTGCATGTGATCTTTCAAGCTCTTATTGTTTGTGTTGGTGGATTGTGTTATGTGCTCATTCTTTCTTTGAGTTTTCTTTTGTAGGACAATGACTAAAGCACGCGCCAACCCACAACCAAAGGCAAAGGCACCGAGACAAGATGAGGGAACTTCCTCGAAAGGAAAGGGGATAGCTGTTGAGGAAGAAGCTCCAGAGGTCACAGGGAAGGTTATTCATGCGTCACCAATGCACTATTCTACTTCTGAGATCAATGACAAGCTGCAGAAGATACAATTCTGGTCAACCCGGTATCCTCACGTCCCGACCCTTACAGCTCTTGGACTGTTGGAAGACTACAATGAGATTGTAGAAAGCATGGGGCTTAAGCACTTCTTCAGCATTACCAGTGACGGCTACCAGAGCTCGGCCTGCCAGTTCCTTGCAACCATGAAAGCAGCAACCAACCTAAGAAAGGCAGCCTTGAGAGGAGAAGCGTGCCGTGGAAAGATACAATTCACGATGGGTAGGAAGAAGCACACTACGACATTTGAGGAGATAATTTCAGTCTTCGGTTTTGAGGAGAATGGTGCTCAGCTAGGCTCTTCCATACCCATTGAAAAGGATGACCTCAAGGACTTGTGGCACATGATAGCCGATGGACCGTTCAACTTGGGGACCATGAAGTCTGCAAGATCCGACACCCGGCTATGCCGTACGTGCACAAAGCACTAGCCCAGACTCTGTTTGCTAGAAAGGAGACAGCCAAGTCACAGAAGTGGAGATGAAGCTTCTGTACATCGGATTACAGCCACTTCTGTGCACGCTTCCCAACGGTACGACGATACCACCCGTTGAGCGCCCACCGAGCTTCACCACCATTCTAGTAGAGCAGTTTGGGATTCACCGAGATTGGGCAACGTCTGTCAAGGATTCTGATCCCAAATTCAACATGGGTGGGTTAATCACGCTGTTACTCAAGGCAAAGAAGATTAAGCTGGAAGGAAGTTTGGAGGAGAAGACATTTGGACAGCCTACACAGGTTGGATGGTTAGACTTACCTCAGCTGATCAGAACTCACTTTCTAGGTTCCAAGTCGCCTCCGGGGCGTCATCTCTACCGGATGTGTTCAGATACACCGATGCAAGAGAAGTATTTTCTTCCAAACCCCACCATCACAAGCTTTGCAACAAACCCGGCCAATGTCAGGTTTCTACCGGGGATGGAACATCAATTCGAACCCCACGAACCGCGAAGAGCGACTGCAGCCGATTCTGATTCTTCCGACGCACCTGCTGGGGTGTATGGGTTGCACATGTACTACATCGAGCCTTTGGACGATCCCATCGCGAACAGGACGGTCAGTGCTCTAAGGGACCAGAACAGGGACCTTCAAAGGCAGAGCAAGTGGCATGGAAGAAACATCAAGAAATTAGCCAGCTGCCTGAAGAAGTTCACCAAAGTTCTGAAGATGATAACGGGAAAAAAGGATAAGAGTAGCACCTTCGGGCAGACATCGACATCATGAGAGGCTCCCACGGGTTTGGATGAGGAGATACGGGCAGCGACTGAGGAAGTGATCGGTGAAGCTGATCATCTGGTTGAGAAGACAGAGCTGGAGCAGGGAAGATACTCAGTTGCTGGACATGAGACGGGAGGCGCTGCACGCATGGCCACCGATTCCTACTACGAGCCTCACCGCCACTCCGCACGCGAAGATAGAAGGTGAAAGAGAAGAGCAATGAGGACACCATCCTGCTCTTCATCCAGCTTAACATACTCCTTGGGGGAATCATCACCTCCATCATTCCACAACTAGCTAGGTAACACTCCATCTTTGTACATACTTCTTTTCTTTTCTTTTCTTTGTTTGCATTTTGTGTGTTTTCGGTTTCTTTTCCTTTCTTAGATCACACAAGGGACCGTGTGATTTAAGTTTGGGGGAGAGACCAGTTGCTAATCATATCGGTTATTTGAGATTTCTTCTTTTAATCTTTATACTTTCTCTAATCTTCTATGATTAACACTATCTCTTTGGGTTTTGTTGATCACATGATGATTAGTGAGTAGTTCTTCATAGGGCTTATGGGTTAGGTAGGATTAGGTTGATTAGGGGTGATTAATGGATTTCTAATGTTTGATTGTTTAAAAATCTCTTCTATCAAAGTGTGCTTAGTGCCTAATTAGCCTTGATCACGTTGATTAGGATGTCTAGGATTTCTTGCTCACCATGTGTTCGATGAAATGCCAGTTTTTAGCTTTGATAGGATTTTCACATGAAGGAATGTTTAGTCGATCCTGATTCAATTCTCAGATTCAGATTAACCTAAACATGCTGATCTAGGTTCTCTTGAATAGAAACAATGATAGATCTCACCTTATACCTGTTTGCAGCGGAAAGAGATGGTGTGTCAGAGATCAGAGAGCCACCGAGAGATAACTCCTCCAGAGGTTCACACACGCACACCAATCAGGAAGAAGGCTGCTAGGCCACTAGGGGAACTCGGCGCAGAGGGAGAGAGAGTTTTCGGCTAGGGTTTTTGGTTCTGAACTCGAGTTTTATTTATAAAACTTGTCCGGTTCCGTTTGGGCCATTTGGCCCAAACACCAATTAACTCGACGGCATTCGCGCACTGTGTCGATCGACACACCTTGTGTATCGATCGACACACAGTGGCTAAACCGTTTTATTCTCTCTAAGTACAGTAAATGCCTAGCACTTTTACCGTACTTCTGCTAAACCGTTCCTACACATTTTCCTGTTAGCTTAGGCGTGTGACCCATATGGGATCATATAATAAAGGCAATAAGTCCAAGACTTATAGATCATGAGCGGACTCTAGCAAGCCATCATGACCCCTAGTATTATATGACTTATGTCTGATCATTGACATACTCTTACTTTCTAGAGACAGTACCGAGATTACTGGACACAATTCCAACAATCTCCCACTTGTACTGGAATCTCTGTATTCATAATCCCTTTTGTCTCAATATCTCGATTAGTCATAAGGCAAGATTAGTGTCATCCTCATAAAGCCTAATCTTGTTCATCGGACTCTGATTTGATACTGACAATCCAAACGACTCGGGACAGTCCGTTTGAGCATGGCCATGCATTTTCCAGTATTCAAATCTCCGATTGGCCTAGAGATATTCACTCCATTTATATTGGAGGGACAAATTCCGTCTTGTTCCATCACTGTAAACTACTCATTTCATAATGTACCCAAACAAGGTCCTTATAACTATCGCAGAACGATAGCGTTAGACAATGATCAAAGTGCATCAGTCCATGTGCAGTCACATGCATGCGAACTCAGGTCTAAGGACTATACTCTATAGTCGTAGTAAGAATCTCTTATGACACAGATATAAATATCCTGAAGAGTTCTTATAAGCGGGTCTTGTCCGGTCGTATGTTCCCAAACATACACCTATGTACTGACTTTGATGCCGCGCATCTATGACACACTGAGACTTTGTCATAAGTCACGTACCAATCCAGTCTCACACGGTTGTTGGTGTTCCAATTACAACAACCTTCGACTAGGGACGGGATGATATAAAACATCTATCAAATATAGGGTCTCATGATCAAGCTAAATGACTTCGATGACTCAAGATCAAGTCATTTACTTCGATGACCTATAAAATGGTTCATATCATTTTGGAACGATTATTTCATCACAGTTAAAATAATCTTGAAATAATAATTTCATTAAACATAAAATGTTTTACAAGAACATATCAAATAACTAAATAAAGCCCTCAAACTCCCACTCAAACTTAGATTACATTTCAATGTTTCTAATGCCTACAGCTTCAGTCAGGAACTCGAGCTTAGGCCTTGGGAGTGGCTTTGTCAACGGATCAGCGACATTATCATCTGTCGGGACTCGGCTGATCTTGACTTCCTTTCTATTAACGATGTCACGTATCAAGTGAAATCTTCTTTGAACATGCTTGGATTTCTGGTGTGATCTTGGTGTTGGAATTGTGTCCAGTAATCTCGGTACTGTCTCTAGAAAGTAAGAGTATGTCAAAGATCAGACATAAGTCATATAATACTGGGGGTCATGATGGCTTGCTAGAGTCCGCTCATGATCTATAAGTCTTGGACTTATCGCCTTTATTATATGATCCCATATGGGTCACACGCCTAAGCTAACGGGAAATCACGAAGGAACGGTTTAGCAGAAGTACGGTAAAAGTGCTAGGCATTTACTGTACTTGGAGAGACTAAAAGGCCTGATTAAATCCATGGGATTTAATCAGAACTAAGAATTGGGCCCAAAAGCCCATGAGAACAAAAGGGAGTTTTAATGAATAAAACTTGACCTAAAGCTCTCTAATTCCTTAGTTCTTCTGCGCCACCTTTCCTCTCTCTCTGCGCCTCCTCTCTGTCTGGTCTAGCAGCCAATTCCCGAGCGTGCGTGTGTGAACCTTTGGAGGATTCATCCCTCGGTGTATCTCTCTGATCTCTGACCTGTTCTATCAATTCCGCTGCAACAAACAGGTAAAAGGTGAGATCATCTAATGTTTCTATTCAAGAGAACCTAGATCCATGTTTAGGATGATCTGAATCTAAGAATTGAATCAGGATTCATCTAAACAGTTCCTACAGTGGTATCAGAACCATTGGTTCTTAGGATTTCTTGTTTTAGATTCATGTTTAGGTTGTTTATTCTGTTTAGAAGTGTTTTGAATCCATTACTGATAAGAAAAACACTTAAGAAACTGAATTAAATCCTGAACAAACATATGAATCGCAAAACCGAGCTATATGACTCGTGTTCTTGCGATCGGCCGGGTAGAAATCCGATCGGCTTGGCCGGTTGGATCGCACGTCCGAGAGAGAGGATCGCACGGCGATCGCGTCCGGATCGAGCGGCCGAGTGGATCGCACGGCGATCGCGTCCCGGCTGTGCGTCGTCCCGATCGCGTCCCGGTCGCGTGCGTCGCGTCCCGATCGCTCGGCGATCGTGGAAGCGTCCGTCCGAGCAACCCGTCCGCTTCCCGTGCACCGTCCCGTCCTTCGCGCCGTCTTGATCTCGGATCATCACGTGCGGCTGGTCGAGAGTGATGGAGGAGCTAGGTCACGGCCGAGACCAATTCAGTTCGGTTCGTGACCAATACGGTTCGGTTCGGTTTAAAATTTTAATTAAAATCATCGTTCTGGTTTAATAAACAGATTTTAATAATTTTATTAAATCTGGTTAAACCGGGATAAGAAATCCAATGTCGAAAGAATTATTGGATTTAGTGCCTAAACTAGGAATTTCTAATTTGATTTGGTTGGACCAAATAAATTGAGAAAATCCGGTTTAGTAAATAACCGGTTGACAATTGTGGTCATCGTAGTAATTGAAACTTGGTTAGACCAGTTTTAATGAACCAGACCGGTTATGTCAATTAATTGGACAATTGGGTCATGTCTTGGACATGGACCAATTCTTGGGCCTCGGGCCAAGAAGTTAAAACAATTGGGCCAATTATTTGAGTCTTTCTTCAGATAAATTTAAAATTTATTTTATAATATTATAAAGTCGATTTTAAATTAAAGTTTCCGAAATTTTGAAATTAGAAAGTTTCTTAAAATAGAAGTTTCTGAATTTGCGGGTTTTGGATTTTAAAGAAATTTCTAAAGTTAGAAAGTTTCCATTTTTAGAAAGTTTCCAAAAATAGTAGGTTTCCAAAAATAGAAAGTTTCCCGAAATAGTAATCTTCTATTTTGGGAATGAATTTTAATAAACCTACGAACCTCAAATAATATCAAGCGTTGGATGTCTTGTCCAGGCTATGTCAGCTGTCAAAGCCCATTCAATTGCATTCATGGCCTTACAGTGTGAGGATGTCTGCTTTTGCGTGGGTAAGACGGTTTGTGATTCATAAATGTCATTGGGAGTCCCAGACATTAATGATTACATGACTGTATAGTCTGGTTTTCTTGACTAGGCCATCGGGAGTCCCGGGCCTTGAGACATCAGAGTGGATTCGGCCTCGGGCCCAGATTCACAACCAAGAGTTATATCACGGATATAATTAGCCGACTTAGGGCTTACCGATATAAGCTAAGGTTGGGTGACGGCCAGTGGCCCACTTTAATCTTAGTTATATGTGGATCTTGGAATCATTATATTCTATTGAGGGTAACTGATGTTATTGAATATAATGCGTGATTAATCATATTAATTTTAATACGAGATTAATCATATTGAACATATTAACTAAAATCCTTTTATCTTAAATTTCAGTTATGACTAGCATAAACAATCAAAACACTTTCTCGATCCGGTCTATCCTTGGGATGGACAAGCTGAACGGATCAAATTTCTTGACTTGGTCGCGGAACCTGAGGCTAGTCCTCAGACAGGAGAGAAAGGACTATGTTCTTGAGAGAGCTCTCCCCGTGAGAATCGGGTCCAATGCTTCTCATGCAGTATATGATGCTTGGAATAAGCATTATAATGATGCGGTAGATGTGCGTGGTCTGATATTGGCTACCATGGACTCAGACTTGCGGAAGCAATATGAGAACATGGAGTCGCCAATAGAGATGATCAGCAGCCTGAAATTAAAATTTCAGGAGCAGATAAGAGTGGAGAGATACCAGTTGGTTAAATCTCTCACTAGCTGCAAGCTACCAAATGATCATCCAGTAAGTCCTCATGTCAGTAAAATGATGGGTTACATTGATAACCTGAGGAAACTGGATTATCCAGTTAGCCAAGAGATGGCAACTGAAATCATTCTGCAGTCACTGCCGTCAAGCTATGATAAGTTCAGAAAGAACTATATCAAGAAAGGCTTAACGAAGACGCTGACTGAACTGCATGATATGCTCAAGACAGTTGAGCCAAACGTGAAGAGTACCCTGTACAATCTCATGAATGAGAAGGGTAGGTTTACTAAACCTAATGCTGACAAGGGTGAAGACAAAGTTGTCCAGATTTTGAATCATGGCAAGCGTGTGTCTTCTGAGCCCGAGTCAGATACCTCTTACGTTGTAGGAACTGTTTAGATGAATCCTGATTCAATTCTTAGATTCAGATCATCCTAAACATGGATCTAGGTTCTCTTGAATAGAAACATTAGATGATCTCACCTTTTACCTGTTTGTTGCAGCGGAATTGATAGAACAGGTCAGAGATCAGAGAGATACACCGAGGGATGAATCCTCCAAAGGTTCACACACGCACGCTCGGGAATTGGCTGCTAGACCAGACAGAGAGGAGGCGCAGAGAGAGAGGAAAGGTGGCGCAGAAGAACTAAGGAATTAGAGAGCTTTAGGTCAAGTTTTATTCATTAAAACTCCCTTTTGTTCTCATGGGCTTTTGGGCCCAATTCTTAGTTCTGATTAAATCCCATGGATTTAATCAGGCCTTTTAGTCTCTCCAAGTACAGTAAATGCCTAGCACTTTTACCGTACTTCTGCTAAACCGTTCCTTCGTGATTTCCCGTTAGCTTAGGCGTGTGACCCATATGGGATCATATAATAAAGGCGATAAGTCCAAGACTTATAGATCATGAGCGGACTCTAGCAAGCCATCATGACCCCCAGTATTATATGACTTATGTCTGATCTTTGACATACTCTTACTTTCTAGAGACAGTACCGAGATTACTGGACACAATTCCAACAATCTCCCACTTGTACTGGAATCTCTGTATTCATAATCCTTTTGTCTCAATATCTCGATTAGTCATAAGGCAAGATTGGTGTCATCCTTATAAAATGATGTAACCCATCATTTTACTGACATGAGGACTTACTGGATGATCATTTGGTAGCTTGCAGCTAGTGGAGAGATACCAGTTGGTTAAATCTCTCACTAGCTGCAAGCTACCAAATGATCATCCAGTAAGTCCTCATGTCAGTAAAATGATGGGTTACATTGATAACCTGAGGAAACTGGATTATCCAGTTAGCCAAGAGATGGCAACTGAAATCATTCTGCAGTCACTGCCGTCAAGCTATGATAAGTTCAGAAAGAACTATATCAAGAAAGGCTTAACGAAGACGCTGACTGAACTGCATGATATGCTCAAGACAGTTGAGCCAAACGTGAAGAGTACCCTGTACAATCTCATGAATGAGAAGGGTAGGTTTACTAAACCTAATGCTGACAAGGGTGAAGACAAAGTTGTCCAGATTTTGAATCATGGCAAGCGTGTGTCTTCTGAGCCCGAGTCAGATACCTCTTACGTTGGTAAGTGCTGCTACTGTAAGGAGACAGGGCATTGGAAGAGAGATTGCATTAAATTCATGGAAGATGATGAGGAGTTAAAGTCGATGTATGCGACTACTTCCTCAGGTATTCATGTTATTACTTCAAGTTCTACCTTAAAGGTATTGGATACTGGTTGTGGCACTGATATTTGTGATAATATGCAGAGCTTAAGCAACAGTAGAACATTGAAGGAAGGGCAAGTGAAACTACATGTCTGGAAGGAGCTTGGGATGCTGCCTCAGTCGTAGGGTTTTTCACTTATAGATCCCTTTGAGGCTTGGTTTTGTATTAAGTAATTGCTACAATGTACCTGCTTTAAGCAGAGTTGTCTTTCATTTTCTTGTAAGAATTTGAATGTTTTCATTTTGATAAAAGACAAGTTTTGTTCTTTTGATCTTAATGAAATATTAATTGTAGCACCCTATTCATGGAATGGGTTTTATATCTTAAACCAAAGAGTGCCTAAATGTAACATAAATACCGAATTGGTTTAAATCTGATGAATTAAACCTGATTTTTCTTGGCATAAAGTCTTGGTCACATAGAGTAAGTCGAATTCAGAAATCCCATAGTCATGGACGTTTGGGCTCATTTGATAAAATATCTTATGAGACTTGAATTCTGTTTACTAGACCAAAAGGTAAAGGGCCTATCTTAGCCGAGCTAGAGAAAAGCCCAAAGGCTTATTGGACCTGGAATATACTCATGTATGTGGCCCAATGAGCAGTAATGCCAGAGAAAATCTCCTGTACTTCATTGTCTCTACTGATTACTTCAGTGAGTGTGACTGTGTTCATTTGATGAGACACAAGTCGGAATTCTTTGACATGGTCAAAAGAGTTCCAGAATGAAGTATAGGATCTGAATGACAAAAGTATTAAGACTCTGGATTAAATCACGAGTGAGAATACTTAAGTCATTGATTGTGTGATCATCTTAATGAGTGTGAAATCGTTTCACAGCTCATTTCTCCTGAAAACCTGAAGGTGTTTCTGTGAGAAAGAATCAGATCTTATTAGAAATGATTAAAGATGAGTCACACGAATCTTCCATGATATTATTTAACAATAACGCTCTAAAATATCTAAGTTTACGCTGAAATAGTTCCACAAATATCGGTTGAAAGACACCACGTTAATGTGGATTGGAATCGATCCAAATTTGTCTTTACTGAGTATTTGTAGTTGTGCTACTTCGCTGGTTATGCTAGAGAAACTAAGGCTTGTTACTTTTACGTCCAATCTGTTTTAAGAAGGGAAGTTATTTTCCATGAAGAACAGTGGGAGTAAAAGCATAACTCAAAGTTTTCTTAAGGAAACCAAGGCTCGGTACTTTTACGACCATTCTGTTTTCTAAGAAGGAAATTACTTTCCAAGAAGAACAGTGGGAGTAAAAAGTATTTTTACGACCATTCTGTTTTCTAAGAAGGGAAGTTACTTTCCAAAGAAGAACAGTGGGAGTAAAAGTACAACTCGAAGAAATTCGAGAAATACAGGAGGCTGCTTAACCTATTGAGGGAGAGCAGCGGAAGGATTTACAGATTTCTGTAGAATCTACACCTGTGGAGCCTGAAGTTCGCAGATATGAATCAGTTACTAATCCGAGAGTGATTTCTCGTCATTAGTTGAAACTGATAATCATTGAAAGTTCGCATGATCTGATGATCATTGAAAGCGATGAATCTGCGAAATTCAAAGAAGCGAAAGTGAGCCCGGACTCCGAAAAATTACATTTTATGTAAGTTAGCTTCATCGATCCATTCATGGATGGAAGCAAACATATCGGAGTTGGAATCTTCGTTCTGTTGAAGTAGTCAAGGTTTTGACTTGAACAGGAACGAAGCGGAACTGTGTGTTTACTAATAGATAAGTGGGAGCGATATTGCATTTCTCATAGTGTATGTCGATGACATACTGATTCTCGGATATAACGTCCCAATGCTGCAGTCAGTAAAGGACTGGCTTGGGAGTTGGTTTTGTGAATGACATGGGTATAGCCACGAAAGTCTTGGATTTTGGATTTAAAGATAGAGATCCAAAAGAGCTGGTAGGACAATGTCAGGATTCTTAAATTGACAAAGTCCTACACGTTTTTCAGCAATCCAAGAAGGGTTTTATACCAATGTCACATGGCATTACGTTAAGCAAGATACAGTATCCTATGATAACTGCTGAGCTTAAATGCATGAATAGGATTCCATATGCTTCGGTAATTGGATCTATCATGTATGCCATGAAACGTACTTGTTTGATGTTGCTTTAATGTTAAGCAAGACAAGTAAAGACCAGTCAAATCCAGCAAAGAATCAAGTTTTCTAAAGTATGTCCTAAAGTATTTGAGGAATACTAAGGATAAGTTCTTGATTTACGGAGAAAGTGATGTGCTACAAGTCAGCAGAGTCTGAAAGGCAAGTTTCCAACAGACAAAGATGATTTCCGGTCACAGTCCGGTTATATCTTGTGTCTGTTTGGCGGTGCAAGGCACTGTTGCTGACTCCATGACTTAAACTGAACATTTCGCAGCTTGGAAAGCGGCGAAAGAGGTTGTTTGGAAAGAAGAGTTCGTCAATGAACTTGATGTGATTCCCAGCATAGATGAGACTAGCTGCACATCAGAGGTCCAAACACCTTAAGATAAATGACAGAGATGTTAAGTAGATCAGCAAGTTTCAACGAATGAGAACGTTGCTAATCTATTAACGAAGCCACTCCTCAGGCCTAAGCACGAGTCGCGGACTATTGCTTTAGGATAAGTGAAATTAAGATGTAGTCTTAATTTCAGTGGGAGTTATTAAAGGGCTTTATTTAGTTATTGATATGTTCTTGTAAAACATTTGAGATGTTTAATAATGAAATTATTATTTCAAGATTATTTTAACTGTGATGAAATAATCGTTCCAAAATGATATGAACCATTTTATAGGTCATCGAAGTAAATGACTTGATCTTGAGTCATCGAAGTCATTTAGCTTGATCATGAGACCCTATATTTGATAGATGGCTTATATCATCCTGTCCCTAGTCGAAGGTTGTTGAAATTGGAACACCAACAACCGTGTGAGACTGGATTGGTACGTGACTTATGACAAAGTCTCAGTGTGTCATAGATGCGCGGCATCAAAGTCAGTACATAGGTATATGTTTGGGAACATACGACCGGACAAGACCCGCTTATAAGAACTCTTCAGGATAATTATATCTGTGTCATAAGAGATTCTTACTACGACTATAGAGTATAGTCCTTAGACCTGAGTTCGCATGCATGTGACTGCACATGAACTGATGCACTTTGATCATTGTCTAACGCTGTCGTTATGCGATAGCTATAAGGACCTTGTTTGGGTGTATTACGAAATGAGTAGTTTACAGTGATGGAACAAGACGGGATTTGTCCCTCCAATATAAATGGAGTGAATATCTCTAGGCCAATCGGAGATTTGAATACTGGAAAACGCATGGCCATGCTCAAACGGACTTTCCCGAGTCGTTTGGATTGTCAGTATCAAATCAGAGTCCGATGAACAAGATTAGGCTTTATAAGGATGACACCAATCTTGCCTTATGACTAATCGAGATATTGAGACAAAAGGATTATGAATACAGAGATTCCAGTACAAGTGGGAGATTGTTGGAATTGTGTCCAGTAATCTCGGTACTGTCTCTAGAAAGTAAGAGTATGTCAAAGATCAGACATAAGTCATATAATACTGGGGGTCATGATGGCTTGCTAGAGTCCGCTCATGATCTATAAGTCTTGGACTTATCGCCTTTATTATATGATCCCATATGGGTCACACGCCTAAGCTAACGGGAAATCACGAAGGAACGGTTTAGCAGAAGTACGGTAAAAGTGCTAGGCATTTACTGTACTTGGAGAGACTAAAAGGCCTGATTAAATCCATGGGATTTAATCAGAACTAAGAATTGGGCCCAAAAGCCCATGAGAACAAAAGGGAGTTTTAATGAATAAAACTTGACCTAAAGCTCTCTAATTCCTTAGTTCTTCTGCGCCACCTTTCCTCTCTCTCTGCGCCTCCTCTCTGTCTGGTCTAGCAGCCAATTCCTGAGCGTGCGTGTGTGAACCTTTGGAGGATTCATCCCTCGGTGTATCTCTCTGATCTCTGACCTGTTCTATCAATTCCGCTGCAACAAACAGGTAAAAGGTGAGATCATCTAATGTTTCTATTCAAGAGAACCTAGATCCATGTTTAGGATGATCTGAATCTAAGAATTGAATCAGGATTCATCTAAACAGTTCCTACACTTGGTTCCTTTGCCTGAGCAATAGCACCATTGTTATCACAAAACAGTGCCAGAGGCTCAGCCGCATCTGGTATCACACCTAGTTCAATGATGAACTTTCGTATCCAAACAGCTTCCTTCGCAGCTTCTGAAGCGGCGATATATTCAGCTTCTGTAGTGGAATCAGCAACGGTGTCTTGCTTGGAGCTTCTCCAACTGATTGCACCGCCATTCAGACTAAAGATATAACCGGACTGTGACCGGAAATCATCTTGGTCTGTCTGGAAACTTGCGTCCGTGAATCCACTGACTTTAAGCACATCACTTCCACCGTACACCAAGAACTTATCCTTAGTATGTCTCAGATACTTCAAGATGTTCTTTACGGCAATCCAATGGTTTTCACCTGGATTTGACTGGTATCTACTCGTCATGCTCAATGCATAAGCAACATAAGGACGAGTACAGATCATGGCATACATGATAGATCCTATTGCAGATGTATAAGGAATATTTTTCATGCGCTCAAGCTCAGCAGCCGACGTAGGGCTCTGCTTCTTGCTTAGCGTTGTGCCATGTACCATTGGCGTGAAGCCCTTCTTGGAATCTTTCATGCTGAATCTTTGCAGGACTTTGTCAATGTATGAGTCTTGACACAAGCCTATCAGCTTTTTAGATCTATCTCTATAGATCCTAATTCCAAGAACGTATGCGGCTTCACCCATGTCTTTCATGGAAAAACAACTTCCAAGCCAGTCCTTTACCGACTTTAGCATTGGAACGTCGTTTCCGAGAAGCAGTATGTCATCGACATACAGAATAAGAAATACAATCTTGCTCCCACTAGATTTCTTATACACGCATTGTTCTTCTTCGTTTCTGATGAAGTCAAATTGCTTGATCGCTTCATCAAAACGAAGATTCCAGCTCCTCGATGCTTGCTTCAATCCATAAATGGATTTATGAAGCTTGCATACTTTTCCAGCATTCTTTGGATCTATGTAACCGTCAGGTTGTGTCATATACACATCCTCTTCCAGAATACCATTCAGGAAGGCGGTTTTCACGTCCATCTGCCAAATTTCATAATCATGAAAAGCTGCAGTTGCTAGTAGAATCCGAATAGATTTCATCATAGCCACTGGTGAATAGGTTTCATCGTAATCCACACCGTGAACTTGTCTGAAACCTTTTGCCACCAACCTGGCTTTATAAATCTGGACATTTCCATCCACGTCAATCTTCTTCTTGAAGATCCATTTGCACTCGATGGCTTTTACACCAGCGGGTAAGTCAACCAACGAAAACACTTGGTTGACCGACATGGAGTCCATTTCGGAATCAGTGGCCTTGCGCCACTTAGAGGAATCTGGGCCCATCATGGCTTGATTGAAGTTCGATGGTTCATCACCATCAATGATCAGAAGATCATGACAGTCAGTCACGAGGAATCCTTGATATCTCTCGGGTTCGTGACGGATCCTCCCGGATCTTCGAACTTCAGGTACTACAGGTTCAGGCTCTACAATTTCTTGTAGGTCCTCCTGCTGCTCTTCCTCATTAGGTTGAGCAGTATCCTGTTCATCTTGAATTTCTTCAAGCAGTACCTTACTCCCACTGTCTTTCTTAGAGAGAAACTCCCTCTCAAGAAAGTTACAATCCCGGGCAACAAAGATCTTGTTCTCGGAACGTAGATAGAAGTAATAAGCCTTGGTTTCCCGTGGATAACCAATGAAGTAGCATTTGTCTGATTTTGGTGTAAGCTTGTCTGAGATCAATCTCTTGACATAGGCTTCACAACCCCAAATTCTGAGATAAGACAGCACTGGAGCTACTCCAGTCCATAATTCATATGGTGTCTTTGCTACTGCTTTCGATGGCGCTCTATTTAGAGTGAACACTGCTGTTAGCAGAGCATATCCCCAAAGGGATATTGGAAGGTCTGTGTGACTCATCATAGATCGAACCATATCCAATAAGGTCCGATTTCTCCTTTCAGACACACCATTCCATTGAGGTGTTCCAGGAGGAGTGAGTTGGGATACGATCCCACACTCTCTCAGATGATCACTGAATTCTTGGCTTAAGTATTCTCCTCCTCGGTCGGACCGAAGAGCCTTAATGCTTTTGCCAAGTTGGTTCTGTACTTCATTTTGGAATTCTCTGAACTTCTCAAAAGATTCAGACTTATGTTTCATCAAATAAACATATCCATACCTACTGAAATCATCAGTGAAGGTAATGAAGTACTGATAGTTTCCTCTTGCATTTGTGGACATTGGGCCACACACATCAGTGTGTATCAGGCCCAATAAGTCACTGGCCCTCTCGTTAGGTTTATTAAAGGGGGCCCGTGTCATTTTGCCCATCATGCAGGATTCGCATTTCTCACATGACTCAAAGTCAAAAGAGCCAAGAAGTCCATTCGTATGGAGCCTCTTAATGCGTTTCTCGCTGATGTGCCCTAAACGACAATGCCATAGAAACGTTTGGTTCTCCTCATTAGGTTTGAACCGTTTGGTATTAATGTTATAAATTGGCGCGGATTGATCGAGTATGTAAAGCCCATTCGAAAGAGGGGCAGAACCATAGAACAAATTGTTGCGATTGAAGGAACATAATTTATTCTTAACTGAAAAATCATAACCTTCCAAATCCAACAAAGAAATTGAAATAATATTTCTGCTTATAGCAGGTACAAAATAACAATTATTGAGTTCTAAAATCAATCCCGAAGGTAAAGACAACAAGTAAGTGCCTACAGCTAGTGCTGGAACTTTCGCTCCATTCCCAACTCGTAGCTCCACTTGTCCTTGCTTCAGCCTTCTACTGTTGCTGAGTGCCTGCATATTAGTACAAATATGAGCCCCACAACCAGTATCCATAACCCATGAGGTATTATCAGAAGTAGTTGTATTAACTTCTATAACAAAAATACCTGTTGAAGAAGTCTCAAAAGTCTTCTTCTTCAATTCCTTTAGACCTTCCTGGAATTTCTTACATTCTCTCCTCCAATGCCCTGGTTCTTTACAGAACCTGCATATGTCAGTTGGCCCAGCCTTGGACTTGGGCTTGGGCTTTGGCGTGTCCTTGTCCGCGACTTGGACAGCCTTGGCCTTTCCCTTATCCTTAGCAGAGGATTTCTTAAACCCCTTGCCCTTCTGCACCATAAGCACATTGGGGTCCTTGGCGGTTTTCCTCAAATTGGGCTCCGCAGTCTTGAGCATTCCGTGAAGCTCAGGCAATGTCTTACTCAAGCCATGCATGTTAAAGTTCAGAATGAACTGATCATAGCTTGCAGGTAATGACTGCAGAATGATGTCGCAGGCAAGTTCCTGGCTGATAGGGCAGTCGAGTTTCTGAAGATGATCGAGATAACCCATCATCTTCAAGACATGAGGACTCACTGCCGCATTCGCAGCCAACTTGCATTCCAAGAGGTTCTTAACTGTCTGGAACCTCTCAGTCCTAGCCTGCTCCTGAAAAAGCGATTTCAGGCTTGCCATTATCTCGATGGGTGACAATACACTCTCGAACTGTTTTTGCAGCTCAGCAGTCATTGTCACCAACATCAGGCAATAGGCATCATTTTCATCTGACGAATGCTTTTCCCAAGCATTATGCAGAGTCCTGGCGGCATTGGCAGGAGGCCTCTCGGGGAGAGGATCACGAAGGACATAATCCTTCTTCTCCTGCTTGAGGACTAGCCTCAAGTTCCTTGACCATGTCAGGAAGTTCGTTCCAGTCAGCTTCTCCTTCTCGAGAACAGACCGGATCGAGAATGTGTTTTGTGCGCTTGTAGTAGTCATAGCTGAAATATATAAGACAAAAAGGTTATTAGTTGTTATGTTCAATATGATTAATCTCGTATTAAATTTTAATATGATTAATCATGCATTATATTCAATAACATCAGTTACCCTCAATAGAATATAATGATTCCAAGATCCACATATAACTAAGATTAAAGTGGGCCACTGGCCGTCACCCAATATTAGCTTATATCGGTAAGCCCTATATCGGCTAATTATATCCGTGATATAACTCTTGGTTGTGAATCTGGGCCCGAGGCCCAATCCACTCTGATGTCTCAAGGCCCGGGACTCCCGATGGCCTAGTCAAGAAAACCAGACTATATAGTCATGTAATCATTAATGTCTGGGACTCCCAATGACATTTATGAATCACAAACCGTCTTACCCACGCAAAAGCAGACACCCTCACACTGTAAGGCCATGAATACAATTGAATGGGCTTCAACAGCTGACATAGCCTGGACAAGACATCCAACGCTTGATATTATTTGAGGTTCGTAGGTTTATTTTAAAATCTCATTCCCAAAATAGAAGATTACTATTTCGGGAAACTTTCCATTTTAGAAAACCTACTATTTTTGGAAACTTTCTAAAATTGGAAACTTTCTAAAACCGGAAACTTTCTAACTTTAGAAATTTCTTAAAATCCGAATCATGCAAATCTAGAAACTTCTATAAATTAAGAAACTTTCTAATTTCAAAATATCGGAAACTTTAATTTAAAATCGATTTATATTCTTTATAAAATAAATTTTAAATTAAATCTGAAGAAAGACTCAAATAATTGGCCCAATCGTTTTAACTTCTTGGCCCGAGGCCGAAGAATTGGTCTATGTCCGAGACATAACCCGATCGTCCAATTAGATGACATAACCGGTCTGGTTCATTAAAATTGGTCTAACCAAAATTAATTACTACGACGACCACAATTGTCAACCGGTTATTTACTAAACCGGATTTTCTCAATTTATTTGGTCCAACCAAATCAAATTAGAAAATCCTGGTTTAGGCACTAAATCCAATAATTCTTTCGACATTGGATTTCTTGTCCCGGTTTAACCAGACTTAATAAAATTATTAAATCTGTTTATTAAACCAGGACGAATTAATTTTAATCAAAATATTAAACCGAGCCTTAAACCAACCATGTCGATCGATGAACCAACCGTGTCGATCGATCCATCAACCGCATCGGTCGATGCTCTTAGCATCGATCCTGCATCGATCGTGCATCGATCCTGTATCGATCGATGCTCTCACGAATGCACGGAACCGAGCCAAAACCCTAACCGTGTCGATCGATGCACCAACCGCATCGGTCGATGCACCAACATCGAACCTGCATCGATCCTGCATCGATCGATGCTTTCACGCGTTAACAGGGTTAGCCGATAGACTGTATCGACCGATCCATGCGATCGTATCGATCGATCCATGCGATCGCAGTCGATACTGACTTTTGAAAATCGCATTCTACCAAATCAATATAGCTTGGTTTCTGCGATTTTAAGTGTGTTTAGGTTTCAATTCCTTGTTGCTTAAGTGATTTCTCTTATCAGTAGTTGATTCAAAACACTTTTAAACAAGAAAAACAATCCTAAACTTGAATCTAAACAAGAAAAACCAGAACCAATAGCTCTGATACCACTGAAGGAATGTTTAGTCAATCCTGATTCAATTCTCAGATTCAGATTAACCTAAACATGCTGATCTAGGTTCTCTTGAATATAAACAATGATAGATCTCACCTTATACCTGTTTGCAGCGGAAAGAGATGGTATGTCAGAGATCAGAGAGCCACCGAGAGATAACTCCTCCAGAGGTTCACACACGCACACCAATCAGGAAGAAGGCTGCTAGGCCACTAGGGGAACTCGGCGCAGAGGGAGAGAGAGTTTTCGGCTAGGGTTTTTGGTTCTGAACTCGAGTTTTATTTATAAAACTTGTCCGGTTCCGTTTGGGCCATTTGGCCCAAACACCAATTAACTCGACGGCATTCGCGCACTGTGTCGATCGACACACCTTGTGTATCGATCGACACACAGTGGCTAAACCGTTTTATTCTCTCTAAGTACAGTAAATGCCTAGCACTTTTACCGTACTTCTGCTAAACCGTTCCTACACATTTTCCTGTTAGCTTAGGCGTGTGACCCATATGGGATCATATAATAAAGGCAATAAGTCCAAGACTTATAGATCATGAGCGGACTCTAGCAAGCCATCATGACCCCCAGTATTATATGACTTATGTCTGATCATTGACATACTCTTACTTTCTAGAGACAGTACCGAGATTACTGGACACAATTCCAACATCACATTCTAGCACATGAAAATGGATGTTTAGAGTGATTGTTGGCTGTTTGGAACTTGTTTGATTGCTTGCTTAATCTTAATCCACAAATGAGAATTTGTTCTTGGATTAGGATTAAGAAAAGAGATTAGTATTAAGAGATTAAGCTAATCAATTCGTTGTGTTCCTTGCTAGGAGGTTAGCTTCTTTGAAGTTTGAATTAGGATCCTTGATCATCCCGAGTCACCTATCCGTTGACCTTAACCTTTAGGCCTTATCTTTGTCATTGATTGTTAAGAATCCACTTTGTTTACTTGCTTTTTATTACTTCTATTTGAATTGTCTTCATTAGGATTGTTAGAACCAAATTTAATTGTGTGATTTGACTCTAGAGGTTTGGTGTGTTCTTATTGGCTCTATTCGTCCCAAAAAGGTTCGATACCTCAAAGATACACGATAAGCTTGAGGAATTGGTACCTCAAAGGATTGCAAAATCCTAGTTATCAATTTGGCGTCGTTGCCATTTTGAGATTCTGGATAGATCAATTCGATTTCTATTCCTTTTTAGTTCAAGTCTTTGTTACTAATTTTGCTACTTCCTCTCTTTTTGATATTAGGTGTATGAACTTGCGCAGCCGAGGGACAACAAACTTAGTTGCAAGAGTTGAGGACATCAAGGCACACGAGAGGAGATTAGCAAAGGAACGACGCGCACAAGAGAGAGCTGTTCACTTAGAGAGGCTTGGGTTGGAACCAATTGTTGAGGTTCAACAAGACTTTGTGGGTGTTGAGCAGCCGGTTATGGATCATCAGGATCAACAACAGAAGCAAGAGCAACAAAGGCCAGCTAGGGCCATTGGTGATGGAGATGCACCGGATACAAATGCAAACTGGCAAGGAATCATTCCACCACCGGTCAACAACAACAACTTCGAGATCCTGGCTATCTTGATCAACATGGTGCAAAACAATCAGTTTCACGGGCTTGCATCTGAGGATCCCTTGCAGCACTTGGATACATTTGACAAGATTTGTGCTACTACAAGGCTCAATGGTGTGACTGATGATGGTTTGAAGATGCGTCTCTTCTTCTTCTCTTTGGCGGATAGAGCTAAGGAGTGGGAAAGCAGCATCCCTACGGGATCCATTACTACTTGGGGAGACCTCAAGAAGGCTTTCTTGAAGAAGTTCTTCTCAGTTACTAGGACTGCCCGCTTTCGCAATGAGCTATCCGGGTTTGTGCAACGCAACAATGAGAGCTTTTCTGAAGCTTGGGAGAGGTTCAATAGGCTCACTAATCAGTGTCCCCACCACGGTTTCACTAAGGAAACACTACTCAGCAACCTCTATCGAGGAGTGCTTCCTAAAATAAGGGCGATGCTATATTCTTCTAGCAATGGACACTTCCTAGGCAAGGGAGTTGATGAGGCTATGGAGCTAATTGAAAATCTTGCTATAAGCGATGGGAACTACAATGAGGATTACGAGCGGACTAATAGAGGATCCTCTTCTACGGATGAGAAGTATGAGAAGGAAATCAAGTCCTTAAATGAGAAGCTAGACAAGATGATCTCTTCAAGCCAAAAGCAAATCGGCTTTGTGGGCAACTACGAGGATTCTCAGCCACTCCTCTATAGTGTGGACGAAGATATGACACAAGAGGAGATTAACTTCATTGCGGAGCAAGGTGGTTTCAACAAGGGCTTCAACCAAAACTATAGAAATCACCCAAACTTTTCATACCGAAACCCCAATGTAGCCAATCCTCAGGACCAAGTCTATCCTCAAGCTCCATCTCAAGGACAGGCTCAACAACAAGGGCAACAAGGCTTTCAACAAGCTCAACAACAAAAGCCATTTGTCCCTTACACTAATCAACAAGGATTCGGCAATAAGCCTCAGTTTCAAGGTCAACAAGGCTATGCTCCCAAGCAACAATACCCACCCGGTTTTGGGTAACAACAGCCACAAGCTTCTTCTTCCTCAGGATTGGATAATGAGCTCAAGAGTATGATGCAGCAACTTCTTCAAGGGCAAGCTTCAGGAGCTATGGAAGTACGGGATCTCAAGAGTGAGCTTCAGAACTTGACTTCAAGGGTCACAAACATGGAAAACAAGAATGCCTCTACATCCCGAACTCAAGGTACTTTACCCGGAAAATCTGAGCAAAACCCGAAGGAATACATCAATGCAATCACATTAAGAAGTGGTAAAGAGCTGCAACAACGTCAAGTACCCACGCCTCGGCAGATTCCTTCACTCAATGAGGACATTGAAGTTCAAGAAGGGGAGGAGAATTCTGAAAATTCAGCTCTCAACAAAGAGAGTGATAGTGAGATGGCTAAGAGGAAAGGAAAGGCTGTAGTTGAAGAAGTAGTGAAGGATACACTCAAGAAGAAGGATGGTGTGTTTGTGCCACCACCTTATGAGCCAAAGCTACCCTTTCCGGGCAAATTCAAGAAGCAACTCCTAGAGAAGTACAAAGCTCTCTTTGAAAAGCAAATGAAGAATGTTGAGTTAACCATGCCTTTGATTGATGCCTTTTTGCTAGTTCCTCAATATAGCAAGTTTCTCAAGGATGCAATCAAAGAAAAAACCAAGAAAGTGCAAGGTATGGTTATGTTGTCTCATGAGTGTAGTGCATTCATCCAAAGGAGTATTGTACCAAGGAAGCTTGAAGATCCTGGCAGTTTTACTCTTCCATGTGCTATCGGTCCTTTCCGATTTGAGGGTTGTTTATGTGATCTTGGAGCAAGCGCAAGTTTTATGCCTTTCTCAGTAGCTAAAAGGCTAGGCTTCTCTACCTACAAATCTTGTAGGATCTCCTTGGTTCTAGCAGATAGATAAGTGAGATACCCAATTGGTCTCCTTGAAGATCTTCCGGTGAAAGTAGGAGGATTTGAAGTCCCGACAGATTTTATTGTATTGGAGATGGATGAAGAACCAAAGGATCCTCTAATCCTTTGGAGGCCTTTTCTCGCCACAGCTGGTGCAATCATAGACGTCAAGAGAGGGAAGATATATCTCAACCTTGGTAAAGACATAGTGCTCAACTTTGACATCAATAAGGTGATGAAGAAGCCAACAATACAAGGTCATATGTTCTATATTGAGACTATGGAGGAGCTAGCTGATGAACTCCTTGAGGAGTTAAACATGGATGATCCATTGGAGGTGACTTTGACCAAGGAATGTGGGGAGTATGGGTACCTTCAAGAGGAAAGCTGGGCTTATATGAGAGCACTTGATTCGCACAAGCCTTTGTTAGGAGAAGGTTGAATACTTAGAGCTTGGATCAGATTCAGTGGGTAAGGAGCTATAGGTCTTTGCTATGGATATAGATGCTGATGGCGCCAAGGGAGTTGAGCTGTGCAAGGAGCAGCTTGTAGCTGATGATTGGAGCGAGCTCAAAGCGCCAAAGGTTGAGTTAAAGCCCCATCCGCGGGGGCTTCGGTATGCATTTCTTGGCCCTAACTCTATTTATCTTGTCATTGTGAATGAGTTGATGAGTGATGATGAATTGATTGCTTTCACCACTGAATTGAAAAAGTTTAGAAAGGCAATAGGATACTCACTTGATGATATAAAAGGATTGTCACCTAGCTTATGCACTCATAGGATCCATCTTGAAAATGAATCCATGTCTTCTATTGAGCATCAAAGAAGATTGAATCCTAATCTTAAGGAGGTAGTCAAGAAAGAGATTCTTAAATTGCTTGATGCAGGGATAATCTTCCCTATCTCGGTTGTTAA
Organism: Orychophragmus violaceus; assembly: GCA_030180135.1. Lineage (NCBI taxonomy): Eukaryota > Viridiplantae > Streptophyta > Magnoliopsida > Brassicales > Brassicaceae > Orychophragmus > Orychophragmus violaceus. The sequence continues at coordinate 43,776,860 of CM058229.1, read as the reverse complement.
AAATGACAATAATGAATTGATTCCTACTAGGACTATCACTAGGCCTAGGATGTGTATAGATTATAGAAAGCTAAATGCCGCATCTAGGAAGGATCATTTTCCATTAACGTTCATAGATCAAATGCTAGAGCTCCTTGCTAATCATCCTTTTTATTGCTTTCTCGACGGATACAGTGGGTTCTTTCAGATCCCGATACATCCGAATGATCAGGAGAAAACGACATTCACTTGACCTTATGGTACCTTTGCTTATCGAAGGATGCCATTTGGCTTGTGTAATGCATCGGCTACCTTTCATTGGTGTATGATGTCTATTTTCTCGGATCTTATCGAGGATATCGTAGAAGTTTTTATGGATGATTTCTCTGTGTATGGCTCTTCCTTCTCTTCCTCTCTGTTGAATATGTGCAGGGTCTTAAGGAGATGTGAAGAGACGAACCTCGTGCTCAATTGGGAAAAATGCCACTTCATGGTAACAGAAGGGATTGTGTTGGGTCACAAGATTTCGGAGAATGGCATTGAAGTGGATAAGGCTAAGATAGAGGTGATGACAAGTCTTCAACCGCCGACCTCAGTGAAAGGGATCCGAAGCTTCTTGGGTTATGCAGGGTTCTACAGACGGTTTATCAAGGACTTCTCTAAGATCGCTAGACCACTCACACGTCTACTGTGTAACGAGACAGACTTTGTGTTTGATGAGGAGTGTTTGACTGCGTTTCACAGGATTAAGGAAGCTTTGATTAGTGCTCTGATTGTTCAAGCTCCTGACTGAGAGTTACCTTTCGAGATTATGTGTGATGCGAGAGACTATGCAGTGGGAGCAGTCCTTGGACAGAGGAAAGACAAGAAACTCCATGCCATATACTATGCTAGTAGGACATTGGATGATGCTCAAGTGAGGTATGCAACAAATGAGAAGGAGCTTCTAGATGTGGTGTTTGCCTTTGAGAAGTTCAGGTCATACTTGGTTGGATCCAAGGTTGTGGTGTACACAGATCATGCTGCGTTGAGATATCTACTTGCCAAGAAATATGCCAAGCCAAGGCTTCTAAGATGGATCCTGCTGCTACAAGAGTTTGATTTGGAGATCAAGGATAAGAAAGGTATTGAGAATGGAGTGGCGGATCACTTGTCGAGACTGAGAATTGAGGATGGTGTTCCTCTAGATGACTCTCTCCCCGAAGAACAGCTAATGGCTTGCAAGGTTGTCAAATATTCTCATGATACAAGAATGAGGATTGAAGAGGTCAGTTCTATTGAAGACAAGGAACCATGGTATGCAGACATAGTCAATTTCCTAGCTGTTGGGAAGGAACCACCAATCCTTGATAGCTACCAAAGGAAGAAGTTCTTTAGAGATGTCAATCGGTACTATTGAGACGAGCCTTACCTCTACACTTTGTGTAAGGATCAACTCTATAGAAGGTGCATAGCTGATGAAGAAGTAGGAGGTATTCTCCTACATTGTCATGGGTCAGTTTATGGTGGTCACTTTGCTACCTTCAAGACGGTTTAAAAAGCTCTACAAGCCGGGTTTTGGTGGCCTACAATGTTTAAAGATGCCCAAGAGTTCATCACTAAGTGTGATCCTTGTCAAAGAAAAAGAAACATCAGCAGGAGGAATGAGATGCCTCAAAAACCCATTCTTGAAGTTGAAGTGTTTGATGTGTGGGGCATTGATTTCATGGGACCTTTCCCATCCTCTTATGGGAATAGCTACATCTTAGTGGCTGTGGATTACGTTTCCAAATGGGTAGAAGCAGTGGCGAGTCCGACGAATGACGCCAAGGTTGTGATAAAGCTATTCAAGAGCATCATCTTCCCAAGGTTTGGAATCTCAAGGATTGTGATTAGTGATGGAGGCTCGCACTTCATCAACAAACTCTTTGAGAGTCTTTTGAAAAAGTATGGAGTAAAGCATAAGGTTGCAACACCATATCATCCTCAAACAAGCGGGCAAGTTGAAGTGTCCAATAGGCAAATCAAGGCTATCTTGGAGAAGACTGTTGGAGCCTCAAGGAAAGATTGGTCTAGGAAGCTTGATGACGCACAGTGGGCGTATAGGACTGCTTTCAAGACTCCGTTGGGCACTACACCGTTCACCATGCTGTATGGGAAGTCATGTCACTTACCAGTGGAGGTGGAATACAAGGCTATGTGGGCTGTCATGTTGCTGAATTTTGACATCAAGACCGCGACTGAGAAGAGATTGATTCAGCTGAATGAACTTGACGAGATAAGGCTTGAGGCTTTTGAGAGCTCAAATATCTATAAGGAGAGGACCAAGCTTTTTCATGATAAGCGGATCCAGAAGAAAGAGTTTAAAGCAGGAGATCTTGTGTTGCTCTTTAACTCCCGGTTGAAACTCTTTCCCGAGAAGCTCAAGTCTAGATGGTCGGAACCGTTTAGAGTGAAGGAGGTGAGACCGTATGGAGCAGTAGTACTTTGGGGAAAATCTGATGAAGAGTTCACGGTCAATGTCCAAAGACTCAAGCATTACTCCGTCTCAGAAGCTACAGAGGAAGGGACTTCGATTCCACTCTCTAGCCCGCCCTCAGCTTAAAATCATGGTTTGCAAAAGTCGAGCTTAACGACTTTAAACAAAGCGCACTTGGGAGACATTAGCATGTTTATCCTTGTACATATGATGTTTTGCTTGTTATTTTTGATGTTTTGCTTTGAGTTTTATCAGGTTTTGGTCTTTATGTGAGGTTGTGGACTAATTGGTGTTAAGTAAAGGCCATGGGAATGAAGGAAAGGGATACATGGAGTCGATATCGGCGTCTGTATCGGCTGGTCAGGCCGATACGGAATTTCGAAAGAAAATCCGAGAGTCGATATCGACGTCCGTATCGGCTGGCCAGGCCGATACTGAATTTCAAGAAGAAAATCCAAGAGTCGATATCGACGTCCGTATCGGTTGGCCAGGCCGATACGGACTCTCGGGACGAAGTGATATTGGTCACTGTATCGGCTGGCCAGACCGATACAGGTTGCAAATTTTTAATCCGAGAGTCAATATCGGCTAGCGTATCGGTTGGCCAGGCCGATACGCTCTATTCGCCCAGGTAAGTTCTCTCGACTCAAACCGATCCCAAACCGGTTTTGACCGGATTTTGACCAAAAATCGATTTAATGAACCGATCTAAACCGCCTGGGACCTGATTTCTTCTTGTTTTCTCCTCCTTCACGCTCCTTCACCTCCCCATTTGCGATTTCAACTAAGCTTTTGGCAAAAACCTCTCAAGAACTTCAAAACCTTCCATCTCTCTCAATTCTCCATCAAGTTTTTTCGATTTCAAGTGCTTGACTTGCGGTTTTCAAAGCTCTTTCACATTCTCTTGCTACTTCTTCACTCAATCATCACTAAGCAAGGTAAAACTCCAAAACTCACTAATGATTTTCGGATTCAAAAACTCCCAATTTTCAAACTCGGATTTTTCCATTGATTGTGAATGATATTGCTTGAGAACCTTCCCCATATGTGTTTGCATGAATGCCCATAGCCAATTTCTCCCTAGGATTGAAGGAATTTTATTTTTGGTGAATTAGGGTTCTTGAGAAATTGGAATTTGGGAAATATTGTGGGAAACTTGATTTGATGATTCCTATAGTTGCAATAGGTTGTTTATGGCTAGTTTGAGTGAGACTACTTGATTCGCTTGAGTTTTGTTTCACAAAATTTTTGAAATTGGAAATTTGGGAGTTTTTATTCAAGAATTTGAGTTGCTTATGAATGTGATTGATTCCTTTAAGAGTTTTGCACTTGATGAACTTGAATTGAGAACTGTTGAGATGTTTTTAGCTTGCTTGCTCGGTTGAAAACGATATCTATGCAAATGCCGCTCTCAAATCTCTTGATCATTGAATTACATTAGTTAATTGCTATTGTTGATATTTGAGATGTTTGCATGTGATGTTTCAAGCTCTTATTGTTTGTGTTGGTGGATTGTGTTATGTGCTCATTCTTTCTTTGAGTTGTCTTTTGTAGGACAATGACTAAAGAACGCGCCAACCCGCAACCAAAGGCAAAGGCACCGAGACAAGATGAGGGAACTTCCTCGAAAGGAAAGGGGATAGCTGTTGAGGAAGAAGCTCCAGAGGTCACATGGAAGGTGATTCATGCGTCACCAATGCACTATTCTACTACTGAGATCAATGACAAGTTGGAGAAGATACAATTCTGCTCAACTCGGTATCCTCACGTCCCGACCCTTACAGCTCTTGGACTGTTGGAAGACTACAATGAGATTGTAGAAAACATGGGGCTTAAGCACTTCTTCAGCATTACCAGTGACGGCTACCAGAGCTCGGCCTGCCAGTTCCTTGCAACCGTGAAAGCAATAATCAACCTGAGAAAGGCAGCCTTGAGAGGAGAAGTGAGCCGTGGAAAGATAGAATTCACTATGGGTAGGAAGAAGCACACTATGACGTTTGAGGAGATAAGTTCAGTCTTCGGTTTGTGGAGAATGGTGCTCAGCTAGGCTCTTCCATCCCCATTGAAAAGGATGACCTCAAGGACTTGTGGCACATGATAGCTGATGGACCGTTCAAGTTGGGGGCCAAGAAGTCTGCAAGGATCCGACACCCAGCTATTCGGTACGTGCACAAAGCACTAGCCCACACTCTGTTTTCTAGAAAGGAGATAGGCCAAGTCACAGAAGTGGAGATGAAGCTTCTGTACATCGGATTACAGCCACTTCTGCGCACGTTTCCCAACGGTACGACGATACCACCCGTTGAGCGCCCACCGAGCTTCATCACCACTCTAGTAGAGCAGTTTGGGATTCACCGAGATTGGGCAACGTCTGTCAAGGATTTTGATCCCAAATTCAACATGGGTGGGTTAATCACGCCGTTACTCAAGGCAAAGAAGATTAAGATGGAAGGAAGTTTGGAGGAGAAGACATTTGGACAGCCTACACCGGTAGGATAGTTAGACTTACATCAGCTGATCAGAACTCACTTTCTAGGTTCCAAGTCGCCTCCGGGGCGTCATCTCTACCGAATGTGTTCAGATACACCGATGCAAGAGAAGTATTTTCTTCCAAACCCCACCATCATTATCTTTGCAACAAACCCGGCCAAAGTCAGGTTTCTACCAAGGATGGAACATCAATTCGAACCCCGCGGACCGCGAAGAGCGACTGCAGCCGATTCTGATTCTTCCGATGCACCTGCTGGGGTGTATGGGTCGCACAGGTACTACATCGAGCCTTTGGACGATCCCATCGCGAACAGGACGGTTAATGCTCTAAGGGACCAGTACAGGGACCTTCAAAGGCAGAGCAAGTGGCATGGAAGAAACATCAAGAAATTAGCCTGCTGCCTGAAGAAGGTCACCAAAGTTCTGAAGATGATAACGAGAAAGAAGGATAAGAGTAGCACCACCGGGCAGACATCGACATCACGAGAGGCTCCCACGGGTTTGGATGAGGAGATACGGGCAGCGACTGAGGAAGTGATCGGTGAAGCTGATCATCTGGTTGAGCAGACAGAGCTGGAGCAGGGAAGATACTCAGTTGCTGGACATGAGACGGGAGGCGCTGCACGCATGGCCGCCGATTCCTACTACGAGCCTCACCGCCACTCCGCACGCGAAGATAGAAGGCGAAAGAGAAGAGCAATGAGGACACCATCCTGATCTTCATCCAACCCAACATACTCCATGGGGGAATCATCACCTCCATCATTCCACAACTAGCCAGGTAACACTCCATCTTTGTACATACTTCTTTTTTTTTCTTTTCTTTGTTTGCATTTTGTGTGTTTTCGGTTTCTTTTCCTTTCTTTGATCACACAAGGGACCGTGTGATTTAAGTTTGGGGGAGAGACAAGTTGCTAATCATGTTTCTTTTGATTTTATTTTCTTTGAGTATCATGCATTGCATCTAAGGCATAGAAAAAAACAAAAAAAATCAAAAAAAAATTGAAACTTTTTCACAAAAAGATAGCATCTTAGGATTGAGTCTAGTTGCATCATATAGGATGTTTTTTCATAGGGAGCAATGATTTAATTTCCTCGTAAGGTTTAAGTGAGTAAAACTTGTTTCATACGCTAGCTATGCTAGATAGATCACACTAAGGTTGTAACCCGAGAAATACTTGAAAGCTAGAACGAACCCTACTTGGATAGCTTGCTTTGAACCTTGATTCGATGTTGAAACTTTTTGTGAACTGATGCTAGCTCTACTTAAAGTGATAACCTTAACTTGACTTACAATTATCTTGCTCCTTCTTAGTGTTTTAAACTCATGGATACCTCTAAAATATTCAATCATTCCTCTCCCTTTTTACCACACTTGCTTGCTTGAATAGCTTCCACGCCCTTAACCACCTTCCTATGCGCCCATAAACACTCTTTTGAGAAGTAGGCCTCTTGGAATGAGCTAAGTAAATGGTGTTGAGTTTGAGGCGACTAGTTGAAAATTTCTGTATAGACGCAAGCTTGACCACCTTTAGCTTGTGCTAGGCTAAGATTGAAGTTTGGGGGAAGGGTTTTGAAAGGGTTTTGAAAGGGAAAGAACAAAAGGGAATTTGATTAGGATCTTATGTTGTTGGCAAAAGTGTTTTGAAAGAAAAGCTCTTAAGTGTTTAAAAAAAAAAAAAAAAAGTGCCTCATGTTTTGAAATGAAAAGAAGCCAAAGTGCTCAACAGAAAAGAAAGTTTATGAAAGGAGGCCATTGCTAAAGAAAGAAGTATTTGAGCTAAGTTTAAAGATAAGAATTGCCACTGTTTTGAAAGGTTTCGAAAGATCCTTGGGAGTATTCTTGGGAGGTGTTTTGGTTGAGAAAGAGGGATGAGGCAAAAATAGCCTTGACAAATGGTAGACTCAAACTAGGTGGGCTATAGTAAGAGTAGAATTTATTGGGAAATGGGTAGACGGAAATCGATTCTAGTATGCACCAATTGCTTCTATACTCTTAGCCTTTTACTATGAGCTCATTCATTTCTTTTTGAGAGAACCTAAATGCATATGGAGAAACCCCTCTTAATTATTGAGATCATCTTTATCTCAAAACCTTAACCCTTGCCAAATGAGTTTGAACACTTTGTTGTGAGTAAGATCCACTTGAAATTTTTAATCAATGTCAAAGAGCTAGCTGATTTGAATACTCGTATATGTTGAAGATTAATCTAAAAGTATTGTCTTGATGAGTATGTCTATATCCTTGGAGTAGGTCTTTCTCGGTTGCACCTTAGTTGTATAGACTTGAAATGAAGTTTGAAACTTGATTAAACCTTTGGATATGAGCTCCCACCTTCAAACATTTTCCCCAACTTATTTTGATTGTCTTATGCTTGCTTGTGTACAAGCAAGGTTTACGTTTGGGGGAATTAATATTCATACATTTTCATGCATTTAGACTTGTATATAGTTCTTGTTTTGACTTCATTTCACCATCATTCATACCATTTTGTCGATCATTGTTGCATCTAGAGTATAGAGGTGTTTAGGATTTGGAGTGTTTCTCTATACTCTAGATGCAACAATGATCGACAAAATGGTATGAATGATGGTGAAATGAAGTCAAAACAAGAACTATATACAAGTCTAAATGTATGAATATCAACCGTGCAATAAACTTGAGGATAATCTTGGAAAATCTTGGGATTGGTCAAGCTAAGCGTAATGTTGAATGTCAGAAGAAGGATGCGGCTGTTGCACCCTCAGAAGCTACAAATCTTGATCATGAGGGAGGCAATCAAGAACCAGAGACGGAACAAGAAGACTTTGATCAAGCTGGTTCTATCATTCATGATTAAGATACAGTAGCAAGTGATGTAGAAGATCATGTGGAGAGGAAGCAGGAACAAGAGTCACAACCGGTTCAAACCTTGAGAAGGATTACAAGAGTGAAGAATGATCCTTCTAAATGTAAAAATACAAGGGTTTAATTCAACAACAATGTAGTAGCTCATCCTATCCAAGGAGTTTGTTCCATGGCTCATTTCCCTCTAGAACATCAAGTGTTTGTTGGCAAGTTGGATCAAGGACAAACTCCAACAACTTATGAAGAAGCTAAGGGGCATAAGGAATGGATCGATGTTGTGATTGATGAAACCAAAGCAATGGAGCATAATAACACTTGGTATGAAGCATGCCTTCCAAAGGGTCTTCACCATCAAATACAAGAGTGATGGAGAGATTGAAAGGTACAAAGCAAGGCTGGTTGCAAGAGGGTTTACTCAGACCTATGGAAAGGATTACTTGGAATCCTTTGCACCAATAGCTAAGTTACACACGGTTAGGATCACCCTCTCCTTGGCAGCTAATCTAGAGTGGGATCTTTCACTACAAGAAATGTGGGTATTAATAGCATTGGACTATAGTGTTTTTTATTGTTCTGCTATTGTATTATGACACGAGTTTTTTTCATAGCGTTTGTTTTTGAAAAACGCCATATATTCCATCGCGGGAAATTATAATATTTAGCCGCGTAAATTTGCTAAGTACCCGCACCTTACTATTGCAGATCCAAAATTTAACGCTATCATACATCTAAAATATCAAACTTTTAATTAAAAAAAGCTAGTTTTTGTACAATTTTCTCTAAGGCAAAAAAATCTTTTTCACTCTCTCTTTCGTACAATATTTTGGGACATCTAAAACAATGAGAAACCATGTGAATCTTCTACATCTTCGTTTTCGATTCTTCTCTCTCTCTTAAGATCCAAATCAAAAGAGGTAAAATCTGATCTCAGCTCGAAGATCTTAACTCAGATTTTCAATTTAATTTAAGAATTTGATGAATTTTGGATGGACTTATGTTAATGGATTCGGTGAGATAAGACAAAAAGCATGAACTTTTCGTGTTAGTCTAGTGATGAATTCGAGTAAAAACTATTTAGGAGAATCGAATTAGATAAATTTCGTACTGGGTGTTGAAATTTGTTTGATCGTTGATAATTTTGTGGTCAATTTAAGCTTTGGTAGTTTCTTTGATTGGGTAACGAAGAAATTGTAAGATTACACGGTGGAATTAGGATTAAAGTGTTAGGAATTATTGATTTTTAATCTGAAGATTCATCACTAAACACACTATTGTCGTCTTCACTCTTCACTCTTCACTAAACTTTTTGAGGTTTTGTTTGTAGCATCTGAGTTGATATATACATATACCTGCTAAAGTTTTGATTGTTGATCTTTTATAGTAGGTGTTAAGGATGTGTGGTTCTTAAACGTTGATTTGAGAGGGAAGAGATCATTATCAACGGTGACTTCAGCGTTAGCTGAAACTGCGGTTTCTATAGCGATTGCAGCCACGGTTGTTGGTACCGCAGCCACTATTCTTGTTCGGAGAAGTACCAAAGCCTCTGAAGAAGCTGAAGTTAGTTCTTTTAGTATATGAGCCATGAACACAATCTTCACTAGTTTTTCTTGGTTTAAACGCATTGTTGTGCACCGAATTTCAGGATTCTTTGACAGAATGTGAAGCTTTATGTGGTTCAGGAATCTGTCTTGAATGTAAAGGTGAAGGTTTTGTGTTAAAGAAACTACCAGATGCTAATGCTGAGAAAGCAAGACTCACAGCAAAAATATGGCTACACGATATACAGCCGGGTAAATATACACTCCTTCATTGTTTGTTCCCTTCAATCTCATTGATTCAATTCACTGCTTGACATGGAGCTTCCCAAGAAACATATTAAACTTGTTTGACAAAACATACTCTTAGGCTTCCCAATGAATAGAGCTACTGCACTAAATGTTCTTCTACTTCTCTCCAAAGAAGAAAGGTTTCTTCATGTAGACTCTTTAAGGTATATGCCTAGTTGCGTCTCAAAACATTTTGCTTAGGTTTCTTGTGTTGAGTCACCTAAGGAACCTTAATAGCAAATAGTGTTCCTATTATTGTAGTGACATGTCTGTGTTATTGTTATCGACTTTCTTCTACTATGCAAAGACTCTTGGCATTTTGAGACTGTAAATGATTATATGTGCCTGAATTATATTTCCACATAATTGTTATTGGTTTGCAGGTCTAGCTTGTTGCAACAGTGGGACTGAGAAAACCAATTCGCATAACCTTATCCAGGTTAGATACATCTTAGTTTTCTAACAGTTTTATATGAAACAGAAAACTAAAGACAAAACATAAATTAAAAACAAACAACCATACATAATCAAAGATCCGAAACAAGAAGATAAAAGAGATAAGTTAAACAACACATCATGTTTAAGTTAAAGAGACAGAGAAGAGACATAGGGCAGATAAAAATCAGGTCTTAGAGAGGCACAATATCACCATGTCTGGCAACATAGGGGTCACTATTTGCTAGCTCTCTCCTAAAATCATCAACCACTACCATCCGGGGTTGAATCTATAATCAGATAAGCCTATATGGGTTTCCAGCCTTGCCCCATCATCACCGATTAAGTGCTTATGGATCCTCCACATCTTTAACACCACAATCACCACTCCAAGACCCCTAGTGTTTTCCCACTCATCCGTGAATGCAAAAGCAGTGTCCCCATTTGCAACACATTTAATTTGATGGTCTCAGTCATGCAAAAAAAACCTTCTGTCATAACAGACTTGTGAATATAATAAACCTGTGATTATAAATACTCTTTACTTACATGTTGTCTCTTATGTGGAACACAAGCGGTGACCTTTTACGGTCTGTCCAACAGACTCCAAGGGGTTCCACGTTGAAGACCACGCCCATTATATCTACAAGATAGTTTCTCAAATCTGGTTACTTATATTTATTCATGATTTAGGATTATGTGTTGGTTAGTGTTAAGCAATCATTCCTATAGGAGTGTCGATGTTGATGTGAGGGACATGCCCCATCGATTTGAAATCCATGTAGTGATAGTTGTTGAGAGGGTTGATGCGTTTGATGCTAGTCCCGTCAATGACACTAAGTCTAAAGGGAGAGTTTACAGGCTTGAAACCTGCAAACGACTTCTCAACATGAACCCTGAAAATCTCGACCCACTTGCCCTCTTGTTCCTCAAGTCCTTTAAATCTGCTTGCTTTTGATGGATAACATACCATCTCAGTGTTAGTTCCCTCCAAATTTAGAAATGGTATGATGTGTTAATTGCATGTATGATGTGTTCAGTCTAAGATTTAAAGTTTAAACTTACAGCCTCGTCTACCAATATGTAACTCCAAAACGGTCCATCTTGGAAAATTTGATATGAGTGGATCCTGATTATCTTCACTCTAAAACGCCAAGCTCTGAGTTTTGTCGTTAACTTCCAAGTCCATAATCTTATTGCACCACGACGTGATGTTACTGGATGGCTTGTGATTTTTTTTTTTTGTGGTTTTGCAGAGAAAAATAGATGAGAAAGAAGAAACCTAACTGCCTCTATTTATGGGAATATAACCGTGAGAAACCAAATAGTCTCTATTGTTTTTTATTATTTTACTAATTAAATTGATTTGAAATGACTTGCAGAGAAAATACAAAGAGAAGGTGTAATTATGGTTTGTCTGAAGAGATGCAACTCTTCGAGACTTCCATCTAATCATAGCTTCTGAGCTTTAAATCTCATTCATTGCATTTGATTAAGAGCTTTGTCGATTGCTTCATTGCATTTGGTTTAAACTTCTCATCTTTAATCTTTTCAGACCTTAAATGTTTGTTAGTTGGTATCATTCACATCCTGGATTTGGTTGCTAGATTTCTAGTGTTGGCATGATAAGACTCAATGTTTACACTGCATCAATCTTTTTGTTCTGTTTTTTTTTTAGTCTCTGACATGGGTTTTTCATTGTTAAACAGGGTGATACTCTTGGAGTTGCATAAAGTCTTGACAAAAGAGCAACTTGGAAACCTCTCGATCATTTACTTACCCAATCATGTTAATGGTGTTTATATGATAACATTTTATAGATTAATGAGTGTTTAGTTATATAGTAATTACAAAATTTTGAATTATAATTTATAATCATTTTCTAAATTTTAAATGTTATCAGGTCTTTCATATGAATTTGTATGTCTTTTTATTTAGAATGGGAAGATAACCTTTAAAAGATTAATATAAAATTGTCATTTCTTGTTGTATAGAATGTGTTACAAAAGATATAATATTGAATACTAAATTAAACAAACAAATTTACAAATTTTCTTTTATAAAAGGAATTCTTCAGTTTTAGTTTAGGGTATATATAGAGTTTAGGGCATGAAATACAAGTAATTTATTTGTAATTTTCCAACTAAATTTTTAGGGTTTAGTGTTTGGGGTATTGGAGGATTAGAGTTAGGGTATTGGAGAGTAAGGGTTTGGTTAGTTTAGTTCTAACCCTAAACACAAACTCTAAACCCTAAACTTCTAACCCTTAATCATAAACATCATATTATATAATATGTAAAAAAATCCAACACTTATAACAAATTTCATATATTATTATTTTCTTCATCCAAAACTCTAAAACCTTAAACTTATATCCTAAACACAAACTCTAAACTCTAAACTTCTAACCCTTAATCATAAACATCATATTATATATAATATGTAAGAAAACCCAACACTTATAACAAATTTCAAATATTATTATTTTCTTCATCCTAAACTCTAAAACCTTAATCTTATACCTAAACAAAAACCCTAAACCCTAAAATTCTAATCCTTAATCATAAACACTAAATTTTTAAACATCAAATATTATTTCAAAAAATTAATACTTATATTAAATTTAAAGTAACAAAAATGTTAACTTAAAAATGTAAATAAAAAACTTGTTTTTCCAAAAATAACAAATAAAAAAGAAATTTTTCATTGGTTAAATTTTAGAGGTAAGGATCACACCTCTTTCATTATCTACCGTTAGATCAAACTAAAATCAACGGACATCCTTTCCTCGTCTCACTTTCCTTCTCGAAGAGTGGTTTCATATTTTCATCGCATACTTTGGTTTTCTTTTCACTCTATCAAATCTAGAATCATCCATTATCATCCCTTGATTCTCCTTCTCCGACCGATATTACAGAAGATCCTACGGAATCAGCGTTACTCACTACTCCTCCGCAAGTCCTTTCTTCACCACGCCCCGGATTATAATCGGATTCCTGTTTCTCCAATCACCTCCACCGAAGCCTTCATTGTGCGAATTGTCAAAACACTAAATGGCTATATCTATGCACGCACCTTTTCCGACAGACCACAAGCCATGGTCTCTGGTTTCGCCAAGACCTAATTTACCATGCATGCTCTCTTCCTCAGCCGACTTCATCTATAGCCCAGGTTTTGTAAACTCGACATCAATTTATTGGAAAAAACATTTTTTATTATAAAGCCACTGGTTTTGAGTGTCTTATATTGGATGTGTCTCAGGTTTCAGATGGATTTGTCTCAGGAATTGGAGTGATAACCTCCTGAGGTTATTGACATAAGAGTTCCTATGCCGTATTACATGGTGGGAATATAGAGAGAAATCATTGAAGTCATGGACACTTGCTTCTTCTTGTTTTGTTTTATGTATATATAGTGATTGGCGGAAATGGAACCCATGACTGCTCAGGATGTTGATGCAAGGCAGCGCAAAGTTGACAGTGCAATACATGTAAGAAGATGTTACGTTTTGTGAATGTGTACTTTGTTTTTGGAGTAATTCTTATACTGTGTTGGTGATTTGTCAGAGAGGATTTACATACCACCATGCCAAGTGATTACGTGATACTTACATCTTGGATCTCACAATCACCTAGAACTATTCCGGCTAATGCTTCTCGTCGTATTGGAGATGCACCTACGAAAGATGAAGAAGAGAAAAGAAGAGCCAAGAATGAATTGCTAGTATTCATGCTCAACATACGCAATGGACTTCGTGGATGATGAAGAAGAATTAGGCGGATGTTGTGGTGGAGATGCAAGAGACTAGCCCAGATGATCATTGGATTAGGATTTTTTTTCCTTTAGTTTGGGTCATTGGTTTAAAACTTTGTAATCAAAAACCGATGTTTGGTTTTAATTTATTAATAAATGCATTTTAATTATTTTAAAATCAATTTAATTTTAGTAATTGTAAAATAAATTTTAATATCAATTTCATTGGATTAGGATTTTTTCCCATGATTTTATAATAAATTTTCGGGTAATTATAAAATAAATTAATAACATAAATAATTTGCTATCTTTGTAAAACAAAATGCTATTATTAATGATTTTAATAACAAATATAACACGCTATTATAAAGATAAACAATTGCGAAGAGATGAACGTTATCGTCGTTTAATTAACTATAGCATACGTCAAGTCCGCTATCTAAAGTACCCGACCTACGATGACGGGCGCTGTCAGAACGTTTTAGGAAACGCTATGGAAGGTGATACATAGCGTTTATCGGCCGCTATTAATACCCACATTTCTTGTAGTGTTTGGCAAATGGATGTCAAGAATGCTTTCCTTCAAGGTGAACTAGAAGATGAAGTGTACATGACACCTACAGTTACACCAGGAAAGGTTCTTGGACTCAAGAAGACCATTTATGGATTGAAACAATCACCTAGAGCTTGGTATCACAAGCTGAGCTCAACCCTAAAGGATAAAGGGTTTCAGAAATCAGAAGCTGATCACACTCTCTTCACCATTCATAGCCAGGAAGGTATAGTTGCAATTCTTGTATATGTTGATGATATCATCATATCAGGAAGTGACAACAAAGGTATTCAAGACACTAAAGACTTTCTTAAATCAGTGTTTGTTAAGGATCTTGGTGAGCTAAAGTACTTTCTAGGGATAGAAGTGTGTCGTTCTAAGGATGGACACTTCTTATCCCAAAGAAAGTACACACTTGATCAATTGTCTAAAAAAGGAAAGCTAGGATGAAAACCTGAAAAACGCCTCTTGAAGTTGGCTACAAAGTCATGAGAGAGGGGGAGATTGAAGATAGCAAACCGGTTGATGATATCACACAATACAGAAGGATGGTTGGTAAGTTGATCTATTTGACAATTACTAGACCTGATATTTGTTTTGATGTGAATCTGGTGAGCCAACTCATGCAAGCTCCTAGATGCACCATTGGAACATCGTAGAAAGGGTATTGAAGTATCTTAATGGAGCTCCTGGCCAAGGTATATGGATGTGTTGCAATGGAAGGTCAGACATTGTTGGATATTGTGATGCTGATTGGGCTGGAGATAGATTTGATAGGAGATAAACAACCGGCTATTGCACATACATTGGAGGCAATCTAGTCACTTGGAAGAGTAAGAAGCAGAAGATTGTCTCATGTTCTAGTGTTGAATCTGAGTATAGAGCTATGAGAAACCTTACAGCTGAGTTGATATGGATCAAGGCGCTTCTGAAGGACTTGGGGATTGAGTCATCATAACCTATCACAATGCATTGTGATAATCAAGATGCCATCCACATTGCATCTAACTCAGTCTTCCATGAGAGGACCAAGAATATTGAAGTTGATTGGCACAAAGTCAGACAGATGGTGGAGCAAGGAGTGATCTTACTTTGCTACACAAGAAGTGAGGAGAAATTGGCTGATATCTTCACTAAGGCAGCAAGTCAAAAGGTTTGTGAGACAATTCAATCAAAGTTAGGGCTCATGGACATTCCTCAATCATGTTCTCCTCAACCTTGAGGCCTACACTCTTTTTCCCTAAGTATACTTTTATCCCAAGAGGTATTCTATACTTAGGTTTTTAATGAGGGAGGTCTTCATTGTTCCAAGCTTGATCTAAATACTTGGGATTCAAGCTTGAGGGAGAATTGAAATGAAGACCTAAGTGTTTCATCAATGTGCAAAGTTGGGGACTTAAGCAGAAGTGTGCAAGTCCGAGACATCAAAGTTAAACAATGTGAATATGTTTGGTTATCTCAACCGATGTCAAGTATGGGCTAAAGAATAAAGGATCAGAGGTATTTAAGAGTGAGCAGGAGTCAGAGCATTGTCTGAATATTCAGAGAAGAGCAGTAGGACATGTCACTATCACCAAGAAACCAAGCGTGGACCAGTCCCTTTCCAAGAGAGCCGTTGGACCTCTCTCTCTCTCCTAAGTAGTATTTGTCTTCTTTTTATTTTTAGATTTCGGTTTCCTATTGTTTAAACCTAGTATCTCAGTCTATTTAAAGACTTGTAAAGCTTATGAGTGAATACACACTTTTGGGAGTATTTCCCACATACTTCTCATTTTCTCTCTCTCGCTAACCCTAATTCTTTCTCTCTTACGATTCTAGCTTGTTCATCATTTCTCTCTAAGTTAATATTCACTTTCTTACATTGCCTTGCAACACAAGAAGTTCAGATCAGTTGGATGATATATTCACCAAGGCTGCTAGCTTGAAGGTCCCTAAGCTGTGGATTCCATACTCTTTTCCCTTGGTACAGTTTTTATCTCATGAGGTTTTTCTGTATCAAGGTTTTTAATGAGGTGGATATCCACAGTTCCAAGCTTAACCATTTGCTATCTCCATGGTTAAGCTTGAGGGGGAGAATTGAGATGAACACCTTATGTGTTCAGATCAATGTGCAAAATATTGAGATGAAGACATTAATCAGAAGTTACTCCTTTAATCACACCAGAAGAAGAAGAGGTGAATAAGTAAAAGGGAAGGGAATTTAATCTTATGGTTAAGTGGTAAAAGGATAATTTACCATTAATCAAGTCAAAGATCTTCTAGAAGCTTGACTCCACGGATGAACAGTACCAGGAGACAATATTCAAATTCAAATTCATATTCCGTTCCCAACTTGCTTCACCCTTTTCTCGAAAGGTGTGTTCAGAATTATTTTGTCATTTGAGTTTGAATTTGAATGTATTAACCATGAAATTGGGTTGTTTTTTTTGTCTATATATTCATTGTAATATCAAGAAGAAAGATACACATTCTTGGGATTATTTTTCCCTTTGTTACATTCAAGCTCTCTCTCTTGCCAACTCTCTTGCTCTCAAGAACCCTAAAACGGTTCTTGAGTTCTCTCCTTTGATTCTTCATATATTCTCTCAATTCTTACATCCAAGACTCTCCATAATAAGCCTTAGGTTTGTAGCACGATCAGATGGAGCATTGGGAAGATCCTTCAGGTTGTCCCAATTCTTCTCATCATAATAGCTCTTAGACTCCATAAATTTGACATCCTTTGAGATCAAGACCTTTCTGGTTTAAGGCACAAAGCATTTGTATCCTTTCTGTGTTGTGGAGTACCCAATGAACATAGCTTTGATGCTCTTGGCATCCAGCTTATCTCTTTGTTCTCCTGGGAGTAACACAAAACAAATGCATCCAAACACACATAAGTGATCAACTGAGGGATTGGTTTTGTTTAATACCTGATATGGTGATTGATCATGAAGAACTTTGGTGGGTATTCTGTTGATCAAGTAGCAGGCTGTCATGACTGCATCTCCCCAAAAACGTTTTGGTACATTCTTATAGAACATCATGGACCTTGCAACCTCCACTAAGTGCATGTTCTTCCTTTCACCCACTCCATTATGTTGTGGAGTGTAAGGAAAGCTGGTTTGATGAATGATTTCATGCTTGGATAGTTGTTGTTTGAACGCATGACTAGTGTACTCTCCACCATTGTCTGATCTAAATTTTTTTATCTTAGCATTGAAATGGTTAGTAACATGGTTCTGAAAGTTTATGAATGCTTAAAACTCTATCCTTAGTTTGAATCAAGGTTATCCATGTGTATTTAGATTTCTCATCAATGAATGACACAAAATATTTGTGGTTCTCTCTAGACACACAAGGAGCGGTCCAAACATCATAATGAACAAGATCAAAGCATTTCTCATAGGTAGTTTTAGAAGAAGGAAAGACAGACTTGCAATGTTTACCAAGAATACAAGCCTCACAATCATCATTTTAAAAAGAAACAGAAGGTAATAGGAGTCCTAAAGCACGGGAGTGTGGATATCCTAGTCTAGCATGCCAAACAGAATCATCAACCCCAACAGAAGTAGAAAAAGCAGTAGATAATTCAGTAGATGGGTTGGTGTCTTCAACAATATAGAGCTCATCCTTTGTCACACCTTTCCCAAGCAACTTACTTGTCTCAATATCCTAAAAACCACATCATTAGGACTGAAGCTAACATTGAAATTGAGGTCAGTAGCTATTATTTTCACAGATAACAGGTTAGATGTGAAACTAGGCATATATAAAGCTTTAGAATCCTTATCAAACAACTTAAGATTTCCTATGCCTTGAATTAGAATCATGTCATCATTTGCAATCTCTACATTACCAAGAGCCGGTTTAACATTATCTATCAACTTAGAATCACTTATCATGTGGTGAGAGGCTCTTGAATCAATAGTCAATGGTCCGGCTTAATTTGAAGCATAGAGGGAGTTACCAAGGACCATATCAGAGTTCTCCTTGAGAGCTTTGATAATCGCTTCAAGGTCTGACCTTCTTGCCACATCATTCTGGACAGCCATGGCATGAGTTTGATGGACTACCATTGCCCTGCCTTCCTCACCAGACCGCATTGAAGATGAGCCAGGTTCAGCTGCTATATTGGAGAAGTTGGCCCTTTTATCCTTGAAACGGTTTTGGAAGTATGATGGCTTGAGGTGTGGATGGAGGAGAAAGCATTTCTCTTTGAGGTGTCCACTCTTCTTGCAATACTCACAAAACCTGACTCTTTTTCCACCAAACAATCCAAAGGAACCTTGTTTCTTTTGAATCTGTCCACAAACATCATCCAAGGAAGGTAGTGTGTCTGCTCTTAGAATTTTCTTAATCAGGCTGTTGTAGTAGGAGTTCAAGGACAGAAGAAGAGAAAAGACAGTATCCTTCTCTCTTCTTTCATTGAGAACAAGAGGATCCAAACTGGGAGGCCTTAACATTTCCAACTCTGCCCATAAAGATCTGAACTTACCAAAATGAGCTTTGAACTCCATGTCCTGCTGTTGAAGGTTGTTGATGGCTAGCTTAACTTCAAATACCCTGCTCAGGTTGGACTTGTTTCCATAAACCTTTTCAAGAGTATCCCACAGCTCCTTAGAGGTCACGTAGTAGGAGTAAGCTTCAAAAAGATGTTGGTCAAGGGAACTTTGAAGTATGGACAGCACATTCTGATCTCCTTGTGTCCATGCTTCTTCATCAGCAGCAACTATCTTCATGCCTGCACCAGCTTGAGCTTGTTGAGATGGAGCTTCACTACTGAGCACATATTTCCACAACCCACGGCCTCCTAGAGCAGACTTCACCATTCTTTCCCAGACCAAATAGTTAACACCCCTAAGGGTCATAGGAATCACAACTCTTGAGTTCTCCATAGCTTAAACAGGTTAAGAGTAGATGTAGGGAGTTTAAACATCAAAAGAGATAAAATACAAAGCTTTTTTAGACTGAGAGATATAGAACCAAGATTGAAGACAAAGACAGAAGTAAGAGCAACGACTTCAAGAACATAGCAAGAACAAGATTTGAGAGTTTCAGAACAAGGATTTGCGGAAATTAAATAGGTATTGGAGCTTATTGCTCTGATACCATGTTAGAATTTAGGACTATTGAAGAGAATTAGTTAGATATGAAGATTGGGAAAGGATTATTGAAGAGGACAACTGATAAACCAGTTAGGGTTCTTCGTTGCTGAGAGAGAGAGAGATGAAAGAGATTGGCGGCTCAGGGAAGAATAAGTCCCAAAAAGTCTATTTGATTCTTTTCACAATACAAAATATAAATAGAGTATTAATTAGGGCTACAAGAATAAACAAACGATATCTTAAAAGAGTACAAAAATAGCTTAGTATATTAGGTAGGCAACGGTCATGAAGAGGTGACAGCTTTTGACAGCCTGTCAGAATACTCATTCAAGACTTCAGTCCTTACACCAGACTTCAGACTGAACTCCAGACTTCAGACTCTCTCATGAGATTGACGATGATGGGATCGATCTGCTGAGATCAAGAGTGTAGCCGTCGATCTTAACTCTCATTACTCACTCCATACTTCAGACTTCACACTAGACTTCAGACTTAACTCCAGACTTCAGACTTAATCAATACTTTGTATCTTGAGCTATAGTTTGAAGTGTGCAGCCTGTGATCTCGATTTCAATAAGTTTGTGGATATGTTCAAATCTTTCTTGTGCTAAGATCAAATGAAGCCTCGCTGATATAGTCAGCTATATGAGTAGGATATATCAGTGAGCTATATGGACGTATTCTTATTCGTTGTGATTCCCAAGAAGGGAAAGGTGAGCATTCATACGGGCTGGAAGTCAGCTGATGGATGTACTCAGTGTTGAAGGATCTCCAAAATAGGAATGGCGGTTCACAAGCTGTCAATTCATGAAAGGGAGGCCTTGTTTTTTTCCTCATTAAGGTTGATGAGCCACACACTTTCTTAAAGCTACGAATGGCGCTGAGATGAGCTATTGAGCCTTAAGATGCGCCAAGAGCAAGTGTGCTTGCGTATTGGGTGTGAAAAGACATATTGCACATTGTTGAAGTCAAGGTTTAGGCCATGGACAAGTCAAGAGTGCGGGGCAGTTCAAGTTCAAATCCAAACCCCATCTCAAAGGACTATGATCAGGCTACTCTCTAAACTCTTACTCTTTTCAATTTGTTAACCATTTCCTTACTGCCCATGACTATCTTTTAATATCAAACCGGCTTATATCTAGCTTGAACTTGTTGGATATGTGGTTTGAATTCTGAAATTGTTGATCTCTATTGTAATTCTAATTCCAAACTTATCCCCATAGCATATACTTTAAAATTTTCTTTAAATCTGTGTTGAAGGTTTAAAGGAAGGAGAAAGACTATGGAATTCTCAAAGGAGGATTAGATGGCATGAAGGGCATAAGATATATCAAGTCATGATGGGCTGAATGAATGGAATCATGGAGGAAACGGATTTACAAAGATCACATTCATACCATGGTCAAGCTTACATCTTGAGTCTGTGGGCTATACTTTTTTTTCCTCCTTAAGGTTTTATCCCAAAGAGGTTTTCCTTAAGGAGGTTTTTAATGAGGTTGTTTTCGGGATCACTCTTTCCTGGTTACCTAAGGATTCTCACACACCAAACCAAAACAGGTTAAACATCCAGACTTAAATAAGGTTCTGGTCTCAATAGTTTAACACGCATCAATCACACAAAAGTATTTCACATTCATGCCAAATATCTTACATCAAGCATTCTTACATGCATCTTACACACACACATTCATGCATTCATTTCACAACATATTCACAAGCACGTACACACATTGTACTATGCTTTGTGCACACGCATGTGCCTTATTCAACGCAAACCAAATCTAAACATGCATTATTCTATCTTACAGCATGCATTCATATGCAACACACATTTGTACATAGGCACATGATAAGAGAAGTTAGTTAGCACCCTTTCATACCTTAGCCTTTAGTCATGAAAAGGTCTTGTCTAACTAAACTAAATTCTAAAACCCTAAGGTTCTTAGGTTCAGTTTCTTGTTTCTTCTGCTTTGGATCCTCCTTTGGCTTTGCATCCGGACGATGAGTTGGACGGTTGGGACGAGAGAGAAGATGGATTGACGAGTGGACAATCTGCAAGCCTATGACCGCACATCCCGCACAATCCAAAAAAATTTGGCACACCCAAATCCACTCTCATACCTGGACAAGCATGCAAAAAATGGCTGCGCCCTATACACATTCCACAAGTGATCGCCTCTAATGGCCTTACGGATTTACTTGCCTTAGTTAGAATCCTTAGGGGGTGGTTTGGAAGTACCAGAGTCCGCTAATTTCCAGTTGTTCTGCCTATTCCACTCCTTGTATTTTTCTCTCCGCCTTTGCTCGACTCCCCAACTTCTTGGGTACATCTCTCTTTCCTCTTCCTCTGCGCCAGTCTTTGGGCTATACTCTGCTCAGTCTCAACTTCATTACTCATGTCTAGGTCCGGTCCTTGGTTTCTTTCTCGGCTTCTGCTTCCTCCAGGGTTTATCTCCTCCGTCGTTGGTATATTCAGATTGTCCCATCCTGGCAGCAGGCCCCATTGTAAAAGTTCCGTCAGTGTAGGCCACCCCGCTGCCTCCCATTGTTCCCAGCCCATAATTTGTTCTGCCATCAGAGTGTGCGAAACTTGGTACATATCCATGTATCGACGCATTTCTTCTTCGTAGTCTGCCTCAAATGCATTCCCAGTCCATTCCCATTCTGCCGCTTCTTATCCCGTATGGACTCGTTGTTTCCGGCTGTGGCTCCGGATATTCTTGTTCATGTTGGAATTGTGTCCAGTAATCTCGGTACTGTCTCTAGAAAGTAAGAGTATGTCAATGATCAGACATAAGTCATACAATGCTGGGGGTCATGATGGCTTGCTAGAGTCCGCTCATGATCTATAAGTCTTGGACTTATTGCCTTTATTGTATGATCCCATATGGGTCACACGCCTAAGCTAACAGGAAAATGTGTAGGAACGGCTTAGCAGAAGTACGGTAAAAGTGCTAGGCATTTACTGTACTAAGAGAGACTAAAGGGCCTGATTAAATCCATGGGATTTAATTAGAACTGAGAATTGGGCCCAAAAGCCCATGAGAACTAAAGGGAGTTTTAATGAATAAAACTTGACCTAAAAGTTCTCTAATTTTTTCTCAGCCTCCTGCGCCAGCCTCCTCTCTCTCTGCGCCTCCTCTCTTGTGGTCTAGCAGCCTTGTTCCTGACGGTGTGCGTGTGTGAGCCTTTGGAGGATCCATCCCTTGGTGGTTCTGCTGATCTCTGACCTGTTCATCAATTCCGCTGCAAACAAACAGGTAAAAGGTGAGATCATATGTTTCTAAATAAGAACACCTAGATCTAATGCATGTTTAGTAGGTTCAACTAATCTGAGAATTGAACCAAGAGTCTAAACTTTCCTACAGTGGTATCAGAGCCATTGGTTCTTAGGTTTTCTTGTTTTAGATTCATTGTTTAGGTTGTTTAAATCTGTTTAGATGTGTTTTGAATCCATTACTGATAAGAAAAACACATAAGAAACTGAATTAAATCCTAAACAAACAATTGAATCACAAAACCGAGCTATATGACTCGGGTTTTGTTGATTGGCCAAGGATGATCAACCGGCTTGGCTGGTTAGAGATCACGGCCGAGAAACCGGGCGGGCGAAGGTGGACGGTCGGAGAGTTGGCCGGTCGGATGGAGAGAGCGGGTCGGACGCGCGATGGTCGGATCGGATCGGTTCATACGATCGCGATCGATCGTCGCGTCACGACCGATCACTCGTCCCGATCGCGTCCCAGCCGAGCGTCCATCCGGTCGCGTGCGTCCGTCCGGTGAGCCGTCCCTGTCCCGTCCGTCCGTCCGGTTGGTTTCGTCCCGACCGTCCCCGATCTCGGATCGAACGGCTCGCGGCTGAGCGGCTGGAAATTAGGTCACGTCCAACTCGGTTTGGTTCGTGACTAATTCGGTTCGGTTCAAGGCTCGGTTTAAGATTTTAATTAAAATTGATACGTTCTGGTTTAATAAACAGATTTTAATAATTTTATTAAAGTCTGGTTAAACCAGAATTAGAAATCCAATGTCGAAAGAATTATTGGATTTAGTGCCTAAACCAGGATTTCTAATTTGATTTGGTTGGACCAAATAAATTGAGAAAATCCGGTTTAGTAAATAACCGGTTGACAATTGTGGTCATCGTAGTAATTGAAACTTGGTTAGACCAGTTTTAATGAACCAGACCGGTTATGTCAATTAATTGGACAATTGGGTCATGTCTTGGACATGGACCAATTCTTGGGCCTCGGGCCAAGAAGTTAAAACAATTGGGCCATTAATTGAGTCATTCTTCAGATTTAAATTTAAAACTTATTTTATAAAATAAATTTATGAAATTCGATTTTAAATTTTATAAAGTTCCGAAATTTCGAAATTAGAAAGTTTCCAAAATTAGAAGTTTCTGAATTTGCGGGTTTTGGATTTTTAAAGAAGTTTCTAAAGTTAGAAAGTTTCCGGTTTTAGAAAGTTTCCAATTTTAGAAAGTTTCCAAAAATAGTAGGTTTCCATAAATAGAAAGTTTCCCGAAATAGTAATTTTCTATTTTGGGAATGATTTTAATAAACCTACAAACCTCAAATAATATCAAGCGTTGGATGTCTTGTCCGGGCTATGTCAGCTGTCAAAGCCCATTCAATTGCATTCATGGCCTTACAGTGTGAGGATGTCTGCTTTTGCGTGGGTAAGACGGTTTGTGATTCATAAATGTCATTGGGAGTCCCAGACATTAATGATTACATGACTGTATAGTCCGGTTTTCTTGACTAGGCCATCGGGAGTCCCGGGCCTTGAGACATCAGAGTGGATTGGGCCTCGGGCCCAGATTCACAACCAAGAGTTATATCACGGATATAATTAGCCGATATAGGGCTTACCGATATAAGCTAAGGTTGGGTGACGGCCAGTGGCCCACTTTGATCTTAGTTATATGTGGATCTTGGAATCATTATATTCTATTGAGGGTAACTTAGGTTATTGAATATAATGCATGATTAATCATATTATACTTTAATACGAGATTAATCATTTTGAACATATAACTAAAATCCTTTTATCTTATATTTCAGTTATGACTAGCACAAACAATCAAAACACTTTCTCGATCCGATCTATCCTTGAGATGGATAAGCTGAACGGATCAAATTTCTTGACTTGGTCGCGGAACCTGAGGCTAGTCCTCAGACAGGAGAGAAAGGACTATGTTCTTGAGAGAGCTCTCCCCGTAAGGATCGGGTCCAATGCCTCCCATGCAGTATATAATGCTTGGAATAAGCATTATAATGATACGGTAGATGTGCGTGGTCTGATATTGGCTACCATGGACTCAGACTTGCGGGAGCAATATGAGAACATGGAGTCGCCAATAGAGATGATCAGCAGCCTGAAATTGAAATTTCAGGAGCAGATAAGAGTGGAGAGATACCAGTTGGTTAAATCTCTCACTAGCTGCAAGCTACCAAATGATAATCCCGTGAGTCCTCATGTCAGTAAAATGATAGGTTATATTGATAACCTGAGGAAACTGGATTATCCAGTTAGCCAAGAATTGGCAACTGAGATCATTCTGCAGTCACTACCGTCAAGCTATGATAAGTTCAGAAGGAACTATATCAAGAAAGGCTTAACGAAGACGTTGACTGAACTGCATGATATGCTCAAAACGGTTGAGCCAAACGTGAAGGGTAGGTTTATTAAACCTAGTATTGACAAGGGTGAAGACAAAGTTGTCCAGATTATGAATCATGGCAAGCGTGTGTCTTCCGAGCCCAAGTCAGATACCTCTTACGTTGGTAAGTGCTGCTACTGTAAAGAGACAGGGCATTGGAAGAGAGATTGCATAAAATTCATGGAAGACGATGAGGAGTTGAAGTTAATGTATGAGACTACTTCCTCAGGTATTCATGTTATTACTTCAAGTTCTACCTTGCAGGTATTGGATACTGGTTGTGGCACTGATATTTGTTGTAATATGCAGAGCCTAAGCAACAGTAGAACGTTGAAGGAAGGGCAAGTGGAACTGCATGTCTGGAAGGAGCTATGGATGCTGCCTCAGTCATAGGGTTTTTCACTTGTAGATGCCTTCGAGGCTTGGTTTTGTATTAAGTAATTGCTACAATGTACCTGCTTTAAGCAGAGTAGTCTTTCATTTTCTTGTAAGAATTTGAATGATTTTATTTTGATAAAAGACAAGGTTTTGTTCTTTTGATCTTAATGAAATATTAATTGTAGCACCCTATTCAAGGAATGGGTTTTATAACTTGAACCAAAGAGTGCCTAAATGTAACATAAATACCAAATTGGTTTAAATCTGATGAATTAAACCTGATTTTCTTGGCATAAATGTCTTGGTCACAGAGAGTAAGTCGGATTCAGAAATCCCATAGTTATGGACTATTGGGCTCATTTGATACGATGTCTTATGAGACTTGAATTCTGCTTACTAGACCAAAAGACAAAGGGCCCATCTTAGCCGAGCTAGAGAAAGGCCCAAAGGCTTATTGGAGATTGAACATACTCATGTATGTGGTCCGATGAGCAGTAATGCCAGAGAAAATTTTCTTGTACTTCATTGTCTCGACTGATTAATTCAGTGAGTAAGACTGTGTTCATTTGATGAGACACAAGTCGGAATGAGGTATAGAATCTGAGTGACAAAAGTATTAAGACTCTGGATTAGATCCTGAGTGAGAATACTTGAGTCATTAATGGTGTGATCATCTGAATGAAGTGTGAAATCGTTTCACAGCTCATTTCTCCTGAAAACCTGAAGGTGTTTCTGTGAGAAAGAATCAGATCTTATTAGAAATGATTAAAGATGAGTCACACGAATCTTCCATGATATTATTTAAGAATAACGCTCTAAAATATCTAAGTTTACGCAGAAACAGTTCCACAAATATCAGTTGAAAGACACCACGTTAATGTGGATTGGAATCAATCCAAATTTGTCTTTACTGAGTATTTGTAGTTGTGCTATTTCGCTGGTTGTCCTAGAGAAACTAAGGCTTGTTACTTTTACGTCCAATCTGTTTTCTAAGAAAGGAAGTTATTTTCCAAGAAGAACAGTGGGAGTAAAAGCATAACTCGAAGTTTTCTTAAGGAAACCAAGGCTCGGTACTTTTACGACCATTCTGTTTTCTAAGAAGGGAAGTTACTTTCCAAGAAGAACAGTGGGAATAAAAGTACAACTCGAAGAAATTCGAGAAATACAGGAGGCTGCTTAACCTGTTAAGGGAGAGCAGCGGATGGATTTACAGATTACTGTAGAATCTACACCTGTGGAGCCTGAAATTCGCAGATATGAAAGAATCAGTCACTAATTCGAGAGTGAATTCTCGAATTAGTAGAAACTGATGATCATTGAAAGTTCGCATGATCTGATGATCATTGAAAGCGACGTACCTGCGAAGTTCAAAGAAGCGAATGTGAGCCAAGACTCCAAAAATTACACTAAGTGTAAGTTAGCTTCATTAATCCATTCATGGATGAAAGCAAACATATCGGAGATGGAACAGGAACGAATTGGAACTGTGCGTTTACTAATAGATTAGTGGGAGCGATATTGCATTTCTCATAATGTATGTCAAATGACATACTGATTCTCGGATAAAACGTCCCAATGCTGCAGTCGGTAAAGGACTGGCTTGGGAGTTGGTTTTTGTGATTGACATGGGTAAAGCCACGAAAGTCTTGGATTCTGGATCTAAAGGTAGAGATCCAGAAGAGCTGGTAGGACAAAGTCAGGATTCTTAAATTGACAAAGTCCTACACGTTTTCAGCATTCCAAGAAGGGTTTTATGCCAATGTCACATGGCAATACGTTAAGCAAGAAGCAGTGTCCTACGATAACTGCTGAGCTTGAATGCATGGATAGGATTCATATGCGACGGCAATTGGATCTATCATGTCTGCCATGACACGTACTTGTTTTGATGTTGCTTTAATGTTAAGCAAAACAAGTAGAGACCAGTCAAATCCAGCAAAGAATCACTGGATTGCCGTAAAGAATATTCTAAAGTATTTGAGGAATGCTAAAGAAAAGATTCTTTAGGTAAAGGAGAAAGTGAGGTGCTACAAAGTCGATAGAGTCTGAAAGGCAAGTTTCCAATGGACAAAGATGATTTCCGGTCACAGTCCGGTTACATCTTGTGTCTATCTGGCGGTGCAAGGCACTGTTGCTGACTCCATGACTTAAGCTGAACATTTCGCAGCTTGGGAAGCGGCGAAAGAGGTTGTTTGGAAAGAAGAGTTCGTCACTGAACTTGATGTGATTCCAGCATAGATGAGACTAGCTGCACATCAGAGGTCCAAACACTTTGTGGGTAGGTATAACCTATTCCATAAAATAAATGACATTCCAAACACTTTGTGGGTAGGTATAACCTATTCCATAAAATAAATGACAGAGATGTTAAGTAGATCAGCGAGTTTCAACGAATGAGAACGTTGCTAATCTATTAACGAAGCCACTCCTTAGGCCTAAGCACGAGTCACGGACTGTTGCTGTAGGATAAATGAAATTAAGATACTGTCTTGATTTCAGTGGGAGTTAGTAAAGGGCTTTATTTAGTTATTGATATGTTCTAGTAAAACATTTTAAGATGTTTAATGAAATTATTATTTCAAGATTATTTTAACTGTGATGAAATAATCGTTCCAAAGTGATATAAATCATTTTATAGGTCATCGAAGTAAGTGACTTGATCTTGAGTCATCAAAGTCATTTAGCTTGATCATGAGACCCTATATTTGATAGATGGCTTATATCATCCTGTCCCTAGTCGAAGGTTGTTGAAATTGGAACACCAACAACCGTGTAAGACTAGATTGGTATGTGACTTATGACAAAGTCTCAGTGTGTCATAGATGCACGGCATCAAAGTCAGTACATAGGTGTATGTTGGGGAACATACGACCGGACAAGACCCGATTATAAGAACTCTTCAGGATATTTATATCTGTGTCATAAGAGATTCTTACTACGACTATAGAGTATAGTCCTTAGACCTGAGTTCGCATGCATGTGGCTGCACATGAACTAATGCGCTTTGATCATTGTCTAACGCTGTCCTTCTGCGATAGTTATAAGGACCTTGTTTGGGTGTATTATGAAATGAATAGTTTACAGTGATGGAACAAGACGGGATTTGTCCCTCCAATATAAATAGAGTGAATATCTCTAGGCCATTCGGAGATTTGAATACTGGAAAATGCGTGGCCACGCTCAAACGGACTGTCCCGAGTCGTTTGGATTGTCAGTATCAAATCAGAGTCCGATGAACAAGATTAGGCTTTATAAGGATGACACTAATCTTGCCTTATGACTAATCGAGATATTGAGACGAAAGGGATTATGAATACAGAGATTCCAGTACAAGTGGGAGATTGTTGGAATTGTGTCCAGTAATCTCGGTACTGTCTCTAGAAAGTAAGAGTATGTCAATGATCAGACATAAGTCATACAATGCTGGGGGTCATGATGGCTTGCTAGAGTCCGCTCATGATCTATAAGTCTTGGACTTATTGCCTTTATTGTATGATCCCATATGGGTCACACGCCTAAGCTAACAGGAAAATGTGTAGGAACGGCTTAGCAGAAGTACGGTAAAAGTGCTAGGCATTTACTGTACTAAGAGAGACTAAAGGGCCTGATTAAATCCATGGGATTTAATTAGAACTGAGAATTGGGCCCAAAAGCCCATGAGAACTAAAGGGAGTTTTAATGAATAAAACTTGACCTAAAAGTTCTCTAATTTTTTCTCAGCCTCCTGCGCCAGCCTCCTCTCTCTCTGCGCCTCCTCTCTTGTGGTCTAGCAGCCTTGTTCCTGACGGTGTGCGTGTGTGAGCCTTTGGAGGATCCATCCCTTGGTGGTTCTGCTGATCTCTGACCTGTTCATCAATTCCGCTGCAAACAAACAGGTAAAAGGTGAGATCATATGTTTCTAAATAAGAACACCTAGATCTAATGCATGTTTAGTAGGTTCAACTAATCTGAGAATTGAACCAAGAGTCTAAACTTTCCTACAGTTCAACGGTCACTGGCTCGATAGGCATGTGCTGATGGGTGCATCCAACTGAGAACGTGTATGGGACAAAGGTGTTGGGAATGTCCTGAAATCTATTGTACTTACTCTAAGTGAAAGTCGTATTGTCGATATGAGACAATCATATGACACTGGGCAGTCATAATGCTTTGCTAGAAGCCACTTGTGATCAATGAGTTTAGAACTCATTGCTAGTGTTACATGATCCTACAGGGTCACACACCTAAGCAAACTGGACGTAGTATATGAGGTTGATCATTAATGTAATGATCTGGTAAATGCATATTTGATATGCATTCAATACCGAGTTTCTGAGGAAGTGTCGATCGACACAGTAAGTGTGTCGGTCGACACAGATCGCGAATGACCAGATTAACTTCGGTTTAATCGTTGGTTAATTCGGTCGTGGTATAAGTCGACATATATAAGATATATGGTCGACCTTTACACACTTAAAACCTAATTTACAGCCACCAGAAAAGAAACAGAAACCTCTTGAGAGATCTGATCTCTAAAGGCACTAGCATCCCTCCTGTTCAGTTTGTGTGCGTGTGGATACCAGTAGAGGCACATCTTTTGAGGTGCTTCAAGATCTCGATTACTTGCAAACCTTCTGCTGCTAATCAACAGGTAATCTCGAGATCCCGTTGATTCGATTATATGAACCCTAGATCCTAGGCTTGGAATTCAGACTAGGGCTGCCTAATTGGATTAGGAACTGCTAGAAATTCCTTCAGTGGTATCAGAGCCTTAGGGTTCCATTGAATCAGTAGCATGATGATTAGATTTGTTGAATCTGAATCTCTGTATAGTTGATACAAGCATGCTAAAACTCGTTTTAATCAATGATACCTAGTTTAGGTTTTTGCTTGAAATCGATCAGGGTTTATCGCCCTGTGTCGATCGATACCAATCCGGTGTCGGTCGACACAGAAGGATAACCCGAATAAAACTTAGGTTTAACCTAACTGTGACGATCGACACAAGAGTTGTGTCGGTCGACACAGACCTCTTGGTCAGGATAATCGGTTCAATTGGATTGGACCGGTTATCTAGCTTGGTTAAACCGCCAAACGGTTTGTTGCGATTAATTTGATAAGGTTAGCATCGACCGACACTAATGTAGTATCGGTCGACACCATCCGGTTATCATAAAACCGGATCAATTGGATTGATCGGTTATCGCAAAATGGTTTTGGTTAACCTGCATCGATCGACACTAAAGTAGTGTCGATCGACCGACACAAGGTCCGATGGTTTAGGTTATTGAACCTGAAATCATAGAACCAAACCAAAATGAACCACTTTAATTAGAAGAATTAAAACATAATAAAACTGAATGTTTTAAAGGTTCCGTTTCTCAACCAAATATCAAGTGATCCTTGATGTCTTTCCAATCTTGTCAACTGTCAAGACTCATTTCATTGTGCGATAGACTTGCAGTGCAAGATGTCCACAATTACATAAGTAAGACAGGAGGTAATCGTGTTGATGGACTTTCAGTGCAAAGCATCAATAGTTACATGACTTAAGAGATTGGTTTACTTGACTGGGCCATCAAAATCGTTTTGGGCTCAGAGACATCAGGTGGATTGGACATGAGATGTCAATCCACAACCAAGAGTTATATTGGATATAACTAGCAAAGTTGTTGCTTACCTAGATAGCTAAAATTTGGGTGATAGCCAGTGGCTCACTCAAGTTAAGTGAAGTATGGGTCTTGGATCATTATATTCATTTGAGGAAACATTGTTTGAATATAATGTGAGTTTTCTTAATAGTTAAGATTTCTCATTTCTTGAACATCATAACTAAACCTCACTTGTTTTTCAGCTATGTCTAGCACAAACCATCATAACAATTTCTCCCTGCGATCCGTCCTTGAGAAGGACAAGTTAAATGGATCCAACTTTCTTGAATGGTATCGGAACTTGAGAATTGTTCTCAAACAGGAGAAAAAGGACTATGTCATTGAGAAAATTCTCCCCAAGAATTACCGAGCCAATGCCTGGCAGTCAGATAAGGATGCTTGGGATAAGCATTCTAATGATGTGGTCGATATGAGTTGCCTCATGTTGGCTACCATGAACTCGGATTTGCAGAAGCAATTCGAGAACGTGGAGTCGCCAATAGAGATGATCACTGGCCTGAAAAGTATGTTTCAGGAGCAGGCGCGAACTGAGAGATATCAGACGGTTAAGTCTCTGATTGAGTGCAAGCTACCAAAGGACGAACCAGTGAGTCCTCATGTCATTAAGATGATGGGTTATGTTGATAACCTAGGGAAACTGGATTGTTCCATTAGCCAAGAGTTGGCTACTGACATTATTTTACAGTCATTGCCGTCAAGCTATGATCAGTTTGTTATGATCTATAACATGAACAACTTGACAAAGACTTTGACTGAGTTGCATGGGATGCTCAAGACTGCTGAACCTAACATCAAGAAGGACACCCCAAATGTCCTTATGGTACAAAAGGGTAAAAAGTTTAAGAAACTTGGTAAGAACAAAGGTAATGGCAAGACGAGCTCGATTGTGAATCCAAGCGAGTCCAACCATGTTCCTAAGGTTAAAACCAGTCCCTCTGAAGATGTTAAGTGCCGTTAATGTAATGGTTATGGGCATTTGAAAAGAAATTGCAATAAATTCTTGGAAGATTATGAGAAGCTGAAGAAGACGTACGAGACTTCTTCTTCAGGTATTATGTTATAGAAGTAAATGTTACTTCTTATAGTCCTACTTATTGGGTATTAGATACTAGCTGTGGTACTCATATTTTGTGAAAATGTGCAGGGCCTGAGCAAAAGTAGGACTATGGAAAAAGGACAAGTGGATCTACGCGTGGAAAATGTAGCAAGAGTTGCTGCATTAGCCGTAGGAGTATTTCGTTTGTTTTCTTTATGGCATGTTTAGAACTTAAGAACTGCTACTATGTATCTGCTATGAGCATAAATATTATTTCTATTCCTTGTTTGGATATGGAAGGATATCAGTTTTCAAATAAAGAATAAGTGTTATTCATTTGACTACAATGATATAATTTTATAGTAGAAATCCATTAGAGAATGGACTTTATGTTCTAAACCAAAACGTGCCTAACTATAACATTAGTACCAAGAGATTCGAGTCAAATGATACGAATCAAACTTTTCTCTGGCATTGTCGTTTGGGCCACATAAATGAGAACGGATTCAAAAGCTCCATAGTGATGGGCTTTTGAGCTCATTTGATTATGAATCATGTGAGAAATGCAAATCTTGTTTATTGGGTAAAATGACGAAGGCCCCTTTCAACAAAAGGTAGTGTCGATCGACACAAATGGTGCGTCGGTCGACACAGGTTGCGAACGAACAAAATGAAAGGGCCAGTAACTTATTGGGCATTGTATATAAGGATGTGTATGGCCCGATGAGCACAAGTGCTAGAGAAACTTTCAGTACTTCATTACCTTTACTGATGATTTCAGTAGGTACGGTTATGTCTTTTTAATGAGACATAAGTCAGAATCTTTTGAAAAATTCAAGAGTTCCAGAATGAAGTACATAATCAATTTGGCAAAGGTATTAAAGCTCTACGATGAGATCATGGAGGTGAATACTTAAGTCAAGAATTTAGTGATCATCTGAGAGATTGTGAAAGTGTTTCACAATTCACTCCTCCTGAATCGGACTTCATTAGATATGGTTCGATCAATGATGAGTCACTTAGATCTTCCATTATCCTTCTAAGAATACGCTCTAGAAACGTCTGCGTTTACATTAAATAGGGTTCCATCAAAATCAGTTACAGAGACACCACATGAGATGTTGACTGTTAATATTCCTGATTTGTCTTTCATGAAGATTTGGATTTGTGAGGCTGATAGGTTCTAAGTTTTCCCTATACTAAACTGCAAGTGAACAGCAATGTCAAAGTAGTATATAGGGTTATCGAATCCACAGGGACACTCGGTCTCAAGAGAATCAAACTATAGGAATAAATACTAGAAAGAAGCAATGTGATTGAATTAGAAGCGGTGCGAGAAAGTAAATCAGTAGCAGAGATTAACGGTTGTGAAGCAAGTAATTAAAAGCGTCAAGCCTAGGGTATTCTAAGGAAATCAGACAAGCAGACAGTTCATTCAGCAAGGATCTAATTAAGCGCAGTTCTAGAACTCAAAACACAGATATAGAATTAACCAAATTCCTTTGCGATAATTCTCTAAGTCTAAGTGCAGCAAACCAAACTTTCGTTTGCGAGAACTAACAGATTAAACTAGCAATAAGTCCAAGTTTGATATGTTCACAATTATCCTAAACCAAACTTCCGTTTGCGCAAAGTTTAATTGCCGAATTTAATTAGTTCAGATTCCTAAACCCCACTTCCGTGACGTATTTAGCAACCTAAGATCTAGATTCTAATTGATCAGGTTAGAACTAGCTTTAAGCACAATTAAATTGAAGAACAGATATAGTTATGAATCCTTAACCGAATTTGAACAAGTCTAGCAAGTCATGAAATCCTATGTGAGAAACCCTAAACCTAACTAGGAATCTACTCAGACATAGATAATGAAATCATAATCATAGAATGAATAAATTGCATAAAAGAATAAGAGTAAAAGGGGTTCGAAATCTTCTCCAAATACAGATGATGTAACAGGTTCAGATCAACCCCAAAAAGCTCTAAAATCCTCTGCTCTTAATTAAGAATGCGTAATGTAAAAAGTATAAAGCGTATCTAATAAAAACACTAAAAACTCTATTATATAGGCATAATCTCGGCCAGGGGCTTCTTTGTAAATATCAGGAACTTCTGGATCAAAGTGCAAATTCTTCACTCTTCTAAACCGCCGAGTTTTTGGCCCATCTCGCTGGTGCATCGATTGATGCAAGAGTGCAACGATCGACACCTTCCTCTGTTTCGGACAGTGAACTCTATCTCTCGGCCAAACACTCCAAAAATCTCCAAAATGCTCCATTATCTCCAATTCAGCTCCAAACCTGATTATACCTGTAAAAGACTCTAAAAGAACACAAAAGACACTAAAAACACACTTATATCATGGTCTAAAACTAGTAAAAACCATGATATATCAACTCCCCCACACTTAGCCTTTGCTTGCCCTCAAGCAAAACAGAGAACTAAAACGTGGTGAAGAGGTTTGAAAACTCTTCAGAAACTCATTTCATCCTAGAAGCTACAATACTCATATTCCCCTTAGTAAACCACTGCAAGAATCAATCACAGGATATCAAGACCAACATGTACTTCCCCCACACTTAGCAACTGTCCTAGGTAAAACTCCACAATCACATTCAAGCATTCAAATTCTCCCTACTGACTTTTGCAAGTATTTAAGTGCGGTCTCACCTAAGGAGTATCGATCTAAAGGGACATGGATTCTTACCTTCTCAGCTCTAGACCACCATACTATCTTTCTCTAGTCCCTTTCTTCTCTTTCCCTTCTTTAACAACTGATTTTTCCCCACTGGGTATCATTTTATTTTTTTTATCAGTGTTCTTCCCGTTATGGGGTGTACTTTGGACACATTCCATGGATCACATGAGAGATAATAGTGTTTGCTACTATTCCCATGACCACTTCGGAGTTACTAACTCATCCTCAGTTTATTATTATATTTTTTTTTTTTACTTTACAGAAGGGGAGAAGGGGACTAAATAGGACAGGTTTACAGGCTGTGTCAGAACTAACAGGGAATCCGACATAAAGCATACCAAGCCCTTAGGTGAGAAATTCTAAGTCAGTATTAAGGTTGAAGTCAGTAAAAGGATCCTCTGATACCTGAAGTGATGTGGGTGTTCCCAGTAGGTTGATCTGTGATGGAGTTTTCTAATAGTCATAGATAGATCCTGCAACTTCATCCCAATGGTTACTTAAGTTCCTGCAAGTCTTGTAAATCTTCTCAGAAAATCATAGTTTCTTACTTAAACAATTTTGACTCAATAAAACAAAATTTTTTTTGAAAAACGGACTGACTCTTAAGAAAACAGAAAACAAAAGTCAGTAGCACCTCCCCCACACTTAAGACACACTGTCCCCAGTAGTGTCCAGCGAAGGCTCGGTAAAAAGAAAATAAAAATTGAAAAGGTGGAATTATGTCTGTCGGGTTACCTCTGTCGCTCAGGCATCGATCGTTGCACTAAGTGCATCGACCGTTACTTGGCGATTTTTCGTGTATAGTCGATCGTTGCTCAGGACCGCAACGATCGTTGCAATGCGATTCCTTTCGTGTTGTGACGATCGATGCAAAAATGCATCGATCGCTGCACTGCGAATTAACCGAGACCTGCAAACATAAACTCACCAGAAACAAAAACAAACGTAAAATCCTAACAAAAACACCAAAAATGAAAAAGAAAAACACTAGTACCTAATGGTGGGTTGCCTCCCACCCAGCGCTTGTTTAAGGTCAATAGCTTGACCGGACGGATGAGATCTTTCAAGTACCAGGAGGTCCTGACAGAGACTTTTTCTGTCTCTGTTCAAGTCTCCTCATCCAAGGTGGTGAGTAGGCTGTTGCGGAATGCTCATGTCCAAGAAAAGATGGAGTGAAATGTGCTCCAGGATCTATAATTGCAGTCTCATCTGGCTGCTCAAAATCTGCGTCTCTTATGGTGAATGTTTGCCCATCTATCAGTGGCTTTCGCAGCTTATCCATCTCATAGTGCAGCGGTTCATCTCCCAGGTGGAGGTCTATTAGACTCTGTCTAACATCAATCACAGCTCCTGCTGTAGCCAAGAATGGTCTCCCAAGCAATAAAGCTTCATCCGGATCACAATCATATTTCAGCACAAGGAAGTCCGTTGGAACTAAGTAGTTCCCAACTCTCACCGGAATGTCCATAAGAAGTCCTTCAGGAACTCGTATGGACTGATCAGCTAGGATAAGAGAAGTCCTAGTAGGAGTAAAATCCAACATTCCCATCTTCTCTGCCA
This sequence comes from Orychophragmus violaceus, assembly GCA_030180135.1. Taxonomy (NCBI): domain Eukaryota; kingdom Viridiplantae; phylum Streptophyta; class Magnoliopsida; order Brassicales; family Brassicaceae; genus Orychophragmus; species Orychophragmus violaceus. The sequence continues at coordinate 43,740,446 of CM058229.1, read as the reverse complement.
CAGAGTAAGGCATTATGCTTCCAGCAGCTCCTAAATCACATAGAGAACGCCTAAAACTATCCTCAAAGATAGAACAATCTAGCACAAAAACTCCAGGATCAGGCAGTTTCTTCGGGACCTTAGTTAGCAGAACATCACTGATATGCTGAGGAACTATTATCACCCATTCTATCAGCTCCTCATCTAAAGGCAACATCTTGTTCAAATATCTCTGAACACATGGATGATAAGGTGGATCATCAGAAGGTGGAATTTCTTCCAAGTCTTCACCACTCTCTTCTAGCCTTTTCAGCTCCTCAATCTCTTGTTTAATCACTTCAGATACCTTGGGGTATTGCCTAATGGCTTGTGCATAAACATCCTCTTGAGTGATCTCAGATACATCAGGGAATAAGCGGGCTAGTTCTGCATCAATCTCACTTTCATCCCACGGATCTTCTGCTCGTTCACGACCTGCATCGATCGATGCCAGCTGTGTGTCGATCGTTGCATCACTACAGTTTCTACCCGAGAGTTTTTCACAGAAATCCGAAAATTCTGCCTCAGTCACCAACTCAGCTGTACTTAGCTCAAATTTCTCCCCTAGATAAGATCCATCATTAATGAGTACAGACCAGGCCTTAATATGAGTCTCTGCAACTCCTTTTCCCTTCAGTGAGCTGGACATCTGGTTCACCTGAGTGTCCAACTGCTTCATGTGAGTGCTCAGTGACTCAAACTTCCCATTGAGGTCTTGATAGACAGCGTCCAGCTTCTTATTGTTGTCCACAGAAAGCTTGGTTTGACTCTCCATCAGTTGTTCCATCATAGCCTCCATTTTGCTCTCATGGGCTGTAGGTGCAGGAGGAGTCTGATAGGATGTGGATCCATAGGTTCTCTGAGTACCTTCTCCATAGGTCTTCTGAAAACCACCAGTCTGTCCACCATTGGAGAATCTGTTCCCCTGTTGATTACCAAATCTATTACCTTGGAAACCAGAACCTCCTATGAAATTCACATCTTCTTCCTGAGTTTCCTCCTCAGCCTGAATCACCTCTACATCTTGGGCAAAGTGGACAGATTTTTTACTTGTTAGGAGATTGTAGACTGTGTCCAATCTGGATCTTATATTAGCTATATCAGAATTCTCTACAGTTCCACCAGATCTCTTTCTCCTTTCATCCATTGTTTTGCAACTGTTGCTGCCAATCAGATTCTCTATCAACTGCTTAGCTTGCGTAGGAGTCCTGGTGTTAAAATTAGCATTACTGGAATTATCCAGCGCAGTCTGATAAGGGAGATCTATGCCTCTGAAGAAGATACCAATCAGCTGTACTTCCGTGAATCCATGGTGTGGACAGTCACGCTGATACTGCTTAAATCTCATCCAGGCAGTCTTCAAGGGCTCCACAGCTCCTTGGGAAAAGGTGAGTATGTCCTGTCTGGACTGATCCGAGCGTGCATCATCATAAAAGTGACGCAGGAACTCACTCTTTAAGGCTGTCCAAGTAGTATACTGACCAGGTGCCAGTTGTCTCAGCCATGCACTAGCGTCTCCAGCAAGACTGTGCGGAAATAGCTTAAGGAACAGATAGTCCGGGCATACTCCTTCATACTTCAAGCCAGTGACTATGTCTTCAAACTTGTCAATGTGATCCATAGGCTGCTCTGTTTGAAGACCATGAAAAGCAATCTGTCTCATCAGCTGGTAGTAGATGGTTTTTACCTCAAAATCGTTCCTCTCAAAAGCAGGAAGCACTAGAGCTGCTCGGTTTGCATGAAACTCATCAGGTCTGTTGTAATCAGCTAGTGTCCTCTCATGAACCACCATCTCTCTACCTTGGGCCTGTCCTTGACCCTGGTTTCGGTTCAGCTCCTGTTGCTCAGGAGGATCAGGGATGACATTCCCTTCAGCATCAACCCGATGCCCAGCAGCATTGTACGGGTTGTCATCTTGGTCCCTCAGGGTACCTTCAGCATCTGGTATCAAGATCAAACGTTCTCATACCATTCTCTCTCTCTTTTCTCTTCTGTTAGTCCTTTCTAGACGTCCAAGTTCCTCTAGTCCGAGATTAAGCAAGCTCGAGTTCGGATTACTTCGAGTTTTCTGCGTTGGCATAAACTGTCTGTAATCGTCCAGCAACGATCGATGCTATCAGTGCAACGATCGATTCAATTCTCAGAATCGCCTAGTGACGATCGACGCAAGGTATGCAACGATCGACGCAAGGCGAAATTCGTACCTGCGACAGAGAGAAATCAGAGAAAAAGTTAGCAAAATCAAAATAAATAAAAAAAAACGAAAAAGAACAAAAACAAAAAGAAAAATTTCTAGCAAAAACCCTAAGTTCGGTCCTATCGAAGACTCAAAGAGTCCCCGGCAACGGCGCCAAAAACTTGATAGGTTCTAAGTTTTCCCTATACTAAACTGCAAGTGAACAGCAATGTCAAAGTAGTATATAGGGTTATCGAATCCACAGGGACACTCGGTCTCAAGAGAATCAAACTATAGGAATAAATACTAGAAAGAAGCAATGTGATTGAATTAGAAGCGGTGCGAGAAAGTAAATCAGTAGCAGAGATTAACGGTTGTGAAGCAAGTAATTAAAAGCGTCAAGCCTAGGGTATTCTCAGGAAATCAGACAAGCAGACAGTTCATTCAGCAAGGATCTAATTAAGCGCAGTTCTAGAACTCAAAACACAGATATAGAATTAACCAAATTCCTTTGCGATAATTCTCTAAGTCTAAGTGCAGCAAACCAAACTTTCGTTTGCGAGAACTAACAGATTAAACTAGCAATAAGTCCAAGTTTGATATGTTCACAATTATCCTAAACCAAACTTCCGTTTGCGCAAAGTTTAATTGCCCAATTTAATTAGTTCAGATTCCTAAACCCCACTTCCGTGACGTATTTAGCAACCTAAGATCTAGATTCTAATTGATCAGGTTAGAACTAGCTTTAAGCACAATTAAATTGAAGAACAGATATAGTTATGAATCCTTAACCGAATTTGAACAAGTCTAGCAAGTCATGAAATCCTATGTGAGAAACCCTAAACCTAACTAGGAATCTACTCAGACATAGATAATGAAATCATAATCATAGAATGAATAAATTGCATAAAAGAATAAGAGTAAAAGGGGTTCGAAATCTTCTCCAAATACAGATGATGTAACAGGTTCAGATCAGCCCCAAAAAGCTCTAAAATCCTCTGCTCTTAATTAAGAATGCGTAATGTAAAAAGTATAAAGCGTATCTAATAAAAACACTAAAAACTCTATTATATAGGCATAATCTCGGCCAGGGGCTTCTTTGTAAATATCAGGAACTTCTGGATCAAAGTGCAAATTCTTCACTCTCTCGCTGGTGCATCGATCGATGCAAGAGTGCAACGATCGACACCTTCCTCTGTTTCGGACAGTGAACTCTATCTCTCGGCCAAACACTCCAAAAATCTCCAAAATGCTCCATTATCTCCAATTCAGCTCCAAACCTGATTATACCTGTAAAAGACTCTAAAAGAACACAAAAGACACTAAAAACACACTTATATCATGGTCTAAAACTAGTAAAAACCATGATATATCAGAGGCTTATATAAAACGTTTAATCTCTGATAAGCTCACACCCAAATCCGATAAGTGCTACTTCATTGGTTGTCCTAACGAAACCAAGGCATGTTACTTTTACAACCGGTCCGAGAACAAATTGTTTGTTGCTCGGAACTATGTTTTCTTGAGAAAGACTCTCTCTCCAGGAAGAACAGTGGGAGTAAAATCACAACTCGAAGAAATTCGAGAATCACAGGAGACTGCTCAACCTGATAAGGAAGAGCAGCAGTTGGATCTACAAAGAGTTATAGAACCTGCAACTGTGGTGCCTGAGGTTTGCGAGGATCTGGTGAATGTATATTCGATATAAATTCGAATGGCGAGTTTCTAAAGAAGTGTCGATCGACACAAAAGTTGTATCGATCGACACAGATCGCGAACCAAAATATTGATTTTGGTTTATGACTTAATTAACCACGGATTAAAATCTTGGTTAATTAGGTCATGGTAAAAGTCTACATATGAGATGTGTGCGCGACTTTTACACAAAACTGAAGCTCGCAGATCTGAAAGGATCCGTCACGAACCCGAGAAATGTGAATTTCTCGTGACCAATTGCCATGATCTGTTGATCATTGAAAGTGACGGGCCTGCGAATTTTGAAGAAGCAATAATGGGCCCTGACTGCGAAAATGGCTGAAAGCCACTGAATCCGAAATGGGATCCATGTCACAGAACCAAGTATGACTTGGGTAAACTTACCCGATGGTGTAGAAGCCATTGTGAGTAAATGAATTTTCAAGAAGAAAAGTTGACATGGATGGTTATATTCAGATATACAAAGCTAGGTTGGTGGCAAAAGGTTTCAAGCTAATTCATGGTATTGACTATGAAGAAACCTATTCCCAGTCAACATGCTTAAGTCCATTCGGATTCTCCTAACAGCCGCCACTCATGATGGTTGTGAGATCTGGCTGAAGGATGTGAAAACAGTTTTCCTTAATGGAATTCTGGAAAAGGATGTGTACATGACACAACCTGAAAATTTCATTGATCCTAATGCTGCTAGGAAGATATGCAAGCTTTGTAGATCCATTTATGGATTGAAGCAAGCATCTCGGAGTTGGAATCTTCGTTTTAATGAAACAGTCAAAAGATTTGACTTCGTCAGGAAAGAAGAGGAACCGTGTGTTTACAAGAGGACTAGTGGGAGCGCAGTTGCATTCCTAGTATTGTATGTTGATAACACACAACTTCTCGAAAATATGGGAGAAACCGTGAACATTCTTGGAATAAGAATCTATAGAGATAGATTGGACAAGCTGATTGGATTGTGTCAAGATGCTTATATTGATAAGGTCTTGCACATGTCCAATATGCATGATTCCAAGAAGGGCTTCATGCCAATGACACTTGGCATTACTCTTTGCAAGACGCAATGACCTTCGACACACGCTGAGCGAGAGAAAAATGAGGGTAAGACTACTGCTAGAGGCATTAGATGTCTTAAGATGTGATCTTAATTTGAGTGAGAGTCAATGTTGTTGATAATGTTATGACATGATGTTCGTGTAATCATAATTTGATTATGTTATTGAAATCTGACATTTGTATTATTTAATTATATTATTAAATAATAGTCCCAAAATAATTCATGACAATATTATAGGTCATCAAGTACGTGACTTGATCATGAAACCCTATAAGCAATAAATATCATAAATTAAGTTGGTCCCTGGTCGAGGTTGTTAAATTGGGACATTAACAACCGCGTGAGACTAGTATGTGAGGTGATTGATGACTAAGTTTCATGGAGTCATTAATAAGAGTATTAAAGTCAATCACATAGATATGTGTTGGAGAACACATGATCGGACTTGACCCATTAATGAGAACTCTACAAGATGTTATATGAGTGTCATAATAGTTTCTCATTACGACTATAGAGTATAGTCCTTAGACCTAAGTTCATCATGATTTCTTGCATGTGGATTGGTCCGTCTTGACTTTGTCAAACGTCAGCCATAACTGGTGATTATAAAGACACTGATTAGGCGTATCATGAGATATGAAAGGGGCATGGATGGAACAAGATGGGATTTGTACCTCCTATATAACAGGAGTTAAATATCTCTGGGCCTATCGAAGATTTGATACTGGAAATGCGTGGCCGCGCTCAAACGAGGTGATTATCAGTCGTTTGTTTTATCAGTATAAATCAGAGTTCGATAAACATGATCTAGCTTAATAAGGATGACACATTTCTTGCCTTATGCCAGATCGAGATATAGCTACAAAGGGATTAAAGGAATAGATGATTCCAGTACAAGTGGGAGATTGTTGGGAATGTCCTGAAATCTATTGTACTTACTCTAAGTGAAAGTCGTATTGTCGAGATGAGACAATCATATGACACTGGGCAGTCATAATGCTTTGCTAGTAGCCACTTATGATCAATGAGTTTAGAACTCATTGCTAGTGTTACATGATCCTACAGGGTCACACACCTAAGCAAACTGGACGTAGTATATGAGGTTGATCAATAATATAATGATCTGGTAAATGCATATTTGATATGCATTCAATACCGAGTTTCTGAGGCAGTGTCGATCGACACAGTAAGTGTGTCGGTCGACACAGATCGCGAATGACAAGATTAACTTCGGTTTAATCATTGGTTAATCCAGTCGTGGTATAAGTCGACATATATAAGATATATGGTCGACCTTTACACACTTAGAACCTAATTTACAACCACCAGAAAAGAAACAGAAACCTCATGAGAGATCTGATCTCTAAAGGCACAAGCATCCCTCCTGTTCAGTTTGTGTACGTGTGGATACCAGTAGAGGCACAGCGTTTGAGGTGCTTCGAGATCTCGATTACTTGCAAACCTTCCGCTGCTAATCAACAGGTAATCTCGAGATCCCATTGATTCGATTATATGAACCCTAGATCCTAGGCTTGGAATTCAGACTAGGGCTGCCTAATTGGATTAGGAACTGCTAGAAATTCCTTCAAAAGGGAGCCGCTGGGACATCATAATCCCCCGGAGACGGACCGCCCTTAGCGGCGGTGGTGGAGGCATGAATATCTCCATATCCGAGTTGTTTGTTGGGACCGCCCTGAAACCAGTACCCCAATACGTTTCCAGTGTTATGGGTTCTTGCACCGAGTTCCCAAGTGATAAGTTGGCAAAATAGTCCTTGTCCGTGAGACTTGAGGCGTATCCAGACATCTCCGAGTCGAACTCATCCGAGGTGTCAGAGTCAAAATTATACACTTCGTGTACGTATCCTGAGTCGTTACTGTTGACATCGCTGCTATCATCCCCCATCACATAAATCTCGTCGAGCGAGTCTGAGCTATTCCCTGAGTTGTCGGAATTATCCCATGAGTTGGTAACACTAGATCCGTAGTAACCCGCCACACTGTCCTCACTGTCAGACTGATTGCATCCCTTGTCTCCACCGACTCGTCCATTACCTGTAGACATCCTGCAATACTCGATAATAGGGCGAGTGCTAAATTTTTTCCCCTATTATCCTAATAGAATTCGGACATCCGGATTCCTATGAGTTGGTTGTGACTCAAAGGACTTGATAAAATCGTTTGAAAACTCTAGCCCTTGAACATCATCATAAACCATGCTTTGATACTACCATTTGTAACACCCCCGATGCGGACTACGGACAATAGCCGCATCGGAGATGTCAAAAGTGTTTAATATCGTGGACGTTCCAGCAAGTCCGAAGGTTAGGCTAATCCGTCAACAATATCCAACCCTCTCGACCAAGGCCTAAGGCTTGCCAACCCGTACCAAGGCCGAGAGTTTTGTCGACTAGGACTAAGCCACATATCATCAGGTGCTAGAGGGTTGTTCCTGAAAATACATTATGCCTCGCAGCAAAATAAGATTTAATCAATATAAAATCTATGTCCAGACTTTCCAAATGACATTAATAATGAAAACATCATATATAGTTTACGTACATAGATTCGGGTGAACAACCATCTCAGAAAGCTACACCGGCTTCCTAAGTCTGAATCCTTCTTACTAGCTAACCCGTCCTTAAGGTTTCCTGCGAGACAAAAAAATCGTTTAATGAGCAACCTTAGGTTACCTAGTGCGTCCAGGACCCGCTACAAGAAATGTTAGTGCCCAGCCCAACCCATAGCCGAAGCACAAGCAAATAAACATGAAACAACAATCATCCAATTCACGATAACCAACAACGCAAGCAGAAGCATGAATAAATAAGCAAACATGATAAACCTCTCATGAATGCATTCAACGTCTCATGTCTAGACTCTCTAGACACGACACTCTTACCACCATGCATGGACCCAAAATGCACTGGTTCCACCACCCATTCTTTCTCGTGACCGTCCGCGTATTCTCACCACGAAGGACCGTAAACCGAACGTCACACCCGACTACAGGTATCTCTATATCCCTTGGGTTCGTGTCACCACACGATGCTCGGCCAAGGGAGCGACCCCCGTCCGAGCTGCTCGTCAAAGGGAGCGACCCAAGTACCGTCCGAGCTTCCTTCTATCACACAAGGAGTCACACCTCGGGTGGCGCCGATCGCATTTTCCTAGAGTATCTGCCTACCCTAGGATGCACGTCTTAACCTGCATGATCACACACAACATGCAGTCAACATATCACAAAAGGAGTAGTGGTCATGCAAAGGATCCGAAGATCACGGCAGCCGCTATAGCCTTGTCATATCCAGAAGGGAGACTCGCACAGATCAACGATCCCGCGGAGCTACTGCTTCCTCACCTGTAATAACCCTCCCGAAGAGGTAGAACGGCCGAACGGGGAATGCGACCGGCCGAGAGGGAAAGGACGAAGAATGGCCAAAATTTAAAAGTTGCCAGAATAATCTAAAAACTTCATCATTGGCTAAACATGACATTTTAAGAGTGTTGGTCGAAACGGAATGTGAAAAGACTGCACGGATTAAAATATATTCAATTTTGGCCCAAAGTCGGGTTAAAGTCGGGATAAGGAACTTCCCGGAGTTGATACAATGTAGGGAATGGATGTGGATCACCAATTTGGAGGATTTTGGGAGCAAAGGTCGAGTTAGATTTGGTTCGGGTCGAGAAAAACTGTCATCAGGTCGAGAAATGGTCGAAGACGGACGAGTCTGGTCGTGTTCGGGTGGCTGTGTGGTCGTTTGGACTAACAGACGGGTGAACGTATGGTCATGAGGACGAACAGACGGGTGAACGAGGTGCACAGATGGACGGCCTGGCGATGTGCATGGACGACCCAGCTGTCGCCACGCATGAACGGACCAGCTGTCGCCGTGCATATCTGAACGACCACAAGTGTTCCAACGCATGCCTAGCCTGACCGCATGGCCGCCACTTTTTTGTTGATCTGCCATCCTTAAACCATCTATAAATACCAAGCATCCCCAAGCCATTTTACACTTTTTCAGATCTTAAAAATTTTCTAGAGAGAGAGTGGGGCTTTTTAGAGAGAGAAAGTGAGGAAAAGGGAGGATTAGTGCGGAAGGAGCGGGCGAACGTGACAAGGCGTTTGGGTTAGGCCTCGAGAGTCGATCTAGCAAAGAGAGTCTCAGAATTAAGGAATGGGCTGCAGAACGGGTGAGTCCCGGTAGCTAGGACTAACGGATTTGTGCAGGTCGTGTTCTAAGAACTGAAATACTAGTATTTTTACTTGGACACGTTTTTATGTGTGTTATATTCGTTGTGGTTGAGGATGAATCCGTGAGAATGTGTTGTGTCATGCATGCTTGGTTGTTGCGGTTTAGTTTGTTATTCTCTTTTATTCTAAGTGATATATTCATTGAGTATTGTTGCATGCATGATCATGGTATTGGATTTGGTATTATGATGCATGTTTCTCTTTGAATATGAGCAGATTCATCGAGATAGTGATTGCATGCATGTGTTAAAGTGATTAAGTGTTGAATCATTAAGATTGATTAGCATGCATGATTGTTCTGATAAGTACGAGTTTGGAGTGGGATCCACTCGGAAATGGAATGTGATAAGTACGGGGTCGGTTTAGGGATCATCTCGGAATTTGTGTGTGATAAGTACTAGGGGGAATATATCGACTCGAAAATGTGATCGTGAAGTACTTAGATGCATGTGTGGATATCATGGATTCTAATTTACTTGTGTTGTGTGTTGCTTGTGGTCGTGGGTGGTAACAAAGGACACCGCAGACCAGTTGTTTGCATTTTTCTAGGGCATGCGGGATTGCTCTAGTGGTCTACGACGTGTGTGAGTCCTAGATTATGCATTCTAGAACTTGTGTGAGTGTTCTAGAGTTGGTGTATTCGGTTCTCCAATTGTGTGGCTCCATGGTTTCGGAGAAGGCTCGGAGGGTACTGGGGTCGCTCCCTTGGCCGAGCACCGTGTGACGACACGGACCCGAGGGATAAGAGATCCCCGTAATGAGACCCGAGGGATAGATATTTTCCCCTAATCGGTAATCTGTGGAATAGGTCCCCGTAATCGGGAACCCTAGGAATAGAGGTCCCCGTAATCGGGTGTGATACTCGGCTTATGAACCTTTGTGGTGATTAAGGCGCGGGTAGTCACGTGTGTAGGAGGGAGTATCTGGTGCACTAGGAGGCCTTCGCATATTTGATTTGAGATAAGTCTAGTGGGTCTAGAATTTTTGGCATTCATGATAGAGATCTTGTTATGCATTAAGTTTGGGATTGAGTTGATGGGTTGCATTCATGTTGTTGTTCATGTTTGCAGGTGATTATATGCTTTCGTGATGTTGTTGTTGCTTTTCTATGCCTGGGAGAAGTTTGTTGATTGATATGCATGTGCTTCGGGTATTGGGACGGGTTGGGGGCACTAATGCATGTTAGAGGGTTGTAGACTCACTTGGTAACCCATATTGTTGCTCATTAAAAAAACTTTATCTCGTAGGAAACCATAGACGGGCTAGAGGGCAAGTTCGGACGTTAGGCCACCGGCGTAGCTTTGGGTTGTGAGTGTGAAGAACGTGGAGTTTGTATTATGTAGGAATTTGACTCGTCCGCACACTAAACTGTATTGTTTTAGGTTACGATTTTTAATAGATCCTACATATTATTAATAAAATTCGTTTTCTTAAACTCCATGGTTCCATGACATAAGTTTAGTCCGAACTGACACAACTCGAGGTCGTGGTACAGGTTGGCAAGCCTTAGGCTACGACCGAGAGGTTGGTCAGATATCACGGATGGGCCGGCCTGACCTCGGGGACGGCTGGAACGTTAGCAGTATTCGACACTTGTGACATCTCCAGCATTCTATTGTCCGTAGAACAAGTCGGGAGTGTTACAAATGGTTGTATCAGAGCATGGTTCATGATCATGCTCACGAAACTCGTGTTTTCAAATGTTTTATCGAGTCAAAGGGGTTGCACTCACAACATTAGGAAACCGGTACGTCCGACAAGAGTTGGGTAGGTTGGGTTTTGGACTTACCTTTGTTCGATGCAGCTGAGAGATGCAGACTAAACGGAGGTAAGCCAAGGCGCCCACTATCCACATGGATTGTCGAGATGGTGGAAATGGAGTAGACCGAGAAATCTCGGCCAAAGGGAGGTAATTCCTTAGAATGTCAGTTTGTTAAGACTTCATGATCTTTTGAGATCCCGAGAAAGGTACGTAAGGGTGCTAACTCTCTTTTGTGTGTGAATGAGTGTTGGCATGTTGTTGTGTGATGTGTGGTTTATATTATATAGGGATTATAATATGAAACCTGGGAATGGGTGATAGGAAGTTAAGTGGGACCGAATGCGTGGAAAAATAACAAGATGGTTATTCTTTCTAGCATGTAGGTAACTTCTTAAGTTGGGTTTCGGTGTGAGAATCCTTAGGTTTCCCGGAAGGATTTCCTGAAAACCTTAGGATTGTGAAGTGGTAAGGTCTTAGGAAAACCCTTCCTAAAACCTGTTACCTTAACCAAAAACCCAAGCAAACCTTAAACCGATTGGTGACATGGAGCGTGGATGGCTTGTGGATGGTTAAGTGATGGTGTGGAGAGAAGCTGAGGATCAGGGGGATCATTCAGTAAACAGTTTTCGGGAAAGCAATGGATCAGCAGATCAGATTTTTGAAAGATCGACCAGGAACGATTATGAGAAGGCAACAAGTTAGTGAGATTGGTTTGGTAGAGATGAAAGGTCGGAGGATCAATCTAGAACGATTGTGTGTAAACCATGGAGCAAAAGGATCAGTTGGGCATGGAAAGAATGAGTGAATGATTAAGACCAAGACAGGAGTCAGGATGAGGAGGTCGCGGATCGGAATGTGTGTAGTCACTTTTGGGGAAAGTGATGGTTCGAGACTTCGTGGAGGAAGATAGCGGGAATCAGAAGTTCGGAGTCTCGTCTAGTAATTTCTGGTTTTGGAAATGACTTTGAGAGAGAGAGAGATAAAGAATATCAATGTTCGGGAATGTTACGGCCATTAGAGTTTGGCCGTGAACCCAGCAACGAAGACTGGTTATAAACCAACAACGGAGATAAAAGAGTTCGAGAAAGGAGTTCCTGAGATGTAGATTCCAAGAGACAAGACGAAGCTACAAATTGTGGAGTCAGATGGTTGTAGTTTGGTCAAAGGGTGATGTAACCGAAGATGGAACAAAGTAAGAAAGGAGTGGATCAGAAGCTGCGGTTCAAAGATTGTTGAAAGTCCGAGTATTGTCGATGGTTTTCATTCGAAAAAAAAAACGAGAACAGAGCAAGACTAAGGGGATTTATGCCATAACAAGAAACGAGGGCGTGTAACAATAGGAAATAATGTTCAGACGCTTTAGGTGATGAGAAGGAGAAGTGTACGCAAAGGCCAAATAACGAAGAAACTTCGGGTGTAAAAAATGGACAGCCTTTAGGGAGGTGAAGCACATTCGGAATGTTTCAACCAAGGGGAAACATGAAGAAGGTCTTCATGCAACAAAGTACTTAAGGAGGATCCTTCAGAGGCATCGAGCGGAAAAGTGTGGAATAGCGATGGAGAGACGGTTCAGAGTACTTTGATAAGAGAACGGTCATGAAGACAATGGAGGGACATGAATGTGAATGAGTAAAAGGTCATGACACTAAGGAAGGACGTCAAGGAAAAACAAAGAAGGACAAGGGCGAAGACCGGGATGCGGACAAGGATTGGTGTTAGTGAAGATGGTGGTATCGTTTCAGCAGGAGTATGGTAGTTTCTTCAAGTGTTAGAATTCGGGGACGAATTCTATTAAGTGGGGGAGAATTTAATAACCCTCTCGAAGAAGTAGAATGGCCGAACGGACGAAGAACAGCCAAAAATTAAAAGTTGTCAGAATAATCTGAAAATTTTCAGCATTCGCTAAACACGACATTTCAAGAGTGTTGGTCGAAACGGAATGTGAAAAAACTGGACAGATTAAAAGATATTCAAGTTTGGCCGAAAGTCGGGATAAGGAATTTCCTGGAGTTGATATATTGTAGGGAATGTATGTGAATAACCATTTTGAAGGATTTTGGGAGCAAAGGTCGAGTTAGATTTGGTTCGAGTCGAGAAAAACTGTCATCGGTCGAGAAATGGTCGAAAATGGAAGAGTCTGGACGTGTTTGGGTGGTTGTGTGGTCGACTGGACGAACGGACGGGTGAACGTATGGTCATGAGGACAAACGGACGGGTGAACAAAGTGCACGGATGGATGACCTGGCGGTGTGCATGGACGACCCAGCTGTCGCCACGCATGAACGAACCAGCTGTCGCCGTGCATGGCTGGACGACCCCAAGGGTCTCAACGCATGTCCAGCCTGACCGCATGGTCGGGACGACCACTTGTTGTTGAGCAGACATCCCCAAGCCATTTTACACTTTTTCAGATCTGAGAAATTTTCTAGAGAGAGAGTGGGGCATTTTAGAGAGAGAAAGTGAGGAAAATAGGTGGATAGTTCGGGCAAGAGCGGGCGAATGTGACGTGGAGTTCGAGTTAGGCCTCGGGCATCGATCTAGCAGAGAGAGTCTCAGAGTTAAGGAATGGGCTACAGAACGGGTAAGTTCCGGTAGCTAGGACTAACGGATTTGTGCAGGTCGTGATTTAACGACTGAAATATTCAGAGTATTTGTCCTTGAACACGTTTTTTGTGTGTTATATGCGTTATGGTTGAGGTTTAATCCGTGAGATTTTGTTGTGTCATGCATGCTTGGTTGTTGTGGTTTAGTTTGTTATTCTCTTTGATTCTAAGTGATAGATTCATTGAATATTATTGCATGCATGATCATGGTGTTGGATTTGGTATTATGATGCATGTTTCTCTTTGAATATGAGTAGATTCATCAAGATAGTGATTGCATGCATGTGTTAAAGTGATTAAGTGTTGAATCATTGAGATTGGGTTAGCATGCATGATTGTTGTGAGAAGTACGAGTTTGGAATGGGATCCACTCGGAAACGGAATGTGATAAGTACGGGGTCGGTTTAGGAATCGTCCCAGAAATGGTGTGCGATAAGTACGAAGGGGAATATATCCACTCGGAAATGTGATCGTGAAGTACTTAAATGCATGTGTGGATATCATGCATTCTAAGTTACTTGTGTTGTGTGTTGCTTGTGGCCGTGGGTGGTAACAAAAGGACACTGCGGACCAGTTGTTTGAATTTTTCTAGGGCATGCGGGATTGCTCTAGTGGTCTAGGACGTGTGTGATTCCTAGATTATGCATTCTAGAACTTGTGTGAGTGTTCTAGAGTTGGTGTATTCTGTGCTCCCATTGTGTGCCTCCGTGGTTTCGGAGAAGGCTTGGAGGGTACTGTGGTCGCTCCCTTGGCCAAGCACCGTGTGACGACACGGACCCCAGGGATAAGATATCCCCGTAATCGGACCCGATGGATAGAGATTCCAATAATCGGGAATCTGAGGGATAACTCCCCGTAATCGGGAACCCTAGGGACAGAGGTCCCCGTAATCGGTTGTGATACTCGGCTTATGAACCTTTGGGGTGATTAAGGCGCAGGTAGTCACGTGTGTCGGAGGGAGTATCTGGTGCACTTAGAGGCCTTCACATATTTGAGTTTAGATGAGTCTAGTGCGTCTAGACTTTTTGGCATTCATGATAGAGATCATGTTATGCATTGAGTTTGGGATTGAGTTGATGGTTTGCATTGATGTTGTTGTTCATGTTTGCAGGTTATTATTTGCTTCCGCGTTGTGCATGTTTTGATGGATTATGGTGTTTGTTCAAGGTTTAATTCTCGTATTACAACCTAACACATAATCTTAACAGATCTAGGTTCTTGCAAAACGAATCATAAAACCAAACCTGTAACATTACCTATTGATTGCACAGCGGATTGATGGTAATGACAAGATCAGTCTAGAACAGATGAATCACCTATTCCTCCTTGAGTATCCACACTCTTACAAGCAAGGGATGGCTGCTAGACCAAAGAGATGGATCAGATCAGAAAGAGAGAGTTAGAGAGAGAGACAACTCGCGGCCACAGAAGAGAAAAATCGCAGGGATCATTAATCCCTTAGGGTTTTCGAAATCTTCATCTCTCATTAATGGGCCCAAGTCATTTGACTAATGGCTCATTAATCATTTGGGCCCAAGACACAAATCAGGCAAAAGCCTGTATTTTGTCTGGCCCAATTCTCTGATCCAATACAGTAAATGCCACTGCATCTTACCGTATTTATTCCATATAACTTTCCCGTTAGCTATGGTGTGTGACCCTTCGGGATCATACAATACTGGTAATAAGTCCTAAACTTATAGATCAAGAGCGGACTCTAGCAAGTCATCATGATCACCCAGTATTTATGACTTATGTCTGATCTCGACATTTATCATACTTTCTAGAGATAGTACGGTAGATTTCAGGACATTCCCAACAATCTCCCACTTGTACTGGAATCCTACACAGGTCATTCCCAACAATCTCTCGATTGTACTAGAATCCTACATTCCCTAGTCCTTTTGTCTTAATATCTCGATCTGGCATAAGGCAAGATGTGTGTCATCCTTATATAGCCAGACCATGTTTATCGGACCAGATTTGATACTGACAATGCAAACGACTTGGGCAAGTCCGTTTGGGAATGGCCATTCTCTTACCAGCTATCAGATCTCCGATTGGCCTAGAGATATTACCTCCGTTAAACGGCAGGGACAAATCCCATCTTGTTCCATCACTATGAACCACACAATTCATAATACACCCAACCAAGGTCCGTATAGCTCCCAGTTACGAAACAGCGTTAGACAATGATCAAAGCGTATTACTCCATGTGCAGCCACATGCATGCGAACTCAGGTCTAAGGACTATACTCTATAGTCGTATATGAGAACCTCTTATGACACAGATATTAATATCTTGTAGAGTTCTCATCAGCGGGCCATGTCCGGTCATATGTTCCCCTACATATACCTATGTGTCAACTTTGATGCCGCGCATCTATGACCCCTCGAAACTTGGTCATAAGTCTCAACACAATCTAGTCTCAACAGGTTGTTGGTGTTCCAATTTCAACAACCTTCGACTATGGACACTATGATTTATGTCACTTCGTTAAATATGGGGTTTCAGGATCAAGTCAACTCATGTACTTCGATGACCCATATATAATGACATGAATCATTTTGGAACGATTATTTTATATCACAGTTAAAAATAATCCAGAAATAAAATTTCATTAACATTTAAAATGTTTACATGAACCAATCAAAATAACTAAAACAAAAGCCCTCACAACTCCCACTCAAAAAGAGATTACATATGAATATCTCTAATTCCTACAGCAGCAGTATGCAACTCGTGCTTAGGTCTCGGGAGTGGCTTTGTCAACGGGTCAGCCACGTTCTCATCAGTGGGAACTCTGCTGACCATCACTTCACCTCTATTCACTATATCACGAATCAGGTGATACCTTCTCATAATGTGTTTGGATTTCTGATGATGTCTCGGTTCCTTGGCTTGAGCAATTGCACCATTGTTGTCACAATACAGTGCTAGAGGCTCAGTGGCATTTGGGAATACACCGAGTTCAATCAAGAAGTTCCTTATCCAAACTCCTTCCTTCGCAGCTTCCGAAGCAGCGATGTATTCAGCTTCAGTTGTGGAATCTGCCACGGTGCTCTGCTTGGAACTCTTCCAACTTAATGCACCGCCATTCAGACAGAAGATGTAACCAGACTGTGACCGGAAATCATCTTTATCTGTCTGAAAACTTGCATCCGTGAATCCACTGATTTCAAGCACTTCACTTCCTCCGTAAACCAAGAACTTATCCTTAGTATTTCTCAAATACTTCAGGATATTCTTTACGGCAATCCAGTGACTCTCACCTGGACTAGACTGGTACCTACTCGTCATGCTTAGTGCATAAGCAATATCAGGACGAGTACAGATCATGGCATACATGATAGATCCTATAGCCGAAGCATAAGGAATCCTACTCATGCGCTTAAACTCATCAGGTGTCTTAGGACACTGATCCTTGCTTAGTGAAGCACCATGTATCATTGGCGTGAACCCCTTCTTGGATTTATCCATTCCGAATCGATGCAGGACTTTATCTATATAAGCATCTTGACAAAGTCCAATCAGCCTTTTAGATCTGTCTCTGAAGATTCGGATTCCAAGAACATACGCGGCTTCACCCATGTCCTTCATGGAAAAACAACTTCCCAGCCAGTCTTTAACAGACTTCAGCATTGGAATATCATTTCCAAGAAGCAATATGTCATCGACATATAGGATAAGAAACGTCACTTTGCTCCCACTAGTTTTCTTATACACGCATTGTTCCTCTTGGTTTCTGATGAAGTCAAAGTTCTTTATTGCTTCATCAAAACGAAGATTCCAACTCCTCGATGCTTGCTTCAATCCATAAATGGATTTGTGAAGCTTGCATACTTTCCCAGCATTCTTAGGATCAATGTAACCGTCAGGTTGTGTCATATACACATCCTCCTCCAAGATTCCATTCAGGAAGGCGGTTTTCACATCCATCTGCCAAATCTCATAATCATAATAAGCGGCAGTTGCTAGGAGAATCCGAATTGATTTCATCATGGCCACTGGTGAATAGGTTTCATCATAGTCTATACCATGAATTTGCTCTGATACCACTGTTTGTGACATCATAATCATAATAGGTTTCATCATACTTTCTAGAGATAGTACGGTAGATTTCAGGACATTCCCAACATGTTTGTGATGTTGTTGTTTCTTTTCTATGCATGTGATACGTTTGTTTATGGATATGCATGTGCATATTGGTACGGGTTGGGGCACTAATGCATGTTAGAGGGTCGTGGACTCACTGGGTAACACATATGGTTGCTCATTAAACAAACTTTGTCTCTCAGGAAACCATAGACGGGCTAGAGGGCAGGTTCGAACATTAGGCCCCAGCGTAGCTTCGGGTTGTGAGTGTGAAGAACGTGGAGTTTGTATTATGTAGGAATTTGAATCGTACGCACACTAAACTGTATTGTTTTAGGTAACGATTTGTAATAGATCCTACATATAATTAATAAAAGTCGTTTTCTTAAAATCCCCGGTTCCATGATATGAGTTTAGTCCGAACTGACACAACTCTTGTTCGTGGTGCGGGTTGGCAAGCCTTAGGATACTCGTGAGTTTGGTCGGATATCACGGATGGGCAGGCCTGACCTCGGGACGGCTGGAACATTCCCGGTGTTCGACACTTGTCACATCTCCGGCTGTTTATTGTCCGTAGAACGGGTCGAGGGTGTTACAACACTCCTCGGGACAAAAACCTTTCTCATATCCATATGCATGATCCATCCATACTCAAAGAAATCAACCAGCATTTCCAAGAGAATCATGTGAGAAACCATCCACCACAACGTTCATGTATGCAACTTCCAATACTTATCGGTTATGAAATCATCAAGTAAACAAATCATCAACCATAAGCATGCATGTTCAAAACGTAAATCAAACAAGCCAAGAAGGACTAAATACTCAAGTTATTTCAATCCTAAAGGCCAAAACCTGCATAGAAACATTAGTCATATCTATCGAGACTCACTTTGCTCTAAAGAGGTTTGGGACTAGCTTGGCTTCGGGTGGACGGATTAAGGTATCCTGGTTAGAACGTTACTAACTAGCTTCTTGAGGTTATCCTCCACGGTCTCCACTCTCCTGGGCTCGTCACGGTGCTAGAACGGTCCACAGAAATCACCCCGAACACCTCCCGGACTTTCCCTTTCTCACGCCCTCTTTTCCTCTCTTTTTGCTCTCGGTTTCTCTCCAGTTTTCTCACGTTTTCTATAACTAGAAATGAGTTATGGCTTCCACAAAAAATTTCAGAAGTGAGCTGAGGGTGGGTTTATATAGGCAAGAGGATTGGGAGACAGCCTTGACAAGTGTAGGATGAGATGGAACTTTCCATACACTTTGGAGTACATTTTTCACCAAGTGGAATTTGGTGCTGCCACCTGTCCTAGCCATGCATTCCTAGTTCCAGGAGCTGATAGTGTTGGAACTTCGAGCCAATTCTACCAGATTCAGAATTCTCGCGAGTTCCAGATAGCCTAGGATCTAGGGTCTAGTTAATTGAATTATGGATCAGATCTCGTGTTTACCTGAAGACTGGCAGCGGAATAGGGTCAGATAAACAAGATCTCCAGCGCCTCAGATGCTGCGCCTCTACTAATAGTCCACACGCACACAAGCTGGAATCCGCCGGGATGCTAGTACCGGGGCTCGGATCTCCTGGGAACTCAGTTTCTGTGAGGTTTCTGTGTTTTCTCTCTGAGAAAAAGTGTCACAGGCGTCTCTCCTGACCACTAGGTTGAACATACAAATTACTTTATATATCGACCTCGACATAAACCGAAACATCAGTTTCGGTTTCGGCCTTGTGTCGACCGACACACTTAGTGGTGTCGATCGACACACCTCATCAAAACTATATTCGATGTGTATCCAATACACATCGACCAGATCATATGCCAATGATCAATCCCATATGGACTATGTCCAACTTGCTTAGGTGTGTGACCCTGTAGGTTCACACGATACTGGAAATGAGTCACAACTCATTTGTCATAAGCGGTTTCTAGCAAAACATTATGACAACCCAATATCACATGAATTGTCCGATCTCAACAATACAACTATCTCTAGAGTGAGTACAATGTGATTTCAGGACATAATCCCAACAATCTCCCACTTGTACTGGAATCATCTATTCCTATAATCCCTTCGTCTCTATATCTCGATATGGCATAAGACAAGAGACTGTGTCATCCTTATTATAGCCAACATCATGTTCATCGAACTCCTGATCTATACTGATTAAAACAAACGACTGACAATCACCTCGTTTGAGCACGGCCATGCATTTTCTCAGTATCAAATCTTCGATGGGCCCTGAGATATTTATCTCCCGTTTTACAGGACGGACAAATCCCATCTTGTTCCATCCCTGTTTCTACACATACTTCATGATACGCCTAAGCAATGCCGTTATAGCCGCCAGTTACGGAACGACGTTTGACAAGGTCAAAACGCACCAATTCATATGCTAGAAAGCATGATGAACTCAGGTCTAAGGACTATACTCTATAGTCGTAATGAGAACCTCCCATGAAACTGATATAACTATCATGTGGAGTTCTCATTAGCGGGTCATGTCCGATTATGTTCACCAACATATATCTATGTGACTGACTGTGATAATCATATCATTGACTCCATGAAACTTAGTCCAACAGTCACCTCACATACTAGTCTCGCGCGGTTATTGGTGCCCCACTTCAATAACCTCGACTAGGGACAATCATAATTTATGTCATCTTTTACTTATAGGGTTTCATGATCAAGTCCTCAACTTGATGACCTATATGATGACCATAAAATACTTTGGGACCATTACTTAATTATCCAATAATTAAATAACACTGATGTCAGTTTTAACTTACACAAACATTACCATAGCATGTCTATGTAAAGACTATAACATAACTAAAATAACTCCCACTAGAATTAAGATCATCTCTTCAGATATCTTATACCTACAGCAACAGAATAAATTTCGTGCTTAGTTTGTGGGAGAGACTGCGGTGTCATTGCTTGAAACAATTCCAACAAACCACACCGCCATTCAGATAAAAGCACTATTCTACGGTCCACTGCTTGGAGCCTTTCCAACAGATAGCACCGTTATCCAGACAAAGAGACATAACCAAGTGGGAACCGGGAATCGTCTCTGTCCGTCTAACTACTTTCAACTGGTTCATCATCTTATCAGTTCACCACGAACCTATCCTTAGTGTTTCTCAAACACTTGGGATGTTTCTGGTAACTGATCAGTGAACTTTACCGGAACATCATGGTATTTTCTCGTCATGATTTATGCGTAAACTGCATCTTGACGAGTACAAATATGGCATTTATGATGGATTCTATTGCAGCAGCATTAGCAATCACACTCATTAATAATAGCTCAGCTAGTGTTCAAAAACACTTCTTCTTGCTAATATTGTTACTAGCTCAGCCAGTGTCCAAGACATTTCATCTTGCTTAGATCATTGCCATAAGACCTTTGGTATGAAGCCATTCTTGGAATCATGCATATTGAAACTGTCCAACACCTTATTTACATAAGGATTCTGACACGATCCAATTAGCCTATCCAATCTATATCAATAGTTCTTATTCCAAGAATTCACGAGGCTACTTCCATGTCTTTTGTTTAAACTTGACTTCCGACCCAAATCTCAACAAGACTTTAGCGTCGGAACGTCGTTTATGAGATTAAGTATGTTACGTACATACTGTGTGAGAATTGCAACTACGCTCCCACTAGTCTTCTTGTAAACGCATGGTATCATTTCTTTCTGATCAAGTCAAAACTTTTGACCACATTATCAGAACGTTGATTCCAACTCCAATATGTTTGCTTCAATCCAGAAATGGATCGGTGAAGCTAACACGCATACCCAGCCTATTTTCGGAGTTGGGGCTCACCATCGCTTCTTTGAATTTCGCATGCTCGTCACTTTTCAATGATCAATGGATCACGACAATCGGTTACGAGAAATCACTCTCGAGTTAGTGACGGATCCTTTCGGATCTGCGATTTTCAGGCTCCACAGGCGCAGATCCTACAGCACTTTGTAGATCTCACCGCTGCTCTCCCTCAACAGGTTGAGCAGGCTCATGTGTTTATCGAATTTCTTAGATGTGTACTTTTACTCCCACTGTTCCCTTTTTGAAAGTATGATCTTTCTTAAAAGACACAGTTCCGAGCAACAATACTTTGTCCTCGGATTGGTTGTAAAAATAGCAAGCCTTGGTTTCCTTAGGACAACCAGCGAGGTAGAACTTATCAGATATGGGTTCAAGTTTGTTTGTTGACTACTGTCTTACACAAACCTTGCAATCCCAATTAATCAGAAAAACAAATTTGGAAATCACCCAGTCCACATCCAATGTGGTGTTTTTCACTGATTCTGACAGAAACTTATTTAGCGTAAACATAGACATTTTAGAACGTATTCTTAAATGATTATGGAAGATTCCTGTGACTCATCATTAATCGGAGCATATCTAATAAGATCCGATTCATTATGTTAGATGATCACCCAATCCTTGACTCAAGTATTTTCCTCCGCGATTCTATCGAGGATCTCAATACTTCTGTCAAATTGGTTCTACACTTCATTTTGGAACTCCTCAAGGGATTCCTGCTCGTGTCTCATCAAATGAACACAGCCATACTTATTGATGCCATCAATGAGGTAATGAAGTACATAAGATTTCCTTTGGCACTAATGCTCATCGGGCTGCATACATCAGTATGTGTAAGGCCCAATAAGCCTCTGGCCCGTATCCTTTAGCTCTGCTAAAAGGGCCTTAGTCATTTGGTCCAGTGAACAGAATTCATATCTCAAATGATTAATAATCAAATGAGTCCAAAACCATGGAACTTCTGAATCCGTTTCACTCTATGTGGTTAAACGACTATGCCAAAGAAAAGTCGAGTTCTAGTCATCAGACTTAAACTTTTAGTATTTGTGTTATATTCTAACTTTCGCTGGTTTAAGATATAAAACCCATTCCAAAAGGGGTGCTACCATGTGATATTTCATTAAGATCTAAAGAACAAAACTTGTCTTTTATCAAAATGAAACACATCCAAATTCTTTACAAGAAGATGAAAGACATTTCTGCATAAGGCAGATACATAGTAGCAATTACTTAATTTCTAAAACCAAGTATGAAAGGCTCCTACAAGTGGAGAATCTCTACGGCTCATGCATCAACCATTGCTTCAACCAGACACGCAGTTCCACTTGTCCTTTCTTCAACATTCTACTGTCGCTTAGGTCCTGCATATTTCAAAAATATCAGTACCACAACTAGTATCCAATACTTATGTAGAACTTGAATTAATAACACAATACCTGAAGAAGAAGTACTATACATCTCCTTCATCTCTTGTGAATCTTCCAAGAATTTAATGCAATCTCTCTTCCAATGCCCTAACTCATCGCAGTAGAAACATTTTCTAACACCAGATGGGCCTGACTTGGGCTTATAAGATGACACAAGCTTATCCTGATTCCAAATCTGGACTGCCCTGCCTCTACCCTTGCCAACACAAGATTTCTCAAATCTTTTACCCTTTATGATGTCTTGTTCTACTGTTTTGAGCATGCCATGCAGCTCAGTCAACGTCTTCGTCAAGTTATTCTTGATACAGCATTTGATAAACTTATCATAACTAGGCGGCAGTGACTGCAGAATGATGTCAGTGGCCAACTCTAAGCTGACAGGACATTCCAGTTTCCCCAGGTTATCTATGTAACCCATCATCTTAATGACATGAGGACTCACTGGAGCATCCTCTGGTAGCTTGCACCTAGTGATAGACTTCACCATCTGGAATCTCTCAACTCGTGCCAGATCCTGAAACTTCAGTTTCAGGCTGGTGATCATCTCTATTGGCGACTCCATGTTCTCATACTGACTCTTCAAGTCTGAGTTCATGGTAGCCAACATCAGACCACTTACGTCTACCGCATCAATATAATGCTTATTCCAAGCATCATATACTGCATTCGAGCGATTGGTCCCAAGCCTTTCTGGAAGAGCTTTCTCAAGGACATAGTCCTTGCTCTCCTGCTTGAGAATGAATCTCAAATTCCGATACCAATCCAGGAAGTTGGATCCATTTAACTTGTCCTTCTCAAGGACGGATCGCAACGAGAAAGTAGTCATAGACATAAGCTGAAATCCAAGAAAAACAAAGATTTAGTTATGTACATGATGAGAAATCTTATCTAATAAGAAAAATCGCATTATATTCAAACAATGTTTCCTCTATGAATATAATGATCCAAGATCCATACTTCACCAAAATCTGAGTGGACGACTCGTCATCATCCAAAATTTAGTTACCTAGGTAAGCAAATCATTGCTAATTGTACCCAGTACAACTCTTGGTCGCAGATAAGACAATCCATGTCTCATCTACTCTGACGTCTATGGGCCCAGAACTTCTGATAGCCCAGTCAAGTAAACCAATCTCTTCTGTCTTGTGATCATTGACAGTCGCACTGCGAGTCTATCAATGATCATCTGCCTTTCTCAGGTCACTGTGGATACCAAGGACTCCAAGAATATCCAACAATGAACCGAGTCTTGACAGTAGACGAGATTGGGCAAGACATCAAGGTTACTTGATATTAAGTTGAGGAAACTAAACTCTGAAGGGTTAGCAAATCAATCTCTTAGGTCATGTAATTTTTGATGTTAATGCACTGCAAGTCCATCAACATTATTACTTGCCTTACTCACGTAATTTTGGACACCAAGCTCTTGGCTAGACATCACACAACGAAATGAGTCTTGACAGTTGACCATATTGAAGCTAAGCTTTAATCAAGGTTTTGGTCGAGTTTGGTTTCTGCAAATTCAAGGTTTAATAAGCAGAATTCCGAGCACTGTATCGATCGACGCAGACTTTGTCTGTCGATCGACACCACCAAACAAAACCGGACTTTAATAACCGGTTAATCCAATTAACCCGGTTCATTGAACCAGTCATGTCGATCGACACAACCCATGTGTGATGGTCGACATAGACTTAAACCAAAGACAGTTTTGATAACCGGTTCAATCCAATTGAACCGACTTATCAGATCAAACTGATCTTAACCATTCAATTCGGTTTATACTAATTGCGATAACTGGTTCAATCCAATTGAATCAATTCATCCAATTTTAAACCGATCTATTCGGACTTAACCAAGCATGATAACCGGTTCAATCCAATTGAACCGATTAACCATTCGCTAGGTATGTGTCGACCGACATGACCTGTGTCGATCGACACTGGACCGAATCTGTTCTGTGTCGACCGATACACAACCTGTGTCGATCGACATAGTAGGCTTTCGGTTTTTCTTCGCGAAAAACCCTAGCCGCCGAATCTGTCGTTTTCGCTGTTCTGTGTCGACCGATACACCTAGTGTGTCGATCGACACTGTGCGAAAACACAGACTCGATCTTGATCAAAATCGATCTGACCTGTTCTAACCAAACAACCTAGTTTACGAATCTAAATCATCAAATTCAATAAACAGGTCTGGTTCAATGATAAAACCCTAAGGCTCTGATACCACTGTTGGAACTTCTAGCCAATTCTACCAGATTCAGAATTCTCGCGAGTTCCAGATAGCCTAGGATCTAGGGTCTAGTTAATTGAATTATGGATCAGATCTCGTGTTTACCTGAAGACTGGCAGCGGAATAGGGTCAGATAAACAAGATCTCCAGCGCCTCAGATGCTGCGCCTCTACTGATAGTCCACACGCACACAAGCTGGAATCCGCCGGGATGCTAGTACCGGGGCTCGGATCTCCTGGGAACTCAGTTTCTGTGAGGTTTCTGTGTTTTCTCTCTGAGAAAAAGTGTCACAGGCGGCTCTCCTGACCACTAGGTCGAACATACAAATTACTTTATATATCGACCTCGACATAAACCGAAACATCAGTTTCGGTTTCGGCCTTGTGTCGACCGACACACTTAGTGGTGTCGATCGACACACCTCATCAAAACTATATTCGATGTGTATCCAATACACATCGACCAGATCATATGCAATGATCAATCCCATATGGACTATGTCCAACTTGCTTAGGTGTGTGACCCTGTAGGTTCACACGATACTGGAAATGAGTCACAACTCATTTGTCATAAGCGGTTTCTAGCAAAACATTATGACTACCCAATATCACATGAATTGTCCGATCTCGACAATACAACTATCTCTAGAGTGAGTACAATGTGATTTCAGGACATAATCCCAACAGATAGGTCGTGGCTCTACTCTCTTAGGCTGCATTGGTGTCAATTCTGGTGGTTTTTGGTATAAAGAATCATATTCTCCACTTAATGCGCGCGGGTAATGGATAACAGTCCCGCGAAGTCCCGAACAAAATCCGTCCCGTTTTCCGTGCATTATGTATTGTACCTCATGACACCTTTTTTCTTGCTACCTGAATGCAATATGGTCAGTATGGTTCCTTGCATGGATGTTAGACGGACTAAGCAAGGATAGGGAACATTGTTGCGCTATTTCGGTTTTAATGGCAAAAACTTTCCAGTCAATGTTACTTTCCGCTTTCACTATTCTCGTACTGTTCTGAACCACATCAACCATCTCATTAATCCCACTTATTATCCTTATTAATCACCCTTGATGATACCGGCTTGCGACTGTACTGAAATACATTTTCTCGTCCCAACGCCTAAACCGTTCCTCGGGTCGGAATTTTCAATCCTTCATAACTTCCCGCTCGTTGATCCGTTTTAGTTTCCCTTTTGTCCCAAGTTCATATTTTTAATTCCTCTATCACTTAATAGTGATTTATAAACATCCACACTTCCCTATTTTTGAAGTTTGAAATTCACCGTTGATATCTATTTCCCGACGTTTCATTGTTTCTTCTTAAAAACAATTACCCGGCCGTTCGTGTCTTTTTTGTTGATTCGGCCGGCCATGTGTTTTGACTTGACGGGTTATTACAGATAGAGATCCCCGTAATCGGGAACCAAGGGATATATCCCCATAATAGGGAACCCGAGGGACAGAGGTCCCCGTAATTGGGTGTGCTGCTCGGACCATGAGGCCTTCGCATGCATGAGGTTGAGGAGTCTAGATGGTCTAGACGTGTGTTGCATTCATGATAGGTGTCATGTTTGCTTGTTGTTTTATGCTTCCGCATTGTGCATATTTGTGATGTTGTTGTTGCTTGTCTATGCATGTGAGACGATTTTGTTGTTTATTGCACTGTGCTTCGGCTATTGGGACGGGTTAGGCACTAATGCATGTTAGAGGGTCCTGGACTCACTGGATAACCCATATGGGTGCTCATTAAACAGCTTTTATCTTGCAGGAAGCCATAGACGGGCTAGAGGACAAGTTCGGATGTTAGGCCGCCGGCGTAGGTTCGAGTTTTGAGTTTGAAGATCGTGGAGTTTGTATTATGAAGGATTTGACTCGCACACACAATAAACTGTATTCTTTTAGGTAACGCTTTGTAGAAGATCCTACTCCACGGTTACATGATATAAGTTTAATCCGAACTAACACAATTCTCGACTCTGGTACGGGTTGGCAAGCCTTAGTCCTTAGTCGAGAGGGTCGGATATCACAGATGGGCCAGCCTGGCCTCGGGGACGGCTGGACCGTTCGCGGTGTTCGACAATTGTGACGTTTCCGGCCGTCTATTGTCCGTAGAATGGGTCGGGGGTGTTACATACTACCACTAAGTACTTCTCTCAAAATCGAACTACGTCTAGGCTTGATCCCTTTACAGGGTATGTAGGCAGCTGGTCCCACGAGTGCAGCCCCCACCTCCTTTTACTCTTTATTTTATCACATCAGTCTCAACGACTGGCTCAGTCCCTCTTGTAGAAAATCTGATTGAATAAAATTACTCTCTTACAATAACTCGACTTACTTACACTTTGTTGAATCTAGTTGTGGTGGTGGCGTCAGCTCTTGTGGAGGTGATGGGACTCATCTTGTTCTCAAGCGGTTTCTCAGAGTTTGCTGGAAGTGAATGTAAAATGTGTCATCATGTGGTGGTGAGGAATCATCATCTTGGTGAGAAGATT
Organism: Orychophragmus violaceus; assembly: GCA_030180135.1. Taxonomy (NCBI): domain Eukaryota; kingdom Viridiplantae; phylum Streptophyta; class Magnoliopsida; order Brassicales; family Brassicaceae; genus Orychophragmus; species Orychophragmus violaceus. The sequence goes on along the minus strand of CM058229.1, from coordinate 43,712,766 downwards.
TTCCTCACCCTACTCGGGTCTTCTTCTCAGAAAAAATGTGGCGTATGTGTGAATAGTCCATAGTCTACAAAACTAAGTAAACACTCGGGCAAAGATGTGAATATGGTGCAAAAGAGAGGTTTCAAAAGATTAAGATACATGGAAATAGAATTTAGAAACTCAGTCCAAATGCATAGGACCAATCTAAGTGAATGAATTAGCATGGTGATATTTCAAGTTCATTTTTGGATTCAACGTTGCATCACACAAGAGATTGACAGATTCCACCAATTCTCGGCATAAGTCTGTGTAGGCCGGCTGGTTGAGCTCCATGAAATCTCAAAGATTGAGAGATTCAAAGTACCAAATTACATTCTCAGTGATTATAAGATCATCAATATTGGTGATGTCAATCCCTGAGGTTATTTTAATCATGAATCTTGATAGATGGTTGAGATAGTTAACGTCAGGACTCAAGGGCTTCCCAATGCAGCGGATTGCTGCTCGTCGAACTGGTTGTGGTGGTGGCGTCATCTCTTGTGGAGGTGATGGGACACGTCTTTCTCGAGCGGTTTCTCAAAGCTTTCTGGTAGTGAATGTAAAATGTGTCATTATGTGGTGGTGAGAAATCACCATCTTGGCGAGAATATTCGCCTCGCCCAACTCGGGTACTCTTCTTAAAACAGATGTGGCGCATGTGTGAATGGTATATAGTTTACAAAACTAAGTAAACTCTCGGGCAAAGATGGGAACATAGTGCAAAAGAGAGGTTTCAAAGAGTTAAGATACATGGCACTAGTATCTAGAAACTCAGTCCAATTACATATGATTATGAATAATATAAGTGAAGCATGGTGATATTTAAATTTCATTTTCGTATTCAATAATGGATCACAGAAGATATTGTCAAAAAATATTTCAATGAAAAATCTTGTGCTAAATCACTTAGGAATGATATATCTATCACTAATTTATAAAATATAGGTAATTATTGCAATATCAATGTCCAAATTGGCTTACGAAGAGAGGTCAAATTTCAAATTCCAAAATAATCAATTTCATGCTAAAGTTTTCTTTCTAAACAACCTATTAACTCAATAAGAAACTATCTAGTATTCTCAAACCATTGTGGAGGTTAATGTGTGCATATATAAGAACTTTCAAAATCGGGTTCTCTTGAAAAAGCAGGTATTTAGAGACATACATTGACTGGGAGGATGAGAGAGATGTAGATATGAATTCCTCTTTGAAAATAAGTGAGAATAATCAATTGATCTTAGTAAAAATCCAATATTTGAAAGTCTAGTTTTTGCTCTAAGTCTCCTATCTCTTTGGGAGAGATGAAGAAATAAAGTTTTAAAATTTAAAAGTCATTTTTGTTTCGGAAAAATTGGTTTTATACCAAAAAGTGAATTTTCTTTTTTTTTGAAAACTTTTTAGAACTTATTTTGCTTTGGACAAAAAATAAAACAATTAATTTTCATTAATAATTCAGGTTTTGGTAGGATTGGGAGGTCGGGATCGCGGTCACAGGACGATGGGTGATCAGCCGCTGGCTGGGTTGGCATGGTTGCAGCCTATTGAAAGATCTATGGTGCGGCTGAGTTTCTAGCTACAATAAATCGGCCGGGTTGGTAGGGACATCCGAGTATTCAAGCCGGTTGATTGTTTATGTTGAAACATGGCTTTGACAAAGGTCTCTTCACCATTCTTCTTTTTTATATTTTTCTGATTTCCTGGTTTTTTTTGTTTATTGAGTACTGAAAAATAAGAGAAACAAAACGGTTAAGAGCATAAGACAAATAAAAGAAAAAAAAATATACTACTTTCAAATGGGTTGCCTTCCATCAAGAGCTTTTGTTTAACTTCACTAGCTCAATGATTGGGGTGAAATAGGCGTGGGAAGTGGATGTCTCGGGAACTTTCGTTCCTAAAACTTTCTCATCCTTGTCATGGTTTTCACCAATTATTTTGAAAATAATCTTATCTCTAGGAATCTATTTGTTATGGAGAACAAGTTTCGTGGCAACAACTCTTTTCTTGATTTGTTCGATGATAGAATTACTTACCATAACTGGAAAATGATATTGATCTTAGAAAATGATTTGGCCAGTGGTAAAGATTGCAAACGCGTGTGTCTTCATCTTCGTAAGCTCTTCCTTGTATTTTGATTTATGCTTTTCCTTCATGAATGAATGTTACACATTGAAAATGTTTTTTGGTTTAGATAACCATTTGGAACATTTGGATAGAACTTCCCTTGGTTTATATTTAGGAATACCACATTATCCTTTGCATGATCAATGACAGCACGAACAATAGCAAAAAAAATGGGCGTCCTAAGATTATTGGTATTTCCTTATCATGATCCATCTTAAGAATTTGAAAGTCTTTCGAAACTATCTTATTGTCAATGAGAAACTGGAGGTCATTGATAGTTCCTTATGTTTTATTTGATACGAATCCCTAAATACTAATTTCATAGTAGATGGGATTAAGGATGGAATTCAAAACTTTTCATCAAATACTTTTGACATGATATTGACATTAGCTACAGACTGATTTAACAAGTAAGAGTGAAATGGCCAAGATCTTTGAGCTAAGTCCTTGAAGAGGTAGACCTTTTGGTAGATGGAATGGTGGAATTCTAGATTCCTTATATTTCTTTAAACATTTTTCATGGAGGGGAATAAAAGTAGGTTGTTTTCCTGGAATGGTCTTGACCTCCTCCTTAAGAGTTGCAGTTTAAAGCACATTACAATACCCTTTCGGGTTGTCTTCCACCTTTCCAGGTAGGACTCCGGCTTGTCTTTTCATAGTCTCAGTAGTTTGAGAAACTTGCATGTCTAACTTCTTGGTATGGGTTTCGAGTGATTCAAATTTACCATTAAAGTCACTATACATACCGTTTTCTTGCATTTAAATCTTTGGACATTTTATGTTGCTTCATGACGAGTTGTTGAATCATTTTCTCAAGCTTCTCTTGAGACATCAGGGGGTGCTAGTTAAGCAGAAGTTTGCGCGTTAAAGGCACGTAATGAGAGTTATAACTAGCTCTCAATCGAAAGTTACCATTTCCTCCAGATTTCCTGTTATGGAAACAATTTTGGAAAGGTTTGGGTTGAGTTTAGAACTGATATCATGGATTGCGATAGGGAAGATTATTCATGTTTTCCAATTTGTTGTTGAATCTATTGTTGAAGTTGCGGTTCGGGTACGGACCTTGGGCTCCAAAATAGTTAACTTCTTCTTGATATAATGCTTTGTATTTATCAAATTCATATGGGTGGTGGTCTTGGTTGGCTTAACACGAGTTCATCCATTTGCATCCATTGAAGATCAATAGAACGGTTCGTTCTATAAAAGTAAAAATTATCATTATTTCTAACGGAAATATTCTCGATAAGAGAACTTCCTTGATCAAAAGGTTTCATGATGAAATCACCATTACTCGCAGTGTATAGTAAAAGCTGGTATTTAGGCTATAAACTTCTATATACGATGTTTAACAAACTTGGACTAGAGAAGCCATGGTGGGCATAGTCGCGTTCATATTCTTTGAATCGTTCCCATGCTTCATAAAAAGATTCAACATGACCTTTATAAAAGCTTTCAATCTTGTTTCTGAACAAGTTCGATCTAGACAGTATAAAAATGATTTAGAAATGCAGAAATGCATCTTCCAAAATAGTATTAGATCCAGAAGGCATAAATTTAAATCATTAAAGAGATTTATCAGTAAATGAGAAAGGGAACCACATACATTTCAAGTAATCTGCAGGAGTTTGGTTGGTTCTGATTGTGCTACAAAGTTCTTCAAAATTCTATGTGCTCCATTGGCTGCTCTGTTGGGTGATATATCATGGTTTTTAGGTGTTTTGGACCATGATATATGTACACAATCGAGTCTTTTATAGAGTCTTTCGAGTCCTTTCAGGTACTTTACAGGTTTTAGCACGTTTGGAGCTTACTTGGACATTATGGCGCATTTTGGAGCTTTATAGAGCATTCATGCGATTGCAGAAGAGTTGGTACGATCATCTTAAGTTGGTGTCGATCGACACCACTTTGGTGTCGGTCGACACAGTTTGCGAGTCAGAAGATCCTAGCCGATTAATGAAGATTTGAAGAATCTGCAAAATAGCCCAGAAGTTTTTCATAATTACAAAAGACCCAAAACGTGTTTTGGCTATTAAATTAGGTTTGGCAGCCACTGTTTAGGCTAAGTTTCATTCTACACTTTGTTCTAGAGAGATTAGGAGATTTGGGGGCTGGTCTCTTGCTCGAGAGAGAAGAGATTTCGAACCCCTATTCTTATTCTTTTGGTTTTATATGATTATTACTTTGATTATGTCTTTTGTTATGATTGATATGTCTGAGTAATTCTCTTGTTAGATTTATGGATTCTCATAAAGGTTTTATGCTTGCTTGATACTGATTGATTAGGATTCACCATCTTATCGTTCATCACCTAAGTTGTGCTTAACACTGATTTCTGACAATAACACGAGAGTGTGAGTTATTATCAGATCTGAGATAATTAGCAATAGCACGAGAGTGTGAGTTATAATCTGAACGAACTTAGAGTTAGCAATTTGACTAGACGCAAAGAGGTTTGGTTTAGGAGAATTGTGAACCGATAGAACCTGTTCTTAATGCTTGTTTAGAACTCTAGGATCACAAAGAGATTTGGATCCCTATGTTGCTAGACATATAAATAATCTCAGCGAGAGTTGGATTATTTAGTATTGTGTTTCTAGTTCTTGAATTGTGCTTAATCTGAATCCCGTTAGTTAAGTGTCTAGCATCGCATGATTCCTGAGAACTTCCCTAAGTCTAGCGCCTTCGCTTATTGATCACTTTACTCGCTTGCCTTGCTGTTTTATTTACTGCTTTTCACTTCATTTCGCTTAGCTTAATTCGATTACTTACAATCTATCGTGTGACCGAGAGTCTCTGTGGGATCCGATACCTTTTATACTATAATTGCATTAACTGTGCACTTGCAGTAGAATAGGGAGTAAAACTCTGAGCCTATCAAGTTTTTGGCGCCGTTGCTTGGGACTCTTTGAGTTCGCCGATAGATTTTGTACTAGAATTTAGTCTAAGTGTTTTCTTTTCTATTTTACTAATCTCTTTTCGCGTTTTTCTTTTTTCTGCAGGGAAACAACGACCAAGAGAACTTAATGTCGATCGATACCAACCTAGTGTCGGTCGACACCTTTCGCGGAAGCAACCAAGAAGACTAAGAGATATGTAAGGATGATGTATTCGAATGGTTTTTTCAGCTCAGGGATTGACATCTCGTAGATAGCTGGGCTGAAGAAGCAAGTTGACTCTCTGCAGAGTCTTGTACTTGGAATGTATGCGCAAGAAGCTGTCAATTATGTTGGAGGGAGTGGATTTTACAGTCAGAAGTCTGCTTTTCAAGAGCCCTTCCAGCAACAGAGTAACTCCTTCTCGAGGAACTATGGTGTTTCTTCTTACCAAGCACCTTCTGCACCTACACATAAGAGCAGATTGGAAACCATGATGGAGCAGCTTCTTGAAGGACAAAAACAGAACAATTCCTTCACAAGGAACTATGGATCTTCTTCATATTAGACACCTCCTACTGCTAGTGCTCATGAGAGCAAGATGGAAGCTATGTTGGAGCGGGTGCTGGAAAATCAGACTAAGATCACTGTTGACTTCAACAAGAAGCTGGATGTTGTGTATGAAGATTTGAATGGGAAGTTTGAATCCTTGAGTACACGTGTGAAGCAGTTGGATTCTCAAGTTGCTCAGACTGTTGCAGCTGTGAAAAGAGAGGATGGATTCCTTTCAGGGAGAACTTAGCAGAACCCAAGGCTACATGTCAATGCTATCCATGTCCAGCATGAAGAAGAGGTTGTTCCACAGCTGATTGGAGGAAATTTGGAGGCTGGATTCATGAGCTGCAGATATGAGAAACAAGTTTTTGAAAATACAGATTTAGTGTCGGTCGACACCACTCTTAGTGTCGGTCGACACGCAGTTCTGACGGCAATTTCGAGTCCTAATGAAGAACGGAAATCGACCATGGTCGACACTGAAGGTCGACATCAATTCAATGTCGACCGACACCCACTCTGCGTTGGTCGACGCTACAGTCGGGCAGACCCAATTTCATCCAAATCTGATGTTTTTGCTAAGGAGAAGGTCTACAAACCTCCTATACCATTCCCCAGAGTTCCTATGAGGTCTAAACATGAGCAGAATGTGGTCAATGCATGAGAGAGATGGATAAGAAGTTGATTCAGATTTTAGAGAAGCTTCCAAACCCAGGAGACTTTGTGCTAGACTGTTCCATCTCTAAGGACAGATTCGAGCATTCTCTTTGTGATTTAGGTTCTGGAGTAAATCGCATGTCATACTCTGTGGCTAAGAGATTAGGACAATTGGATTTAAAGCCTACTAGGATCTCTCTTATCCTAGATGATCGATCAAAGAGGTATCCAGAAGGAGTTCTTGAGGACATACCTATCAGAGTTGGAAACTACTTAATTCCAACGGGACTTTGTTGTGATGAAGTATAATGTTGAGCCAGATGATCCTATTCTGCTTGGGAGATCATTCTTAGCTACTGCTAGAGCTATAATAGATGTGAGGCATGGTCTGATTGATCTCCACCTAGGAGATAAGCCTCTGCGTTTCAAGATGGACAAGCTGCGAAGGTTCACCATTGATGGTCAAACATTTGGTGTTGAGATGGAGCAAGAAGCCCATATTGGTGGGATTCATGTAGTTGATATTGGAGAGGAGAAGATGGTGGCTAGTCAGGAATCTACTCTAACATCTTCAGAACCTGCAACTGCTCATAAGCAGAAAGCTCCGAAAATCAAACGTCCTCGAAAGCGAAGGTGCGCATCTTCATCTTCTAAGCTTAAATCTCATAACTCTATTGTTGTGAATGCATATAAACACTCAACAACACCCAAGCTTCACTCCCACCCTGTTGCTTTTCCATCCTTCCTTTGTCAAGCTCATGATCCTACTGTATATTCACCACCTTGGATGAGGAGACATTCATAGAGACACTCAAAGTCTATGTTGAAACCACCATGAGTCTGATTCTCCGACCAATAGTCAAGCTAATGACCAAAAACAAGCGCTGAGTGGGAGGCAACCCACTGTTGAGTCAGTTTTTCTTTTATTTTTCTATTTTTGGTTTTTGTTTCTTTGATTTGTGTGTTTTGGTGTGTTAGAAACGTGATGGACAGGATTGCAGACATCAATGTCGATCGACACCGAACTAGTGTCGGTCGACACCAAACTCGAAAACACGGACCATAATCGAGGACGCTCGATTTGGATCAGATTAGTGTCGACCTAAGCCTCGTGTCGTTCGACACTGGCTGTGTGTCGGTCGACACCAACCATGCTAGCAGGTAAGGTTTCTGATTTTCCGACGTTTTCGTTGATTTATACCTTGTTCTCCCTAACCCAATCTGCGATAACACTGAGGACGGTGTTTTTTAAGTGTGGGGGAGGTAGTTATTGACCACCGTTTGCTTTGTTTTCTTAGTGTTAGTCCTTCTGTTATCTTTGGTTTTCAAATTGTTTTATTGAGTCAAAATCAGTATGAAACTATGATTTTTCGAGGAAATTTTTCGCTTGAACAGGAACTAAATGACCATTGGACAGACTTGCAGGAGCTCTATGACTATTAGAAAACCCCAAACAGATCAGTTTACCAAGGACACCCATATCTAACCAGGTATTCAGAGGATCCATCACTAGTCTCGCACTTAATATTGACTTTAATTTCTCACCTAGGGGCTTGGAAATCTTTGGGTCGGATTCCTTTGATGTGTTTGGCACAGCCTATGATCCTGTTCTAAATTATGGTTTCTGATTTTCCCCTCCTTTGAATGTAAAAAAAAAAAGATGAAGACCGAGGATAAGTTAGTAGCTTCGAAGTGGTCACGGGAGTGGTAGAGACCCCTATTACCTCCTGTGTATCCATGGAAAGATCCAAAGTTTAAACCCCAATAAAAAGGGAAGAGCACTGATAGAAAAAATAAAATGATACCCAGTGGGGAAAAATCAGTGCTAAGGGAGAAAGGGAAAAGAAAGAAACCAGAAACCGACAGTTTGGTGGTCAGACACTGAATAGGTTGAGTCCATGTGTCCTTTGATTCGATACTCCCTCTGTGAGACCGCATTTAACTGTATACAGAGGCTAGTGTAGAGTTTACTTGGGACAGTTGCTAAGTGTGGGGGAAGTATATTGTGGTCTTGAGTTCTGTAGGAAATTTTTCAGTGGTTTACTAAGTGAATGTGAAAGCAAAAGTTCCTAAGACGAAATGAGTTTCTGTGTTTTCAAACCTCTTTTCTTATGCTTTGGTTCTTTACTGGCTTGAGGGCAAGCAAGAGCTAAGTTTGGGGGAGTTGATATATCATGGTTTTAGGTGTTTTGGACCATGATATATGTACACAATCGAGTCTTTTATAGAGTCTTTCGAGTCCTTTCAGGTACTTTACAGGTTTTAGCATGTTTGGAGCTTACTTGGACATTATGGCGCATTCTGGAGCTTGATAGAGCATTCGTGCGATTGCAGAAGAGTTGGTACGATCATCTGGAGTTGGTGTCGATCGACACCACTTTGGTGTCGGTCGACACAGTTTGCGAGTCAGAAGATCCTAGCCGATTAATGAAGATTTGAAGAATCTGCAAATTAGCCCAGAAGTTTCTCATAATTACAAAAGACCCAAAACGTGTTTTGGCTATTAAATTAGGTTTGGCAGCCACTGTTTAGGCTAAGTTTCATTCTACACTTTGTTCTAGAGAGATTAGGAGATTTGGGGGCTGGTCTCCTGCTCGAGAGAGAAGAGATTTCGAACCCCTATTCTTATTCTTTTGGTTTTATATGATTATTACTTTGATTATGTCTTTTGTTATGATTGATATGTCTGAGTAATTCTCTTGTTAGATTTAGGGATTCTCATAAAGGTTTTATGCTTGCTTGATATTGATTGATTAGGATTCACCATCTTATCGTTCATCACCTAAGTTGTGCTTAACACTGATTTCTGACAATAACACGAGAGTGTGAGTTATTATCAGATCTGAGATAATTAGCAATAGCACGAGAGTGTGAGTTATAATCTGAACGAACTTAGAGTTAGCAATTTGACTAGACGCAAAGTGGTTTGGTTTAGGAGAATTGTGAACCGATAGAACCTGTTCTTAATGCTTGTTTATAACTCTAGGATCACAAAGAGATTTGGATCCCTAGGTTGCTAGACATAGAAATAATCTCAGCGAGAGTTGGATTATTTAGTATTGTGTTTCTAGTTCTTGAATTGTGCTTAATCTGAATCATGTTAGTTAAGTGTCTAGCATCGCATGATTCCTGAGAACTTCCCTAAGTGTAGCGCCTTCGCTTATTGATCACTTTACTCGCTTGCCTTGTTGTTTTATTTACTGCTTTTCACTTCATTTCGCTTAACTTAATTCGATTACTTACAATCTATCGTGTGACCGAGAGTCTCTATGGGATTCGATACCTTTTATACTATAATTGCATTAACTATGCACTTGCAGTAGAATAGGGAGTAAAACTCTGAGCCTATCATTGGGAGACCATGGATCTGGTATAGTTTCATCAAACTTGGATGGCTGATCGATTCTCAAAGTGTGTATGTGGGATATTGAAATCAGTAATGGTGCGGAATATGGGTTTCCTTATCGGTGTTGGTGAGCTGGTAAGACAGGGTGAATCGCATATTCATCTCCATGGTGTTGGTTACCAACGACTGGAGGTATTTGTGCATCTACATTGTTTTACTTTGTGTCATATTCAAAAGGTAAAACAATACCTTCAGCATTATGAGAAAGAATAGCGGTACTTTCAGCATCAAGCAATGGCAGATGGTTGCTCCAAGTGCCTCTCATTCATTTTTTGTGAATTACTTCACGGTTGTTGTGGTCTTCCAGAAGGTCGATTTGATCTTACATCCTATGTTATCTCTTAAGGCTTCGGAGTTCTCTCTTGTGTCTATCAATCTCCTAAAAAGGTATTCTTCTTGTTGTTATGCAAATGGAACTTAGGGAAAGAAAGAATAGAAAAAGCTTTCAGAAACAAAACTAAAAGACTTGAAAGAACCTAAAGTCTAGAAAAAAATAGTTTAAGAAATCTCAAGCTACAAACCAAATCCTCGGAAACGACGCCAAACACAATATGTGTAATAGGTTTTCACCTTAAAACCTTTTGCAAGTGCACATCAGTGAGAGTAGTACATTAAGGAATCAAATGCACAAGAAAATTATGAACTCTTGACCTTCATCAGATTTTAACTTTCGCTAGACTAATAAAAAGGAAGTTTGAAGGTTTTGTCACTAAAATAAATAAAAGAAATAATAAGAAGGCTTATTGTAATAACCCTCCCGAAGGAGTGGAACGGCCGCACGAGAGATACGACCGACCGAGAGGGAACAGACGAAGAACGGCCAAAAATCAAAAGTTGTCCGACTGATCTGAAACTCGCAGTGTTGCCTAAAGAGGACATTTTATAAGGTTTATTCGAAGCAGATTTGAAATGGGACTAGTGTATTAGGATATGGTCAAAGGTGGTTCAAGGCTGGTCGAGCTGTGGTCGAGGATGGTCGGGTGGTCGAGGCTGTCAGTGGTCGAGTGGTAGAGTGCGGTCCAGCTGTCACCATGCATGTTGGTCGGACCACCACTTGGACCAGTGCATGAACCACCGATCATGGCTACCAAATGTCATTTTTGGGCGGCCATTTGTCACCAACATGCAAACCTTCCCTTCCTATAAATACCAAGCAACTCTTAGCGATTTTTCACTTTGTTCAGATCTGAGAAATTTTTCTAGAGAGAGAAAGAGGGTGGTTAGAGAGAAAGTGAGAAATGGAATGGATTAGTGCGAGATGGAGCGGACGGACGGAACGTGGCATTTGGGTTAAGCCTCGGGGTGTGGATTTAGCTTGGAGAGTCTCCGGATTAAGGAACGGGCTGCGGAACAGGTGAGTCCCTGATATATCATGGTTTTTACCGGTTTTATGCCATGATATAAGTATGTTTTAGAGTCTTTTTGTGTTTCTTTAGAGTCTTTTACAGGTTTTATTAGGTACACGCACGTTTGGAGTGGATTTGGAGTAATTGGAGCTATTTGGTGCATTTTGGAGTTTTGACCCGAGAGATAGAGCTCACTGTCCATAACAGAGTGATGTGTCGATCGACACACATCAACATCGATCGATGCACAGCGATTTGGGCCAGTCTCGGCAAGAGTTAATGAAGAATGATGAATTTGCAGAATTGCCCAGAAGTTCCAGATATTTACACAAGACGTGATTTAGCTATTTAATTAGGTTTTTACATCAGTTTTTAGATACGCTATCATACTTTAGAGCAGAGAGTTTTTAGAGCTATTTGGGGCTGATCTGATCCTGTACTACATCTTGTTTTTGGAGAAGATTTCGAACCCCTTTACTTGTTTAATCTCTTTTATGATATCTATTAATTCATTGATCATGTGTTCATTATCTATGTCTGAGTAGATTAATAGTTAGGTTTAGGGATTCTCATTAAGGATTTTATGACTTGCTAGATACAATTAATTCAGTTAAGGATTCATATCAATAGATGTTCTTCAAGCTAAATTGTGTTTAATGCTAGTTCTAACTTGATCACTTAGAATCTAGATCTTAGGTTGCTAGGTTGACACGAAAGTGTGATTTAGAATCTGAACTATTTAGGTTAAGCAATTTAATTAATCGCAAAGAAATTTGGTTTAATTAGATTGTGAACATATCGAACTTGATCATTAAAGCTGGTTTAATCTGTTAGGAATTACAAAGACATTTGGATTTCTGCAATTAGGCTTAGAGAATTCTCACAACGAAAGTTGGTTAATTCTATATCTGTGTTTTGAGTTCTAGAATTGTACCTAATTTGATCCTGACTGAATGATTTATCTTCTTGTCTGATTTCCTGAGAACTCCCTAGACTTAGCGCCTTTAGTTAATTGCTTACAAACCAAACTTGCTACTTGTTTACTTTCATGCTTGCCTTTAGTTTCTAATCACATTTGCTTCCTCTTAGTTTAATCTTTTATGTTCTAATTCTATTGTTGCCTAGAGTCCTCGTGCATTCGATCCCTAAGTACTACATTGATATTAGTGTGCACTTGCAGTTAGTATAGGGTTAAAACTTTACACCTATCAGTCCCGGTAGCTAGGACTAACATATTGTGTGCTAGCCGTGTCTTAAGAATTGGAATACGTGGAGTATTCATAAGCACGTTTTTGTGTTGTATATGGTTGAGGTTTAATCCGTTTTGTTTTAGTGATTGATGCATGCATGTATTTTGTGGTATATCTTGTTAATCTATTTGATTATGGGTGATAGTTTCATAGATAATTAATGCATGCATAATCTGAGTGTTGATTTGTGTTGATGCATGTTTCTCTTTTATAGTTGTGGTGAATAATTGATATTGTTGTGATAGCATGCATGCTTGTTGTGATAAGTACGAGAACGGATTGGGATCCTCTCGGAAATGGTTGTTGTCGAAAAGATTGGTTTTCCCGTATTGGTGAGGATGCGGTAGCTTCGTGATATCTTGGATCCATGTAAGTCTCCCTTCCGTTATAGAGACGGTTGTAGTGGTTGTCGTGATCTTCGGATCCATTTCATGACCCTACACCCTAATGTGATTGTGAAAGTACATAGATGCATGTGTGGGTATCATGCAGTCTACGTTACTCGTTGTTGTGCGTTGCATGTGGCCGTGTGTGGTAACAAGGGACACCACGGACCAGTTGATTATTTATATGCATGTGGCCATGGGTGGTAACAAGGACACTTCGGGACGGTTGATTGCGTTGTTATAGGGCATGCGGGATTTCTCTACTGGTTTATGACGTGTGTGAGTCCCAAATGATGCATTATACAACTTGTATGAGTGTTCTATAGTTAGTGTATTCGGTGCTCCAATTGTGTGTCTACGTGGATTCGGAGAAGGCTCGGACGTTACTTGGATCGCTCCCTTGGCTGAGCACTGTGTAACGACACGGACCCGAGGTATAAGTGATCCTCGTAATCGGACCCGAGGGATAGAGATCCCCGTAATCGAGAACCGAGGGAATGATCCCCGTAATCGGGAACCCGAGGGACAGAGGTCCCCGTAATCGGGTGTGATGCTCGGACCATAATCCTTTGTGGTGATCGGTCGCGAGAAATCATGTGTGTAGGGGGAGTATCCGGTGCACTAGGAGGCCTTCGCATATTTGAGTTGATATGAGTGTAGTGCGTCTAGACGTTTTGGCATTCATGATAGGGATCGTGGTATGCATTGAGATTGGGATTGAGTTTTATGGGTTGCATTCATGTTGTGGTTCTTGTTGCAGGTTATTATGCTTCCGCTTTGTGCATGTATGTGATGTTGTGGTTGCTTGTCTATGCCTGTGAGACGTGTGTTGATTGATATGCATTTTGCTTCGGCTATTGGGACAGGTTGGGGCACTAATGCATGTTAGAGGGTCGTGGACTCACTGGATAACCCATATGGTTGCCCATTATACAATTTTTTTCTCACATGAAGCCATAGACAGCCTAGAGGGCAAGTTCAGACGTTAGGCCGCCGGCGTAGTTTTGGGTTGTGAGTGTGAAGATTGTGGAGTTTGTACTACGTAGGAATTTCGCTTGGTGCACCGTAAACTGTATTGTTTTTGGTAACGTTATGTAATAGATCCTACTTAGTATTAATAAAATGTGTTTTTTTTAACTCCACGGTTCCATGATATGAGTTTAGTCCGAACTAACACAACTCGAGGTCATAGTACGGGTTGTCAAGCCTTAGGCTAAGACCGAGAGATAGGTTGGATATCGCGGATGGGCTGGCCTGATCTTGGGGACGGCTGAACCGTTCGCGTTGTTCGACCATTGTGACATCTCCGGCCGTCTATTGTCCGTAGAACGGGTCGTGGGTGTTACAAATGGTGGTATCAGAGCATGGTTCATGATCATGCTCACGAAACTCGTGTTTTCAAATGTTTTATCGAGTCAAATTAGGAAATCGGTACATCCGACGATATATGGGTAGGTTGGGTTTAGGACTTACTTTTTTCGATGGAGCGGAGAAATGCAAAGGGTACGAAGGTAAGCCAAGAAACCCGTTATCCATATGGATCGTCGGGAAGTGGAGATGGATAAGATCGGGAAAGCACGGCCAAAGGAAGGTGAATCCCTTATAATGTAGGTTTGTTTAAACCTTCATGATCTTTTTGAGATCCCGTGTCAGGTACGTAAGGGTGCTAGCTCTCTTTTGTGTGTGATCGAGATTAGTATGTTATTGATTGTTGAGTGGTTTATATTATATGGGTATTATAATATGAAACCGGAATGTGTATTAGGAAGTTGATGTGATCCTGACCAACACTAAAAACATGGACCTTGAACCTGAGCTTGTACCTGATGGAACTAAAGACCTGGAGCATGAACCTGATGGAATTAAGCTTGTAGCTGAGGAGAATGGAGCTAAGGAGCAGCTTGAACCAGAGGAGAAAGGAGAGCAAGGATCAGAAGCTTTGCACATACCAGTTGGACCAATGACCAAAGCTAAGGCAAAGCAATTCAAGCAAGCCTTCGACACCCTTCTACACCACGTCCAAGGCCAACTTGAGTGTGCTAATCCAGCCACCTTGGTTGTGATTCAAGCCACTTAAGTCATCAGTAATGGAGGTGTGTGGACTTGTACTCTTTTTCCCTCCTCTTGGTTTTGTCCCAATGGGTTTTCCAAGAGAGGTTTTTAATGAGGCAAGCCCACATACTATTATCCTTTCCCATTGCTGATCCATAAGGCCCATAACCTATTTTAAAGTGGGATTTCGAAATTCTAAGTGTTTAATTAGTCTTTGTGCTTTTCCTAGGTGTATTAATTGCTGTTCATGCAGCAATGTTGCAGTTTTCTATTTAAAACACTTTGTAGTCATTTCTGAACTTTATCAAACTTCTTTTATTCTAAAACTTCTGAAAGTGTTTGATCTGAATGGTGTGTAATATCCATTCGTCTTGGATTCTTCTTTTGGTGTTTAACTCCTAGAAGAACCGAGTTTGAAAGTCTTGAAGTCATTCCGCAAACTTCAGGAAGTTTCCTTCATTTCCCTGTTTCGAAATCATACAATCAGTCCATCCCTTCTGTTCTTCATCCATCAAACAACCAGACTCACAAAGTGCATCAAAGGACAAGGATCTTCTCCATTAAGATCGTATCATGTGGTATCAGAGCCACTTTGTGAAAGGTTGTGTCTTTTCATCTCTCTACTGATCTGAATCTTTTGTTTATGTCTGATTTGTTAGTTCTAGGGTTTGTTCTTGTTAAATTCGAATCTGAACCTGTTAGAACTAAGATTTACTTGCAGATCATCAAGGGATTGTTCTGAAATTTCGAAATTGACTCTTGGGTTTCTGAACTAATCAATTAGGGTTTATGGTTTTCCTGTTTTCTGCAATTAACACCCTGTTTCAGATTGTTGTTGTTCTGTTTAATGTTTTTGAGTGTTTAATTTCGAAATTCAAAACCCAGAAACTATCATCTGTTGTTAAAGTTGTTTTGTGCAATAAAACCACTCTTTTTGCATCTAATTTCGTGGCTGGATCATTCATTTTGTGTCTAATAGAATTCCCTGCAATAGACTTGTTTTGATCTCAGTGTTTCTGTTTTGTCCATTCAAATTCCTTTGCACTTGATCTCTGTTTGTTGAGTGTATGAGACAGGATTTGTGGGCTATGGGAGATCAAGGTTTTTATTTTAACCAGAGCACATATAATGAGGCCAGAAAGAAAATCATGTCTGCAACAAAATCCAGAAGTGAAAAATCAGTCACCAAGAAGACTGATCATGGCAAAGAAACCAGCTACTGGAACAATCAACTGATTGTGGAAGAGCTTATGGCTAATATGGAGCACCTATTGAACAAGGAATTGGATTCCTTACGCCAAGAACTGCATCAGAGGAGGAAACAAACGAAATCCCCAAGGAAAGAGAGAGAGAAACAGAAGCAGACAAGTGCTAGAACAGTTAATAAAGTGTTGATTCAATCAGAACTGAGTTCACCCCCATTTGAACCACAAGGACATCACACTAAAGCTAAGTCTTCTGATACTTTGAATTCACTTGAAGTAATCTGTTATGAGTGTCTAAACCTTGGTCACCATGCTAAAGAATGTCCATCTAAGCGAGTAACAAATAACATATCTCTGGAACTGAAAAAGAATAATGTTAGTAAGAGTAATGGGTTTGTTAGCTCTGATCTTAGTTCTAGTTTAATGCACTTGTTTCCATCCAAATGCACTGATACAGGTTCATTTGCTGGAGAAGAGCACTTGGATAAGAATCTGGACATACAAAAGAAGCTCACTGAGCAAGGAGATGATGTGTATGTTCAACTTAGACCAGAACCATGTGCACCACCACCTGTTCTTGTTTCAGAAAGGACAAATGCTACAGCTGCTAAGTCTGTGCAACACACAGCAACAGTTCAAGATCAGGAACACTTAAGCAGCAAAGAAGAGCAAACTAAAATTGTGAAACATCTCTACTCTCTCAGAAAATCCTTTGAGGCTAAGTGTGATCTTCCCATTATTTATTCTGATTTTGTGCCTGAAAAACTAACCTACTTAGAACCGGTGCAACCGAGTAGTATTGTTTCTGTTTCACAGCTCTTAGAAGAAGAATCACAAGGAGAAACACAAAGGAGTTTGTCTTTGGTTAGTGACTTGGAGCAGCCAACCCAACTTGTCCTAGAACCAGTCCTTATGCCATTTCCTTTTGACTACCCAAGAAAGCACTGTAAGGAAATTGATTTGGTTAGGACTGAACCTAATTTGTTTATTTTGATTTCTTCTCAAGATGAAAAACGCTTTGGTTTCGAAAATGTGAAAGAGGTTCATGTTTCAAACCCTGTTTTTGACAAAATGATTCCAAGTTTTGAAACATTCACACCTGAAAAGTTCTTTAAGCCAAAAGGTTTTATGTTTGACGAGTTTCATGAATTTAACTCTTCTTTGAGAGTTTCTTTGTTTAGCAATGCATTTGAGCTGTTTAAAACTAAAACCGAATATGCATTGGTTAAAACGTTTCCTGAAATGAACCATTTGCTTAAAAAGTTGTTTAGTGAATCAAATAAGTTCAATGATTTTTGCAAATCAACTTTGAAATATCATGTTTTTGAATTCTCTACTTCAAGTATAATACACTTGTTCTGCCCCATGAGTGTTCAGAAAGGAACCAGGGCCATGGAGAAGCAGGAGTATTTGGGAGAATTGACAATCAAAGAAAAACCACCAGATTTGCATCAGCCTCGATCCATCTACAAAGAATTCAAACGAGGAACCATGAGTGGAGCTGGAGAGTTCACTAGAAGCAAGTCAACACTAACTCATGGAGATCTTGTAATCTTGCAGTTTAGATCAACGGACCAGGAGCAAGGAAACGTCCAAGCTTCATCAATGTTCAAAGACAAACCACCAGATGCATTACTTATGCTCATACCAAACTACCATTCCCAGCAAGGTAAGGAAATTATTGTGGCTGATACAATAATTCCAAGGTATGCATCTCTTCTTATCCCTAATGCTGAATTGATGGAACTTGAACACATTAGAATGCTTTACAATTCAAATGATAACTTGAAGAATGTTTTTCCATTTTGTGAAAAGTTTGAGCACAAAAAGTTCTTTAGGCATGGAGGTTTTATATTTGATAGAAATAAATTGAGTAAGCCTAGTTGTTCTTTGCTGAATTCTGTTTTGAAAAGTATTGATAAACTAACTAGAGCTTCGAATTTTGCTGAACTGTTCTTTGGAGAGGTTGTTTACTATGATAGCTTTCTGAGTTTTAACTTAGATGATCCTGCTAAACATGTGAATTTTGTTTTAGATGATCTAAGTAGGAAAATGCTTACTAGTAGACATGATTATAGCTTTTGCACCCATGATCTTTTGCCTCGAGATTTTGCTGTGAGTATACAGGATGGGGAGCTGAATTTTCATGACCCAAAAACGTGGTTCTACCATGTGTGGCTTAAGAAGACGGCGGTGCAAGTTTTCCTTGAGCCAATGGAGTATGAAAACGCCAAGGATTCTTCCATGATCCAACACCAATAGCTTTGATGAGAAAAAGTGACAAAAATATCCAGAGCCTTATTCAGATAAGTACTTCTTTGATTCTGTTTGTTTCTCATGCTATTGGAACTATGATTATGAGTTTATTACATCCAGGAAACATTGAGAACAATTTAAGTTTGTTCAAAGAATATTTGGGATCAAATTCTTGTCTTAGAAAAGAGGAACATGAAAAGGATAATGTCATAATTCAAGCTGAGACATGTTCATATGTTTATTATTCCATGACTGTAATAATACACTTGCTCTTTTCCAAAGGTGTTGATTACATTGCAGGTACGAAAAAGGAGCCACCAGACTTAGTTCATTTCATTGCATATGAACTGGATTTTAGGTCAAATCCTTTTCAAGAGGGAGGGGATGATGTGATCCTGACCAACACTAAAAACATGGACCTTGAACCTGAGCTTGTACCTGATGGAACTAAAGACCTGGAGCATGAACCTGATGGAAATAAGCTTGTAGCTGAGGAGAATGGAGCTAAGGAGCAGCTTGAACCAGAGGAGAAAGGAGAGCAAGGATCAGAAGCTTTGCACATACCAGTTGGACCAATGACCAAAGCTAAGGCAAAGCAATTCAAGCAAGCCTTCGACACCCTTCTACACCATGTCCAAGGCCAACTTGAGTGTGCTAATCCAGCCACCTTGGTTGTGATTCAAGCCACTTAAGTCATCAGTAATGGAGGTGTGTGGACTTGTACTCTTTTTCCCTCCTCTTGGTTTTGTCCCAATGGGTTTTCCAAGAGAGGTTTTTAATGAGGCAAGCCCACATACTATTATCCTTTCCCATTACTGATCCATAAGGCCCATAACCTATTTTAAAGTGGGATTTCGAAATTCTAAGTGTTTAATTAGTCTTTCTGCTTTTCCTAGGTGTATTAATTGCTGTTCATGCAGCAATGTTGCAGTTTTCTATTTAAAACACTTTGTAGTCATTTCTGAACTTTATCAAACTTCTTTTATTCTAAAACTTCTGAAAGTGTTTGATCTGAATGGTGTGTAATATCCATTCGTCTTGGATTCTTCTTTTGGTGTTTAACTCCTAGAAGAACCGAGTTTGAAAGTCTTGAAGTCATTCCGCAAACTTCAGGAAGTTTCCTTCATTTCCCTGTTTCGAAATCATACAATCAGTCCATCCCTTCTGTTCTTCATCCATCAAACAACCAGACTCACAAAGTGCATCAAAGGACAAGGATCTTCTCCATTAAGATCGTATCAGAAGTCAAGTGGGGCGAATGCTTAGAAAATAGCAAGGTGGCTATTGTTTCTAGCATGTCGGAAGTTTCCTAAGTTTGGGCTTTGGGTGTGAGAATCCTTAGGTTTCCCGGAAAGAGTTTCTGAAAACCTTAGGATAGGAAGGTGGTAAGTTTTTGTTAACCCTCCCTAAAACATGTTACCCAAACAAAAACACAAGAAATCCTTGTAACCGGTTGGTAATATGGAGCGTGGATGGTTCAGTGACGGTGTGAAGAGAAGCTAAAGATCTAGGGGATCGTTCAGTAGACAGTTTTGTGAAAGCAACGGATCGGCGGATCAGATTTCGGGAGATCGGCCATAAGCGTTTTTGTGGATATGACAGGTCAAGGAGACCAGTCCGAATGGGTTTTCTGGGAAGCCAAGGATCAAGAGGATTGGTTGGCAGGGAATGATTGAGTAAAAGTTCAAGACTAGATAGTTTGTCGGGACGAGGAGGTTGCGAACCGAGATGTGCAGAATCACTCTTGGAGAAAGTGATGGTTCGAGACTTCAGTGAGAAGTAATATGGAGAGAAAGAACCAACGATCAGGAGGTGATGAGGAAGAGGCATTGTTATCCTTTTACAAGAAAAGAGAAACAGGAATGACGGTGACGGTCGTAACAAGCCACGACACCAATGGGGAAAAAGTTCATGCAACTGGCTGAACTAGTAGTTAAAATGGAGATGAAGATGCTGGTTAGTGTGAGCGGTGGCGCCTATGGAAAGGAGTTCACACCAAGACGGTATGAGCTCATATTTATGAGTGGTTAAGGAAAGACTTAGGTGATGTCTTTACCAAGATCAGGACGGAGAAAGAAGTCATTGAAGTTAGTCATCTAAGCCACATCAAGGAGTACAAAGAGTTATGTGAAAGGCATTCCTTGACGGTGGAAGGAGGAGAAGGGGATGGAATCCCATCACGAGACATCAAGAAGCATGACGGGGACAAAGATGAAGTCGGTTTTCAACTAGGGAAACGACTTGGAGAGATGAAGAAGATCATTGTTCAGGAAGGTTGCGGCTATGGGAGTTTGGCCATGAATGAGTCAACGGAGACTGGTTATAAACCAACAACGGAGACAATGAGAAAAGAGTTACTTTGGTGTGTATTCAAGAAGACAAGACCAAGCTACAAATGGTGGAGTTGATGTTGGTAGATTGGTCAAATGGTGGAGTAACCAAAGACAGATCGAAGCAAGAAAGGAGTGGATCAGTGATGAGGACATCGGATTATCCGAACCGACCCGAACGAGCGGCACGTAGCGCCCTCGACCATGAGGCTGGTCTTGCCGTTCCTGACCATGCAGAACGTACCCAAGGAGGTTAAGGAGATCCAAGCATGTTCTACAAGACTAAATGACGTGGCAATGAAAATTAATCAGCCAACCATATGTCTCAGGAGTAATGGTCGTGTATTAACCCAATTGGTACGATTCCATTTGGAGATAGTCCACAATCCTCCACCCAAAGCCCTAGCCGAGTCTTGGAAGCTATCCATATGAGAATTGGATCGATCCCATCACATCAGACTTGCTATTCACCAGGAAATCAACTATTTAGAAGAGTTTGATCAGGAGAAACCAGCCTTGGATCGATTTTGTTTTGGAGTTTGTTCAGAAGCTGCTCGGTTAGCCTTGCCCGCGGACATATGTGCACTCAACAGAGGATTTCGGTCATACCAGAAGGATTCAAGCTACAACTCAACTTGTTCCCAAAATCTGACTAAACA
Source organism: Orychophragmus violaceus (assembly GCA_030180135.1). Taxonomy (NCBI): domain Eukaryota; kingdom Viridiplantae; phylum Streptophyta; class Magnoliopsida; order Brassicales; family Brassicaceae; genus Orychophragmus; species Orychophragmus violaceus. Next base: position 43,691,649 of record CM058229.1, on the reverse strand, counting down.
AGGAGTTATCAATAATTGGAAGTACGTCAAAAGCCTGTCTTATAAGGAAGCTATTCAAGTTGCAAAACATGAGATTTCCAAGGTACCCACTGGAGACCGGCTTCTACATATTGAAGACCTCAGAACTGACCAGGATAAATCAGGCAACAAGAAAACTTTCTTTAAATTCTTGACTCATCAGGGAACACAGGAGAGTTGTAATAAAGTTAATACCAGCTTGGACAAAGAAGCTATTCGAGTTCAAACCCAAATGTAGTTGGACCTGCCTTATTTAGAAGCTCACAGATTTAATGAACTTCGTAAATATATTTGGCGACAAGGAGCACGTGCAACATCTCTTTGGGCTGAGGTTTATACTCTTTTTCCCTTAAGTGTGGTTTTATCCCAATGGGTTTTCCCACTAAGATTTTTAATGAGGTAAACCAAGGTCCGATACATGAGAAAGAGATCATGGCCCGTCCAACCTTTTCCCTTGTTATCCATTAAGTTTATTTCGAGTTTGTAATGGCCCAAGAGCCTTCTTTAGTTTTTTATTTCGTGGCCTATATAAGGCACTTGTACATGTTGAAAAGTTTTAAGAAATTTGATAGTAAAAACCCTAAAGTGTTTTGCCCATTGACGGTCGATCTCCTCTCTCACTTGTGTGGTTTCCCCCTGTAATTGAATATCTTGTTACCAGTTCATGTTCTTGTGTTCCTGTTGTGTCAACTCCATCTAACCATCCATTGGAAATCCTTGAGAGCGCCTTCGGCCAGCAAGCTTTTCCCATTTGACCACCGACCATCGTCCATCGACCATTGACCATGGATCAACCAGAGAGCTTCTCCCACCAGCTGGGAGACCCAAACAACTATTTACCTCCAATCTTACATCATCTGGTATCAGAGCTAAAGGATCCTACCTCCAGGTTTTGTTCATCCCACCTTTATCTTCCTCAATTTTGTTTTGCACTTTTGTTTTTGCCTTTTGTTCTTGTTTGCTTTATATATTTAAAAACCATAAAATTTTCCTTGTTTTGTTTTGTTCTTTGTTTTGTTCTGTTTGTTGCGACTCTGTTGGGTTTGAAGCTTTGCGATTTTTAGTTTTTCATTCCTATTTGCTTCTGTTTTGCATCTTGTCTTGCTGCATTCATAAAATTAAAATTAAAAAAAATAGAGTTGATATGTTGTTTAATCGCAGCAGCCACACATAGGATCATATGTTCTCTAGTCCATCTCCTACCATTCGTGTAATATGCATTACTTTCATCTAGTTTAGTGTTCAAGTAAAAAAAATTTAAGTAAAACCGGTTAACATTAGATTTTGCATATTTTCATTGTTGCATATTTCCATTTTGCGATTTTGCCATTCTTTTGTGTCTTGCCTTTTTCTCTAGCTTTGTTGCTTGTTTTCTTTGTTTCTCGATTTGCACTGGATCTTTTCCTTAGGTTGTGTAAACAGGAACTGAGTAAATGAATGACCAAGGAGAACCGGTGACTATGGCTCAAGTACTTGGAGCCCTACATGCCCTAAGAGACCGCCTGGAGCGTCCGGTCGACCAGCAACGTCGACCCGACCAGCAAGCTCGACCCGGTCAAGCACGACACAGACAGCACGACCACGGCCTCAACCCGGACGGTGCTAAAGAATACCATGCCACACACGAGACGGATCCCGAGCCACCAGACCAATACCGACCTCACCACACCACAAGATAAAGACTATCGCTGACTCCAACTAAATCTCAACATAGCCCTTATGTCCTTGACTCACAACCAATGTCTTTTTCAGGAACTGAGAACTATTTTCACTAGGAAGAAGATCTGGAGGTCTACTTTTGGGATCACAACATCCCAATAAGAGACCATCCCTCGCATACCATCCACACGTTGTTCGGAGAAGCATATGCATGGTGGAAGCACGAGGAGAAATGGCGAGTTCATTACAATGAACCAGCATGCACGTGGAAATATCTAAAACGTCTTGTGTAGGAGCAATATTTCACGCATAGGGAGACAACCAAGGGCAGTGCACATCTTCTACCACCTCGTCCCACCGTCGACCGCTCGACCACCCTCGAACGTCGACGACCATCGCCCCATCGTCCGACCCGCCTCGACCAAAGGTTAAAGTTTCCCACCCTAGCTATTGTCCATCTGTCAACAATGAACCAAAAACTGTTTTAATTCATTTGTCATTGTCCAAAAGTGTTGAGCAGGACGTAGGTAGAACATAGGATCAAATGGGCTGTACCGACACCCCGACAGAGGCAGCAATATCATCCGGAAATGTCAAGATAGATATGGACCTTGAACTGAATGTACCAACGACATTGGAGTTGTCTAAGGACCGTCAAGCCTTCAGCTCACGACAGGTTGAGGTAGAAGGAGAACCGCCCAACCAAAACACCGCTGAGAGCGTTAATCAGGTAAGCCTTTCTCTAAAACAGTTCATCTCTACTGCTTCCGCAGAAGTAATTAAAGACTCAATGAAATTAAAAGAAAAAGTTTCAAACCCAAAATTAGACCTTAGTCAGAATAGATGCTCAGCACGTTTATCATCTCTTAAAGAACACCTAATGCACTTGTTTCTTTCCAGAGGTGTCAATAATATTGCAGGAACCAAAGAGACGAACCGGAAAGAAGTACCACCCGGCCTTGGATGCTACTTGACAGAGGCCAAAGTAGATGATGGTGAAGCTACTTGTCTGTGGCACCCAATCCAAAGTCGAGGCATGATTTTGAGTCACCTACTCAATGGAGCACGGCCTGAGAGCCCTTACGATCACAAGCCCCGGATCCATCAAGGTAAGGCCATGGACTCACAAAACCGCATGAAAGCTAACTTGCTTTATCTTGGTGCAGGTTATGCAGATTCGAGGTCAAATCATTTTCAAGAGAGAGGGTATGAAGAGGACATCGGATCATCCGAACCCGACCAGGACGAGCAGTACGTACAGCCCTCGACCATGAGGCTGGTCGAGTAGTTCCCGACCATGGGAACGTAGCCAAGGAGGTAAAGGAGATCCAAGCATGTTCTACAAGACTAAATTACGTGGGAATGAAAATTCATCAGCCAACCATATGTCTCAGGAGTAATGTTCGTGCCAGAACCCAATTGGTACGATCCCATTTGGTAATAGTCCACAACCCTCCACCTATAGCCCTAGCCGAGTCTTGGAAGCTATCCATAGGAGAATTGAATTTATCCCATCACATCAGACTTGCTATTCACTAGGAAACCAACAATTTAGAAGAGTTTGATCAGGAGTAACCAGCCCTGTATCGAGTTTGTTTTGGAGTTTGTTTGGAAGCTGCTCGCTTAGCCTTGCCAACGGACATATGTGCACTAAACGGAGGATATTGGTCATACCAGAATAACTAAAGCTACAACTCGACCTGTTCCAGAAACCTGACTCAACAAGGAGTCATCAAGAATTGGAAGTACGTCAAAACCCTTTCTTATGAGGAAGTTATGCAAGTTGCAAAACAGGAGATTTCAAAGGTACCCGCTGGAGACCGACTTCTACATATTGAAGAGCTAAGAATTGACCAGGATGAATCAGGCAACAAGAAAACTTTCTCTGAATTCTTGACTCATCAGGGAACACAGGAGTGTTGGAATCAAGTCAATACCAGCTCGTACAAAGAAGATATTCGAGTTCAAACCCAAATGTTGCTGGACATGCCTAATTTGGAAGCTCATGAAATTAATGAACTTCAGAAAAATATTTGGCGACCAGGAGCACGTGCAACATAAATTTGGGCTGAGGTTTTTCTCTTTTTCCCTTAAGTGTGGTTTTATACCTATGGGTTTTTCCACTAATGTTTTTAATGAGGTAAACCAAGGTCCGATACATGAGAAAGAGATCATGGCCCATCCAACCTTTTCCTCTTTTTCCATTAAGTTTATTTTGAGTTTGTAATGGCCCAAGAGCCTTCTTTAGGTTTTTATTTCGTGGCTTATATAAGGCACTTGTACATGTTGAAAAGTTTTAAGCAATTTGATAGTAAAAACCATAAAGTGTTTTGCCCATTGACGGCCGATCTCCTCTCTCACTTGCGTGGTTTCCCCCTGTGATTGAAGATCTTGTTACCAGTTCATGTTCTTGTGTTCCTGTTGTGTCAACTCCATCTAACCATCCATTGGGAAGCCTTGAGAGCGCCTTCAGCCAGCTAGCTTTCCCAATCGACCACCGACCATCATCCATCGACCATTAACCACAGATCAACCAGAGAGCGTCTCCGACCAGCTGGGAGACCCAAACAACTATCCACCTCCAATCTTACATAAATAAGAATTTTCAGTTTACGGTACGACGAATGGTCATGGAAGAACGAAGATTGTTGGACCTGAAGAAAATGGTACTAAGATTGGAGAAGAGAATGTGCAGAAAGAAAAAGAGAAGTCAAGACGTCCTAATTGATGGAAAGAAGGTTTGGATTTCGTTGAAAGAGATACAACATGAAGAAATTGAGCGATCAATCGAGGCCGTGAGGAGAAACCGCAGATCGAGAAGGAAGAGATAGTCTAAGAATGACCAGACTAATGAGGAACATTTAGGAAGAGAGACCGTATACAAGGCTGAATTGAGAACGGTAGCGGTGGTAACAAGGATTTTTGCAATCCTTTGAGGTACCAATTCCTCAAGCTTATTGATGTAGCTTAGAGGTATCGAACCTTTTTGGGACGGATAAAACCAATACGCACACACTAAACCTCTATAGTCAAATCAATTCAATTAAGTTTTTGTTCTAACAATCCTAACGAAAACAAATCAAATAGAAGTAAACAAAAATCAAATAACAAATGGATTCAATCAATGACAGAAATAAGGCCTAAAGGTTAAGGTCAACGGATAGGTGACTCGGGATGATCAAGGAATCCTAACTCAAACTTCATAGAAGTTATCTCCTAGCATAGAACAAACCAAGTAAATCAGTTTAATCTCTTAATACCAATTCTTCACTTAATCCTAACTCAAGAACAAATTATCATTTTTGAATTAGAATCAAATGAGCATTCAAACAGGTTCCGAACAGGAAACAATCACTCTAGACATACACTTTCATGTGCTAGAATGTGAAAGTTCTAACAAAGCTAGAAACTAGAATTTTAAACAATCAATCACTAGAAGTCCATTGATCACCCCTAATCAACCTAATCCTACCTAACCCATAAGCCTATAAAGAACTACTCACTAATCATCCTAAGTTCAACAAAACTCATAGAAATATAGTTGATCATGGGAGATTAGTGATGGATTGAGAGATTTGTCAAAGGAATAACAAAAGAAGTACTAGATAAATCAAAGAAATCCAACTTGTTCTTACAAAAGAGTTTAGAACATCAAAAATAGCTTAAGAAACAATAAGAAATAGGTTTTTGGCTTAAATAGTCAATAGGGTGCGAGCCGGGTCAACCCGGAACAAACCGGGTGTTGACCCGGATCCAAGGCAGTTTCTGGGGTCTGTATCGATCTGCTCGGTCGATACGCTGGTCGATATGAGTCTTCGGATTTTTCTGTCGAGGGGTCGTATCGGCCAGGCTGGTCGATATGAACTGTCTGTTTTTAATCCGAGGGGTCGTATCGGTCTGCTTGGTCGATATGCTGGTCGATATGAGTCTGTTTGCTTTTTTACAGACTGTGTTGAGATGCATCCAGTAAATCAGGCATAACTCTTTCCATATACCACCGAATGACTTCACACCACCTCCATTAGAAAGCCAGCTCAATTTCCCATGATTTGTATTTAGAATCCCAGAGCTAAAAGTTAACGTAACATCTTCATATGACTCAATCTTTCAAGCTCATCGGTTTGGTCTTTCATCACCATTTCACTTGCAATCACTCCTTTGGCCTCCAAACTCTTCCAAAAATCTTTAGCCACTCCAAGAACCTACAAAACATAAGAAACACTCCAAATGCAAGCCTAGAATGCCTAAACCTAGATCTAGATGATCATATACTCTAAACACACCAATGACCAAAGAAATGAAGCTAAAGGAAACTAAAAAGAAGTAAAACATGATCCTAACAATAGCCTAAATGCATGAAAATACAAGTATATCAATTCCCCCAAACTTAAACCTTGCTTGTCCACAAGCAAGCATAAGACTATTGATATACCATGGGTTTTAGGGCTTTTAACCATGGTATATATCTTATTTATCGAGTCCTTTACTATGTTTTAGAGTCTTATCAGGTATTTATTAGGTACAAGCACATTTGGAGCAGATTTGGTGATTATGGCACTTTCTGGAGCTTTTTGGAGTGTTTGGCCGAGAGATAGAGTTCTCTGTGGACATTTGAAGAATGCATCGATCGACACACCTTTGGTGTCGATCGTTGCATATGCGAGATGGGCCAGACTCGGCGGTTTAATGAAGAATGCTGATATTGCAGAAAAGCCCAGATATTTACACAAAGCCCAAAACGTGTTTTAGACTATATATTAAGGTTTTTATTCAGAGAGAGTTTTAGGAGCTGATCTTGTTCTCGAAAGAGACTTGATTTCGAACCCCAGTTCTTTATTTGATTTTATAATATTTGGTTTTCTATTCAAGATGTTTTCTGTTTCGATGAACATGTCTGAGTAGATTACCTGTTAAGTTTAGGGATTCTCATTAGGGATTTCATGGAATTATAGTTTAATCAATCTGTAGGGATTCATATCTGCTAGTTCTTCGAAAGAGACTTGATTTCGAACCCCAGTTCTTTATTTGATTTTATAATATTTGGTTTTCTATTCAAGATGTTTTCTGTTTCGATGAACATGTCTGAGTAGATTACATGTTAAGTTTAGGGATTCTCATTAGGGATTTCATGGAATTATAGTTTAATCAATCTGTAGGGATTCATATCTGCTAGTTCTTCGCCTAGGATTGCTCTTAATGCTTAATTTGAAGTAGCTATCCAGATTTATGATGTTAGGTTGATTGATGCAACGACAGTTGGTTAATTAGCTAGAAAGAACCTAGATGAGCAATTAAATTACTCGCAAAGAGATTTGGTTTAGTTTAATTGTGAACATATCAAACTTGGAATTAAAGCTGGTTTAATCTGTTAGTAATTGCAAAGAGATTTGGATTGCTGCACTTAGACTTAGAGAATTCTCGCAACGAGAGTTGGTTAATTTTATATCTGTGTTTTGAGTTCTAGAACAGTTTCTGATTAGATCCCGATTGATTGATTGCTTGTGTTCCTGATTTCCTGAGAACTTCCTAGACTTAACGCTTCGTTTCCTTGCTCACAACTCGCTGCTATTTGAAGGATTATGTTGGTTCATAGGTTCAATTGTCAGATTACAACCTATCACATAATCAACTAGGATCTAGGTGATTTGCAATTGAATCATAAACAGATCAGGATCATTACCTTATGATTGCAGCGGATTGATCAAGGAAATGAAGAGATCACTGAGAGCTGATGATTACCGGCTCCTCCTAGTTATCCACACGCTTACAAGCTATTGGATCAGGCTGCTAGACCAAGCTGGAACAACAGAGAGAGAGGAGGACGGCTGGGTCTGATAATCGCAGAGGGTATTAACCCTAGGCTGCGCCCTCCTCACATATATATAAGCCCAAGTAATTAAACTAATGGCTTATTAGGCTTTTGGGCCCAAGGCCCAAATCAGACAAAAGAACTGTATTTTGTCTGGCCCAATTCTCTGTACAAATATAGTAAATGTCTTGCATCTTACTGTATTAATTCCTTTTAACTTTCCCGTTAGCTATGGTGTGTGACCCTTAGGGATCATACAATACTGGTAATAAGTCCTAAACTTATAGATCATGAGCGGGCTCTAGCAAGTCATCATGATCACCCAGTATTTATGACTTATGTCTGATCTCGACACTTATCATACTTTCTAGAGATAGTACAGTAGATTTCAGGACATTCCCAACAATCTCCCACTTGTACTGGAATCCTACATTTGATGCGGTCATCAGAACCAAACCAAACCAGGCGCTCACTGACTCAATCACTGACTCAACCACTACGTCAAGTAGAGCAAGGAGACCAAGAGAATTCAAGGCCACAATGAGTTCTGATCCAACAAAAGGCATAGGAATGATTATACATCCAACAATCAATCCTAAGAAGGCATATGACCCAGGAGGAATCATAACACATGGAGAAGAGATTATGGAGCCGAGAAGATCCAACAAGGCGTATGAGCTTATCTTAGCTCAAGTGGAGACCAAGGTCAAGACATCTAGCTCAGCTCATCATCAGCATGCCACTAAGAAGAGTCATCCCCAAAAGATGACACAAGAAGAAGATACCGAAAAGGAGCTAACCATATGTAGCATCACAACTAGCTCGGGAAGTAGCATCGGCACTAGCTCAGCAGACTTGCCATATATGGAAGCATTCACATTTGGAAGGTCAATTCAGCACCAAACGTTTACCTATCAAAACTACAGTGTATTGAGCTCCTTTCCATCAAGTCTAGACGTCCCCAGCTGCACAAGACCACACAAGATTCTCCATAACTTCAACAAGTCATACTTACCATTTTTGGAGAAGAAAGAGATCAAACACCAACGGCTCCTTTCCATACATGCAAGCTGCGAATTGTTTGTCAATCAAGCTGTCCCAAGGATCCTCACTTATCCCTTAAAGCCATCCAGATACAAGAAACCATCAAGAGCTTGGATCCTTACCATATTCAGCCTAACGGCTAGTTTTTCATTAAGTTTCGATTTCCTTCTTTATTTTTGGTCATATGACCATTGTGTATAGCTTATATAAGCTTAGCATAGTCCATTGTATTATTTACCTTTCAACCTTTCAATTAATCAAAATATTATTCAGTTCTTCAAAGAGTGTTCTTTGTAAAGATCTTTTGTCTTAGGATTCATTGAGTGATTCAATTGTTTCCGAAGATTGTTGGATTAGTATTGCTTGTGTGACTCAAGCAGAACTAGTTCACCACCGATTGAGAGAGTCAATCAACACCCACCGGTTGAGAGAGTCAATCACCTTCCATCCATTCCACCCATCTCGGTCAAGTAAGAGAGCTTTTAAGCCAGTGCTTGTCCTCCATCAATCCATAACTCAAGCTTCCGCTCCGGGGCTGCATCATCTGGTATCAGAGCATCACTTTGATTCCAGGGCTGCATCATCTGGTATCAGAGCCGAAAGGTTCCTAATCAGGTGTATTCTATCCTTTACCTTTCGGTTATTGCATCTAGTTTTTATTTTCATTTCATCTTCAAAAAAAAGAAAACCATAAAAATTGTTTGCTTAGTTTTTATTCTCTGATTTTGTTTGCATCCTTAAAGAAAAAGCCATAAAAATTGTTTTCATTTTGCATCTTCAAATCTTTAAAAAAAAAAAAGTTTATTTTGTGTTTCTTTTGATTTCTATTTCTATTTTTGTGTTCTTAGTTATTTCAAAAAAAAAAAAAAAGGTATCAAGTTTTTCTGTTGATTTTTATTCATTGTGTTTTTAATTGTTTCCAAAAAGTTAAAAAAAAAAAAAGGTTTTTTTGTTTTGATTCGATTTCCTAAACCCCAAAAGCCAAAAAAAAGTGTTGTTTCCTTATTACTTGTTTAAGATTTCGAAAGTTTTTGAACAACAGCTCCATTTGAATTTAGTTTCCTTTTCCTATCAACCCCAAAACGTGTGCTTAGTTTTCAAAAGGGAAATCACAATATTTGTTTTCAAAAAGGAAAGTTTGAATAAAAGCCAAGTTTCCTGTTATTTGCAAAGACTCCATTGATACACTTTAAGCTTATTGTTTCAGGTATTGAATCAGTGGCATGGATGATAGAGAAGATTCAGAAGCAAACATGTATGGAGAGTACCACCCACCTAGGCACAAGAGTGCATTCAAGAACCATGAAGTTACTTCATACCATGTACTAGCTCAACGTCAGCTCACTGGTACAAGGAATGCTACAGCCCAACAAGCAAGCACAAGGCAGCCAACCACTAGAACAAGAGGTTCCCTAATCTTCTCAGGAACTAGCAAAGATCCTGAAGTATACTTGCAGTGGGAGAGCAACATGGAGCAGTGGTTACAAGTTAACAAAGTTCCAAAGGAAAGGAGGCTAGTACAAGCTGTCTCAGCCTTCACAGAAAAGGCTTATGAATGGTGGCTAAAGGAGAGCACACCAACCATCCTTAAGAAGCCAGTACTAGATTGGAGAGATCTCAAGTCCAGGATGAAAAAGGAATTTGTGGAGAAGCTTCAAACCACAACCAAGAGAGTGAAGATTGCATCCGAAGCACAAGCTGCTCCAAAACCCAAGTCTGATTGCTATCAAGAACCTAAGAAGACTCTTCAAGCAAAGCAGGATCAGCAATGGCAGGAGATCATGGAGATTTTGTACCCAAAGAAGCAAGAGCAGAAGCACAGCCGCAAAGCTTCACCCAATGCAACCGGGCCTAGCTTTGATGCCTCACTCAAGTTGCGAGACACGCCAACACAAGGTAAGTGTTCTAACCTTGTAGATTCCAAAGAGCCCACATGTTATAGGTGCCATAGAAGAGGGCATTTTGCTACAAATTGTCCATCTAGGAAGTTGTTCAAAGAAATAACATCAGAGTTGAAATTGGAAGTAACTGACACAAATGATAACTTTGTGCAATCTGATAATTTAATTTCCAATTCAAGACTCATGCACTTGTCTTTGCCCAAGGATTTTGAATCAGGAACAAGATCAGAAGAAGAGCATGGAGGTCAGAGTACACTACCAAACCTGATTTGTTCAAAGGAGAATGAAAAAGTCAAGTGGACCGATGCACCAACATCACAACCTGATCAAGTGATGCTACCAGCATCCATAGATGTCACACACCAGACTACATCCCATGGTGACTGCCGTAAGAGAGCTATGGTCATCTCTAGAGTAAAGGAGAGTCGCAGCCAAGTAGCTCAAGAGCACACAAGTCAAAAGGACAACAACCGTGAGGTGCAAGCAAACAAGGTGAATTCTGAACTTAGAGTGAATACATTTGTTTGTCCAACCACTGTTATGATGCACTTGTGTCTGGACCAAAAGGTTCATGAAAGTTCAGGTGACAAAGAAGAAGTGGAGCAACACCAATGTCATGATCCAGAAGCAAGTAAAGGACAAGAGTACGTTCAAGGTACCATCATGACTGTTGTACCAAGACATGAGCGAGAAAAGGTAAGTCAATATCTTACTCAAAATGTTCATACTGATTCCAAGGATATGATAATGCATTTGTCTTGTCCAAGAGAACTTGAGAAAGATATAGGTCATGAAGTCAAGTTTCGGACAGAACCATCAACACAAAGGAATCAAGATGAGAAAGATCAGGGAGCTTCAACCAATGATGGACTAGAGCATAAAACCTCTAGTAGTACATGCACCAGGAGAGATGCGACTCTGAACCAGCTAGTCACATCCATAATGGTAAGCTCCAATCTTGTGCAACCTGTTTTTAAAGTCTCAAACTCAGATATAATTCACTTACTCTTTCCCTTAAGAGTTGACTTAGGTACAGGTCTGATAAAGATCAAGAAGCCAAGGGAAGAAGGAGTCTTGAAAGAGAGACTAAAACCGAACCATGTTTCCCCACATGAGCCACACGCAAGCCAAAGGCTTGAATTATATCATGCTTCAACCAAACATGAGGTTGTCTCTGAACTTAAAGTGTCTAACTCTAACTCTCATGCTACTGGTATAATGCACTTGTCCCTAGATTCAAGTGATGAGACAGGTAGAGCTAAGAGTGTTGAGACCAAAGGAGGAATCAAGGAGAAACCACCAGATCCAACATTCAGACATCTTACCATGATATCCAAGCTGAATCAAAACACTAAAGGTGTGCATCAGGTAAGTAATTCTTATAATCAGTTTGTTCTTGATAACTCATTGAACTTGTCAGATGAGGAATCAATGTTCTGTCCACGAGAAGAGCAAAGGCATTTTGTCATAAGTATTTTGAGAGCAAGTTTATCCCATCATGAGAAACCCATAATCCACTTGTTTCTTGGCCAAGGTGATGAGATATTTGCAGGTCTTAGGGAGAGCAGGAGCAAGATCAACGAAGGAAGCGTCACACCAGCTCAAAGAAGAGGAGCATCGATGTCCTATCTACTCAAAGAAGAACCACCGGATTCTCCACAACCCAACCGGAATCAAAATGATTCCCAAGGTAATCTTCTAAGCCCTCATTCACTTCATTGGACTAACTTGACTTATCTATGTGCAGGTTATCAAGTTTTGAGGTCAAAACTTCTTGAAGAGGGAGGGTATGATGCGGTCATCAGAACCAAACCAAACCAGGCGCTCACTGACTCAATCACTGACTCAACCACTACGTCAAGTAGAGCAAGGAGACCAAGAGAATTCAAGGCCACAATGAGTTCTGATCCAACAAAAGGCATAGGAATGATTATACATCCAACAATCAATCCTAAGAAGGCATATGACCCAGGAGGAATCATAACACATGGAGAAGAGATTATGGAGCCGAGAAGATCCAACAAGGCGTATGAGCTTATCTTAGCTCAAGTGGAGACCAAGGTCAAGACATCTAGCTCAGCTCATCATCAGCATGCCACTAAGAAGAGTCATCCCCAAAAGATGACACAAGAAGAAGATACCGAAAAGGAGCTAACCATATGTAGCATCACAACTAGCTCAGGAAGTAGCATCGGCACTAGCTCAGCAGACTTGCCATATATGGAAGCATTCACATTTGGAAGGTCAATTCAGCACCAAACGTTTACCTATCAAAACTACAGTGTATTGAGCTCCTTTCCATCAAGTCTAGACGTCCCCAGCTGCACAAGACCACACAAGATTCTCCATAACTTCAACAAGTCATACTTACCATTTTTGGAGAAGAAAGAGATCAAACACCAACGGCTCCTTTCCATACATGCAAGCTGCGAATTGTTTGTCAATCAAGCTGTCCCAAGGATCCTCACTTATCCCTTAAAGCCATCCAGATACAAGAAACCATCAAGAGCTTGGATCCTTACCATATTCAGCCTAACGGCTAGTTTTTCATTAAGTTTCGATTTCCTTCTTTATTTTTGGTCATATGACCATTGTGTATAGCTTATATAAGCTTAGCATAGTCCATTGTATTATTTACCTTTCAACCTTTCAATTAATCAAAGTATTATTCAGTTCTTCAAAGAGTGTTCTTTGTAAAGATCTTTTGTCTTAGGATTCATTGAGTGATTCAATTGTTTCCGAAGATTGTTGGATTAGTATTGCTTGTGTGACTCAAGCAGAACTAGTTCACCACCGATTGAGAGAGTCAATCAACACCCACCGGTTGAGAGAGTCAATCACCTTCCATCCATTCCACCCATCTCGGTCAAGTAAGAGAGCTTTTAAGCCAGTGCTTGTCCTCCATCAATCCATAACTCAAGCTTCCGCTCCGGGGCTGCATCATCTGGTATCAGAGCATCACTTTGATTCCAGGGCTGCATCAACATTCCCTAATCCTTTTGTCTCAATATCTCGATATGGCATAAGGCAAGATGCGTGTCATCCTTATATAGCCAGACCATGTTCATCGGACCAGATTTGATACTGACAATGCAAACGACTTGGGCAAGTCCGTTTGGGAGTGGCCACTCTCTTACCAGCTATCAAGTCTCCGATTGGCCTAGAGATATTACCTCCGTTAAACGGCAGGGACAAATTCCATCTTGTTCCATCACTATGAACTACACACTTTATAATACACCCAACCAAGGTCCTTATAGCTCCCAGTTACGAAACAGCGTTAGAAAATGATCAAAGTGCATCAATCCATGTGCAGCCACATGCATGCAAACTCACGTCTAAGGACTATACTCTATAGTCGTATATGAGAACCTCTTATGACACAGATATTAATTTCTTGTAGAGTTCTCATCAGCGGGCCATGTCCGGTCATATGCTCCCCTACATACACCTATGTGTCGACTTTGATGCCGCGCATCTATGACCCCTCGAAACTTGGTCATAAGTCTCAGCACACTCTAGTCTCAAGTGGTTGTTGGTGTTCCAATTTCAACAACCTTCGACCATGGACATTATGATTTATGTCATTTCGTTAAATATGGGGTTTCAGGATCAAGTCTACTCATGTACTTCGATGGCCCATATATAATGACATGAATCATTTTGGAACGATTATTTTGTATCACTGTTAAAAATAATCCAGAAATAAAAATTTCATTAACATTTAAAAATGTTTACATGAACCAATCAAAATAACTAAAATAAAGCCCTCACAACTCCCACTCAAAAAGAGATTACATTTGAATATCTCTAATTCCTACAGCAGCAGTATGCAACTCGTGCTTAGGTCTCGGGAGTGGCTTTGTCAACGGGTCAGCCACGTTCTCATCAGTGGGAACTCTGCTGACCATCACTTCACCTCTATTCACTATATCACGAATTAGGTGATACCTTCTCATAATATGTTTTGATTTCTGATGATGTCTCGGCTCCTTAGCTTGAGCAATTGCACCATTGTTGTCACAATACAGTGCTAGTGGCTCAGTAGCATTTGGGAATACACCGAGTTCAATCAAGAAGTTCCTTATCCAAACTCCTTCCTTCGCAGCTTCTGAAGCAGCGATGTATTCAGCTTCAGTTGTGGAATCTGCCACGGTGCTCTGCTTGGAGCTCTTCCAACTTACTGCACCGCCATTCAGACAGAATATGTAACCAGACTGTGACCGGAAATCATCTTTATCTGTCTGAAAACTTGCATCCGTGAATCCACTCATTTCAAGCACTTCACTTCCTCCGTAAACCAAGAACTTATCCTTAGTATTCCTTAAATACTTCAGGATATTCTTTACGGCAATCCAGTGATTCTCACCTGGATTAGACTGGTACCTACTCGTCATGCTTAGTGCATAAGCAACATCATGACGAGTACATATCATGGCATACATGATAGATCCTATAGCCGAAGCATAAGGAATCCTACTCATGCGCTTAAGCTCATCAGGTGTTTTAGGACACTGAGTCTTGCTTAGTGTAGCACCATGTATCATTGGCGTGAACCCCTTCTTGGAATTATCCATTCCGAATCGATGCAGGACTTTGTCTATATAAGAATCTTGACAAAGTCCAATCAGCCTTTTAGATCTATCTCTAAAGATTCGGATTCCAAGAACATACGCGGCTTCACCCATGTCCTTCATGGAAAAGCAACTTCCCAGCCAGTCTTTAACAGACTTCAGCATTGGAATATCATTTCCAATAAGCAATATGTCATCGACATATAGGATAAGAAACGCCACTTTGCTCCCACTAGTTTTCTTATACACACATTGTTCCTCTTTGTTTCTGATGAAGTCAAAGTTCTTTATTGCTTCATCAAAACGAAGATTCCAACTCCTCGATGCTTGCTTCAATCCATAAATGGATTTGTGAAGCTTGCATACTTTCCCAGCATTCTTAGGATCAATGTAACCGTCAGGTTGTGTCATGTACACATCCTCCTCCAAGATTCCATTCAGGAAGGCGGTTTTCACATCCATCTGCCAAATCTCATAATCATAATAAGCGGCAGTTGCTAGGAGAATCCGAATTGATTTCATCATGGCCACTGGTGAATAGGTTTCATCATAGTCTATACCATGAATTTGCTTGAAACCTTTTGCCACCAACCTGGCCTTGTAAATCTGGACATTTCCATCCATGTCGATCTTCTTCTTGAAGATCCATTTACACTCGATGGCTTTAGCACCAGCGGGTAAATCAACCAGTGAAAACACTCGGTTGACAGACATGGAGTCCATCTCGGATTCAGTGGCTTCACGCCACCTTAAGGAGTCAGGGCCCATCATGGCTTCTGCAAAGTTCGAGGGTTTATCACCGTCAATGATCAAAAGATCATGGCAATTAGTCACGAGGAATCCCTGATATCTATCGGGTTCGTGACGGATCCTTCCGGATCTTCGAACTTCAGGTACAGCAGGTTCAGGTGATATTACAACTTCATGTAATTCATCCTGCTGTTCTTCCTCATTAGGTTGAACAGGTTCCTGTCCTTCTTGAATTTCATCAAGTTGTACCTTACTCCCACTATCTTTCTTATAGAGAAATTCCCTCTCAAGAAAAGTACAATCCCGAGCAACAAAGATCTTGTTCTCGGATCGCAGATAGAAGTAATAAGCCTTGGTATCCCTAGGATAACCAATGAAGTAGCATTTGTCAGATTTTGGTGTAAGCTTGTCTGAGATTAATCTTTTGACATAGGCTTCACAACCCCAAATTCTGAGAAAAGACATTGCTGGAGATTTTCCAGTCCATAACTCATATGGTGTCTTTGCTACTGCTTTTGATGGCACTCTGTTCAGTGTGAACGTTGCGGTCAGCAAAGCATATCCCCAAAGGGATATAGGAAGGTCTGTGTGACTCATCATGGATCGGACCATATCTAACAATGTCCGATTCCTTCTCTCAGACACACCATTCCACTGAGGTGTTCCGGGAGGTGTGAGTTGGGAGATGATCCCACACTCACTCAGATGATCACGGAATTCCTGGCTCAAGTATTCTCCTCCTCGGTCCGACCGAAGAGCCTTAATACTTTTACCAAGCTGGTTCTGTACTTCATTCTGGAATTCTTTGAACTTCTCAAAGGTTTCCGACTTATGTTTCATCAAGTAGACATATCCATATCTACTGAAATCATCAGTGAATGTAATGAAGTACTGATAGTTTCCTCTAGCATTTGTGGACATTGGGCCACACACGTCAGTGTGTATCAGGCCCAATAGTTCACTGGCCCTTTCTGTGGGTTTATTAAAAGGGGCCCGTGTCATTTTGCCCATTAGGCAAGATTCGCATTGCTCACAAGACTCAAAGTCAAATGAGCCCAAGAGTCCATTTGAATGGAGCCTCTTGACGCGTTTCTCACTAATGTGCCCCAAACGACAATGCCAGAGAAACGTTTCATTTTCTTCGTTAGATTTGAACCGTTTTGTATTAATGTTATATACTGGAGTAGATTGATCCAGCATGTACAGCCCATTAATAAGAGGGGCACAGCCATAGAACATATTATTGAGATTAAAGGAACACAATTTATTCTTAATAGAAAAATCAAATCCTTGCAAATCCAATAATGAAACCGAAATGATATTTCTGCTTATAGCAGGTACAAAATAACAATTCTCAAGTTCTAAAATCAATCCAGAAGGTAAAGACAACAAGTAAGTGCCAACGGCCAGTGCTGGAACCTTCGCTCCATTGCCAACCCGCAACTCTACTTGCCCTTGCTTCAACCTTCTACTGTTGCTGAGTGCCTGCATATTAGTACAAATATCAGCCCCACATCCAGTATCTAATACCCAAGTGGTATTATCAGAAGTAGTAGTATTTACTTCAATAACAAAAATACCTGAAGCAGTTGTCTCCAAGGACTTCTTCTTCTTCTTCAGACTTTCCTGGTATTTCTTACAGTCCCTGCGATAATGCCCTGCCTCTTTGCAAAAGTGGCAGATATCAGAAGGCCCAGCTTTAGACACGGGCTTGGGCTTGTCCTTTTCATTTTTGACCGCCTTGCCCTTTCCCTTGTCTGCAGCGGATTTCTTGAAACCCTTGCCCTTCTGCACCATGAGTACAGACGGCTCCTTGGCCTTCTTCAGATTAGGTTCTGCAGTCTTGAGCATACCATGTAGCTCAGGCAAAGTCTTTATCAACCCATGCATATTATAGTTCAAGATGAACTGGTCATATGCAGGAGTAAGAGACTGCATAACGATATCACAAGCAAGCTCTTGGCTTATAGGACAGTCGAGTCTAGTCAAATGATCGAGATAACCCATCATTTTCAGAACATGTGGACTCACTGCTGCATCCTTAGCCATTTTACAGTCCAAGAGATTCTTTACAGTTTGGAATCTCTCTGTACGAGCATGCTCCTGAAACAACGCTTTCAGGTTAGCCATCAGTTCCATGGGACAATTCAGGCCTTCCCACTGCATCTGCAGTTCGGGAACCATTGTCGCCAACATTAGGCAAACCACGTCATTAGCATCTGAAGAATGCGTATCCCAAGCATTCTTCACAGCTTGTGCGGCATTATTCGCAGGTCTAGGGGGGAGAACTCTTTCAAGGACATAAGCCTTCTTCTCCTGCCTGAGCACAAGTCTCAGGTTCCTGGACCAGTTCAGGAAGTTTGATCCGTTCAGTTTGTCCTTCTCAAGGGCAGACCGGATCGAGAAAGTGTTTTGTGTTGTTGTGCTTGACATAGCTGAAATTATGAGACAATAGAGTTTTAGTTATTTAGTTCATAAAAGAGTAATCTTAATAACTTATAAGAAAACTCGCATTGCATTCAAAATTTCTTTGTTTAACCTCATAAGAATGCAATGATTCCGAGACCCATGTTCAGCTAAATCCAAAGTGGGCCACTGGCCGTCACCCAGAAGTAGCTTTACTTGGTAAGCATACACACAGCTAGTTATATCCATATAACTCTCGGTTGTGGATTGGGCCCAAGGCCCAATTCACCAGATGTCTCAAGGCCCGGGACTCCCGATGGCCCAGTCAAGGAAACCAATCTCTTACAGCCAAATAATCACTAAAGTCTGGGACTCCCAATGAAATTAGTGACTATATACTACTTTACTTACGCAAAAACAGACACCTCACACTGTAAGCCATATCTGTAATTGAATAAGCGTTAAGTAGCTGACAAGATTGGGCAAGACATCCAAGCTTGATATTGGTTTTGAGGATTTTAGGTTTTCTTTCCAAAAATAGAAGATTACTATTTTGGGAAACTTACTTATTTTAGAAACTTTCTAAATCTAGAAACATGCTATAAATAGAAATTTCTAATTTAATATTTTATTAAAGTTTTCGGTTGGGTCACAAATTATAGGCCCAATTCTTGGTCCAAGACCACAGAATTCCAATTGGCCCAATAATTTGACATAACCGAGTCGGTTCATTAATTCTGGTCCAAGACCAAATTAACTACTAAATCCAACTGGTTATTTACTAAACCAGACCAGCTCTAAATTATTTGGTCCAACCAAATCAAACTTAGACCAGTCTTCGGTTTAGGTTAAAATTCAATTTTTTTTTAATTTAAATCCGGTTTAACCAGAAATTAAATAATACCATTGTATTAAATAATTTCCAGCAAACCGCGATTTGGGTTAACCGCTTGAACCATAATTATTCAAAGCTTTGAAACGATTTTGTCTTTAGCTTAAAGACAAAAACTTGATCGATTCATACATTAAAGACAAAAACGATTTTGACCTTTTCCAAATAGTATGATAATTAATTCAATCAATCACTTATTCTTACGATCATGAAATAATCGATCGCTAACCAATTGATACTTAATTAAACAATCACTTTACGATCATGACATTCACTTAAAGACAAAAACGATTTTGACCTTTTCCAAATCGTTTCAGCATAAACGTTTTCAACTGTTTTCAATTAAGATAAGCTTGATAGTTTTTAATCGACCAATAACAACGATCATTCTAAGATCGGTTTGACTTTATCAAGCAAAGATCAATGACGAAAAAATCAACATGCGATTGTCATCATGACATTAACGATTCTAGGTTTTCAAAGTTTCAATCAATTTTACTCATTAAAATCGATTCATCAAACTAATAAACAACCTAGTATGATCCAAAAAGCAAAAACCTAATAACCTGGCTCTGATACCACTGAAAGATTATGTTGGTTCATAGGTTCAATTGTCAGATTACAACCTATCACATAATCAACTAGGATCTAGGTGATTTGCAGTTAAATCATAAACAGATCAGGATCATTACCTTATGATTGCAGCGGATTGATCAAGGGAATGAAGAGATCACTGAGAGCTGATGATTACCGGCTCCTCCTAGGTATCCACACGCTTACAAGCTATTGGATCAGGCTGCTAGACCAAGCTGGAACAACAGAGAGAGAGGAGGACGGCTGGGTCTGATAATCGCAGAGGGTATTAACCCTAGGCTGCGCCCTCCTCACATATATATAAGCCCAAATAATTAAACTAATGGCTTATTAGGCTTTTGGGCCCAAGGCCCAAATCAGACAAAAGAACTGTATTTTGTCTGGCCCAATTCTCTGTACAAATTGTTGGGAATGTCCTGAAATCTACCGTACTATCTCTAGAAAGTATGATAAGTGTCGAGATCAGACATAAGTCATAAATACTGGGTGATCATGATGGCTTGCTAGAGTCCGCTCATGATCTATAAGTTTAGGACTTATTACCAGTATTGTATGATCCCGAAGGGTCACACACCATAGCTAACGGGAAAGTTAAATGGAATTAATACGGTAAGATGCAATGGCATTTACTGTATTAGATCAGAGAATTGGGCCAGACAAAATACAGGCTTTTGTCTGATTTGTGTCTTGGGCCCAAAAGATTAATGAGCCATTAGTCTAATGACTTGGGCCCATTAATGAGAGATAAAAGAATAAGAAAACCCTAAGGGATTAGCATTCTTCTGCGATTTCTTTTTGGTGGCTGCGCCCCATCTCTCTCTCTAACCTCTCTCTCTGATCATCCATCTCTTTGGTCTAGCAGCCGTCCCTTGCTTGTAAGAGTGTGGATACTTGAGGAGGAGCCGATTCTCATCAGCTCTAATCTGATCTTGTCATTACCACCAATCACTCCGCTGCAAAAGGTAAAGATCAGGTTGGTTT
The DNA here is from genome assembly GCA_030180135.1 of Orychophragmus violaceus. Taxonomy (NCBI): domain Eukaryota; kingdom Viridiplantae; phylum Streptophyta; class Magnoliopsida; order Brassicales; family Brassicaceae; genus Orychophragmus; species Orychophragmus violaceus. The sequence goes on along the minus strand of CM058229.1, from coordinate 43,671,021 downwards.
TATGATTCGTTTTGCAAGAACCTAGATCTGTTTAAGATTATGTGCTAGGTGGCAATTGGGAATTGAACCATGGGAAAACACAATAATCCTTCAGTGGTATCAGAGCACAGGTTATAGGTTTCTTGTGAATCTGGATCATAGGTTGTTTAATAGTTTTTGAATCAATTGAATGGATTAAGAATTGGTTAAAGTTATTAATATAACCTAATCGCATAACTTGAATCGGCATAATGCGATCGCTTGTGATACATGTGAAGGGCCGATTATCAAATCATAATTGATTATTGCTTTGGCCGCTGATCATGTGTGTGTCGGCTGATCAAATCATACATGTGATACATGTGTTTTTGGTCTCGGCTGTGTTAATCATTTTGATTGGCTCAATGTGTGTGCGTGTGTTCTTGTGTTGTTCCAATTAATTATGTGAGGCGTGTGTTTCATGTATGTGGCGATTATTAAAACCCTAAGCGAATGTTCGCTTGTGATGTCGAATGCCATTTTATTATTGAAACCCTAATGGCCTCTTGTGTGCACGTGGGCCAATTAATAATCGATCTGTGTGAGCCGTTTTCTAAACGATCGCATGATCTTGGCCGAGATCGAGCGTAACCGATCGTGAGGCAAGATGGATCGAGCGTGATGCGTGGGCCATGATGCATTGTACCAAGGATGATCACATGCGATGATCGATCTTGTGATCGTGAGCATGCGCAACATGCGTCGTTGGATCATTGGGCCTCGGATGCATTATGGGCCCACAATTGCGTTAATGGGCCGAGTTGGATCTAGGATCCGATTGTTTGGCCCATTAAAATTTTACGTCCCGCGAATAGTCAATCGGTTAAACCGAGCTTCGCGGTTCGTTGCCCAAAACCACACCGATTAAACCGGTCCATTTAATTGGCGGTTAATTGTGTGTTTAAAGCCTAAAACCGCAAGTTAAATCAAATTGGCTAAAACACTAGGTGTTTCTTCCCGGTTTTGGATTTAACTGAACCGATCCAATTTAATTGGTGGTTCAAGCGGTTAACCCAAATCGCGGTTTGCTGGAAATAATTTTATTTCTGGTTAAACCGGATTTAAATTCATAAAATTGAATTTTAACCTAAACCGAAGGCTGGTCTAAGTTTGATTTGGTTGGACCAAATAATTTAGAGCTGGTCTGGTTTAGTAAATGACCGATGGTTTTGATAGTTAATTTGGTCTTGGACCAGAATTAATAAACCGACTCGGTTATGTCAAATTATTGGGCCAGCTGGAATTCTATGGTCTTGGGCCAAGAATTGGGCCTATAATTTGTGACCCAACCCAAAATATTTAATGAAATATTTAAATTAGAAATTTCTATTTTTAGTAAGGTACTAAATTTAGAAAGTTTCCCAAAATAGTAATCTTCTATTTTTGGAAATAAAACTTAAAAATCCTCAAAAACAATATCAAGTTTGGATGTCTTTCCAATCTTGTCAGCTACTTAACGCTTATTTGATTACAGATATGGCTTACAGTGTGAGGTGTCTGTTTTCGCGTAAGTAAAGTAGTATATAGTCACTAATTTCATTGGGAGTCCCAGATTTAAGTGATTATTTGACTGTAAGAGATTGGTTTCCTTGACTGGGCCATCGGGAGTCCCGGGCCTTGAGACATCTGGTGAGTTTGGGCCTCGGGTCCAATTCACAACCGAGAGTTATTGGTTATAACTAGCTGTGTGTATGCTTACCAAGTAAAGCTAATTCTGGGTGACGGCCAGTGGCCCACTTTGGATTTAGCTAAACATGGGTCTCGGAATCATTGTATTCTTATGAGGTTAAGCAAAGAAATTTTGAATACAATGCGAGTTTTCTTATAAGTTGTTAAGATTACTCTTTTATGATATTTATCTCTAAATTTCAGCTGTGAAAAGCACAAACAATCAAAACACTTTCTCGATCCGGTATGTCCTTGAGATGGACAAACTGAACGGATCAAATTTCTTGACTTGGTCGCGGAACCTGAGGCTGGTTCTCAGGCATGAGAGAAAGGACTATGTCCTTGAGAAAGCTCTCCCCGAGAGGATCGGATCCAAAGCCAGTCATGCAGTATATAATGCTTGGAATAAGCATTATAATGATGCGGTAGATGTGCGTGGTCTGATATTGGCTACCATGGACTCAGATTTGCGGAAGCAATATGAGAACATGGAGTCGCCAATAGAGATGATCAGCAGCCTGAAATTGAAATTTCAGGAGCAGGTAAGAGTGTAGAGATGCCAGTTGGTTAAATCTCTCACTAGCTGCAAGCTACCGATGGATCATCCAGTAAGTCCTCATATCAGTAAAATGATGGGTTACATTGATAACCTGAGGAAACTGGATTATCCAGTTAGCCAAGAATTGGCAACTGATATCATTCTGCAGTCACTGCCGTCAAGCTATGATGAGTTCGTAAGGGACTATATCAAGAAAGGCTTAACGAAGACGTTGACTGAAATGCATGACATGCTCAAAACAGTTGAGCCAAACGTGAAGAGTACCCTGTACAATCTCATGAATGAGAAGGGTAGGTTTACTAAACCTAATGCTGACAAGGGTGAAGACAAAGTTGTCCAGATTTTGAATCATGGCAAGCGTGTGTCTTCTGAGCCCGAGTCAGATACCTCTTACGTTGGTAAGTGCTGCTACTGTAAAGAGACTGGGCATTGGAAGAGAGATTGCATTAAATTCATGGAAGATTATGAGGAGTTGAAGTTGATGTATGAAACTACTTCCTCAGGTATTCATGTTATTACTTCAAGTTATACCTTATAGGTATTGGATACTGGTTGTGGCACTGATATTTGTTATAATATGCAGAGCCTGAGCAACAGTAGAACGTTGAAGGAAGGGCAAGTGGAACTGCGTGTCTGGAAGGAGCTTGGGATGCTGCCTCAGCCGTAGAGTTTTCACTTGTAGATGCCTTTGAGGCTTGGTTTTATTAAGTAATTGCTACAATGTACCTGCTTTAAGCAGAGTTGTCTTTCATTTTCTTGTAAGAATTTGAATGTTTTTCATTTTGATAAAAGACTAGTTTGTTCTTTTGATCTTAATGAAATATTAATTGTAGCACCCTATTCAAGGAATGGGTTTTATGTATTAAACCAAAGAGTGCCTAAATGTAACATAAATACCGCAATTGGTTTAAATCTGATGAGTTAAACCTGATTTTCTTGGCATAAATGTTTTGGTCACATAGAGTAAGTCAGATTCAGAAACCCCATAGTTATGGACTTTTGGGCTCATTTGAATGGATATCTTATGAGACTTGAATTCTGCTTACTGGACCAAAAGACAAAGGGCCCATCTTAGCCGAGCTAGAGAAAGGCCCAAAGACTTATTGGACATTGGACATACTCATGTATGTGGCCCGATAAGCAGTAATGCCAGAGAAAATTTCCTGTACTTCATTGTCTCTACTGATTACTTCAGTGAGTGTGACTGTGTTCATTTGATGAGACACAAGTCGGAATTCTTTGACATGGTCGAAAGAGTTCCAGAATGAAGTATAGAATCTGAATGACAGAAGTATTAAGACTCTGGATTAGATCACGAGTGAGAATACTTAAGTCATTGATTGTGTGATCATCTGAATGAGTGTGAAGTCGTTTCACAGCTCAATTCTCCTGAAAACCTTGAGGTATTTCTGTGAGAAAGAATCAGATCTTATTAGAAATGATTAAAGATGAGTCACACGAATCTTCCATGATATTCTTTAAGAATAACGCTCTAGAAATATCTAAGTTTACGCTAAAATAGTTCCACCAATATCAGTTGAAAGACACCACGTAAATGTGGATTGGAATCGATCCAAATTCGTCTTTACTGAGTATTTGTAGTTGTGCTACTTCGCTGGTTGTCCTAGGGAAACCAAGGCTTGTTACTTTTACGTCCATTCTGTTTTCTAAGAAGGGAAGTTACTTTCCAAGAAGAACAGTGGGAGTTAAAAGTATAACTCGAAGAAATTCGAGAAATACAGGAGGCTGCTCAACCTGTTGAGGGAGAGCAACGGATGGATTTACAGATTTCTGTAGAATCTACACCTGTAGAGCCTGAAGTTCGCAGATATGAATGAATCAGTCACTAATTCGAGAGTGATTTTTCGTCATTAGTTGAATCTGATTATCATTGAAAGTTCGCATGATCTGATGATCATTGAAAGCGACGAATCTGCGAAATTCAAAGAAGCGAAAGTGAACCCGGACTCCGAAAAGTTATACTGTACGTAAGTTAGCTTCATCGATCCATTCCTGGATGGAAGCAAACATATCGGAGTTGGAATCTTCGTTCTGTTGAAGTAGTCAAGGTTTTGACTTGAACAGGAACGAAATGGAACTGTGCGTTTACTAATAGATAAGTGGGAGCAATGCTGCATTTCTCATAGTGTATGTCGATGACATACTGATTCTCGAATATAACGTCCCAATGCTGCAGTCGGTAAAGGACTGGTTTGGGAGTTGGTTTTATGATTGACATGGGTAAAGCCACGTAGTTCTTGGATTTTGGATCTAAAGATAGAGATCCAAAAGAGCTGGTAGGACAAAGTCAGGACTCTTAAATGACAAAGTCCTACACGTAATCAGCAATCCAAGAAGGGTTTTATGCCAATGTCACATGGCAATTCATTAAGCAAGATACAGTGTCCTGCGATATCTGCTGAGCTTGAATGCATGGATAGGATTCCATATGCGACGGCAATTGGATCTATCATGCATGCCATGACACATACTTGTTTTGATGTTGCTTTAATGTTAAGCAAGACAAGTAAAGACCAGTCAAATCCAGCAAAGAATCACTGGATTGCCGTAAAGAATATTCTGAAGTATTTGAGGAATACTTAGGATAAGTTCTTGATTTACGGAGAAAGTGAGGTGCTACAAGTCGATAGAGTCTGAAAGGCAAGTTTCCAATAGACAAAGATAATTCCTGGTCACAGTCCGGCTATATCTTGTGTCTAACTGGCGGTGCAAAGCACTGTTGCTGACTCCATGACTTAAGCTGAACATTTCGCAGCTTGAGAAGCGGCGAAAGAGGTTGTTTGGAAAGAAGAGTTCATCACTGAACTTGATGTGATTCCCAGCATAGATGAGACTAGCTGCACATCATAGGTCCAAACACCTTGAGGATAGGTATAATCTATTCCGTGAGATAAATGACAGAGGTGTTAAGTAGATAAGCAAGTTTCATCGAATGAGAACGTTGCTAATCTATTAACGAAGCCACTCCTTATGCCTAAGCACGAGTCGCGGACTGTAGCTGTAGGATGAGTGAAATTAAGATGTAGTCTTAATTTCAGTGGGAGTTTGTAAAGGGCTTTATTTAGTTATTTTGATTGGTTCATGTAAACATTTTAAAATGTTAATGAAATTTTTATTTCTGGATTATTTTTAACTGTGATATAAAATAATCGTTCCAAAATGATTCATGTCATTATATATGGGCCATCGAAGTACATGAGTAGACTTGATCCTGAAACCCCATATTTAACGAAGTGACATAAATCAAAGTGTCCATAGTCGAAGGTTGTTGAAATTGGAACACCAACAACCTGTTGAGACTAGATTGTGTTGAGACTTATGACCAAGTTTCGAGGGGTCATAGATGCGCGGCATCAAAGTCGACACATAGGTATATGTAGGGGAGCATATGACCGGACATGGCCCACTAATGAGAACTCTGCAAGATATTAATATCTGTGTCATAAGAAGTTCTCATATACGACTATAGAGTATAGTCCTTAGACCTGAGTTCGCATGCATGTGGCTGCACATGGAGTAATGCGCTTTGATCATTGTCTAACGCTGTTTCGTAACTGGGAGCTATACGGACCTTGGTTGGGTGTATTATGAATTGTGTAGTTCATAGTGATGGAACAAGATGGGATTTGTCCCTGCCGTTTAACGGAGGTAATATCTCTAGGCCAATCGGAGATTTGATAGCTGGTAAGAGAATGGCCATTCCCAAACGGACTTGCCCAAGTCGTTTGAATTGTCAGTATCAAATCTGGTCCGATAAACATGGTCTGGCTATATAAGGATGACACGCATCTTGCCTTATGCCAGATCGAGATATTAAGACAAAAGGACTAGGGAATGTAGGATTCCAGTACAATCAGAAGATTGTTGGGAATGTCCTGTGTAGAATTCCAGTACAAGTGGGAGATTGTTGGGAATGTCCTGAAATCTACCGTACTATCTCTAGAAAGTATGATAAGTGTCGAGATCAGACATAAGTCATAAATACTGGGTGATCATGATGGCTTGCTAGAGTCCGCTCATGATCTATAAGTTTAGGACTTATTACCAGTATTGTATGATCCCGAAGGGTCACACACCATAGCTAATGGGAAAGTTAAATGGAATTAATACGGTAAGATGCAATGGCATTTACTGTATTAGATCAGAGAATTGGGCCAGACAAAATACAGGCTTTTGTCTGATTTGTGTCTTGGGCCCAAAAGATTAATGAGCCATTAGTCTAATGACTTGGGCCCATTAATGAGAGATAAAAGAATAAGAAAACCCTAAGGGATTAGCATTCTTCTGCGATTTCTTTTTGGTGGCTGCGCCCCATCTCTCTCTCTAACCTCTCTCTCTGATCATCCATCTCTTTGGTCTAGCAGCCGTCCCTTGCTTGTAAGAGTGTGGATACTTGAGGAGGAGCCGATTCTCATCAGCTCTAATCTGATCTTGTCATTACCACCAATCACTCCGCTGCAAAAGGTAAAGATCAGGTTGGTTTTATGATTCGTTTTGCAAGAACCTAGATCTGTTTAAGATTATGTGCTAGGTTGCAATTGAGAATTGAACCATGGACAAACGCCATAATCCTTCACAAATACAGTAAATGTCTTGCATCTTACTGTATTAATTCCTTTTAACTTTCCCGTTAGCTATGGTGTGTGACCCTTAGGGATCATACAATACTGGTAATAAGTCCTAAACTTATAGATCATGAGCGGGCTCTAGCAAGTCATCATGATCACCCAGTATTTATGACTTATGTCTGATCTCGACACTTATCATACTTTCTAGAGATAGTACAGTAGATTTCAGGACATTCCCAACACTATTTACTTTCTGCTTGCTGATTTACTGCTTTCCCATATTGCTTTCTCCTAGTTTAATCTCTTCTGTTTTAATTCTATCGTTGACCGGAGTCCCTGTGGATTCGATACCCTAAGTACTACAACTACATCACTGTGCACTTGCAGTTAGAATAGGGATTAATTCTTGACCTATCAAGTTTTTGGCGCCGTTGCCGGGGACTCTTTTGAGTCTTCGATAGATTTGAACTTAGGGTTTAGACTAGGTTTCTCGTTTTTATTTTTTGCTACTAATTTTTTTTTTCTTTTCTGTTCTTGCGTTTCAGGTACGCCTGTAATCGCCCTGCATCGATCGGCACGGTCTTCTGTGTCGATCGTTACATTCTCGAGCTTGCATCGATCGACGCTACTATGCATCGATCGACACATTGCGAAAGAATGATGGGAATGATGGAACAGATGTTGGAAAATCAGCAGAATAACTCGTTCTGCAGAAGCTATGGTTCATATTCATTCACCAGAGATTATGAATCTCCATCATATCAGCATGTTCCTCCTCACAATACACAGTCTAATAAGCTGATGAGCATGATGGAGCAGTTACTAGAGGATCAGACCTAGTTTGTTGTAGACTTCGACAGGAAGTTGGAAGCTATACATGAAAATCTGAATGGGAAGTTTGAATACTTGAGCACACATGTGAAGAAGCTAGATGTCCAAGTTCAACAAACAGCTGGAGCAATACAAAGGCATAATGAAGCTTGGAAAGCTGAACAGTACATATCCATCAAAGTTGTGACCTTAAGAGATGAGATTGAGTTGCTAGGTGAAGAAGAGAGCATAATCTCGGATTTTCTGGATGAATATTGTTTGTCTGAGACATGCATCGATCGACACCCCCCTTAGTGTCGGTCGACACGCAGTTCTGACAGCAATTTCGAGTTCTTACGACAAACATAATCGCCTTGTGTCGATCGACACACCTACTGCATCGATCGACACAGATCGCAGACGAGACCAGAAGCCCGCAACAGTCCCAGAACGAGTCTACAAGCCCATTGTGCCATATCCTAAGGTTCCTAAACCCTCTAAACAAGAGATAGAAGTGGCTAACTGCATGAAAGTGATGGATAAGAAGATGAATGAAACTCCACCAGCTGAAGCTTCGCGAGTTCATGCAAAGAAGATGATCTCCACTGATGGTCATCTGAAAGAAGAAGTTCAGATTGGTGGAACTACAGTATCTGATAGTAGAGAGAAGAAGATGGTGGTTCCTTTTGAACATGCTCTAACATCTTCAGTACCTGTAACTGCTCATAAGCAGAAAGATCCAAACATCAGATCTCCACCAAAGGTAAGGCACAAATCATCTAAGCTTAAACATCCTGACCGCATCACTTTGAATGCAGTAAAACGCACTATTCCACCCAAACTTCGCTCCCGCCCTGATTCTGTTTACTCTTTCCTTGGGAGACCTCATGATCCGAATGCATATACGCCTCCATGGATGAAGAGATATTCACAGAGACACTCAAAGTCTCTGTTGAAACCGCCATGAGTTCAATCTCTATCCCATAGTCAAGCTAATGACTCAAAACAAGCGCTGAGTGGGAGGCAACCCACTGTTAGGTTCGTTTTAGTTTTCGTTTTTCAATTTGATTTGGTGTTTTTAATTTTTCTGTTTTTGTGTGTTCAAAGGCTTGAGAAACAGGCAAAATCGCATTGCATCGATCGACACACCTAGTACATAGGTCGATGCAGTTGCGATTCACGGTTTACCGAATCAATTGCGGTTTCGACATCGGTTATTCACATAACCGCGAGCAAATGCGCCTTGCATCGATCGACACCCTTGTGGCATCGATCGACACATGGCGACGAAAGGTACGTGTTCTGCAACTTTTCGGATTGTTTCGATTTGATTATTTATTCTCACCGACCCTAAGCTTGACACTACTGGGACAGTGTGTTTTAAGTGTTGGGGAGGAGCTACTGACGCACGCTTTTGTTTTCTTAGAGTCAGTTCTTTGTTTTTCAAAATTTGTTTTATCGAGTCAAAACTTTTAAGTAAGAAACAATGATTTATTGAGAAGATTTACAGCACTTTCAGGAACTTAAGTAACCATTGGGATGAAGTTGCAAGATGATCTCTGACTATTAGAAAACCCCATCGCGGATCAACCTACTGAGGACACCCACATCGCTTCAGGTATCAGAGGATCCTTTTACTGACTTCAAACTTAATACTGACTTAATTTTCTCACCTAAGGGCTTGGTATACTTTGTGTCGGATTCCTTTGTTAGTTCTGACACAGCCTGTAAACCTGTCCTATTTGGTTCCCTTCTCCCCTTCCATAAAAAAAAAAATAATAATAATAAACTGAGGATGAGTTAGTAACTCCGAAGTGGTCATGGGAATGGTAGCTACAACTTTCATATCCTATGCATCCATGGAATGTATCCAAGGTACACCCCTTAACGGGAAGAGCACTGATAAAAAAAAAATGATACCCAATGGGGAAAAATCAGAATGCTAAGGAAGGGAAAAGAGAAGAAAGGGACTAAAGAAAGATAGTATGGTGGTCTAGAGCTGATAAGGTAAGAGTCCATGTGCCTTTGATCGATACTCCTTAGGTGAGACCGCACTTAAATACTTGCAGAAGTCAGTAGGGAGAATTTGAATGCGTGAATGTGATTGTGGAGTTTACTTAGGACAGTTGCTAAGTGTGGGGGAAGTATATGTTGGTCTTGATGTCTGCAGGTGAAATCTTTCATGAGGATTACTAAGGGGAATCTGAGTGTTGTTGCTTCAAAGATGAAATGAGTTTCTGAATGTTTTTAAACCTCTTCACCATGTCTAGTTCTTTGTTTTGCTTGAGGACAAGCAAAGGCTAAGTGTGGGGGAGTTGATATACCATGGATTTTAGGGCTTTTAACCATGGTATATATCTTATTTATCGAGTCCTTTACTATGTTTCAGGTATTTATTAGGTACAAGCACATTTGGAGCAGATTTGGTGATTATGGCACTTTATGGAGCTTTTTGGAGTGTTTGGCCGAGAGATAGAGTTCTATGTGGACATTTGAGGAATGCATCGATCGACACACCTTTGGTGTCGATCGTTGCATATGCGAGATGGGCCAGACTCGACGGTTTAATGAAGAATGCTGATATTGCAGAAAAGCCCATATATTTACACAAAGCCCAAAACGTGTTTTAGACTATATATTAAGGTTTTTAGCCACTTGTTTAGGCTACGCTTTACTTACGCTTTATTTTATTCAGAGAGAGTTTTAGGAGCTGATCTTGTTCTCGAAAGAGACTTGATTTCGAACCCCAGTTCTTTATTTGATTTTATAATATTTGGTTTTCTATTCAAGATGTTTTCTGTTTCGATGAACATGTCTGAGTAGATTACCTGTTAAGTTTAGGGATTCTCATTAGGGATTTTATGGAATTATATTTTAATCAATCTGTAGGGATTCATATCTGCTAGTTCTTCGAAAGAGACTTGATTTCGAACCCCAGTTCTTTATTTGATTTTATAATATTTGGTTTTCTATTCAAGATGTTTTTTTTTCCGATGAACATGTCTGAGTAGATTACATGTTAAGTTTAGGGATTCTCATTAGGGATTTCATGGAATTATAGTTTAATCAATCTGTAGGGATTCATATCTGCTAGTTCTTCGCCTAGGATTGCTCTTAATGCTTAATCTGAAGTAGCTATCCAGATTTATGATGTTAGGTTGATTGATGCAACGACAGTTGGTTAATTAGCTAGAAAGAACCTAGATGAGCAATTAAATTACTCGCAAAGAGATTTGGTTTATTTTAATTGTGAACATATCAAACTTGGAATTAAAGCTGGTTTAATCTGTTAGTAATTGCAAAGAGATTTGGATTGCTGCACTTAGACTTAGAGAATTCTCGCAACGAGAGTTGGTTAATTCTATATCTGTGTTTTGAGTTCTAGAACAGTTTCTGATTAGATCCCGATTGATTGATTGCTTGTGTTCCTGATTTCCTGAGAACTTCCTAGACTTAACGCTTCGTTTTCTTGCTCACAACTCGCTGCTATTTACTTTCTGCTTGCTGATTTACTGCTTTCCCATATTGCTTTCTCCTAGTTTAATCTCTTCTGTTTTAATTCTATCGTTGACCGGAGTCCCTGTGGATTCGATACCCTAAGTACTATAACTACATCACTGTGCACTTGCAGTTAGAATAGGGATTAATTCTTGACATATCAACTATCAAAGCAAGTTGGGAGAAAGGTTTGAAGGCGGGAGCTCATATCCAAAGACAAAACTGAGATCAACAAGTTCCAATTCGAGTCAACGTCACCAAGATGCAACCAAGTTAGGCTTACTCCAAAACTTTAGCCACGCTCATCAACGCAAAACTCTTAGCTCAATTCTCAACCTAGACAAGCATTCCTATCAACTAGCTCTTTAACATTCATTAGGTTTTCAAGTGGATCTTACTCAATGCAAGGTGATCAAACTCATTTGGCAAAGGTACAAGGTTTTGAGATTAAAGTGATCTCAATCAAAAGAGGGGTTTATTCCAAAAGCATGAAGGTTCTCTCATAAAGAAGTGAATGAGCTATAGTAAAATGCTAAGAGTTAGAAGCAATTGGTGCATACTAGGTTGATTTCCATCTACCCATGCCCCAATTACTTCTTCTCCTAATCTAGCCCACCTAAATGGATACTACCCTTGACCAAGGCTATTTTTGCCCCATCCCCTTTTCTCAATCAGACACTTTCCAATCAAACTCCCCAAGGATCAATAAATACTTTTCAAAACAGTGGCAAATCTTTTCTTTTTAACTTAGCTCAAATCTTTCTTTAGCAATGGTCTCTTTTCTTTCTTTAAGGTGAGCCTTTGGCTTCTTTTCATTTCAAAATATGAGACACTTTTCTTTTCTTTAAACACATAAGAGCTTTTCTTCTTTTAAAACACTTTGCCAACAAATATAAGATCCCAACCAAAATCCCTTTCATTCTTCCCTTTCTTTACTCTCTTCTTCCATTCCCAATTCCTCCCCCAAACTTGGATTCTAGCCCATTGCAAAGCTAAAGGTGTTGAGCCTGCACTATATGGAAATTTCCCCTAGTCGCCTCATACTCAACACTTTTTACCTAGCTCATTCAAGAAAATAGGCCTAACTCTCAACAAGAGTGTTTATGGTTTGAAAGAAGGGTGGCGAAAGGTATGGAGTCTATTCAAGCAGGCGAGAGTGGTAAAAAGGATAAGAATGCTTGAATATTTTCAGAGTATCCATGAGTTTAACACACAAAGCATGAGAAAGATAATTAGATGTCATCATTAAAGTTCTCACTTAGGTAGAGCTAGTGTCAATTCAAAGCCTATTTCAGTTTCAAACCAAGTTTCAAAGCAAGCAATCCGAGCATGGTTCGTCTTAACTTTCTAGCCTTTCTTGAATTGCAATCTTAGGACAATCAACTAGCTCAAACAACTAGCATAAAGAACACGTCATCACTCAATCAGTCTTACAAGTAATTTCAATCATTGATCCCTATGCATGCGTCCTATATGATGCAACTAGACTCGATCCTATGATGCAAGTGCAACTACATGCTTTCTTTTTGGAAATTTTTTGAAATTGTTTTGGTTTTTTCTATGCCATAAATGAAATGCATGAGACTCAAGTGATAGAAAAGAAAAATAAGATCAAAAGAAACGTGATTAGCAACTGGTCTCTCCCCCAAACTTAAATCACACAGTCCCTTGTGTGAAAGAATCAAGGAAGAAAAACCGGGAAAACAAACAAATGCAAGAAAAGAAAAGAGGCAAAATATTTACAAAGGTTGGAGTGTTACTTGGAAAGTGGAATGGAGAGGAGGAATGGGAGGTGGAGGCATCTTTGATTTGGCATGAGACTTCCCCAATATTAGACCATTGCATTGGCTTCTCATCCTTTGATTTAGTATTGAAGTCCCTTGCTCAATCCCAAAACTCATTCCCTTCTTCTTTGCATTTATCCCAAAGCTCCTCAAAAAGATAGACATGGGAATTCCTCCCAAGTGAGCTTGTTTTGAGTCACTAAGCTTGACTATCCCTTCACTCTTTTTGGTTAGGGGTGTGGCATGAGTTTGTATCACCGGGATCATACTCATCGTAGAACCGCCCCCTAAACTCCTTCATCCTTATCTCCTCAAAAGGGATCTTCCTTGGATCATGAAAGCTTGGTGATATGGTGGAGACTATATGAAGGTAGTTGTGAAAGGCTTGAGCCATTGGATATCCATCTTCTTCATCCTACTTGAAGGATTCTTCATTGGGACCATCTTGTTTCTCCATAGGAATTCCTCCAATTGGCTTTTGCATGGGATTTGGTTGCTTTGGCACTTCTTCCATGATTGAGAGCTCATATTGTGTGCTCTCTTCCTTGATCTCCTAGCACTTAACAACCAACCCATATTTATAGGGCTCTTCCTCATCTCTCACAACTTCTCTTACTCCTTCATTATTGCTATTGGTTGAATGACCCATGAATGTCTCTTCATCATCCTCTTCTTCATACCCAATCACAAGATCTTCACCAAGAGTGCAACCAAGAAGCATTTCAAATTCCTTGATAGTCTCTTCAGCTTCTTTCAAGAACTTATCTTGGACTTGAGCATTCTCCTCATGTGTTGGCTCAACAATACTTGCATCTTGAGGCAGATGAGCAAAATCATTGTTGATCATCCTTAAGCTCTCATTGTACCTCTCTTGTCCTTCCAATGCCATTCTTGCCAAGTTGAGAAGCTCTTCACCACATGATTGGGAGGAGTAAGATGCTTCATGGTCATGCTCCATACTCCAAAGATTGGTATCCATCACCTTGATAAGTGGATGTGCTTTCAAAACCATGATGGCTTGTAGGGTCCCAAGCCATCTCTCTTTATTGATCTTCTAGCATAGCCCTCAACATTAAAGCTATCTCTGAAGCCATGCTCTCTTCCTTATGATTGTACCTTGCAAAAAGAACAAACACTTGAAAGAGAGTTAGTAACCAAGACTTGAACTAAATAGGAATAGAAAACGAATTGATATATCCAGAATCCCAAAATGGCAACGACGCCAAATTGATAACAAGGATTTTTGCAATCCTTTGAGGTACCAATTCCTCAAGCTTATTGATGTAGCTTTGAGGTATCGAACATTTTTGGGACGGATAAAACCAATACGCACACACTAAACCTCTAGAGTCAAATCAATTCAATTAAGTTTTTGTTCTAACGCCCCAACGTCCGACCCGCCTCGACCAAAGGTTAAAGTGTCCCGCCCAAAATCTTTTCCATAGTTTTTTCTATTTTATTTTTAAATCATTTAAATTTAAATCAATTTAAAAAAGGCAAACTCGGCAATACATATTTCATTAATAGGGAGAGGGGTATGAAGATTATTACGGGGTAGTTAAGATATTTTTTTAGCCATAAAGCTATACGAGAATTTCACCCTAATATTTAACTAATTTATCCATAAATTAAGTATAACACTCAGAGTTAATTGCACTCAGTGTATCTTTTTGAAACATTAATAGCTGCACTCAATCCATAACAAGTTGGTTTTTGGATGGGTGGAAATAATATACTTTTTGTGTCCATAGATCATTATAATGTGATTTTTTTGATTAACAGTGTCCATAAAATGTTGTTTTTTCGATGGACAGCTGTTCTAACATACTTTTTGTGTCCGTAGATCACAATAATGTGAACTTTTTTTGATAAATAGTGTCTATAAAATGTTGCTTTTTCGATGGATAATAGAACCAACATACTTTTTGTGTCCACGGATCACAATAAATGCTGCTTTTCGATTGACAGCTGTTCTAACATACTTTCCGTGTCCACAGATCACAATAATGTGAACTTTTTGGATAAATAGTGTCCATAAAATGTTGCTTTTTCGATGGATAATAGAATTAACATACTTTTTGTGTCCACGTATAACGTAATTGGTTCAATAATTCAATAATTCAACAATCAATAATTGAGGAATCATAAAAAACTTTGTTTCTAGTGGATAACGTACTTGGTTCAATAATTCACATGATTGTGAAACCGTGGACACAAGGGTTTGTTGCACCCACTATCCACCGCAAAACCAATATTTTCCTTGTCAGATTTTTATCCACGAGATGGATATTGTGGACAGCTAGTCTAGACTATCCATTCGAAACTTTTGAATTAACTCCGTTTTTTTTTTAATTCTTGTATATCGACCGATTATATCTTCATTATGGTGGTTTATATTGCCGGAAATCTCACATCCGCAATGCTATCCACCGTCAAACAAATGAAGGGTAAAAAGAAACATAAAGGAAGAAAGAGAAGAAAAGGAAAATAAAGAAGAAAAAAAACAAAATAGAAAAATGATGGATAAAATGACTGGGGATATTTTGGTCTTTTTTAACATGTAAATTGAAGGAAAAAGATGCACATTTTCAAGAAGTTTTCAAAAGATATTAAATTGCAAAAAAAAAAAAAAAAAAATACATTGGGTCCGATTGGTGAACAAAAGCGGAACGGTAAGATTAGCGGTTAGCGGAAGTGGTAAGCGGTTGAATAGTGCAAAACTGTAAGTGAAAGCTGTAAGCGAAAGCTGTTAGAGAAAGCGGTAACAAAAAGCTGAGAGTAACCGCTTTTACTGTAGCTGTATAACGTTTTCGTGATTGGTAACAAGCAAAGCGGTAAGCCTCTAACGCTTTTATTTTAATGTCACCAATCAAACCCATTATGTGCGGAGGTCGGAACCGACTATTTCTCAAACATTTAACATCAAAATCCTTTTATCTCAAGTTGACAAAAACAAAAACAAAAAATCATTTTCTCGATACCAGAATCTTCCATAGAGAGATACCCACAAACCTTTCTATCTCTTGCGGTTTCAGTCAGGTCAGGAACAATCTTTTTCGATCATCGATGGTTTGATTAATTCTGTTTTTATTTTACTTTCTCCTCTCATTTTGATTGTTTGATTAATTCTCTCTTTTCTTTGTCCAAGAAAAAAAACGATTGATCTTTTTATTTTCTGGGTAATCTCAGCTTCGCGCTAAATGTGAGAGACTTTTTCTTCCGTAATCTTTTATTCCTGTGTTTTTTCTTTTTTTTTTTTTCTGAAACGATTAAGATAAAGATGAAAACCCCAAATTTTAGTATATTTATTATTTATTTTCTTGTCCCTTTTCTTTGTGTAAAGTGCAGCTAACTTTCCCTGAGGATTGACTGGTTGTTTCAAGCTCTGATTCGCCGCTTACAGCTATTGCCAGGAGCCATTGATGGAATAAATGTCTCAACTCAGAATCTGATCCTTGTGGGTATTGGGAACTGAGAGCTCTTTAATGCGAATTCTGTGATGGCGAGTAATGTAGTTATTCATCCATTGCAAGGATTAGACGATGGGACCAGTTTTTGTAAAGATTGTGATGAAGATAGTGGTGTATATAATGAGAAAGCGAGTTTATTGGAAACATCTGGTTCTGTAGAGAAGAATGCTCCTGGAGATTCTGGTCCTTCTGATTGGCGTAGGGGTTAGTCCTCTATTCAAACCTTGTGTTACCCACAGCAATATTCTAGGGAAATGTGCTATCTTTGTACAACAAGCTTTGCCAGCAATGCCTCGACTTTGGAGCTCTAACTATCTTTGTCCATTGTTACTTTTGTCTGATTCTGAAGTAGAGTATAACCACTGATTTAAGATTGTATGTTCTTGAAGGACTAGACCACTGCACAACTGCACCTGTTGGTCTCCATGGAGATATGCTAATCGATGACAATGAGATTAAGTACTCTCGGTCTTTGACAGAGAAAGGGTCTCCTGCCAGTCATAATTCGAAATTAGATAGATTATCGGAGCGCGAAAAGGTATGAAACTAAACCCGCTCATGTCGCTAGATCTCTTTGTGGCGATGGATCATGAACAGAAGGACTTTCTGTTCATATGCTTTTTGTAATTAATACAACCTTTGCCAAATTGCCTCATTCATGATCATATTAATCTTGGATATTAAGTGAAGATTCTCTTTTTGTGTTGTAAGAATCATTAGGATATGATTCTCTCTTGATTATATTCTCATGGTTTTGTCTTGTGGTTCCAGCAAAAACTCATTGTTGAGCTAGTCAGAATACAAAATGATGGGACAGTGGAAGTTGAGATAAATAAAGGAACCCCGGTATCAGAGTTATTGGAGTTTCAACTAACCAAAGAGCATTCCACAATCACATATGAAAAGTCCTTTGCGGAATCCTTCCGATCCATTCCAAGGTTGAAAATTGCTATACTTGTGGTGGGAACTCGAGGCGATGTGCAACCATTTCTAGCCATGGCAAAGCGCCTCCAGGTTATCTTTAAGTCGTGTTTTCGCATTCCCTATGTCATACTGTGGACGTAAGATTCATAGAGAGAAACATTGTGACAACAAATGTTTAAGTTATGTGGATGCATATCTCATGTCTTCTCAACTGTCAGATGTTGTTTGATTTCTTCATTTTGTCCTTCTAGATGCTCTTGACCCATTTCCCCTAGAGCTATGTATTCCCCGAGACTTCTTATCATTTTAGGAGAGATTTTGGACCGATTGGTCATTGGCATTGGGAAAGATTAAAGTTACAGGTCTGTCTTCTTTGCAGGAATTTGGTCATCGTGTTAGATTGGCAACTCATGCAAATTTCTGCTCTTTTGTACGATCTGCTGGAGTTGAGTTCTATCCTTTGGGCGGTGATCCGCGAGAATTAGCTGGATGTAAGAAGTCCTCCATGAAAAGAATCATTTATATTTTTTTAGTTTCGTGATGAAAGCCTGGTTGCAACACAAATAAGCTTTTAGAAATCACATTTATGGGTAATTTTGAATGTAGATATGGCTAGAAATAAAGGTCTCATCCCTTCTGGGCCTGGAGAAATAGCAAAGCAGAGAAAACAGTTGAAGGCAATCATAGAGTCTCTTCTTCCGGCATGCACAGAGCCTGATATGCAAACTGCTGTGTCTTTCAGAGCTCAAGCAATAATTGCAAACCCTCCTGCATATGGTAAGCTTTTTGTTGCATCAGCACCTCATTGTTTCTAAGCTTTTCTTAATTATAATTACTATACTTTTTTCATTGCTCGTATGAACCTAATGATGTGATTCTTGGTTCTAATTGCAGGACATGTGCATGTTGCTGAAGCTCTTGGAGTACCAATACACATTTTTTTCACAATGCCTTGGACGTGAGTTGACTTCTTTGCTTTTTTTTTTAATCTCAAAGTCGGTTTTATTTGCTGTCCTGTTTTCTTACATCCTCTTCCTGTAGGCAGGCCAACCCATGAATTTCCCCACCCTTTGGCTCGTGTTCCTCAAAGTGCTGCGTATTGGGTAATGTTATTATTTGATGGCGACCTAACTGGTTATTTCTTATGATCTCGATATGTTGTTATTATGAAGCTTGTTCTTTAATAAAATTTTATTGTATCAGCTATCATATATAGTTGTTGATCTTATGGTATGGTGGAGCATAAGGACATACATAAATGATTTTAGAAAGAGGAAGCTAAACCTTGCACCTATCGCATATTTCAGTACATACCATGGCTCAATTTCTCACTTGCCTACTGCTTACATGTGGAGTCCCCATGTTGTTCCAAAACCATGTGGTAAGAGCATAGCTGCATCCACAATACGTATATTCTACAGAGGTTATCATATGTTTCCAATATGCATTGTAGCTTCATTCTGGTCTCAGGGCTCATGTTCTTCTTCTTGCTTTGGGAAGACCATAATGCGTTATCTGAAAGATTTTGCTTTTGTTTGACTAACTTGCAGACTGGGGTCCTTTAGTAGATGTTGTTGGGTATTGCTTCATGAACCTTGGATCAAAGTACCAACCTCGCGAAGAGTTTACCCGTTGGATAGAAAGAGGATCACCGCCCGTATATATTGGTTTTGGAAGCATGGTAATCCCATTTTCTGACCCTTAATAGTCAGAAAGTGTGTTCCTTTCTTTGGTAATATTCAGTGATAGTCAATAGTGTTGACAGTTGATGTTGCAAATATTAGTTGAGAATCAAACTGAAATCTTAGATTTGTATCAAATTCAATGCACGAGTTTCAGCTCACAGTATTGTTGCTTTGTTGTTTCTTCTCCTTAACAAAACCAGCCTCTTGATGATCCCAAAAAGACAATGGACATTATACTGGAAACACTGAGAGAGACAGAACAAAGAGGAATAGTTGATCGTGGATGGGGGGGCCTTGGAAAACGTAAGCAGCTTCTTCACCATCTCTTTTGACGCTCTGTGTCCTTCTTACTTTTCTTGATTCATAATACATTTTTATCTTCGATCTTGCAGTTGCTGAAGTTCCTGAAAATGTATTCCTCTTGGAGGACTGTCCTCACGATTGGTTGTTTCCTCAATGTTCAGCTGTGGTAAGCCCTCTTTCGATTCCCAATGTATTATCCACATTCATGTCTCCAATGATATCTTATAATTGAGGTTGTTTCTCGTGGATATGAAGATTCATCATGGCGGTGCTGGAACCACAGCGACTGGACTAAAATCTGGGGTAAAACGTTTAAACTCTCCTGCCCGTCACCAAAGTGTCCCGTGTTGGAATCTTTAGCAGTTCTGCTTTACTACATGAAATTTGACGATACCTATAGGCTTTTGAATTCTTTTTTTTTATGTCTGCAGTGTCCAACAACAATTGTGCCGTTCTTTGGGGATCAGTTCTTCTGGGGTGACAGGATCTATGATAAAGGACTTGGGCCTGTGCCAATACCGATAGCTCAGCTCAATGTTGATAACCTCTGTAATTCCATTAGATTTATGCTTCAACCGGAGGTAAGCAACCTTGATTTCCCTTTTTTCCATTTATCTTCCATGCCCATAAAGGAGGATGTTAGAGTAAAGAGTCACAATATAAGTTAAAACCAGACGCTCTCTTTATTGAAAAGCTTTGCGCCGATGAAGAAAGCTCAAAGCTTTTCTCTGTTGAAAACTGATCTAACCTCCAAATCGTGGTCTTTCAGGTGAAATCACGAGTGATGAAGCTTGCAAAAGTACTGGAGAACGAGGATGGTGTTGCTGCAGCAGTTGATACTTTCCATAGGCATTTGCCAGCAGAGTTGCCATTGCTCGAGTCCACTCCTGTGAAAATGGATGAAGATGATCCACCAGACCTGTTACAGCGCTTCTTCATCCAGATTGGGAAAAAGTGCTGCCTTCCATGTGGGGGCGTGTGATATTAATTATTTTAGATGCTATATAGTCGCATAATCATGTCTCTACAACTTCAATTCATTTCATTCAATGGTCAGAAAAATAATTTTTTTTTCATTGTTACATAAATTGGATATAATAAAACTATTGGTATGGTTATGTGCCCTGGGGTGTACTGTTTATAAGCTCATTTGATTTTGATCCAGTTGAGTGGAGTATCTTGGCTAATCTGCTACACGCTCACAAGTCCCAAGCCTGCTACAAAATTGGTAACAAAATTCGCCTGTTTGACCACAATATAAATAGAGACAATATGCCAGAAAATCCAAAATAGATCGGAAATTAGGTAAATCAATTAGTTATTTTTTGCCACCTACGTTTTTAATCTAATCAAAGTAGTCCGGATATTCCGGTTTTTTTTTTTTTGTGGAATTTCGAAATTCAACATATTATGACTTATAAGTGAAAACTTTAGACCATGTGTTCTAGTCTTTTTAGTAAGGGTATCAACAACTATATTATCACTACGACAATGTAAACAAGGCTAAAATATGAAAATTTCTCTCTAATAGTGACGACGGTATCCAAATCAGACATAAAACTCGGCCACTACATCGGGTTTTCAATTATCTTTAAGAAATTCACGCAGAAGGTTTCGATTCTAACACTAAGAATACTCCTGTCATAAACTCTCCATAGCTCAATTGAGTCCGTCTAACTCCGCATGAACCGCTGATAGGTTTCTCATGTATCTTTTTCGCCTGCTAGGACACAACACATATTATCACGTAAACACCATCTATGTCCACTAGCAAAACCATAATCGACTCAAGAGGCTTCAATCTGGCATGTAGGGATATAACAAGTCTCGGAGAGATGTTCCTATATGGTCTATTGTGGAGAGATATCCACATCCACATCAAATCAAGTCTGATTTTTATGAGTTTGAAGCTGATAAATGTAGTTATATTTCCAATAACTTAAGAAACTTGATTATCAAATATATATACACATCATCTTATAAAAATGATAGAGGCGCAATATAATTAAGTATAACACATGTGAAAGCTGAAACATAGTTTAAACACATTATATATAATGAACAAATGGATTTTTTTTTTTTTAAAATAACAGTCTTCAGACTACACACGAAGTCTTATTCTATTAGATACATTGCCAACATTCTTCAAAAATTGATTAAAAAATAATTACCAAACATAAAATTAAACCTCAGGCATGAAGAACATATACAACTAACACATATTTATAAAAAATTAAAATCAACGAAATTCATCACAAATATACAAAAATTGCGTTTTTAAAAATTTATCATTTAAGACTTCGAAAAAAGTTTGACAGTGCTTTTACCATACCTCTATTGCAATCTGAAAAAGAGAGTATTTTTACAATTAAGTTGTTACAAAGCAGACTGCGGATGCAATGTGACAACCATTCAATCAGCGTACACAGTCTTCATTGTAAATTTTTGACATTTTTGTAAAACAACTTATGAGGTCTGAGAACATAAAAATGGTAGTTTTGCAAGTGACCGAAAAATTTGACTTTATTCAGACTTCATCAAGAACTTTTAAGAGTTTCAGAGCTCTCTTGCAGTCTAACAAATGTAAGGGTATTTTTAGGGTTGACCAAAATATTAGTTCGGTTGACTTTTTAGAACATTCTTCTCTTGCGATTTGAGAAGATATTCAGATAGCGAGAGAAGTCTCATAAAAGATTCTCACTTTTAGGTTATTTTTGCCGTTGACTAAAATTTTGTATTTAAGATTTCTATGTTTGTCTGATAAATGTAATATATTTCAGATTTCTAGAGTTGTCTAATATTTTTTTCTCTTGTTTTCATATTACATTAGAAGTCTGAAATTTTTCCCTTATTCTGGTCAATATTTGAATTTTTTGGTCAATTACTAAAACTACCACTTTATATTTTCAGACTTCAGATTCCGTCTGAAAAAGTCAAGATTTGGTAAAATTCACTAAATTGTTTTTGTCACACTACATAAGAAGTTTGAAGAAAAAATCAAATTTTGATCAATTGTAAAACTACCCTCTATTTATTTACACTTTTTGGTAAAGTCTAATAATTTTTTTTTGTTTTCAAAGGAATTTTCATACTTCAATGGTGGTCTGGATAACTTAAAAGTCAATTTCAAAACTTCTCTCTCGTTGACCATGAGACTCCGTCAAACTTTATGGGAAATCAGAAATCGCAAAACAGATTTGAAAATCGGTGTATCTTGTGAAAAATCACATAAATCTAGTTTTAAGCTCATTTTTACTTTTGCCAAGCGCCCATAACTTCTAGTTACACCAATACTCAATTTTAAGAATGATCTTTGAAGTAAGAAATAATCTATAAATAAATCTTATTATAGAAAGCTATAACAGCTGACAAAAGATATAAAAATTTATCTCAAATTTGTAATTAACACGATTGTGACACAGTTCAGTCGGTCGATCAGATTTTGACTGTTGGGGTCAAATACCCTCGATGAAATCTATAGTTAAATATAGACCAAGTGTTAGCTTAAATACGAAAAGTATACGCTCTGTATAAAAAGTGTTTCGTACAAAGTCTATTAACAAAGCTTCTTAGTAATCGGATTGCTCTGAAAGGTCGTTGAGATCCTTGCTCGGCAGTTTGGCTAGCCTTGCACGGCAGGTCAGATTGGATCCAAACCAATAATCAGCTCCGAATACTGACCTGTCCGGTAATGTGACGGTCCGCGGTATGGTCGGCACCTCGTTCTGCTCGGACCAGTTCGCGGTCCGCTCTGCGTTGGACCATGCTGCTCGGCAAGAGTGAATAATGCTCGGCGTCGGACCATGCTTCCCGGCAAGCATGGATCCTGCTCGCCGTCAGACCATAATGCTCGGCAAGCATGAAGTCTGCTCAGCATCAGACCATGCTGCTCGGCTCTCCGTCATGAGGGTTGCTCGACATAATAGCCAACTAACCCTACTCGATGTCACGCACGTGGAAAACTGGTCGGCATGAACGCTGCTCGGTGATCACGACTAGCTTGGCGAGATACACGAGTGGACAATTGCTTGGTATGAAGGCTGGTGGGCGATCATGATCAGCTCGGTGAGGTGCGCGCGCGGATACCTGCTCGGCATGAATGCTACTCGGACTGACATTCTCGACGTACCGTTTGGCTACTCGGATTGGACTGATCGGACTGATATGCTTGGCACCTCGGCTCAGCAATTCCTCTGACCAGTTCTGCTCAGCGCATTGCAGGCCATGACCTGCTCGGTGATCTGAAATGTCGAGCATGACACGATCCAGACGACGAGCAGCACGCAAGACCTGATCACTCGGATGGATTTCTCAGGCGTATTACTCTGATGGTTTGCTCGGTAAGATGATTCGCGCGTACTGATCTATTTGATCTACCCTTCTCGGTTCATAGAGTCTGCTCGGTAAAAATGCATTGATCGACACTCTTGGTGTGCCGGTCGATGTCGAGCAAACTTCTGAGCATACCTTTTTATTATCGATTCTTTCTCTTCGAATTGCCGAGGAAGCCTAGTCTGTTCAGATTATTATCCCATACGCATGTCCAAACCGATTCGAACTTACTAGCCGTTGATAAACCAAGCCTAAGAAATAAAAATTTGGTCCAAACTCGCAAGATTCATATTCTATGGGCTTGCAAACAACCCTTTTTTTTGTCAACCAATCAGCCTGTTTTTATTCACACTATTTCAACACTTTTTAAAATAAAAGATATTTTAATATATATATTTACAAAGTAAAAACATTAAATCATTAATATTTTAAAATAATGTATAAATTTTTTAAAAAATAAATAAACCTAAAGAGATTAACATCAGTAAAAACTATCTCATGTATAACAAAAACAAAACAAAAATCAGAATCTAAATTTTTAAGAATGCTATTTGAAGTAAAAAAAAAATCTATAAAAAAATATTTTTATAGAAAGCTTTAACAGTTGACAAAATATATAAAACTATATCTCGAATTTTTTAATTAGCACGATTGTGACACGATTTAGTCGTGTTAATTAACTTTCTAAAAATATTTTATTTACGGTCAATGCCATTATTCATTTAAAATTCTGTAGCATTAATTAACTTTCAAAAATATATCAAAATATCTTATTATATATTTTATTTACTCTGATTTAAAAAAAAAATAGTCTAGAGCATATTCCAATCTTCCAAGAGAAGATTGTTATTATCAAACAAAATCTTATAAATATATATCGATAAAATATTTTATAGAATATTTCAATTTCTAATAGAAGACTTCTGTAAATTAATTTAACCCTAAATTAATTGATCCCTATAAATAGAGCATTTACCACGCTCATATAACACCCACATATCAACAAATTTTTATATTCTATCAAAATTAACATGGTTCTAATTTTGTATTGTGATATTGATGAATTTGCAGCTTTATTTCATATCAATCCAAACGAAAAATGTATTGATTTTTTATTTATAATTATCATGTTTCTAATTTTATAATATACTATTTATATTTTTGTAGGGTTGTTCCATTCATTAATCCATTGTCAGGATCACTGTTCCGCAAAAGCATCACAGGACAACCAACTTTTAGTCGTAGACTATGGTTTGGTAATCCTGATGCTCTAATAGAATTCAGAAAATCAGGAGTAAGAGCTTCATTATTGGTTGCACTGATATCAGAAGGATCAATCGAGTCAGAACTTAGATAAATTCTTTCTTCACCTGAAAAACAAAAAACGATTTGTTAACAAACTCCACATCCTATCGCTTCATATATTGTTTTATGGTTTGCACAAAAACCGGTTTCAGTAGTACCTTTAAGTTGATCTAACATATGCTCGTTTACGGTGTTGACGTCATCATTAGTAGGACAAAGAATTGCTCTCTCTTGAAAGAATCTAGGTTCTTTAACCTGCTGTAATAATTCTGAATCACCATAAACTGCTTTGCATATCGCTTTAATTGGTTCTTCAGCATCAGTAATCAGATACTCCTCAGGAATATCAATTAGAACATCGCCATCATTAGGTTAACAAATCTTTCCATCACCAACATCTAATATCCACTTTGAAAATTCCTTTAGTTCCTGAGCTTGCTGAGCTGTCAAGTCATTTGACAGGAGACGCATATTCTTTGTGAGATGCAAGACTGAACAATGCTGCCAAAGGTGTGATGAATTAAGAGCAGATAACACAATTTCAGCCCTTGTTGCACCTTGAATCACTGGTAGAACTTGTCTGAAATCACCGCCAAATACCATAACTTTTCCACCGAATGGTTTTCCATCCCCATTCCTCATTATATCTGCCAAACTTCTATCCAAAGATTCAAAACAATGCTTGCTCATCATGGGGGCTTCATCCCATATTATGAGTGATGCTTGCTTCACTAAATCAGCAAGATCAGATCCAGGTGTAATCGAGCACATAGAAAACTCATCCGGATTTATAGGTATTCCAAACCTTGAATGTGTTGTTCGTCCTCCTGGTAAGAGTAGAGAAGCAATACCACTTGATGCAACATTCAAAACGATTTCTCCTCTACACCTGATCGCAGCTGATAATATATTCCAGAGAAACGTTTTGCCAGTGCCACCAAATCCATAGACAAAGAAAACTCCACCACGCTTATGTAGAGCAGCCCGTGTGATCTTCTCATATATGTTTTTCTGCTCATCAGTTAGCTTCACAAAATCTCTATCATGCATCTCTTTCAACTCAATTTTGTCATAGTTGAGCTCATCAAGAACCAAGACATTAGAGTTATCTTTACCGTCTTGCTTTGGCCGAGGCATACCAGCGTACATAGAAAGAGAACCTCCGTCGAACCCGATACCATATTAACCCATGACCCAAAAGCTTTACCGGTTAGTCGCCGGTCCGGTTTTAAAAACATTGCATTAGAGTTATCTTTACCGTCTTGCTTTGGCCGAGGCATACCAGCGTACATACCTCCGTTACTTTTAAGTATCTTCTCGATTTCTTGCAAGGCATACTCTTTTTTTTCTTCGTCACTCAAACTAAGATCTGCAAAAACAATTTTTTAGAAGTACAATATTGAACTATATATGATATATACAAAATAATGATAGATATACAAACCTGGTCTATTAAAATAATGTCTTCTATTTTGCTCTATATCCTCAGAGAGATGTTCCCAAGTTTGCTGCCAGACTTTTTCAGGCAGAGAAAGACTACCCGAACTAAGCATCATAACGAAAACCCGACGAAGCGATGATGTTGTACAGTAGAAACTCCTTCTAATGATATCATCAATGTATTCCTGATCATCATCTAATAACCCTCTTGCATAACATGTCTCTTTGTAAGAAGGATAAAGCACATCATTGTATGTCTTCAAGTAAATAAAAGAAGTTGCTCCTCTCACGACATTCAGTAGTACTCTCAAATAATATGCTTCTTCCAAACTCCTAGGAACCCAACGGATCCTTCCAATGCTATATCCTCTTTCCCTAATCTTGAAGGACTTACTTGATTTATTATATGTGAATTTTGTTGGAATGTCAGCATATAACAATTCTGCAGCCTCTGCATTGACCTTACACAGCTCAAACCATGCCAACATCATCGTATTCTGAATCTGCTTATGCTGCAAAACATACTCAACCTTGTCGTTACTCTTGTAAACAACTATTTGTTTACCTTCAAGATGAAAGTCAAGTCTTTCCACTGGTGTAGACCTATAATGTATAGGAAATGAGTAAATCCTCCATCCAGCTTCGCAAGCAGATACATACCTAAGAAAATCAAGTTTTAAAAACAATCAGCACAAATCGTTTTTATATTATATTCTCAACATGATATATAAATTTAAATAAATACACATCTAACCGACAATCAAAGTAGTCTTTAATCTCGTTTTCCTCCTTACTATGTTGATTGTTGTTCCCCTCGGTGCTTGTTGAAACACCAGGTGGTGGTTCTACAACAACTGAAACACGATCTTGACCCTTGTTAAGATACTTGAATAAGTACTTAATCGAACCTGATTGGTTACACCATTAAATATTAATGTGAGCTTTGTATAGAATGGATAGAGCCTTGTTGTATGGAACAACATATCTGTTATCACATTTGAAGCCATTCTTCTCAACAAAACGATCTGGTTGTTCACGCTGAAGGATTGTTTAGTGTTTGTCCTGGTTTAATTCTGTCAGATTAAACTCTACTAAACAGATTGGATCTAGGTTCTCTTGCAGAATCATAAAGGATCTCAGTAATACCTTGTTTATGCAGCGGATTGATGAGGTATTGTCAGAGATCAGCAGAACCACCAAGAGGTTGTTCCTCCAAAGGCTCACACACGCACACTAACAGGAGAGAGGCTGCTAGACCGGCTGGGAGAAGTCGCAGAGAGAGAGATGAGAGGCGCAGGGAGTTAGGGAGAAAAGAGAGCTAGGTCAAGTTTTAATCATAAAACCCTTGTCTAGTTCTGTTGGGCTTTTGGGCCCAATTCCCAGTCTGATTAAATCCCTTAGATTTAATCAGGCCCTTTAATCTCTCTAAGTATAGTAAATGCCTAGCACTTTTACCGTACTTCTGCTGAACCGTTCCCTCATAGTTTCCTGTTAGCTTAGGCGTGTGACCCATATGGGATCATATAATAAAGGCAATAAATCCAAGACTTATAGATCATGAGCGGACTCTAGCAAGCCATCATGACCCCCAGTATTATATGACTTATGTCTGATCATTGACATACTCTTACTTTCTAGAGACAGTACAGAGATTACTGGACATAATTCCAACAATCTCCCACTTGTACTGGAATCTCTGTATTCATATTCCTTTTGTCTCAATATCTCGATTAGTCATAAGGCAAGATGAGTGTCATCCTTATAAAGCCTAATAATGTTCATCAGACTCTGATTTGATACTGACAATCCAAACGACTCGGGCCAGTCCGTTTGAGCATGGCCATGCATTTTCCAGTATTCAAATCTCCGATTGGCCTAGAGATATTCACTCCATTTATATTGGAGGGACAAATCCCGTCTTGTTCCATCACTGTAAACTACTCATTTCATAATACACCCAAACAAGGTCCTTATAACTATCGCTTAACGACAGCGTTAGACAATGATCAAAGCGCATCAGTTGATGTGCAGTCACATGCATGCGAACTCAGGTCTAAGGACTATACTCTATAGTCGTAGTAAGAATCTCTTATGACACAGATATAAATATCCTGAAGAGTTCTTATAAGCGGGTCTTGTCCGGTCGTATGTACCCCAACATACACCTATGTACTGACTTTGATGCCGTGCATCTATAACATCCTGAGACTTTGTCATAAGTCACATACCAATCTAGTCTCACGTGGTTGTTGGTGTTCCAATTTCAACAACCTTCGACTAGGGACAGGATGATATAAGCCATCTATCAAATATAGGGTCTCATGATCAAGCTAAATGACTTTGATGACTCAAGATCAAGTCACTTACTTCGATGACCTATAAAATGGTTCATATCATTTTGGAACGATTATTTCATCACAGTTAAAATAATATTGAAAGATAATTTTATTATTAAACATCTCAAATGTTTTACAAGAACATATCAATAACTAAATAAAGCCCTCAAACTCCCACTCAAATTTAGATTACATTTCAATGTCTCTAATGCCTACAGCTTCAGTCAGGTACTCGAGCTTAGGCCTTGGGAGTGGCTTTGTCAACGGATCAGTGACATTATCATTTGTCGGAACTCGGCTGATCTTGACTTCCTTTCTATTAATGATATCACGTATCAAGTGAAATCTTCTTAGTATATGCTTGGATTTCTGGTGTGATCTTGGTTCCTTTGCCTGAGCTATAGCACCATTGTTGTCACAAAACAGTGCCAGAGGCTCAGCTGCATTCGGTATCACACCTAGTTCAATAATGAACTTTCGTATCCAAACAGCTTCCTTCGCTGCTTCTGAGGCGGCGAGATATTCAGCTTCTGTAGTGGAATCAGCAACAGTGTCTTGCTTGGAGCTTCTCCAACTAATTGCACCGCCATTCAGACAAAAGATATAACCTGACTGTGACCGGAAATCATCTTGGTCTGTCTGGAAACTTGCGTCCGTGAATCCACTGACTTTAAGCACATCACTTCCACCGTACACTAAGAACTTATCCTTAGTATGTCTTAGATACTTCAAGATATTCTTTACGGCAATCCAATGGTTTTCACCTGGATTTGACTGGTATCTACTCGTCATGCTCAATGCATAAGCAACATCAGGACGAGTACAGATCATGGCATACATGACAGATCCTATTGCAGATGCATAAGGAATATTCTTCATGCGCTCAAGCTCAGCAGCCGTCGTAGGGCTTTGCTTCTTGCTTAGCGTTGTTGTTGGAATTGTGTCCAGTAATCTCGGTACTGTCTCTAGAAAGTAAGAGTATGTCGAGATCAGACATAAGTCATATAATACTGGGGATCATGATGGCTTGCTAGAGTCCGCTCATGATCTATAAGTCTTGGACTTATTGCCTTTATTATATGATCCCATATGGGTCACACGCCTAAGCTAACAGGAAAATGTGTTGGAACGGCTTAGCAGAAGTACGACAAAAGTGCTAGGCATTTGTCGTACTAAGAGAGAAAGACTAATGGGTCTGATTAAATGGGATTTAATCAGATTGGGCCCAAAAGCCCAAAAGGGAAAGAGAAGGCTTTTAATGACTAAAAGCCAAGTCTTTTCTTCCCAACCCTAATACCCAGCCGCGGCTACTCCTCTCTCTCTGCGCCTCTGTTCCTTGTGGTCTAGCAGCCATTTCCTTGTGAAGCGTGTGTGAACCTTTGGAGGATTCATCCCTCGGTGCATCTATCTGATCTCTGACCTGTTCTATTCCTTCCGCTGCAACAAACAGGTAAAAGGTGAGATCATGTTATGTTTCTAAATAAGAACACCTAGATCTGATGCATGTTTAGGTTGATATCAATATGAGAATTGAATCAGGATCAACTGAACTTTCCTACAGTGGTATCAGAGCCATTGGTTCTTAGGTTTCTTGTTTTAGATTCATGTTTAGGTTGTTTAATCTGTTTAGAATTGTTTTTGAATCAATTACTGATAAGATAAAACAGTTAAGAAACTGAATTAAATCCTAAACACACAAACAGAAATCACAAACCGAGCTATATGACTCGGGTTTGTTGATTGGCCGAGAGTATGGCCGGTTGGGTCGGATCGTTGGATCGATCGCGTCACGACCGCGGCTCGTCCCGATCGTAAGACGGATCGCGTCCCGATCACGATCGTCCCGTTCCGCCTCTCTCACGTCCCGATCGTCTCCATGCTTGCTCGATCGCGTGAGGCTTCATGCCGTCCGGATCGTGGCTCGCTCGTGGACGACTCGGCCAGCACCGTCCCGAACGTCCCGATGAACCGTCCCGAGCATGCCAAGCGTATCGATCTCGGATCGTGGCGCACGGCTTGCGGCTGGACGATCATTGCTTGATCCGAAAGCTAGGGTTGTTAGATCACGGTTCAATCGGTTCGGTTCGGTTAATGGTTCGGTTTAAAATTTTAATTAAAATTGATTCGTTCTGGTTTAATAAACAGATTTAATAATTTTATTGAATCTGGTTAAACCGGGATAAGAAATCCAATGTCGAAAGAAATATTGGATTTAGTGCCTAAACCAGGAATTTCTAATTTGATTTGGTTGGACCAAATAAATTGAGAAATTCCGGTTTAGTAAATAACCGGTTGACAATTGTGGTCATCGTAGTAATTAAAACTTGGTTAGACCAGTTTTAATGAACCAGACCGGTTATGTCAATTAATTGGACAATTGGGTCATGTCTTGGACATGGACCAATTCTTGGGCCTCGGGCCAAGAAGTTAAAACAATTGGGCCAGTTAATTGAGTCTTTCTTCAGATTAATTTAAAATCTATTTTATAAAATTATAAAGTCGTTTTTAAATTAAAGTTTCCGAAATTTTGAAATTAGAAAGTTTCTTAAAATAGAAGTTTCTGAATTTGCGGGTTTTGGATTTTAAAGAAATTTCTAAAGTTAGAAAGTTTCCGGTTTTAGAAAGTTTCCAATTTTAGAAAGTTTCTAAAAATAGTAGGTTTCCATAAATAGAAAGTTTCCCGAAATAGTAATCTTCTATTTTGGGAATGATTTTAATAAACCTACGAACCTCAAATAATATCAAGCGTTGGATGTCTTGTCCAGGCTATGTCAGCTGTCAAAGCCCATTCAATTGCATTCATGGCCTTACAGTGTGAGGATGTCTGCTTTTGCGTGGGTAAGACGGTTTGTGATTCATAAATGTCATTGGGAGTCCCAGACATTAATGATTACATGACTGTATAGTCCGGTTTTCTTGACTAGGCCATCGGGAGTCCCGGGCCTTGAGACATCAGAGTGGGTTGGGCCTCGGGCCCAGATTCACAACCAAGAGTTATATCACGGATATAATTAGCCGATATAGGGCTTACCGATATAAGCTAAGGTTGGGTGACGGCCAGTGGCCCACTTTAATTTTAGTTATATGTGGATCTTGGAATCATTATATTCTATTGAGGGTAACTTAGGTTATTGAATATAATGCGTGATTAATCATATTAAATTTTAATATGAGATTAGTCATTTTGAACATAATAACTAATAACCTTTTTATTTATATATTTCAGATATGACTACTACAAGCACACAAAACACATTCTCGATCCGGTCTGTTCTCGAGAAGGAGAAGCTGACTGGAACGAACTTCCTGACATGGTCAAGGAACTTGAGGCTGGTCCTCAAGCAGGAGAAGAAGGATTATGTCCTTCGAGATCCCCTCCCCGAGAGGCCTCTTGCCAATGCTGCCAGGACTCTGCACAATGCTTGGGAAAAGCATTCGTCAGATGAAAATGATGTTTATTGCCTGATGTTGGTGACAATGACTCCTGAGCTGCAAAAACAGTTCGAAAGTGTATTGTCCCCAATCGAGATCATGGGAAGCCTGAAATCGCTTTTTCAGGAGCAGGCTAGGACTGAGAGGTTCCAGACAGTTAAGAACCTCTTGGACTGTAAGTTGGCTGCGAATGCGGCAGTGAGTCCTCATGTCTTGAAGATGATGGGTTATCTCGATCATCTTCAGAAACTCGACTGCCCAATCAGCCAGGAACTTGCCTGCGACATCATTCTGCAGTCTTTACCTGCAAGCTATGATCAGTTCATTCTGAACTTTAACATGCATGGCTTGAGTAAGACACTGCCTGAGCTTCACGGAATGCTCAAGACTGCAGAGCCCAACTTGAAGAAAACCGCCAAGGACCCCAATGTGCTTATGGTACAAAAGGGCAAGGGGTTTAAGAAGTCTTCTGCTAAGGATAAGGGAAGGGCCAAGGGTGTCCAAGTCGCGGACAAGGACACGCCAAAGCCCAAGCCCAAGTCCAAGGCTGGGCCTACTGACATGTGCAGGTTCTGCAAAGAACTGGGGCATTGGAGAAGAGATTGTAAGAAATTCCAGGAAGGTCTAAAGGAATTGAAGAAGAAGACTTTCGAGACTTCTTCATCAGGTATTTTTGTTATAGAAGTTAATACAACTACTTCTGATAATACCTCATGGGTCATGGATACTGGTTGTGGGGCTCATATTTGTACTAATATGCAGGCACTCAGCAACAGTAGAAGGCTGAAGCAAGGACAAGTGGAGCTACGAGTTGGGAATGGAGCGAAAGTTTCAGCACTAGCTGTAGGCACATACTTGTTGTCTTTACCTTCGGGATTGATTTTAGAACTGAATAATTGTTATTTTGTACCTGCTATAAGCAGAAATATTATTTCAATTTCTTTGTTGGATTTGGAAGGTTATGATTTTTCAGTTAAGAATAAATTATGTTCCTTCAATCGCAACAATTTGTTCTATGGTTCTGCCCCTCTTACGAATGGGCTTTACATACTCGATCAATCCGCGCCAATTTATAACATTAATACAAAACGGTTTAAACCTAATGAGGAAAACCGAACGTTTCTATGGCATTGTCGTTTAGGGCACATCAGCGAGAAACGCATCAAGAGGCTCCATTCGAATGGACTTCTCGGCTCATTTGACTTTGAGTCATGTGAGAAATGCGAATCCTGCATGATGGGCAAAATGACACGGGCCCCCTTTAATAAACCTAACGAGAGGGCCAGTGACTTATTGGGCCTGATACACACTGATGTGTGTGGCCCAATGTCCACAAATGCAAGAGGAAACTATCAGTACTTCATTACCTTTACTGATGATTTCAGTAGGTATGGATATGTTTATTTAATGAAACATAAGTCTGAATCTTTTGAGAAGTTCAGAGAATTCCAAAATGAAGTACAGAACCAACTTGGCAAAAGCATTAAGGCTCTTCGGTCCGACCGAGGAGGAGAATACTTAAGCCAAGAATTCAGTGATCATCTGAGAGAGTGTGGGATCGTGTCCCAACTCACTCCTCCTGGAACACCTCAATGGAATGGTGTGTCTGAGAGGAGAAATCGGACCTTATTGGATATGGTTCGATCTATGATGAGTCACACAGACCTTCCAATATCCCTTTGGGGATATGCTCTGCTAACAGCAGTGTTCACTCTAAATAGAGCGCCATCAAAAGCAGTAGCAAAGACACCATATGAATTATGGACTGGAGAAGCTCCAGTGCTGTCTTATCTAAGAATTTGGGGTTGTGAAGCCTATGTTAAGAGATTAATCTCAGATAAGCTTACACCAAAATCTGATAAATGCTACTTCATTGGTTATCCACGGGAAACCAAGGCTTATTACTTCTATCTACGTTCCGAGAACAAGATCTTTGTTGCCCGGGATTGTAACTTTCTTGAGAGAGAGTTTCTCTCTAAGAAAGACAGTGGGAGTAAGGTACTGCTTGAAGAAATTCAAGATGAACAGGATACTGCTCAACCTAATGAGGAAGAGCAGCAGGAGGATCTACAAGAAATTGTAGAGCCTGAACCTGTAGTACCTGAAGTTCGAAGATCCGGGAGGATCCGTCACGAACCCGAGAGATATCAGGGATTCCTCGTGACTGACTGTCATGATCTTTTGATCATTGATGGTGATGAACCATCGAACTTCAATCAAGCCATGATGGGCCCAGATTCCTCTAAGTGGCGCAAGGCCACTGATTCCGAAATGGACTCCATGTCGGTCAACCAAGTGTTTTCGTTGGTTGACTTACCCGTTGGTGTAAAAGCCATCGAGTGCAAATGGATCTTCAAGAAGAAGATTGACGTGGATGGAAATGTCCAGATTTACAAAGCCAGGTTGGTGGCAAAAGGTTTCAGACAAGTTCACGGTGTGGACTACGATGAAACCTATTCACCAGTGGCTATGATGAAATCTATTCGGATTCTACTAGCAACTGCAGCTTTTCATGATTATGAAATTTGGCAGATGGACGTGAAAACCGCCTTCCTGAATGGGATTCTGGAAGAGGATGTGTATATGACACAACCTGACGGTTACATAGATCCGAAGAATGCTGGGAAAGTATGCAAGCTTCATAAATCCATTTATGGATTGAAGCAAGCATCGAGGAGCTGGAATCTTCGTTTTGATGAAGCGATCAAGCAATTTGACTTCATCAGAAACGAAGAAGAACAATGCGTGTATAAGAAATCTAGTGGGAGCAAG
This sequence comes from Orychophragmus violaceus, assembly GCA_030180135.1. Lineage (NCBI taxonomy): Eukaryota > Viridiplantae > Streptophyta > Magnoliopsida > Brassicales > Brassicaceae > Orychophragmus > Orychophragmus violaceus. Next base: position 43,636,096 of record CM058229.1, on the reverse strand, counting down.
ATTGTATTTCTTATTCTGTATGTCGATGACATACTACTTCTCGGAAACGACGTTCCAATGCTGAAGTCTGTAAAGGACTGGCTTGGAAGTTGTTTTTCCATGAAAGACATGGGTGAAGCCGCATACGTTCTTGGAATTAGGATCTATCGGGATAGACCTAAGAGGCTGATAGGCTTGTGTCAAGACTCATACATTGACAAAGTCCTACAAAGATTCAGCATGAAAGATTCCAAGAAGGGCTTTACGCCAATGGTGCATGGCACAACGCTAAGCAAGAAGCAGAGCCCTACGTCGGCTGCTGAGCTTGAGCGCATGAAGAACATTCCTTATGCATCTGCAATAGGATCTGTCATGTATGCCATGATCTGTACTCGTCCTGATGTTGCTTATGCATTGAGCATGACGAGTAGATACCAGTCAAATCCAGGTGAAAACCATTGGATTGCCGTAAAGAATATCTTGAAGTATCTAAGACATACTAAGGATAAATTCTTGGTGTACGGTGGAAGTGATGTGCTTAAAGTCAGTGGATTCACGGACGCAAGCTTCCAGACAGACACTGATGATTTCCGGTCACAGTCCGGTTATGTCTTTTGTCTGAATGGCGGTGCAGTAAGTTGGAGAAGCTCCAAGCAGGACACCGTTGCTGATTCCACTACAGAAGCTGAATATATCGCCGCCTCAGAAGCAGCGAAGGAAGCTGTTTGGATACGAAAGTTCATTATGGAACTAGGTGTGATACCAGATGCGGCTGAGCCTCTGGCACTGTTTTGTGACAACAATGGTGCTATAGCTCAGGCAAAGGAACCAAGATCACACCAGAAATCCAAGCATGTTCAAAGAAGATATCACTTGATACGTGACATCATTAATAGAAAGGAAGTCAAGATCAGCCGAGTTCCGACAGATGATAACGTCGCTGATCCGTTGACAAAGCCACTCCCAAGGCCTAAGCTCGAGTTCCTGACTGAAGCTGTAGGCATTAGAAACATTGAAATGTAATCTAAATTTGAGTGGGAGTTTTGTGAGCTTTATTTAGTTATTTGATATGTTCTTGTAAAACATTATTTTATGTTTTAATGAAATTATTATTTCAAGATTATTTTAACTGTGATGAAATAATCGTTCCAAAATGATATGAACCATTTTATAGATCATCGAAGTAAATAACTTGATCTTGAGTCATCGAAGTCATTTAGCTTGATCATGAGATCCTATATTTGATAAATGTTTTATATCATCATGTCCCTAGTCGAAGGTTGTTTAAACTGGAACACCAACAACCGTGTGAGACTGGATTGGTACGTGACTTATGACAAAGTCTCAGTGTGTCATAGATGCGCGGCATCAAAGTCAGTACATAGGTGTATGTTGGGAACATACGACCGGACAAGACCCGCCTATAAGAACTCTTCAGGATATTTATATCTGTGTCATAAGAGATTCTTACTACGACTATAGAGTATAGTCCTTAGACCTGAGTTCACATGCATGTGACTGCCCATGGACTGATGTACTTTGATCATTGTCTAACGCTATCTTTCTGCGATAGTTATAAGGACCTTGTTTGGGTACATCATGAAATGAGTAGTTTACAGTGATGGAACAAGATGGGATTTGTCCCTCCAATATAAATGGAGTGAATATCTCTAGGCCAATCGGAGATTTGAATACTGGAAAACGCATGGCCATGCTCAAACGGACTTTCCCGAGTCGTTTGGATTGTCAGTATCAAATCAGAGTCCGATGAACAAGATTAGGCTTTATAAGGATGACACCAATCTTGCCTTATGACTAATCGAGATATTGTGACAAAAGGATTATGAATACAGAGATTCCAGTACAAGTGGGAGATTGTTGGAATTGTGTCCAGTAATCTCGGTACTGTCTCTAGAAAGTAAGAGTATGTCGAGATCAGACATAAGTCATATAATACTGGGGATCATGATGGCTTGCTAGAGTCCGCTCATGATCTATAAGTCTTGGACTTATTGCCTTTATTATATGATCCCATATGGGTCACACGCCTAAGCTAACAGGAAAATGTGTTGGAACGGCTTAGCAGAAGTACGACAAAAGTGCTAGGCATTTGTCGTACTAAGAGAGAAAGACTAATGGGTCTGATTAAATGGGATTTAATCAGATTGGGCCCAAAAGCCCAAAAGGGAAAGAGAAGGCTTTTAATGACTAAAAGCCAAGTCTTTTCTTCCCAACCCTAATACCCAGCCGCGGCTACTCCTCTCTCTCTGCGCCTCTGTTCCTTGTGGTCTAGCAGCCATTTCCTTGTGAAGCGTGTGTGAACCTTCGGAGGATTCATCCCTCGGTGCATCTATCTGATCTCTGACCTGTTCTATTCCTTCCGCTGCAACAAACAGGTAAAAGGTGAGATCATGTTATGTTTCTAAATAAGAACACCTAGATCTGATGCATGTTTAGGTTGATATCAATATGAGAATTGAATCAGGATCAACTGAACTTTCCTACAGTTGTGCCATGTACCATTGGCGTGAAGCCCTTCTTGGAATCCTTCATGCTGAATCTTTGTAGGACTTTGTCAATGTATGAATCTTGACACAAGCCTATCAGCCTTCTAGATCTATCCTGGTAGATCCTGATTCCAAGAACGTATGCGGCTTCACCCATGTCTTTCATGGAAAAACAACTTCCAAGCCAGTCCTTTACGGACTTCAGCATTGGAACGTCGTTTCCGAGAAGCAGTATGTCATCGACATACAGAATAAGAAATACAATCTTGCTCCCACTAGATTTCTTATACACGCATTGTTCTTCTTCGTTTCTGATGAAGTCAAATTGCTTGATCGCTTCATCAAAACGAAGATTCCAGCTCCTCGATGCTTGCTTCAATCCATAAATGGATTTATGAAGCTTGCATACTTTTCCAGCATTCTTTGGATCTATGTAACCGTCAGGTTGTGTCATATACACATCATCTTCCAGAATACCATTCAGGAAGGCGGTTTTCACGTCCATCTGCCAAATTTCATAATCATGAAAAGCTGCAGTTGCTAGTAGAATCCGAATAGATTTCATCATAGCCACTGGTGAATAGGTTTCATCGTAATCCACACCGTGAACTTGTCTGAAACCTTTTGCCACCAACCTGGCTTTATAAATCTGGACATTTCCATCCACGTCAATCTTCTTCTTGAAGATCCATTTGCACTCGATGGCTTTTACACCAGCGGGTAAGTCAACCAACGAAAACACTTGGTTGACCGACATGGAGTCCATTTCGGAATCAGTGGCCTTGCGCCACTTAGAGGAATCTGGGCCCATCATGGCTTGATTGAAGTTCGATGGTTCATCACCATCAATGATCAGAAGATCATGACAGTCAGTCACGAGGAATCCTTGATATCTCTCGGGTTCGTGACGGATCCTCCCGGATCTTCGAACTTCAGGTACTACAGGTTCAGGCTCTACAATTTCTTGTAGGTCCTCCTGCTGCTCTTCCTCATTAGGTTGAGCAGTATCCTGTTCATCTTGAATTTCTTCAAGCAGTACCTTACTCCCACTGTCTTTCTTAGAGAGAAACTCCCTCTCAAGAAAGTTACAATCCCGGGCAACAAAGAATCTATGCAGGACTTTGTCAATGTATGAATCTTGACACAAGCCTATCAGCCTTTTAGATCTATCCCGGTAGATCCGGATTCCAAGAACGTATGCGGCTTCACCCATGTCTTTCATGGAAAAACAACTTCCAAGCCAGTCCTTTACCGACCGCAGCATTGGTACGTCGTTTCCGAGAAGCAGTATGTCATCGACATACAGAATAAGAAATACTATCTTGCTCCCACTAGTCTTCTTATACACGCATTGTTCTTCTTCGTTTCTGATGAAGTCAAATTGCTTGATCGCTTCATCAAAACGAAGATTCCAGCTCCTCGATGCTTGCTTCAATCCATAAATGGATTTATGAAGCTTGCATACTTTCCCAGCATTCTTTGGATCTATGTAACCGTCAGGTTGTGTCATATACACATCCTCTTCCAGAATACCATTCAGGAAGGCGGTTTTCACGTCCATCTGCCAAATTTCATAATCATGAAAAGCTGCAGTTGCTAGTAGAATCCGAATAGATTTCATCATAGCCACTGGAGAATAGGTTTCATCATAATCCACACCGTGAACTTGCCTGAAACCTTTTGCCACCAACCTGGCTTTATAAATCTGGACATTTCCATCCACGTCAATCTTCTTCTTGAAGATCCATTTGCACTCGATGGCTTTTACACCAGCGGGTAAGTCAACCAACGAAAACACTTGGTTGACCGACATGGTGTCCATTTCGGAATCAGTGGCCTTACGCCACTTAGAGGAAACTGGGCCCATCATGGCTTGTTTGAAGTTCGATGGTTCATCACCATCAATGATCAGAAGATCATGACAGTTAGTCACGAGGAATCCTCGATATCTCTCGGGTTCGTGACGGATCCTCCCGGATCTTCGAACTTCAGGTACTACAGGTTCAGGCTCTACAATTTCTTGTAGGTCCTCCTGCTGCTCTTCCTCATTAGGTTGAGCAGTATCCTGTTCATCTTGAATTTCTTCAAGCAGTACCTTACTCCCACTGTTTTTCTTAGAGAGAAACTCCCTCTCAAGAAAATTACAATCCCGGGCAACAAAAATCTTGTTCTCGGAACGTAGGTAGAAGTAATAAGCCTTGGTCTCCTTCGGATAACCAATGAAGTAGCATTTATTAGACTTTGGTGTAAGCTTGTCAGAGATCAATCTCTTGACATAGGCTCCACAACCCCAAATTCTAAGATAAGACAGCACTGGAGCTTCCCCAGTCCATAATTCATATGGTGTCTTAGCTACTGCTTTTGATGGCGCTCTATTTAGAGTGAACACTGCTGTTAGCAGAGCATATCCCCAAAGGGATATTGGAAGGTCGGTGTGACTCATCATAGACCGAACCATATCCAATAAGGTTCGATTCCTCCTCTCAGATACACCATTCCATTGAGGTGTTCCAGTAGGAGTGAGTTGGGAAACTATCCCACACTCTCTCAGATGATCACTGAACTCTTGGCTCAAGTATTCTCCTCCTCGGTCGGACCGAAGAGCTTTAATGCTTTTGCCAAGTTGGTTCTGTACTTCATTTTGGAATTCTCTGAATTTCTCAAACGATTCAGACTTATGTTTCATTAAATAAACATATCCATACCTGCTGAAATCATCAGTGAAGGTAATGAAGTACTGATAGTTTCCTCTTGCATTTGTGGACATTGGGCCACACACATCAGTGTGTATCAGGCCCAATAAGTCACTGGCCCTCTCGTTGGGTTTATTAAAGGGGGCCCGCGTCATTTTGCCCATCAGACAGGATTCACATTTCTCACATGACTCAAAGTCAAATGAGCCAAGAAGTCCATTCGAATGGAGCCTCTTAATGCGTTTCTCACTGATGTGCCCTAAACGACAATGCCATAGAAACGTTCGGTTCTCCTCATTAGGTTTGAACCGTTTGGTATTAATGTTATAAATTGGCGCGGATTGATCAAGTATGTAAAGCCCATTCGTAAGAGGGGCACAACCGTAGAACAAATTATTGCGATTGAAGGAACATAATTTATTCTTAACTGAAAAATCATAACCTTCCAAATCCAACAAAGAAACTGAAATAATATTTCTGCTTATCGCAGGTACAAAATAGCAGTTATTAAGTTCTAAAACCAATCCCGAAGGTAAAGACAACAAGTATGTGCCTACAGCTAGTGCAGGAACTTTCGCTCCATTCCCAACTCGTAGCTCCACTTGTCCTTGCTTCAGCCTCCTACTGTTGTTGAGTGCCTGCATATTAGTACAAATATGAGCCCCACAACCAGTATCCATAACCCATGAGGTATTATCAGAAGTAGTTGTATTAACTTCTATAACAAAAATACCTGATGAAGAAGTCTCCAGAGTCTTCTTCTTCAATTCCTTTAGACCTTCCAGGAATTTCTTACATTCTCTCCTCCAATGCCCTGGTTCTTTGCAGAACCTGCAGATGTCAGTAGGCCCAGCCTTGGACTTGGGCTTGGGCTTTGGGGTGTCCTTGTCCGAGACTTGAACAGCCTTAGCCTTTCCCTTGTCCTTGGCAGAGGATTTCTTAAAGCCCTTGCCCTTTTGCACCATAAGCACGTTGGGGTCCTTGGCTTTCCTCAAGTTGGGCTCTGTAGTCTTGAGCATTCCATGAAGCTCAGGCAATGTCTTAGTCAAGCCATGCATATTGAAGTTCAGAATGAACTGATCATAGCTTACATGCAAAGACTGCAGAATGATGTCGCATGCAAGTTCATGGCTGATAGGGCAGTCGAGTTTCTGAAGATGATCGAGATAACCCATCATCTTCAAGACATGAGGACTCACTGCCGCATTTGCAGCCATCTTACAGTCTAAGAGGTTCTTAACTGTCTGGAACCTCTCAGTCCTTGCCTGCTCCTGAAAAAGCGATTTCAGGCTTGCCATTATCTCGATGGGCGACAACACTCTCTCGAACTGCATTTGCAATTCAGGAGTCATGGTTGCCAACATCAGGCAATAGACATCATTTTCATCTGACGAATGCTTTTCCCAAGCATTGTGCAGATTCCTGGCGGCATTGTTTGGAGGCCTCTCGCGGAGGGGATCACGAAGGACATATTCCTTCTTCTCCTGCTTGAGGACCAGCCTCAAGTTCCTTGACCACGTCAGGAAGTTCGTTCCAGTCAGCTTCTCCTTGTCGAGAACATACCGGATTGAGAATGTGTTTTGTGTGCTTGTTGTAGTCATTTCTGAAATTTAAGATAAAAGGATTTTAGTTTATATGTTCAATATGAGTAAACTCGCATTATATTCAATAACATTAGTTACCCTCAAAAGAATATAATTATTCCAAGATCCACATATAACTAAGATCAAAGTGGGCCACTGACCGTCACCCAACCTTAGCTTATATCGGTAAGCCCTATCTCGGCTAATTATATCCGTGATATAACTCTTGGTTGTGAATCTGGGCCCGAGGCCCAATCCACTCTGATGTCTCAAGGCCCGGGACTCCCGATGGCCTAGTCAAGAAAACCAGACTATACAGTCATGTAATCACTAATGTCTGGGACTCCCAATAACATTAATGAATCACAAACTGTCTTACCCACGCAAAAGATAGACACCCTCACACTGTAAGGCCATGTGTACGATTGAATGGGTTTCAACAGCTGACATAGACTGGACAAGACATCCAACGCTTGATATTATTTGAGGTTTATAGGTTTTTCTTAAAATTTCATTCCAAAATAGAAGATTACTATTTTTGGAAACTTTCCATTTTTGGAAACCTACTGTTTTTGGAAACTTTTATAATTGGAAACTTCCTAAATATGGAAACTTTCTAACTATAGAAATTTCCTAAATATCCAAAACATGCAAATCTAGAAACTTCTATTCTAAGAAACTTTCTAATTTGAAATTTTGGAAACTGATTAATTTTAAAATCAAATTTTAATTATTAAATGAATTTTAAAATAAATCTGAAGAAAAGACTCATATAACTGGCCCAATTGTTTTAACTTCTTGGCCCAAGGCCCAAGAATTGGTCTATGTCCAAGACATAACCCAATTGCCCAATTAAATGACATAACCGGTCTGGTTCATTAAAATTGGTCTAACCAAGATTAATTACTACGATAACCACAATTGTTAACCGGTTATTTACTAAACCGGATTTTCTCAATTTATTTGGTCCAACCAAATCAAATTAGAAAACCACTGGTTTAGGCACTAAATCCAATTTTATTTCGACATTGGATTTCTTATCACGGTTTAACCAGAATTAATAAATATTATTAATTCTGTAAACCGTAACGTTTAGTTTTTTAATTATTTTAAACCGAACCATAAACCAAACCGAACCGACCGATCGGTCACGTGAACCGATCACGACCGAGTCGCAAGCTTCACGCTTCCGCATCACGCATCACGCATCACGTGATCGAGAGACGAGACACGATCGAGACAGCCGCAAGCATCACGCTTCCGCGATCGGGTCGATAGTCGGGACGGGACGGGACGGCTCGGGCCGAGAGAGGCGGGACGCGATCGGTCCATCTCTCGCGATCGGAACGACCACGAGACTCGATCCGGCAAAGCGATCGGTCCGTGCGTCAATCCGATCCGGACGTGTGCGACTCGACTCGACCACACTCCGACGCAACCAACCGATCCATGATCGGTTCATGCGGTTTTCGATTAGGGTTTTAGGTTTTAATTCTTTTGTTTCTTAAGTGTTTTCTTATCAATTTCAAGCATAGATTGATTCAAACACTTCTAAACAACCTAAACATGATTCTAACAAGAAATCCTAATAGAACCAATGGCTCTGATACCACTGAAGGAATGTTTAGTGTTTGTCCTGGTTTAATTCTGTCAGATTAAACTCTACTAAACAGATTGGATCTAGGTTCTCTTGCAGAATCATAAAGGATCTCAGTAATACCTTGTTTATGCAGCGGATTGATGAGGTATTGTCAGAGATCAGCAGAACCACCAAGAGGTTGTTCCTCCAAAGGCTCACACACGCACACTAACAGGAGAGAGGCTGCTAGACCGGCTGGGAGAAGTCGCAGAGAGAGAGATGAGAGGCGCAGGGAGTTAGGGAGAAAAGAGAGCTAGGTCAAGTTTTAATCATAAAACCCTTGTCTAGTTCTGTTGGGCTTTTGGGTCCAATTCCCAGTCTGATTAAATCCCTTAGATTTAATCAGGCCCTTTAATCTCTCTAAGTATAGTAAATGCCTAGCACTTTTACCGTACTTCTGCTGAACCGTTCCCTCATAGTTTCCTGTTAGCTTAGGCGTGTGACCCATATGGGATCATATAATAAAGGCAATAAATCCAAGACTTATATAGATCATGAGCGGACTCTAGCAAGCCATCATGACCCCCAGTATTATATGACTTATGTCTGATCATTGACATACTCTTACTTTCTAGAGACAGTACAGAGATTACTGGACATAATTCCAACACACGCCGCCTATAAATCGGAAAACCTTCTTTATTAACTGAAGTTTTCTCCACGTATGGCTTAGGGTATAGCTTGGAACATTTCCCATTCTCCATACATGGAGAATTCACATTAGCAGCTCCACAAGGTCCATGAATCATCGTATCCTTAACCACCTCAAAAAGGTCTGAATCTGCTTCTTTATCAGGAATCTCAGCAGAAATAATACTATCAATATCGTCCATTGTTGGAAATTTGCACTTGGAATGCATGAATAACAATATATGAGCATGTGGTAGACCCCTTTTCTGAAATTCAATTGTGTACATAGCTGCATTTTAAAAAAGTTAGTATTATAAATGAGTTGGTTTTGTTATAAATCTATTTCTCAACCAAATACTACATGGGCATTAATAGTTTAACCACTGGTATAAATTGTTGGGAATGTCCTGAAATCTATTGTACTTACTCTGAGTGTAAGTCATATTGTCGAGATGAGACAATCATATGACACTAGGCAGTCATAATGCTTTGCTAGAAGCCACTTATGATCAATGAATTTAGAACTCATTGCTAGTGTTATATGATCCTACAGGGTCACACACCTAAGCAAACTGGATCAATGATATAATGGGTTTCATAATGTTTTATATATATGTTATATGTATTATATAAGATATAATATATATATATATATATATATAAACACCTCACGTTTAAGACATGTCATATATAATATGTATATATATATGCTCCACGTGAAAGAGATAAGATCCCTTTAATTAATAGATGTTAGGGCTTAGCCCATTAACATTGTTAATGTGAGGATTAATGTCGGCAGTGTTATATGTAGATATATAATACGAATGTGGAAAAACAAGTTTTGTTAACCTAAAAAACTTGGTGAGCGAGCCGCATATAGAAAACGAGAGAGTTTATAAAACCCTATAAACACGAACCGTTCGTGGATCAATTTTGAGATTAGATCTCAACGGCTCTATCATCCCGATCCGATCCAGTTTGTGTGCGTGTGGATACCAGTAGAGGCGCAGCACTTGAGGCGCTTTCAGATCTCGATTACTTGCAAAACTTCCGGTGCCAATCACCAGGTAATCCTGAGATCCCATGATTCAATTATATGAACCCTAGATCCTAGGCTTGGAATTCAGACTAGGGCTGCCTAATAAGATTATGATCTGCTAGAAATTCCTTTCAGTGGTATCAGAGCTTTAGGGTTCCATTGAATCTGTAGCATGTTGATTAGATTAGTTTAATCTGAATCTGTGTATGGTTGATACAAACTTGCTAAAATTCGTTTTCATGAAAACCTAGTTTAGGGTTCTGTTCGAAAAAATTTTAGGGCTTTTCGCATGGTGTCGATCGTTGCCAAACTTGCTAAAATTCGTTTTTACCATATCGTGTGTAACCCTTATATTGACCTGTTTTCTGTTTCATGGTATTACCGCTCTTAACTCCAGCCACATTTATTTCACGATGAACCCTTGGTAAAACACTGCCTGGAACATTTCATCCACTTGTTGAGTTATGTTATTATCAGCACATGTTGAATCTGAATCTGTATCTGATTGACTACTGCAGTCGTAAACTTGTTCTTCGTCATCAACATAAGACCCTATATATGACATAAGAAAGATCCAGAGATTTAGTTGGTAATGTTACAAATCAAGTAATATATAGTTAATATAATTACCTCCTGGTGAAAAAGCTAAAAAAATCACACTCTTCATCAGAATCGAAGTTGTGATTATAACTTTCATATTGTCGTTCATTGTCCACTTTTTCTGATCGATTCTTAGAATGTTTATCATGTCGACCTGTGAAATTAACCATTGGTTAGATAAGTTTGTGTGCTACTTATTATCAGACTTCTAAAAACTGAACGTACTTGATTTTTCTGAGCAATCTCGGGTTCTTGTTGGTGCAGTTGTCATCAACGGAATTTCACTCGTACTTGCTTTCATGTTGGATCCAAAGACTGAAGACAGGTTGATATTTTCGGAAGACTTAGATAAGCATGTAATACCACTAAAGTCTTGATTCTCAGCTGGTACTGTGATAGGTTTATGCATAGATGGATCCATCAAATCTACATCTGTAAATTTGTTTTTGTCAGAAACAGTTAAATAATAAGAACTAAGAGAATATAACTCAAGTAAATGTTTTTAAAATACCATACTTGGTCTTGTTTTGACTTTTCTGCTTCTTTTAGGTGGAGAGTCAACTATCATAGCTTCTGTTCTGGATGTTGTCAGAATGGAGTCGGAGAATGTAGCTGGCATCACATCATCTGGCAATCTTGGTACGTTTGTAATATTGTTAAAGACTCTTGAGTACAGAGAACTTGCTGATACTGTATCACTGCTTGCAACTGATGGAATAGGAGATGAGTAGTTTTCAGAAGTATTTAAAGCCAGTTTTCTCTTCTTCTCCGCCTTTTGATTTTCATTGGCAGTTTTGTTATCCTCTTCAGTATTCTTCTTCATCTTGAATTTTATTAACAAAATGATGTTAGCTATTAAATTTAGCAAGACAAAAACGAACTTCTGAAACCTACAGCAAACGACAGAGTAGATAATATCTCACATGTACATATATCTCGAATTTTGAATAGATTGGTAAGGTTTTTAGTGAATAGTTCATTTACCTTTACTTTTTGAGGATGCAGATTGAATTTTAGCAATAGTTCACGTATGGTTTTGTGAAACAAAGCTTGGTGGTTAGTTGGATATCCAATTACCGGATACTTTGTAAACCCTGTATCGAAATGGGGAAATTTTACAGATTCAAAATTCAGTTATGATTTTGTTTTCCATATCAGTTTGTTTTAAAATCTATTATTTTAATATTTACCTTGTTAAAAGATTTATTAAATTTGAAAAGATTTTTTTCATCATCTTATTTATAATATTAACATATTAAAAAATCTTGTAACAATTTAACAAAATATTTATATACAAATTTATTAAATCTATATGGGAATAAACAGAAATTTATTATGCGCTTTTATTGTTCATAGTATAACTTCGATATTGAACTCTATTCATATGAATACCATTTTAGATTCTGATAATCATTGGTTTGTGCTTTTTTTTTCCTGTTTGTGTAGGCGTTTTCAATATGATACGTGGTTCATTGAGGCAAACACAAAGTCAACTGGAAATGATTAAGGTTAGTAACTTTTATATACTTTGTTATAGCTTGTGATTGAAGTCGAAATTAGGTTGTTGGAGCAAAATTGAATAATAACGTGATATCAATATAGGAATACTATTTTTTTAAAGCATGATTTTGATATGATTTAAAAGATTTCTATACTATAACAATGATATTATACATTATCAGTCGAAATTAGGTTGTTGTTGAAAATTTGTGTTGTCATCTATACTGTAATTTAGAGAAGTTAATTGCAATCGAAATCCTAAATCTTTATTCTCTTTATTTAAAAAAAACGGGAACAAATTATTTTAAAGGGAAAAAACCAGCAAAGAAACAAAGAAATACCAAATGTTTGAATATAAAAACTAAAACAGAAAACCAATCATCTCGAAATAGGATTATGCAGAAACTTTATCCTTCTTCTTGCCATCATCACTCAACTTTTCTAATTTAATCTTCTTGAAGCATGTTTTTTTGTTTGTTGATGTGAGATCACAAATATCTTCGAGTTCTCCTCCTTCACGCTTCGATGAAGGAGTTGTAACAGCATCAGAAGACTCTTCACTTAAAAGACCGACATTTGAAACCTAAAAATAATACATATCAATTAATACATAAAAGCCATTCGAAAATAAAAAAAATGTAAAAAAGGAAGTCTTCTTCTATATACCTCATCAGCTGAAACAATTGTTCCCAAAGTAATTGTAGGAGTATCTGGATTAGCAGTTTCATCGATTTTAAGAACATCATTTCATGTCCATACTTTTCCTATTTTGTAATATTCATTACCGTAGGTCACATTATCCTTTTCAATACAGACCAGGAATTCAAATGTTTTCCCAATTAGATTGCTTATAGCTTCAGGTAAAACAAGAAGCATAAATTTAGTTGCCAAGCAACTCGCCATTCAAATGTTTTCCCAATGTTCTCCCGCTGCCAAGCAACTCGCCATTACTTGCTCAGCAAAGCGACCCCATAGGCAACAGGGTAGACGTTGATCCCTATATTAAATTAAAAATTATCAATGAAATATTATATA